>JAUMIR010000002.1:194487808-195737808 GCA_030847615.1 Gambelia wislizenii
TCGGCACTAATTCTTTACAATAGCAAGAGGCTCCACTCAGGGCCTTCTGTTGCATGGAATCCCAAAATGTACACAACTGTATGTAGGTATGCGTACAGTGGCCTCTTAGCATAAGAAATTTAAGGACTGTTGAACAGTTTCAAAATTGTTCCAATGTATAAATTCATTTATTCATTAAAGCATGCAACACTTCCACTTTTTCTTGTTCAGAAATTTTAATCAAATAAATATATTTCATGTTCTATCAATCTAAGTAGCCTGAAGATTCATGTGGTGATGATGAACTGCCTTGTGCTACCATTTTACTACAGTAAATTTGTCATTACAGTTGCCCCTCCACATTCGCGACTTTCACATTCACAGTTTTAATTATTCGCTGAAAGCTGCCTCCCGCCCCCCGCTGCTCAACACCCTGTCCCTTCCCAAGGCAGCGATGGGCTTCGTCGCTGCCTTGGGAAGGTGGGGTGGGAAGCAGCTGGCGCACTCACTCTCCACCCCACTCCCTTCCCAAGGCTGCGAGGGTCTTCTCAGGAAGCATGTCCCTGCCTTGGTAAGGCAGGATGGGAAGCAGCTGGCGCGCTCGTGCTATACTCCACTCCCTTCTCAAGGTAGCAACGGGCTTCCTGAAAAGCCCCTCGCTGCCTTGGGACGGTGGGGTGGGAAGCAGCTGGCACGCTCGCGCTACACCCCACTCCCTTCCCAACACAGCAAGGGGCTTCTCAGGAAGCCCGTTGCTGCCTTGGGAAGGGACTGGGGTGGAAAACCGCTCGCCTGCAGGCTCATTTCTTATTCACGTTTTTTTTCACATTTGCACGGGTTGTCTGCCCCTAACCCCTGCGAATGTGAAGGGATGACTGTACTCATTATTATAATTTGCCATTTATGAAGGAGTCAGAGTCAGAGTCAGACTCGGACAGTAGAAAAACAACAGAGCGAGAATCAATGGTTTGGTGTACTGACTCCAGAGCGCTATGCCAGGCACTGCATCTACAGTGGATCTTGGGGTGGGGGTGGGGAGACGTAAACTGACTCCAGGTCCCAACCTATTCCCCCTTCCTGCAGTCCCCTTCCACCCCCACTTATTTGCCCCATAGTGGAAAACAAGCTGCAACAAATCTACATCCTCCATGAGCTACAGGGGCCAATAAATGTGTCAGGAACAGGGAGACTGAGACTGATAATTAAATAGCTGCCCTCCTGCAGAGCAATCCTAAATTAACACTAGCACTTCCTCCAGCACAGTTGCCCCAACCAAACCCCATCACCTCTGGTCAGGTGCATTAAAGCAAAATGGAAGTGTGAACTTTGGCAGCTTTCCTATTTGGCTTCAGGGCTCTACTTCTCAGAGCCTAGTAAAGTTACATAGCCATAATGGCTAGGGGAAATTCTGGAAACTGTAATCCCAAACTGCTTTTCTCCTCATGCCAATTTCACACACAAAAGCCCACCCCACACCCTCAAACTGCTCTAGCTTTGCCATACGTCACCCTCCTAGTCAGGTTCTGTTATTCTAGTCCATTAAAAAGGTATCACAAAGTCTACCTCCTCACCCTATTCCAGTGCAAAAAAGATTATCCCCTTCAATGCAAGCACCTACCTGCCTTCTGCCAACCTTTCCCTGCCTTTCTTAATTACATACAAATTAAAATCTTATTCCTCAGTAAAGCTATAAAACTGTTCACTTTGGTTACAGCCTTTTTGTGCTTCCACCTCATTTTCATCATTCACATTTATTTATTTTTAACCATGGGAGTTGTGAGCTGAAGCACAGTAATATATTCCACCCCAAGTAGTCCATCATCTCCTGTTATGATTTGCTATTCAGATGAGCAGACACACACCAAGCATCCCACCTCAAATAGTTTAGATCAGAGCCTAGAAAAGTAACCTTTCCATACTCTCATTCTGATATAGAGCAACCCTGATTTTAAAAAAAAAATGCTTGGAGAGAGATGAGGGATTGCAAGACAAATACAATGCCAGGGCCCTTAAATTATTCCTGCAATTGTCAAAAGCAACCAGCACAACCATAATGAAATTCTAACACAGAATTCCATGAAAAATGGCTCGTTGACTTCAACTTGCTATTTATATGGCATCAGCATCATACATAGTGCTTTAGAGTAACATAACTCAGTGTGTGTATGTGCATGCATGCACAAGCTTTTGCTCCAAAGCGATTACAATCAACATTTCAATAGGGGGAAAGAAGGGAAAGAGGATAAACTTAGATGCAGCCAGGAAAATTTGGTATGCATGGTATAATTAGCACAAAGAAAGTACACGCAGACTTCTTCTTCAGCAGTCACAGCACTTTCAAGACACAGAAGTCTTCAAAGAGTGCTAAGCCCTACACAGACACTTTACAGGTCCCCTGTAAGTGCCTGGCACATTGCTGGTTTTATTAAATCTGCAGGAGTATAAGGGTCAGATCCACAAGCCAGCCCCTCCCTATCTTTTGTCAAGCTGGCCTTGACATATTTTCAACTGTTTCCTGGATGGGATGTTCAGAACTTAATAAACTAAGCAGAGAGATAAAACATTGGCCATGCTGGGATACAAGAGAAAGCAGAAGAGTTCCTGATTCTTGCCCCATGTACCTTCACTTTTCATTTTGGACTCCAAAACAATACAGGAATATTTTCTGATTTACAGCAATCCTTTCAGATTCAGATCAATATGAAAGGCCTTGCTTGCTATATTCAAGTGTCTGTTGCTCATTCCCATTTATAGCCACCTCCAAAGGACAAGAGAGCAAGCACTGAGTAGTGGTTTGAGCGTTGGACTAGGACTCTGGAAAACCAGGGTTCGATTCCCTGCTCAGCTATAGAAATCTACTGGGTGACCTTGAACGACACTCTCTCAGCCTCAGAGAAAGTCAATGGCAAACCCACTCTGAACAAATCTTGCCAAGAAATCTCACGATATGGTCGCCTTGCTGTTGTTGAGTGCCTTCATGTCATTTCCAACTTCTAGCAACCCTAAGGCATAGAGTTTTCTTGGCAAGACTTGTTCAGAGGAGGCTTGCCTTTGCCTTCCTCTAAGGCAGAGAGGATGTGACTTGATGAAGGTCACCCAGCAGGTTTCCATGGCCCTAGTCTTAGGGTCACCATAAGCTGGAAACAAGTTGAAGGCACACAGCCACTAACACCAAAGGCTAGTTTTCCTTTATCTTGACTATTTTCTCTCTACATTTACTCAAAATATATTTTTACCCTGCCTTATCTATAAAATCACCTCCCAAGGCTGTTTTACAAAAGGATATCAGTAAATACATAAACCTTTTTAAAATACAAGAAAAAAGTAGAACACACACCAAAACAGGCAAATAAATAAAGCAGCCAGCTGGCAAACAATGCTAAAAGTGGCCTTCACAGATGAACATGCAGGCCTAGAGATACCTTACATGGCTTAGGAGCAGGGTCTTATAAACCACAAGCATTTCTCAGTTAAGCCTGGAAATGCAGAGGCAATGGAGCTGTTTTTAAAATGGAAGGATGATTGTTTCTCTCTCTGTGTGATCCCTGTCTGTTAACAATCTAAGAAGACACACTGCAGTCATCAACCCTGGTCACTACTAAAGCTACCTTCTTTGTCTATGAGAAGCTGCAAGTGGCATCACCTAAATTGGGGGACAGCCCTCCTACTGCAGATGCAACCTTCTTGTGTAAAAAAAATTAGATGTGGCAATACTCCCACATCCTTAAAAACTGGAGTGTATCTACATACAGAAAAGTAACCCTTTGTCAGACAGACCACAGTACTCACTGCTAGCGCCTCCCTCCAGTTCACTACCACAACAAGGAACATATTTTGGTAGCCCTTATTATTGTACATGGGTGAGAAATTGCAGCAGAGAGGCACTAAAGCAGGAGTTGGAATTGTGTGGCCCTCCAGATGTTGTTGAACTGAAAGACTCAGCATTCCTCACTCCTGACTATGCTGGCTAGGGCAGATGGAAGTAGCAGTTTATCAGCATCTGGAGAGCCATGTGATTTGCACAGCTTCTTGCTGTTGTGTGCCTTCAGGTTGTTTCTGACTTATGGCAACCTTAAGACGAACCTATCAGGAGGCGTTCTTGGCAAGATCTATTCAGGTAGGGGTTTACATTTGCCTTCCTCTGAGGCTGAGAGAGTGTGACTTGCCCAAGTTCACCTAGTGGATTTCCACAGCCAAGCAGTGATTTGAACCCTGGTCTCCAGAGTCGTAGTCCAACGCTCAAACCACTACACCACGCTGGTGCTCATTCAATGCAACCATCCCCAGCCTATGAAGGGGGGGGGCATTTAAGCAGTTGGTGGCAGACAGTCATACCCACGCTAAAGCAACTAACTGCAAACAGCCAACATGGCAGAGCATTTTACAGAAACAAGACGTACAAGTCTCAGATTCTCTAAAAAGGGGGAACAAAATTGAGCAGGGCCATGTGTATTTAGTGCTTTACAAATTAATCTACTTCTATGAATTTTGCACCAATAAAGTCTGAAATTATGTGATCTATACAATTGTGCTAATAATGCACAGCAGTATATGGCTGGCATCCTATTAGTCAGGATTAGAGTAGACCCAATCAATAAATTGCTGAATAGCGAATCAACACTTAAGTGAATCTCAGATTCATCCAGTCTATTCTAACCAGGACTAATAAGCCTACATTCACTTAGTACCTTTCTCCCCACTAACCATGGAATGAGACAATGTGATGTCGTGGTTTGAGCGCTGGACTGCAATTCAGGAGAAAAGGGTTCAAATCCTCACTCGGCCATGGAAACCCACTGGGTGACCTTCAGCAAGTCACTTTCTCTCAGCCTCAGATGAAGGCAAAGGCAAACCCCCTCTGAACAAATCTTGCCAAGGAAACCCAGTGAGGAGTCCACTTAGGGTTGTCTTAAGTCAGAAAGGTCTTGAAGGCACATAACAGCAGTCATGGAAAGTTGCACTGAGTTCTTGCTCCTTACCACTGGAAGCACAGCTCATTAACTCTCACTGTTTGTCATACAAGATCCAACTTACCAGTTTCTCAGTTGTTGTCACGCACTGTCTAAACATATTCAAGCCTACCTGTTTAGCCAGAAGGGCCAGAAAGTTATTGGACAGAAATATGAACATACTGACTTCTATTTCCTGGAACCACAAGGAGAAATTAGTAGTGATTCCCAACTGAATTGGGATCAACCTCTCCTGCATCATAGAATCATAGAATTGTAGAGTTGGAAGGGCCATCCAGTCCAACCCCCTGCCATGCAGGAATACACAATCAAAGCATCCCTGACAGATGGCCATCCAGCCTCTGTTTAAAAACCTCCAAGGTAGGAGACCCCACCACGTTCCGAGGAAGTGTGTTCCAGTGCCGAACAGCTCTTACTGTCAAAAAGTTCCTCCTAATGTTGAGATGGAATCTCTGTTCCTGGAGCTTGCATCCATTGTTCCGTGTTCTAGTCTCTGGAGCAGGAGAACACAAGCTTGCTCCATCCTCAATGTGACACCCCTTCAAATATTTAAATAGGGCTATCATATAGCCCCTTAACCCTCTTTTTTCCAGGCTAAACATACCCAGCTCCCTAAGTCTTTCCTCATAAGAGGAAAGTTTAGCCCAGGGAGCATACAGAATTTTAGGACAGTCTCCCACTCCAGTGTTCAAAGCAGGGCAAGATTTCAATGAAAACTGTAGAGCACTCACTGGTACTGCAGTCTTTTATTACCTAGACATCCAAACTCCAAAGAGGTGTAACCAGTCAGAAGCTTGGAGGAAAGGGAAAGAGAAAGGAATTAAGCTTGTTTCAAATTCCCCAGATTGACAGAATTTCAATTTCAACATGTTTACTATTTTTTTAACTATTACTACAGCTATTACTACTAGTAGTGGCAGTGCAATACAACCTCTGTATCCACTGATTCATTATCCACTGATTCAATTATCTATGGGACACAAAGCAGCACACCTACCATAGTCTTCCTAGAAAATGTGTCATCTCTAGCCATTTTCTAGGTCCTCCAAGGAAACTCTATGGTAAGAAGTCCCATTATTTTCAATGGTGTTCGTTATCATCCACAGTTTTCGGAATCTACGACCCCCTCCCGAACCAATCCCCAGTGGATGAGGGGGTCCTACTGTATTATGGCTTTGATGGATTAAGGGGAAGGGAAATCAAGACCATTCAAAGACGGTGGAGATCAGAGTGCAGGGAAGTACAAAGAAGAAAATTTTGTGGGTGATGGATTAGTCCCCAAGCAAGGATGATGTCTAGATAGAGCAGTTCCCTGTAAATGCAGGAAGCAGGAGGCAGAATTCCAGGAAAAAGCCAAGCTGTTGCTCTGTATCTGTCTTGCAAAATACAGGCTAGACTGCAATAGTTAACACCCTTGTCCTTTAGGCTGCTTTCTGTTCCCCCTCCTTTCCAAATAGTAGCTAAACAGATACAATTGAAGCAGCCAGGGAGGGACAGTAAAAAGGCTGTGCCTACCTAGAAGGAGGGGACAGGCATCCTGTTGTTGTATAATTTAGAGTAAGGCTGGGAATCATGTGGGCTTCCAGATGCAGTTGGACTACAACTCCCAGCATTCATCATTGGTTGTACTGGCTAGAATTACTGAGAGTTGTAGTCCCACTCCCAGTAGGGTCACACAATTCTTACACCAGGTTTAAAACTTGCCTAAGTGTCAGCCTTAGTAGTGGTAGAAGAACATGTTGTAAATCCAATGTGGTAAATACAAGTTAAGTATCCCTTATCCAGAATTCCAAATTCCAAAATATTCCAAAATTCAAAATTGTCCACATGGGTGGCTGAGATAGTGACACCTTTGCTTTCTGATGGTTCAATGTACACAAACTTTGTTTCATGCACAAAATTATTAAAATAATATTGTGTATAAAATTATCTTTAGGCTATGTGTGTATGACACATAAATGAATTTCATGTTTAGATTTGGGTCCCATTTCCAAGATCTCATTATGTATATGTAACTTCGTTTGCGAAGACAAGCCAGAGAGAATATTCCAAAATAAAAAATAAAATAAAATAAATCAAAATCCAAAACATCTCTGGTCCCAAGCATTTTGAATAAGGGATACTCAACCTGTACCCAAATTACTGCCATCACAATTCCAGATTCCTGACCCTCCTTGCGCATGGCCACACGGATTGAATGTTTTGCACTGGGAAAACAAAGGCAACATATATCTGCACACCTACATTTTAAAATCCACCACTGGAATTCAAGCCTAAGGAACTATCCGTTTTAACATTTTTATCCCACTCTTTCTCCTAGTTGCTCAGAGTTGTATCCATGGCTCTCACCCGCTGCCTGGTTCTTCCTCACAACAATCTTGTGAGGTATGTTAGGCTAAAAGATAAGGAGAGGCCCAAGCTTTCCCAGAAAGCTTTTGTAGCTGAATTGAGATTTAAACACAGCCTAGGTGAACACACCAAATTGGTCTCAAACATTGGTTTATGTTACAATTAGTGCGGAGTCATTATTCTACACACATAAATGGGCCAGTTGTTCACATTCGTACACATTAATCACCCAGAAAACAGAGTAGGTAAAAACAGATTTTACAAAATATGAAAACGGGTTTCAGACATTTTGAAGCTGATTTTTAAAATGGCAGGTACACAGAGGCATTGTTCTTTTCATCAACTAGTTTGCATAGCCAAGGGGTGGGAATTTTGTGAGTTGTAACCCAAAGGATTAACAGTAAACCTTCCATGGCCAATTTTTAATCTCTTAAAATGTGACCCTGGCTCACAGATTCAAAGGCAATGAGGGACCGAACCAAACCTTAACCCAGAAACTGCCTCAGGGGCCTCAGGAAGTGAAACAAGTGCCACTCCACCAATGGAGATACACCAGTAGTAGTTGACAATTCAAAGAAATCCCCCCCCCCCTGTAGCTAAATGCTCTGCTGGCATCATTCTGCCAGTGGAGTTTAGGGAGTGGAAGACCAAGGCCTCTTAAGGGCAGACATGTGACCTCCATATCTACAGCCCCAATTTTTCCCCAACAGGCCCAAAGAGCCAATGGGACTTTAACCCACTTTGCCAACCACATCTATATCCTGGTAGCTCAGCAAATACCTCACACATCTGACAAAGTGAACTGTAGCCCCTGAAAGCTTATGCCATAAAAATGAAATGTGTTGATTTTTTAAGGTGTGACAACACTTTGGTGTTTATACAACACAGGCTGGTGGGGGTAAAGAAGGAAAAGCCACTCCCTACCTCTTGTCCCACATATGCAGCAAAATGGCTGGGTGAAAAATGAGGTGGTTGCTACATTAGTAGATCTATTCTCCCCCTCCCCCACCTCAAATAAGCCCAGGCAAAATAATGAACAGTAGGATTGCTTTGGCTGCTAAGGAATGCTTCCCTAGGTAAAGGCTGAACTGTTAGTAAAAATGTTGCCTGCCTGAGATTAAGCATTACAAATTTGGCATAATGGTTCCTATTTTGTTCATGGTTCATTATTGTAAGCATTACAATAGAACTGACAACCACACTTCCAGGAGCGTGGTGCCATTCGGGATTTTCTATACTCACCAGAATGGTTTTGTACACCCATTTTGTGTACTTTATGACACAAGGATTAATAATTTAAGATCTGAACTGGAGAAATCAGATATTTAACTTAGTCCTCAAATGTTGAGTATTTTTACTATCAAACAAATTCATTTAGTTCTCATTCCATGGAAGTTACACTCATTGCGCCAGTTACTATTAACTTTTAGATGTGAGCAAAGTCTAGGAAACTGGTCTACAAGCAATCATCTTATTTACTGCTCTTGCATAAATATGTATGTGGGAGAAAGGGACAGAAACTCATATTGTGAAATGAAATACAGTTTATGAGCTTTGCTTGTATAATTAACTACCAGTTATTGTCTCAATCCACAAGCAAAGAGTAAGCTGTGCATGGTTTTCTAAAAACATATTTGTGTGTTTGTATACATGTGCACACTATGGCCTACAGTAGAACCCCCCTTATCCGCTGGGAATTGGTTGGGGGGGGCTGTGGATACTGAAAACTGTGGATAATAGCAAACACCATCAAAAAATAATGGGAGTTCTGGTTTAAAATACCATAGAGTTGCCTTGGAGGACCTAGAAAATGGCTAGAGGACGCAGTTTCTACAAAGACTATGGTAGATGTACTGTTTTGTGTTCTGTGGATAATTGAATCAGTGCATACGGGGGTCCTACTGTACAGTATATCCTATTTCAGTCCTGACTAGAGTGAGTGGGGGGGGGCTTCTTTATGGAAAGCAAGGACTATCATGGAACCACTCAAAATATTCATTACAGCAATCTCTTACATTTATTTTAGATTCCAGTGGCGTCCAATGAAAAAGACTGTCCAGCTGCACGTATCCATAGCTTCAGCAGTGATGCAGCCATGAAGTACTCTGCTACTAAAAGTAAAACAATGGTCTAACAGTTGGTTGAGCAATTACATCTTTGTGAAGGATGCACCTGAAGTGCAAGTGAGAAATCTGATTTAACCCAGTGCCTTTTCTTGGCACATCTGAAAAGTGCCATGACCCATTCCAACCCTGTGCAAGTTTATGCTGTCAATATTAGGCCCCAATATATGATCCACATACATCATTTTGCCTCTAGAAATACCATACACATAACCAAGAACACAGACTTGGGTCCAGAGAATGTTTGCTGTACCTTTTCTTCACTAACCATGGAGCCTGCCTTCCCCAATGTAGTGCTGCTTTCCAGATGTTTTGGATAGCAATTCCCATGGTCCATGATTTCTGCTCCTCCCCATCCACATGCAACAGGTTTTTTACCAGTGGGTCCCAAACTTGGGATTCCCACAACATTTTGGACTTCCAGCTATCAAAAGCCCTAGCCAGCATGGCCAGGGGCCAGTGATTCTGAGGAAAATATCCCAACAAAATCCAGGTTTGGGAACCACCGCTCTACATGCTTTTAAGCCAAGGAGGGTCAACCATGGAGTGAGCAGAAGCCAATTTCTCCCCTGGTGGGCTGCACCATCACATTTTGGTGTGCCAGAAATGAGGCCATGTCACTTCTGGCCACTACTCATGCTGATGGGGGTGGGTGGGTTTTCAGGGGTCTTGGGGCATTCACAGAAGTAAACTGCTGCATTTGCATGGTTTTGAGCTCATCTAGCCAGTTTTGCAATGAAAAATTGCCCACAAAACCAGGCAATTTTGGGGGGTATTATTTTTATTCAACATATATCTTTTATTTACACAAACACAATTTTCTTTGCCAGTATTTTTCCATTAATAATTAAAGTCCACACACATCCAATACTTAAGTACCTTACCTCTTACCTCCCCCTTAATTTATTAAACCACACTGCAAATCCGAAACCTCTCTAATACAACATTCTCTGACCCTTTACCATTGTATATTGAGTATTGTCTATATTTATTAGTTTAGGAGATCCTCCCCCTTCTCCTTTTCCTTAATTGTTTTTGTCACTGACTGACTACCTTTTTCCAATTTCCTTTAAAATATTTTAGAACTTTATGCCACTGCTCTTTGTATCTTTTGAATGAATGATCTCAACAATTTTTTAAGGGGGGAGGCTTCAGATCCAAGGGCTGCCCTTTGCTCACCTATGCTTTAAGCAGTGGATTAGGTCTACAGAGAAGCCTGTGTAAGGTACTTCCTTGAATTTCTGGGTGATTTGCATTACTTTGCTAAGGGTGTCTGGCTCACAGTTATCTCAAAATAATTATCACACAGCATTTTTTAAAAAAATCCATGTTCAAGCAAATGTGAGTTAAGCTCTGGTTCAGTCCTAGATACTCAGTGGGGCAAAGGTAGGGCCTAATTTCTGCAGTGACATAGGGAGCCAGGCCCTGTCCCCAGAATGACATTCAGGAAAAAGCTTCTCCAGTTGTACCTTCATATCTACCGGCTGATCCTGATTTACTTTCAGCTTGCAACTACATTAAGCAATCCTTCTTTAAAGCCCTGGTGGCGCAGTGGTTAAATGCCAATACTGAAAGCCACCACGTTGCAAGTTCGATTCCAGTGGGCTCCAAGGTTCACTCAGCCTTCCATCCTTTTGTAGGTCGGTAAAATGAGTACCCAGCTTGTGGGGGCAATTAGCTAACACACATTGGAAACTGTTTAATCCAGTGTAGATGTGTAAATAGCTATTGCTTAAAACAATTTGTAAGCTGCTCTGATAGCCTTGTGGCTGAAGAGTGGGGTATAAATAAATAAATAAAAATAAAAATTAAAAAAAAAATAAAGTGGAAAGGATGTTTACAAGTTGCAACAACAGACTCTGATATGGGGTGGCAGCATGGCAATTGTTAGCCCACTTCCTTGGGTAACAAGGCCGTTCCCCCTGACCTGCTGCCCGCCACATGTGCTGGCTGAGGGTTCATGGGAGTTGCAGTCCACCTTATCTGGAGAGCACCAGGTTGGAGAAGGCAGTATTAGTGAGCTCACTGTTAGAGGTTGGCATCGTGATGGAACAAGGAAGGCAGGAATAAAGTGCTGAGTGGAGTATCAAAGGATCTGCTAGCAAGTAATTGTAGACACAGGCAGAGGGTAATGACACAGCCCTCCAGATGTTGCTGGACTGCAACTCCTAGCACTTCTCACCATTGGCTCTCTTAGCTAGTTTTGCTGGGACTTGCAGTTCAGTAGTATCTGGAAAGCTATGTGATTTTCACCTCTAATGCAGGCAATGCCAAGAGCCCAAGGATTCCCTGATAGTAGACATTCAAGAATTATGCCTTCTTTAAACTAAATTACAAGCCCCTAACACTCCATCAAATTATTCATCCCAGTCCACTCCTTTTAATTTCTCTCTGAGCTACAGCTTTGATTTCCACAGAAATCAAAACATCACCCTAAGTAAAAATAATAATAATAATAATAATAAATTAAAAAAATTAAAAGGAGAGTTCTGTTAAGTATCTGGAAAAAATACAGACAGATAAAGGTTGGCAAAAAGGGGAAGAAGTCACACAACCAATCATGACTTGGAACATTCATTTCCCCATTAATGCATAACCACTTTTAAAGAGATAAAGGGGAGGGGGATCAAAGATAGCCTTGCAACAGAGACAGGATATCCTTTGTTTGCAAACTCTATGAAAGTGCCCCTAGTGAATACAGGAACTGTAAACTGTTTTAATGTTTGGCTGTTGGGAGAAACATTCCAGAGCATGTAAGAATGGGTCCTGCTGTCTCCCTACAGTTATGGTGTCATGGGGCTGGGCTTCAATCTGCATGTCAGAAACAGTTTTATGAATAAGTGGAGAGAGAGCCCTGTTAAACTGCAGTCTGCATGCTAATCAGGGAAACAAGGATTTTTTTTAAAAAATTAAATAAATTCTGAAGTCAGGAGAAGAGATTTCCTTTGCTTGTTGAATCTGTTTACATTTAGTGCATTTGAGGTTTTTTTTAAAGTGGTTTATAACTATCAGTTAATACTGATGTGTGTTTTTTTAAGGATACACGCATACAGATCAAAAAAAGGAGGCCAGAAGTGGATTTGCCAGCAATATGTGCAGAAGGGCACACAGCACCAAGGACTGGATATAAAACAGATTAAACAGGCTAAGCTCCCCATAGCAGTGAGGCACGGAACTAGACTCC
The DNA here is from genome assembly GCA_030847615.1 of Gambelia wislizenii. Lineage (NCBI taxonomy): Eukaryota > Metazoa > Chordata > Lepidosauria > Squamata > Crotaphytidae > Gambelia > Gambelia wislizenii. The sequence continues at coordinate 194,500,414 of JAUMIR010000002.1, forward strand.
CCTGCTGTGCGGTAAGCATTTCAAACACCTTGAATCAAACCTGAAATCCTACTTGCTTCTTTTAGACTTCTTGCTGAGCCACAGAAGGGACTGCACAAGATGAAAGGGCTGTGAATATTCTGGGTTGACTTGGAGTTTGGCTATTATTAACTGAAACCCCTGGTGTTCACTGAGACAGTTATCCAGCACCACAATGCAAAAGGACATGGTCACTTCTCCTCTACCCTGTCAGCATTACTGCCAAAAGACAACCCCCTCTCCTTCCCCAGCAGTGGAGCCTAGGAAATGGATCAGGCTGCAGGACCCACTACTCACTATATTAAGCAGGAGGATACTACCACCACCACTGCAAAAAATATTTTGGACTATGATAGAGACAGTGCAAAACAATACAGTCTCGCTGGGACAATCCAGCTACAGTAGGACTGCAGTTAAAAGCAGAGATAAAAAGGGAGTTGGAGAGATGGCGAAGCAGCAGATGATGTCACAATCCCTGCCAATCAAAAAGCCTATTAGGCTTAAACTGAGAACCGAGGCTCCACTACATCTAAAGCTGCCAACTCCATGGACAGAGAATCTATGATTGTCAAGATGCTGCTGAATGGCAATTCCCATTATCTTTCACAATTGGGCTCTGCCAGCTGCAGCTGATGGGAGCTATAGTCCAGAAACATCTGGAGGGTCACACATATTCCAGCCAAGGAGTCAAATTGGCCTGCTTGATTTCATTACCTGCAGGTAACAGGTCCTGGGTCTCAGCCACCATTTTGAAGATAATTCCACTCTTCAACAGGGCCACCATTCTGCAATCTCAAGTGCAGAACCTAGTGTAATTTAACACTAATCCCTGAGGTTTCAAAATTACAAGGAGACCGTGAAAGTCAATAAGGTCTCTTTGAACTTGTTAGGCCTCATGAAGGGGATGGGCTAGAATTCCTTGTAACTCACATGCAAAAAGCTACTCAAGGACATGGCACAGGAGTTTTCAAGCACACACCCTGAAACACAAGAGATCCACTTTCACATTCAGGCTTAAAAGAGCATGCTTAAATTAGCTCCCTGGCCACAGGGAGCGTGTGTTCCTACAAACATAGCAGTGGCATATAAATGAAGATTCCTAATGGGCATCCTCACTAAGATCTCTCTCTCTTATCGTATTCGCATTCCAAATCTTAAATCCTGGAGATTATATCACATAAATCCAAGCAAATATGAAACCTGACCAGAGATGGAGGAAAAAGCACTTAAAACACGAACTCTGAACTGCATACGGTAATGTACAATATGAAAAATAAACAATAACACATATGGAAAGGAAGAAGTTCTGCAGCCATTACAGGGGAGAGAAGATCCTGTAAAATGCTGTTTCTCCTGGAAAAGTTACCCTACAGCAGAGAGCTGGTACATTCCAGCTTGAAGAGAAAAATGCTGATTAAAGGTTTTACATAATATAGGGTGTTTTTCAGGAATCAAAACAAAAGAGATCTTTAACCCAAAGCTATAACCTTGGCCAAAACAAATGGAAAGAGTTTTCTAAAAACATGGCAATTCTCCATCTTTGTTTAGAACACAAAGAGAAGTGGAATTCTCAGATGCGTACATTTCCTGCTTTTATTAATATTTATATAAATGCACAGTTCAGGGGCTTTGAACCAGCAGTTGTATTTTTCCCCTAAAAATGAGAGGGTGCTTGATTTGCACACCAATCTCACTTACTTAATCTCTGTTATCTCCTGTTCAAATAATCAGATAGCAGGAAACACATACACACACAACCCTCTGCCTAAGATCCTAGAGAGCTGTTGAGTCACAGTAGATCACACTTGAGCTAGATGGACAAAAAGCCTGATCTAATGTAGGGCACCCTCCTGTATTCCTCAAGAACACTACAAAGTAGGTCATACTCTACAGAAAGAGAAATGGAAACACAAAAAGACTGGAATTTGCCCAAGTCAACTCAGCAAATAGATGATGAACAGACTGCAATTTGGGTCCTAGCCACTGAGTAGTCACTTCAGATGCGATGTTCTTTCCCAACATTAGTACACAAGGAGTAAATACATGCACTTGTGATGTGCGAAAGCCACATGTTTGTTTTTCCATGTGTACATGAGGCAACACTGAGATTTTCACAAAGTTCAGAAATTACAACACTAACACATTTCCCCACTATGTCTGGGTAGAAAAGAAAAGGCATGACTAAAGCAGCACGTTCTAGGATCAAAAAGTGTCATTGTGTAGACAGTCGTGCTTACAACTTCACCCAGCTCAGAATACTGTTTAACCCAGAAGTGGGAATCATTTGGACTACAACTCCTAGCACTCCTTACCACTGACTGACTATGTTGGCTAAAGCTGCTGGGACTTGCAGTCCAGCATCTCAAAGAGTACATGATTCCCACCTTAGCTTTAAGTGAAAGGCTCATGCAGACACATGGATTTTTAGGCAGTGGTGTCAAAGTTGCGGAACACACTTCTCAGCCAAGGGTCCCACTTGATGATGAAAAATATGCCAGATCCTGTATGAGAGGGTGTGAACCACATGATGTGCTAATATTTAATCATTTTCTGTTAAGTTTTGTTCTTAAATAGGGTTTATGTAAATATGCATTTTAGGGATTTCAGATAAAGCTTCTGGATCTTGCTGCTATTCTTTAAAATTAACTTGGTTATTAATGGAATATTACATATACATTTTTACAAAGTTCATTTTGGCATTCACATTTTAATAACGCTTTAATAAAGAAACAATACATACGTATATTTATTTTAATTGATTCTGAGGTTACCTTGAGTTAGCACCAAAAAGATGCCTAAATGCATGGTATGCCAAAAGGTGAAACCTTGCTCAAGTTGCAGCTATTTCAATAAATTGAGGATTGCTTTCTTGACGAGCCATAAAATGAATGCATTACTAAAATTTACAGATCCTGGAAGGCACTAGCAGACTAGTATTGAAACTAGCAGTTATACTCAAGTGGAAAACTTGTTCTCAAGGCTGAAAAATCTCCACTGGCTGAGTAGGAAGCAAACAACATTAAAATTCCATGAGATATTTTACTCCCTTCTTATTCACACTGCTGAGACTAGACACAGGCTTTAACAACAGCCAAGTACACGAAGAGCAAAGCTGCAGCTTAGCCTCTATCTACTATGCTCCCTGCATACAGCACTGGTTTACTTTTCTTTTTTTAAAAAAAAGCCTTCCAAAGATTGCCAAAGAAACTTGCCCTCAGCCAAGGTCATATAAAGTTTTGCTCAAGTTTAGATGAAATATGCCAAGGGAGAGGGGGGGGGAACACCCAAAGCTTGTCTGAATTTGTTCCTTTCCTCCACCCCTACTGGATTTGAAGTTATTAAACAGCTTGAAAAAATAGCTAGGTGGATTCATGTGAGCAAGAAGGGGAGGGGGAAGGGAAAGAAAGCAGAAGTCCCTGTTTCCTGGCAGACATTTTGGCTCTTGTTTACATTTGCAGTCTGTGTGTTTCTCTTGTTGCAGAGCAATATGGCTGTCTGAAGAGCTGACAGCTTTGAATGCACAACCACTGCTGGCTGCAGGCTCATGTTCCCCTCCCAGTATCAAAGGTTGTGTAAAATTATGCAGACGCTGCACATACAAGACAAGGAGTTCCTCCTCCTATTTACATGGTCTGATGGATCTTCGAAGGACTGTTTGGAGGAGCAATCTCGATGTGTTGTGTAGTACGGGGAAAGGAACCACAAGGACAGTTTTGGTTTGGGTCATGAAAAACAAGGAACATTTAAGGGGTAAAAAGAAACACCACCGCCAAAACAGGACTCACAAACACACTCCAATGCAAATTTCCCTTCCTCCCACAAAAAAAAAGAAAGGGGGGGGAAATACTGTGAAGCACAGCCTGAACCTGACAAGTTTTGAGCTACTTACCATTTGGTGGTGATGGTGGGTGTTGGGAATGTTGGTTTCTTGGAAAAAAGCACTCAAAGCCGTCTAGGTTTAAAAGACAAACAAAACACAAGCCTACTGTTAGAACATGGAGGTGCAGCCGGAAGGGAAAAGTTGGAGGGCAAGGATGCACAAGAAAATACAGTACTGTTTCCAGAAAAGAGGCCAAAAAAATATCAAAAAACACCAAACCTCACACAACTCTGACCTTGTCACATGTTTGTTCCCATTCTTGCAACATTTTCACTGTAAGTAAATATTTGAAGTTGACAGCCAAGGTGGTAGGTACTATCTTGCATTTTTGTCATCATGCCCCTGGGACACTGTTTGAAATGCTAATTGTCTGCCTTTTCCATTTAATGGGGGGAGGGGGAGCGATACAAGAAGGGGGGGAAGCCTCAGGGTAAACCAAAACAGAGCAACTCCCATCAGCCACACACACACACACACCATGTCCCCAAAGGCAAGGGCATAAAAACGATTTAGGGAAGCAAAAACGACAAAACCGAATTGCAAGGGTTCATGTAAAATCAGACACTCGCCAAAGCAAAAGTGTTTAGTTTTCAAAACAAGCTTGGGGGGGGGGACCATTAACCGGTTTAAGATAATGGGGGGAAGGAATCCACTGGCTTTCCTGAGTGGCAACACAATATGCAACGGAAGTGGACAAAGACACTGATCTCATTTGTTGTTGCCAATGGGGGACCGGTGGCTGAAACTAACCTTTTCCTGTTCTGGGATTACTAATCAAAACAAAGGGCCTACACTCCAAATGTGGGGCGGGAGGGCCCGGGGGAGGTTGGACAACCGGGCCTTGAAAACGGTCTTCTACAAGAAAAACAACAACCCACTCGTTCCAAAGCGACGATTTGTACAACGTCTCGCAATCCAACGCGTTTCTCCTCCCGCACATTTATGCAAAAGCATGCATTGTAGACGTACACACACACACACACACACACACACAGAGCCCGGGGAGGCGAGAGGCGAAGAGGCCTAGTTCGGAAATTGGGCTCGCCAGCAAACTGGGGAGAGAAAGGCGAGTCTCTTCGGTACTTCTTTCGGCCCAAATCGGGTTCAAGAAATAAATGCCAACGGTGGTGGAGAGAATAAATCGGAGAGAAACCGCGGCTCTGGCTCTGCCTCTCGGAACCCCCGCCCGGCCTGGGGGAGATTTCAATTCGGGGAGCAATGTGGAGTCATTCCCTCTAAAAAAGGAGGGGATCGGTGGTTTGCTTTGCCTTTTTTTTTTTTTTACGGCTTTTGTTTTTATTCAAAGCGATTCTTTCCCTCTCTCCCTCCGGCCCTGTGCAAACAGCCCCACCATTTCTCTCTCTTCCTCGGCTTTGGCGATTCGAGGCATTACAAATGTTGTCCCCCCCCCCCGCTTTCCCCAAGGCGAGGAGGAGCAGCCACATGGGATCCGCCAAGGCCCCGAAGCCCCCTTCCCAGCCCCGGGAGGCACTTTCTGGAGAAAAAGAGAGCCGTTCCTGGAAAGGCTGGGGAAGGGATTGTTTACATGCCGGGCAGAAACAAGCCGCCGCCGGGCTCCGGTCCCAGGGCGACAAAAGGCGAGGAGGCCGAATGTGTGCGGAGGAGGGGGTGCAAGGGCCGGTCGGGTTTAAACCAAACCAGGGAGACCCCCCATCTCCCACCCCGCCCCCTCTTCCAGTGCGTGTGCAGGAAGGTGGGGGAGAATTCAGGGGGTGTCACCGACCCCCCCCCCCGCTTTCGCCTCTTTTCTTTTTTTGGGGGGGGGGTCTCCACGCACCTCGAACTGCCAGTGGGCCGCCTGCAGCAGCTGCTTCGCTTGATCCGCCGCACAGCCCGCCGCCAGCACGAACTGGTTGATCATGACCTGGTGCCGGAGCTCCTCCATATTCACCGACATGGCGAAGGAAACGAAACCACAACACGGAAGAGGGGAGGGAGGGGAGCCCCAGCACACTCGCTCCGGCGGGGGGCAGAGGAGAGGAGAGAGAAAACCGACCAGGGCTCCTTTTTTCCTCCTCCTTTTCCACCCCGCTCAAAAGACCCTCTGCAGCCTGCCAGCCCGCCCGCCCTTGGCAGGTTGGAGCCCAGCCACCGATCGCTTCAATCGGCCCGACCCAGGCTGTGTTGATATGACGCCCCCCTCCTCCTCCTGCCCCCAGGCCCTCTCGTCGCTCCTCGGCAGCTACACGCCCGCAAACAACAGCATCCAGGGGAAGAGGAGGAGGAGGAGGAGGAGGAGGAGCATGTGGCGAGAGGCTCCGGGTGGGCAAAGCGGGCAGGGAGGGAGAAGAAGCCGGAGGGGCCTCAACGTTCGATCGCACGCTCCCCGCCGCCGCTGATTGGCCGCCGCCGTGTTCTCTGCGTGTATGAACATTCGGTTCGAATTTTCCAGGCGGAGGATGTTTCTCTTTCTTCTTCCCCCGCCCCCTCTTCGGCCCTGTCGCTTGTTCTCTATTGGAGAGGGAGGGAGAAAGCAGCCGCCGGGCTCTGCGCTGATTGGCTCCTCGCTATGTTTTGGCTTAGAATGCCGCTGCTATTGGTCTGGGCTTCTTCTTCTTCTTTTCCCACCCCCACCCTCGTAAGGGAGGGGCGGGGGAATAAAACGAGGCTCTCGTTTGAACTTCACTGGAAATTCTACTCCCTTTGTTGATTGGCTGTTTTGCTCCCCCTCCCGTTCTTTTTTCCACCGTTGTAAAAAAAGAGAGAGAGAGAGAGAGAGAAGAAAAAGTGTAGTTTGTAAAAGCCAAGTTCATTGACTAGCTAGCACCGTGCTCAACTGGAAAAACAAGACAGCATAGAAGTGATTCATTTCCTCTTTCTTGTCTTTTTAAATAAAGGCTGGTCAGCCTGAAAAACTAAAGTTGTCACACAATAGAAAAAGGCAGAGACTCAGAGCCCGTGTGGGAAACGACACCAAATAGAATTTCCGGATGGTTATTGCTCAGAGGACATAATAACAGGGAAATGTTATTTCTTCTTAGTTCGTTCAGTGGTGCTTTTACTCATTTATGAGATAGCGAACTGGTGGTGGCAGCTTCTCCTTGGGAAAGCCACTCACCTTACAGACATAGGGAATGTAGCATTAGTATTATTATTATTATTATTATTAACTTTTCTAGGTCCTTGAATGAAAAGATGTGAATATTCATCACTTGGGAGTTCATGGCTTTCCCCTTAAGGTCGTTGATCTAGTCTGGAGTTAGGCATAGGGGAAGTGTGCAGCCCTTGAAAAGGAGCACAGTGGCAAATAATTGGTGGATTACTGTATTTTAACACCAAGTGGGGCAGCCTTAGATCCAGATGGGAATCACCGCCCTTCAAATGTTTTTAGATTACAACTCTCAGCTTGAGAACACAGCTGCGCTGGGCAGGGCACAGTTCTAGGATGGAGGACCATCACCTCCCAAAAATAGTACTCTACCGTGAACTCGCTACTGGTCAGCGTAAAAGGGGTGCTCCAAAAAAGCGATACAAGGACTCCTTGAAACAACATCTCAGGCTCAGCCAAATTGATTACCAACAATGGGATCAAGCACATCGGGAGGCTTGGAGACACACTATCCACAATGCTGCAGCCTTATTTGAGAACTCACGCCGAACAAGTCTTGAAGAGAAACAACAACACAGAAAGAATCACAACCCAGAAACATCACCCAAGGTGACCTTTTGCTGTGCTTTCTGCAACCAGACATGTTTATCTCGGATTGGCCTTTTCAGTCATCAGTGTGCTTGCAGAAAGCGCAGGATGAGTCCTTCCTGAATCTTCGTTTGCAAAGAGAAGCCAGAGAGAGACAACTCCCAGCAACCTAAGCCAAGGTAGTCCATGGTGAGGAACGTTAGGCATTGAGATGAAACATATGGAGGGCCACAGGATTCCTCCCTCAAAGTTTTTAGGCACCTAGAGGGAATTGTCATGAACCAATTCTGCCACCAAGGGTTTCAGATCTATGTTGATACTATATACAGCAGTAATTCTCAACCTTTGGCCTTCCTTGTTCTATTGAACTACATGTCCCAGTATCCCTGCCACTATGATCATGGCTTTTGGGCACTGGCATCAAGTGTAAGAGCCACTGATACCTAGAATGGGCTTCTCACACACACACACACACACTCTCTCTCTCTTAAGAAGCTATTCTCTGTTGGTGGTCCAAGAAGTGATTCCCCACTGAATAGTCTGTGCTTGGTACTGACATACCAGTGCCTTAGTGCACAGCAGCTGTACCAGGAAACAGGACTAAAAACTACATGCTAAGGAAAGGGCCATACTTCTGAAACAACTTGATGGATTTTTGTTTGATTTCAGAATTATCTTGGTTATATCTGTATACACTTTATAAAGTGGGAGCCCTGGTGGCACAGTGGTTAAATGCCAGTACTGCAAGCCACCACGTTGCAAGTTCGATTCCAGCAGGCTCCAAGGTTCACCCAGCCTTCCATCCTTTCCTAGGTCGGTAAATTGAGTACCCAGCTTGTGGGGGGCAATTAGCTAACACACGTTGGAAACTGTTTAATGCAGTGTAGATGTGTAAATAGCTATTGCTTGAAACCATTTGTAAGCCGCTCTGATAGCCTTGTGGCTGAAGAGCGGGGTATAAATAAATAAATAAATACACTTTGGAGCCTTGCCTCTCCCATGTGGGACCATTAATATGGAATAAGAACAGTTTCACTATGATTTTGCCATTTCTAGATCAAACCAAGATCCATCCAGTCCAGATCAGAATACACAACCATATCTTTCAAATATACAGTTGCCCCTCCACATTCGCGGCTTTCACACTCGCAGTTTTGATTATTCGCGGTTTAGCCCCGAGCCCCTTCAGGAAGGCTGGCGAGAGGCGAGTCAACCTCCTACGTGCGCCTTCCCCGGCCTTCCAGAAGTGGCTCCGGGGCTTCAAAGCCCCAGAGTCCGCTCAGGAAGGCCGGGGGGGCAGGCAACCTCCCTCCCTCCCTCCCTCCCTCCCTCCTGCTGCCTTCCCCGGCCTTCCTGAGGGGACTCCAAGGCTTCTAAGACCCGGAGTCACCTCAGGAAGGCTGGGGAGAGGCCGGGCAGCTTCCCTCCTTCCTGCCCGCTGCCTTCCCCGGCCTTCCTAAGCGGGCTCCGGGGCTCCAAAGCTCCAGAGTCCGCTCAGGAAGGCTGGGAAGAGGCAGGGCAGCCTCCTCCCCACCTGCTTGCTGCCTTCCCCAGACTTCCTAAGCGGGCTCCGGGGCTTCTAAGGCCCGGAGTCCCCTCAGGAAGGCCATGGAAAGGCTGGCCAGGCTGGCCAGACACCCTCCTGCCGACTCCCTCCCTTGGGCGGGGTCGCAGGAGCAGCAGTTTGTTATTCGTGGTTTTTCCACATTCACGGGGGTCTCAAGACCCTAACCCCCGCGAATGTGGAGGGACGACTGTACTGAGCTACTGAGTAATACTACCCCTGCATGGCGGCAGTACACCACACTTATATTTGCGGTGAGCTTTCCACCCAACCTCTTTGTTTCTTTGGATACCAAACAGCATCACTGACAGCCTCGTCGCTGTCGTCTTAACTGTTCGCCTAGTTTACAGAAGTCATTTGGGAAGTCTTCCCAGAGTGCCTATGATTTCAGCTTCCTGAATCTCTTGAGGCCATCTGCACTCTTGGATTCCCCAAGAATGGCCGTTCATATAACTATTAATCCATTACTCCAAATCATTAATGCATTCACTGGAATATGAAAGAGAAACCATTTGTATGTGGTAGCCAGTATAGGTTTGACATTTGTACAGCACATTTATGCTCAAATTCATTTAAGCATCATGTGTAAAAATGCTGGTTTTCCTCTTCCAATCATATTGCAGTGTTAATATGCTGTAGCTGCAAGGCCTCAGCTTGAATTCAGTTGCCACAAATGGCATGAATCTGGGGCCCAACTTGTTCTGACATCAGGCATGCTTGAACAGCTGGGGCCCTTTTACACTACACAGTTATAGTACTATGATTGCACTTTAATTGCCATGGCAACATCCTATGAATCCTCAGAGTTTAGGGAGGGGCATTTAGAATCCTTAGCCAGGGAGCTCCAACTACAAACCCCAAGGTTCCATAGGGGGCAGCCATGGCAGTTAAAGTGGAATCATAGTGCTATAAATGTGTCATGTGAAAGGGCTTTAATGATGATTATTCACAATGCCCATTCCACCAAAGGGCAGAACATCAAAAATCAGAGACCAGGGGTTTGGACAACACAGGCAAAAAATGATTTGGAGTCATGGGTTAATAGTTACATTAACTACACAGGCAAAAACAAAAAACACCATACTCACATCATACCCAGGGCTGAGAGAACACACAATGTTCTTGAGGATTCAAATAGAATACAGTTCTGTTTGGCACTTGTGGGCTGAGATCCAATTTTTAAAAATATTTTATACCGCACTTTCCTGGAAAAACTGGTTTATTGTACATGCGGCTGCCTCTGAGTTGGCTACAGTGTGGAGTTTGGGGTTTGGGGTCACCTGATCATTCCTGCCAGAACCGGCTAATTCCTCTGTTTGTATTTATGTTTTGCCAGCATGCAGTTGCTATTATTTTTTTATGATACATTTGTGTGGATACTTGTATATCATTATTAGCACACTTCTGCATATTTGCAAGTTCACATATTTGCTTGCATGATGGGGAGAAAAAAATGTGGAGTGGACACGGATATGTGACCAAAAATAATGAAAGGCATAGGTCATGTGATCACAGCAAGACTGCCCTTTTACACCAAAGTAAGTTTGCCTAGGGCATGATATTGAGAACACAGCTGCCCTGGGCAGGGCACGTTTCTAGGATGGAGGAGCATCGCCTCCCAAAAATAGTACTTTACTCTGAACACGCCACGGGACAGCTCTCAGCCTCAGAAAACCCCATGATAGGTTCGCTTTAGGATCACCTGATGGCACACAACAACATCTAAGAACACTAAAGACTGACAGCAACAGCACAACTTACGAGTCAAAACACTACTAAAGCAAAAGGGGTGTAGATGTTTTGCAGACATGTCACCAACAGACATGCCAAGGCCCTGAGCCTGGGGTGAGCAAAGGATGGCCCTCCAGATGCTGTTGGACTGCTGCAGCCACCATAGCCCATGAGGTGGGATCATGGAAGGGGCAGTCCAACAGAAGGGCTATATGATTCCCACCCCTACCCTAAGCTTATACAATCGGCCCTCCACATACACAGGTTCTGCATCCATAGAGTCAACCAACCACAGCCTGAAAATATTCAGATGGGAGATCCAAAAAGCAAGCCAAAAAGTCAAAAGTCTTTCATGGCTGGCATCCATAGATTTTCCTTGGTTTTTTTTCCAGGCATTTTCAGATGCCAGCCACAGGTGCAGGCAAAATGTCAGAAGTAAACTCTTCTAGAACACAGCCTCACAGCCTGGAAAAAAAACAAGGAAAATCTACAAACCAAAAAGGTTTGGTTTTTGGATCCCCCACCTGAATGTGGATGGGTGAGATGCCCCACCTGAATACAGATGCCATTTTACTATGCCATTGTATATACACTGAACTGACTATGTGACGAGTGTTGCTGTCCTTGAGCAAGCAGGGATCACCAGCATTGAGGCCATGATATTGAGAACACAGCTGCGCTGGGCAGGGCACGTTTCTAGGATGGAGGACCATCGCCTCCCAAAAATACTACTCTACGGTGAACTCGCCACGGATCAGTGTAAGAGGGGTGCTCCAAAAAAGCAATACAAGGACTCCCTGAAACAACATCTCAGGCTTGGCCAAACTGATCACCAACAATGGTCTGCCCTGGCTTCACATCGGGAGGCATGGAGACGCACTATCCATAATGCTGCAGACTTATTTGAGAACTCACATCGAACAAGTCTTGAAGAGAAATGACAATGCAGAAAGAATCACAACCCGGAAACATCACCCAAGGAGACCTTCTGCCTGCTGTGCTTTCTGCAACCGGACTTGTTTATCTCGGATTGGCCTTTTTAGTCATCAGCATGCTTGAAAAAAGCATGGGATGAGTCCTTCCTGAATCTTTGTTTGCGAAGAAAAGCCAGAGAGAAGTTTGCCCAGGGAAAATGTGTGGCTGGTATTGCCTCTCTCACTCCTCTTTAACAAGATACGTGTGGTGTTATCAAGATGTATGCGGGGTCAGTATGGACCAGGAAAATTAAATTTGAAACAGAATGTCTTCACCTATATAGACAAGCCCAAAGATAATAAAACATTGCACTATAAATATATATAAAACCCCTAACATCCCACAGCCACCACAGCAACCTCAAGCACATCTCAGCAGCTTAATCTGGCAAATCAAAGAGAAAGATCTTCAACCCCTTACAAAAATGGGTAAGATCCTCCTCTAGCTAGAGGTCCAAAGAAAGACTGTTCCACAGATACACAGCCAGATCTTGAAAAGTTCGCAGCCATGACAGAACAGTGCATGTCGGTGGAACAGACAATAACCGTTTGCCTGTAGAACTTACTTTCTTAGATGGCGCATACCATGCTAGCTAAGTTCCCAGGTACTGGGGGAGATTAGAAACCAAAAGTTTGAAACAGGCCCTGGCCCAAACTGGTAGCCAGTGAAGGGAACTCCAGAGGTAGAAACATGTAAATATTTAGGGAGATTTAAAACAACCCAGATGGCATTGTTCTGAATTAAGGCCAGTGGGAGAAGAGAGCAAGACGGCAAACCCACCAAAAGGCTATTACAATAATCCAGGTGTGACATAGCCAATGCCTGGACAAGCAGACATACAGTCTTGAGGGTCAAGAACCTATGGATCCTATGGATGTTCAAAATATGGAAATTACATGCCTTTGCTATCACCTCAGTAAAGGGGTGCAGGGACAACGGTCATCCAGCAGGACTCTGAGGTTCCTGGCAGCTGAAATAGGAGCCACTGTGCAACCCTGCAAATACAGTGGAGGGCATGAAGGAGGGGCTGCTAGATGGTCAGGCCGAAACACCAACATCTCATTTTTTTCCATATTCAGCTTAACGTGGTAGGTGGTCATCCACAAAGAAACGCTCAACAAGCAGTCCATCACGGACTTCCATGCAGAAAATCTGTGTGACATCTGCATAGATGTGACACTGAAAACCTAGTCTGAAATTAAAAACCCAAGAGGGAGAGTATATAATGAAAAAAAAAAAAAGAGGACCCAGAATTGATCTTTGTGGCACCCCAGTTACAGGAAAAGCTTGTGAAGTAAATCCTCAAAATTGAACAGAGGAGGCATGCTCAAACAAAAAAAGATTTAAACCAGGGCAAAGCTTTCCTTGTTATTCCCAATGGTGCCAACCGTAAGAGTAACATCTAATGATCCAAAGTGTTGAGGGCTGCAGAAAGATCCAACAGGATCAGTGCAGATGTTTGATGCTGAGCCTTAGCCACTGGAATATAATTTATTACATGAGTCAAGGCCATTTAAGTGGAGTGACCTCTCCGAAACCCTGATTGAAATGGGTCACGGAAATCATGTGTAGTCAGATGGGCCCTTCTCCTTTGCAGGTTGCTTTACATGTTGATCATGGACACCTTTATTTAGAAGAAAGTCCCACCATCCCAATTAATGGCCCAATGCAGTAGCATAATTTTCTACCGTATGACCTAGGGCTTGTCTACACTAGTGGAAAAACCTGACCTCCCCTCACATCTGGCCTGATAAGTCAACACAACATGCAGCCTTATCCCCAAATCTGGTGTAATAAGGCCGCATGACGTACGTTCCTATCCGCAGCAAACTTGGGGTATACCACCTTAATCTGGGTTTTAAAAACTCATAGTTTTCTCCGGAGTTTACTGGAAACTCTGGAGAAAACTGTAGTGTGAACAAAGGATCCATCCTGGATTCAGGGGAGGCGGAGGTGCACTAATAATAATAATAGGCAGAAGTGCACTAATAATGATATACAACACTGCCTGATAGGCACTGCCATTTTCTCCCTTGGTGCTGACATCACTGGTGTCAGAATGAGCAGCCAGATGCACAATTGCCTTGTTCTGACCTCAGAGCAAGCAACCGTGCGCCAGGAAGGCACATGATTGTATGGCTGGCCACCTCATGCTGACCTCAGAGTGAACAACTGCATGCCAGCAGCGGCAACACTGCAGAGGAGTCTGGCTAGGCAGCGGAAGCGGACCTGCAGCTTATCTATACTGGGGTAAAAATCTGGATGAATCACTTGTGTAGACAAGCCCAGCAACAAGTGGTGCATATTTGGACTTTGGCCAAGTAAGATGTGGCGCTTAACTCCAGGTCAGACTAGTCCAAATGTAGTCTGAATTTCATGTGATGCAGCTCCAGGACAGAGTAGTCCAAATTTCATCCAGATTTTTTACCCACACTGTATATAAGCCCCTGATAATCAAGAGGGACAGCACAAACAATTGCTGTAGAAACAAAAGCCGTTGAAGTGGTGTTAACAGACACTCCCTCACCACCCCTGAAAGCCCCTTTATATTGTGGGTAATCCCTACAATCTTTCTGGGGGTTGATGGCTGTGCAGCTGTTGATCAGGCACTTTGCTCACTCCAGGTGATCTCAGTGGTGCTTGTTTTCTATGGATTCCTCATGAGAAGACCAATTTAAGTTAGTTCTTTTCTGTTATGGCCATCCCACTGTTGAATGGTCTGCCCAAAAAGCCTGCCTTGTCCTAAGATTATAATCTCTTCACTATGTGATGGTATTCTTTCTGTCCAGGGATGGGTGAAGTGTGCCCCCAGCCCCCAGTGTGCTCCCCAAAGTCCCCATGTCCCCATAACTCCCCAAATTTTTTAAAGCTGAAGAAAAGGTCCTTGCACTTTATAGAGGGCATTGGGGCAATTTTGTCAATTTTTTATTATTATATGCCTGCAAGTAGTTTCTGACATGGTGACCCTAAAATGAACCCATTATGGGGTTTTCATGGGAAAATGTATTCAGAGGATGTTTGCCACTGCCTTTCTCTGAGGCTGAGAGAGTGTGACTCACTCAAGTTCACCCAGTGGGTTTCCATGGCTGAGCAGGGATTCAGAACCTGGTCTCCTAGAGTCCTAATCCAACACTCAAACCACTATACCACGCTGTACTTCAGACTGATCTCTCCAGTCACTGTACAGAACTCACCTATCTGACTCATTCACTCAAGAGTTCTTTGTGTTCAATCAGCCCCAAATAACAATGGAGTTATCTGAGGGCTCACCATGTTGAAAAATACCTTCCAGCAACACTATGTAAAATTATTATTTGGAATGTATAGAACCACATGTAAATTTTCATCCAAAGATTCATCTGAACTCCTAATTCAGTTGACGCCAAGTCTATGCAATTCTGATTTACAAGAGTCTCTTAGCATAGTACCTTCTGTGGGCAAGAGGCGGACAAAAATTTCAGCTAAAACTCTGCCCTATTGTGGTCTCATTTAAAGCAACACAACTGAAATGGGTAGTCTAGCTCCAGTCCACGAGCCATTAGCTATCAGTCCACAGCAGGTTTCCAGGAAAGCAAGAAACAGTTGTAGTAA
This sequence comes from Gambelia wislizenii, assembly GCA_030847615.1. Lineage (NCBI taxonomy): Eukaryota > Metazoa > Chordata > Lepidosauria > Squamata > Crotaphytidae > Gambelia > Gambelia wislizenii. The sequence goes on from JAUMIR010000002.1 coordinate 194,515,831, forward strand.
ATGAGTATAAATATGGTTTAAACCCCTGGCATACAGAGGGAAAACCCCTGCTGGGTCTGATCCACGCTAGCAAAAAATCCCCATAGGCATGTCAATTCAACTGCGATTGGAACATATGACATATGATCATTTTCACAGTGAAACCGCTTTGTTTGGATGTTAATGTGATTTTTAAAAACTCACCTTTTACCCAACAGTTTTCAGGAGAAAACAGGTTTTCCTGTACATTTGTTTTTGCAACAAGTGTCATGACAAGATTGGTGTGGCATCGGAGGTTGGGGGGTGTAGTTGGGGGCAGTGCAGATTGGTGGGTGGCATCCTCCATTGAGCAAGCATGTTGTAGCCATTTTATTTTTAACATTCAGTGTACAGTATCACTGTTCTGAGGAATCATGTTATGATTTCTGCCAGAGGACTGTCTCCTTTGTTGACTATAGAAGGGGAAGAGAGGCCTGAGGAATTGCTGCATTGAAGCCCTCATGTTTTTCAACTAAATGGGGGGAAATAATGAGGGTGGTGCAACTGCAGGGTCTCCCTGCCCTTCGCCAGGAAGCTGACACTTGACAACAACAACCACAGCGCAAGCTGTTCGGCCAAGGCATTGCTGAGCACAGGACTGTTCCTCCACCTCTCCTCAGTTTGCCATGGCACTGACCAGGCATCCCAAAGTGAGTTCTGTGGGAGAAATGGTGTGGCTATCTATACACATTTGGCATGGATTATAATGGTTAGATGTGACACTAAAGGGAGTCAGGCTGATTCAGGATAATGCACAGTAGAACTGAATTATTTGTACAGTGTGGATCTGGTTCCCTAGATTGGAGAGCTTAAGAATTAAAGGTTTAAAGAAAAAAAAAAAAAGGAATGTGCATGCATGTGCATGGTTGTAATACTTCCCACAAAATTTAAACATGGCCAGAGCAGCACGTGCCCACAGCAGCATAGAAAAGGTGATTTCAAGACATTAAAGTTATTTTTGTGGTATACAGTATTTCAGATAAAAGACTATAGTAATTATAAAAGAAATAGAAACAATAAACAAATGCATAAGTAAAGACAACTTACAGTTCAGTAAGACATTCTTCATTCTGGGGTTCATTGATATTTCCTAGTTTTTTGCTCCTCTTTATTATTGAAATTGTATTTGAACTACAAATACCGGTTGCCCCCATGTCTGCAGAACCAATATCTGCGGTTTCAGTTATCATCTGGCTTTGCTTCGCAAACGAAGATTCAGGAAGGACACATCCCGCGCTTTCTGCAAGCGCGCTGATGACTAAAAAGGCCAATCCGAGATAAACAAGTCCGGTTGCAAAAAGCACAGCAGAAGGTCTCCTTGGGTGATGTTTCTGGGTTGTGATTCTTTCTGCTTTGTCGTTTCTCTTCAAGACTTGTTCGTCGTGAGTTCTCAAATAAGGCTGCAGCAGTGTGGATAGTGCGTCTTCATGCCTCCCGAAAAAATATACACTGGACAGTTATCCACTGCTGGGAGAAAAGGGGGACATATACCATAGAATTGTGCTAGAAAAATGCCTAGAGAGGGGTCTTCTCTAGGATTTGCTAGGTCCTCCAATGCAATTCTATGGTATGTTATAAATAAAGTCCTTTATTTTAATAGGGTTTGCTATTATCCACAATTTCATTTATAAATAGTAAGTACGGGAATGTATCCCCATGGATATGTGGTGGTGGTGACCTGTACATCCAGTTGACTCTAAATATGGCCCAGCACTACTTGTAACAAGTATAAAATTCCTTGCTTTTGCAGTCCGAGGCAGGCAGCAACACACACACACTGACTGTTAGTGTAATCCTGCACATGTCTATACAATGTATATCCCATTGAATTAAATGTCATTTATTCCCATGTCAGAGTGTCCACCAGGGATGGGAAACATGTGGCCATCCAGATGTTGTCGAACTACAACGCCTAGCAAATCTAGCCAGTAGAGTATAGTCAAGGGTAAGGACTGCTAGAAGTTGCAGTTCAACAACATATGGAGGACTGCATTATTCCTACCTGCACTTTATAGGATTGCAGCCTTAATAAGGCTTAATGGGCCACCAAACAGTGCCGATGGACTATATGAAGCGTAGTGATCCACATAGGGTAACCAATTCAGGATCACCCCAGGCCCTGAGTTTTGGGGCCAAACCCTGAGACGTAGGGGTGGCTACTGATGATCTTATTAAGCATTGCACATGAAGTACCAATCATGCCCACAGCTTGTCAGAGAGAGGGAAAACATAGTTTAATGTTTGGAAATTAAGAGAGAACTCTTAGCTAAAGGGGTGTTCCCAAGTCAAGGTGAAATGAGGAGTGTGTTTTCCTTATCACTGTTTTAGAGAGATAGGAACATTTAATCTAGACTACTTGCTTCTAGCAGGAAGTTGGGTGCAGAGCAGAGAGGAGGGTGAACCCTGGTATCATAATGACTGGGAGGGAAAGAGGAAGCGAACTAAGTAAATACACAGACACCAGTGCACGCGTACACACACACACCCCTGCTCCTGAGTCTTTGCCAGTTGCAGCACAAATCAATTAATCCTTGCATATTGTAGCAAGATATTGTAACTCTACTAGCCGCATATTGTAACTCTAATCCTTGCATATTGTAGCAAGCATATTGTAACTCTACTAGCTGAGCTGAAGATTTGCACACAGACCTTTCCTCTTGCCTGGTGCTGAGCCCACCAAAAGTGGAGAATGTGCAGCCTCATGAAAACTGGAGACTTTGGGCTAGACCCTGAGAGCTGGTAACTACAGATCCACGAGCTGCATTTACAGTAGGACCCCCGTATCCTCTGATTCATTATCCACCAATTCAGTTATCCACGGTTTCAGTTTCAGCACAGCTACTATAGTCTTCCTAGAAAATGCATCCTCTCTAGCCATTTTCTAGGTCCTCCAAGGGAACTCTATGGTATTTTAAACCAGAAGTCCCATTATTTTCAATGGCATTTGCAATTATCCATGGATTTTGTTATCCACAGGTGGAGCCCGGAACCAGTCCCCCATGGATATGGGGGTCCTACTATATTCACATGTTTCTTGAATACATTGTATTGCCTTTTATCATTTCTACTATATTTTTACAAAACAAAAATCCGCAAGGGGGAAAAAAAAGTCACAGTCGACTTCTGTAGAACAGGGTGATACTTTTGTGGCATTTTGATTGGTCCTCATAAAGGTATTGGCCCAATCTGGATGTTGTGTTTTTATTCTAAAATCCACACCAGTGGCAACGTCTTAATTCAGCCAAAGGAAAGGACAGAAAAATGCGTGCAGACTTTTGAGACCTTCAGCTTTCTTCATCAGGATAGATATTACAAAAAGCAGGCAAGAAGAGGGAAAGGGAGGGAGAAGATCTTATAGTGAAGTAGTCTGCAAGTTGTCTTGAGAGTAATGAAGAGGAAAGGTCTGCAGGCTTTCAAATGGGGCTCATCAGGTGGGGAGATCGAATTACATTACAACTGGAGGAGTAGCCCCTAGGCTTGCTGGAGGCAGGAAAAGCCATAAAGTTTTATCTCCGTTTTGTAAATATAAAACTCCACTGTAAAGTCATCCTGTATAGTCTCCACCCTGTACAGTCTTCATCCTGTATTTTTATTGTGTTCTTAGTTGCCTTGAATGCCAAAGGCAGAAAGGCAGGCTACAAACCAAAGCAATAAACTAATGGATAAACCAAGAGATAAGAGATAACAGTTTTGCAGGTCTGTGCTCTTAAAAGTCCAAGGACTCTGATTAGTTATCTTCATTTGATCCTGTCCATCTCCACTGTTTGATGGTGAAGGATCTCACTATGAAAATCCTCCCCCTGCAGAAGATATATACCCACTCTGTGCCCCTCCAGATGCTGTAAAATTGCAATTCAAATCAACACTAGATAGCATTGCCAATGGTGGGGGTTGATGGGAGTTGTGCCTCAGCAACATCTGGAGGGCCACATGTTCTCCATCTTGGCTGACCAGCAAAGAACAAGAAGTATTTAAAATATATTAACCAAGTGTTAAAATGAATCCAAAGTGGAATCAACTCACTTGTATTTCTGAGGAATCTCATGAAAATTAGTTGTTGAGAAGACGTTAATAATACCAAGAGTGCTGTCACTAGCAGTAGTCCAATGAACATGACAACTTGTGGGATGTGTGTATGTAACTGTGTTGCAGGAAAAAAAGCAAGAAAAGAGTCTAGTCTTTGGCATTATAAAGACTAGCAGTTTTTTGACATGAGCTTTTGTGGACTGCAGCCAACTTCATCAGATGCATATGATAAAGTCAGCTGGATCCATTAAAAATTATGCCAAATAACATTTGGTAATCTTTATGGTGCCACAGGACTCTGTTGTTGTTTAGACAGCAGCACATGTAGAAGCAGCAGTAAATGATGAAAAAGGAGAAGGGGGAAAAAAGAAAGAAGAGCCGTCACCACCAAGACCCACAGTACAGTCAACCTTCTGTATCCACAGATTCTGCATCCAGAGATTCTACCACCCATGGCTTGAAAATATTCCAGTAAATAAATAAATAAATATTAAAAAAAAATAAACGTTGGGTTTTGACATTTTATAGAAGGGACATCATTTTACTATGCCACTGCATATAATGGGATTTGAGCATCTATGGGTTTTGGTATCCCGGGGGGTGGTAGTGGTCCTGGAACCAAACCCCAGCAGATACCAAGGGCTCGCTGTATATATAGGTAAATAGACAGAACTAGTCATTAACACAGAGGTACATGATGATGCAATAGAATAACTGAAAGATAGAAGAACAATCCTAACATAGCACATCCACTAGCTGCCAACTGTGAGGGTGTCCCTTTCACTGGCACTGAGGGCATCCACTGGTAGAAGGTCACATCCAACCTAAAGGTCTTAATTAAACCCATAGGAAGCCCTGGAAGGGTAAAATCTACAGCTGGTACTGTATCCTCAAACCTGGGCATCCCAGGGGGAAGAGTGGATGAGAGCTGGATCCAAAGCTCCTCTATTTGCTGTAGAGGCCTTAGGATCACACCTGTGAACCACACCAGCTTTAGTGTTGTCAGGTAAGCTTCATACCCTTTTCAGAGATTTGGGAGCCATAACCTGAGATGGGGGAAGGATGCCCTTGTGATGGCATATTGCTGGGACAGGGAAGGGCTGGGGGAGGCTGAGAAACTGCTTCTGGGCCAACAGGTGGTAGAAACTAGCACAAGAGAAATCCAGATAAATGGTTCCAGAGTCCACGTAAAACCTAGCTTACTATGGATCCTTTCACACCACACAGTTATAGTACTATGTTGTCGTTCTGTGCCTTCAAGTCATTTCTGACTTATGGAGACCCTAAAGTGACTGTATCACAGGGTTTTCTTGGCAGAATTTGATAAGAGAGATTTTGCCCTTGCCTTCCTCTGAGGCTGAGAGGTTGTGACTTGCACAAGGTCACCCAGTGGCTTTCCATGTTTGAGCAGGGACTTGAACCCTGGTCTCCAGAGTCATAGTTCAATGCCCAAACCATTACACCATGCTGGCACTGTGATTCCACTTTAACTGCCATGGCACCATTTAGAATTCTCTGCTAGAGAGGTCTGTTGCTTCTGACCAAATTGCAAATTCCAAGATTTCATAGGATGCAACCACAGCAGTGAAACTGCAATATACGTAACTGTGTGGTGTGAAAAGGCCTAGGCAATATGATAACCCAAACCAGAGGTAGGGTGAATAATATTTTGGCAGCCAAGCAAGTGGGCAAATGCAGCCACCAGCTGCATTACTTCCTGCCATCCCCATTAGGCCTGGTGTCCTGAGTGGACTCACCTGAAAGGCTTATGATCTATGAAAAGTTCTCCCAAGGCCCTGTGCTGTTGCTGGGGCTTCCAGAAGGCTCACTGCCCGTCCACATGGAGTTCCCTCCCTCCAGCCCTACTCAGCTTATGCCAGAGCTTGAGCAACAAGAAAGGTTCCTGAGTCATGACACTGGTGCACTGCTCTCTGCTTTGCTCCAACAGCCTGAAGAGCATGCCTCCCCCCACTCCCTCCCTACATCACTAGGGCTGTCAGGTCAGGACTATTCCAAGCCCTGAGATTTCAGCAGCAAAATGTGAGGCCTTGGGGAAACCTTTTGTGATGTCACATGGAGTGAGCCCTGGTGATGTTACAAGTGTGGTGTTACAAGGGCATCTCCTGGTGATACCATTAAGTATGATACATTATAGCCATGTTTAAATATTTGAAGGGATGTCATATGTATGGATGTCATGGAACAGGATTGTTTTCTGCTGCTCCAGAGACTAGAACACAGAGCAATGGGTTAAAACTTCAGGAAAAGAGATTCCACCCAAACATTAGGACGAACTTCCTGATAGTAAGAGCTGTTCGGAAGTGGAATACACTGCCTTGTAATGTGGTGGGGTCTCCTTCTTTGGTGGTTTTTAAACAGGCTGGATGGCCATCTGTTCGAATGATTTGATTGTGTATTCCTGCATGGCAGGGGATTGGACTGGATGGCCATTGAGGTCTCTTCCAACTCTATGATTCTAAGCATCAACCACAGCTGCACAGAGTATGCCATTCAAATTAAAAGCACCAAGTAAAACAAATGAGGAAAATATACAGTATACCTTTGAATGTTGGACTACAACTCTGGAGACCAAGGTTAGAGTCCCCACTTAGCTATGAAAACCCACTGGGTGACCTTGGGCAAGTCACATACTCTCAGCCTCAGAAAGCCCCATGATAGGGTCATCATAAATCAGAAATGACTTGAAGGCACACAACAACAACAAGTCACACACACACACAAACATACCATTTTCAAGGCAGTGCTCTTGCCCTGAGATTCCTCCCCTTTACAACTAGAGATGAAGATCATGTTACCTCCCCTCACTTCTGGTTTTTGTTGCCCTGACTTTGCCCAAAGGTAGAACATATGCAAACACCTTCAAGCTAAATCAGTGAGCTCTGGCACAAACTGGGAATGGGTGGGGATGGGTTCCCAGGTTTTAACACAATCTCACATGCACACACACAAATCAGGCTTTCTCCTCTTCCAGTGATGCACTTGGAAACCTCAAGAAGCACAACAAGTCCCTGAAATTTCCACCAGTTTCCTGAGAACTGGTACCCCTAACCAGCCTTTAGCTGGTATAGCTAATATGTATCTATCCCGCTATCTAGCCCTGCCCTGGAACTCAAGGCCGCTTACCACAGTTAAAACTGATACTCTTAGAAATACACATCATATGCAATTTAAAATATAATTAAACTATCAATGGAATTAAAAGCAATACACATTAAACAGAAAAGCCACAAATATAGACAATACTATTATTAAAAGCCCTTTCCTCATGAGCAATCAATCCTCAAAAGCCTGCTGGGAGAATCACTGATTTATAATACAATCCTAACTAGGAGGCAGAACCAAAATAGCTGATCCTATGAAAATTCCAAACTGGCTTTACTTTGCCTTTCATCTGAAGTAGTCAATGAGACAGTAAAAAAGCCTAACCTGCCCTCTTCCCATTGAAAGCAATTGTGAGATGGAGGATTACTGGGATATGAGGGTATGAACCTGCCCCCGTTTTGAGATCTTCTGGGGAGGCCCTTCTCCCCCTCCCACCACCCCCACAGGTATATCCGGTGGGAACACCAGAGAGGGTCTCCTTGGTGGCTCTTCCCAGGCTGTTCCCTTCCTAAAGAGACCAGACTGGCACCCTCCTTACTATCCTTCTGCAGGCACATGAAAACTTGTTTTTCTCATCTAGTAGTCCCACCACTGTAACAACTGTAGGACACAAAAGTACACTTACACAGGATACTGGACTTTTCATCATGGCAATAGAATCTAATCCCAATAATAGTATTGCAATTTTAAAATGTATTTTCTTCAAATTTTATAGTGATGACATAGAAGAAACATTTAAACAACTTGTTATTATTATTATTATTACAGATTTTCACTACAAATCAAATTATTATGTTGGTTTGTTTGCATTTACTCCCAACAATTTTACTGCATTTTTAAAATGTTCTTAAAACTTACCACAGATTATAGATATAATAATAGAATGCTTCTAAACATATAAATGTCCTTCTCAGGAAAATTGTTCATTTTGCTCACCCCAGGTAGGGACCTCTAGTTTTTTTGACAGAGTGACTGGTGGGATTTAAGGCAGTGCTACTGATCTTGGAAGCTGGGCAGGGTTAGCTCCACTTAGTCCTTGGATGGCCGACCACCAATGAATGCTGTAGGGTATATTTCAGAGGAAGGAACTGGCAACACCACCTCCGAATATTCCTTGCCTAAGAAAATGATATGAAATGCAGGGGGTCTCATAAGTCAACAGGCGACCTGAAGGCACATTCAAACACGCACACACTCAAAATGGTGGTCTCTGAACTGGTGCTGGTCCCCAAGACATTAGCTGCCAGTCCTTGGTGAGTTTTCAGAAAAGAAAGAAACAGCTGTAGTCAACAGGCACAAATATAGTGCTTGTCCCTGTCATATGGGGGGGGGGGGACCGTGCTGTCACCCCCATCAGATAGCTTAAGAAGCACAGATCTAAGGGACTTGGAAAAATATTGAGGACATTGTGCTTCTCTTGATAATGAGTGTTGCCTCCTAGTGGACATGTCAATAAGCAAAAGGATCTTGTAACACTTTTGAGACTAACTGGGAGAAAGAAAATTGTTGTGAAAGCGTCTGTAAACTCAGGTCCCGTCCAAACAGTGAAAATAATCCAAATGGCAATTGCAAGGAAGGAGATCTGTCTAAACGGACATTCACATCAATATGTTTAATTCAGAGGCGGGGATAGCCAAATCCACTGTAAAGCTCTGAAGGGAAACCTTTGGAACTTTTCTCGGAGTTTTTAAAAAGCTCCATAGGGCATGCAAATGTGTGATTGTTAGGACAGTCATATTCGCGTTTCTGCAATGAGGCAGTGTAAGCTGATTGGCCAGACAAGCATGGGGGGTGGGGCTAGTAAGCAGGAAAAGTGCCTGCTGCCGCCATGTTGGATTTTCGGCTAAGCAAGAGATCAGTAAGGAGGTAAAACAACGATCTTATTTTTGCTTTTGTAAATATCAAGTATCACTTGTGTGCACCATGGTAAACAGTTTTGTAAAAAATTGGCAGCAGAAGATTTAATGCAGTGAGTAAATCACTTGTGGCTGCCATCTTGGTTAGGGGGCATGTGAAGTTTAGAGGGGCTCTTTTGACCATTAAGACAGGTTGCAGCGCTGCAAATTGCCATTTCTTCGGGGGAGATCATAGTTTCCCCCCTCTTATAGATGGGACCTCAGTCAACTTCCTCAGATGTTGGAGTGAACTGGTGCCCAGGAGCAAACCTTATAAGCAGACTGTTGAATAGCCACAGAAATGCAAAAGAAATGGAAAACTAGTGGGTATGGTGACGAGTTTAACCATGGTTGGTGAGGGACAAAGGCAAGAGCAAAGATGTACCCTAAGGTCAGGGTGAGTGGATGACTATATACATGTTGGAGGATGTTTTTTGGAATGTAGTGTGATGCTGGTCCAAGGGGATCCTCATGAGACTAGGCTGTTAACTAGTGCTATGATATGTATAGTGTGCCTGGAAGCCATTGTCTCTGTTCAACCCACTGTTGATAGACTAGAATATGTGAATATACAGTGTTCCAATCCAGCTGTTTCTCTTTCCATTCTTCCTTTGTAGTCTTTTTTTGTTCAAGTACAGCTGTCCTGAGGTCAGAGATGGAATGCCCAGGAAGCTTGAAGTGTTCTGCAACTGGTTGTTGTGTATTCCCATTCCTAATGTCTGGTTTGTGTCCATTTATGCTCTGGCGCAGAGACTGGTGTGTTTGCCCAAAGTAGAGGGCTGAAGGGCATGGTTGACAGAGGATGGCATGTCTCAAATTTTTAAAATAATATTATTTTTTAAAATTTAAACATACAAATTATAAACACTACCATAACACTTCACAACTCCCATTCTTAATATAACAATAAAACAAATATTAATTATTAATATATAAGTGATGGTATAGATCACGTTAGAGGATGAACAAGTGAAAGTACCTCTGACATTGTGGGTGATGTGATTAGGTCCTGTGATGACATTTCCTGAGTAGATGTGTGGGCAGAGTTGGCTTCTGGGTTTTTGGCAAGCTCTTGTTCCTGTTTCCCCATCTGTGTTGTGTTTCTTCCTGTAAGTAAGTAACTGTTTGAGATTGGGAGGCTGTCTGTAGGCAAGGATAGGACTGCCACCAAGAGCCTTTGAAAGGGCAGTGTAATTGTCCAAGACAGGTTGTAGTTCAGCAATTATGCGTCTGTGGGAGTCAACAGTGGGTTGAACAGAGACAATGGTTTCCTGGCACACTATACATACCATAACACTAGCTAACATTTAGTCTCCTGAGGGTGGTTTTGGACCAGCATCACACTATATTCCAAAATTTCCTCCACCATTTACATGGTCATCCACCCACCCTGGCCTTGGGCTACATCTTTCCTCTTTCCTTTGTCCCTCAACCTGATCACCACACCCACTAGTTTTGCATAGCATTTCTATAGCTATTCAACAGCCTGCTTATCAGGTTTTCTCCTGGGCATCAGTTAATTCCAGCATCTGAGGAAGTAGACTATGAAAGCTTATGCCACAATTTTCTCTCTCTGTTAGTCTCAAAGGTGCTACAAGACCTTTTGCTTGCTGATATTCCAGACTAACATGGCTATGTCTTTGAATTCTACCTGTAGTGGGCATAGTTAATGGATTTGGGCTTGGAGATAAATGCCTGGGCTACCAATTCCTCAGACACCTTGGAAAACTGCTCTCCCCCCCCCCCGCTTGTCCTTTTCTCTTCTATATTGTGGGAATAGACATGATCTACCTTATGAAATTGCTAGGTTTAAGGAGCTAATTTTCACTATCTGTGCACTCAGTTTGTAAACAGAGCCTTACCATTGCCTTGAAGTCTAACATGGAAGGCCTTAATAACGTTAGAAGTTTCAAAACCCTTGACAGTGTTAATAATAAATTGTTCTGAATGTCTTTGTATCTCAAGGGGAAAGTGCAATGTACCTACTGGTGTCATTAATATAGGCCCTGCTGGCCTGCTTTCATCCCTGATTCTCCAAGAGGTGTCACAATCCGGTTTGGGATATTGTATTTCCATTCCGAGAAACCAGGTCAGCAAAGCTATAATGTGAGAGAAGCCAAAGTTCTCTATCACAGATTAAAGGAAGGAAGGGGGCAACATCAGCACAAAGCTACTTGTGAAGAACTCTTCTTGTGTTCATGCAGCTAGACTTTTATTTTGTTAGGAGTGGGATGTGTAAAAACACAATTATTTGTTGTCCTTTAATCAGCAAGAAACAGAAATGACCTATTTTCTCTTCCTTCTTTCCTTTTTCTGCTCATTCTACAGTTGTAGGCTGTCCTGGTGGCTGCGATACATTTTTTTAAACCACATGAAAAGAGAAACCAAGCCTATATTAAAACTTTATCATGTCTACAAACGGAGGAAAGATAATTGATTTAGAGGAACCCCAAGGCAGTCAGTTACTAAGAGGATGAAAGCCTTAAAAGAATTTGGATGCAGATTGTGATATTATGTGGCTTGAGCTTTATACATCAGATGTGCTCTTCAAATGTGGTTATTTTCACAGATTTGTTTGTAGGCCATAGGTGCAAAAGACAGGAATGATTGTTTCTAGCTGCCGTGAACACCGGTGCCATCTTGAGTGCTATTTTTATTGGGAAATTGGGGCATACATTTCATAGAATCATAGATTTGTAGAGTTGGAAGAGACCACGACGGCCATCCAGTGCAACCCCTTGCCACGCAGGATTTCACGATCAAAGCATCCCTGACAGATGGCCATCCAGCCTCTGTTTAAAGACCTCCAAGGAAGGAGACCCCACCACGCTCCGAGGGAGTGCGTTCCACTGCCGAACAGCTCTTACTGTCAGAAAGTTCCTCTGAATGTTGAGGTGGAAGCTCTGTTCCTGGAGCTTGCATCCATTGCTCCGTGTTCTAGTCTCTGGAGCAGCAGAAAACAAACTTGCTCCATCCTCAATGTGACACCCCTTCAAATACTTAAACAGGGCTATCCTATTGCCTCTTAAACCGTCTTTTTTCCAGGCTAAACATACCCAGCTCCCTAAGTCTTTCCTCATAAGGCATGGTTTCCAGACCTTTCACCATTTTAGTCGCCGTCCTCTGGACACGCTCCAATTTGTCAATATCTTTTTTGAATTGTGGTGCCCAGAACTGGACACAGTATTCTAGGTGAGGCCTGACCATGGCAGACTAGAGTGGCACTATTACTTCCCTTGATCTAGACACTATACTTCTATTGATGCAGCCCAAAATAACATTGGCCTTTTTATAGGCCCCATCACACTGTTGACTCATGTTCAACTTGTGGTCTACTAGGATTCCTAGATCCCTTTTGCATGTAGACTTGTTCAGTCAGGTCTCCCCCATCCTGTATCTATGCATTTCATTTTTCTACCCTAAGTGCAGTACCTTACATTTCTCCGTATTGAATTTCATTTTGTTAGCTTTGACCCAGCTCTCCAGTCTATCCAGGTCCTTTTGAATTTTTATCCTGTCTTCTAGGATATTAGCTACTCCTCCTAATTTGGTGTCATCTGCAAATTCGATAAGTATGCCCCTAATTCCATCATCCAAGACACTGATAAAGATGTTGAATAGCACTGGGCCCAGGACAGAACCCTGTGGCACCCCACTGGTCACATCTTTCCAAGACGAAGAGGAGCCACAGCTGAGCACCCTTTGGGTTCGGCCAATCAAGCAATTACAAATCCATTTAACAGTTATCTTCTCTAGCCCACATTTTATAAGCTTGTTTGCAAGAATGTCATGAAGAACCTTGTCAAAGGCCTTACTGAAATCAAGGTATGCAATATCTGCAGCATTCCCTTCATCTACCAAGCTGTGATTTTATCAAAAAAAGAGATCAGATTAGTCTGGCATGACTTGTTTCTCTGAAACTCATGTTGACTTTTTGTGATTATGGCATTGCCTTCTAAATGTTCACAGTCTCTCTGTTTAATGATCTGCTCTAGAATCTTCCCTGGTATTTATGTCAGACTAACTGGACGATTTTAATTGTTGGGATCCTCTTTTTTTCCCTTTTTTCAAGATGGGGACAACATTTGCCCTCCTCCAGTCTGCTGGTATTTAAGAAATAAATATAGACAGACAATTTTTGAGTGACAGAACAAAAAAAAAGTTTTTTAAGCAGAAGTTCACTCTTTCACATCTCTTATTTAACAAGGCAAAAAAGTGAGGGAAATGGAGGGAGCTTTTGCAGAACAATAAGGCGTGTACTGTATAGATTTTCCTTGTTTTTTTTCTGGGCTGTGAGGCTGTGTTTTGGAATAGTTTCTTTCTGATGTTTCACCTGCATCTGTGGCTGGCATCTTCAGAGAATGGTTAAGTAGGAGTGTGTCTGGGCTTTATATGCTGTGAACCCCTGTAGGGGAGTGTATGTAAATTTGTGTATTTGAATGGTTAGTTTCTGGGTATAGAAATGCAAGGCTCGCTAGTGTCTGTTTGGCTAATGGTTGGTTGATGGGCCATTATCTGCTGGGAATCCTCCTGTCCCTGTGTGGAATTCCTTTGTAAGTGTGGAGTTTTAATTCTATTGTATTTCAAAACTGGGAGCCAGAGTTTGTTTACTTTTAAGGTTTCTTCTTTCCTGTTGTAGTTGTCCAGGTGTTTGTGGCTTTCAGTAACTTCTCTGTGCATTCTGACATGATAGTTGTTGGCCTGGTCCAGAATTTCTGTGTTTTAAATGTCCAGGTTGGTTTATAACATGCTCTGCTACTCCTGATTTTTCTGGTTGGCCCAGTCTGCAGTGTCTCTCATGTTCCTTGATTCATGTTTGCACACTGCGTTTTGTGGTCCCTATTTAAGCTTGTCCACAGCTGCATGGTATGCGGTAAACTCCTGCAGCTATGAGAGGGTCTCGTTTGTCCTTCTCTGAACGTAGCATTTCTTGGATTTTTCTGGTTGGTCTACAGATTGTTTGGAGGTTGTGCTTCCTCATCAGTTTCCCTATTCTGTCTGTGACTCCTTTGATGTATGGTAAAAATACCTTCCCTTTGGGTGGCTGTTTTTCTTCTTCATTTCTGTGGTTTTTTTCTGGGTCAGATGCAGGTGAAACATCAGAAAGAAACTATTCCAGAACATGGCCTCACAGCCCTGGAAAAAAACAACAAGGAAAATCTATGGATGCTGGCCGTGAAAGCCTTCGACTTCACAATAAGGCATGTAGTTTACTTGTGGCCACTATCTTTTCTCGCAGGCATGCTCCATGTGAACATCAAATTCAGATAGCTTCCCATGCCAGTGATCTTGTGAATTAATTGTGGGGACAAATGAACACTGCTGCGCTAGTGAGGTAATGCGCTATTTTCTGCAATTTATTTTCCCATCTGACTGAGCCCCCTGTCTCCAAAAGACACTCACCTAACCTTTCAAGGTGGGGGCTTCAGAGGCAGGTCCGCTAATAAAGCAATTAAGAAATGGGAAGCTCCATATATGAACAGAGAAGAGAGCTCAAATTATGGGGGCAAAGGAGAAAATGGCCCTGCCATTCCGAACCTTTAGGACAGCCTTCTTAGCTATTCTTCTTTGAAGGGAACAGGTGGCATGATACTGTGGGGTGGGGGTTGATTTAGTAGTGTGGGATTTCATGCTACATTTCTGTGTATAATTTGAAGTGTGAAAAGGAGTTCTTCAAGGATCTGTGATGTATGGCTTGCTCTAAAAGACTCGTATTTTCATGATGCCAAGATTTAAATTGACGTTTTCAATAAGAACAATTACTTCCTTCTCCTTCAAGTCAATTCATACCCCTGCTATCAAAATGTCATTGTTTTTGCCATACATTGACTCTCCCTTTCCCTGGCCAACATATAGCCCCTATGTCAGCATAATTGTGTTAACTGCATTCCTGTTCATACATATTGAGCAGCTTGGATCTTAGACTGCCAACTCCCTGGTCTGTCCCCACCCCCCAACAGAGCTCCTGTGCTTTTAAAAAACTGCCTGAGAGACGAGGTCCAGTGGTGCCGCTTGCCCCTCATATAGAGGCACAGAGGAGGGACCTCACCTGGAATACTCCACCCAGTTCTGGGCACCATAATTCAAGAAGGATGTTAACAATCTGGAATGTGTTCAGAGGAGGGCGACCAAAATGGTGGGAGGTCTGGAAGCCATGCCCTATGAGGAGTGGCTTAGGGAGCTGGGTATGCTGAGCCTGGAGGAGAGAAGGTTAAGAGGGGACATGATAGCCATGTTTAAATATTGGAAGGGATGTCATACTGAGGATGGAGCAAGCTTGTTTTCTGCTGCTCCAGCGACAGGGACACAGAACAAGGGATTCATAGAATCATAAAATCATAGAACTGCAGAGTTGGAAGAGACCACGAGGGCCATCCAGTCCAACCCCCCTGCCACGCAGGAAATCACGATCAAAGCATCCCCAAAAGATGGCCATCCAGCCTCTGTTTAAAGACCTCCAAGGAAGGAGACCCCACCACACTCTGAGGGAGTGCGTTCCACTGCCAAACAGCTCTTACTGTCAGAAAGTTCCTCTGAATGTTGAGGTAGAAGCTCTGTTCCTGGAGCTTGCATCCATTGCTCTGTGTTCCAGTCTCTGGAGCAGCAGAAAACAAGCCTGCTCCATCCTCAACATGACACCCCTTCAAATACTTAAACAGGGCTATCCTATTGCCTCTTAACCATCTTTTTCCAGGCTAAACATACCCAGCTCCCAAAGTCTTTCCTCATAAGGCATTGTTTCCAGACCTTTCACCGTTTTAGTCACCCTTCTCTGGACATGCTCCAATTTGTCAATATCGTTTTTGAATTGTGGTGCCCAGAACTGGACACAGTATTCTAGGTGAGGTCTGACCAAGGCAGAATAGAGTGGCACTATTACTTCCCTTGATCTAGACACTATACTTCTATTGATGCAGCCCAAAATCGCATTGGCCTTTTTAGCTGCCACATCACACTGTTGACTCATGTTCAACTTGTGGTCTACTAGGACTCCTAGATCCCTTTCGCATGTAGTCTCATTCAGCCAGGTCTCCCCCATCCTATATCTATGCATTTAATTTTTCTACCCTAAGTGCCGTATCTTACATTTCTCCGTATTGAATTTCATTTTGTTAGCTTTGACCCAGCTCTCCAGTCTATCCAGGTCATTTTGAATTTTGATCTTGTCCTCTAGGGTATTAATTACTACTCCTAATTTGGTGTCATCTGCAAATCTGATAAGTATGCCCCTAATTCCTTTATCCAAGTCATTGATAAAGATGTTGAATAGTACTGGACCCAGGACAGAACCCTGTGGCACCGCACTGGTCACATCTTTCCAAGATGAAGAGGAGCCACTGCTGAGCACCCTTTGGGTTCGGCCAGTCAACCAATTACAAATCCATTTAGCAGTTAACTTGTCTAGCCCACATTTTACAAGCTTGTTTGCAAGAATGTCATGGGGAACCTTGTCAAAGGCCTTACTGAAATCAAGGTATGCGATATCCACAGCGTTCCTTTCATCTACCAAGCTGGTAACTTTATCCAAAAAAGAGATCAGATTAGTCTGGCATGACTTGTTTCTCTGAATCCCATGTTGACTTTTTGTGATTATGGCATTGCCTTCTAAATGTTCACAGTCTCTCTGTTTAATGATCTGCTCTAGAATCTTCCCTGGTATTGATGTCAGACTAACTGGATGATAATTGTTGGGATCGTCTTTTTTCTCCTTTTTGAAGATGGGGACAACGTTTGCCCTCCTCCAGTCTGCTGGGACTTCTCCTGTTCTCCAGGAGTTCTCAAAGATTATTGCCAATGGCTCTGAGATTACATTTGCCAGCTCTTTTAATACCCTTGGATGTAGTTCAACTGGTCCTGGAGATTTAAATTCATTTAGATTAACAAGGTATTCCTGTACTACCTCTTTGCTTATTCTGAGCTGGATTTCCCCTATTGTGTCCTCTGTTCCATTGTCCTCAGGTTGGTCCCCCTTTTCCTTTTCTGAAAACACTGAGGCAAAGAAAGTGTTGAGTAATTCTGCCTTTTCTCTGTTCCCTGTTAGCATTTTGCCATCTTCTCTGCGTAATGGCCCTACCATTTCCTTCTTCCTCCTTTTGTTGCGGACATACCCAAAAAAACCCTTTTTATTGTTCTTAACCTCTCTAGCAAGCCTGAGCTCATTCTGCACTTTAGCTTTTCTGACTTTACTCCTACACGTGTTAGCTATCTGTTTGAATTCTTCTTTGGTGATTTCCCGCTTTTTCCATTTCCTATACATGTTCTGTTTAAAACTTAGCTCCGTTGAAAGTTCTTTAGTCATCCATCCTGGTTTCTTGAGACACCTCCCATTTTTCTTCCTCAATGGTACTGTTTGAAATTGTGCCTTCAGTATCTCCCTTTTGAGAAAGTTGCATCCGTCTTGAGGTCTCTTCTCTTTTAGTATTCCTGACCATGGGATCACCCCCAGTATTTCCCTGAGTTTATTGAAATCAGCTCTCCTAAAGTCAAGAATGCATGTCTGACTATGCCTGGCTTCTCCTTTCCATTGTATAACAAACTCCAGGAGAACATGATCACTCTCACCTAAGGATCCCACCACTTGCACCACATTAACCAGGTCATCCATGTTTGTTAAGATCAGATCTAAAATAACTGGCTCCCCTGTTGCCTCTTCCACCTTTTGGACCATGAAATTGTTTTCCAGGCAAGTAAGGAATTTGCTAGACCTTGAAGGTTTGGTTGAGTTAGATTTTCAGCAAATACCAGGATAGTTGAAGTCAGCCATCACTACTACGCCTCTCCTTTCTGCGTGTTTGTTCATCTGTTCTAGAAAGGCATAATCCAATTCCTCCGTCTGACTTGGGGGTCTGTAGTAGACTCCTACAATAACATCCCTGTTGTTTCCCTTCCCTTTAATTTTTATCCAGATGCTCTCCACCTGCCTTCCAGTACTGATGTCATGGATCATTTCACTGGTATAAATATCCCTGACGTATAATGCTATTCCTCCTCCTTTCCTGTTTGGCCTGTTTCTCTTATAAAGGTCATACCCCTCTATTCCTACATTCCAATCATGCAACACATCCCACCAGGTTTCAGTAATGCCTATTATATCATATTTGTTTTGTAGTGCTAGAAGTTCAAGTTCATCTTGCTTATTTCCCATGCTCTGTGCATTAGTGTAGAGACATCTAAGACCATGTGTTCCCTTTACTTGCTGCCTGTGCAATTTTTTTTGCCTCCCACTGTTGGGTCCTTGCACTGTTTGCCTTGTTCCCTCTATGACAGTTTGACTATTTTCTCCAGCCCCTTTGCCTTCCAGAATACTATCTCCCTCCCACATATGACTCAGTTTAAAGCCCTCCTGATCAAATTTTTGAGATTGTAGCTAAAAATGTTTCTGCCAACTGTCGTGAGATGCACCCCATCTCTTGCCAGAAGTCCCCCCTCATGGAAGCGCAGCCCATGGTCCAAGAATCCAAATTGTTCTCGGTGACACCATCTACGGAGCCAGTTGTTTACGTCAGCTATTTTCCTCTCCCTTCCTGGACCATGCCCTTCAACTGGCAGAATTGACGAGATGACAACCTGTGCATCCATTTCTTTCAGCTTCCTCCGCAGAGCCTCATAATCTCTTCTGATCTTCGGAAAGCTGTGCCTTGCAGTATCATTGGTTTCCACATGGACCAAAAGGAAGGGGTAAAGATCCGTAGGCTTGACGAGTCTTGTCAGCCTCTCCGTCACATTACGAATCTTTGCCCCAGGGAGACAACACACTGTCATGGTCAGCCAGGACTCTGAGGACTCAGAAGGCGAGAAGGCTGAGCCAGTTGCAGAAGAGCTGTTTGAGTCTGAGTCTAGCCCTGAAGAACCCAGGGCTCAGCAGCCTAGCCCTCCCCCAGCACAGGGTCCAAGCCTGGGAGACATAGTGGAGCAACAGCAAGAGATAGAAGAGCAGGTACCTACCTTTAGCCAAAGGAGAGCAGAGAGGGCGTGGCTTCGTCGTTCCCGGAGATTAAGAGAGAGAAGCTCATCAATCACCCAGCAGCTGTGAGTGGGAGCTGGGCCAACATAAGCAGCTGGGGGATGCTGAATTCCTTGTCTCAGGCTGCCTGTGTTTCCTGGAGGACGCCTCTGCCTTTGACTCTCCTGGCTCTTGGAACTTTGCTCTCTTGAAACCTCGGATATCTTGACCTTGGACTGTCTTCATTGACCCACCTGCCGGAATCCTTTTGACCTTGGACTGCCTCTTCATTCTTCACTCTCTCTGGACTCCTGACCCTCTAGGACTGCTACTGACAAACCCAGGTACTGTGCTTGCAACTGAGTTGTTGTCGAGCTGGGCTGTCTTATCAGCTGTTTGACTTGGCGTCCCGACAGAACAGCTTGAGACCTTAATTAAGTTGATAAGATGGCCGAGTCTGCTGCGATCCAGGAACTGTTATCCCAAAACCAGCAATTAGCAGCCCAGCTGGCACAATTAACTCAAGGCTTGGCTGCACTACAGAACCAACCCCCACCCCAGCCCTGGGGGAAATCTATTACTGCTTTACCTGAAAGGTTTTCTGGTGATAGAGCATTATTGGACAGTTTTATAGCAAACTGCAAGCTGCACTTCAAAATTAGAGGGGGTGATTTCCCCACAGACACTCACAAAGTGGCCTTCATTATCAGTCTGTTAGCAGGTCCTGCAAGTAAATGGGCTACTCCCTATCTGAATGAGGATAGTCCAGTCCTCAACAGCTTGCAGGATTTCCTGCAAGAAATGAGAGCTACCTGGGGTGATCCTGTAACTGCTGAGCACCGGATTAAGACCCTCCAGCAAGGCAAAGGCTCTGTGGTTGAATATGCCACCGCCTTCCGTCTCATAGCCCAGGACCTGACCTGGAACCAAAGTGCCTTGCAGGCCCAGTTTCGCTGGGGGTTGGCAGATCCCATTTTGGATGATCTGGTCCGCTCAAAGCCTCGAGACACCTTAGCTGCCTTGATAACTCAACCAACATGCATAGACTGCTGCCTCTCAGCTCGCAGGCAGGCCAGGTGTTCCAACCTGCCCTCTTCCCCAGTGATTGCACCCCAGACACCGGCAACTACCCCTATGGCTGCCCCGCCTGCAGAAGAACCAATGCAGCTGGGAGGGGCTCGTCCACGGCTTACTGCGGCTGAGAAGGAACGAAGGAGGAGAGAGGGGCTCTGCCTGTACTGTAGTCTCTCAGGGCATTTTGCCAGAAAGTGCCCAGCCAAGGGACACCGAGCACCGCTGCCGGGAAACGGGCAGTCCCAGGTATAGAGCAGGTTCACCACCTGGGAATGTCCTCGGAATCTTCTACCCCCAGCATGACCTGCAGCAAAGACCTGTTGTTGGTAGCGGCTAACCTCAGACTGCTTTCCATGGAGCTTGTCCCCCTGGGAGCCATGATAGACTCAGGAGCCTCCAACAATTTCATGGACTTAGGATTTGCCAACAGTCATCAGATACCACTGGAGGTCTTGGCTGAGCCTAGATCCGTAGAGACTATCGATGGGCGGCTCCTGCGGTCTGGTCCTGTAACTCACCAGACCCCATTGCTTCACTTGGAAATCCAGGGCCACGTTGAGGAGATCCAGTTCCTGCTGGCCAAGGTGCCTCTTCCCTTTGGTTCTAGGGATGCCCTGGCTCTCCAAGCATGATCCGCACATCTCATGGGCCCGGCAGGAGGTTCTGTTCACCTCCGAGTTTTGCCAGGAGCACTGTTGGCCGGAGTGGATCCCGGCAGCCGTGGCAACAGACACCAAGGAGTGCTCAGTGATGCTGCCCGAGAAATACCGGTATTTCGCCGATGTCTTTGACAAGAAGGAGGCGGATCGGCTCCCGCCGCACAGACCGTATGACTGTGTGATTGACTTAATACCTGGGGCCCCGATCCCAGCGGGACGCCTCTACTCCCTCTCAGAGCCTGAGCTGGCGGCTCTGAGGGATTTCTTGGAAAATAACCTCAAGAAGGGGTTTATCCGCCCTTCAAAGTCTCCTGCAGGTGCCCCTGTGTTGTTTGTGAGGAAAAAGTGTGGGGAGTTACGTCTCTGCAATAACTACCACGCCCTTAACCGGATCACCATCAGGAACCGGTATCCTTTGCTGCTGATCCCAGAACTGTTGGAGCAGCTCCGCCATGCCAAGGTCTTCACTAAGTTGGACCTCAGAGGGCCTACAACTTGGTGAGGATCAGGGCTGGGACAAGTGGAAGACGGCCTTCCAGACAAGGTATGGACATTATGAGTACACCGTCATGCCATTTGGCCTCTGTAATGCCCCAGCCGTCTTCCAGCACTTCATCAATGATGTCTTCCGGGACTATCTAGATCGCTTTGTGATCATCTACCTGGATCACTTTTTGATTTATTTTCCCAGCCAGGCTGCCCATGATGCCCACGTTCGGGCCGTCCTTCAGCGTCTTCGAGAGCACCACCTCTACGCCAAGTTGGAAAAGTGTGCCTTCGACCTCCGGGAGGTGGACTTCCTGGGCTACCGAGCCTCCGCTCAGGGGGTGGCCATGGACAACTCCAAGGTGGAGGCAGTGTTATCATGGCAAACTCCTCGCTGCCGGAAGGATGTCCAGCGGTTCCTGGGGTTCGCAAACTTCTACAGGAAATTCATTGCGGATTATGCAGCCCTGGCGAGCCCTCTTTCCCAACTGCTGTGGGGGAAGGCCCGCTTTCAGTGGACACCTGCGGCCCAGAAATCGTTTGAGGTCCTAAAGGAGAAGTTCACGTCGGCCCCAATCCTGCAGCACCCTGATCCACAGATGCCGTTTGTGGTGGAGGCAGACACTTCGGACATGGCGATTGGGGCTGTGCTGCTTCAGCCCATGGGGGCCGAGGGTCACCTGTTGCCTTGCACCTTTTATTCCCGTCAGCTGTCTCCTCCTGAATGCAGCTACACCATTTGGGAGAAGGAGCTGTTGGCAATTAAGGCCGCCTTTGACACATGGCGGCATCTGTTGGAGGGGGCGGCTCATCCCATCCGGGTCCACACCGACCACAGGAATTTGGAGCATCTCCAGACGGCCCGGAAGTTGTCCCAGAGGCAGAAGCGGTGGTCCCTGTTTTTTGGCCGCTTCAATTTTCATCTCCAATACGTTCCTTGGGCCCAGAATTGGCAGGCAGACGCTCTCTCCCGGAAGCCAAAGTACGCCACGGAACCAGAGGGGGAGCTTCGGTCCACCATTCTGCGCCCAGAGAATTTTGCTGCCGTTCCGAGGGAGGCTGCACTGCTGGACCAGATTCGTGACCTTCAGAGCCGGGACCCGTTCGTGACCCAGCATTCGGCGGAGGGGGATGCCTCTCCTTTTGAGTTCCAAGACGGCCTGCTCTACCACCAGGACTGCCTTTATGTACCAGCAGGCCCATGTCAGCAGGCGGTCCTGCGGTTGTGCCATGATGCTAAAACGATGGGGCACTTTAGATTTTGCAAGACCCTGCACCTCCTCACCCGTGGGTTTTGGTGGCCTCAGGTCCGTGCGGAGGTGGCTCAGTATGTGGACACTTGCCCTGTGTGTCACCGTACTAAGGATCATCCGGGGCGACCTGTGGGCTTACTGCTGCCTCTGCCGATGCCTTCGGGGCCCTGGAAACTCATCTCCATGGACTTTATCATGGACCTGCCCCCTTCTGCGGGCTGTACCACCATTTGGGTGGTGGTGGACCTGTTCTCCAAGATGGCTCACTTCGTGCCTTGCACTGGCCTCCCCATGGTGAAGGAGACAGCCCGGATGTTTGTACAGCACATCTTCTGGCTCCATGGCCTTCCTGAGGGAGTAGTCTCTGATCAGGGAGGCCAGTTTATGGCCCGGTTCTGGACTAATCTGATGTGGCTCCTGGACATCGCGCCTCACCTGTCCTCAGTGCATCATCCTGAGTCTGATGGCCAGTCAGAATGCACAAATGTGACACTGGAGGAGTACCTCCGCTGTTACTCCAGTTACCACCAAGAGAACTGGGTCGACCTGCTGCCGTTGGCCAAGTTCGCCTACAACAATTCTGTGGATGCCTCCACCCAGCAGACGCCCTTCTTTGCCACCGGTGGCTACCATCCACGGGGATTTCCGGCTGTGACCCCTGGCTTGGCGGTCCCTGCAGCAGACCAATGGCTCCAGGAACTCCAGGCTGCTCAGTCCTTGCTACAGGAACAGCTTGAGGTGGCCAAGGAGGCATATAAGCAGGGCGCGGATCATCATTGGCAGGAAGGTCCTCCTTTGCAGGTGGGGGATACAGTCTGGCTGTCCATGCACCATCTCCCACTCCAGCGGCCGTGTCGGAAGTTGGATGCTCAATTTGCGGGGCCCTATAAGATCGTGGCCCAGGTGAATCCCGTGGCTTTTTGGCTCCAGCTTCCATGGACTTGGTGGATCCACCCAGTCTTCCATCGTTCCCTCCTGCTTCCGGCTTCGGGAGTTCGTCCCGACACTGGTCCCACACCTCCGCCCAATCCGGTTTTGGTGGATGGTGAACAGGAATTTGAGGTGGCCCAGATCTTGGACTCTCATTGCCCTCGGGGCCACCTTCAGTATCTGGTCGACTGGGTTGGCTACGGGCCAGAGGACCGCTCCTTGAAGATGTTTCCGATGTACATGCGCCCCGCCTGGTTCGGGCGTTTCACCACCGCTTACCGGACCGGCCTCGTCCTCCTCAGGGTGCGGGGGAGGATAATGAGGGGGGAATGATGTCATGGTCAGCCAGGACTCTGAGGACTCAGAAGGCGAGAAGGCTGAGCCAGTTGCAGAAGAGCTGGCTGAGTCTGAGTCTAGCCCTGAAGAACCCAGGGCTCAGCAGCCTAGACCTCCCCCAGCACAGGGTCCAAGCCTGGGAGACATAGTGGAGCAACAGCAAGAGGTAGAAGAACAGGTACCTACCTTTAGCCAAAGGAGAGCAGAGAGGGCGTGGCTTCGTCATTCCCGGAGATTAAGAGAGAGACGCTTATCAATCACCCAGCAGCTGTGAGTGGGAGCTGGGCCAACATAAGCAGCTGGGGGATGCTGAATTCCTTGTCTCAGGCTGCCTGTGTTTCCTGGAGGACGCCTCTGCCTTTGACTCTCCTGGCTCTTGGAACTTTGCTCTCTTGAAACCTTGGATATCTTGACCTTGGACTGTCTTCGTTGACCCACCTGCCGGAATCCTTTTGACCTTGGACTGCCTCTTCGTTCTTCACTCTCTCTGGACTCCTGACCCTCTAGGACTGCTACTGACAAACCCAGGTACTGTGCTTGCAACTGAGTTGTTGTCGAGCCGGGCTATCTTATCAGCTGTTTGACTTGGCGTCCCGACACACACCTCCCGAGTCATCTTGTCAGGCCCACAAACCACTGCTTCTGTACCTCGCAGCAAGGAGTGCCCCCCCACCACCACACGCCTCCCCCGAGGCTTCGCAGCTGCTGTTCCTTACAGTGGTACTCTCAGGGTCCCCTGCTCTGCCCCTGAAGTCTGTCCATGCTGTTCTTCCTTGTTGTCCTTGATAAGGGAGAGGGCTTCGAATTGATTCTATAGCTGCAAGCTGCTGGAAGAATCCCTGGATTTTCTTGTTCTGTGTGTGACATTCCTCCAGCTGTCTACCTGCTGTGTGTGTGAAGTGACCCTCTCCTCCCCAGCCACTTCCTCTGTGCGGTCCCCGTCCAAGACTGTTTGTTCTGTTCTGTCCAGGAAAACCTCTTGCTCACGAATCTGTTGAAGTGTAGCTACCTGTGTTTCTAGCTGCTGGACTTTCTCCTCCAAGAGGGCTACCAACTTGCACTTGGTGCATGTGAAGTTCCCCACATCTGTAGACAAGAAGACAAACATCCCACAAGTGTTGTGGGTGACTGCAGCAGTCCCCTCAGTGTCCATGGTGAGAGCTTTTAGGTAATCTAAGAACTCTTAGGTAATGCTGAGAACTCTAAGCTGTACTTTTAGGTATGCTGTATTTTTGTTTGGTCACTCAAATTCATACGCCATTAGGCTTGCGCCTCAACAACAAGCACCCTCTCCCAACAGTTTAAAAAAATTCAAACTCACCCACTCAAAATGGCTGTCCAGACGCTGCTCTCCTTCTTCTTCCTGGCAGGAATCTGGCCTGGAAAGCCTCTGCAAGGAGCTATATAGAGCTAGGCTCCCACCTCCACCCCCTAGTGACTCACAGATGTGACTCACAGAAGCCCCACCCCCTCAGCAACAAGCACCCTCTCCCAACAGTTTTAAAAAAATTCAAACTCACCCACTCAAAATGGCTGTCCAGACGCTGCTCTCCTTCTTCTTCCTGGCAGGAATCTGGCCTGGAAAGCCTCTGCAAGGGGTTATATAGAGCTAGGCTCCCAGCTCCACTCAGACTACAGGAAAAGAGATTCCACCTAAACATTAGGGAGAACTTTTTGTTGATAAGAACTGTTTGTCGGTCGAATGTGCTACCTCTGAGTGTGGTGGACTCTCCTTCTTTGGAGGTCTTTAAACAGAAGCTGGACAACCATCTGTCAGGAGTGCTTTGATTATGTATTCCTGCATGGTAGGGGGTTGGACTAGATGGCCCTTGTGGTCACTCACAACTCTATGATTCTATGAATTTGATGCAAGAGCCCTGCTACAAAAAATAAAAAAAAAATGGCTAACTTCAGAGACAGGTTTGGCTTCAAGATTTTGGGTAGGTGAGTGCACTGTGGAACGACTTACTAACTTCACTTTCTTCTATGTGTTCTCCCTCACATGCAAATGTCTCCCTTTTGTCCAACTGAGTAATCTGTGCTACAGAACATAGAATCTTTCTTAATGTACCTCATGACACAGAGAATAATTTATTGTCCCCTCTCTTACCTTTTTTGATGGCAAAGGGGAACTTCTGCTGCAGCCTGTTGCAGAATCCAGGAGTTACAGATCTGTTTTTGCTTCCCTTTGGTTTTTAAACTTTGCACCAACTGTTCCCCCTTCTGGTAATATATTTAGGTGCAGGGAATTGATCATATCAATCCTCTTTCCTAAAGTACCAGCAGCAACCCTTGGAAATAAGGATTCCAAAACTGCATCACCTGCCTGTTTGGCTGTTGATACTGACCATGTATAGGGCATCCACTTACACAGTGCCAAAAAAAGAGAGAACCAATGAGGACATCTATTTGCATAAAACAGTACATGCTAATTTTTGTGTCAAGGATCCCTTTCACACTAGACAATTAAAGCTCTATAATTCTACTTTAACTATCATGGCAACATTCTCTGGACTCTTGTAGTTTAGGGAAGAGGTTTTAGAATTCTTACCCTGAGAACTCTTTTTAGTGCTCTGCCCAAACTACAAATCTAAGGATTCTGTAAGACACAGCCATGACAGTTACAGTGCAGTCATAGTACTAGTACTGTGTAGCATGAAAAAGGCCCCAGATGCAAAATTCGACTTTTTAAAATAACAGTTTAAACAGAATTACAATGCAACTCACCCTAGTGAAGACTGTGACTTGGCAGACTGTGGGCTTACTGAGGCTACTGGCACACTGCAGAAATAATGTTGTTTGACACCACATGGCTCAATGCTATGGAATTCTGGGATTTGTAGTTTTGTGAGGTATTTAGCCTTCTCTGTCAGAGAGCCACAATAAACTACAAATCCCAGGATTCCATAGGATGGAGACATGCTTGTTAAAGTAGTGTCAAACTGCATATTTCTGCAGTGTGGGAGTCTCCTGTCTCCATGGGTGGGCACTGAGTGGACAGGCAGCTTCAAAATCTTCTGGTCCTCCCTTAGTTCTTTATCTTGAAGTTGTCTTGGACTAGATGGCCCTTCAAGAGAAGTCGCTTTTAAAAAGCGTTTTTTCCCATGGCAGCCCTTCAAATAGAGGCTGTCCTCTGTAAAAGAAGACGCATTCACCACCCTAGCTCTGTATGTTTACATTATCAAAGCTTATAGCTGCCTAGATTTCAGAAATATGTGTAGAAAAGCCAGTGTCAAATCATGACTTAGCAAGTTATGAACTAAATCATGGGTGTGTTTACTTAAATTAGGGGTCAAATATGAGAGAGAGAGAGGTGCTATAATCCTATTAACATATCCATTTCCCTTTCTCTCTGTCTCTCTCTATGTGTGTTGTTGTTGTTTTGTGCCTTCCAGTATGTATAGCATACGCATGGGTGATGATGATACAATACGTATGGCATATGTATGGGTAATCTAACAACTAGTATGTCTTTTCTGTGTGGTTATCCAAAAAAGTGATACAAGGACTCCCTGAAACAACATCTCAGGCTCGGTCAAATTGATCACCAACAATGGTCCGCCCTGGCTTCACATCAGGAGGCATGGAGACACACTATCCACAATGCTGCAGCCTTATTTGAGAACTCACGCCGAACAAGTCTTGAAGAGAAACAACAACGCAGAAAGAATCACAACCCAGAAACATCACCCAAGGAGACCTTCTGCAGTGCTTTCTACAACTGGACTTGTTTATCTTGGATTGGCCTATTCAGTCATCCGCGTGCTTGCAGAAAGCGCGGGATGAGTCCTTCCTGAATCTTCATTTGCGAAGAAAAAAGCCAGAGAGAGATAATACCACTGGCAATTAAATTAAAGTTTGCTTCCCATGTCAAATGATTCTTGAAATGCACAATATATATGGGGAGGGGGAATAAAAAGCAAAAGCATAGTCTTATGTTCTGGGACTAAACTGAATCAAATCAGCCATGTAGAGCATGCGTGAAGGGCTTTGGAAATTGGAATGATGTGTGAATGCTTGTGAACTGTGCAGAAGGTGAGGGCTTGCAATGTATCTGAGGATGCCTCCAGGTCTTGTGATTTTGTTAAATGATGTGCCAAGTACTGTACTATACAGGTGCTAGGAATTATTCAGCACTAAAGCTTTAGTGATTATCCACATTAAAATAGCAAAATGAGCAGTGAATGAAAGGGGAAGCAGCAGTGCATGGAGCTGTAACTGAGCCCCACTAAAGCTAGGAGAAGGGTTGGGAAATGTTTGGGTCAACAAGCACTCCAGAACTGGAAGAAGAGGAAGAGAATCCGTGGTCCTTCAGTTGTTGTTGGATTGCAGTTCCCAGCACAGCACAGTTTACCATTGAGATGCTGGGACCTCCAGTCCAACAAAGTCTGGACGGCTGCATGAGTTCCAGAACTGATATCTCATATCTATTGTTTACGGGTACTGTATAGCCATCAAGCAGTTTGGCAGAGCAATTTTAGTGTTGTTGTAGCTGTTGCTACATTTATATCCCACCTTTTATCCAAATATCTTAAGGGGGCATAAATTATCCTCCCCGCAACCCCATTTTGATTCTTACTGTACCCTCCGGTACAGCTGCAGCCTTATTCGAGAACTCACGCCGAACAAGTCTTGAAGAGAAACAACAACGCAGAAAGAATCACAACCCAAAAACATCACCCAAGGAGACCTTCTGCTGTGCTTTTTGCAACCAGACTTGTTTATCTCAGATTGGCCTTTTTAGTTATCAGCGCGCTTGCAGAAAGCGCGGGATGAGTCCTTCCTGAATCTTCGTTTGCGAAGAAAAGCCAGAGAGAGAGAGAGGTACCCTCCGGTGAGAAATGTTAGACTGAGGCTGAGCCACGCTACACAAATAATCCAGTTTGGAACTGAATTATTTGCCTTGTCTCCTTCCTATGGATTCCTGGGATGTGTAGTTTTACAAGGTCTTTAGCCTTCTCTGCCAAACAGTGCTGGTGCTTCACAAACTACAAGTCCCAGGATTCCATATGAAGACGTCATAGCAAATAATTCAATTTCAAACTGGATTATTTGTGTAGTGTGGATGCCGAGAGACAGTGACAGTCCTAACGTTATCCACTAAAAATCATGGCAACTGCAGAACCTGAAAACATTACTTTTGGGGAGCTACCGCACTCAAAATCCTCCAGCCAACATGGCCACTAACCATCCTGGCTGGGGGATTCTGGGACATGTAACTCCTCAACAGTATCACTTCCAAAAAGGAAACTGAACCTGGGCTTCCCAAGTGCTAGTCCAAAATTCTAACTATGGGCTCACGCTGATTTTCCTGAGCTTGCCTCTGTGTGTGTATGCGTGTGTGTACCTGGGTGCTTTCAAGTTGCCTGTTGGTTTATGGTGATGTGACCCCATGAATTTCACTGGATTTTCTTAGGCAACGAATTACTTTGAAATAAATCCAACTGTGATCACTGGAGACCTCTCAGGTAAGCATGCATAAATATTGCGTCTCACTCTTATTCTGTCTTGAGTCAGATGAAAACTGTTCAGTGGGACTTGCTCCTAGTGAAGTGCCTGGGGAATCTGAGCTGCTCATATATGGATATTTGTGAGGATTTACAGTACAGTAGGACCCCCGTATCCACTGATTCAATTATCCACGGGACAGAAAACAGCACACCTACCATAGAGTCTTCCTAGAAAACGTGTCCTCTCTAGCCATTTTCTAGGTCCCCCAAGATAACTCTATGGTATTTTAAACTGGTAGTCCTATTATTTTCAATGGTATTTACTATTTCCACGGTTTTTGGTATCCATGCCCCCCCCCGAACCAATCCCCAGCAGATAAGGGGGTCCTACTGTATTTACAATGTGTTTATTTTTCAATTAAAAACATGATGAGAGGTACAACTATGTAGCCTGATCCTATTCAGGTTTACTTGTCCCATTGATTTTAATGGGAGACTCTTAAGTAACTGCATGTAAGATTGTAGCATGGTCCTTCAAGATAAGTCACTTACGCTTTCCATGTAGGCAAGGATGGGAAACCTGGGATCAGGGCCAGTTTAAGGAATGTTGCCCCCCCCCGCAATGCTTTATTTTGGGGGCTCCAAATGTTTATCTCAGGTCAATGTAACCTAACCTAACCTATTCACAGTACAGGGTATTCAGATTATTACGAATAATGTTTTTGCAGGAGGAGGGTTACAACGGGGCCCCACAATGACGCCCCCCCCCCACGGCTGCAGGTGATGCAGGGCCCTTAAACTGGCTCTGCCTGGGATCAGCTCCACCATTCCTGGGCAGTGTGTAGCTAATGGTCAGACATAGTGGAAGTTGTAGTTGAGGGACCTCTGACTGGAGGGCTCCACTCACAGGTTCCCCATCCTTGTGCTGAGCTTTCCCAAAGTCCCTGTACAGCTCCCTCCTGCCTGGGTGACTTTCTGTCCTGTCACATTGCTGGAGAAAAGGTCAGAGTTGTGAAAGTGGATAGCTTCCATCTAAGTCTGTTGTGTGGTGAGCATGTTTGAGTGCACACTGTTTACCCTCCCCCTAGTGTCCATGTCTCCTCCGGTGGCCATTGTATCCTTTTTAAGTGGTGGGTGACATGTCACTGCCTGGCATAAACCTGGCCCCCATTTGCTGGAGTGAATGACTCAGATGAGCTACCTAACAGAATAAAGTTGTTGATCTGACAGTGGCCCCAGACAGAAAGCTCCTAGCAGTACAGATCAAAGGACACTGTGCTACCCCCCCCCTGTCTTTTCCTCATTTATTTATGCAGTTATCCTAACACACACATTCCCCTCCCAATCTGGAAAGGGAAAAGAATATGGGAGGACTGCATGTGAAAGACAACACTGTCTGGGTTCCTGGTAAAAGTTCCGAGACAAGGCAGGGCCATTACACATCAAAACGCTAATCTGGAAACACCTTAAATTAGGGGTAATATAATAGAGAGAGTCAGCATGGTTTATTTTATTTTATTTTTATTTAGTTAGTTAGTTATACCCTGCTCTTCAACCACAAGGCTATCAGAGCGGCTTACACATTTTTTTTTAAGCAATAGCAGTTTACTCATCTACACTGCAATAAGCAGCTTCCAATGTGTGTTAGCTAATTGCATGGTGTAGTGGTTTGAGCATTGGTGACCAGGGTTTGAATTCCTGCTCGGCCATGGAAATCCATTGGGTGAGCTTGGGCAAGTCACACTCTCTCAGCCTCAGAGAAAGGCAAGGGCAACCCCTCTCTGAACAAATCTTGCCAAGAAAACCCTGCAATAGGTTCACCTTAGGGTCTCCATAAACTGGAAACAACTGGAAGGCACGAAACAACAACAACAACACACATAGAGAGAGAGACACAGAGAGATGGAAATAGGTATGTTAATAGGATTATAGCATCCCTCTCTTTCCCTCTATATGACCCCTAATTTAAGTAATGAGGCCAAAACACCCTGAAGCCACCAGATCCCACCTGATCTTGGAAGCTAATCAGGATCAGGTTTGGTGAGTACTTGAATAGGGGACAGTCAAGGAATATCAGATACTATAGGCTATATTTCAGAGGAGGGCAATGACATACCACCTCTTTTGCTTACCTTAGAAAACCCTGAAATTCATGGAGTTGCCAAAAGCTGTTTACCTTCTAAAGGAACAGGGCTTCTCCCCAATCCTCCACTTAATCTAATGTGTTTCTCTGGCTCAGGACTGCCTCATGACACTTTATTGCCTGGGGCAAAGGACAAAATGGTGTCCCTCACTTCCATTAGTGTGTGTGTGTGTGTGTGTGTGTGTGTGTCTTTAAGTCACCTCTTGATTTATGATGACATCATTAATTTCATAGTGTTTTCTTAGGCAAGGAATACTCAGAGGTGGTTTTGCCAGCTCCTTCCTCTGAAATATAGCCCACAGCACCAGTTATTCATTGGTGGTCTGCCACCCAAGTATTAACTAGGGCTGACCCTGTTTAGCTTCCAAGATCAGACAGGACCTCCTACCTTTAGGGTATTTAGGGCCACTTCCATGTACAGAATCTAAAAGGAGTGAGAGCTGCCCCTTCCTTCAACACTGGCAATAGAATAGGGTCTTCCACCACACTGGAGGGGGGCAGACTACTTTCAGGTGTAGAGGACCTGCCTTGTGACTCACAGATACAGCTCTGCCCTCCAGAAAAGGAGAGTTAGCAGGGCACTCAGAAGTGCTGCCACCTAGCACCTGCCCTTTGAGATGGCTGTCTCTCCCTCATCCTAGAGTCAAACTCAGCCCTACTTCAGCTTGCAACGGGAATGAATGAAGAGTGCATCAGCCCTAGCAAAAAAGATGCATATTCAGACTAAGCGCTGCTTCTGTTTTCTCTGCTCCTTTGTCAGGATGCAGCGGGGTTGACATGCTGACGCAAAGGCCTATCCAATTACCAGAGCTCAGAAAAAATCCTTTTTTCTTTCTTTTTAAAAAAATCATAATTCCCAGAATCCAGCCGAGGGATTCTGGGAGATGCAGTCCAGAGAAAAGCAATTCCCACCCCTTGCCTGCTCAACAACTGTTTTAAGGGCAAAAAACACAAAAATCAGTAAAAAGTTATCAGTCTGAGTAGCAATTCATTTTGCCTGACCTGGGCTCTATGATTGGCAGCACTGGTAAAGACGTGTACAGTAAAAGCTGCTTGTTGCTTGCCTTACAGATGTTACCTAGGTGCCTCATTAGTTATTGCTACTGACTGGAGTTTTGAACTGATAATGGTTCAGATTTTGGTGAAAATGGCATTATGAATAGTTGTTGTTGTTTTGTTATATGCATTGCCTCGGAGTGTGGTGGTCTCCTTTGGAGGTTTTTAAACAAAGGCCGTCTGGCCGTCTGTTGGGAATGCTTTGATTGTGTATCCCTGCATAGTAGGGATTTGGACTAGATGGCCCTTGTGGTCTCTTCCAATTCTGTGATTCTATTATTGTTCTTTTAATTAATCAGTCTAGAAATCAGTGAGGTATAGTTGGATAATGTGACACATTTTTGTATCATCATCATGTGCATTAATAAATTGCAACTGCTTGGTCTTTGTTTTAGCATGTTACCCAAATTGTGCGGGGTCCATGGGGGCCCACTAGTGACACAAAAATCACAATATTAATTTGTGGAATTTAATTTGCTCAAAGGTATGGCTGCAAGAGGCTGGGTAATTACGGGACCTTTGTACCTATGTATACCAGTACTCACTGATGAGCCTCCAAGCCAAAATATAATAAAAATGGTTTTTATTGAAAAATAATTACAGAAGCATTCACACATGTACTTATGTTCACAAGCAATCACACAGGGATAATGAAGAATTAGGAGGAAGTATTTGGATAGTGGAATAGATTTGGGGAGTGGCCTATAATTACCTGTCCGGAGAGCAGAGATTTGTGCAGCAAAGAAAGACTCAGACTTGAAGCTGAGGGTCACACAGGGTGGAGCAGGTAGGAGGACATTGGGGTGGGTGTTGCAGGAAAGGGAGTCACTTAGCAAGACTGGTATCATTGGTATCAGGTGGGCTATATATCAGAGGTGGGTGATAAATCTACTCTGGTTTTTAGTGTGAATGCTGCTTTCATTTTGAGGATAAGCTTCAGCACCTTGAATAGCTAATTTAAACTTTGGATTTAAAACCTGGAGTGTATTCATTGCCCCACTGGTATGGGAGGTACCAGCTGCCACTAGTGGATATGACTTGTAGTCCTTCCAGTTTTTGGAAGTATCTTCTGCTTGTGATAGATTTCATGGTAATATTGCCAGTGCCTTTGTTCCAGTACAGAAAAGTCTCAGTCCTGGTCTGGTTTTTGAGCAGGATTGGCAACCTGATAAGACACTGTGTTGCAACTATGTAAAGATCCAGGGCTTCCATTTGGGATTCTAAAAATACTGCTAGGACCAGGTTCTTATTTGCAGCTTTTTCATTCCCTACAAAGCTGCGCCATTCCACTGCAGTATGGCAACATAAAATACTCTGCTACTGCAGCAGCAGCAAGAGCACCATAAAACACTAGCAGTGCGCATAATGGCCTGTGCTTTATAGCTATTTGCAGGCATAACATAGAATTATTGCCTGCTCCAGAATTCTGCAGCCTGCTTCATGAGGTTTTAATGGACACCAACCAAACAGGGTAGGGTGTTTCTTTTCTTTTTGGCTGATTCACCATTTTGTGTTTAGCTGGCAATCTTATCAGCTAACCATGTTATCAGATGATAAACTGAGAGATACTCTGCCTACTTTGATATTTCAAAATAAAACTTTCAAAATGTGATGATCAATTTCCATAAGTTATTCTCATTGCAAAATCTGTAATGGTAAAACCCAAGCGGGGTAGAAGAGAGCATGGAGGAACATCAGTACAGCTTGAAACAAAGTCGTGAAAATGTATGAGAATGAAGACATCTATTTTGTGCAGTTAGCCTCAGCTATGTCCATTGGCTGGAATCCTATTGGTGTACTGTACCAGAGTAACTATGCCAGCATAGGCAGCAGCAGCAGAAGGGAAAAGATTGCTGGTACCACAGGCATGAAGAGAAGAAGGCATTGGAGAAACAGGCCACATTTGGATCAGTAGATGCTCCCTGTACCGCTCCCTCCCCACCACCATGTGACCTTAGAAAAAGTACATAGTATGTAGTGCACCCACAGGGCTTCTATGCTCCTTTTCTTGGCCCTCCTCATTCACTCCACCACTCCTGGATTTTATGCTGCTCTGCTAGAATACCGAAGCATAAGCACTTTCAAAATTATGGGTTTTCCCCCTAATGTAAAACAAGGTGGGTATACTTTGTTTAAATCTTTGTTTCAGGAGAATTGCCCTCCTGAAAACCTCCAGGGAGGTTTCTGTAAAACAAGGTATGCACCTTCCCTGTGCTTTGCATTAAACTAAAAGGAGGATTGGGATTTTTTCTTTTATTTTTTTAAACAGGAAGGGGATTTTGTTACCTTCCACTGCTTCATCTTTATGGCATGAAGCAATGGGTGTTAGAAAAGCTTTGGCACATCCCAGTCGTTGGATTGGCTTGTGGATCAGGCACAGTTGCCCACCCTCATTTAAGTGGTCTCAGACAAATTGAGTCTGCACAGGGTTCAAATGCACAAGAATTCACCAGACCTGATTACTAGACTTTCTAACTAAGCTCCCTTTTAGTTTCTGTGTGAACTAGAAACCTGACTTTCAAAAGTGGATGGACATCAACAGCAAGTTCAATCTTAATGAAGCAAACCCATCATTTAGCATGAGAATGAAGTGCTCACTTTCTCCCCTCCTCTAGGACAAGTGTAAAGTTGAATCCCATTTTGGGAGAAAGGCGGGATATAAATCTAATAAATAATAAAATAAATAAAGTGTTTGGACGCTTTTCCTTCTGCTGTGTATTAATTACACTTTGCTGTGTTGTTTGATCTTAATGAATGGTGGTTAATCTTTACCGTGGTTCCTGGAAACTGGGTTACTCTTGTAGACCATGGATTATAAAATATCAACTAACCATAATGAAGGTTAATCACAGTTTAGGGTACAGGAAAACATACTGAATCAGGATAGACAACTCTTGGTATGCCAGATGTTGTTGAATTGCAACATAGGTGAAAAAAGGTGATGAGAGTTGCATCCAACAATACTTGGAAGGCCACAGATTTTCCACCCTTGTGCTAAACTGGTGAATGTGACATGGAAGTGAAAGCTTCCATTGTGACACTGTTGCAGATGGGGATAGGGACAACAAACGTAGGCTTACCAAATTTAAACACCATAACTGAATGCTGACGTGGGTTGGGACCACTGGATGCCACAAACAATAGAATTATTGTGTTTTTCATTGTCACACAGAAGAGAGATTTGGGCAGAAGCAGCTTGTCTTGTTAGTGTTGTGAGAGTGCATCAGTGCTGAATTTTGCCCTTCTGCTAATCACACTGTAGCAACCATGCATCATTTCACCCTCAATTGAGAAGACTTATGGCTGAGTGGACAATACTAATTTTTTCATAGGCTAGGAACCAGCAGTGGACACAAAGCCCAGAATCCTACAGAAGGTTACCTAGGCATTCCTCCAGCACAAATGCCTCATAGTTTGTCAAGAATGGAGGTGGCCATGGGGTGGGAAGAAGGCAGCTCTTGCACTGCTGGAGGACTGCTTGTATACAAAGGTACTAGATACCTCCATATGCAAGCTCAGATGAAGTACAACCACCAATATGGCTGAGAGCTCCACAGTCCATGGAGATTTGGTCCCAAATTTTCAATTTGATGGAGCGCAACACTGGATAAACAACAGTGATTTTTCTCAGCTCTTGAATGTCTGACCACCTTCTCACTTCCTAGTCTTGTAACTTGTGCCTCTTTTACTAGAGAGCCTCTAGGAATCAGGAGACAGCCTTAAAACAACAATTCCAATATCCTTTCTATAACAGAGAGCCCTATGGAAAGCCATACCTAACCTGTGTGCCCGTTTCGTCAGGATATAAGAATTCTAGGCAATGCAAACTAGCTGCCACCTCCTAACCCAGAAAAGCAGCCATTTAATACTTATAAACTGAGTGAGGAGGGTTCTCCCTTCTGTAAGGAAAATGCCTGCCTTACTTTGGACTTTTATCAGATGTGGCAAATATGGCATCATAGGGATGTCTAATGATTGCAAAAGGGTGCACATATCAGTTGTCCTTTCACAATCATGTGTAGGGAATAAGGCATACTTTTTTATTGATGGCCCAAGCCACCAAGAGATCTCCCCTGGCACTTGTTGCTGACATTGCCAGCATTTGAATCCCTCACCCCATTGTGTTCCCGTGAATGCAGCATCAATGGGCAAACACTTCCGGCTGAAATTGCAACAGCCAGGTAGGGGATGCTCTTTTTATGACCCTCCCCCAGTGTACTTGGGACTTCTAAAGTGTGTTTTTGTGCTTGTGTTAACTGTTGTTGTCTTTTTTGTTTTGTTTTTCAAATTTGCCATGCTAGTGTCTTCTTGTGAGAATCGCTGAGATCAGGACCCCGGAAATAAAGTGCTCCGTTACTGCCAGGGAACCCTCACTGATGCTGTTTAAGGTAGGTCTGGTGGGGGGGGTGTCTTTTACTGGCATAAAAAAGCAGCAAAATATGCCGGCAAAAGAACTTTTATGGAGGGTGGTCTAACAAAGTTCTTTATTTCCACTGATGGTCTAAGTCAGGCTGTTCCAAAATTGGTTCAGACCTTGGATAGCTCTTTTAAAGTCTGGAGATAAATCCAGAGCAGATTCACCACATCACTAACATGGCAGCTTCTGGCTGTCCCATGACTCCAGAAGCTGCTGGTCCACAATTGCCAGTATTCTCCACTATTGGCTATGATAGCAAGGCTGCTGGGAGCCGCAGTCCAACAACACTACAAAATTCCCACCCTGGCTTTAAAATTTCAGCCTGAAATGACTATAACAGAGGTAATCAAACTGCAGTTAGCCTGGATCCAGCCTTTATTGCGCCATGCTTTACACCCGCTCTGTGAGATCTAGGGGCATCTGTTCCCAGCTTGGCAGCACAGGAGGCAGACACAAATTGTTACATTCCTCTGATGCTCAGTTCCTGGTCCTTTCAAGCAGCAGCTGTGGCTTGCTGAGCACTCACAGTAAGGAGTATGAGGGAAATGGTTGGTAAAAATTGAGATATTTCAAACTGTTGAATTCCAAATTGTTCCAAAGTAGTTTGCATAACTTTGTGCACTTTGTTGTTGTTGTTTTTTTTAAAGGGAGTGTCTTCAATTGTACTCCTTTGGGTACTGATTTAGGAAACCTTTGCAGTGGGCTCAAGTTGCAGCTATTATCACTTCTTTTGCATCCCACATACAAGTTATTTGTACCAGTGCTTTCAGGGTTATAAACAAGGGAATGTTTCAGATCACATGGGGTGATTTCTCAGCTGTACCTATATATGTGTGTGCTAACACAATAATTCTGTATTTAAACACTGTTTTCAAGTCATTTTTTACTTGTGGCAGCCCTAAGATGAACCTATCCCATGGTTTTCTTGGCAAGTTTTGTTCAAGGAAAGGGGTTGCCTTTGCCTCTCTCTGAGGGTGAGAAAGTATAACTTGCCAAAGGTCACCCAATGGGTTTCCATGGCTGGGCAGGGATATGAACCCTGGTCTTCCAGAGTCCTAGTCCCACACTCAGACCACTACACCACACTGGCTCTTAATTCTGTTTTTAAATTATTGCTATAAACCATGGGATTGTCTAGACAGTGAAAAAAACCCTCATAGAATTTGAGGAGAATACCATTTGTGCCAACAAGATCTTGAGGTGATTTGCTGTTTTTGGAAGGAACAGGTACCAAAACCTGCAAAAACTATGCAAGAAAAGCTTTCACAGCTTCCCCTGAATTTTTTTAAAATGCTCATTACCACCCATTTGGACAACTGATTTGCAGTACAGCACATTTTGGAAGTCGAAAGCTGATTGGTTGGATGTGTGCGGGAAGTGGGCTTGCCAGCAACCAAGTGGCTGGAGCTGCCATTTTTTAGTTTAGCGGTAGTGATCATGTACCTTTTTGCAGCAGCAAGGCAACCAAACAGTTTTTTAAGTGGAAGGTCGCACTTTTACACCTTACATTTAAAGTAAAAAAACCACAACTGTGTAGCGGTGGCAACTCGTGGAGAATAATAATGCGAGTAATTCATTTGCAGCCATCATCTTGATTCACAGGCATGGCTGCATGTGAACTTTAAACACAGATAACTTCGCATATCAGCGATCTTGCAAAAACAGCAATAACACATGGAGACAAATGAATGCTGCTGCAATTTTGCATTAATGCGCAGCAATCCACATTATATCGCCTCGTCTAGATGAGCCCCAGGTGTGGGACTCAGGTGGTTCTCCAAATATTGTTTGTTCTCCACATGCTCCCATTAAACCTAGCCAATATAGTCGATAGTGAGGAATACTGGTAACTGCAGTCCAACAATATATGGAGGGGGGAGCCTGCCTGATTTCCATCCCTTGAATGTACTACTTACTTATTCATCTCGAACACTAAAAAGGTTGGCTGTTTTGCCTGTGCTGACACCATTGCTGCAGCTATCATTGAAGTACCCTTAGGTACAACACATTTTGTTAAAACACATACTAAATCCAGTTGTTAGTACCACTAAAGTAGGCCCCTGAATTAATGGATTTTGCATAAGTGTTGACTTACCATTCACCTATTGATTCAATGAGTTGACTCTAGTTATGAGTAGGAGCTGGATTTAGGCCACTGTGTTCTAAGAATTTGATCTGAAATTTAGTGAGACATGAGTCTTTAAGTCTTGCTAGAAATCTGAAGTCTTTTGATCCTCCCATCCAAAATTCCACCATTGTATCAATCTTGCACTGATGTGGTATAACTAGCCTAAGGTGGATGGATGAAAGATCAGTTGATGAAGTTATGTACAGTACATAACTGATTAACATTTCAGGAGACTAGAGTTCTTCATGTGGAGCAAGCAGATTAAGACCTTTCTAGAATGGAAATACAATTACATGGAAAGCCATACTTGCTAGCATTCTGTTGCCATACCTCTTGGGCTCCAAAAGCAGGGTCTTGTGGTGAAGCATTCTGTAATAAGTTGGACCTCTGACACCAGGCAGATGGGTTTGGCAGTCCTTGCTATAAATATAGCCGGCTCTGAAGCTGTCCACTTCAGAGAAAGAGTTCACTTGTATTAGTGGCCTTGTTGGATTCTTTTTGCATTTGCTTTGCACTTTGAGGCATGGAAAAGATATGAAGGTTGAGAATGGACTGGGGGAGTGAATTTTCTCTGTTGCTAATTTGTCTGCACAGTTCTCATAGCTATTGGGAGGAGATGGGTTTTACTTATGCATTTGGATTTTCTTTTGTTTACTTCTGTACTATGTAACCCTTGGGAGCCCATCTTCCCTTAGCATTAGCCTGGGGAGAGCACCATATATCCCGCAATGAGGAATTTGATCACCAGACAAGGGATAATCTGGGTAGAATTTGTTTGAGGCTCAGTTCTACCAAGAGCTGTGAAGTGATGCTGGATCCCATCAGTGAAAGGGCTGGAATGCTTCAGCCCGTATCTGCCCCGGGGGTGGTGACGACTGCCAGTGGGCAGAATGGAGCAAATGTCCTGCGTCATTTGGACTGCAGAGCTCTGAGAAGGGGGCAAGATGGAGTCTTTGGCTGGTGCAGACAAGCCCTGAGGTAGCAGAACAAGGCAACAGTTGAATGATGGTAAATTCCTCCTCTACTATGTACTTAGTGAGGCCATGGGGGTTAGTTAGACAGGAGAATTATGTCTGGAAAATATCGCCTTACCTCCCTTTCGCTCCAGTGCCTATTTGTTGCCATGATTTTGTTCGAAATTGTTTGAATCAAAAAAGTAGTGATTTTGCAGTTCACACAGCCGATGGCCCCGATTGGGGGGGGTAGGAAAGGGGTGCTAAAGACACTGGCAGGAGGTGGAAAGCCTTCAAAGCTGCCCCGGCAGCCACTCAGAGCAGCTCAATCCCAGCAGAGGGGGAGGGGTGGAAAGCAGTTATTATGGACTATGTGGAGTTTTCAGCGCCTCTTCTTCTGAATATGGCAAATGTGGGCCATTGTCTGTGAAGACCATTAGCATTCTTAGCAAATTCTTTGAGGATTTTTTTTCATCGTGTAGATGAGCCCCATGTACCCATATTCTGAAAGTAACTAAAACATTACAGTTGTACTGCAAAAGGAGGGGAGTTATCCCAGGAGATGTTATGGGGTTGTCTAAATGGTGAATATGCTCCTTGTAGAATTCAAGGAGAATGTCTTTTGTCCCAATGGCAGCCTGCATCATTTTGGTGTACAGTATTGTGAAGTGTGGGGAAAACGCCATATGCTCCATGGGGAAAGCCTTCCTGTCTTTCCCTGAAGTTTTTAAAAAACATCATGTGAAGTATGCATTCTTGCTCATTGGGACAAGTGATGCAAATTGATGTGCTTGCCCAATATGAGCAGAAGTGGGGAGATGACTGGTTGGACATGCATGAGGGGCAGAGCTTGCCGGCAAGGCAAGTGCCCAGAACTACTATTTTGGATCTTCGCCATAGCAATCGTGTGCTTTGGCAAGAAAATAGCCTTTTTTTTGTTTGCTTCTTTGTTAAAGCGGAAGGTCATACTTTTGCACTTTGGATATGCTTTTTTTTGAAAAAGTGGTTGGCAGCAGCAACTTGAGGTAAATAAAAATGTGAGTAATTCACTTGTGCCCACCATCTTGTTTTGCAGGCATGTCCGTTGGAACAACGAAAGCAGATAGCTTTGCATGCCTGCAATCTTAAAAAAAACAAACATTGAGACAAATAAAAGCTGCTGCAAACTGGCATTATTGCTCACCAATCCACATTATATTGCTTTGTACAGACAAGCCCTACAACTATAATATAACTTGATTATTTGATAGAGGGAAAAGCAACTATAATTAGCTAGCTTTTGTTTGGTGTTTTTTGTGGTGTTTTTGTTTGTTTTTGAGTGGTAGGGTGCTTTGAGGAGCAGGTCATCTGAGGAGGTTGAGCATGAAGTCTTGAAGCTTACCAAGAGAATATCATATTCTTCTGTCAAATGTCTATTTTCCTACTAATCTCAGTATTGTATGTAATAGTCCTGCACATTCACTGCTCATCAATAATGTTCAAGTCTATGACTGTACAGTAAAGACTGATTGCTCATCTGAAACATGGATCATCTCCTTCTCTACTCAAAGTAAGCCCCATTGAGTTCCAGGGCTAACACCCACACCTGGCATCCTCGGGCAGCTGCTAAGAGTTCTATGCCATGGCAAGGGCGGCTATTAGTATGTTCTATGTCTCCCCTTACTTTTTTCTTTCTTTCTAGCCTAATGATCCAGGTGACTGGATCTAGCCACCCTTTCAATTTCCTACAATGCATCATCATCATCCTGAGCCAGTGTGAGACACTAAGATCCCAGTGTTCTGATGCTGCTTGAAATGTCACCGCTGTTTCATAAGTGCAGCCACAGAGGAAGGAATTTGCCACAGGCAACTGGCTGAGTTCCAGTGTATGTATCATAGTGGTGGTCCTCCAGACAGAAGTATAGTTCTTGTGTGTGTGTGTGGGGGGGGAGGCAATATAAGAGCTTTGCTCCACAAATACGACTTTGACCCCTCAGTGAAATTTTCATTCAGTCCCAAATTTCTAGCACTGCAGTAACTTAAAACTTCAGTTGAGCATCAGAAATACAGGTTAGGCATTCTGACCTCCCCCCGACCCCAAATGCAGAAGGCAAGTTTACGGAGGGAATTTGCACATGAAAGTTCTAGGTGTGCAGTTTTCAATGTTAGTTAGATCCAGGCTATTTGAAAGAACTTACCTCACTTATATGAGCCCATTAGAGCTCTAAGATTAAGCATCTTTAGTATTTAGTAGAGCACCCTTTTGCTGTTATGACCTGTTGCAGACAAGATGCATAGCCAGACACCAGCTTCTGGCAGCATTCCTAAGGAATCTTAGCCCATTCCTCATGAGCAAAGGCCTCCAGTTCAGTAATATTCTTGGGTTTACGTGCTGCAACCACCTTATTAAAATCCCATCAGAGATTTTCTATGGGGTTCAAGTCAGGTGACTGTGATGGCCACTGTAGAATCTTCAAGGACTTCTGCAACCAAGCCTTGGAATTTGAGGTTTGCTTGAGATCATTGTTCTGTTGGAAGGTCCAATGACACCCAAGCTTCAGCTTCCTCACAGACAGCATGGCCCTTTCTCCTAGGATTTCCTGATACTTCAATAAACCCATCTTGCCTTCCACACACTGCAGGTTTCCAGTGCCAGAGGATGCAAAGCAGCCTCAGAGCATCACCAAGCCATCACCATGCTCAACTATAGGTAGAGTGTTCTTTTCAGCATATGTTTAATTCTTCTTCCAGACACACTGCTGATCCAT
Organism: Gambelia wislizenii; assembly: GCA_030847615.1. Taxonomy (NCBI): domain Eukaryota; kingdom Metazoa; phylum Chordata; class Lepidosauria; order Squamata; family Crotaphytidae; genus Gambelia; species Gambelia wislizenii. The sequence continues at coordinate 194,558,468 of JAUMIR010000002.1, forward strand.
CAGGCCCAAAAGTGAAAAGTTCCAGTTTTGTTTCATCGCTCCACTGAACAGAGTCCCAAAACTTCTGTGGCTTTTAAATATGATTTTGAGCATATTGGAACCGACTTTTCTTGTGCTTTTGGGTCAGTAGAGATGTATGTCTTGGAGTTCTGGCATGGAAACCTTCTGTGCTTAGTACACACCTTACTGTGCTCACTGAAACCTCAGTGCCTGTTGCCACCAAGTCTTGCTGCAGGTCTTTTGTAGTCACTTGAGGGTTTTTCTCAACCGGCCTTCTCAGAAATCTGGTTGTAGCCACTGATAGCTTCCTTTTTCTGCCCTGTCCAGGTAGCGTAACCACTGTTCCTTTAACTTTTAACTTGCGAACTATGCTTCCAACTGTGTCTCTAAGAGCATTCAGTGCCTTCACTGTCTTTTTGTATCCTGTCCCTTGTTTGTGAAGGGTGATGATCTCTTTTCTTAACTTTTTGGAAGATTCTTTTGACTTAGCCATATTACTAACATGCAGTCAAATGTGACACTCAACAACCCCCTAGCCAGTTCAGGTATTTCATGTGTTCTAGCTTAAGCACACCTGGCGCAACTAATGAAGCCCTTGATTCGTTGTATCAGGTATGTCTGAGACAACACCTGTTTTGCATATTTATGCTGTTGTGAGGAATCCTATTCAGGGGTTGAATATTTTGAGACTGGAGAAGTCATTATAAGTTGCATTTTCAGTTGAATTTGGGGAAACTGCTTGAAGCATTTGTTTTTTTGAGCGATTTCTATTGCTTTTGTTTGATTTGTTCATTGTAAACAGGTGAAACTCTGTAAATTTTGACAACAAACCTGATTTGCAATGTTGCTTGAATACTTTTGATTACAACTGTATACTTTTGCCACCAGACATTTTGGACTTGCCCTCTGCCAGCAAACAATGCCTCATTCTGGATTCAGATATATTCCATACCTTATTTTGGTGGCCACAAAATGAGAAGGAGCATAGCTCAGTATGGCAGAGCACAAGCTTTGCATGAAAAATGTCCCAGGCTCAGTCTCTGGCATTTCTAGGGAAGTCTGAGGAAGATTCTTGTCTGAAACCTTGGAAAATTACTGTCAGTGCAGATTTGGGGTGGGTAATCTTTGGTCCAAAGAACCAGCCTGGAGTAGTGGTTTGAGTGTTGGACTAGGGACTCCAGGAGATCAGGGTTTGAATCCCCATTCGGCCATGGACATGCACGGGATGGCCTTGGGCAAATCCACTCTCTCAGCCTCAGACTAAGGCAATGGCAAACCTCCTCTGAACAATCTTGCCAAGACAACCCCATAATAGGTTAATCTTAGGGTCATCATAAGTCAGAAATGATTTGAAGGCATACAACTACGGCAACAACAATCTTTCATCCATCAGATGTTTTGGACTTCTATTCCCAGAAGCCCCAGCCAGCATGGCCAATGATAAGCAATTGTGGAAACTGTAGTCCAAAAGCATCTGGATGGCCCAAGGTTTCCCATCACTGGTATAAAGGATTACAGTATAGCCTAGATCTACTTTGTAGAATGATAGATGTGCTTTTAAGGGAAGTAGTCTCACAGGTGTCAGTGGGATCCCACCTTCTAGTAAAAAAGAGCAAGATTTCAAGGTCACCAGAAGCAGATTCCTTCAAAGGAAGACAAAACTTCAGTCAGCTTCTATTTCTGCTTTAAGAGAGGAGGAAATAGGCCATTGTAGCTGGTTTCAATAAGGCCTGAATACCTGGCAACATGATGTGAAGAAACACAATGTTCCATTTTTAGAAAATGATCACTGTTGTTGTGTGCCTTAAAGTAGTTTATGGCAATCCTAAGGTAAATGTTCAGGGGGTATTTGCCTTTGTCTTCCTTTGAAGCTGGGAGAGTGTGACTTGCCCAAGGTCACCCAGTGAGTTTCCATGACCAAGCAGGGATTCAGACCCTAATGCTCAGATTACTACACCATGCTGGCTCTCACAAAATGATCACAGGTGAGGAAAAATCTTTGCTCAATATTTTTCTTTGAATCCATCTGCTATTGGTTTTTTTAAAAAATCTCTGGGTTTAAATGTATATAATCTAATTATTACCTCAAGGATGCAGTTTTATGCACACTCCTTGGGATGAAGTCTTATTGAATACAATAATGTTTATTTCTGAGCAAACATGTACAAGATTAATTGCAAAGCAAACATATTACAATTGTTCATTTGCGTTTTGAGTGGGTAACAGGTAGCCCTCTCACCCATTTGTGAGGTTGTGGGAGTCTTTCCCCTCCCCATCTCAATGCTGACTTCTTTAATGATTAAATAATAGATTTCCTTCCAGTTTTAAGAATAAGCATAATCATAGAATCATAGAGTTGGAAGAGACCACCAGGGCCATCCAGTGCAACCCCTCACCATGCATAAATATACAATTAAAGCACTCCCAACAGATGGTCATCCAGCATCTGTTTAAAAACCTCCAAAGACGGAGACTCCACCACACTCCTGGGCAGTGCATTCCACTGTCAGACAGCTCTTACTATCAGGAAGTTCTTCCTAATGTTTAGGTGGAATCTCTTTTCCTGTAGTTTGAGTCCCTTGCTCTGTGTCCTAGGATTTGTCTATACCAGCCAGAATGTCACCTTCCGGCCAGCATATGCTAACCCAAAAGCTTGACTGTTCCCCACTCCCTGTTACTAAGACAAAATGGGCAGAAGTCTGTATGCCCACGTGGGTCAGTATCAGCAGGTACCTACCCTGCTGTCGCACATTGCACACTCTGAAGCCAGGAGGGAGGCCCTCAGCATGCAAACAAGGCTGGTCACATGCACATGCCTTGATCATGTGCTGGGGGCCTCCTTCTCAGCTTTAGAGTGACTTGAGCAGCAGCAGTGACTGGCTATAATAATAATAATAATAATAATAATAAAATTTATTTCTATCCCGCCCCTCTGCAATGCAATCGGGGTGGCTTACAATTTAAAACTCCATAGACACAGTACCCTAGCCCACCCACCCCTTAAAATAATATTAAATTATAAAAGATTAAAAACATACAGTAATTAAAATATATAAATTAGAAAGAAAAAAATTAAAACATACAATAGTTAAAAAATCTAATTGCAGCTCAGAAGGACAGCCGAGTCTTGGCCCGGGATAGTTATTCAGGAAAGGCCTGCCGGAAAAGATCCGTCTTGACAGCTTTTTTAAAGCTGTCTAAGGTGGTAATAAGACGGATCTCGTCCAGCAGGCCATTCCATAATCTGGGAGCGGCAGCAGAGAAGGCCCTCTGGGAGGTCACCAACAGCCTTGTTTTCATAGGCTGTAACAGATTCCTCCCAGAGGACCGAAGTGCGCGGGGAGGGTCGTACGGAAGGAGGCGGTCCCGGAGATAAGTTGGACCCAAGCCATGTAGGACTTTAAAGGTTATAACCAACACCTTGTACTGTGCCCGGAAACTAATAGGCAGCCAGTGGAGAGCTTTTAGCACAGGTGTTATATGCTCTCTTCTGGGAACACCAGAAATCAACCTGGCTGCCATGTTCTGAACTAGTTGAAGTTTCTGAGTTAAGCACAAGGGTAGCCCTATGTAGAGCGCATTACAGAAATCCAGACGGGAGGTTACCAGTGCATGTACCACAGTTTCAAGGTCCCTGGTTTCCAGGAAAGGGCGCAGCTGGCGTATCAGCCGAAATTGATAACAGGCACTCCTGACCGTCGCATTTACCTGATTAGACATCTGGAGCGTTGGGTCCAGGAGCACCCCCAGACTGCAAACACAGTCCTTGGAGGAGAGTGTAGTTCCATCCAGGATTGGAAGCTGTATTCCCAGACCTGGTTTCGGGCCTGTAACTGTTAGTACCTCCGTTTTGTCTGGATTCAGTCTCAATTTGTTTTTCCTCATCCAGTCCATTACTGCTTTAGGACAATTATTGAGAGGAGAGACACCATCTGAAGTCGAAGCTGATGACCGAGACATGGAGAAGTATATCTGGGTGTCATCAGCATACTGATGACACCACACTCCATGCTTCCAAATGATCTTTCCCAGCGGCTTCATATAGATGTTAAATAGCATCGGGAACAGGATGGCACCCTGAGGAACGCCACAGCTAAGCTCTATTCTGGTAGAGCAACTGTCCCCGAGCCTCACCCTCTGGGATCTGCCCGAGAGGAAGGAACGGAACCACTATACAGGCTGGCATGCAGGTATGGATCCTGTGTTCCCATGCTAGACCCATCCAGGTTTTCCCACATAATTCAGCTTTTCCCAGGTATTACCTTAAAATGTTTTAAATGAATTTATCCCTGTCCTACCCTCTTATTTGCCTTGGGTGTTGTCAGGACTGTGTGGAGGTGAAACAGGGCAAGAGCCCTGCATTCTTTGGACTGCAGGGCTCCAAGATGGATGGCAGCTGGGATAAATTGCCCATCTAGACAAGCCCCTAGTCTCTGGAATAGCAGAAAACAAGCTTGCTCCCTCTTCAGTATGGCTAAACATACCCAGTTCTCTTAGTTGCTCCTCATAGGCCATGATTTCCAGACCTTTTACCATTTTGATTGCCCTCCAGCAGGCACCTTGTTCCAGCTTGTCAATAAGAGCAGAAAGAAACAATCCTCTTACATTGTTAAAGTTAAGTATGGGTAGTGTGTGGTTGGAAGACTGCTGCAGCCCCACTGTAATCCACCCAAGATTTTCTGAATAAAGAGCAGGAGGTTTGAAATAAACTGAATTATAAAGGTGCAATAACCTCACCTTTGAGAACCACATCCGTATGTAGAGTGGTGGTAAATATAATGGTTTAAAAGCAGGGGTGGCCAACCGTTAGCCTACCAGATGCCATTGGACTGCAATTCCCATCAGCCTAGCTAGCACTGCTAATGGCCAGGATAGTAGGAGTAACAGTCCAGCAACATTTGGAAGACCACAAGTTGTCCATTTCTGGGACAGAAGGGTAAGAAGGAAAGCTCTTGCCTTTTTTTTGGCAAGGCTACTAAGCTTCCCCTAAGGAAGATTCTGGCCATGTTTTGCTGGCAGAGCTGTTCTAAAATTCATCTATACTGCTGCACGATATCCCCCAAGTTTTTTAAAAAATCAAGTGAGAGATGGGACATAGAAATCTGACTTGTTAATTGCTAAGAGCAGGGGTGGGCAACTTGTAACCCTCCACACCTTGTTGGACTAGCCAGCATAATCAATGAGGAGGACTGCTGGGAGTTGCAGTCCCAACTACATCTGAAAGGTACAAGTTTGCCCACCCTCACCTAGAGGATGGATACTGCTGAAATGGACAGAATTTGGTAGTTAATCTTCTTACATGACTAAGTACGAAGCTGCACGTACCATAAAGCAGGGGTGGGAATTATGTAAACTTCCAGATGTTATTGGAGTACAACTCCCAGCAGGCCAAGCTAACATAGCCAATAGTAATGAATGCTGGGAGATAAAGTCCAGCAATATTGGGAGGGGTCCATGGTAACCACTATTGTCATAAAAGCATGGCTACTGAAACTGCTCTGAATGGCACAAATGCCTTTTCATTTCATATATGACTTGGATTCAGGCTAAAATGAAGAAGGACTGCATTTCCCCACATGAGCCTGGCCAGATTTTAAGATCCTCAGGGGAGGCCCTTCTCTTGGTCCCAAAACTCTCACAGGCAATGTTTGTTGAGGACCTTTCTGGTGGCTCCTACTGGCTGTGAAAATCCCTTTCACAGGAGGCTAGGGTGGCACCTTCTCTGCTCTGGGAGGCAGTTCCACAGCTTGGGTGCAGCCACTGAGAAGCCCAGCTCCTGTATCTGCATCAGGGCCCTCATTCTTTCTGGGCTATGTCTGACTTGAGATAAGTATCTTCCATGCAAGTTAGGAAGATGTGCTCAGTTTTCTGTAGGCAGCTACAAATCTTCCAGAGGGACTTCCTTCTGAGTAATTGTGCACAGTACATACAGTTGGCCCTCTGTATCCACAGATTTGGCATCCATGGATTTCATGATCCATGGCTTGAAATATTAAAAAAAATATTCCAAGAAGCATACCTTGATTTTGCCATTTTATATAAGGGATACCATTTTACTATTCCATTGTATATAACAGGACTTGAGCATCTATGGATTTTTGGTATCCATGGGGGACCTGGAACCAAACCCCAGCGGATACCAAGGGCCCACTGTCACTCTGCCTGGAATTCTTAAGAACACAGGCATATCCTCCATATTTCAGATGAAAACTGAAACATGTGTGGCCAAGCAACAGCAGTGTGGTCAAGATGGCAAATGCTATTAATGAGGAAGAACACACAAGCTAGGAGAGGTGGTAGCAAGTTGCTTTTGCCTGAATCTACAAGGAAGGGCAAGTTTCAGCCCCCACTCTCCTCTCTCCCTTATTGAGTTTCATGCAAACTACTCCTGCACTTTGAACTCAGTTTGCAGCAATTGAAGTAAGTTGAGGACAAATGGGGGAACATGGCAGGAAGAGAAAGAAACTGGAACATTTCAAAAACAGTTGGAAAAGTGGGAGGGCAGAGGATTAATTGAGACCATCCCTGCCAAATCAGAACAGTGGAAGGGGGCAATTGGCAAGAACCATGGGCCCATCTATATGAGGTGGGGGGAACGGAGTACCTCACAGTAATGGCATTTCACAGCAGCAGCGATTTGTCTTAGCGGTGTTTTTGGCCTCAGAAGACCCCATAAGCTTCACAATGCAAGATGGAGGCCACAAGCGATTTTACTTGTGTTATTAGTTCTTTGTCACCACCAAACTTTTTTTTAAAAGTCATCTAAGGTGTGCTGGAGCAATATAGCAATTTTTCAATTTAACAGAAAAACAAAACAAAACAAAAAAAACCCACCTTTTTTTGCCTTAGCAATAACTCGCTAAGGCAAAAATCCAACATGGCAGCAGTGGGCGCTTGCCCTGTTAGCAAGCCCTGCCCCTGTGCTCACCTAGCCAATCAGCTTTGCGCTTCCTCTCGAATCACTTGTGCTAATGAGCAGGAATATGCACCCCCCTGACTGTTTTTTAAAAACTACGGGAAAGGCCATGAAGGCTTTTCCTGCGTTGTTTGTGCCATTTTGCCCCCCCTCCTTCTGAATAGTGTGGATTGGTGCAGGATCCCAATTAGATAGATAGGATTCCTAGCGAATTCCATGAGGGGTATTTTTACCATTTAGACAACCCCCAAGTCAAATTGAACCAAGTACGGCTTTAAAAAAATAAATAGGAGTAGGAGTATAGCGTCTAGATCAAGGAAAGTAATAGTGCCACTCTATTCTGCTTTAGTCAGACCTCACCTGGAATACTGTGTCCAGTTCTGGGCACAACAGCTCAAGAAGGATATGGACAAGATGGAGCATGTCCAGAGGAGGGCAACCAAAATGGTAAAATCTCTGGAAGCCATGTCCTATGAGGAGCGGCTTAGGGAGCTGGGTATGTTTAGCCTGGGGAAGAGAAGGTTAAGAGGTGATATGATAGCTGTGTTTAAATTTTGGAAGGGATGTCATACTGAGGATGGAGCAAGCTTGTTTTCTGCTGTTCCAGAGACTAGGACACCGAGCAAGGGATTCAAACTACAGGAAAGGAGATTCCACCTAAACATTAGGAAGAACTGCCTGACAGTAAGAGCTGTTCGGAAGTGGAATACATCGCCTCCGAGTGTGGTGGAGTCTCCTCCTTTGAGGGTTTCTAAACAGAGGCTGGATGGCCATCTGTCGGGCGTGCTTTGACTGTGTATTCCTGCACAACAGGGGGTTGTATTGGATGGCTCTTGTGGTCTTTTCCAACTCTAGGATCCTATGATTCTAGGGCAGCTTTGTTGAGGGCTGTTTAATAACCACACATCCATCCCGCTGAAGAAAGTGGCCCTTAACATCCAAGTGGACCGTGAAATGTGTTGAGGCCTCCAAACAGGTTAGCGAATCGCGCCTTTTGAGAGCGGCTTGAATATTCCTGCTGGAGCAGAAGTTCAAGCAGTTGCTCTGACGAGAACAAGCCCCGTCCAGGGAGGCAGGCAGGCCCGGCGGTTCTTCTCCTCGCCGTCTAACTTTTCCCGCTTCTGCTCTCTGGAGCCAGGGAGATCCCTCCCTGCGACGAGAGCTTTCCAGCCGTCTCTGACGGCTCCATGGTGAATTTGGGCAGCGGGCCGCAGGCGGGAAACCTCTCCCCACCGTCTCCCGCTTCGCGCCCCAGTGCCAGCTAGGGAGTCGCTGGGGCGGCGGGAAGGGGAAATGGGCAGGAGGCACCTTGGCGGGACCCACATTGCGGGCAGCCCTCTTCCCTCCCTTGGCCGGAGAAGGGAGCTCCTCGGCCGCCTGGCATCAAGGCGGCGCCCGGCTCCTCGCAAAGGGAGCCGCTGCGGTGAAAGAGTGAGGAAATGAGGCAACGTTGCCGGGCGGGCTCGCCTCCCGCGCTGGTGGTGGTGGTCGCAACGGCAGCCGCTAGCCCCAGAGGGGGCGACCGACCCACCCCACCCCTCACCGCGTCTCCCGCCCGCCAACCCCGGCTGGGCTGCAGCGCTCGGCCAGAGACTCCCTCCCCTGAGCCGGGCGCTCCCCTAGCAAAGCTCCCCCCTCCTTTGCTTGGTTTTCTCCGCTCTGGCAAAAGGAGGAGGCGGAGGGACGGGGGGCGGAGGAGGCGGGGGGATGGCTGCCTCGGGGGCGGCTGCTGCTGCTGCTGTCCCTGGCTCGGTAACAGCAGGCACGGCCACCCCCTCGAGGGCAGCGGCGGCGGGCGAGTCAATGCGGCAGCCGCGCCACTGAGAGGAGCGCGCGGAGCCTGAGCCCCCGAGCCCGGCTCTGGCGGCCGCCCAGCCTCCCTCCCCGCCCTTCTCGCCTCGGGAAGAAGAGCGGGGGGAGAAAAAGGTGCCAGCGCTCGCTCTCGCTCTCGCTCTCTCCTTTCCCTGCCTCTCAGCTTCCCGGCATCTTTCCTCCCCCCTCCCCAGATGCCCTCTGCTGCGACGTGTGAAGCATGGGCGCCCTCACCAGCAGGCAGAACGCCGGCGTGGAAGAGGTGGACAACATCCCGTCTAATTCCATCTACAGATATCCTCCTAAATCCGGTAAGGCTTAAAAAGAAAAAGAAAAAAAGAGAGAGGGAGGGATTGAGAGAGAGGCGGCGGGCGGGGGAATAGGGGAGGCAATGTGACCAGCCACGGGCTGCCTGGAGTCACTTGGACCTCTCCCAAAGCCGGAGCCACAACGGCTTCGACACTCCGCTCCTGGGCGCTCTCGGGGCTTGGGTGCGAAAAGGACGCGGCCGGCGGCGAGGGCTTCTTCTTTCTCCTTCTTCTGCCGCCGCCGCGCTTTTCCTCTCAGCCGCCTCCTCTCCCTCCTAACCCCCCTCCTTGAGGAGCGATTCCGGCGAGTGCTGGCGGCGTGGCGGGAAGGAGGAAGCCCTCCGGGCGAGGGGAGCCCCGCAGGAAGGCGCTTCTCGGGCGCCGGGCTCCCCTCCCTCCTCCTTGAAGGGGTGACGGTGGCGTCTGTCAGGGAGCAGCGACCTTCATGGCATCATGCTTGTTGGTAAAGGGCCCCTTCGCCTTTTCCTTTTGGCCGGGAGAGAGCCCTTGTGCGCGCCCCCTCCGCCCAGCTCCCTTCTAGCTCCTTCTGCCGCCCTCCTCCTTCAACACGAACTCCGGCGGTGGTCTCGGCCGTCTGCCGGCAGCAAGAAGTTCCTCCTCTAGAAATTCGCCCTGTTTGCTGCTGCCTCTCGGGCGGCCTGTGTCACCACCGCCTTGAAAGACTTCGCCTTGGGAGGACTGGGCGCGCCTACTCGCACCCTCTTGCTGCTCCCTGGTTACTTTGCATTTTTAAAAATAGCCTGCCAAGCCTGCCGGGTCGTACTCTCCCCCCCCCCCGCCGTCACCCCCAGTTCTCTGTGGGCTGCTGTTGATGGGGAAAGGTTTTGGGTCATTGGAGCTACAAATGTTGGATGGTGTGGAGGGAGGGGGCAGAAGATGAATGGATAGCCTTGAAAAAAGACCAAACCGCATCCCCGTTGCCATTTTAGAGGCGTGTGCATAGTATAGGTTCTCTGCCAGCTTTTTGATGCACCTTTTCCTGTTTTAAGCTGGTGGGAATATTAAGAGATGCAGGTTTAAATGAGGTGTACAAAATGGTAACTTGAATACCGTGTGTTGTTGGGCTGTCACCTTTTTATTGACTGTTTTTCCTGTACCTTTAACAGGAGCCAGGCATGCAAAGCAGGTGGAGCTTCCTCTAGCCACTAAATTTCCATGCCTGGACAAGCATCTCAAACTCAGTTTTCATCAGGCTGCTGAAAGGGGTAGAGGGACCAGGCGCACAGGAATACTAAGTGCTGTATAGGAGAAGGGAGTGGGGCTGATGCTGTTAGCCATGGGGGAATTAGGAGACCGGCAACTGTGCATATTCTCTTCTTCAGCCTTCCCCAACTTGGTGCCCTTTAGCTATGTTGGATTACAGCTCTCATCACCCCCATGCATTAGGTTGGGATGATGGGAGTTTTTGCTCAACATGGCTAGAAGGCATCAGTGAACCAAGGCTGCTCTTCACCATCTTCCTTTGCTGATGCCAGTAAACACACAGGAGCAGGGACTGTAAGAACAGTGACAACACTGTACTCGGTGTTCTAGCCTTAATTTGTAATATTCGCCTGGCCGATATGTGTCACTCTGTATCCCATTTGCCGATAGCACTGTGGTGGCAGTCCTATCCTATGCACACTTACTTGGCTATAAAGTCCCACAGAAATCTTCATTATGAATAAAATGTGCTTATAGGATAGTGCTGTACATCTGATGACCTTTATATGAATACAGTACTTGGAAGCCACTCCAGTTTCCAGCGATGGAACCCGCTTTTGGGTAAATGCATTTTACAGTGGAAATGCCAGGAAATGAATGGTATGTATTTTAACAAAAAAAACCATCGTCAATTTATGAAGGGTTATAAAGCTGTGTTTCTATTAATTATTTTTAATCACATGTTTTGAAGAACTAATTCCCACTGGGATACCATAATTCAAAACAAAAGAGTTTTGTGGTTTGAGATGCTTAGAAAGATACATAACTGTTTGGTTCCATTATCCAGAGTGATCCCTCTGGAGTCAAAGGCTGATTTTTTCTCTGAAATATTCTTTCTTTACATTCTCTTCTGTTAAGTGAAGAGGAGTGGGAAAGGAGTGGTAACTGGGTTACGTGTGTGCCAGTGCAGGGTGGTGCTGGGAAGGTGTACTGAACACAGCACAGGCCTAACCAATAGCTACCCTGTATGCTCATCATGGCTACGTGGAGCCCATGTTCCCTCAGTTTCTTGAGTGTCTTCACTTTAAAAGTCTGGGTAATATTTAATGCCCCTAGAATTCTTTTTCATTTTAATGTTGCATTTCTCATTCTACTTGGCATCTTGGAATATGATTTAACTCATATTCTTTGGAATCTTTGAGTAAATCTTTGGAAAACTTGGAATGTTGGTTTTAAGAAATGTTTTGCCTAGCGCTATTGGATACAAATGGATACCTTATTACTCAGAAGTCAGACTTACTGTGTTTAGCAGGGCTTACAACCCAGATACACCACCCCAGACTGGAAGGCTTTTTTTTATTTCCTAGGGCCCTTTCACATTACACAACTGTATCACTGTGATTCCACTTTAACTACCATGGCAACATTCTGTGGAATTCTGGAATTTGCAGTATAGTATAGGGAGGGGCATTTAGAATTCTCTGCTGTGAAGCTGTAGAGCCTCACCAGACAGCAAATTCCAGAACTTCTTAGAATGTACCCATGGCAATTAAAGTGGAATCATTGTGATATTACTATGTGGTGTGAAAGGGCCCCTAGTTCCATTACATCTTTTGGTTACATACAATATGGCAGCTATTTTCTTATATACATATACTTGCTGGAGAATAAGTGGCAGTGAACACAGAAAGATTTTAAAATAAACATGCATAGAATACGAGTTTGTGTGGTTACTGTTTTCTATCTGATTGTTAACAGCAAGTGCATGCAGCAGTTACAGATCCCGATTAAGGCTCTAAGTGTTGTTACACTACTAACAATTACTTGATAGTAGCTCAGATTTAATAATTAAGGGTTTGTCAAAGTTAAGATTTGTGAGGATCAGGCTTTTTTTAAACCATTAGCATAACTTTGGAATTCCTTTGGCTTTTAAAAAGTTACATAAAAACCTGATGTAGGATCTAATTCTAAATCTTTTTGATGTAACTCATACAAATCAGAAGTCTTGAAAATGAAATCATTTCTCTTTACATTTGAAAATTATTTCTGAGGCACAGGAGTTTAATAATGGTGGCTGATAATGTTGCCAGTCTGTTAGGAACTTCAAGTAAAAGGAAGAAAGAGCCCTTAATGAGACCTCTGTTTCCCCAAATTATTTACTAAATTACCAGCAAGGATGTTTTCAGAGTCATTGCTAACATAAACTCAGTTTTTGTATTGAAAATATGTGCCTGGTTTTTCCAGCAGACAAAACAGCTGGAATCGGTTTGCTGACATCTGCCTGCTTGTTAGCATTTAGCAATGTCTCTTTCTCCAATTTGGATAGAAGGTGGTTTGTGTTTTTGTCCAAGGGATTCATAATCTTAAACAGATTATGGCTGCCTTTCTTTCTTTTTCTTTTTTCTACTTTTGACCTTTCTTTGATCACATACTGAAATGATGTCTCACTAATATTTGGAGTTACCCAGGACTTGTCTAGATGATAAAAATACTCCTCATAGAATTTGCAGAGAATACGATGTGTTTGAACGTGATCTGAATGAGATTCATGGTATTTGGAAGGAGTGGGGGCTAAAAACTCCACAAACAGTGCAATAAAAGGATTTGCAGTTTCCCCCAGAAAATTTCCCCAGGAAAGTTTCCCAGAAAATTCATGTAGACGCACACTTTTGCACATGTGGCCCTCCGAATGCTCATCACTGTTCATTTTCATTCTATTGCCCTTTATCGGAGCATGTGGCTGCTCCATTTGAATAGATGCAAACAGATGCAAATAGGCAAAGAAGAAGAAGAAGAAGAAGAAGAAGAGGTGTAGACAAAATGGCATGCTGCGAATGGCGGAAAATGCACACCCACTTGCAGTATATTATCCTGTCTAAATGAGCTCCCAGTCTCTTCAGAAGATGGCATATTGGTAATGGGCCTCTTTGTTTAGGCCTCTAATCTCTTTAATTGCTCTTGCTCCCCCTGCACTTTGTTTTTGGCCTTCCTTGTTTTATGATACATCAGGAGCTGCTGACTAAAAAGAATGAAGCTTTCGTATGTAAGAGCCTCCTTCATACAAGGACAGTTTGACATTGCTGGGACCAGAGCTTGGGCAAGTTACTTTTTTGGACTGCAACTCCCCAAATCCCTCAGCTAGCATGGCCAATGGGCATCCTGGCTATGGGATTCTCAGAGTAGTACTCCAAAAAAACATTCAGAGCTTTGGCTGAGGGCCAAGGACTATACAAGCACATACTCACTTCAAAGAGATCTCTTGAGATTGAGGGATTGTGGGGGAGAATTGAAAACTTCTATCTCACAGACAGTCAGGCAACAGCATTTTTTTCAGGAGAAATGAACCTTCTTTTAGTTTTGGGTGTTGAATTTCATTTTGTTAGCTTTGGCCCAGCTCTCCTGTCTATCCAGGTCATTTTGAATTTTGATCTTGTCCTCTAAGGTATTAGCTACTCCTCCTAATATGGTGTCATCTGCAAATTTGATAAGTATGCCCCTAATTCCCTTATCCAAGTCATTGATAAAGATGTTGAATAGTACTGGGCCCAGGACAGAACCCTGTGGCAGTCCACTGGTCACATCTTTCCAAGACGAAGAGGAGCCACTGCTGAGCACCCTTTGGGTTCGGCCAGTCAACCAATTACAAATCCATTTAGCAGTTAACTTGTCTAGCCCACATTTTACAAGCTTGTTTGCAAGAATGTCATGGGGAACCTTGTCAAAGGCCTTACTGAAATCAAGGTATGCGATATCCACAGCGTTCCTTTCATCTACCAAGCTGGTAACTTTATTAAAAAAAGAGATCAGATTAGTCTGGCATGACTTGTTTCTCTGAATCCCATGTTGACTTTTTGTGATTATGGCATTGCCTTCTAAATGTTCACAGACTCTGTTTAATGATCTGCTCTAGAATCTTCCCTGGTATTGATGTCAGACTAACTGGACGATGATTGTTGGGATCCTCTTTTTTCCCCTTTTTGAAGATGGGGACAACGTTTGCCCTCCTCCAGTCTGCTGTTCTCCAGGAGTTCTCAAAGATTATTGCCAGTGGCTCTGAGATTACATTTGCCAGCTCTTTTAATACTATTGGATGTAGTTCATCTGGTCCTGGAGATTTAAATTCATTTAGATTAAGAAGGTATTCCTGTACAACCTCTTTGCTTATTCTGTGCTGGATCTCTGTTCCATTATCCTCAGGTTGGTCACCTTTTTCTGAAAACATTGAGGCAAAGAAGGTGTTGAATAATTCTGGTTTTTCTCTGTCCCCTGTTAGCATTTTGCCATCTTCTCTTCGTAGTGGCCCTACCATTTCCTTCTTCCTCCTTTTGCTGTGGACATACCAAACCCCCCCCCCCTTTTTATTGTTCTTAACCTCTCTAGCAATCCTGAGCTCATTCTGCGCTTTAGCTTTTCTGACTTTACTCCTACACGTATTCGCTATCTGTTTGAATTCTTCTTTGGTGATTTCCCCCTTTTTCCATTTCCCATACATGTTCCATTTAAAACTTAGCTCCATTGAAAGTTCTTTAGTCATCCATCCTGGTTTCTTGAGATACCTCCCATTTTTCTTCCTCAATGGTACTGTTTGAAATTGTGCCTTCAGTATCTCCCTTTTGAGAAAGTTGCATCCGTCTTGAGGTCTCTTCTCTTTTAGTATTCCTGACCATGGGATCACCCCCAGTATTTCCCTGAGTTTATTGAAATCAGCTCTCCTAAAGTCAAGAATGTGTGTCTGACTATGCCTGGCTTCTCCTTTCCATTGTATAACAAACTCCAGGAGAACATGATCACTCTCACCTATGAGTACCCAGCTTGTGGGGGCAATTAGCTAATACACATTGGAAACTGTTTAATGCGGTGTAGATGTGTAAATTGCTATTGCATAAAACAGTTTGTAAGCCACTCTGATAGCCATTGTGGCTGAAGGGTGGGGTATAAATACCTAATTAAATTAAATTAAATTAAGGATCCCACCACTTGCACCCCATTAACCAGGTCATCTCTGTTGGTTAGGATCAGATCTAAAATAGCTGACCCTCTTGTTGCCTTTTCCACCTTTTGGACAATGAAATTGTCTTCCAGGCAAGTAAGGAATTTGCTAGACCTTGAAGTTTTGGTTGAGTTAGATTTCCAGCAAATATCAGGATAGTTGAAGTCACCCATCACTACTACATCTCTCCTTTCTGCATGTGTGTTCATCTGTTCTAGAAAGGTATAGGTCTTTATAGGTAACAATCAGCATGTGGTTCTTACAGTGTATGAAGACTTGAGTTGTTAATCTTTATCCTTTCAAAGTTGCTTGCTGTGATCCAGAATGCTGTCCTTAACCTTCCTTGTAGTCTCTGGGCTTTAAATCCTGTTACTGTTGAAGAATTTGAAATTACCATAAATGGATTGGATATGGGTGTCTAGAGGGGTTACCCTAAGTAGGAGCCTGTGACAGATTTGACACGTTAGAGGGTATGGACGCAGGTGTGTGTGTGTGTGTGTGTGTGTGTGAGGGCTACACTAAAATGGATGGTAACCCTAATCAGACAACAGTGTTACTCTTGGCTTTGCTATTTGGTAGGGCGCATGTATGCCTGGTTTTTTATTATCTCCTTGATTTATAGGGCTGGGGAAATATAAGTGACTTAGATAAATCTCATTCTGTTTTGCTGACCTTTGAATTTGTTAGCTGCC
This sequence comes from Gambelia wislizenii, assembly GCA_030847615.1. Lineage (NCBI taxonomy): Eukaryota > Metazoa > Chordata > Lepidosauria > Squamata > Crotaphytidae > Gambelia > Gambelia wislizenii. The sequence goes on from JAUMIR010000002.1 coordinate 194,574,350, forward strand.
CTGGGCCTTCAGGATAGGACCGGCTATAAATCAAAATAAATATGATAGGATTATTATGGTGTAGGCAATGGGGGTGGGTGTCCTGCTGGTGGCTCACTTGTTCTGTTGGTCTTTATATTATATTAGCCTGATTCTCTGTGCTAGGCAACTTGTCTTATATCATTTATGGCTATCTTTAGTGGAAAGCAGCCTTTGTCTGGAACACACCTAGTTTCCATCTATGAATTTTGAAAGAAGTAATGAAACTTGCTAGTGCTGCATTACTGCCCCAAACTACCAGCAGGTGACCAGTCCTGAATTTAGGCACACACTAAAGTGAATTAAGCTTAGGGTTGTATGTGGCCCCTGAATCCTTTTGTGGTCCTTGGTGCCCCCCAGGATAGCCCTGCAAGCCACCTAATCCCACTAAAAATAGATTGTGTTTTAGCCTCCAAATTGCTATGAAAGGGTCAAAGACATGGCAAATACATCAGTTTTTGCTCCTTCTACTTTCTCGGTACCCCAGACCCTGGTGGAAAAAAGCAGGAGTGATGTCATATCTCTTCTAGTTTTGGTAGGTATGGCAGTGCAATGTGTCCTGTCAGTTGAACAGGGTAGTGAAAAATAGCTCCCAAACCTCTCCCATCTTAGAACCTCAGATTATGAGTGGCCTCATAACAACAACAACAGAATGAATGAATGAATGAATGATGGGAGGAAATATGATAATGCACATTTTGGGGATGCTGCTAAGTGGCCTCATAAACATGATACAGTGGGCGCTGGGTATCTGCTGGGGTTTGGTTTCAGGACATCCCCCCTCCGTGAATCCCAAAATCCATGAATATTTAAGTTCCATTATATACTCTGGCTTTTCTTCGCAAACAATGATTCAGGAAGGACTCATCCCGCGCTTTCTGCAACCGCGCTGATGACTGAAAAGGCCAATCCGAGATAAGCAAGTCCGGTTGCAGAAAGCACATCAGAAGGTCTCCTTAGGTGATGTTTCCGGGTTGTGATTCTTTCTGCATTGTCGTTTCTCTTCAAGACTTGTTCGGTGTGAGTTCTCAAATAAGGCTGCAGCATTGTTGATAGTGCGTCTTCATGCCTCCTGATGTGAGGCCAGGGCGGACCATTGTTGGTGATCAGTTTGGCCGAGCCTGAGATGTTGTTTCAGGGAATCCTTGTATTGCTTTTTTGGAGCACCCCTTTTACGCTGACCCGTGGCGAGTTCACCGTAGAGTAGTATTTTTGGGAGGCGATGGTCCTCCATCCTAGAAACGTGCCCTGCCCAGCACAGCTGTGTTCTCAATATCATCGCCTCAATGCTGGTGATTCCTGCTTGCTCAAGGACAGCAACATTCATCACATAGTTCAGTGTATATACAATGGCATAGTAAAATGGCATCTGTATTCAGGTGGGGCATCTCACCCATCCATATTCAGGTGGGGGATCCAAAACCAAACCTTTTTGGTTTGTAGATTTTCCTTGTTTTTTTTCCAGGCTGTGAGGCTGTGTTCTGGAAGAGTTTACTTCTGACGTTTGGCCTGCACCTGTGGCTGGCATCTGAAAATGCCTGGAAAAAAAACAAGGAAAATCTATGGATGCCAGCCATGAAAGACTTTTGACTTTTTGGTTTGCTTTTTGGATCTCCCATCTGAATATTTTCAGGCTGTGGTTGGTTGAATCTATGGATGCAAGAACCTGTGTATGTGGAGGGCTGATTGTATAAGCTTAGGGTAGGGGTGGGAATCATATAGCCCTCCTGTTGGACTGCCCCTTCCATGATCCCACCTCATGGGCTATGGTGGCTGCAGCAGTCCAACAGCATCTGGAGGGCCATCCCTTGCTCACCCCAAACTCAGGGCCTTGGCATGTCTGTTGGTGACCTGTCTGTAAAACATCTGCAGCCCTTTTGCTCTAGTAGTGTTTTGACTTGTAAGTTGTGCTGTTGCTGTCAGTCTTTGGTGTTCTTAGATGTTGTTGTGTGCCATCAGGGTGTTTCTGACTTATGCTGACCCTAAGGCGAACCTATCATGGGGTTTTCTGAGGCTGAGAGTGTGTGACTTGCCCAAGGTCACCCATTGGGTTTTCATGGCCAAGTGGGGATTTGAACCCTGTTCTCCAGAGTCATAGTCCAAAACTCAAACCACTACACCATAAATGTTACTGTGGCTCAATCATTGCTGGCAATGCTAGTTGGGGTATTCTGGGAGTGGTAGTCCAAAAAACCTTTCCCAAGCTGAACCACTATAGAGATGCTGATTCCTCCGCTGCTTATCTTATGGCTGTAATGCTTAGAGCTCCACACTGTCTGGATTTGTGCCATCACAATGGGAGTTTCTGTACAGCAGTTCCATCTTCCTGATAGTGGCTGGCAGGGCTTTGTCCATCTAATGAACCATGACAGTCTTGGCCAGGATAGAGAGGCTATATGTCTGCTATGGTTATGCTGCATTGGCACAATGCAGACTTTTTGGCGGCTAAGGTTTCCCATAGAGACAGAGGGCAGGGGCATTCTGGTGAACTGAGTTTGGCCCTAAGTAATAAGGGAACTATGGGGTGTGTATTTCTCGGTATTTTTATGAAGGATGCAAAAGCTTCTATTAGCAGCACTCTAGAAAAACTGCTGAAGTATAATCTGAGGGGCTGTGCTGAAGTAACTCTTGATCACAACTGTGCTGCTCTTGTGCAGTCTCAGTTCATGAGATGAGGTTTGCATATAAGATGTACCTGGCACAAGATGCCAGACAATGCATCACTCAAATATATATTTTTTTTAAAAGTGGCACTTTATTAGCAGAATAGACTGGATAAAGATGCGATTTAGGGAGTGAATAATGGAATTGATTATGCATGCAAAGAAAAATTGTAATGGGTGGGCTTCTCTGTAATTAAACATCAGAGTGGGACTGATAATAATTTATCTGTGTGCATTATCCATTGGTATATTTTGTAAACATACACTTTTGAATTCATTGGTATGCAAGGGAGTTCTTGAGAGACACATTCTCTCCTAATCCATTTTGTTCTGGTGCCCGTATAGAGGGAGCCAGCTACTTCTTGTAAACTTGCATGTTTATTCTGTCAGAGTAAATGTGTTGCTTACTATGGAACAAAGGGAGTACAGTCAGTATATTGACTTTTAATGCTAAATACTTCTGAGAATAAACCTCCCTGCAAATGGAGCCTCCTATTGTCAATTTCATCTAGAAATCAACACATTTTTGACATTGGGAATCTCCCTGCCTGCCTTGGATTTGTTCTTTTGTAGGTCCCCTCAAATTAAAAGATGCTATTTATCTTGCCCAGAGGAGAAGAAGTTGGAGAGCTTGTGGTGATCCAAGGAGATCTTGGAAGTTACGTATCTATAATGGAGCGGTAGCAGCATGATGTTCTGGATCTCAGAGAATCATCCTACTACTCCTCAATTATGGAGGAAATGGATCTATTGCTTGGAAAGTTAATTTTAGGACAAATGAATATACAGTAATAACATGCTGAAGTCATAGGGTGCATCTAGACTGGAAAGTCACAGATTTCGTTCCTGTTTTTTTCTTCTTCTACACTGGGTTAAAATAGACAGACCTGGGGAGCTGGTATAAAAATTCTCTGATACCAGGAGCTAACAGAAAATATTCTGGGATAAACAAAATGTGTATGGATCTCCAAAAAACAAATGTTTTTTTTAAAGAACAGGAACAAAAGCTGGGACTTTCTGGTATTTTTAATCACTCTGGATGCGTTCTTATATTTATTTGACTTTAAAATAACTTTCCAAGCTATTCATCTAAAGGCCATGGTGATTGTGAGACAGGATAACTCTCTGTATGAATGTGCATGTACCCACTTCTGTGTGTCCTGTTAAAGGAAAAAAGGTGAGGAACAGAGGACACGCACCCCCCTGCACCCCCAGCATAAGCTTCCTCATAGAGTTCCTCATCTGGCTTTGGATGCTATAGGTAATGCTGATTGGACATCTGCCCTTTCACCCTGAAAATTCAGAGGACCAACAAGACTAGGACACGGAGCAATGGGTTCAAAATACAGGAAAAGAGATTCCACCTAAACATTACGAAGAACTTCCTGAAACTAAGAGCTGTTTTTGAAATGGAATACACTGCCTCATAGTTTCGTGGAGTCTACTTCTTTGGAGGTTTTTAAACAGAGGCTGAATGGCCATCTGTCAGGAATGATTTGATTGTGTATTCCTGCATGGCAGGGGGTTGGACTGGATGGCCCTTGAGGTCTCTTCCGACTTTATGATTCTATGATTCTAAGTCTGTTCGTGGTTCTTTGTACAACCAGCAGAGGAAAGCAGGAAAGGTTTCTCTCTGAACTCTAGTGTTTTAATTGGCAGTGATTGGGAGTTGCAGTGGGTTATGTATGTTCATCTGTTCCCTTTGATTATGAGGTAAATGCCTGAAGAAAGAAAACCAGGACAGTTTTTAAAACTTAATATCAAAATAAGAAAATATACATAGTAAATATTTGTGATGGTCAGTAGATCAATAAATAATAAAGACATTGAATGATTAAATCAGTATAATAAAATATCCATTCACATGTAAAAGCAATAGATGCATAACATTGGCTATTTAGTACAATTGTATGTTCTGGTTTTCTTTCACCATGGAAAGCATAAGATTCCTAGGAGGTCTCTTATCCAGGTACTAACTGGACCTAACAAGACTTCATGGCTAAAGCGACTGTATCATGTATTTTTTTTTTATCAGAAAGTGGATTTAACCTAGTACTCTTTTATACAAACTGTAAATCAAGAGTGTGACTTGAACTGCATTTGCTCTAATCTGAGACCTATCATTTATTAGCTCCTGCAGCATCTAATTAAATATCAGTCACTTTCCTTGTAGGAATTCCTATGGAATATTTCATTTAGAATACCTATTGCAGAATATTATTAAGTGATTCTAACTGAAACAGTTGATCCTCTCAGGATCTTTGTTTTTCCATTAAATCTCATCCCAGTAGATGGTAGGTAGAAGTTCCTCAGAATCATGTTTTGTTGCAGGATTCAAACAGAAGCAGAGCTACAGGGGAAGCATTTTACAGCACTGTCACTGGAAGGGTTGTAAATAGTGTTCCAGCCACTTGCCACATCGTTTCTTTTCTTAACAGACAAATATAGTAGTATTTTTACACACTGAAATTGTGTTGTGTACCTTTTTTTTTGCAAATAATTTTTAAAAATTTTTGTTGTTGCAAAAAAACCAGTGACTGATTGCTACTCAAAAGGAACATTCCACCCCATGTGTGGGGTGTTTTTGGCACTAGATGTTTGGTTATTATAGAATACCCTTGATTCTGCGCCCACAAACATTCCTGTGGACATGGGAGATTTTTATACGTTACAATACATTGGGATTCTAATTAGGGCCAGGAAGTCCTCCAAGAGTCAGTGCGGTGTAGTGGTTTGAGCATTGGATTATGACTCAGCCATGGAAATCTACTGAGTGGCCTTGGGCAAGCCACACTCTCTCAGCCTCAGCAGAAGGCACTGGCAGACCCCCTTGGAAGGTATATTGCCAAGAAAACCCCGGGATAGGTTTGCTTTAGGTAAGTCACAAATGACTTGAAGGCACCCAACCACAACAAATCCCTCAGATTGGGTTGCTAAGTGCTAGTTTTTAGAATCTGCCTGAGTGAAGGTTAAACCTGACACGGTTGGCTGTGAGCATATAAAATGCTCAGATGATCAATAGCTAGACTTTTAATAGGTTTTCCATGATTTTTTTTCCGGGCTGTGAGGCTGTGTTTTAGAAGAGTTCATTCCTGACATTTCACCTGCAACTGTGGCTGGCATCTTCAGAGAATGGTTGGGAAGGAGTGTGTGGGGTTTATATACTTGAGTCCCTGTTGGAGAGGATATGTAAATGTGTGTATTTGGATGGCTAGTTCCTAGGGTGAGGAGTATACAAGGAGGATTAGTGTCTATTCAGTTAATGGTCCGTTGTCTGCTGGAAATCCCCCTGTCCCTGGGTGAAGTTTGTTTGCATGTGTTGAGTTTTGATTTTGGTGTTTTTAAGGACTGGTAGACAAACTTTGTTTATTTTTAGGGTTTCTTCTTTCCTGTTGGAGTTGTCCAGGTGTTTGTGGATTTCAGTAGCTTCCCTGTGCATTCTGACATGATGGTTGTTGGCCTGGTCCAGAATTTTGGTGTTTTTAAATAACATTTTGTGTCCAGGTTGGTTTGTAACATGTTCTGCTACTGCTGATTTTTCTGGCTGGCCCAGTCTGCAGTGTCTCTCATGTTCCTTGATTCGTGTTTGCACACTGTGTTTAGTGGTCCCTATGTAAACCTCTCCACAACTGCATGGTATGCAGTAAACTCCTGCAGCTGTGGGAGGGTCTCTTTTGTCCTTCGCTGAACGTAACATTTCTTGGATTTTCTTGGTTGGTCTGTAGATCGTTTGGAGGTTGTGTTTCCTCATCAGTTTCCCTATTCTGTCTGTGACTCCTTTGATGTATGGTAAAAATACATTCCCTTTGGGTGGCTGTTTTTCTTCATTCCTGTGTTTTTTTCTGGGTCTGGCTGCTCTTGTGATGTCTGATCTGGAGTAACCATTAGCCTGTAGGGCCCAGTTTAGGTGCTTCAGTTCACCCTCCAGCTAGTGAGGTTCACAGATCCTTTTTGTGCAGTCTACTAGTGTTTTTATTGTGCTTCTTTTTTATCCTGGGTGCTGATTGGAGTTCTTGTGTAGGTATCTGTCTCTGTGTGTGGGTTTTCTGTATACCTTGTGGCCCAATCGTTGGTTTGGTTTGCAGATGACTAGGACATCCAAGAATGGCAATGTTTTTTCCTTTCCCCCCCTCATCGTGAATTGGATGTTTGGGTGGTTGCTGTTCAGATGGTTCAGAAATAGCTATACTGTTTTTTAAGAGAGAGAGAAAATTCATGGAAGAGAGAGAATTCATTTATCATCAGCTATTAGCCATATTAGCTACATGGAACTTCCACGTTTAGAAGCTGTATACCTCGGAATATCAGGTGCTGGTGACATACTGCAGACTTAATGTCAGGCTTTCTAAAAGCATCAAGCTGGCCATGGTAAGACACAATAGAATTTCCAAGCTGTGACTGATGAGCCCTTCATCTAATTGACTGGGCTGGCTCTTTAACATATACAGTTGTCCCTCCGTATTCACGGATTTGGCATTCACGGATTTAAGTATTCACTGCTTGAAAATATTCTTAAAAATATAATAATTCAAAAAGCAAACCTTGATTTTGCCATCTTATATAAGGGACACCATTTTGCTATGCCATTGCATATAATGGGACTTGAGTAGTCAAGGATTTTGGTATGCACCGGGGTCCTGGAACCAAATGGAGAGATAAGAATGTGAAGGGACAAACTGTAGTGCATAGGGCAAACAAGTCTCAAATTAAAATTAAAACATGGGACGTTGATTTGCTTCAGCCATCTTGTGTATATCTTCAGTTTCTCTACATTCTCTGCAGTGAGACAGGCCCAAGGCAATGTGGGTCCCTTGGAAAACAAGATTTCTGTGCTTAAGTGGATTACCTGAACTGCTAGTGGCACCGTGGGCTAATCGTCTCCTTATTGATGAACAAAGGGCTCCCTGGGCAATGCTCCCTGCTGTTTTCCAGTCCATAAACCCTTCCATTTCTGATCAGACTTTCTTATCTCTCCATTTTCAAAGCAGGACAAGTGTAGACACTCAGTTAAACTGCTCCTTTCTCCAGATCCTAGGCAACTCCCCCAAAATACAATCTACCAGCTGGGCTTTCACCACCAGGTTGGAACCCACAAAAGCATCACTGCAGTCAAATGAGAAATTAGTTTTGTTTTACTCTGCAAACTTATATATTTTCACCAACTTATGGCTCTGACTTTTATCATACTTACTAGATATCAGCAAGACTGCTGGTACACATGATTTGACTCTTCTGTTTGTAGATGTTGTCATCATATATTTGAAACTTCTTTCATTTTGGTCATACTTCTTCCTCCCCTGCCTTCACTTATTCCTTGTGACCTCAAACTCTGTAGATTTCTTTAGGGACCATCTCTCCCTCAACAGTTTAACTGTCTTTAATTAGGTTTCAGTTCTCTTGGGACAGATGTCTCTCAGACAGCTATAACTGGCTTTTTAATTTTTGTGGTAGACAACTTCCTCTCCTTCAGACCTTTCTTTCTTGTCATCCAGAACAAATAATTTTGGAAGTGGAAAAATACTGTTTCTCTCCCTTTACTGTCATTGTTGTGCTTAATAGTGATATTAGCTAGCATTTATATGGAGCTTTTGGAACATTCTACATCATATCCGTTACCTCGGTAGTTGTTACTATACTGGTAGGTCAGCATTGTCCTCATTGTTCAGATGAGCACTGAAATGGCGATGTAGTGGCTGTGAATGGTCTTCAGCTTTCGAGAGGATGCTAGAGTTGTATTGCAGCATGCCTTGTGCCCTTTAAGCTACTCTCCTGACCTCCAGGGTCTGTCTGCGCCCTCCTGCTGTCCAGTTGACATTGCAGAAATAAGATTCGGCAGCCAGTCTAGTCATGTTCAGTATGTGGACAACCATCTTTCTTTTTCCTCAGGCAGCAAAATATTTTGACTAGACCTGCACCAGCCACAAATGACTATAAATATCATTGTTGTCCAAAGAAATTATCGATTTGTATTTTTGGTTTGTTTTATAGTAGTGCAGGACTCTGGCAGGTATCAGCTGAATTAATCTATATCAAACATTCAATAATAACACGGATGATATTATTTTGCAAATGTTTGAAGATGATGGGATCTAATCATATGGATCAGGAATTCTTTTAGAAAGTATACTGAATTGTATCGTTTCAGTCTAGAGATGAAGATATGACAGTTGACCTCCTGTTTGTATCCCAGCAAGCAGTTCTTTCCACTTTTCCACCACAACCTCTAATCTAAGACAAACCAGGAAGAGTGAGTAGTTTTAGGGCCATAGTATTCCTCTCAGGACTCAAGCTTTTATGCACTGCAGTCTTGATCCAGCTTATCTCTTCCTCCTAGAGCAGCTACTTAAAGAAAATCTTTGCATGTTAATTGTTTTCATACAATTTGTGTGTTGTGTGCAGATTGGCCCTGTACGTATCTGGGTTTTTTTACAGCACTTTGGAAGGCATACCCTGTGCAGCTTGCTTGATTTTCTTCCCTCACCGGTACATTGTCCACATATCAGAATGAGAGCATCATGTGGCCGGTGGAAGTTACAAGGCTCATTCAAGGGATGGATAACTACAATCCTGGGCAGCCGAGAAAGTTCTTTCAGGACAGCTTCCCACACTCCTGATTTTGCACTAAGGGGGATTTCTCATGTGGATGCATATGAAGATTAGCCTCCATCATGAACAATCCTCTTAACAATGCCATCTGTGTAGCACAATGTGTCCAGTATTGGTATTGTATCTGTTTGACTGTAATGCCCTCCATCATGAATCTTGGAAAGTAGAGATTAGTGAGACTGCTAGCATCCTCCACAGGAGTTTTGAGGAGTAAAGGCTACAGTTATCCCTGATGAGAGGGAACCCAGTTTAAATCTGTAGTGTACATGTGCCTGGAGAGAGGTATAATTGCTTCTCAGAACTGAGGCTTTATATTGTGTTGTGATGCCTTTAGCACATTTATTATGGCATACATACATTTTGGTGGGCTACAGCCTACTTCATGTGATGCATAAAATGGAGTGGAATATAATCTTCAAAATCTTAGTTCCATAACATATTTATTGGCCTTGTGGTTCAGTACTTCTGTAGTGCAGCAAAAACAAACATAATGGCTACCTTTCTTGAAAATATTACGTCCTATATGTGTGTGTATGTGCCTTCAAATCGCCAGTTGATATAATAATAGTGAAATCATTTTCCAAGTGTGAGAGTTCTTCCAGGCAAGGCTTTTTTTATCATTCAGTTGTTTTGCCTCCTTCATAGATGTGGGAAAGGGTGCAGGGAGCTGTCCAGATGATGGTCCCTTACATTTACAGTTGTCCCTCTGTATCCACGGATTTGATATTCATGGATTTAAGTATTCACATGTTGAAAACATTCTTTAAAATATAATAATCCAAAAAGCAAACCTTGATATATAAGGGACACCATTTTGCTATGCCACTGCATATAATGGGACTTGAATATTCTTAGATTTTGGTATCCACAGCGGGTCCTGGAACCAAACCCCAGCGAATATGAAGGGACAATTTGTATAACCCTTCTGCACTTTCCCACTGGTGTTTCTGTGCTTTTTTGACCCCCCCCCCAATCCTAGCAAATCCATTAAGGAAGGAAAGGCAGAATGCAAATTTTGGTTGCAGTAGCCAATTTGGAAGCCCCCCCCCCCGACCATTCTGCAGCCATACTGAATCATCTACACATAAGGAGGAAGAAACTTCAAGAGGGGGAAAACTATAAGGGACAAACCCCCAAACAACTAAACCTAAGGACTGAACATGCTCTGTATACACAGAGTGTGGATTGAGGCTTTTTGGGGGTGGGGAAAGAGATGGAAAATCTGGGGGCAGTTGGAATGGAGTATCCTGAATGAAGGCATGACTGGCTGGAATACTCAACTGAAACACTCCACTTTACATAATAACATTTTACTGCACATCCTTCTCCTTGTTGTTTCAGTTTATTTTGTACCTATGGTTAAGAGCATTGGGAGCATTTAGTCTACTGGATTTTGCATGTTGGGTTTTCCTTTCTGTGCCCCAAGCTACCTAGCTGTTCACTGGCTGGTATTTCAGACAGGAAGGCCAGTTTAAAAAGTGGAAAATCGTATTGTCGTCAATGCTAAGTATCTTTCACCAGCCAGACTGGAATCTGATTAAATGGAAATCCTGATTTTTAATCAGTGATTAATGTATTAAGACTTTCAGCCATATTTTCACAGATGGGCATTGGTGGGTGGGTGGGCAACTAATGTTGGCCTCAGATTATAGTCCTTTGGGCACAAATTGTCTTCCTCTGTCTTTTTATATAACCTCAAAAGAGGAGAGAGAGATCTCAATGGCACACAGATCCAGAGTTTTATCTTTAAGTCACTGGTGTCCAAATGATTATGCAGTAACTGAAGTAGAAGGCACTGTATGCCTCAAAGAGATTTTGCTTTGAGTGAATATCTGTTTTTGAGATCCTTGACTGACTATAACAAAGAGTCAACTCACAGCAATGGCCTCTTTTTTTATTTTTAAGATGACACATTTTCAGTTTATCTGCTTTGTTGTTTCAAAAGAAGCTTTAAGAAAGAGCTGTGGGTTTATCGAGCCACAGTAGTAGCACCGTAGTATAGGCAGAAAGAACATTTAGCATTCTGCTGCTAACAGAGCATGAAAATTTTTCCTCTTCTAAAACCTTACAAGACCAAAGAGAGCCTGAAAACTGCTGTGGAGGATCTTCTTGGTATATAGACTTGATGGCCTTTCTCCAGAAATATCAGCTGAAAAATGGCTGAGTTGTAGCAGTTTTAAAAATTCTGACTTAGGAATTGGGGGTGGTGGCTTGTGCATGTATGCCTAATACATTTTCTCTTCTTTTATATATAAAAAATTAATTAAAATAAATAAAAAATAATACATTTTCTTCCTCCTGCAGTAAATATATACATTTACATCCTCATTTTGGAGGTGGAAATGATGTTAAATACTCAGATATATGAGTGAGGTATCCAGTTTGTTGTTCCAGCAAAAACGAACTGTGCAGTGTTTAAAGTTATGAGGTTTAAAAGTTGCTATTTGAGTTGACAGTGGGTGAACTGTGGACAATTTATGCTGTGCAAGTAAATTGCAGTCACTGAAGTAGAATAATGTGGGGGGGGGAGCAGGGGAGACTTCTGTGCAGTTTCAAATGGCTGCTGCTCTGCTGCCTGACAAGGATGTAGAACATGTACAGTTCACATATGGTAATTCTGCAGGTTCTCCATGCAGTTCACCTTAGGCTTTCCTTAGGCTGTGATTACTATTTCATCACAGGCATGGAAAAGCTGTGATCTCCAATTAGCAACTGGTCAGAGATTAGAATTTCTCCTGCTCAGTGCTGAGGAAGGCTCTCTTTCCTAGCACTGAACTGGGAAGATGGCTGCTTCCTGAGCAAATCTGCATGGATTAATCTAAGGGGTTGTCTAAATGGTGAAAACAACCCTCATGAAATTCACTGGAAATACAACCTGTCTAAATGAGATCCTGCATCAATCCACTGTATTCAGAAGGAAGGGGGCCCAAAATGGCAAAAACAGTGCACGGAAAGCCTTTGCGGCTTTTCCCGTAGTTTTTAAATAAAATGTGAGGGGGTGCGCCTTCCTGCTTGTTGGGACAAGCGATTCAATATGAATCACTTTCCCATAGGAGAGGAAGGGCAAAGCTGATTGGCCAGGCAAATGTGGGGGGTGAGGTTTGCTAACAGGGCAAGTGGCCTCTGCCACCATGTTTGATTATTGCTTTACTGTGCGATCACTAAGGTGATAAAATAAGCTGGGTTTTTTGTTTTGCTGCTCTTTTAAATTGGAAAATTGCTCCATTGCACCTTGGACATCAGGGTTTTTTTTTGTTTAAAAAAAGTTTGGTGGTAACTAAATACTAATATGAGTAAATCACTTGTGGCGGCCATCTGGCATGCGAAGCTTCTGGGGGAAAAAACACCATTAAGACAAGCTGCTGCTGCAAAATGCCGTTACTTCAATGTACTCTTCCCCCCTTCTCGTATAGACAGGGCCTAAGAGTGGGTTTGTGGCAGCAGCTGGTAAGGATGTGTGTGTACTGCAACCAGGAAAATGTCCTATGGAGGACCACAGCCATGTTCAGCAGCTGAATGCAGCTGTCATCACAGGGGAGATGTTGATGTTGTGGAGCAGGACAAGAGACCCACCTCCCCTCCAAGTCTACAGTTTTTGAACAAGTGGAGGAATGTGAGAGTATCTTTGCATATATAGGAAATATATTCAAGGGTAGCCATATTGTCCATGCAGAAAAATACAACAAAATCCAAAAACCACAAAACAATGGTAGTTTTATTGGGCCAACTAAAAAGCACAAAAGTATGATGTATTTTATGCTCTTTAGTTGGCCGAATAAAGGTATCACTGTTTTTGTAGATTTCAGATTTTGTTGTATTCTGCATATATAGTGACCCCTCAGGAAAATTGCACCTGTTGAATGGACATTTACTACACTGCTTGTTTTTCTAATGGAGTGCTGTGTTTTTAACAGAAGCATTAGATTTATTTAATTTAATTTTAATTAGGTATTTATACCCCGTTCTTCAGCCACAAAGGCTATCAGAGTGGCTTACAATTTGGTTTTCAGCAATAGCAATTTACACATCTACACTGCATTAAGGAGTTTCCTGGATAGCCCTCCTGAAACCACAAATCCAAGGACTCCTGAGGGTGGAGCCGTGCCAATAAAAGCGGCACCAAAATGCACATTCGCAAGAGGTGTTCAAAGTCCTTTCCAAATAGACAGATCCACTTCTGAAGAGCTTTTATCCTCAGAAAGTTGTGATTCCTAGTGTGCAGTTGAATCTTCCTTCTTCTCATTCAAATTCCTTGGGATTTGGGTCCAACAAACTCACTCTCTTCTTCCGCATGACTGCAGCCTTGCAGATACTTAAAAATGGCAGTATTGACTTATCTGTATTCTCCCGGCTAAACATTCTCAATTCCCTTGACCGTTCCTTATAATGCTTCAGCCATTACAACTCACACACCTGTTTTGGTTGACAAGGTCTGAAAAAAATCCACATTTCAGAACAAAATCATAGAGTTGGAAGAGACCACAAGCGCCATCTAGTCCAACTCCGTTCTGCCAAGTAATGAGAAGGAGCAAAGTTACTTTGCTAGCACGATGATGACGATTCATTAGTAACATGAATGATTTGAAGTATCTGTTGAGCTTCTGAATGGTCAAGAAGAAGACAATAATAAAATTGTGTGAGATGCACGCATTTAAAGTTGAACATAAAGTTGCAACATGAGTATCAGATGTCTCCACTTACAATTTTTGTGCCTTACATGCTTGTGTAAAATGAAAGCACCTTGGTGCTTCTAGACCAGACTTTTATGATTCTAGAATTTCTGTTTTTGAGGAAAGTTGCTGAATTTCAGGGGCGATCCATATTCAGGCTGGGCAGAGGAGACAGCAAAAATTAATTTCATGTAGGCTTTTTGTACACAGAATTTACATTAACACTGGTCCTCATGTGCATGCTGCCAGATGCAAAAGAGGACAGAACTCTTGCACCTTTAACAGTTATGTGGCGGTGGGACTTTCAGCATGTGTAGCTTGTCATAGAAGCCACAGGTGCTACAGTTCCATTTTTCTGCAGAACTGTTAAAGGTTCAGAAGCCATGTCCTATTTTATTTTACATTTATTTATTTATGTGCAGTTGGCCACACTACCTCCAACCTATAGGAAAAAAAGACTGTGGTTGAAAAGACCAAAGATGTGGGTTGTTGTTTTTTTTAACGATGAATCTAAGTTGTAAGCAAGCACAATAAGCAGCACTGTAGCATTGCATGCTCTTTACTGCTTGCACAGAGCAGTAAATTGTGTTTACTGCTAATACAGAGCTAATGTTAAGGTGGGAGCCTTAATTTACAATCCCTACACTTTTTGCTGCATTGGTAAAAAGATAAGGATAAGGTTCTAGTTGTAAGTTTATAAGATTATACTATATAGTGAGGTTTTATTGTACCTCAGGGCTGGTATCAACACATAAATTTGGATTCCATAAATTTACTAGATAAAGCAAATCTACCCATATTTGACATAATTTGTTCTGTTAAAACCTGTCATTGGAAGATGTAAAGCACTGACCAAGTCTGTTGTCTTTTTGTACCTTCAAGTCATTTCCGACTTATGGCAACACCAAGGCAGCTCTATCACAGGGTTTCCTTAGCAATATTTATTCAGAAGGGTTTTGCCTTTGCCTTCCTCTGAGGCTCAGAGTGTGTGACTTGCTCATGGTCACCCAGTGGGCTTCCATAGCTGAGTGGGGATTAGAACCGTGGTTGCCAGAGTCATCATCCAACACCCAAATCATGCTGGTTCTGCTACCCAGGTACTAAGGCCAAAGACCCTATGCTAGCTGGAAACAGCTGCACGTGTGTGTCACAGCAGTAGAAAGAAGAGGAACCTACATAGGCAGGAATGAAGAGCCTGTTTTGGATTGTGGTAATTATTCCTAAATCCTGATCTGTCATGTCAACCCACAATGATCAGCATGGGGATAAGAGCACTCTCAAAGGATCCATGGCTCACTATAATTGGTTCTCCTGAGTAAATTGCTGTGTGAAATGTGTTATGAGTCAGGCCATTGTTGTACTAGCTTAGCTTTCATACAAGTAGTACTCTAGCTCTCTAAACACTTGGGTAAAGATAGATTCTCATTCCTGCTAACTTAAATCAGCTTTAGTGCCTCCAATCTGGAACCCTTCAGGTTTGTTGGTCTACAGATCTCATCATTGGCCCAGCTGGCTGTGTGTGATAGGAGTTATAGTTCAACTCATCTGGAGGATGCTGGGTTTTGAAGAGGGTGCTTTAAGTAGAGTTGTGGGATTGAACATCTTCAGCATATGGAAGGATGCCCTCTACCACTGAGGTATGATCTAGGTGACTTGTTCTTGTTCTTAGCTGGTAGCTTCTCCAAGAGTGATACATGGGGAAAATCATTATTTTATTATCAGAAGCAAACTGGAGATGATTTCCTTGTATTTCTATTTAATGCAGTTACATTGTTTTATTCATTCACAAGCCCAATGTTTCTTTGTTTCCCTTGGTATTCTCTGCCATTGTCCACCTTGCGGGATGATGTAAATTTTTGAGAGGTAATGTCTTGCTAACAATCACCTGCTGTACAGCATGGCAGTGGAGACCAGGGCTCTTGAGAGATGTCTTGAGACATTAAGGCAGCCTGACAACACCTGAGATTAGCTTTTGGGGGAAGGATTCAAATACAAAATGAATGTTCTCCTGCTTACTGTACATAAGCCATGAACTGTGTGCTAGCTGACTGGTTGTTTTTTTTTTAAAAAAAGAAAAACAATCTATTTTCATTTCTCCCTTAGAGTTGTTTGGTGTTTTAGTTTGCATATTTTGCTGCTGCAATACAATAAGCAGCTTGTCAGGCTCTCAGGTTGTCAGAGAGCATATAAATGTAGCCTGTGTTAATTTTATTCCTTTTGACACTTGCGTTGTTGCCGTGTGTCCTCATTCACAGCTGCGTGAACTGAGATGTGTATCTATGTGTCAAAATGCAGAAATACAGACATTTTTCTCAAGTATCGCTCACATACCCTTCCCCCATAGAATAGATTGTGCATTGTACCTTAGGAAAGATGATTTGTGGATGGGGGGAGGAGATTAGCTATCGTGTATACTCATGTATAAGTCGACCTCATGTATAAATCCAGGGCAGGTTTGGGGCAAAATTATGGATTATGATATAACCTGTGGATAATTGAGGGTGAGAATGTCTCCGCTGCTCCCTTTGCCTCTTGGCGCTCCTTTGGGGGGAAGTGCTAAAGAGCCACCACTGCTGCCATATTCCTGGCCAAGTATTCAAAAAGGTGGCACCATGGCAGAGAGAGTAGAGGGTGCTCAGTCCTTTTCCTGGGACAAACTAAGCTCTTGCCTTTTGCCCTTCTGTGAGTAGAGTGGTGAAAGGCAAGAGCTTAGTCCACCCCATTTCAACTAATATTATGTTTATATGTTAATGTGTTGTTCCCTGCCTCGATCTGCAGGGAGAGATGGGTAAGAAATCATCATCGTCATCATCATCATAATCATCATCATTGTTGTCATCATCATCCCAGGAGAACCTAAAAGAAGCACTGAGCCCCTCTACTCTCTCTGCTGTGTTGCCTCTTCTGGCCCATTTGAATGCCTGGGTGGGAAAATGGTGGTGGAGGCGACTCTTTGGTGCTTCCCCTCAAAAGAGCGCCAAGAAGCAAGGGGAGCAGCAAGGATGCAGCAACAGCACCTGGGTACTCAGTTGGTTGAGCTGCTGCATGTTGGGGAGGAACACCTCTGGCACCAGCTCCTGCGTTTGTTGAGCAGTCCCTTGACAGCTCCCCAGCCTGATCCTTCCGTTGGCTTTGCCTCACCTCCTCTCTCCACCCTTTCCTGTGCCAGCCCAGCCTGGAGATCTGTGGCAGCACTTTCACGACCTCAACAGGCCCAATTGAAGGAGGCTTACTCTCTCGACTTTGCTTCCCTTCCCTTTGCCTTGTTGGGAGGTGCAGCATGTAGTGTAGCCCCGATCCTGTGCCTGGGCTTGCTTGCAGGGAAACCCCTCCAATGTCCTGAGTGGCAGCTGCATCCCCATGTCTGAATAAGCATTTTCTTTTCTTGTCTTTTGCCTTTTGCCACACTATTCAGAGAAGGGGATGGTTCCTTTTTTGATAAGATAAAGTTAAGGTGTAGTACTTACATTGGCCTGTGGATAAGTTGTCCCACTAGCCCCAATAATGGTCAGAGTTGATCAATACATGGTTGTGTTTTCCTTTTTTCAACCTATTGTACAGAAGAGAGGAATGCTTAGAGGGTGTGCCAGTCCCTTTGCACCAGGGCCAACACAGTCTTCCTGATAGCAGGAACAGAGAAAAAGAAAGATGGTGATATGGAAATTAGAATTTGCCAAATGAAGAACAAGAAGGGTGCTAGGGAATTGGTGAGGTACAATTTGATAGGCTGTGCATGGAGGAATGCAAAGCCTGATGGCACAGAGTGGGTCACAAGAAAGGTAGAATAGATAGAGCTCAAGGAGTATCAAGAGAAAGAGGGAAAAAACAGAGTCAGAGTTGTAGGGTTTCATGGTAAGATGGGGTAGGCAACTGGAGGGATCTGGGAAGTAGCATCGGCCCCCATGGAAACTAGGAGAGCTGCACCCCCAATAAGGGAGCACACAATCTGGTTGATCACAGCTAGTTGGAAACTTGTAGATGGCCCAGAATACCTCCTGGTTTACAGGCTTCCACTCATAAATTCAAAACAAGTCATTGTATTCATCCTAGCTAGCTGGATATGTACTGTGTTAAGCAGAAACAGTAAAATGCCTGGCTAAGCCACTATTAAGTGCAATGAAACAAGTAAATGTGCAGAAACAGAATTTAGAAAGGAAAACCTTTAAACGGTCTTTTATTTGATCTTGACATAGCCTATGAGAGTAATTTGGAATGCTGGAACTCAAAAAAAAAAAAAGATGGCAAGGAACAGAAATTAGCCAAGAGCCTGGGTACATAGGTGGTTGCACTGGGCAGGAAACTCTGGGATAACGTTGGAACAACATCCTAAATTTCATCTTGATTTCTGAGCAAAATAAGCCGCTGTGTTTAGTCAGCAACTCATCAGGGATGGATAAGTGTTTTTGCTCATGGTATAATGAGGCTATGCCATTAAAGGAAGCTAGTGGGTGCTTCACCAGAACATGAAGCTCTATGTAGGCACACAGGACAGACAGAGGATTTTTAAGCTGAAAGGGACAAGAGGGGGGAAATGTTGACTCTAGATGTGTGGAATAGGTACCAGATACAAAGTGTGTGGCAAGATTGCATGGAAGAGGCTGGAGAGCTAAGTGAACCCTAGGCTGATCTTGGAGCTGTGCAACATTTGCTCTACCCATTCTGAGGTGAAAGTACAGGCTAGGTACCTGAACCCCAGGGCAGTTACAGACTTTAAAACCACAAGAATACAATGGGATCAGTGGCACTGGACTGGACTCAGGGTGGGGGTAGAAGAAAGGGATCAATTGCTTGACAAGAGAGGGAGGGCCAGATATTTGAGTGTCATAGCTAGCTATGGGAGCTTCATACTGGTCCCGTCTACACAGTAAAAAAAATACGTATGTCATTTGGAAGATCGCTCTTCCGTACACACAGCCGTTCGGATTCATACGTGTCATTCAGAAAAGGGGGCTAGTGAATCCCCCGTAAACTATGTGGATTCGGCGTTCGGGAGGATTAGCGGATCTTGGCATAAAATACGTACAGCCGTTCGAATGGCTGATGGTCTGTACGCCCCGTTTGCACACATACGAACAGGCAGTGTAATCTGATTGGCTGGCCGAGTAGAGGGGGTGGGGCTAGCAAGGAGGGGAATTGGGAGCTGCCACCATGTTGGATTCCTGGCTAAGCGAGAGTCCAGTAAGTTCGTGAATTTTATATATATTTATTTTTATTTTACTTTGTAAATAGGGGAAACCGAATGTCCGCAAAGCAGGCACCTTTTTAAATTAAAAAAAAAAAAAAAGCAGCGGGAGATTTAAAACTGCCGCTTGGCTTGCTCGCTCCAGCCAGCTGGGGAAGGGGGCTCATATGGAGTTTAGGGGGGTAAAAAATAGTGTAGGCAGATCGCATGCATACGAACAGCTGCCTATTCATATTTTTTTACCCTCCAAACAGATTTTTTTAAATCGTATAGATGGACCCAGAGATTCCTGGATACATGATTGATTGGGCTGACCTGGCCAAAAAAGGAAAAAAAAGCCATGGCTCAGAGAAACAGTTAGGTATAAAGGACAAAAAGGATTTTAGCCTGAAGGGTGGCAAGGCAGTGCTTTAAGCTGTTGATCTGTCTTGCAGTGGGAGCACTCAGAACTCTAATCTGGGCAGTCTGAAGGTATCCTCTGATGGTATCTGAGTGAGGTTGTGACCTGGTACTACCCAAGAAGAAATTTTACATTTGTTTAGGGAGTTGCCTTTGGGGCTATGTATTTTAATTTAATCTATAGTGGACTCACCCAGAAATAATTAGGTACTAGCTAACATCCAGGACACTCTTATTCATGGCAATCTTCAACTTCCTTGCTGCCTTCTCCCTACTGCCTCTCCCCACAAGTTTTGGCCAACAGCTCCCATCGCTCCCATCAGCTCCAACCAACATGACCAATAATGATGTTGCTGTAATCCAAAACATCTGAACGGTACCAATGTGGGAAATATTATGTCTATAAAACTACAAAAATGCAAACTACTCTTGCCTGGAAAGCTACTGTGGCTGAGCTTATTGGTAACAGTTTACTCTAGGCATGGGAATCATGTGGTCCTCCAGATATTGTTGGACAGCAGTTCCCAGCATTCCTCACCATTGGCTATGCTGGGTAGGGCTACTGGGAGTTCTAGTCCCGCAACATCTGGAGGGCTGCATGATTCCTCATGAACCGAGCAGAACCAAGATCTGATCCAAGCACTATGTATTTTACAGATCTGTTCTCTTAACCGCTGCATTTGGTATAGGAGTAGAACCCACATTTCATTCTCTGGCTAGGGCAGCCTGAGAAAGCCACTTTGAAGTCCATGATAACATCAGATGTATTTTGGATATTTTGGAATATTTAGAAAGACATAATGAAAAACAGACAACATCGATATTTTTGGATGCTGAAAAAGCGCTTGATAATTTGAACTGAGCTTTTTTATTTGGAGTTGTAGAAAAGATGAGTTTTGGGGATAATTTAATTGGATTGAAGTGATTTATGGTATACAGAAGGCACAAATCTTGGGCCAAATCCACACTACACAAATAATACAGTTTGAAACTGGATTATTTGTCATGACTACTTCCTATGGAATCCTGGGATCTGTAGTTTTACAAGGTCTTTAGCCTTCTCTGCTAAAGAGTGCTGGTGTCTTACCAAATTACAAATCCCAGGATTCCATAGGAAAGAGCCATAGCAAATAATCCAGTTTCAAACTGGATTATTTGTGTAGTGTGGATTTGGCCTTGGTCAATGTTGAGTTAACAAAAACATGTGAAATACAAAAAGGTACAAGACAATGATGCCCACTGTCTTCTCTTTTGTTTATTTTAGCTCTGAAGGTTTTGAACAGAGTTATAAGACAAGATGAGAGAATTAAAATCAAGAAAGAAAGATTTAAATTAAGGACATTTGCAGATTAGGTAGTGATTGTGTTGGAAAACCATGTGGACAGTATAGATGCATTGTTGGAGGCATTAAAATAATTTGGAGAATTGGATGGATTTAAAATCAATAGGCAAAAGATGAGGATGTTGACAAAAATATCAAATACAATTGATGGAAAAGTCAGGTTTGAAAACTGAGAAAAAGATGAAATACTTAGGTATTACTACAACACATATCAATTGTATGTTACTGAAGAAAAATTATGTTAAGACATGAAATGATGTTAAAGGCTTACAAAGATGGGTAAAACTTGTCACTTTTAGGGAGCATATCAGTGATAAAAATGAATGTTTTGCCAAGAATGTTGTTTTTATTCCAGGCAATACTGATTTTGACCAATGATGAGCCATTTAAGCAACGTCAGAGAGATTTATTGAAATTTATATGGCAAGGGAAGAAACTGAGAGTTAAATATAAAGCTTTACAAGATGCAAAACAAAGAGGGGGACTGGGACTACTGGATTTGAAAATGTACTTTTCTACATGCTGTTTGGTTGAAAGATTGGATTGGTTTGGTTGAAAGGTTATTGGATCTAGAAGGGCATGCCCTGCAGTTTGGGTAGCATGGATAGTTATGGCATGATAACGCTAAAGTGATTGTAGATTTTAATATTCATTTTGTGAGACATGCCTTGTTGAGAATATGGAATAGATACAAACCAAGGTTGTGCCCTAAGATGCCTTTATGAGTTTCAACACAAGATGCCTTCTATAGGAAGAAAACATCAGCAAAGGAAAACTGGCTAATTTACCATGATCTTTTGGAATTTGATCAAGAACAATATAGAATTAAGTCAAATGAAGAATTATTGATAGAGGCTTACAGATTTCAATGGTACTCTTATAGACAAACATTTGGAAGATTTAAACTGGATAAAAAATATGGATTAGAAAAGAACAAATCTGAATTTGAGATACAGTTATGTACTGATGATGAACATTTTGATTGGTAAGATGTACAAACTTTTGTTAAAAATTGAATTGGAAGAGGAACAAGCTGTAGCTTCAGGAGCCCCCGTCGCCACTTTGGAAGAGGCGGGGGTGGGTGGGAGTGAGTGGCGACAGGGTGGGTTGTTGCAGGCGGGTGGGGGGAGGACTATTATTATTCGTGGTTTTTTCACATTCGCGGGGGTCTTCTGCCCCTAACCCCCGCGAATGTGAAGGGATGACTGTATTTATGCACAGCTCTAATGAGCCAGGATGTGGTAGGGGTCTGAACATTGAACTAGTCCAAGAGACCCGGGTTCAAATCCTCGCTCAGCCATGGAAACCCACTGGATGACCGTGGGCAAGTCTCACTTTCTCAGCCTCAGAGGAAGGCAATAGCAAGCCCTGTCTGAACAAATCTTTCCAAGAAAATACCATGATACATTTGCCTTGGGCTTGCCATACCCTGAAAATGACTTGACAGCACAAAAACAGCTACAGCTCTGATAAATACCTCTACAAACACACTCACACTTCGAGGAAGACTATGCTGTACCAGCCGAACTCTCTTCTGTTTTGCGTACTTGTTAAATGTACAAGAATCCTGCCTTGCATGACATCTTGTCACCTTGAATATGCATCCTGGTACATTTCTGTATCCATCTCAGCATTCTTCATCGTCATTTGTTCAGCTTATGAGTCATCTAATAGCTGAAGCTCTCTAGGTGATATAGATAATAGAAATGAAACATTAAATACCATAAAATCCAATTAATTATAGAAGAGATTAAAAACTGTAACAAGACATCAATTATGAAGTAGAGAAAAATTTCAAAGGCAGCAATTTCCAAAGATTTAAAAATATACAGCTGCAGTGAAGAACATTATAAAAGGGCATCTATCAAACACAACTATAAGTAAATATCACAAAAGTTAAAAGGTCTGAGAGTATATTAAAGTGGTGTTTGCTTGGGGTTGAACACTCAACAGAATAGGTGTCAGGCAGACCCCCTCAGGGAGAACATTCTACAACTTAGGTTAACTGCTGAGGAGGCCTGCTGATGTGTATCCACCTGCTGAATTTCAGTATGCGGGGCCTTTGAAGCAGAGCCTCTGGTGACTGCAGCAAATGAGTAGGAACATGTGGGAAGAGTCATTTATTCAGATATGGCAGCCTTTAAGCATCCTTGGATTAAATTGGAATGTAGTCACATATCTCTTGAAATTTTCCTCCATGTTTCATTAGAAGACTATAGTGACACTCTGGCCAAATTGCATTTCCTTTCTAAACACCCTAAATTGTGTTCCTGTGTTAGTTTTAGTGAGGTCTGAGGGTGTCGGGCTGGGTTATTTCAGATAGCAGTTTTTTCTCCCTTCCATTCTCTCTTTGCTTCTGCCTTCAACTCTGTTTCCCTATAAATTATGCACATGGAAAAAAAATGGAGCTAGAAAGCTGCAGGCATCAATAATTGATTGCAGGATCTTCCTAAATGATGAACTACAGCTTTGTGTTTAAGATGCCTGGTGTTTTTTTTTTGTTTTTTTTAAATTGGAAACTATTTTGTAGTACTGGGGTTCTTTTTCTAGTAGAAAATCAGACCTAGTTTAAGACCCAGCATAGATATTCCCTGTATTTCAGCCTTAGTTCTGAATCTATTCTATACACTTGAGAGCAATAGTAATGTGCCAAAGAGTGGCTGTGAGGCTGGATGTAAAAAAACTGTAAAGCTACCTTAAAAGTGTTGAAATGAAAAATAGGTTATAAATATTTTAAATAAAATGAAGTTCTTTACAAATTTACAGTGTGCCACAGAAATGACTACTAGAGTAATGGGCTTTGCATATTTTTCTAACCTATGAAATGAGCATTTGGCTGGCTTTCATATTCCTAGTGAGGATTTGGCTGGCTTTCATATTCCATACTCATAATCTTGAGTGGAGCTAAAGAGAGTGTGAAGAGAGCTGGTGTGGTGTAGTAGTTTTAGTGTTGGACTAGGACTCTGGAGACCAAGGTTGGAATCCCCACTAGGCCATGGAATCCCACTGGGTGACCTTGGGCAAGTCACACTCTCAGCCTCAGAGGAAGACAATGGTAGCAGACTACCTCTGAACAGAATTTGCCAAGAAAACCCTGTGATAGGGTCTCCATAAGTCAGAATTGACTTGAAGGAACACAGCAACACAGAGAGCATGACTGTGTGAACACCTTCAGCCCATCCGTATCCATGGATTTAAGTTTTCACGGCTTGAAAATATTCTTTAAAAAATAATAATCCAAAAAGCAAACCTTGATTTTGCCATCTTATATAAGGGACACCATTTTGCTATGCCATTGCATATAATGGGACTTGAGTATTCATGGATTTTGGTATCCACGGGGAGTCCTGGAACCAAACCCCAGCGAATATGAAGGGACAACTGTATCTCTGTACTTCCCTTTAAGGAAGGGTGTGCAATATTTATCTCTGAATTGCCTGGTCCATGAACATGTTGCTATTGTAGAGGTGGCCATGGGATTTTGCCCGTTATTTTCCTCATTGGGAGCAGAGGACAGGCAAAGCTGAAATGATTTATGCAGTTCCAGAATAGTAGTTTGGAGGCCTAAATACCCTAAAGACACTAGATCCCGCCTGATCTTGGAAGCTAAACTTGGATGACCACCAATGAATACCAGGTACTGTAGGCAATATTTCAGAGGAAGTAACTGGCAGAACCACCTCTGGGTATTCCCTGCTTAAGAAAACCCTATGAAATTCATGGGGTTATCATAAGTCAAGAGGTGACCTGAAGGCGCTCGCACGCACGCATGCACACACGCACGCACACAGAATAGTAACAAATAGTTACTCCAACAAATAGTTACAGAATTGTAATGAAACTGTGCTGTGTAGTAGTACCTTTATGGATACCAAAATCTATACCATCATGGCCAGTGAAGGTAATGTTGTAATTAAGCATAGGTTTCAACCTCCTCAGACATGGAGTTTTGCTTCTAGTCTTATGCCACTTTTATTTCAGTTAGGCACATAGGAAACTGCCTTTTACCAGGCTGGAGTATTTTCCCATTTAGATCAAGGTCATCTGTTCTGACAGTGTCCTTGCAGCTTTTAAGGCAGAGAAAGGATTTTCCCATCCCTTCCCTCCTGAGTCTTTGAACTGAGGATGCCCAGTACTGTGGTGGGACTGTCTGTGTGCAAAGCATACACTTAACTATGGACTCTTCTTCTTGCAGGAGATAATTCTTACATTGCTCTTCCAGGGTATTATAATCTCTCTGTTTCTGGTATGTAGATGTCATTAAGAGAGGCTGCTCTGAGCTTGCTGCTGAAGCCAAATTTGAACTGGAATCGTTTTGTTCATAGCTTGATCTATGTTATTTATACCAACCGCCTTTCCCAGTGGAGAGACCTCAGAGTATCCTCAAGGCTCCCCCCATTCATTCCTGGTGCACAGGTAACAAAGACCTTTGTATAGGTCCCTTCCTCTGAGGTCATTCAGGAGGAGAGACCCACCTCTGGCCAGTTCATACAATAGCCTCCATGTGTGCCCCTAAAGTAAAAAGTATCACTAAAAATAACAAAAAAGTATCTACAGATCAAAAAAGTTCTGTGCCAGCGTCCCGGGTGGGGAGGGTGCTCATTGTCTCTCCCCTGGGAAAGGACGTATCACAGGTAAGACCAACATTCCTTTTCCCAGTGGAGAGACCTCAGAGTATCCTCAAGATCTCTGGGATCTACCAAAGCCCATAAAACAAAGGTGAGAGCTGGCAAAAAAGACTATCTACGCCCTGACGATCTGCTGCAGAACTCTCCTTGTCGAAGGCAGCTTCTGCAGACTGCATCTTGTTTAGTTTATAATGGTGGAGAAAAGTCGACAACGACCTCCAAGTGGCTGCTCTGCAGATCTCCTCCAGCGAAGCATCCCTGATCCATGCTGCAGATGTCACAGCACTTCTGGTCAAATGCACCACTACTCCATCATGGACTGGCAGGTTCAAAGACGCATAGCAAGCAGTGATACAGGCCCTAATACATCTGCTTAGTGTTGACACAGTGACCTTCTGGCCCATGGTCCGAGGATGTACAGAGATGAACAGCGCTTCTGACGTCCAAAAGGAACTGGTTCTCTTGATAATAAATCCGGACTGTCCTCCTAACATCAAGAGTGTGCCAAATCTTCTCTAACTCCCATGACGGATGTGGGCAGAAGGAAGGGAGGGTAATCTTCTGCGATGAGTGAAATGAAGAATTAACCTTCAGCCTGAAATCCGGATGTGTGCGAAGGACAATTGAGTCTGATCTGATCTGGCACAAGTCATTCCTCACCGACAGTGCCCCCAGTTCCGACACTCTATATGCTGAAGTGATGGCCAGGAGGAACAGGACCTTCCAGGACATGTGTCTCAGGGAAACTTCCCATAACAGCTCAAACGGTGGCACCGTTAACACCTTCAGGACTGTGTGAAGATCCCAAGACGGGAATCTGTGTATTGCAGGAGAGGCCAGATTAGACAATCCCTTTAGGAACCTACGAAGGTCTGGATGTGCAGATATTTGTGCCACCTTGTCTGGTGGAAGGACCAAAGTTATGGCGGCCACCTGTCTCTTGAGAATATTGGGGCACAGATCCCTTGCAACCCCATCCTGTAAAAATTCGAGTATAACCAGAACAGATGGGTCAAGTGTGCTGTAACCCTTTCATCTGCACCACCTGTGGAAGGCTCTGAAGGTGTACCCATAAACTCTCTGCGTGGAATCCCGTCTTGATGCTAGGATGGTCTCTACCACTGATGCCGGGTATCCTTCGCTATTAACATCTCCCGTTCAGTTTCCACATGTGAAGCTGAAGCCATTCCGGGTTTGAGTGTTGAACCTGACCCTG
This sequence comes from Gambelia wislizenii, assembly GCA_030847615.1. Lineage (NCBI taxonomy): Eukaryota > Metazoa > Chordata > Lepidosauria > Squamata > Crotaphytidae > Gambelia > Gambelia wislizenii. The sequence continues at coordinate 194,601,074 of JAUMIR010000002.1, forward strand.
CAACAATATGCTGACAGTGGGTGCTTGCCCTCCTAGCAAGCCCTGCCCCTGCTGTTATCCTGTATTGAAGTTGCAGATTGTAGAGTTACAGATCCATAACTGCTCCGTATTCAGTAATACTGTGTATTTACAGTCATAGCAATAGTACCACGATCGTAAATGTCCCCCGCAAGCCTACCTGAAGAGCTAGTAACCACACTGAGAGATGGAGGTTTGTTCAGCTGCTGATCAGGGCACATAGTGATGCTGTTTCCAGCCCACTCCCACCAGCTAACAAGACTGTGACAATCATAAGCAGGATCCCTGTCACAATTCCTTATTGCAGCCTCGCTCACTGGAGGGAGGTGGCTGGAGGCATCTTCCTCCTGTGCCCTGATCAACAGCTGAATGGACCTCCATTGCTCAATATGGCTGCTGGCTGTTAAGGTAGGTTTGAGGGGTGAGGCCAAGAGGAGTTACTTAGGGCTTGTCTATATAAGGCACTAAAATGTGGATTGATGTGCACTAATGCCAATTTGCAGCAACTTTCATTTGTCTTAATAATTTTTTGGCAAGATCACAGGCATGTGAAGCTATCCGTGTTCGTTGTTCAAACAGGCATACCTGTGAGTCAAGATGGTGTGCACGAGTGAATTTCTTGTGTTTTTATTATCAGCAGTTGCTGCCACCAAGCAATATTTTTTTTTTAAAAAAAAAAGCATATCCAAGGTGCAGAAGTGCGACACTCCTCTTAAATAAATAGAAAAGAAGAAGAAAGGCTGTTTTGTTGCTTGAGTGCATGATTGCTACAGCAGAAATCCAACATGGTGGTTTTGGGCGCTTGCCTTGTTAGCAAGCTCTAACATTGCCAAGTAAGACCTTGAATTTTTTGGATTATTATGTTCAAACCACACCATGCACTTTATCAATTGTTTTTCCTAACCAAATAGGTCAGCTCACATACTTTCCCCTATCCCAATAATTGTGTAGTATGGAAAATTAACATGGCATGCTTTCTTTAGTTTTGTTTACTAAATGCAATAAAAAAAAAACAAATTCAAATCAAATCTCTACTAATTTATGATAGATAAAAAAATAATTTTAAAATTAAAATTCTCAGAAAATTTATGCTTGAGCTAGATTTCTTCCTTTAGTCTTATAATACTGAATTTCAATGTATTGGTGCATATTCCATATGAAGATCTTTTGCATTTAATAATTGGGTTATTGAAGGATAGGTAAGTGTACGTTATACAAAGGCTCCAGTTCCCTGAACTAGATTTTTTAGTTGATATTTCCTTGATGTTTTCAGAATCTTATTATAGTCACAAGGCCTAGAAATAAGGTGGCTATTTCCTAGTCTAGGTTTTGATTCCTAAAATGTTTAAATTGAATTTTCAACAGAATTCTGTTATGCACAGTAAATTAAAAAAGATGGGCAGTCCTGTGTGGATCTCTGAATGAGTTTCTGGTATCTTAACCAGATGACCAGTGCTGTCGCTTAGGATTATTACCCCTGTGAATGCTTCAGTGGTGAAGCAGCCGGTTGGGTGTTCCAAAAGATGTTTCAGTCCTTTGTCAATTCATAGTGCTGAAATTAACTGAGAGCCTGAAGAGAGCTTTAGGTCAGACAGATGCAAAAGGGGAGAAAAGATAGCGGTTTGGCATATCTGAGAATAAATATTTCCCAGTGGGGAGGACTCCAGAGCATCTGATAGCTTGGGTTGTCCCTCCCCACTTGCTCCTAGTAGGCAGGTAAACAGTAGACTTTTGCACTGCCCACTGGTGAGGTCATCTGAGAGGGACGACCCCTGGCTGGCCAGTTTGTTTCCTGCCTATGCTCCTGGTAGGACGTGTTTTTTCTTTGTCTTCTCTTTCTCCCTCCCTCCACGTGGCTGGGGCCATCTTGACTACCTCCCCCCACTTAAAAACAAACGAACAAAAAACTTTTGCTTACGATTTGGCAAGGGGAGAAGCCATTCGGAGGGAGGAAGCAGGATGAGTTCCCTTGAGGAGGTAGATACGATTATCGGTGCGTTGATCAGCAGTGATAGGGCCAGCAGAAGCCAAAGCAGCGGCAGCACTGCGGTTGAGGCCTCCGGAGGGAGGAACGGGCCCAGAAAGGCCACCGCTAGCAACGGCAGTGGCAAAGGAGGCACAGCAACGAGCGGCGGCAGGAAGAGGCCGAAGAAGGGGGAGAAGCCCCCCGCCTCGGCCACCACCAGCTGCACCCCAGTGCTGCTCCACCCGGATGGGCATGGAGATGGACAGAGTGAAGAGCCCGCCATGCGGCCCCTCCAGGAGGAGGAGGCACGGATTGCCCCCGGGAATGGGGAGCCTTCTGCCACATTGGCGACCCTGGCCAACCCCTCCGACAATGATGCTGGATCCGGCTCCCAGCCCCAGCCTCCACTGGCAGTTGCTGTGAGTGGGGATGAGACCCCGGGGATGGGGACGTTAGGGGGGAAGTGCTCACAGCCATCCCGGAGTGGGTGAGGAGTATCCTGGCCAGGGAGGCTGTATGCTGGCTGGTGACTAGTTTGCTGCAGCCAGGCATGCAAGGGGAGGGCATTTTTGCCCGGGGGGGGGGAACCAGACCATCAGGAGTCAGGTGGCGGTTTCCCTTCCCCCAGCCACCACTAACCCCCAGGTTCCCAGCCAAGCGCAGGGACACAGGTGACCGCAACGGGGTGGCAAGGGGAACTGGGTGGTCAAAGGAAAGGCCAAGGGCCCTTCAGCCTGTATGGTGGCTGCAGGGGGGGTAGGCGCTTGGCAATGGTTCAGGCCCCAATCATGTCAGCACTCATTGCACGTCTCCCCAGGCGCGATTGACGAGACCCCTCAGTGATGAGGAGGATGGCCAGTGGTCCTCAGATTCTGACACTGATGGTGCACCCTCCTAGCAAGCGTCCTAGGACTCAGGAGGAGGAAGAGGAACCACAGGGGAATGAGGATGAGATCACCCTGTACTCATCAGTGGCGGACCCTATGGAATCAAATGAGCCTTCTGACCGAGAAGAGGGAGAACGGTCAGAGGAAGAGGTGGGTGCATTGGATAACACACCACACCCCTCAGCCCGGCACTTCACAACCGAGGATTTTTTGGTCCTTTTGAAGAAAACGGTTAGGACACTAGGTCTAAAGCTGCCCACCGCACAGCAGTCTCAGATGGATCCAGATTTATCAGAAATTTCAGGTGAGTTTTTCCCTGACTCTCAACTGATGGCACTAGAGATGCCGGTTCCAGCAGCCCTAATGCATTTGATCTGCGATGAATGGAGAGCACCGGCCATGGCTAAACCACAGCTGAGTCTCATGAAAAATCTATACTTTCTTCCCAAGAAGGTGATGGACAAGCTGCAGGTGCCACTCATCAACACACCCATATCTGCCTTAGTGTCATCTGCGATATTTTGCTGTGATGGGGAGGATACCCTGGAGGTTCCTGAGGATAGACATATGGATGTAGTGCTTAAGAGGGCTCATGAGGCACTATCCTTAGCCATTCGGGCCTCAACGTCCGCCACCATGATGGCTCGGGCTGCGATCCAGTGGTCCAAGGATGCCTTAGCTGATGTCCCGAAGTCCCAAACCAAAATCAGACAAGACCTGAACAAATTGGTTAAGGTCTCTGCCTTCTTAGCTGATAGTGCCTTGGACTCAATTCAGTTTTGTGCTAGGGCACAAAGCGCAGCAGTGGTGGCCAGAAGACAAGTTTGGCTGAAGTCATGGAATGCTGATTTCAAATCAAAGCAGAACCTTGTCTTATTGCCATTCCTGGGTAAGAAGTTGTTTGGCAAATCCTTGGAGCCTGTCCTGGTGGAGGATAAGGATAAGAAGAAGACTTTAGCATCTGCCCGGAGACGGGAGGAGAAAAGATTTGCAAGGTGTTACTGCTCCTTTTGTGGCTTGGGGGGACATCAGGGGACCACACCATCCTTGAGCTCCTCCGGTTCCACAGATTTCAGATCCCCCAGACTACGCTGGGGAACAACAGATACCACTGCAGAAACCATCACAGAGCATCCGGGAAGACACAGGTGCAGTCTTCCAAGAGTCTTCCAAGCAATAACAAGAGTCAGCAATGACAGCACCCCCCTCTCCAGTGGGCGGAAGGCTGCAGGCCTTCATGGAGGTACAGGAGAACTCTACCTCGGACAGATGGGTCCTGCAATCGATTCGACAGGGCTACCAGATAGAGTTTTCTCAGCGACCTCCACGCTGGTTTATCCCCACTCCGGTCCAAAAAGACCCAGAGAAGCAGTGCTTGATGGCAGATGCCATTCAGCACCTGGTGCAGATAGGCACAATAGAAGAGGTCCAGAGAGTACAGCAGAACAGGGGTTGCTACTCCATCCTGTTCCTGGTCCTGAAGAAGAACGGTACCTGGAGGGCAGTGCTGAACCTGAAGGGCATGAACAAGTTTGTTTGGAAGCAGAAGTTCAGGATGAAAATGCTGAAGCATATCCTGGAAGCCATAAAACCAGGGGATTGTCTTTTCTCCCTGGATTTGCAGGATGCTTATCTCCACATCCTGATTCACCAGTACCATCATCAGTTCCTTCGCTTCTGCTACAACAAGAAGCACTTCCAGTACAAGGCCCTTCCCTTCAGTCTACCCTCAGCACCCAGGGTCTTCACAAAGGTCATGGTGTCCATGGTGGCTTGTTGGCTGTGTTCGGGGCTGCATGTCTATCCCTACTTGAACGATCTTCTGATTCGATCTTCATCCAAACAGGGAGCAGAGAGAGAAGTCCATCTGATTCTAGAATCCTTCGAGGCACGTGGTTTTCAGGTCATCTTTGACAAGAACTTTCTAGTGCCGTGTCAACAGATCCAACACCTGGGGGCAGTGGTGGGCTCTGTGAGGGGGCAGGTCTGTTTGCCCCCAGAGAGAATTGAATCACTTTAAAGGGCAGAAGGTCAAGAAGGGACCCAGAGCAGACCTCATGCACCTGGCTCATCTCCAAGGACTGATGATAGTGGCTATCAACTGTCTTCCATGGGCGAGTTTTCATGCCAGGACATTACAGTGGTTTCTCCTTCCCTTTCAGAAGGCGATTGCCCTGAAAAGACACCATGCAGTGAGGCTGACGCAGGAGGTCATCACATCGCTCCACTGGTGGCTTTCACTGGCCCTTTGCAGGGGCCGCCTTTTGTGGAGACAGAACAGAGTGCAAATAACCACAGATGCCAGTCTTCAAGGGTGGGGGCCCATGGCAGGTGGTCGACGACAGAATCAGCTCACAGCATCAACTGGCTAGAGCGGCCAGACTAGCCTTCATAGCTTTCAAGGAGCTGATAAAAGGCAAGGTGGTACTGATTCATACAGACGATGTCACGACAAAGGCGCACATAAATCTCCAGGGAGACATCAGATCATGGGCGCTCATGGTGGAAGTGACCTTACTTTTGGATTGGGCAGAGGAACACTTGATATCACTAGAAGTGGAACATCTCCAGGGGTCGCTCAACCTCTAAGCGGACTGGCTCAGCTGCACAGACATCAGTCAAGGAGAATGGGGTCTGCATCTGGAGATGTTCAACTTCATCACCCGATCATTGGGACAGCCATCTGTCGACCTGTTTGCATCTCCAGTGAACACGAAGCTTCCCTGTTTCTTTTCATGCTATCTAATGGAAGGAGCGGAGGCCATTGACATGCTGATGAGTCCGTGGCCACGGACACTGCTGTACGCTTTTCCCCCTGGGCAACTGATTCCCAGGGTTCTCAGCAAGATCTGCACAGAGAAAGCGGACATTATTCTAGTGGTAACAGAATGGCCTTGGAGGGCCTGGTTTCCGGACATCTTGGATATGATGGTAGCGTCAGTTCCTCTACCGGCTTGGTCCAACCTCCTCATGCAGGGCCAGATACATCATCTGGATCCTGCTTGGCTTCAGCTCCATGTGTGGAAATTGAGCAGCAGATGCTGACAGCGAAGGGATACTCGCAGACAGTGGTCAGTACTATCCTGGCTTCTAGACAGGAGTCCACCCAGAAAATTTACGAATATACCTTCAGAGTGTTCCGTAGATGGTGCAGATGCAAAGGGCTGGACTTCAGAGAGGTCACGGTTGCTACACTACTAGAATTTCTTCAGGATGTGGTGGAAGTAGGACTCCACCCAAACACTATTAAGAGACAAGTAGCAGCCATCACGACCTTCTTACCTCCAGAGAAGGCATCAATTATTTCGAATCACCCTCATCTTCGCAGCTTCATGAAGGGGCTGAGTAATCTAGCCCCACCGATGGTTCATAGTTTCCCGTCTTGGGATCTCCATACAGTTCTGAAGGCTTTAACAGTCTGTCCTTTCGAGCCATTAAGAGAGGTTCCACTAAAATTTTTGACCTGGAAGGTTCTTTTTCTGGTGGCAATCACATTGGCATGCAGAATCTCGGAGCTGGTGGCTCTGTCAGTCAGACGGGATCGCTGCATCTTTCGACTGGACTTTGTGGTCCTGCAGCTCCGACTGGATTTCAAACCAAAGGTCAACTCAGCGTTCCATAGGTTGCAGGAAGTCATTCTGCCATCCTTCTGCCCACAGCCGGAAAGGGAGTTGGAAAGGGTTTCGCATACACTAGATGTCCGCAGGGCACTACGCATCTACATTAAGAGGGTGAACCCGTTTAGAGTTTTGGAGGCTTTATTCGTTTCCCCTCATTCCAAGTATCTGGGAAGAAAAGTTTCCCCATCCACGTTGGAGCAAGGGATAAGAAGTTGCATTGCCACATGCTATGAGTCATTGAACCTGATAGTACTGGAATGGATTATGGCACATTCTACACAGAGTGCGGCAACATTGGCAGCCTGGGAAAGGGGTGCACCATCGGAGGGGATCTGCAAGGCTGCTACATGGAAGTCTCCCTCAATGTTCGTGCGACACTACAGGCTGGACAAGATGCAGTCCACAGAGGCGGCCTTTTGCAGAAGTGTTCTACAACACGTGACTCAAGCATAAATAGGACATGCTTGCCAGACCCACTCTAGGGTGGAGCTTTAGTACCTCCCAAGCTATCAGATGCTCTGGAGTCCTCCCCACTGGGAAAAGGAATGTTGATCTTACCTGTGATACATTCTTTTCCAGTGGTGAGACGAAGAGCATCCGGATCCAGCCGCTGGCAAGACAGGTGAAAGGCGCCACGGTGGACGGACACTGGTAGTAACACAAGATTGGACGGTGGAAACCAAAGTGCATGGTAGACTTGTACATATGGATTGTTGATTTTCGGATGCCCAACACGGGATGCTACAGCGTCACAACGCTGTGGTATAGATTGGCCAGCTGGGGGTCGTCCCTCTCAGTTGACCTCACCAGTGGGCAGTGCAAAAGTCTACTGTTTACCTGCCTGCTAGGAGCAAGTGGGGAGGGACAACCCAAGCTATCAGATGCTCTTCGTCTCACCACTGGAAAAGAATGTATCACAGGTAAGACCAACATTCCTTTTATCTGAGGTCATCATGTTTGCCCCAAGGGATACTTTCTGCATGTACACATATAGCCCATTCAAGTCCTGTGTGGGAGCCATGAAAATGGCCAGTATTTCCCTGAGCGGGCAGAAGTGAGAAGGTGTTTTTCTCCGCCCTTCTCAAGAGAAACAAATGCCTATGATTGTTCTTTTCAGCTAGATTATGGCACAGGTCTGTTTGTCTGTCTTGAACCACCAGCCAGTAATCTCAGTTAACCCTACTGGAGGAAGGCATCTGTTACTCCAGACAACTCAAAGAAGAGATCTTGTATCATGCCATCAAGTGTTGCAGTCTCTGTATGGGTGGTTGTCTTTGGGCTGCTTTCTTTCTTTCTTTCTTTCTTTCTTTCTTTCTTTCTTTTTGTCTTTCTTCTTTTTAAAAAGCAAATATGATTTACAAAGATGATTATAGCAGTTTGATACCACTTGAACTGCCATGGCTCTATCCTATGGAATCTTGGGAGTTATTGTTTGGTGAAAGATTTAGAATTCTCTGCTAGAAAGCACTACTCCACTCCCCTGAATTACAAATCCCTGAGTGTCTGTCTATTCTACATAACTGAACGGATTTAATCCTCTATCCCTTTAGGGGAGAAGGATATACATACATAAGACCACATCAGTGAAAAATGCTGTGCCAGGTCAGAAATTGCCTGTGGTGTCCTTGAGAGTTAGGAGTAATAAACTGATTTGTTTAGTCATAGTTGTGTGATAATCAACAGCCTTGGTGCTGGATTTAGAAAAAAGATATACGTAGTGGCTAGACAGAGCTCAGAAAGTCTATAGTTCAAATCTTGCCTCAGCAGGGGGACTCACACTCTCTCCCTCTTAGTTGATGCTTCTGACTCTGAGATTATGGATAGGCCTGTTACGGGGATGGTAAGACTGACCCATTTTACACTACTGTTTTGAGGATTACATAAAAACCATTTATGCAGTTTTTAGGAGTATCAAGCTGCAAGGAGGTAGTAGGAAGTGAAGTTTTTGCTAGCTCTTTCTTATTCCAAATTTGCATTCCTAGAAGGCCTGAATGACATTCTGAACAGAATTCTACCATATGTATTGAATAACAAAAGATGAACAACCCTATGTGTGCATCTCTGAGTGAGTTTGTGGTATTTTGTCAGAAGAGGGTTGTGAGGATCATGTAAAGATAATGTACTTAATCTGCGGAGCAGCAAGCTGCAAGAAGGGATTGAGAAGTGAAATATCTTCATTTTCCTCACCCTTCTTGGGGTGTATCCACACTGTGCAATTGTAACAGTTTGATACCAGTTTAATTGCCATGGCCCCACCTTATGAAATTGTAAGATTTGTAGCTTGGTGAACTATTTAGAAGGCACCAACATACTCTAAAAAGAGAGGGATTGAGGATTAAATCTGTTCAATTATGTAAAATAGACGGACACTCAGGGAATTGTAATTCAGGGGAGTGAACTAGTGGTCCCTAGCAGAGAATTCCAAATCTTTCACCAAACTACAACTCGCAAGATTCCATAGGATAGAGCCATGGCAGTTCAAGTGGTATCAAACTGCTATACTGGTAATTGTGCAGTGTGGATACACTTTTGGTTTCAGAGCAAAACACTTCAAAATATTTGTCCATAATCATAAAGGCCAGGGGACTATTGCCTTTAAAATCTAAGGCCTTCCTATCCATGAGCTATTCTGTACTGTTTGTGGCCGCATAAATTGTAAGAGCCCCCATTGTCATTCCTGTATCCATAGTACATGCTATATCGAAACAGCGAAAATGCGCAAAGTTTCGGGGAAAATCCTCTCGTTTAACTGAGCCCCTAGTTCTTCTGACTATCTCTGTACTTTCCTTTCCTTTTCAGGAAGCTACTTTGCCAGTCACTTCATCATGGGAGGTGAGAAGTTTGATTCTACACATCCTGAAGGCTACCTCTTTGGAGAGAACAGTGATCTCAACTTCCTTGGAAACAGACCTGTAGCGGTAAGAGGGAAAATGTTTTAACAAAATTAGATAGCAGCTGTGGAGAGCAGGGGTGGACACACAGCAATGAGGCAGGCCATTTATTTTTAAGAGGTTTGTTTTATTGCTTGTTTTGCATGTGTTCTTTATTTGTGTGCATTCCCCAGTTAATATCTGCATCTCCAGACGTATCTAAAGTTTCGTCTGATAGAAGATCCCCGTCTGGCCCTGACCCCTCTTCCCTGTTATGCCTATTTCTGAATCTAGTTCAAGAATAGAGTGGCTGAACAGGGATTATAAAATGTCTTGATGGCTCTTCATATCTTACACCTAGCTGAGGCTTGTCATTGTTCTCTCGGTGGAAGCAGTGGCCATAACAGTCCCGTGATTGCTGTCCATTTAGTGACATGCACAGTGCAGATGGGAATCACTGATCCTCTAAGGAATGTATGATTTGTGATGACTCATTTAATCCAGCAGTGTGTCTACAGTAAACAGTGCAATAAGCAAAACTTGAGTTGGGAAAGACTGGAATTCTACTCTAGCTGACCCTATGGTAGCTGTGTGTGCCTGCCTACAATAGCAAGGTATATAGCAGCTGCCTCCTGGATCCCTTACTGAGCTGTTGGATCAGAAAAAGAGAGAAAAAAATAAGAACTGATAAGCCTGCCCCATCAGCTGTCCCCAGCATGTTAAAAAGCATAGATCTATAAGCCTGGTCATCAACATGGAAATGGTAGGAAAAGTGGAGGGTGAAGAAAGTGGGGGGGGGAAGTCTCTGGATGCATTTTGGAAGAAGCTTTCATGTGGTCTATAGAAGGTTAAAAATGTTTTTGTTTTGGGTTGTTTATTTATACAAGACTTACCTATCACCACTACCACCACCACCATCATTTATTTACATAGTGCTGTCTACTGGTAAATAAAAGGTTAAGAGCCACTGGCATAGACTATTGTCACTTGCAGTAGCTGTTTGGGAGCTGCACAAGGATTTGTGAAGTTCTGTAGAGGATTTACCTTCATGCTCTCACTCACAGTGCCATTGTGCAGTTCTCAGAATGCAACTTGATTTAAAGAAATCTGAGGAGAGAGCATACTCTTATGCTGCTCAGGTGCCAAATAGTTTGCTCTGTCGGTTCCCTGCCATCTATATACTCTTGTGTTCTCAGTGGATAATTTTTAGCCTTACTTCCATCATTTATAGACGAAGCCTGACATTTTGATGCAAAGCATTCTGGACAAGCATTTGCTCCTTTTCTACCACCACTTCCTTTCCTTCCTCCATTGGACCTATGTGTTTGGATTTGTTTATTTAAAGAGCAGGCACAAGGAAGTGTCTGTGATCCCAATCTCTCAAACTGGAGCTTGCTTTGTTGCCTGTTAGCTCAGCAAAGCGTTAAATGTCAGAGACTACTACAGACCTCCAGGATGTGCAAGATGTTAATTACGAACAGGATGCCTTTTCTCTTTCTTTCTTCCTTGACACATTTGGAACACTGGTCTTTATACAGAACGATGATGAGGTGGGATGGGAGTTCCTACTATGTCCTGAAGTGCTCTATATGAAGAAGAAAGCAGAAGGTTTTTGCAATGCAATGGCATGACCAAAGAATTTACAAAAATAATTCAGTGCTTGTGGTGGTTGAGGGAGAAAGATGTAACAGTGGCATTACATACTCAAGACAATCTTCCACTCTCATGTCTCTAATTATGGTCAACATTGGTTGGGTGGGTAAGGCCATCAGATACCAGACAGGCAGCAATGAGGTACTTTCAGTGCCTTTTAGTACTTGTTCATCTCCAATTTCTGGAGAGTAAAGACTTTTTTAAAAGTGAAATTTCTAAAAAAATATGCACCTATCCTAGGGAGTGTAAGGGCATCCTGGAGTGACAGGTCCAAAGGCTATTTGGATGCACAGGGGTATTTAAATACCAGCTTGTTATGTGTGTTTTGTTTCCAATGTGAGATATCATATCAAGAAGGTTTACAGTCTATTGTAATGGTAACTAGCAGTGATGACTAAACAGTTAAATATTAAGAAAACAAAAATAATGACTGCAGGTGATTTACATAACTTAAAAGTGAATGATGAAGATGCCAAGATAGTTTTCTTTATCTTGGGTCAAGATTTTCTTTATCTTGGGTCAGTGATAAATCAAAATGGAAAATGTTGTCAAGAATTCAGAAGACTAAGACTTGGAAGGGCAACTATGAAGGAGCTAGATAAGATTCTCAAGGATAAAGTTATATCATTAAGTATCAAAGTCAGAATCATCCATGCCATTGTTTTTCTGATTTCTGTGTATGGATATGAAAGTTGGACAGTGAATGAAGCTGACAGGAAGAGCAAATCAAACCTGAGCTCTTCCTAGAAGTCGATATGACTAAACTGAGGCTTTCGTACTTGGGCACTTTGGCATTTTTAAACTGAAGTCTCCTAAACTTGCAGGAGCAACAGAATCTTGTATCTTCTTCTGGTATCCCTGTATTGGGAGAGATGTTGAGTCACATGAGTAGTATTAAGAGATAGACCTGGCAAATAATACCATAGTACTCTTTGTTCTGTGTGTTCCCTGACCATGCTGTGCTTGCCTCTTGCTTCTTGCCTTTTCCCTTTCATGATGTGGGCCTATATATTACCCTGATCCCATGGAATACAGAAGGCTTTTTTCTGTAGCAGAGAAAAGGGCATCAGAGGCTACTCACATGTTCTGCTTCTCAGCCAGGAGGGTACCACTTCTTCCTCTAGAGATCAAAGAGGATTGGAGATGCTGAGTGCTGGTCCTCTGTCAGGCACCACATCCTTGTTTTGTGTTTTAAATGTTTCCGATTTAGTAATCTGGCATGTCCTCCTAGCAAGGCATTTGGCCTCGAATGTGTTTACTTGTCTGTGAAGAAACAGCCTACTCAGTGGTGCATCTCTTACTGATTCATGTCATCACAGCCCAGGGCAGGATTTGGAAATGATTTTCTCTAACTCTGAATAGCTAACATTGGACAGTGCAAAAGTTGCAAGTTGTACTGGCTGCCCTTTTAGTCCACTCAGGCAAATGCTTTGTGCTGTGAATGGATTGGTGTTGATCTTTGTTGTCTCACTGATCAGAATGTTAAAAAAAAGAGCAACACACACCCCCCCCCGCAATAAATAGATGCCTAGCTGGGCCAGACTAAAGGTCTACCTAATCCAGCAGCCTATTTTCCATAGTGGAATGGCCAGCTTATGTTAGGACATAAAGGAAACAGCTTCTTTCTTGCTGTTTGTCCCCCCATTCCTCCTAAGCCTATGGTCCTGCCTCTGAGCCTGGAGATTCAGCTAAATATTGTTGACTGTCCTGCCCTCCAGTGTTATCAGAGGTGCTACAGGGCTACAAGCCTTGCTCTCTGAGGTGGGAGTGAAGACAGGGCCCTTTCAGATTTGCTGTGTGGCACAGAATGCCTTAGAAAAGCAAAATAAATTTATGAACACAAAACATCATGTCTACTTTTATAACCTCAAACCAGACAACTTCTTACATCACTCAAATGCTTCCTGTAGAAATAATCTAACAAAATTAAGTTATCTTGTATTGATTCTATAAACAGAGTCCAATTTTTCTGAAACATAAATCTTTGATTAACTTTCTTTTCCGTCATAAGCATGATACTCCATACACTTTTCCTTCAAAATTCTTTTTGTGGTGATTGATTTGTTCTTGTTGCTTTTGCTGGTAAGATCTGCACAGATGTTAAATCATGGATAAACATTACTATATGTTGTCTTATCTGACTGTAACTTGTGTTAGAGGATCTGTATGTATCTCTTATTGTATGTCTTTAACACCTTGCGTAATAGTTCACTACTTTTTTTATATATAATTACAGTCTCATATTGGCAAAAGTCTTCCTTTTTTCTCTAACGTGAATTTGAAACATTTAAATATATTTTAAATAGCTTTACCGGAGTACATATATATTCTACTGGAGTATATCTTACAAAAAAAATCTTTGAAAGCCGCATCTAGTAGATGTATTTTTAAATTGACCTTTTAAAAATGTATTTCCATTGTGCATCTTCTATTGTAATAATGAATTTTCCTTTATGGAAATATTCTTCCCATCTGCTTCGGATGTGTTTTTTTATATCCTAGTTAACTAATCTTCTCATAGTCCTAACATCATTATGTCCTGGAAAGGGGAAGGAGTTCTACCTATATCAAGTTCTTTTGTGAAATGCTTTTAAATAAACAAAAATAAAAAATGCTGTTTTAATTAAGCAGGATGGATATTCTGAAAACAGCCTTGATTCAAAATTGGTGATTTTAAGTTGGCCCCTCAAAGTAGATGAATTTAAATCAGGTTTTACATTTAGTGATCTGTGTTTCTGAGAAGTGTGCTAATTGACTGTTAACAATAATGATCACACACTGTTTTGTACTGAAGGCCTGATTCTGTCAATAATCTTCCCTGAATGTATTAAAATTAATATTCCATTTTATTCAGCCTCACGTGGATATGTTCTTATAAACTTATGAGGGAATGAAAGTTGGTAAACAATTATATATCTGAGTTAATTGAAATGATTAATAACGATGATGATGATGATAATTTCTTACCCATCTCTCCCTATGGATCGAGGTGGGGAACATCAATGGACCAACATACAACATCAGTTAGAAACAAACAACATCAGTTAAAATACATAACATCAATTAATAAAAAACAAATAGGACAAATACCCATAAAAACAAGCAATCCATATTTAAAATTCATAGTTAAAATTCACAATTTAAAAATCATCTAGATAGGCCTACCGGAAGAGACTGTTTTCAATTTAGACAGAGTATTCAGTTGTCAAATATCTCTTCCGTTATGTCATTCCATAGTCTGGGGCAGCTGAAGAAAAAGTCTTCTGAGTGACAGTTGCATGCTCATTTTTTGGTATTCAGTTTTACACGTTCTTTTTTAACATGAAATTTAATGCAAGGGAAACTATACTTCTAACAAAGGAAACAAACTCTGTATTGTAGGGCCAAAAGTATTGATCAAAAGGGCTAAAACGTTATTGGTGATAAGAACCAACTGTAGGGGAACACTTCTAGTTGACTTGTTTGGCCCCAGTTCTTAAACCAGCTTGGGTTACAGGGAGTCAGACTGTTTCTAATGTGGCCGTATAGAGGTATATGCAGATTCTTTTAAGCTATTCTGCACTATATTTCTCTAACTTATCTGTAATACACCTTACTCTTATCTTTATGTGACATTTAGTGAATAAAACATTGCTTGGCCTGTGGTTTTCCTCAGAGGAAGGGCATCCTATCTTTATCCAGATTCCCAAGGAAGGTGGGCTAATCCCATTTATTTGCTGACCTGGACATGATATCTGCTAAGTCTTCTCTTTTTGTGAGCTCTGGATCTAGTGCAGAGGCTTCTAAAGGAAATACTGGCTCTTATGGGAACTTTAAGACTTACAAAACTACTATCTACCATTTTGATAAGCAAGGGACTCCAGGCATCCCACTGATATTTGGAGTTCCTAACTAGTGCTCATGTACAGTGTATACATTTTTAAAAGGTTTAGAAACATGTTTAAAAGGAGCATAGCATAGTATCCAGGACCAGCCAAACCAGTGAGCCAGTTGCCTCAGGTTGAAATAGCAGCAAATTAATTTATTATTGTTGTATCTTTACATGAAGAAGATGCACTAGTGGAATTTTCTGTCTGAAATGGCAAAATAAACTAGTTGGTTATATGTACCTTCATCTTGGAGGTGACTCTGGGTGTCATTTGCCATTTTCATTCAGGGGGTAAAAGGGCTTGGGACAGCCATCCTTGTAGCTTTAAGATCAACATTATTCTGTTTTAATCAGGAAGTCAAACTAAACCTGAATCCAGTTTCAGAAAAAGAGCCCCCACCCTCTCCCTATATATATCAACCAGAAGAGAATTTGAACCATTATCTGAAATTCTTTGTTGAAACTGAATTAGATCAGAAACAGAAAAAAATGATCAGGTTTCCACTTTAAAATATAATGCTTGCATGTAAATCCAATTGTTAGTCCCAATTAGAACAGACCCATTGATTCAATGGGAATTTAGTAAGTGAACACTTAGATAACACACACACACACACCCATCTTAAAGAATGGTAGATCTGTGGGAGGTGTTTTAATGATGGGCATGGAGACGAGCGCAGGGGTTGGCCAGGGCGTGGATACGCCCTGGCTAGGAGGAGACAGGGGCAGGCCTGAGGCCAGGACTATTTTACCCTTTGCTGCCCCCCTGGCTTCCTCCTCTTTTACACTGGATCGAAAAGGAGGAACATCTTTTGGTTTAAACCCAGAGGGAGAGCTAAGTTGCTGGGATGTGCTTTGTTTTATGTATTTTGTGTGTTTATATTGAGGCATACTTGATATCCGCCTTTTAGGGACTCTTTTATTAGGCGTTTATTAATTTGCATTGGTCTGTTTGGCTTGGTTCCTTTGTTCCTTTGTTCCTCCACGTGGTCTCACCACCCCCTCTTTCCCCTCTTTTCCCCCCTCCCTCAGGGGCTTTCATTGCTAGGGAGTTTAACTTTGGGATAATTAGTCTTTAATTAATTCTGAATTTTGGTTGTTTGATTAAATTTAGTTGATTGGGGTATTTGCTTTTAATTTGTGGGTTGATTAATTTCATTGCTTATTTCAGCGATTTCATTGATTGGGGTACCTGCTGTTAATTTGTTTAAATTGATTAATTGCTTTGATTGGGGTAATTGGGGTACTTGCTTAATTTGTTTAATTAAAAGTACTTTTTGATCGTTTCCCCTTTTTGATCGTGCTGGGAATTTAGTAAGTGAACACTTAGATAAGATCCACTGATTCAGTAAGTCTACCCTAATTGGGACTAACAACTGGATTCAGGCTTGATGTGCTACACTCACTGGCTTCACCTGAATCAGAATGAGGACATACAATAAAACTCATATCTGGGAGGGTTTCTGTATTTTGGGTTTCTACAGGCTTCATATTCTGACCTCTATATGGGCTGGGCCTGGGAAACATCAAACAAGGATTAGACTGGAGGGTTGCTTTCCTCTTGTGACAATGAGGCTTGGTTAACATATTTGTTAAATAGAAAAAATATGTAATCTTGAAGTTAAATAATCACAATGAAAGTTCTCCATGGATTTACTAAGTTCTTTCCTTTCCTTCTTCTTTAAAATCAATCTACTAGCCCCTTTCTCTAATATACATGGCCCTGACTATATTGTTAAAATTAAATGATGCAAATAAAGTAAGAATTTATTTGTAAAGTATTGAAACATGCATTTTTTCTTAGCATTTAGTTGCAACAATTTCAGACCTACTAACTTGATCCAATCCACTGTGCTAATGGTTTATTGTTATAAACCAGGCTTTCCCAATCAGTGTTCCTCCAGAGGGTTTAGATTATGACTCCTGTCATCCCTCACCAGTTGCCATGTTGGCTGCTGCTGGTGGGTCCAAAAGATCTGGAAGGACCTAGATTGGGACACAGCTGATAAAAGTGATGTAGCTTAAACTTAAAATTTCTCATTTGAACAGGAACTGGGTGATTGGTTACATGTACTGAAGAGGTTACTGAAGCTTTATTGGCCTGAAGAAGAATCAAACTAGAGTAATGTTACATTGCAGCTTAACCTACAGCTGGAACTGAACCAAAAATGTAATAAGTTGTCTCACTGATTTGGGGTACTTTACCAAGTTTGCTCTTATCCAGGTGTGTATCTGTAGTGATAACATCAAAATCTTATTCTTGTGTCAAACACCTCTGTCCAAGGAGTTGCTTGATAGCCTTTCCTTTTGTAGATCTGCCATGGATCCCTGCTTATGCCTTTGCTGCTGTACTGTATTCTTTTTGGCAGTAATTGAAGATCAATGCCGTATTTCAGTAGTCTGCCAACACAGCAGAATGCAGGGTAGAATCCACTCAGCCATGCCGGAGTCAGACTGTAAAGGTCTACTGGGATCCATCTAATCAGGGAGAACCACTTACAGTGCAATTCCTGGGGAGTCAGACAGTATTTGGTTGCATTCACCTGGACTGAAATAATGCCTACAATATTCTTGACCGTGGGCTGTTTGTCATCTCAAATAATGAGGCATTTATTGCCTTGCATATCATACACACAGACCCCCAATCTAGGAAACAGGTAACACTAGATTCAGAAAACAGTTCCCATACCTAACAATGGTAAATCAAGTCAATAACCATTTACCTACTATACATGATCAATTTTTAATGATAAAATCCAGATTTTCACATCATTTGAATTTTGCTGTGGTGCTTTTTAAAGAAAGACATAGGTGACATAACAAATGCTGTAGAATAGAGGTGGTGCGAAGGTAGATCTCAGTCCACCGATAACCTTTTTGGTAATTTTGCTAGATTAGCAATAAAAGAAAACAGGGTGCCGTTTACACTATGAAAATGTCCCGGGAAGAATTCATGTTGATCCCTGGCAGTTTACACGTACATCAGGTCGGGTATGTGATTTTCGGAAGGGGGGGTCACCTTTTATCCCTCAACCTGCGGGACTTCGAGTCCCGCGGTTTGTGCCGGTTTTTAAAAAAGTCACGGGAGAATTCGGAAAATCAGAAATGTAAACAGCCTGGGACAAAATATCTTGGTATTAGGGGATGACCGGAAATGGTGACTGGGGGCAGGCTTAGAGATCAGCGACCAGAAAAGGAGGGGTCAGTCACCCGTTCAACAGATCCAGCCTCACCAGCCGAAAACAAAGGCATCCCTTCCAGCTGCACGAAGGTTGATGTGTGTGTGCGCGCGCGTGCGCACGTGTACTCAATCACCTTTTTAAATGGATTTCTACACTGCAAACCCTTCAGCTTTACCTTTTCCTCAACTGCATGTTACAGAAAGATCGTGGTGGGCAGAGGGTCACCCATTCATCCCCTGCCTTGATCACCTCCCTGGGTCTGAACCGGCACAGTAAAATATTGCAGCCTCTCAGCGAATGAACACCCTTTAATTCCCCCTCTGTGTGTGTGTGTCTTTCAAAACGCCTTTCTGTAGCTGGCTTGAAACCTAAACTCTGCTGCTAAATCTCTGCTGTAAGGGTTAACATTTTAAAGAGGCAAGGGGAAGCCTCCCCCCCAACCTCACTGGGCTTGATTTCAAAAGGAAAGCACTCGTTCCTGCATCTGAGCGAAAGATCTCAGTCTGGGTCTTTCAAAATGCCTTCTGCTTAAAGGGTTAACATTTTAAAGAAGCAAGGGGAATACCAAACCTCTGCCTCCCCGTCTCCCCCCCCCCAGCCAGCCAATAGCATCGCTCGTGGCGCGGAACTCTAAAGGAAGTGCGTCACCGAGGTTGTGAAAACATGAGTAATCGCATCCTTGATTGACAGCCAAAAAACCCACACTAAAACCTAACACCCCCCCCCCGGAACTTTGGACGTGTAAATATCAGTCACGGGACCACCCGGGATATCCAGCTCAGTGACATAAATCGTATAAACAGCGAGGGACGGATTCGTGATCACAAAGTCACGGTAAGCACTATGACAATTTTTGTCGTGTATCTGGCACCTAGGATTCTTTAAGAAACAACCCTTTACTCCTAATTATATTGCTGTAATAAACTTAACAAAGCTTGGGGTAAACAGAAGGCAGTTTTTTGTGTGGAAGGACTGTAAATTCTCTTTATGTTCATATACAGCAAATTCATCAGCTTAGAATACTTTAAGTGCGTGCCTTTTGCACCAGACTCCAGGTGGGAGTAAAAGGGAAAAAAGAAGATCTTGCAGACCTCAAAGTCTGCCCACCCCTGCCATAGAAATCAAGGAGAAAGACAGGACTGGGAAGTACCCTGTAATGAGGTGGGCTCCTCTGTATTTAGTAATCCTAGAAGACTGTAATTCGTACTATAATTTGAGGGATCATCTTCACGAAAGAAACCAAGAGACACAAAGCCCAAATCTAAAAGGTTGTGGTGGAAAACTGTTGTGTGTTATATGAAAAAGCTGCACTGAAGTATTCAGTAGGCATGGAATCTAGAAATGAAAGGACATTGCACAGAAGGAAATAAGTTGTTAACCAACCCTGTTAGTTCTTATTAGGAGAGCCAGCATGGTGTAGTAAGTTGAGTATTAGACTAAGACTCGAAGACAGGGCTTCAAATTTTCACTCAGCTGTGGAAACCCACTGGATGACCTTGGAGAAGTCACACTCTCCTAGGCTAGGAGAAAGGCAATGGCAAACCTCCTCTGAATAAGGGGTTGTCTAAATGGTGAAAATACCCCTCATGGAATTTGCTTGCAATCCTACCTGTCTAAATGGGATCCCACATTAATCCACTGTATTCGGAAGGAGGGGAGCCCAAAACAGCAAAAACAAAGCAGGAAAAGCCTTTTCCCATAGTTTTTTTAAAACAGTGAGGGGGGTGCACATTCCTGCTCATTGGAACAAGCGATTCACTTTGAATCATTTTTCCATAGGAGAGGAAGCACAAAGCTAATTGGCCAGGCGAGTATGGGAGAGCAGGGCTTGCTAACAGGGCAAGCGCCCTCTGCCGCCATGTTGGATTTTTGCCTTAGTGAGCGGTTGCTAAGGTGATGACATGAGGCGGGTCTTTTTTGTTTTGCTGCCCTGTTTAATTGAAAAATCGCTCTATTGCTCTAGTGTACCTTGGACATAATTTTTAAAAACAGTTTGGCGGTGGTAAAGTACAAAGACGAGAAATCACTCATGCTTGCCATCTAGCATGTGAAGCTTATGGGGGCTCATGTGGCAAAAAGACTGTTAAGACAAGTTGTTGCTGCTGTGAAATGCCATTACGGCGAGGTACTCCATCCCCCTCTCCATATAGACGCGGCCCCAATCTTGCCAAAAAAATGCTCTGGGTCACCACAAGTTGGAGCAAAGTTCTTATTAGGACTAACAGGAATGGAAACAATGTGGGGAAAGGAAGGCAATGGTGCTTTTTCCCATCTCCCTGTGGTGCAGTCTGGTTGAGGGAGGGATGGCCCAATGGAGCTGGTCTTTCAGTTGATGGAATGATGCTGGTTTCCTTCTCTTCTGCTGCTGCAGCCTGATGAAATGGCTGCCTAGTCACATAGCTTAAAGTGAAGAGGCAGATGGACAAAAATCCTCTCTTCTGAAGTAGAAGTAACCAAAGGAGTTGAAGGCTACAGATCCAGAATGAACTTTCTGGAGAATGACCTACCAATGCTGCCTTACAATAGGTATCCCTACTATGTCCCAGCATGCTCCTTGATCCAGGATCATTCTCTTCTCTTCACAAGAGCCTTATTCAGGCATTACTTACCTGGTTTCAGTCAATCTATGAAGAGAGGAACACTTAACCCTGTCCTTCTCATTGTCAATTTCCTCAAAGTGATAAGCCTGAAGAGAAGTTCCTGTTTGCATGGAGACTTTCTACACAAGCATTAATTTTGAATGTTTTTCCTCACCACACTTTAATACTGCCATGGCAGAGATTACCGCCTTGTAGGAGTGCAAGAAATGACATTAGCAGAGCAGAGTGTGTCTCACACTCCTTGATAAAGAGACTGAGGGACTTATCACATGAAGGAAGGAAAGTGGAAGTGAATCCCTAGAGTAGCATGTCTCACCTTGCCTTATTGCATGACTCCAGCATGCTTCAGCAGTTCTTCCATTCCAGATCTGTGGGAGATAGTGGTAAGGACAGGTCTTTTTGCTAACAGAGTTTTCCATTTAAGAAAAAGAGTCGCATTTACCACTGTCCCCCACGGGACTAGAACAGGAGAACAGCTGAAACATGTTGACATCATGCCATAAGGCAAGGTGGGTGGCGCTATTATTGGGGTGCACTGCTGCGTCCTTCCCTTATGCAATAAGCCCCTCAGAAGAGTGTATCCATGGGGTAGCTTAAATTCTTTCCTTTTGGAATGAAGATCTGCAGTACATAGAGCATCATGGAAAGAAATGGAAGATATTAAAGCTGCTGAATTCTGTATTTGTAGATAAATTATTTCTACAGGATTTGGTACAAATGTATTGCTATCAGCTTTAGTGAGAACCCTAACTCTTTTTCTATTTTAATTGGTTTAGTAGTTGTCCTTGATGGGCATCAGATTTACAGTAACATCAGACTGTTACCACTTGGTGGCACCAAAAGGCTTGAGGTAAAGGATGTTTGTTTCCAATATCACAGTATGTAGGACAACAGTTATTTCTAGGTTGGTATTTGGCAGTCTGAAGATAGTGTTCTACTGTTTAATATGCTTAACTATTAGAAAGAAACAGAGCTGGGGTTTTGTGTGTACATTCTATATTGTAAATGACATTCATAGTACAGAAGGTCGCTTGATTCTTGGGAAGAATCTTTCTTATGATCCAAACTGTGACACATGTCCATTCTAGGATTGAGCCTTCCCATTTCATAGAATCATAGAATTGTAGAATTGTAGAGTTGGACTTTTTTTGGTGACAAGATGCAGTGATGCACACTACACACAACATACCTTGTAGGTCTAGTGTGTGGTCTTTATAATGTATCATGGCTACATGTGTAAGCTAGAAGATACTGTCTCTTGAAAAGTCTTGAGCTGAGAGGGTGGATGGGGGGGACTGGCATCTTTTAGGAATGGGTAACTATGGATAGCTCCCATTGGAATTTAATAAAGTTTTGTTGTTTATACACAAATCTGGTCTGAATGGCCCCATATAGAATGCTAGATCTGCAAGTGCAGCGCCTCTTTTCTGTGGCTGTATCAGCCACACCCCTGGCAAAATAAACAACTTTCATATCCCAACATATTGGTACATTTAGCATAGATCAACCACACCTCAGTCTGACCTCTGGTGTGAATGATCCCTTCTTGGCTATACTTTCCATTATCCTTACCCCAGCAACACCAATAACATCCTGGCTGAGAGGTGTACTCCAATGCACCCGAGAGCACCAGGTTGTGGGAAGCTGTGATAGATGACTGTATGTTTCATTCTTGCCTGGGTTCAATGTTCCTTGCCTTTTTGTTCCTTTTCAAAAAAAATTTTTTTTAATGTTGGCAGTTTCCTGCTTGAACTTACAATGTGTAAACAATGGGGGGGGGAAATATAAGGAGTTAAATGTACACAGTGCATAATACTTGTAGCTGCTCCAGAGAGACACCTGAGATCAGAGAGCATAGCCTCTTAGCAGAATCAGGGCCTGGATTCAACACTCTCTCTTTCCTGTAGTTGAAATGTAAAGGGAACATTACCTGGGGCCTCCCCTTTGAGTAAGAAGGAAGGGTTTTACCTCCATTCTGCATATTTCCCTGATCTGTTTTGCATTTTAAAAAATCAGAGGAGCAGTTAGGGCCTGTTAGTGAGAGTCTTTCAAAAAAAGTGGAGGGAAACAGGGAGCAGCCATTATAACAGTAGAGGGAGATACGGCCAAAGGAGAAAGTTATGGAGGTAAAGTGCTGGCTCCTCCCAAATTGTCTCTCATTTCAGGGAGGCTAGGAGGCAGCCTTAGTGACAGGCCCCTCAGTTGGAGGTACTAGTGCTGACCTCCCAAGTGGCTGTTTGGGAAAATAGCTATTCAAGATTTGATCCTGGATGGGCATGCTGACCTGTCCTGTATCACAGAGACTTGATTGGACAAGAATTTGGGGAGTAGATTTCTCCTTGCTGTGCTCACCTGGATCTTCTGTGATATAACATACAAGACCTAGTGATTGTAAGGAGTGGGGAGGTAGAGTTACAGTGGCCTACCATGATTTTATCCCTCTGACCAGGTTCCCAGTCTTCCAAGTTTTAGTGGGCGTGTATCTGAAAGAGGGAGCTTGGGACAAATTAGGGATTCTGAGGGTGTACGGTCATCCAAATGGCCACCAAAAACAGATCCAAAGCATGCTTCTAATTGTGGTCATATTTAAGTTATGACTGACCTGTTGCTGTCATGGAGGCTACAGTGTCCTGAACCATCCCTGACAGGGTGACCATCATGTTTGTTGAAGCTCCCAAGCACAACAACCCAGGGGAACTCCAGCACAATCATTGAAGACCATCTTGATTAGATCAGGAAGGGTGGAGACAGTATTGTTGTTGTCTAGCTGAAAGGTGTTTTTTTTTTTTTTTTTTTTTTTTTAAGCAGCAGTGGTGTTGTGGGGAGATGGGGAAGGAAGAGTAGGGAAACACTAATTTTTCCATGTCAGGTTGCAGCAGCATGCCCACAGTAAACAATGCAATAAACAAAACTTGAATTAGGAAAGAATGGGACTGTATTCTAGCCAATCCTACTGTAGCTGTATGTGCCTGGCTACAACAGGCAAGATAAACAGCAGTTGTCCACAGAATCTTTTAGTGAAGCATTTGCTTATAGCTGCCGCTGCACACCATGCCTGTTGCTTTTCATCAGGGGTGCCAGGCGTGGCACATGGCAACCTGATTTTTTTTTAAAAAAATCTTGACCTGCCACCTAAATGAATATGAAGAGGGCATCCTTAGAGAGGCCATTCTGTAATAAAGATGTTCCTATTATGCGTCTTGCTGAACCTAACCTGATAGACAGGGTGTCTCTGAAAATGTTAAATGCCAGGTTTCACAAGAAGGAAGACATTTGTAAAAGCATAATAAAGCCTGACAATACATGCCTACCTCAGTCAACAAAGTCTCTGGGAAAGAAGCTTCTTTTTACAAAGTATTTTACAGCCTCAACAACACTTTTCCTCATAGTCCTTTGCCCAGCTGGAAGTTTTTTCAGCAGCATTTGCATTGGGAGGATGGTAAGGGAGGGCTGGAGAAACACAGACTTTCAGATCCCTCCAGAATCCCTTGCTGAACACCTGTGAACAGCAGAAGCAAAGGGGAGAGCAGGTGAACCTGCCTCACCAGCTCCCCTTAGCATTTTAAGAAACAACAACACATAGATCTGTAAGTTTCATAAAAATCATAAAAAAGTGCAAGTTGGTGAAAGAAAAAATAATCCCTGGATGCCTTTGAGAAGAAGTCTTCAAGTGTCTCTAAAAAGTACAAAATGTTATTCTCTAGTTATGCAAGGCTTACCTGACCTGGTTCTGTCATTTCAATGGGCATATTGTTAGTTTTAGGTAAAACATTTGGTGAAACAAGTTAAAATGCTCTGCTTTTTTGTGCTGTATGAACCTACCCCTATTCCTTCTATGTTATTTCTGCCTCTGGTACCAAAATTTCTCTTAAAGCAGTAATATCCAGGAAGACACCCACTTTGTTTGCTGAGGTGTACCTGTAGCTCGTTTACACTTGCTTATGTTTACTGCATTCATAGATAATGCTTATGTGTATTCATAGATAAGAGATTCATGTAAGAGGTACTCTCTTGCAAACTAGATAGTTACATAGTGGATGGGGTATGGAGGTAGGGAATAGGGGAAATAATACAGTAGGACCCCCGTATCGGCTGAGGATTGGTTCTAGGGGGCCCTGTGGATACCGAAAACCATGGATAATAGCGAATGCCATTGAAAATAATGGGACTTCCAGTTTAAGATACCATAGAGTTGCCTTGGAGGACCTAGAAAATGGCTAGAGAGGATACATTTTCTAGGAAGACTATGGTAGGTGTGCTGTTTTGTGTCCCATAGATAATTGAATCAGTGGATAATGAATCAGTGGATATGGGGGTCCTACTGCAGTACATAAAGATGACTTAGGGTACTTAGAACTATAGAGTTGGAAGAGATCACTAGAGCCATCTAGTCCAAACCCTGCCATGCAGGAATACACAATCAAAGCATTCCCGACAGATGGCCATCCAGCCTCTGTTTAAAAATCTCCAAAGAAGGAGACTCCACCACACTTCGAGGCAGTGCATAGCACTGCTGAACAACTCTTACTGTCAGGAAGTTCTTTCTAATGTTTAGGTGGAATCTCTTTTCCTGTAGTTTGGGTTCATTGCTCCATGTCCTAGTCTCTGGAGCAGCAGAAAACAAGCTTGCTCCATCCTCAGTATGACATCCCTTCAAATATTTAAACACAGCTATCATGTCACCTCTTAAGCTTCTCTACTCCAGGCTAAACATACCCAGTTCCCTAAGTTGCTCCTCATAGGGCATGACTTCCAGACCTCCTACCATTTTGGTTGCCCTCCTCTGGACACATTCCAGCTTGCCCATATCCTTCTTTGGTGCCCAGAACTGGACACAGTATTCCAGGTGAGGTCTGAACAAAGCAAAATACAGTAGCACTATTACTTCCCTTGATCTAGACACTATACTCCTATTGATGCAGCCTAGAATTGCATTGGCTTTTTTAGTTGCCGCATCACCCTGCTGACTCCTGTTCAGCTTGTGGTTCACTAAGACCCCTAGATCCCTTTTGCGTGTACTGCCATCAAGCCACTTAGTTGTGTTAGATCAATCCTCAAACAGTTCGAAGAAAGTGGAACTGTTAAAATATTTCTGTCTTCCTCTCTCCTAGGGAACATTTGAATGGTGTGATTGAGCTTTATCTTAGATTAGGCAAGAAGCTAGACTAGAAAGGTAACTGGGAAGGAGCTAGAGTGAAAAGGCAGAGATTTCTCCAAATGGTGCCAAATTCTTTTGATAGAGTTTTGACTATACCTTGGAATGATTTCTTAAAATAAAGCTGCAATCTGCATTCTCAGGAGAGCTTTAGCCAACCAACACAAATGATTCAAGGTCATTAGAGGGCACTTGTACGCATCACCCTGTCTTCTTTTGCAGCATTGGTTTTGCATGGGTTGCATGATGCCATGGTTGCTATCAGGCCTATTCATTTCCTTTTCTTCCAAGCAAACTTCTATGCACCGCCTCCCCCCACATTTTTGTTATGCTTTTTTTACAGGTGACCAATAGCAAGCTGGCATAATTCCTTTTTGTCTTCTGGAGCATAGCTGGTTAAATAGGCAGATCTGTATTCATTCTTTGACAGGCAGGCAGAGAATTATCACTGTACCACTGCCAGATACTGATCTAAATCAACATTCTGCTGCATCAGCAAGCTAAAAATATCCTCGTCTTACTGAATTGGGTACATTAAATTGCTATGGGAGTAACTGAAAAAGGAGAGGAAATGAGTCTGCATAACAGGCTGCAGAGATACTGCAAGTAGCTTCCATGTTCTCACCTGAATGAACTAAGTCTCAGGGCGGATCTACGGTAGCTTGCATTAATCTGTTCAAGGTGTGAATGGAGGCACCCTGTGCGCCTGCTTTTTCACTATCCCTACATGCATCTCAGGACAAAGGTTCCCAAGGCAGCTATAATGTGTCTACAATGCATGTGGGAATATATTCTGCTTGGGAGGTTTTACTATCACAACTGGAATGGAAGAGAATGTAATCTGAACAGTGGTGGCTGGTGACCACTGTTTTGCTCTGAGGAGGTAGAAGGCGGAGCAGCTAACACTAGACATAAGTGGTGCTAACACAGTGAGTCAACTGTATCTGCATTTTCTCCCCTCCTGAAGACCATATTCATTTCACAGGGAGAGAGACCAGAAAGTGTGTACTGTATAGCAACAAACTGCAAAGTATTGCATCTTTCTCCCTCGCCCCTCCACACACACACTCAAATGGGCCCAACACATTTCACTTGTTTTCTTCTTTTGTGTGATTGAAATCCTAAGAGCATGCCTGTGGAATCCAGGTTGAAAACACTTTGCTGCCACTGAATCACAACAGTTGCCCAAACCCTTCTCCATCTGCCTCCTGTCTGCCGCAACAAAGTGGTGAAACTCAGGAGAGGATCTGTACATGAAATAAGTGCCCTTTAGCATATCTGAGCAGATTTGTTTGTTGCTAGAGTGGAGGGGGGGAGCCTAATTCTTAGGGGTCAGTTACACGACAGTTTTTAATTTGAAAAATGCTGACTTACTTCTCTTTTTAACCAGTGCCAAGTAGTTCACATGATTTTATCTGGAAAGTCATTTCTCTGATAACATCCGAATGTTTTCTGAATTTTCAGTTCACATGGAGAGGCGTGGTCTCCGTGACTGATAGTCACAGAGCCCTATCTCTTGCCAGGGCAGAAGGGGCGCCTGCGGTATGGGGGGGGAGCGGCCGGAGGCCCAACGACAGCCATGGGCACGGCACAGCGAAATTGGTGTTTTTGGGTCTCAGCTGGGCCCCCCACCCACCGCTGACACCGACCAGAGGCCCCAGTTCAGTATGCTGTTACTGAGGCCTCCAAGGCCAGCGCCTTTGGTGTGTGTGTGTGGGGGGCAGAGACCCATGGACAGCAATGGTACCATATCCCCCTCTGCAGCCTCTTCCTCCAATCCCCCCCTTTCCCGTTCGCTGCTTGCAAATGGGGAAGAGAAGGGGGAGGAAGGAGGGAGAGGCAGCAGCGGGGGAAAGGGTGAGTGATGGGACTCTGAGTCCCATCACCTGCTTGTCCTTCTCGGCAGCCTCTTCCTCCATTCCCCCCCTTCCCCGTTCGCTGCTTGCAAACGGGGAAGAGAAGGGGGAGGAAGGAGGGAGAGGAAGCAGCGGGGGAAAGGGTGGGTGATGGGACTGAGTCCTCTGCAGCCTGTTCCTCCAATCCCCCCTTCCCCGTTTGCTGCTTGCACACGGGGAAGAGAAGGGGGAGGAAGGAGGGAGAGGCAGAAGCGGGGGAAAGGATGGGTGATGGGACTGACAGTCCCACTGCCCACCTGTCCTCCTGCAGACTCTCCCTGGGCCTCTGGGGCGCAGGGTGGGGGCACGGCCAAGAGCCAACGACAGCAATGGTATGGCATGGTTGCTGTCGTTGGGCCTCCGGCGGCCCCCTAAATCGAAGGTGCTGGTCTTGGAGGCCTTTGGGGCAGCATGGGGTGGGGGCTCGGACAAGACCCAACGATAGCAATGGCACAGCACCGTTGCTATCATTGGGCCTCCGGCTGCCCTCCCTAATCAAAGGTGCTGGCCTTGGAGGCTTTTGGGGCAGCGTGGGGTGGTGCTTCGACAAGACCTAATGATAGCAATGGCACGATGCCGTTGCTGTCATTGGGTCTCTGTTCTCCACATACATGCTGAAGGCGCGCTGGCCTTGGGGAGGCCTCGGGAGCAGCGTGGCAGTTTAAACAGCTGAACCGGCCGAGACCCAGGCAGCAATGGCACTGCACCATAGCTTTTGTTGGGCCTCCGGCCGCCCACACACCCACCGAAGCAATGGCGGCAGAACGGGTTATGGGAAAGCACTGGGGTGAAAAAATGGCAGATAAAGTTTTGCAAGCCATCCCTTGTAAGCCCAACCCCTCTGACCAACGACCAATGGCATCTCAGCTCTGCTGTGAACCCCTGCTTCGCAATTGTTGCTGGTAATTCACACAGCCAATACTGCACAACCTTCCAAAACTTTTTTTTAAAGTCTGGGAAAACTGTGAAAGCTTTTACCTCGTGACTTATGGGTTTTTTGGCCCCCCCTCCTTCTGAATAAGGAGATTTTGAACCGAAACATGTGGGAACTATTAGGAGTCTTGGCGAATTCTTAGCGGATTTATTTTGCCGTGTAAACAACCCCTCAGAGTCTTAACCTTTGTCCTGACCTTGATGCCTCCAGTTTCTCCTGCATCCCTCTGCTTAAATCTCAGTGCAGCAAAGAGGTGAAGAGCCTTCCTTGTGTGCTTAGTAGCCGCACGCCTTAAACTTAAAAGCTGTTTCCCCCATTAACTCCATCTTGAACTGCCCAATAGTCACTTCTGAAACCACTCCTAATGTGCCATGCATGGCTCTTCCCCATGTCCCAGAATTCTCTGCAGTAGTATCATAAACATACATATAAATACCTATTTACGGCTTTCTTCTTTATCTATTCTGCACCAGAAGATGATGTGTATGGTGGTGGGTGGGTAGTTGTTTCCTTTCTATGCAACTAAAGTACAAGTCTTGATTTCAAGTTGGGGTGTTGCAACCCTTTCCTGAGCTAGGTTTGTTTCTCTGACTGTAGCATCTTTCAGAGGGCCAACAGGCTCCTAATGTCTTGAGCATGAGGACAGAAGGGCAGGTGGAAAGACAGACATCGATATGGGAACGAAGGAATGAGGAGGCTTACAGTGGTGTGTCAGAGGAACAATTTAAGGTCTGTGTGAAGTCGAAGGCTTTCACGGCCAGCATCCATAGATTTTCCTTGGTTTTTTTTTTGTTTTTGTTTTTTGTTTTTTGGCTGTGAGGCAGTGTTCTGGAATAGTTTCTTTCTGACGTTTCGCCTGCATCTGTGGCTGGCATCCTCAGAGAGATGCCAGCCACAGATGCAGGTGAAACGTCAGAAAGAAACTATTCCAGAACACAGCCTCACAGCCAAAAAAAAAAACCCCAAGGAAAATCTAATTTAAGGTCTAATGCATTTTGAGCTCCACAGCTGTCCCATGCTTCAAATTACATTGAGCCTTAGAAAATGATTTCTGCAAGCCTTATAGGTTGAATGACATCTCAGATGTCCAACCTCCTTTGTTTCCTCTCTTTTCTGTTTAGTTTCCCTATGCTGCCCCACCACCGCAGGAGCCAGTGAAGACCCTGAGGAGCCTGATCAACATCCGTAAGGACACATTGCGGCTAGTCAAGTAAGTCTGTAGTTTCAAGATGTGTGTGCCAGTTTTTGCCATGGGGATTTCCCAGTTCTCTTTAGTTAGGAAAATGTCCTGCATCTTCAGCAATGTGTGTGTGCGTGTGTGTTTGGCCTTGTTGTTGTATGCCTTTGTTTCTGACTTATGGTGACCCTAAGGTGACCCTATCATGGGGTTTTCTGAGGCTGAGAGTTTGTGACTTGCCTAAGGTCATCCAGTGGATTTCCATGGCTGAGTGGGGATTCAGACCCTGGAGTTGTAGTCCAACATTCAAACGATTATGCCACACTGGGCTCCTACTAAATCAAAATCCATTTGTGCCTCAGCAATACACTTCATTATTGAGCCTTGAAACCAAGAATAGGAGCCTTGATAGGTACCGTAGCTGATGCCATTCCTTGTCAGCATATACTTTGCTTTGGAGACTTAGTGTTAATTTTTTATTACATTTTGAAGGCAAACTAATATTAGGTCTAAGTTGAAAAACTGCAAACTTTAAAATACATCCTGTATCCCCTTATTCTGAAGCAGACCACAAAAAGGGGCTCAGTGGCAGCATCAACTCAAAGCAGCATACAAAAACTAAGATAAATACAAAGATAAATCACATATAAGTGAAAACATATGAAAAGGTATTGTTTGCCTTCTTTTTTTTAGTAGCAAGAGGCATCACTTTGAATTGTTTTAATGTGAAAAATGTTAATGGTGCAGTGTTTTGGGTAACATTTCCTTGTTACTTTGAAATTATATTTTGTGAAATCTTTGGCCACTCTGGACCATTTTGTTTTTTTGGTAGTTTTAAATGAGTTGTATTTTTTTTTTAAAGGAAATGCACTAGTGACTTATTAGTTACTAGTTACCACCTAATAATAGTTAGCAGCCAATCCATGACAACAAATTACTTTGGTAACAATAAAGTAACACTTAACATGTTAGTTTTTAAAGTAACTTTTCCAAGCTCTGGACTGGTGGTCTGATTTTGTATAAGGCAGCTTCCACACCCATCTAGTCGAGTATATTTTTGTCTATTCTGATTTGGCCCTCCTAGATGTGCTACCTGAGATCCTTTTGAACTTATATGTGAGGGATTAATTCTGGCACAGTCTACATGCAAAATATGGTATGTGTTCTGTAGCGCCTTCTGTATTTCAGCAGATGCCTTTATAACACTTTCTGCAAGTGATAATGATTCTTTAAGATGTCAAAGATATTTTTTCCATATTCAATAGAAAATAATTGAATTAAATGGAAATGGAAAACCTTGCTTAAAAATTACATTCTCTGAGGGAGGGGTGATGCGGTTCCTTTACATCTGGGTTTCGTCAGTCACCGCCCAGGTGTAGCAGGAAGTTACATTAAGCCTCTTCATATTCAAATTTCTTTGTCTTCATCTCCTCCATCCTGGAGCCACGAGGCCAGTTCTAACTTCCTGCTTCGCCCAGTAGGTAGCTGAGAAATCTCCTCCGTCTGGAATTTCTATCTCCACCTTTATCCTTTTTACTTTCTTGTTCCTTTACCTACCTTGTTCCTTCTCCAGGCATTGCTGCTTTTCAGCCCTTGCCTTTCTCCTTTTGAATTTCCCGCCTATTTAAAAAAAAAAAAATCCTCTCCTCTCTCCCTGCGGCTGCTCAGTCGGCTCCAGCCTGCTCCTCCTCTCTCTCTTCCCCCCTCCCACCTCTCTCCTTACTGTTTTCTTTTCTCCGAGGCCATGCAGGCCCAGGAGATTCCCCAGCAGGCGGGGAAGGACTCCGGAGTGGCCGGGGATGCGATTCTCGACCGCGGCCACTCCGAGGACGCGGAGAGCGCTGCTGAGGGAGCCGCGGTCGCCATTGCTGCCGCTGCCGGCTCCCATGTGGGCGTCCCTCAGAGGGACGCGGCCCGGAAGGCACACCAGGCCATCGTGACTGGGAAAGCCTCCGATGGCCAAGCAGCAGCCAAGCCACGGAAGAGGCCAGCACAGCCCAGGAAGAAGCTGGCCTCCGATGCCTCCAGCAGGACCGCGATGGAACCTCCGGCCCTATGGAGTGCTTGGCA
The DNA here is from genome assembly GCA_030847615.1 of Gambelia wislizenii. Classification (NCBI taxonomy): domain Eukaryota; kingdom Metazoa; phylum Chordata; class Lepidosauria; order Squamata; family Crotaphytidae; genus Gambelia; species Gambelia wislizenii. The sequence continues at coordinate 194,632,969 of JAUMIR010000002.1, forward strand.
CGCGCCAGGTGCCTGCTGCCAGGACTGGCCAGGGGCAGGAGCCCCTAGGAAGGTACAAGGGGCCCTTGGGGGGAGCGGGGACGAACTGCCCCTTCCCCCACGCATCGTGCCCTCCCTGCTTTTGGGGACGGCACGTATTCTACCCCCCTGGAGGCCAAACGGAGCGCAGGAGGGGGAAGGGGAGAGCGAGGACTCGCGCTCCCATGCGGAGCCCTCACCATCCACCGGGCCCCAAGCAACCGCCGCAGCTGCCTCGGGGGAGGGGGGCACACCGCATGGGGAACCCCATTCGCTGTCTGACCCCACTCCAGGAAGCAGCCAGGCCCTACCCCAACCGAGCCAACCACCACAAAGCCTGGGCATGGAGGAGCAGGCCTTACAGGCCCCAACTCCTCAAGCACCCCCCCCACAGGCCCTGGCCTCCCAACCTCCACTCCTCCCGACCTTGCCTGCCCAGGTGCCACCCCAGCAACACCAGCTGCCCTTGGTGCTCCAACCAATGCCTCAGCAGGCAGTACCTATCCAGGCGCAGCAACCGTTGGTTTACCAGGCCCTGCCGCCACAGGGGCCGGTGAACCAGACCCTGGGCTTGGGTAACCAAAATCAGGTTTTCCTCCCACCAGTGGTCCAGCCTCAGCCTATGCAGGCGGTGGGTTTTCAGGCACAGCCCTACCAGGCCCCAGTCCTTCAGGCCCCGCCTCTCCAGGCACCCACGGGCCATACCAGCCAAAACCACCATGGCATCCCAGTGTTTTACGATCACTCTAGCGGGGAAGAGTCCAACATCGAGGGGTTGGCCGCTCACCCACCCAAGGCCAGGGGAGCTAGACCCACACAGCGGGGGGGTCGTAGAAAGCGTAAGGGCGCCATTAAGGCAGCCCTACAGCTACTCTCAAAGGCATTGCTCTCAGACGAGGATTCGTCAGAAGAGCCTGGCACGAGCGCCTCAACCTCGGGGGTTCCCCCTAAGGACCAGGCGAACAACGCGCAGTCCCAGCAGCCAGCAGGACCGGGCAAGGCAAAAGCTAAGTCCGCGTCCAAGGGCCCTAGGGACCCATTAAGAGGCACAGATGTCCTGGCCAAGAAGAGGAAGGATCCTCCCTCCACCCACTCTTCTGCAGAGTCCCTACCTCCCTCGGATGAGGAGCGCGCCCTCACCGACGTCATCAGGGCGTCTGGGACCCACGACGATGTAATCCTAACCGACAAGGAAGAAGGAGAAATCTCTGATTCCGAGTTTGCAGACCAGGACCAATCGGATCGCCTTTTCCAAGGAGAGTGGTATGTTCCCCTCCTTACTAGGGTGATGGCAACACTAGAAATTACTCCTACAGACACAGACCAAGCTCCATCGACATCGTCGTCCAACGAGAAGGTCGCTGCAGTGATGCGCACCTCACGCCCAAAGAAGCCGGAGCTTCCCTTCCCAGAGGCCTTCTGGTCCCTGGTAACTGACGAATGGGAAAAACCCTCAATGGGAAGGCGGGGCACCACTGTGGCTCAGAAATATTACAACACCACTCAACGCTTTCTGGACCTCCTAAAGCCCCCAGTGGTCGACAATCCTGTCGCGTCCCTCGTCTCCAATTGTCTGGCTCCTAAGGAAGGAGAGGGCTCTCTCCGGGACCCAGACGAAAAAAGAACCGACGCAGCCATCAAGAAGGCCCACGACTCCGCGGCATGCGGGGTCAGATCCACGCTGGCAATATCGCTTTTTTCCAGAGCGGCGATAGTGTGGCTGCAAGAGCTCATGGAGATCCAGGAGCTCGATCCAAACGTGCTGCACAAGTCTCTGCTTAGATTCCTGCGTACCTTCTTCTTCATAGCCGACGCGGCACAGGACGCCATGATTTTTTCCGCCCATGCGATCGGGGCCCTCACGCTGGCCAGGAGATCAGTCTGGCTAAAGCACTGGCAGGTGGATACTCCTACCAGGGCAGCATTGGCCTCAGCGGCCTTTAAGGGCCTTAAACTGTTTGGGGAAGAGGCCCTAAAAGGTATCCTAGTCGAGACAAAGGACAAAAAGTTGGCCATGCCCTCCACACTCAAGAAGCCAGACAAGAAGAGCGGCAGACGACCCTTTCAGACTTCTCGTCCCTTTCGTTCCTTTCGGGGATTCGGGAAGCAGCGAAACTACAACTCCTTTCGCCCACCATGGGTTAAGCCAAACTACGTCATCAGACAGAACACTGGACCGCAGCCCAACAACAGCAGAAGGGGAGGCTCCAACGCCCAGCGTGGAGGCTCGCGACAACAATCCTGACTCGGGGTCGCCCCCAGTGGGCGGCCGCCTCAGTCTGTTCCTGCAGCTTTGGTCGAACTCGACAACGGACAGGTGGGTCGTCTCAACAATCACCCACGGGTACAAAATCGAGTTCGACTCAAGGCCAAGGGGCAGATTTCTCCCAGCCCCAATACCCAAAGACCCAAAGAAGGCGAGAGACCTGACGACAGCCATATCTCACCTAAGACACATAGCAGCCATAGAAGAGGTACCACCCTCTCAGCGCTTCTTAGGCGTGTACTCCTTCTTCTTCACAGTACCAAAGAAGGATGGCAGCCAGAGGTCCATCCTGGACCTAAAATACACCAACAGACACATCACATACAGAAAGTTCCGGATGGAGACGCTTACATCCATAAGGGAGGCGCTCCAACCAGGAGACTTTCTAGCCTCACTCGATCTCTCCGATGCGTATATGCACATCATGATCCACGAGGACAGCAGACAATACCTCCGCTTTGCATTCGGGGATCAACACTTCCAGTTCAGGGCCCTTCCATTTGGTCTGGCCTCAGCACCAAGGGTCTTCACCAAGGTCCTGGTCACCCTAATCGCCAACCTGAGGGCACAGGGAATCCACCTGTACCCATATTTGGACGACATCTTACTGCGTGCATCCTCTCTGAACAAAGCAGGGAGAGACCTGCAGACCACAATTCACTACCTGCAGGCCCATGGTTTTCTGGTGAACTTCAAAAAGAGCAGCCTGTCTCCTGCCCGCACCATCGTCCACCTGGGTGTGGAAATAGACACACAACGTTCCAAGATCACCCTGTCCAAGGAGCGACAGGAGGTCCTCCTACGGGAAGTTCGCACCGTTCGTTTACTAAGGAAGGTACCACTGTCCCTACTAGCCAGACTCCTCGGCCTTATGATATCAGCCTTTGGGGTTGTGCCTTGGGCAAGGTTCCACTCCAGACCCCTGCAGAACTTCCTGATGCCTTACCAAAGGAGATCGCATTGAGGAAGTCCCCTCTCCTTCTCCTCCCACAGCATGTGAAGGATTCGCTGGCCTGGTGGTCTCAGATGAAGACAGTCAGCAAGGGTTCTCCGTTCACAGTACCCCAGGCGATCCTGGTCACCTCCGATGCGAGCCTACGGGGCTGGGGAGCACACTGTCAGGGACAAGTGACGCAAGGGATTTGGAGCCCACAGGAAAAGACGCACAGCATCAACTGGTTGGAGCTACGAGCGGCTCGCTTGGCCCTGCAACACTTCACCCCAGTCCTGAGGGGTCAACACGTCATGGTGATGACGGACAACACTACAGCCCGATCGTACATAGCGAAACAAGGAGGTTCGAGATCCCGGTCCCTGCAACAGGAAGCGGATCTCATCTTCCTCTGGGCCGAACGGACGGTGCAGTCCCTTGCGGCTCAGTACCTGCAGGGGGAACGCAATCAACAAGCGGACTACCTGAGCAGATACTCGGTTCTACCCGGAGAGTGGGAGCTAAACGACGACGTGTTCACTCAGGTCCAGGCCAGGTTCGGCCAGCTGGAGGTGGACATGTTCGCGACAAGATCAAACGCCAAGCTGGACAGGTTCTTCGCCAGGTTCTTTCACCACAACGCCGAAGGCACGGACGCCCTACGATCCCCTTGGCCGGCCGGTCTCCTATACCTGTTTCCCCCACTTCCCCTCATAGGGAAAGTCTGTCGGAAGATTCGCCAGGAGAAGGCACAAGTGGTCCTGATAGCGCCACATTGGCCGAGGCGCCCCTGGTTCTCCGAGTTGATGGACATGTGGGTTCAGAGCCAGTGGCGTCTACCTCAGAGACCCGACCTTCTTCATCAGGGTCCGATCCTCCACCCAGATCCAAGCTGGTTACAACTGACAGCCTGGAGATTGAGCGGCAAGCCCTAAGAGAACATGGATACGACGATTCAGTCATTAGTACCCTTCTTTCCTCTAGGCGCGTGTCCACCAGGAGGATCTATGAAGCTACATGGCGAGCCTTCAAGAGATGGTGTGCCCCTCGCCAATTGATCGCTGAAGAAGCTTCGGTGAAACACATCCTGGCATTTTTACAGAAAGGCCTCGAGGCGGGCTTACGACCAAATACCCTGAAGAGACAGGTGGCCGCTCTGTCGGCCTTCCTCACAGCACAGGACGGAAACCGCCTCTCATCGCACCCCCATATCAGGCGTTTCCTCAGGGGTGCCTCGATAGTTTCACCCCCGGTGCGGCACAGGTTTCCGTCGTGGAACCTCTCCCTAGTCCTCAGGCAACTCATGAAGCACCCATTTGAACCGTTGCGCACAGTTTCCCTTAGAATTCTCACCATCAAGGTTGCCTTCCTAGTGGCCATCACCTCAGCGCGAAGAGTGTCGGAGTTGGCCTCTCTGTCAATTAGGGAACACCTGTGTTCCTTTACCAAGGATGTAGTGACCCTACACCCAGACCCGTCATTCAAACCAAAGGTAGTCTCCGAGTTCCATGTCTCGCAGCCCTTGATTCTGCCCTCCTTTTGCCCTGACCCTTCGCACCCGAAGGAGAAGCTCTGGCATAACTTGGACGTCAGGAGGGCCCTGAAGATCTACATTAGACGTACTGCCCCCATCAGACGTTGCAACGCCCTATTCGTCTCTTTCTCTCAGACAGCCATAGGGTCCAGAGCTTCGCAGAAGACCATTGCTTCCTGGATCAGGGCTTGTATCTTCGAGGCCTATGACTCAGCTAGGCTTCCCAGACCTTCAGGGGTCACGGCACATTCGACTAGGTCAGCCGCGACATCCGCGGTCTTCTCCACTAACGCTTCCCTGGTAGAAATCTGCAGGGCAGCAACCTGGAGCACACCGTCCACCTTCATTAGACACTATAAGGTGGATAAGTTCCGTTCCGCCGAGGCGAACTTCGGTCGGAGGGTGCTCCAGGAGGTGCTCAGAGACTGAGTCCGCCAATCCCGCAGTCACTCCCGCCCTATTAAGTCAGCTTGGGCACGTCCCAGATGTAAAGGAACCGCATCACCCCTCCCTCAGAGAATGCCACATTGGTTACTTACCGTGAAGGTGCATTCTTGAGGGAGTGGGGTGATGCGGGTCCTTTCCCCGCCCAGTGACTGCGTGCGTTTTTCCTTACATGGCGGTACCCTTATTATTTAGCGCTGCTTAATGTTATTTGACTTAAACGATTTCTTTAGTCCTTACAGGGCTTTGCTAGTCAGTGAACTGGCCTCGTGGCTCCAGGATGGAGGAGATGAAGACAAAGAAATTTGAATATGAAGAGGCTTAATGTAACTTCCTGCTACACCTGGGCGGTGACTGACGAAACCCAGATGTAAAGGACCCGCATCACCCCACTCCCTCAAGAATGCACCTTCACGGTAAGTAACCAATGTGGCATTCCTGAGCCAAAAGCATTCATCTGGTAAGATAGTGTGAGTATAATACACATTTGAGTGCTGCTTGCATTTGTGGGTAGTGATACTGGTAAGAGACATAGGTACCTTTTGAGGTCTCAAAACCAATTGTCTCTACTTTTTCAACATAGTTTTTAAAAAAAGCACCTGTGCTTAAATGATAGAATTATGTTCAGTGGTATCTGTTGTGAATGATACAGATATGTGCAAATGGACAGCCTGCAATATATATCCTGAAGTAGAGGCATGATACTTTCCTCTTTGTAGTTTGTTTTTTAAAACCCATCAAGGTTGTGGTCAGAAAAGGATGGTCTCTGTCTGCCCTGCTCCACGTTTATATATAGATATACCTCAGTTAACAAAGTAGTTGTGTTCCTGGGTATTACTTCATTAACAAAAACTTTGGTACCTGAGGCAGAAATTACATGGGAAAGAATAGGGATAGGTTTGTACATCATAAAAAAAGAAGAGCAGCTCAATAAGTTTCAGCAAACTTCTTATCCAAAACTAAGCATATGTACATGTGAAATGAAACAACCAGATTAAGTAAGCCTTTCATAAGTAAACAAAAACATTTCATCCTTCTAGAGATCACTTGACAGCTTCTTCCAAAATGCATCCAGGGACAATATTTTCTTTCACCGCCTTTTTACGATTTCCATTTTGGTGGCCAAACTTATAGATCTATGCTCTGGGTGGAGCTGGTAACAGGCATATCTGTTTTCTTCCTTTTGTATTTCATGTCTGCTCAGTAAGGGATTCTGGAGGGAGCTGCTGTTCACCTTTCCAGTTGTAGGAATGCACACAGAGCTACCGTAGGATTGACTAGAGTAGAGTCCTTGTCCCACCTTAAGCTTGATTGCATTGGGGTTGTCGATATGAGGCAATAAATTGTGGATTAATGCGCAGTAACCACCAATTCGCAGCCGTTTTCATTTGTCTCTACGATTTTTTGACAAGATCGCAGGCATGTGAAGCCATATGTGTTTGATTGTCAAACAGGCATACCAGTGAATCAAGATGGTGGGTGCGAGTAAATTACTCGTGTTTTTATTCCTGCCAGTTGCCGTCGCAGAACAGTATTTTTTTAAAGCAAATCCAATGTGCAGGAGTGCAGTCTTCAGCTTAAATAAATGGGGGAGGGGGGAGGGCTGTTTTGTTGCTTCAGTACATGATTGCTACGGGGAAAATCCAACATGGCAGGTCCAGATGCTGCCTTGACGGCAAGCTCCACCCCCTACACACGTCCAACCAATAAGCCTTCCACTTCCGCTCTTATTGGGAAAGTGCAGCAAAGTGAATAGATTGTCCAAACGAGCAGGAATGTGCATTTCCTTTGGAGTTTTTTTTTTTAAAGTAGAAAAAAGTAGCTGCGAAGATATTTGGAGTTTTTTGCCCCCTCCTTCCGAATACCACGACTCAACATTGAGACAAAAGGTATTCTCCTCAAATTCTATGAGAAGTATTTTCACCATCTAGACAACCCTGTTGTTTACTGCAGACATGCTGCTGAAACCTGACACTGAAAATCTGTGTTTCTTCAGCTCTTCTTCACTATGCTCCCACTGCCAATGGTCTAAAAGTATTCCAGTTAGGCAGAGAATGAAGAATAAAAGGGCCTAGGCAAGCATAAAAAGACTTTATATAAAGGAGCTTCTTTGCCAGAGGCTTTCTTAACTGAGGTACGACTGTTCTTGTGAAGCTCAGCCCTTCAAACACATGTACCATTCCAGTTTGAATTGACACCAGTGCACTATTGTTGTGTTCTTTAAAAATGTGGGCACTGCTTGAACTTGGCCTTAGAAGGCAAGTAAAAAAATCAGCTCTCAGTTCTGTGTATAACTTGGTTCTGGTGTACCTTGTTGGAAGCAATCTCTTGGCTACTGTGCAGTGGAGGGGCAGGGATATCCGTGTTTAGCTCCTCAAGATTAGCAGAAAGATTAAGTGTGGCTGTTTGCGGGGAGGAATTATGCAGATATCCTGCAAGCTCCTTGTCTCCTTTTATATCTTCAACTTTCTTCCTGGTTTGGTTTTCAGGGTCACTGAGGGTGATAACAAGATTTAGATGGAGTTAAATTCTGTCCTGTTGCTGGGCTGGAATGGGAACCAGATAAAGCCCAATAGTTCAGAGCTCAGGACTAAAGGGAGAAAAACTGTCCTAGTAAAGGCAGCTTTAAGCACAGCAGCTATAAGAGGTTTCACTAACAGTAAATTCTCTACCAGTTTAACAGACCCTCACCCCAGCTTTGTTACTAATGTTGCCCTATCTTTCCTTGCACTGTGGGTGTAATGTATTTCAGTACTTTTGGCCAGTTTCAGAGAGTTGTTACTAAAGAAACTCAGATATGCAGAGTGGAAGAAAGAAAGGGTGAAGGAAAACCTGTGGACTCCCTGTCCCAGTCCACGGATGGTTTATGGGGAGATGAGATCCAACAAGAACTGAGGACTCATTCATACTGCCCAGCTATAACATTATGATTCCACTTTAATTGCTATGGTCACATCCTGTGCGGTACTGGGATTTGTAGTTTGGTCAGGGTACCAGAGGAACTCCTTGACTTTGAATCCTAAAGGCCCCTCCTTCAACTGAAAATCCCAGGAATTCCATGGGACAGAACCATGGTGGTTAAAGTAGAATCATAGCACTATAATTATGTGGCATGAAGGAGCCATGAATTTCTATCTCTTGCCCAGTTCTAAGCAAAATTAACTAATGCCTGTCTGGAATCCTGGGGTGTATCTATATTGTAGAAATAATGCAGTTTGACACTACTTTAAGTGCTGTAGCTCTATCCTATGGAATCCTGGAATTTGTAGTTTTATAGGGTCTTTAACCTTCTCTGCCAAAGAGTGCTGTGCCTCAAAAAAGCTAAAAATCCCAGGATTCTGTAGGATGGTGCCATGGCAGTTAAAGTGGTTTCAAACTGCATTATTTCTGCAGTGTAGATGCACCTCTGGTTTAATGTGCAAGAATGATTGAAGGCAGGAAGTTGGAGTCAAAATGGCATCTTGTCATGCTCCAAAACATCACAACAACTTATATCAGTGGTTGCTATTGTTGCAGTCCTTAATTTATTTGTTTATATCCTGCCTTTTCCTCAGCCCTGAAATTCAAGGCAGCATAACTACAAAGTTAAAACAGGTACAGATAAAAGTCCACATCATTAAAAGATACAAAAGTTATAACATAATTAAAGTGTAATTAGTATTAAACACTATTTTAAAATATACCCATCTATAAAACAACAACAACAAACACATGTAATACAACACATTGTTAAAAGCCCTTTTCCCAGGAGTTCCCAAACAACTGTTGAAACATAACATTTTCTGCCTGCCTCCAGAAGGACATCATGGATGGGGTTCTTTTCCCGAATGTGCCTTTTGGACTCAGCTCAGACTCTTACCTAATGATACAGCAATCAATATTAACTTTATAATGTGTTTCGACACATGTGATGCAGCAGAGATGATGATGAGTGTGCATTTGTTTGGAAGGCGACAGGGATTGTATCATGCCATCTTCTGTTGTTCTGCTTAGAATATGACAGGCATATAGCTTGCATGCATCCCCTTAAATGGAGTCTGACTTTTGGCTGGATTTAGCAATGATGTGCCAAGTGGGTTGCCTGTATGACAGGGGCTTTGTGTATACAATTGTGTTCCTTTTGTGTGTGTGTGTGTGTGTGTAAAAGTGTCCTTGCCATGCAAGTCATTTAAAGTGTCATTGTGAGAACATGCTCTCATTCCTTTGGGATCTCTTTGTTCCTGCAAAGGCAACAAGCCTCTGGTTTTCTCCAGAGAGTCCAGACAATAGGTAAAGGAAGCAAAGCATGCAAGAGAGGTCAGAGTTCATACATTTTCTTTTCATGCTGAACAGTTTAGCAGTCTATCATTTTTCATTAAAAAGTTAGGTAGGTAATCTGACTGCTGTCATTTTCTGGTACAAACCCGGAACAATTCTATTATGCTAATGGAATTGCTTCTCGATTTATATCTCTTTCCTTTCATCCACCTGATGCACAGTTGGAATAATCATGCATAATTTCAGCTCTGAACATGGATGTGGTAGCCAGGGCTTAATGCTAGGCTGGCATTTGAGTACTTTTGCAGATTTTTTTAAAAATTGTTTTTACATAAAGTTTTTTTTTTTTTAATTGCGGATGTCACACCAATTCATTACACGAGCTTCCATATTCCATTCCCATCCTTGCTGAAGAATGGTTCAAACCTACTCTCAGGGGAATAATTTCACCCTGCTCTTTATTCTTCAAGTTTAGGAAAATCCATCATTGGAGGAGAACACACAGCTTAACCTAAAGGAAGGGGAAAGGGGAAAACACAAACTACTCCCAAAATCATAGGCAGTTGTTGGGAATCACCAACATGATGTCTTGAGTCACCACTGCACATTCTTGGTATGATTTTTGTGTCATCATTGGGAAAAGGTCTTCGACAGTTAGGGAGATAAAAGTTATCACATTCTTGGTGAATAAACCTCTGGGTTAGGAACCAAATAGAACCTGTATCAACACTATATTAAGAGATGGGGGGATAATACTGTGTCAAGTAGTATTTTACTCAAAGTAAGTCTTGTTGAAATCAGAATTCTGAGACAATATGGTTATAATTCTGCTGTTTTGATTGGTTCTCAGATAGGACAACAAAACCAACAAACATGGATACTTTCTGAAGGATGGCTCCTAGCACTATCAGTCAAAAGTGTTTCTGTAGCTTCTCAGTCCTTCTCTCCTTAATGGAATTTGTGGTTGTAAAATGGAGGTCGTATGGGAGGGACTAGCACTCTGAGGAGCCACCCGCGATCACTGATTGTGGTTGGGGTGCAGGGAGATGTGAGCAGTGGATTCTGCTTAGATGATGCTCTGCTGGTCTTTCTACCCCATGACTGATACTCTAGAGAAAGCGCTTGTTTTTAAGGTGTCTGGTGGTTAACAGGAATTAGTCTTGGGAGCAACCAATCAAATGCAGGAACAAACTCACAGAATCATAGAAGCTTAGAGTAGGAAGGGACCACAAAGGCCATCTAGTCCAACACCCTGCCTATCCAAACAATGTCTTGGCAACCATCCAAAGGCTGATTACTACACAGCTGATAGCAGAGGCACAGCACAGTCATGCTAATTACAGGCAAAGGGATCAAGGCAGTGTGAAGTCAGACACTTACTTTACTAGCAAGCAAAACACAAGTCTATAAGCATAGTCCAATATACAAGGTCCAGATATGACAAACAGAGTTCAGGGTAGTCCAGCAGAATCCAAGTCAGGAAAACAGAGTCCAAAGTAAACAAACACAGTCCAGGTCAAACACAGCAAACAGGAACACAACAGGTGCTCAGGTAGATCAGATAATCTTCAATGACCCCTTTATAGAACTATGGAACTATGGTTCTATGGTCTGGCCCCTTCAGATACAAAGGACAACTGCATTAGCTGCTGCTTAACTAATTGCAGCTTCTTATAATTACGCTGAGACTGCCTCAAGCCCTCCTTTTATTGTCTCCATGCTGTGAAGGTAGGTATAGGTAAGTTGTCCTCTGTATCTGAAGGGGCAGGACCCTCTGTCAGAGCTGGTACTGAACTATTGTCAGTCTCTGAGGCCTGTGGCTCTGGAACATCCTCCTCTCTGGTTCTGCAGGTCCTGGCATGTCCATTGCTTCAGTCTCTGAGTTAGAGTCCATTTCCAAGCTCTGGAAGTAGGGCATGACACTGCCATGCAGGAACATACTACTAAAGCACTCGTAAACAAGAATGTCTATCTAACCTCTGTTTAAAGACCTCCAAAAAATGGAGAGCCCACCACCCTTTAGAGGCAATCTATTCCATTGTTGAAGAGCTCTTACAGTAAAAAAAGTTCTTCCTAATGTTTGAATTGAATTTCTTTTATTGTAAAGATAAAACCAAGCAGGATCAATCACTAAGGATCAGGATAGCATGTGCTAAGAACTATATGAGAGTGGACACCTTTCCTCCACTTTTATATTTGGAAATACTTTTGTTTTAAAGAAAAAAAATTGAAAGGAAAAAAAATCCTTACAATATGAAAAATTGAAAGGAAATAAAATCCTTCCACTTATGCCCCTGAACTGTCATTCTCCTGTCATCTGCTCTTTCTAGCCCAGTCCAGCTCTCCTGAAACATCATCAAAGAGAGAGGGAGGAAGGGAAATTAGAAATCAAAAGCAAAACATGTGCCCCAAACCATTCACAGGCTGCATTAATAGCTCAACTCCATCTAATCTCTTAAAATAGCTTTGGGACCATTTGTCCCCATGGCCATGTGGAGATAGCACTACAGTGTTACTAGAATTTTCTGGTAATTGATGATTATGAAGCCAGTGCCAGTTCTTGCCTACAGCAGTTATTTTGTTCTTAATGGAAGAAACCACCTGGTATATATGTTTTTGCAGAAGAGAGATGTCAAATCAATACTTGAACAACTCAGGCCTTTTCATCTGCTGGAAATTCTAGAACTGGATTGATGTTTATTGTGTCTTGACCTACCAGATGCACAGAGGAAGTGAAGACTCCAGGTGAAGAAGTCAGCAAAGCTAAAGTCCATTACAATGTGGAGTTCACATTTGACACAGATGCACGGGTGGCCATAACAATTTATTATCAAGCTACTGAAGAATTCCAAAATGGAGTAGTGAGGTAAATAATAGGAGGGCTACGGAATGGGGACCATATGCATCCCATAGAATCTGTTGAGATTGCAGTGGCATAATGCTGTTAAGTTCCAAGCACACTCAAAGTGACAACACTGCCACTGCCCAGTACATTTATCCCCAGAGAACATGAGTCATGCCTCCTTGGTTTGTCATCAATGTGTTTATTGTAACATTTGAGACTGCACACATGCAGTCTTATCAGGGGCTAACACACATTAGCTAACACACATTGGAAACTGCTTAATGCAGTGTAGATGTGTAAATTGCTGTTGCTTAAAACAGTTTATAAGCTGCTCTGATAGCCTTGTGGCTGAAGAGTGGGTATAAATAACTAATAAAAAAATTAAAAAAGGGGGAGCTCTTTCACACTACAGAATTACAGTGCTATGATTTCACTTGTGCTGCTGTGGTTGCAGGCTATGAAATCCTGGGATTTGTAGTCTGAACTAGAGTTCTCTGGCTGACAATTGAGACTGAATCCAGACAAGACGGAGGTGCTCACGGTAGCGGCCCTGAAACCAAGAATTGGGTTGCAATCTCCAGTCCTGGATGGGGTCACACTCTCCTCCAGTGACTGTGTTCACAGTCTAGGGGTGCTCCTTGACTCGTCGCTCCTGATGACAAATCAGGTAAATGCGACAGTCAGGAACTCTTGTTATCAGCTTCGGCTGATACGCCAGTTGCGCCCTTTTCTGGAAGTAAGGGATCTTGAAACTGTTGTGCACGTGCTGGTAACCTCACGTCTTGATTTCTGTAATGCACTCTACAGGGGGCTACCCTTGTGCTTAGTTCGGAAATTACAGCTGATACAAAATATGGCAGCCAGGCTAGTTTCTGGAACATCTAGGAGGGACCACATTACTCCGGTTCTGAGGTCCCTCCACTGGCTGCCTATCAGCTTCCGGGCCCAGTACAAGGTGTTGGTTATCACCTTTAAAGCCCTAAATTGCTTGGGCCCAAGCTATCTCAGGGACCTCCTTCTCCTTTATAATCCTCCCCGCACTCTCCGGTCCCCTGGGAGGAATTTGTTGCAGCCACAAAGACCTAGACTGGTGACCACCTCCCTGAGGGCTTTCTCAGCTGTCGCCCCCAAATTGTGGAACGGCCTGCCGGATGAGATCTGCCTATTGACATCATTAGACAGCTTTAAAAAGGCTGTCAAGATGGTTCTCTTCAGGCAGGCTTTTCCGGAATAGCTAACCCCAGCCTCAGGAACCCCCTCTGGAGGTTGATTCTGGAGCTCCTAACTGATGCTGCTCGCTCGGAAGGGTTTTTAATAAATTGTATTATATGCTGATTTTAATTTGTATTGATTTAATAATGTTTTAAGGGGGGGAAAGGGATTTTGAGTTGTTTGATACTATGTACTATTTTACTGTTGTAAGCCACCCTGATTGTTCGCAGAGGGGCGGGATATAAATAAATATTATTATTATTATTATTATTATTAATTCTAAGCCCCCCTCCCTAAATGCAAATCCTAGGATTCCATAGGGAGTTAAATTGGAATCATTGCACTATAATTCTATAGGGTGACAGGATCCAGGGTTTCTGAGCATCTGAGTTTCTGGCAATCACACTCATGCCATGCTTCCATTGCAGACATTTTGCTGAACATATAAACATTGGCAAGGGCACAGTACTGAGGATGGAGATGGCAAGCACTGTTTTGCTCCCACCATCCTTATGCTGAATGTCTGGATGGAGGGGATTGTTTGAGTACCCTTAAAAAAACGAGATCCCTTTCTCTTTTAGCACTTAATGCATGGGTGGGCAGCATTCATGGGCCACATGTGACCTCCTTTTGTTGTGAGCCCCAGCATTTGTCTCAGCTTAATTTTGGGTGGGTGGGTGGGTGAGTGAGTGGGTGGGTTAAAACTGGGGAGCCCATGTTCCAGGTAGCTTAACATAATATTTCTGTTCTAAGGAGAAAATCACATTTAGCCCACCTGTAACTGTCAGTGGAGGGGCAATAACCTTGCTTTTGGGAAACAACAGTATACTGTGGCACCATCCCCATAACAGAGAATTTCCCGGTGGAATTTCACAGGTGTGTGAAATGTATAGCCCTACAGATGCTGTTGGGCTGAACTCCCATCAGCTTTAGGTAGCCTAGCTGATGGTAAGGAATTATGGGAAATGTGATACATCAACATATGAAGAGCCCACCCCTGCTTTAGAAGGAAAAATCTATGGAGGCTAAAGGTGTTTCTATATTATTTGAGTTTATTTTAAAATATATACAAGGGCATAAGTGGAACCAAACAGTCAAACCCTCTTAACAGCACCAGAATCTCTTAGAATCATAGAATTGCAGAGTTGGAAGAGACCACGAGGGCCATCCAGTCCAACCCCCTGCCATGCAGGAAATCACGATCTGTCGGGGATGGCATCCCTGACAGATGGCCATCCAGCCTCTGTTTAAAGACCTCCAAGGAAGGAGACCCCTTGTTATTCAACATCAGATCCCCGTAGAGCAATTATTCTCTGCCCTTCAGTCTCCAGGGGTTTTGGATTTCAGCTCCCCAAATCCCTGACCACTGGCCATACTGGCTGGGATTTCTGGGAGTTGAATGTGCTGTGTGTACACAGAAGAGGAATCAGCCAGACAGAAGTTGATGGCCTGTCAGACTCAGAAAGATGACTTGAAGGTTTCTAGTAGCAATTTGTACTGTTGAGTCTCAGGCTCATATCAACCTCTGCAAAAGCAGAATTCAGTCCAGATTGGCTTTTTACAAGATGCACAGAATTCAGTGTGGTATGGCTTTTGATCTGTCACAGCAGGGTGCCATCAGGCTGCATAGAAGTGCTTCACAATGGATCAGTAGTGCTGGAGGTGAACATTGGTGATGACATGTCCTGAAAACAGGCCCTGGGGATACTGGGGCAGAATTTTGATTGCTGGTTTGATAGTCTTAAGAATAAACCAGATATCCAAGGGAGGTCTCTTGGGGGAACAAATAGAGTAGGCCTGAGATTAGCTTCAAAGTGTAGCTTGGTTTTCCTTGTTTTTTTTCCTGGCTGTGAGGCCGTGTTCTGGAATAGTTTCTTTCTGACATTTTGCCTGCATCTGTGGCTGGCATCTTCAAAGAATGGTTGGGTAGGAGTGTATGTGGAGTTTATATGCTGTGAACCCCTGATGCCAGCCACAGATGCAGGCGAAACGTCAGAAAGAAACTATTCCAGAACACGGCCTCACAGCCCGGGAAAAAACCCAAGGAAAATCTATAGATGCTGATCGTGAAAGCCTTCAACTTCACATTGTAGCTTGGTTGCTTGAGATAAAATTGATGTCTTCCATGGAGGAAAATCTTCTTTCTTCTTGAGTATTAAAAATTTCTACCCCATGTTTCTGAGGCTTATGCATCACTTGGATGCTTACAATAATTAATGAACATAGCGTCACCATATAATAACAGTATCAACAAAATTCAGTAGAAGCAGGCAGAACTGCTTTTTTTCAAAAGCACAAGATAAAAGCATTACCTGTTCAAGCGGGGGGGAGCCTTCAAGAACAAGAACAAGGAAGTCTTTATTATCCAGTGGAAGGTGACGGTGGTAGTGGGGAGAACCCTCTGAGTTTTATGGGCCAACCTCTACTACAACCTAGAATGCTATGTGCCAGGATGCAAGAAGAACAAAGATACATGATGTGGCAGTTTACCCTATTCTCTCCTCCTTTCTCTGTTAGTTACATCCCCAAAGACAACAGTTTACAATCTGAGACTGTCCACTACAAGAGAGGAGTGTGCCAGCAGTTCTGCCTCCCTTCTCATACTGTTGACCCCTCAGAATGGACCGAAGAAGAGGTAAGGCTTAATCAGGTTGAGAAGCGAGGCAGTGGAGTTCAAGGGATTGTCTGAGCAGGAAACAGACACACAGGAACTTCTTCGTAAGCCATCAGACTATTAATACTTAGGTGCTAGAGGAGCTGTGATGTTCTGCACAGAATCTATTCCTTTTTCATTTCTGTTGAAGCACCTGGTAAATTTAGGTGTTCTGCAAAACAAAGGATTGAGGTGATCATGTTTAATCCTACTCTTGGAAGTGGTTGAGCGGTATGCTCTAGTTTTTACAAGAGTACCTGGGCCAAGCAAAATGGGGTCAAAAAGGGAGTGAGGGCGGTGGAGCTTTGTTTCTGCAAAATATGTTAGAGAAGAGGCAGCACTTAAGAAAGGATGGTTCTTAAGTCATACATCCTATTTTTAAAATGTATGTGTCCTGCACTGCTAGAGAGACACCAAGAGTGTGTTTAGTGTTTATTCTTTATCTGTTCAGCTGTTTGGAAGAAATTGTTATTAATCATTTATTAGTAAAGGTTAGGTTCTGCTCTGTGAGTTCAAAGTAGTGTACCTTGCTCCCTCCTGCCCCAGTTTTATCCTCCTAATAAGCCTGTGAGGTTGGTCAGAGAGTGACTGGCCAAAGACACTCAAGTGAATGTCACGGAGTACCAGAACTGGGTCCCTCCACATTCCTGTTCAGCACTGTAATCACTGTACCCAAAAACCGTTTGTTCTAAAACTTGACATTGCAGGTCAACCAGCATTTCCCCCAGACAATTATCTCTAAAAGCCAAATTCTGTGAGAATGGTGCAGTGTTGAAATAGCAACTTGAATTTTCAGATATGGTTGCATATATCCAACTGTTTAGCCATTTTCCACCTTAATACTTGCCTCACTTTTTTCCTTCTTGGTCTTTACAGCTGGGCTTTGACATAGACCATGAAGTCTATCCCATGGTGGTTCTTGCAGTGGTAGATGAAGGAGATGGTAAGGGATGGTTTAAATTAATTTTGGCCCTGATTTAATATGGGTGCCCAAATTTAAAATGGGTTTTCCTGCAAGCTCTCACAGTACTTTTACAATACAGCTTTTGACAAGATAACCACATTGCAAGGATTTTACCACATGATAGGTTTTTGTTGGACAATTGCACTGGCTTAGTTTGTGTTTGATCTTTCTTTATCATATTGTGTTGTGACTCTCCCGTTGTTGCATTGCATTTCCCTCATTATTGGATTGTACCTTTTCATTGATGGAAGAACCCATTAATGGCTCCAATATCGCTGCTGTTCAACTGTTGTTTCTGGTGCGATAATTTCCTTCCACAGCAGTTCCGATATTGCAGCAGTCATGTGGTGTGAGGTACAGTAGTTCACCTGCTCTTCTTCCCCGCCTTATCTCCAAGCAGGGTGAAGTCATTCCACTTCTGGTGTCCAAAGAGGATATCACAGGAACAACATTGCTTTTACTCTGTTCCCCGGTTTTTATTTTTAATTTTTATTTGTTTTGCTGTAATTGTGCAATTGTGCTGTCATGGCAGGTTGCCAGCATGCCACAATTACACAATTACAGCAATGTCTTTATAACATAGATTAAAAGCAAAAGAAAGTAAAACAAAACAACTTCAATTTCCAGTATATTTACTCCTGTACAACATACATGGAAAGTAGAGAAAAAAACAAATTAACAATTGCGCTGCCATGGCAGGTTACCAGTATGCTGTAATTGCGCAATTATAGCAGCACCCTGCATTTGCATGAAGTGCTGAAACTGTGCAATTGTGGCATTTTAAAAAAGGGGGAAATTAAACAGTGTGCATATGCTATGTAGGGCAGACATGGGTAGAAAGGCGGGGGGGGGGGTCAAGTGAGGCAATGTAAAAGACTGATTGTGGGAATGTGCATCACCAAAGTGGCGCTATAGCCCTATTGTAGAGAAGGTGCGGTGATGATTGTTTCGATACCAGTGTGTTTCCATTTGCTTAAACAATGCAATTACTGCGAAACAACAGGCTGGTATGATAAAGCCCCAAGTATGTATCTGATGCCCCTCTTGAGTAACATTAACAAACAACCACACTCTGAAAGCTAATTATCAAGCTATTTGTACACATTTAGTTAACCTGACTTTAATCTTTGTCAACTCTAAAAGCTACCCTTATTGAGGAATCAGGCATCTGCAGGAAAAATAAGTGATTTTTGCCCACATTCATCCTTGCTTGTTTGGCTGTGTTGCAGAACATATGGGCCATTGCCATGTACTCCTGGCAACATTTGAGAAGGTGAGTGTTGTCTTCCTGCTGATCTCTTGTCCAAGATATTTTTGTGTGCAACAGACATGGGTCACACCTCCTGAATGTGCGCAAAGAATTCAGCCCAAGAGCAATGTATGGTAACAGCACTGGGAAGGCTGTTGAGCTGCTTCAGGAGCTGGCAGGTAAGGTGAATTTCCAAGGGTTAGTAGTGTAGTGATAAATTACTAAGCACTGATGTTCATCTTCATAGTCTTCATAGCAACACCCTTAAAAAGAGCCCAGATATACAGGCAGCTGTGTTGATCCCTATTTACACATTAATTAGAGTTGTTCTCAGTTTTGTGAATCTAATGTTTCTTGGCTGTCTGGCCACAACAAGACCACCCCAAAATATTTTGCATTAAGTCAGAAATAATAATAATAATAATAATAATATTTATACCCCGCCCCTCTGTTAAAACAATCGGGGCGGCTTACAAAAATTAAAATACCATACAGATAAAATCCCCAAACACCCCCCACCCCACCCTCCCCCATAAAAAAATATTAAACAATTATAAATTAAAACCAACAGATCAAAAAAATAACAATTAAAAACAATAAATACAATAAAATACTATAAATGGCCAGCGGACTAAAAGAAGCCAGGATCCCCTGAGGCCGGGATCTAATTAGGAAAGACCTGCCGAAAGAGATCCGTCTTTAGTGCTTTTTTAAAGCTACTCAGGGTTGTTATCTGACGGATCTCGTTCGGCAGGCCTTTCCTAATTATTAATTCTATATAGACTTAATATATAGAATATATTAATATTCTATATATATATAATAAACTTACTACAAGTTTGGAAAAAAGTTAAAAAATTCTTTTACTTTAAACTACCTTATTGGACCTCCCCTCAGGAGGCACTTCAAAACAAGTGGAAAACCACCAATTATTGGTTGAAATATAAAGACCTATTGAAAGCAAATGGAGAGCGGGCAATAATTCTGAAATCCATAGAAGAACTGGAGGAAAAATGTAGAATTAACTGGTTTACTTACTTTCAGATAAAAACGAGATTTCAGGAGGATATGAAAGTAGGTAACAGAGAGAGAGAAGAAAACGACTTAGATAAAGTTTTATGGGGAGAAAAAGAAAAGGGGAAGATTGGTAAACTCTATAAGCTACTTCTAAGTAGAAGTTTAGAAGCAGACAATATCAAAAATCATATGATTAAGTGGGCTAAGGATTTTGGGTATCCTCTGGAGTTAAAAGCATGGGAAAAAGCCAGAAACAGAAATTTTAAATTTACAAGCTGCCAAAATCTGAAAGAGAATTACCAGAAGGTAGCCCATAGGTGGTATTTTACTCCGGTAAGACTTAATAAGATTAACAACTCTATCAGTAATAGCTGTTGGAAGTGTCAAGAAAATGTTGGAACTTTAATACACATGTGGTGGAGTTGTAAGATAGTGAAGAAATTCTGGGGCAGAATACATAAAATCTTGGAAGAAATCTTTCATTTTCATTTTGAACCAAAACCTGAAATATTCTTGTTAAATATGATTGAGGGACTAGAAAAGGAAGTGGTTGGAAAAAACTGGAAGATTGTATTGTATTTAATCACAGCAGCTAGATTGACAATAGCACAGATGTAGAAATCACATAAAGCTCCCACAATAGAAGAATGGTTAAGGAAATCCCAAGATCTCCTAGAAATGGATATACTGACTTCAAAAATTCATAATCTCCCCAAGAAGAAATCAGTGGAGAAATGGAGACCAGTTTTAAAGTTTTGGGAAACAAGAGGAGTGTGTTATGATGAAGAGAATTTGTTATTAATGCGATAAAGAGGGGAAGAATAAAGGAAATAAGGTTTTGATTGTAATAGAAAAGAGAAACTGTAGAGATCCAGAAAACAATTTGGAATTATATGAAGTTGTTAGATTAATGGTTTGAGCAAGATGTCGATTCCAAAAGCATCACCCTATAGGAAGTCAAACGGTGTTTAGGTAACCAAGGATACAGATACACGGCTAAAGATACAAGGCTGTGTAACATTAGAAATATGAGGTATTGATTAAGCTTTGATTAGTTAAAATGTAAAAAGAGTGTAGGAATAAGTTTATTATTATTGCAATTATAATACAATGTATAAGCAATATGTTGAAGAAACATGTATAAAGAGAATGGAAACTGAATAAAATATTAATGGAAAAAAAAGAAATAGATCATAATATGGTGTGGTTCTGGGAATATCTGACCAACCACACCTTAGAATAATTACAATTAAGCCAAAAGGGAACCGAGAAGCCTCAAATGGATGGCAGATGATGTCCTCATCCTTATCAATCAAAAAGTCCCAACATTTCAGTCTAGGTAGCTCTGTCTCTTTTGCCTCATTGGCAGTGGGTATGACTGCAGATGCCCCACTGCAAGGGCCTTTGGCTTAGAACCTGGTGGTCATGTCAACACAGCCATAACCGTCTTCAGTTGCAACTCACCAGCCCCTCCCCACCAAATCCAGGAAGGTGATTCCAGGACCATGAAGGACCCTTAGAGAGGTCCACAGAATTCCATCTCACATGAGGGATGTCAGCCTCTTGGTGGAAAGATGGAAGGAACAGAGCACCTTCCCTGACCACTAGAACACCTGCAGACTGAATCTGCAGTCCTGGTAGGAAGTCTATACCAGGCAACTGAAGGTTTTGCTGACCCTGGAAGATGTCAGGAGGATTTGTCTCTTATTGTGCTTTCAAGGCTGCTGCCACAGTGTAAAAATAATGCAGTTTGACACCACTTTAATTATCCATTCCATTCAATGGAATCCTGGGATTTGTAGTTTGTTGTTGCACCAGAGTTCTCTGATAGAGAAGACTAAATAGCTCACAAAACTACCAACCCCAGAATTCCATAGCATTGAGCCATGGCAATTAAAGCAATATCAAGCTGCATTATTTTTGCCATGTGTCAGCAGCCTTAGGCACTGAGAGCTATTTACTGAAGGTGTTTGAGACATGTGGCAGCAGCTCATGTCACCTGTCAACTTATGAATTTCATAGGGTTTTCTTAGGCAGGGAATACTCAGAGGTGATTTCACCAGTTCCTTCCCTGAAAATACAGCCTACAGCACCTGGTATTCAATTGCCATCTTCCATCCAAGTACTAACCAGGGCTGACCCTGCTTAGCTTCCAAGAACAGACAGGATCTGATGCCTTTAGTGCATTTAGGCCATTGTGGTACCTAATCAGAAAACATGCTGTTAGAGCCCAGGTGGAAACAACTCCTCCTAGCTCATGATGTTCCCAAATGCCTTCATTCATTTAATTAGCCTGTATGTATTCCCCAAGCAGCTGTTCATGGTTCAGCAAATGTAGAAATATTTACAAAACCATATGGCGAAATAAATTAAACAAATTGGAGGTTGCTTTGAACTTGTGAACAAAATGATCTTTGTTGAGAGCTAGGGTAGTGAAGAGTGATGCTGGGAGTGTAAAAGGGATGGGTTTAAAGGGAAATGATATTTAGATTTCTGAAGTGCTGGGCATTACTTGAATAGAACATGTTCCTTTTTTGTTATGTTATACAGCAAACATATCTTTTTAAACAGATTCTTATCATTGAATGAATTCTGCTTCATCACCAGTGTATTCTGTAAAGCCTCTTGACAGAGAATGATGCCAAAGTTTTTGTCTCATCATTTGTGTCTTTCTCTCAGCATGCTGATGGCAGCTTTTGCGTGAAACCCCTCAAACAGAAGCAAGTGGTGAGTGTGTGGTTTCTGAATATTTTCATGTACATTGCTACGATGCTCTTTTCAGCTACAGCACTTCTTGTTTCCTTTTGTCCCCCATTCCATCTGCTTGCCTCCACTTTGGTGAAAATTGTAAAGTAAGGATTGTTAAGAGGATTGTTTCTGAGAGCATACAACTCCCTTGCTACAATAGCTCCACTGGGTTCTGCTCTGTTTCTGGGCACAATTCTTAAGTGCTAGTTATCACCTATAAAGCCCTATGTGGCTTTGGCCCAAGCTATCTGACAGACCTTTTCTCCCCCTATGAGCCTGCTGGGGCCTTGAGATCCGGGGCTTCATTTGGATTTTTAAAAAAGCTCCATATGACAGGCAAATGTGCAATCATTTGGATTATCACATTCGCGCAGATATGAACAGGCAGCACAGTCTGATTGGCTAGATGAACATGAGGTGGGGCTAGCAAAGAGAGAAAGTGCTTGCTGCCCCCATGTTGGATTTTTGGCCAAGTGAGGGTTCGGTAAGTCGATCAAACGTTGATTTTACACTCTCTTTCTTTTTCTTTGTGTTAAATACAAACTATCGCATGTGCACACTGTGGGAAACTTTTTAAAAAATTGATAGTGGCAGATTCAAAATCACGAGTAAATCACTCGCTTCTGCCATCTTGGCTAGGGGTTCTTGTGGAGTTTAGGGGGGCTCTTTTGACCACGAAGACAGGTCACATTGTTGCAAATGCCTGCTTTTTTGCACATGTTTGCATTTCCCCCCCTCGTATAGATGAGACCAAAGACTTTTTTTTTTTATTCTGACAGGCTTTTTTTCAGCAGTGAAGGTCTTCAAAGAAAGGACTTTTAAGAGGATGCTGCACTGTTTTAATTGTACTTTAAAAAAAATTTGTATGTAATTGTACATTTTAAATTGTTCTTCATGTTGTCAATAATTTAATTTAATTTTAATGTTGATAATTTTGTTTCTTTTTAATCCATAAACTGCCTTGTGTCTCAGCTTTCAGGGGAAAGAAGATTATGAATAAAGTTAATATGGTTTTATATGTGTGGTTCACATTTGGTAGCAGCTGCTTTTTCTTAGTACAGGTGTGTCCCCAGTTACCTGTCAGATGAAGCTGGGAGGGTGTTTAGAACCACTGAAAAGACCCCCCCCCCAGTGTGCAGACAATTGGGGAGGGGATCCATCATGAGCAGGAATGAGAGACATATAGGCCAGTCAGTTGGATCCTTATCTCCAAGTAGTACAGTTGTCCCTCCATATCCACTGATTTGGTATTCACGGATTTAAGTATTCACGGCTTGAAAATATTCTTTATAAGGGACACCATTTTGCTATCTCATTGCATATAATGGGACTTGAGTATTCACGGATTTTGGTTTCCACGGGGGTGGTGGTGGTGGTGGTCCTGGAACCAAACCCCAGCAAATATGAAGGGACAACTGTATCTCTTACAGAGAGCTTTTAAATTAGGGTGGGGATCCTTAGGCCCTTTGTCTGACTCTGGCCCCCCTATGGTCTTAGTCTGGCCATGCCCCCTTCCATCATCATTTAGTGTTTATTCTGGCTTTTGTACAGTCACCCCTCCTCCCCAATGTTAAAATCTTGAAATAGCTTTCCTAACACTTAGTTCAGACTTAATACTGTCCTTGTTTTTATTGCTGTTCATTTTAGCTCTTATTTTGATATTTTACAATGTTATTTTTTTAAAAAAAAATATTGATCCCATTTTGGCTGTTTTACTTGTTTTTATTGTAATGTTTGTGATTCTGTTCACTTCCCCTGTTTTTGTACTTGTCCTAAGGGCATTGTCAGTTTGTTAGCATGCAAACCTTTTTGGTAAAGGGAAGAAAGAGTTACTTGGAAAAAGGGATTTTATGTATATATATTATTTGTATTTATTTATTAATTAAAATGTTTATCCCCCTCTCATGTCAAATAGATCTTACAAATAACATTAAAACAATAGCTTAAAATATTTTAAGTAAGCTGAAAACATATTAAACATAATAATCATAAAATCATAGAGTTGGAAGAGACCACAAGGGCCATCAAGTCCAACCCCTTGTCCTACAGGAATACACCATCAAATCATTCCTGACAGATGGCCATCCAGCCTCTGTTTAAAAAACGTCCAAAGAAGGAGACTCCATCACACTCCAAGGCAGTGTATTCCACTTCGAAACATCTCTTACTGTCAGTAAATTCTTTGTCATGTTTAGGTGGAATCTCTTTTCCTGTAGTTTGAGTTCATTGCTCTGTGTGTCCTAGTCTCTAGAGCCATAGAAAACAAGTTAAAATCAGATTTAAATGAGTTGTAAAGTTACAGACAGATTTAAAAGATTAAAAAGTTTTAAAAACTATGTACGTTAGCATTTGAGATAAATTAATGAGGCCCAAAGGCCTTGGATAAACATCCAAGTTCTCACTAAATGAAGGGGACCTAAATGAAATGAGTGTTGGTCCCAGTCAGGCCTCCAAGGGGAGGGCATTCCATAATTTGGGGTGTCATGGCTGAGAAGGCCCTCTCTCATGCCCCAACACAGTGGGACACAGAGGAGACCCTCCACAGTGGACCTCAATCCTTGGGCAGGCACACATAATGAGAGGCATTGCCTCAAATCCTGAAGTCTCAAGCTGTTTGGACTAAAATATGCCTGTACTATAATATATTTTTGGTCCCACCTCTTTGCCCACCACTGGGATGTGAGCAAAGAACTTTTCTGAAATTTAGCCCTCCAGCTGAAAGAGATTTCCCAGCCTCATGTTAGGTATAAATGAAAGGACAATCATGGATTAGGTGAGAAAAATGAAGGGCCTGGCTAAGCTAGAGGCATGAAGATGGCTTCCTCACAGCATGGGATGGTGTACATGTGTTTCCAGCTGAACTGAAGGAGATTGTTAGCCTTTGAATGTGGAAAGTTAGGATAGAAGGAAGGAAGTTGTTTCTCAGGTAAACTGTTCCTGGAGGAATACATTTTCTGTTCCTACTTTCTCTTTTTGATGCTGTTTTTCCTCTCCTCTCCTAGGTGGATGGAGTGAGCTACCTGCTTCAGGAGATCTATGGTATAGAAAACAAATATAACACACAGGATTCCAAGGTGAGAACTTTAGCTGAAGATGCAAGGCAGTTTGCATGTTGCATACACATGGGCCCACCAGAGTTAGATTTTGTGATATAAATATGCTGAGGTAGAAATGCTGAAATCTGTATATGTAATAGATGCATGTGTGTGTGTGCACACACACACACACACACCTTTATATTCTTCGAAATAAGATACAAATACTGTATATCTATACACACAAACATTCATCTCTCTGTCTATTTGTAGGTCTATTTCTCTGCGTATGAAAGTATAAATGAGTGATTGGCAACTTCCAGAGGCTAAGCTCCCATCCCCCGCTCTGCCTCCCAAAATCTCCCCAAAGCTTTTCAACCCAAAATGGCTAATAGCACTCTCTGAGGCCTCCAAGGGATGTGATTAGCCATTTTGTCTCATTCTCATGCTCCCTTCAAGCTATTTAGCTCCATACAAGCCTTTTTCAGAACTGGAACTGATTGCATAGCATGGGCCTAGAATAGGCTGCCATCCCTAAAAACGTGAAATGGCTCACTGTGCATCCCAGAGGTTTTGAGGGGGCATGATGGACCATTTTTGTTGAAAAAAGCAATGGGAAAGCAGGATGATTTCTGGGGACCCTTGGAGAACCACAAAAACAACCTTGAGGAGCTCTTTCATCCCACACTTGCCAAAAATAAAAAATGGTGAAACATCTTTTCACTTCAGGTTGGTTACTGCTCAAATGAGTGTTGTGCAAACCTGCCCTAAACAGCATTCCCACTTATTCCCACTTAGTATGGATGTCCCTCCCTACCCAACCATGATCCCAAACAAGACTGATTTTTTGCTTTCCTCTCCCACTCAGGTGGCAGAAGATGAGGTGAGTGACAACAGTGCCGAGTGTGTGGTCTGCCTCTCAGATGTACGGGATACCTTGATCTTACCTTGCCGCCATCTTTGCCTCTGCAACACTTGTGCTGATACCCTGCGCTACCAAGCCAACAACTGCCCCATCTGCAGGCTGCGTAAGTCTGCCCGTGCACTCTTACATCTAGATGTTGGGCCAAAGCAGGTAGCCTTCACTCTCTGGAAAACAAATAGCTGATCCTTCCCAACTCCTTTCATGTATGGAAATGAACTTTACGCATATTCTGTGCACAAAGTTGAAAGAGCCCTACCATTGCCAGTCCTATTCTATGTGTGTATTGAGTTTTGGTAACTGTGGTCATGGCTAGCTATAGCACAGAGTGTTTGTTAGATAAAACCTTTAAGAGTAACTGTTAATCCTTTTGTGGCTTTGGATGTTTTCGGAAACTGCTCATCTTCCCCATCCCCCCTTCTCCCACACCCACCCCTTCTTCTGCAGCATTCCGGGCCTTGCTACAGATCAGAGCCATGAGAAAAAAGCTTGGACCCCTTTCCCCAACCAGCTTCAACCCCATCATCGCCTCCCAGACATCAGACTCAGAGGAACACTCGGTTAGTATGGATGTGCTGTCCATTCAAATATTGATACACACAGAGACCCAAACACACTCTTTGTTGAGCTGATTTTCTGAGCTGCAGACCGCTCTGTTTCAAAACAATGAGCACAGAGAGAGACTTTCTTTGAACTGTCAGCCTTCAAAAGTTTATCTGTGATACAGTTGCATGCAGGCTGTTATGGGCAGTTGTGCAAATTGGAGGATGCAAGGAGAAGTGTGACAGACAGTTGCCAGTCAATCAAATCATATAGTCAGGAGCAGGAAGTCCAGGATTTGTAAAAACGCACTGGCAAATTCTTAAGGCAAGTCAAAGGCAATTTTATGGTGCGAAGAGCTTTACTGTATTGACAAAGTTTGAAAGAAGGACTGTGCTGTGTGTAAATATGAGTCAGGTATGTGGCCAGGAGTGCCAATTGCCCATATTCTTCTATGTATATTCACTGCATTTCTACAAATGTGTTTGGTTTAGAAAAGAAGGAAGACTGATTGTGATATCTTGCATTGCACAAAGGAAAAACAAATTGAATGAACATGACATCTTACTTGAACAAATTATATTAGAAAGATGGACTATGTTATAGTAATATTTTTCAGAAATGAAATTATTTCAGTTTTGGCGAATAAAACAAATGTAGCTCATACATATAATGTGTTGTAACAGTTCAATTTCTTCAGTACATTTTTGAGAACAAGCACTGTATTTTATTTTTAAAATATACAGACAATGTACAGTTGTCCCTCCGTATCCCCAGATTTGGTATCCACGGATTTAAGCATTCATGGCTTGAAAATATTCTTAAAAAATAATAATCCAAAAAGCAAACCTTGATTTTGCCATCTTATATAAGGGACACTATTTTGCTATGCCACTGCATATAATGGGACTTGAGTATTCATGGATTTTGGTATCCACGGCGGGGGGCGAGGTCCTGGAACCAAACCCCAGCAAATATGAAGGGACAACTGTATTTTAATAAATGCTGTTTGTGTGGTCCATGTGCACACATACACATACTCAGGTGAGAAGAAATTGCCTCAGTGCCCCAGTGGGCTGAGAGGTGATACACAAATGCTTTACGTACATACATAA
Source organism: Gambelia wislizenii (assembly GCA_030847615.1). Taxonomy (NCBI): domain Eukaryota; kingdom Metazoa; phylum Chordata; class Lepidosauria; order Squamata; family Crotaphytidae; genus Gambelia; species Gambelia wislizenii. Next base: position 194,660,719 of record JAUMIR010000002.1, read on the forward strand.
TAAAGAAGTAAAGAGTGGTTGACTATCTTTCTTTCAAATGACTCTGGAATTATGCTTGGAAGTCTCCGCTGGAACATATTAGATAAAGGCTGTGTGAGCCAGAAGCCATGGGTGAGCACAGGAATTGCAGATCTGGAAAACCTCTTGGCAGTGGATGCTTTTGAGGGTCTAGATGAGGAATGGGGACTCTGTAGGCCTCCAGTGTTGGATCGCATCTTTCTTCACCCTTACCTATGCTGGCTAAGACTGATGTAGTTTGTGCACTACAGAAATCTAATCAGTCCCAGCAACACCTTCCTAGACTGGGATGATTGTCTTCTGCAGATCTTGTGCATCCTGAGAATTTAGTGCAGATCCTATGTCAATCCAGTGTAGAACTGGGGTTTCCTATGAACTGTGAACACTCTTTGGACAATACTGTGTCACCCTGCAGAGGGAAGATAGCATTATTAAATGTGTATCCACATTTATAGATTGATTCTTAAACTGTTTAGAAAGCTAGATGTCAGGGAGAAGCTCTGAAGCATAATCTTTCCTCTGATATGATAGTTTGGTGTGTGTGTGTGTGGGGGGATATCCGCCCCACCCATGTGGAAATAATAAACTATGCAAATCCCCTGCATATGCAGACAAGAGAAGATGCAACTGGAGCAAATCATCTACAGTATGAATGAACTGATTGGTCATATGGCTGTGGAGGTTGATCTGAGTAATTGTAGGTGGTGTTTTGCCAGGTTTTCAAAAGAGCAATAAGGGATGGTCAAGTCTGGCTGGGATACCTGAGACAGGCCTGCCCCGTGTCTTGCAAGAAGAGAGGCTCTTGAAAGAGTTCTGGGCTCCTGAGAGAGCGCAAATCCTGTGGGAACACCTAAATTCCTGGAAGTGTCATGATGACAGACCCACAGATATCACAAGGGGAGGAATTTTACCACTGCCAGCCTGAACACTCTGCTAGGCCTGGAGCAGGAAGGGCAGGCACCAGCTGCACTCACAACAGAAACACACACACCAGAATTTTGTGTGCAATTTGTGGGCTGTGTGTTTGATCAATACCCCCAAAATAGGGATTTTGGGCATCCCATTGAAATCTCATAAAGGACAAGCTTTCTCTCTTTCTCCTTTTTGTCCAAATCAGGTTGCTTTTGGAGGTGGCTGGGGCATGCTGGTTTTGTCTTGAGCTCCTCTTTCTAAAAGCTGCCCTTGATGTTATAGAAAGTGTCCTTCTCATACCTATCTCTGGTTCCTCTTAGTCTTCAGAGAACATCCCTCCTGGCTATGAGGTGGTCTCCCTCCTGGAAGCTCTTAATGGGCCTCTTGCTCCATCTCCAGCAGCCCTTCCACTCCATGTGCTTGGAGACAGCCATGTGTCAGGCATGCTGCCTTCCTATGGGAGTGATGGCCATCTGCCTCCCATCCGGACACTGTCTCCCCTTGAACGTTTGTCAGATTGTGGCAGCCAAGGACTCAAACTGAAGAAGAGCCTGTCTAAGTAAGTGGCATGTGAGATCCTTTTTCATGTACTTCAGTGGCTCTCCTTCAAACTGCCAAATCTGGTGGCTCGTACCGTTGTCCCTTATGTTTTCTGTCCTTCTTGTAACAGTCTTCCTGATTTATCTGACTCAGAAGTGGGCAACTTAAAAGAATCGGGTGGTGGTGGTGATCATATTGACTCCTACCACACTCAGTAAGAGACTGTATCCCCCCTTTTGCTGGTCCACAAACTGCTTAGTGTCCACCCCTAATCTATAGTAGTTAGATGCAAATGGATGCTTAGGTTGTCTTTGATGGCTTGTAGCTCTTTATAGCCTTTTAATCCTCCCCCTTTCTTTCTGCTAGAAAGAAACACCATCAGATTGTTTTGTCCTTCTCCAGGTCAATATCGCAGAATTCCTCAGTACTACATGAAGAAGAAGATGAGAAGATCTGCAGTGAATCTGATATCAGAATTTCTAGGAGGAAATCTCCCCGTCCTCAAGAAGAGGTGATTGCTTGAAATGTCTTGGGCCCTTTGTTCAAACACTGCTGCTTAACTTTTCTTTCCTACAAATTAGTTGTCTAGAACACATATTCGGAGGGATGAATTCTCCAACTTACTTTCAGAGTTCCTAGGATTTGAACCTAATTACTTTAGTTAGTCACTCATGGCTGGTGGGATGCTGGCAAACTTCTCTCAAGTCCGGGATGGAAAAGAGCTTCAGAGGCTTGTGAATGTGTGTGTGTGTTTCTGTGTATGAATGAATTATTTATATCATGCCTTTCTCTCAAAATGGGACTCAGAAGAGAAATGAATTTTATGTACCTTGGAATTCTTCCCTGGCTCAGAGGAAACTTCAGAGACACAGACAAATTGGTGATTTCTCTGATTGACAGCTGCTTTGCAAAGTGTTTGTCAACCAAGAACCTTTGGCTGCTGGAATTCTGCAGATTCAGATTGGCTCTGTCCAGTGTTATGGAACTAAGTCACACCATTGCATTGGATAGGGCCAATTTTAAGAGCCCTTGGATTGCCCTTGAAAGATGATCTAAGGTTTTGTGGAGGTTTTTTGGTCTCCCAGAATATCTCAGGTCTTTCCTGGCATAATCTGTGTCAAGTTTAGGAGAGCAAACCTATCTTTAATGGCTGAAATAACAATTTTTCCCATGTTCTGCAGGAATGTGGTGTGACACCAGAGAGTGAAAACCTCACCTTATCCTCTTCAGGAGCAATAGACCATTCTTCCTGTACAGGGACACCTCTCTCCTCTACTATCTCTTCCCCAGAAGGTACAACAGGGAAGATTATTTGCCTTGATTCTTTGGGCACATCACTATGAGATTCATAGCCAAACATATTTAGGGTTTACCTCAAATCCCATACTCCTGTTCCTTGCCACCTTTCTGAACTCCTTAATTTAGGAAAAGGGCTGCGTAGGGTGCACACAGGCACAGTATAGGACAGATGTGTGTCTAGTATGTATCTTGGTTCCAAAAATGGTTTTGCAGATGTGCTACCTTGGTTTCCTGTTTTCCAGGAAAATATGTAATTAATGAGCAGTGGGCCATGCTGTTGCTGAAGGCTGGAAAGCAGTGGAAATAGGCAGGGGGAAATCAAGCAGCATAATGACCAAATTCAAAGCATATCAGAATGAAGAATTCACTTGTTCAGGACCAAAGGCTTGATTTGGACCCTGGAAGCTCTTATAAGTTTGTCCTACCTTCCCAGCCATATGGAGCCAAAGGAAAAGCAACAACCAAACCAGCTTGTCTCTTGATGGTGACCAGTCTCCCTGACCGTGTCTTGCCTGCACCTTCCCTCTTTCCTTAGATCCTGTTAGCAGCAGTCTGGCGCAGTCAGTCATGTCCATGGCCTCCTCCCAAAGCCAGCACTCTGAGATCAGCACTGACACCATGTCTTCCATGTCAGGCTCCTACGTAGCTCCCGGCACTGAGGAGGAGGAGGAGGAGGAGGAGGAGCGAGGAGACATGGTCCCATCCCCTGCTGCTGCTAGTGGGGTACCTTCAGAAGAAGATGTAAGTATGGTAAGCCAATAAGATAGCCAACGTACAAGTGGCAGAAATTGTGGGATTTGGGGACTGCGGGTAATGATTCACATCTTCAGTGAAAACCATGATTGTCCGCAGATAAGGTTAGTACCAGGGCCATCAAACTTCATATGGTTCTTGATATGTCCCCTCCCCTCATTGACTTTTAAAATATAAATGAAACTATTTTGGTGTCTGTTGGGTGGAACCTGGTAGATTTGTGACATATCCACATCAATGGTGGCAGAAACTGAGGCTTTAACAACCACCATATTGGATGTAGCCAAGCGTGCATTGTTTTCCACTGGCATAACCTGAAACATTGTTGGTTAGACAGACTTGCCATCCATGTCTTGTTGATTACTCCTTGAGAGGAGATGTAAAAAGCAAATGAGATGAGCAAAACTTCAGGGCATGTGTTGCATGTTGGCGCTGATATCACTGATATAGAGTGCAATATCACCTTAACCTGTCCCTACAGGAAATTCATCAGTAAGACCCAGCTTTTCCCCTCCTTCTCTTCTCTTAGTCAACCCCTGTTGAATCTGTGGATGCAAACTTCGTCAGTGTCTCAGCAGAGGAGCGAGATGCAGAGGTAAAGCTCCATGTCTGGAAAAGCCAGTTTTAGATTTGGACTCTGAATGGAACTGGTGACTCACATAAAGGTTAATAGCTATTATTTAGCTGTACAAAATCTTGTTTTGGGGACCCAGATGTCAAGATGGCATGGACTTCCCCAACCATGGTGAGAGCCAAGGGGTAAAATAAAACATTGTAGTCAATATGTTGTAGGTTAGGTGGACCAGAGCTTAGGAAAGTTACTTTTTATACTATAGTTCCCAGAATCTTCCAGCCTGCATGGCCACTTGGAGTTCCAGTCCAAAAAGTAGTTTTTTGAAGCTGTAGGGTAGCTAGGGATCATTCTAAGGAACAATAATCAACAAGAGAACAGGATCCTAGATGGGTAATGTGATGGAGGAGGAATGAATCCAGGAACTGGGAATCACTCAGGGAAACAGTTTGTAGTTCAAAGCAATGTGTTATGGGAAATAATCTGGAGCAATAAGGAACAGCTTAGCTCAACTAATCTAAGTCATATTGAGCATATTTTCTAGACTCTCATTTCCTTTTGCCCTGCCAAAACAGCACAAAGATAGGGCCTCCAAATCTAGGAGCAGTCAGTTTGAACTTAAAGGATTGTCAGCGTCAGGAATGGCTTTCTGGTGGTCAAAATACCATCCCATTGGGTTTGTCAGAGTGTCTCCACTTGGTTCACCTAACCAAGGCTGAGCCAGAGTGGCTTCTGATTGACATTTCCACTGTATCCCTTCCTCCTTGATGAGTGCTGGAAGTGTGTGTGAGCTCAGTGCAGATTTTGACCTAAATGACCACAATTTAACCCTGAGACGCAACTTCAGGATGCACTATGCAAAGAGTTTGGATGGCAGAGGAACACTCAAACATGTAATCCCTCACCTAGATTCTGAAGCAATACAGGCCCTCAATGTCTGTACCACGTGACAATGCACTCACATGTTTCAGCTCTGTATGTTATTTATGGCAAGTTTTAGCAGGGAAAATACATAGCAAGGAGATCCCCTAGCACCCCATGAAGGAGGGACTTCAGGTCCAATAAATTGGTTTCAGTCTGCCTCGGTGCTTGGCAAATTCCTTTATTTTTTATGTTCACACCTTGTCATCTTTTGTGGCAGGGGAATGACGTCATGGAAGAAGAGGATGGCTCTCCCACCCAGGAAGATGGTAACAGAGCAATGGACCATTACTCCTTCTTCCATGTTTGTTTGTGATTCATATTCAGCTGGCAGTGTTCACAGTGGAGGACAGGGAAGAATAAGGCTTCCTTGTCTGATGGATTCCTGGGTAAAACGTATTAGGAGGGATAGAAGGTCTCCTCGTCTGCATGTGAGCTAGAAATTGAAGCTATGGTATACAAGCAGTACTTTAATATGAAGGGATTCAACAGCTTTTCCAAAACATTTTCAGTATATATGTTTCACTGCCAAAATATTGGGGTGAACATTCACTGGATCTGTATCCAGTCCTAAAGGAAAAGTTAAAAAAAGGATGTTCTTCCCTCTAAACTATGGACTATAGAGTTTATTATATTTTTAAAGAATGGGTATTCTTTATCCTTCTCCCCTTCTATAATCTCATTTATTCCAAGAAGAGAATTTGGTTAGTTGGTCTACTAAAGGTCCACCCCACCCCAAGTTACTTAGATTAACTTTTCTCTTGTGATTTTATGGTGGATAGTAGTAATTTAAAAGACTCTTTCATTTGTAGAGTCTAATGTGTGATTAGTCTTAGGTGTGTTCCTGGTACCTTTAGTAATTGGTCAGATTCTGTGGACATATGGATGAGGTCTAGTGCCCTTCACTCATTGCTAAGGGTCTTTGGTCCCATACAAATTTGGTTTAAGATTGTCAGAAGGTTCATTTTGAGAAGCTCTCCTAGTGGTACTTCCTCTCTTTCTTTAGTATTAGAAAGGAAATAAAACTCTTCACTTCATGGAAGCTCCTCATGAGACCTTTTAATCCACTAAGGAGAGGCAGGTTGCATACCCCCAGAGAGATCCTGGTTGACTTGTGGACTTCCTTAGATTCCTGAGAATCTCAGGCTTCCGTTTTAGAAGTAAACATGAGGTCCTTGTGGTCAGCAGCAAGGAGGCAAGTGTGAACGTGTGTCAACAGGATGCTTACTAAGCACAAAGTTAAAAGTAAAACCCACATGTATATTGTGATTTTAGAAGGTGGCATCCACAAAGCATGTGCAGACCACTGGCAAATGAAACCTGAGCATTAGCTTCAGGCTTCTATTTCCTGATAGTGTTGTCAGAGTGGCCCTTAGGTATTGATCAGAATGTTAATGAGGAGCTGCTTTATGCTTAATCAGGATCTGCTTCGTGATGCTGCTTTCTTTTGTATGTAACAAAACCTGCAGCAAGAATGGACAGATTTACCAATAACAAAAGCATATTGTAAGTTCTCTGAGTTCTATGACACACAAAACCTGTTTGTGACAGACCATGGCATTTTTCTTTTTCTCACTTAACATTTTTTAGACACCCCCATAACCAGATACCAGGTAGCTCAGTCTTTTTTAAATAAACGTATGTATGGCAATATTCAAGATGCCATGATGATTTTTCTGTGGGTCAGCAGATTATACCATCCCTTTTCTTATTCCCTAAACTTCTGCCTCCTCTGGCAAGAGCTTCTGCCTTGGTGCTTTCTGTGCTTCTGAGGTTCTAGCAGACTTGCATGCTTGTCTCTGACAGCCGTCATGCAACATGGATTCACCAGCTCACTCCATGAATGAGTTAAGCCAGAGTCCTCAGCCATGCCTTTTGCTTTTTGATGGTTGACTAAACAGCATTGAGATATTTTCTAACCCATAAGTATTTATTTTATCTTGACTGTTAAAATAACAGAATACAGGTTGACTCCTGTATCCACAGGGGATACGTTCCAAGACCCCTTGTAGATACCTCAAACTGTAGATAATAGGGAACACTATTATTTTCAATGAGATGAACGCTGGAAGTTGACCATAGAATCACAACAAAGGACCTAGAAATGCCTGGAGAGGACTTTTTTTGGATGTGGATAAGTGAAACTGGATATCGAATCCGTGGATATGTGGGTCAACCTGTACCTTTTTTTAAAAAAAATGGACAAGGGAAGGGCATTCTTATTTAAAGTCCTGGCTTGCTGTTTTGGGGCCCATTCACACTACTACATAATTATAGTGCCGTAATTACATGTTAGCTGCTGTGGCTGCATCCTATGGAATCCTCCTAGGTCTTGTAGTTTGGTCAGAGGCACCAGAGGAGCTCCCTGGCTAAGAGATCTTAAGTACCTTCCCTAAACTGTCAATTCCAGGATTCCATAGGATGGCAGTTAAACTGCCATAGGATGGCAGTTGGAGTGGAATAATAGCTCTATAATTATGTCATTTAGAATGGGCCCCTGGTGTTCTTGCACATTTTTTTTGTGTTCTCGCACTAGTTCTTGTGCATTTCTTGCAGCTGAATGGGAAGGAAGAAAGCAGGAGAGGTTGTATAGTCTGCATGGTTTCCTAAGTAAAAGGATCACCAAAGCATTCATGTTATAATACTTTTCTTCCAGTGCTTCAAGAGAGGAGTTGTTAAAGAGGGAATGACTCTTGCTCACCAAAGTAGTCTTCTTTTTTATAGAGAGCAGTATAAAGATCTGCTATTGCAAAGACTTTTGTTCACTCTTTTTTGATCAAATAACAACATTCCCTTTTCATGTTCCAGTGACAATCTAAAACCATGTATATGTATCTGCCCCCTTCTCATTCTGAAAAACTGAACAGTCTAAATCCCATCTGGAACATTATCATGAAAAAACAAAGCAGTAAGATTTTTGTTCTTTGTCCAACCAGATCTTGTTAAAATAAATTCAGTTATTGATGTCAGTGCATTTCAATGCACAATATAGCCCAAGCTGCATTATTCATCCATGTACAGGCAGTTGGTGCTATGATTATTAGAAATGAACACATAATGCATTAATGAACTATGAGGACATGTATGCAGAGTTCCACCTGGGCTGCCACTAAAGTAGTTCAGAAATGGATGCCAAAGACAATTATACTTTTCTGCTTGTTACCAGAACCTGTTGCATCCAAAGCCTTTTATAACTGGTAGATCTGTGTTGTTGTTTCTTACATTATGTTTCTTTCACACTACATAGTTATAGTACTTTGATACCACTTGTAACGGTTCAGTCGAACTTCCAGTCACTTAGACAACAGTCACTTAGACAATAATCATTAATTCAAATGCTTTATTGCAAAGGCATAGAAACAAATTAGCAGCATGTCATTGATAGATCTGAAGCTTTCCCGCCAAGCAGGCTTCTCTAATATCAAACATAGCTTTCATTTCCCCCCACCTTCCCTTGAAACACATCAAACAAGGCTTGACTTTGATTCCCAGTTCCCTCTCATTCCACCTCCACCTCCTCCCTTATTCTTCCCAGGCACAGGCCATCTGCTGACTTTGATGTATAGTGATAGCTTACACTGGAAACCACCAGGCACCCATTCCATTACTTCACCCTCCTGTCCCGGTGCCCCTTTCTCTACTGTCAGGCCTCTGTTTGGGCAGAGCCTGGCATGGCCTTTATGGCAGACCTCTGGCCAGGCTACACATGGCAAGCCTTACCTAACATGGCTGCATCCTGTGGAATCCTGGGATTGGCAGTTGAGAGAGGGGCCATTAGAATTCACAGCCAGAGAGCACTTGTGCCTCACCAACTACAGATCCCAAATTCCATAGGCATATTTCAGTGGTATCAAAGTGCTACAATTGTGTGTTGTGTGAAAGAAACCTTAGTTTAATGCCAGTGTAATTCTTATAGTTTCCCACAAGGAATCTTGAAAAATATAGCTTTTTTTTGTGAGGATTCTGTTAGAAATCCATAGGCGCTCCTTATGGAACTACCATTTCCCAGGGCTACCTGAGGAGAGTGATATGCTCAGTGGGAGGTATCAATCCACTACCAGGTCAATAATGCTTTCTTATGTCAGTACCTCACTCCGTTGAGAATTTCTGTTGTGTTACACTTGCTGAGGAGTTAACAATTTATTGGGCCTTGGCAGTAGAGCATGTATGATTGGGGCGGGGGGGCAGGTATTGATTTTACATCCTCCACAGGGCTTTGATATAGGCCAGGGAGTTACAAAATCTGAAAGATTTTTAGAAGCTGTTTTCTTCAGTTTTCCTCTGCTGCTCTATAACCTGTATTCCTGTGTCTGCTTATTTATTGCCCTTGCAGGCAAAAGTTTGAAATAACCTTCCTCACTGTTGTCTCGAAACAAGCAGGAAAATGGAGGTGGTTGAGGAAACCAGTCAGGATGGCTTAATGCGGACACATTCCAATCAAATGCCTTATTGTCCACTCTCTACCCCACTGGTTGTGTTGTTTGTGTTTTCTCTTTCCCCACCCTTTCAGTTCCCAATATAAAGAATTTTCTTTCCCATTATTTTAAGGAGGGAAAAACATTAACTCAAAGCCCCCAGCTCCTCTCTAACTACATTAACTCCCTTACAGGCCAAAGGACAGGCGCATACCTAGGTATGGAGTGTGACAATAACAATGACATTGGCAACGCAAGCGTGAAAGCACTGGACAATAAGCTGTGCTCTGAGGCCTGCTTACCTGGTGAGTGGCAGTCTGCTGAACATGAACTTTGAGGGGAGGTGGGAGGGGACTTGCCTACATACCCTCACCCCACCCTGAATACCTGTCACCTCTCTGACAGGTGTTGGAACACTAATATTTTTGTATACATATAGATGTACAACATGTAGAAGTAGGTAGAAAGAGTTACATTCAGCTGTGACAACTTCCTGATAACTTGAAACCATAGACCACGAGTCTGGCCCAGCCTGGCTCTGCATCCCACTATTGTATAGGAATAAATTTCAGGTCTTATAATCTTTCAGGCAGTATTTTCCATATGGCTTTCTTCAGTGACTTCTGGGAATTGAAGCTTCCAAAATCTGCTGAAACTTCTTTGTTAAAGATCTCTAGCCCATTTGTCTTTCATAGATGCAGATCTGGGAGTCATATTTAAGCCAGCCTACAAGATGTTGCCTACTTCAAAATGTTTAGTGTACATATGTCTCTGTTCCCTCCTCTTTTTTGGTCCTTCTGTCTTCTCTCTTCTGCCACATGGGTCTCCTCTTTAAAACTGTTCAAAACTGAGGGGAGGGGACAGGAAACAGTGCTACTGGCACTGTCCACTTTAGGTTTGGCAGTAACCAGTTGGCTACCTGAGCCCCTTTACAGAATTACCATTACCAAGGTTTCTTGGAGAAAAGCCATAAGAGTGAAATCAATCAGTGGCATATAGTGTAGACCTGTTCACAAACACATGGAATAAGAAATAGGGTTAACTTTCAGTTCTGAGCCCAAGGTTCACAAAGTATGATATTCTTCCCAGCAGGATCAAGGATGGTGGCATATGTTGCTGACCTTTTCATCATTAGACAGAACGATGTGACTCTCTCATGACATATGCTGGAGGACAGCCTCCTGGCAGTTCCCCCTGAACAACCTATTTCCCTCTTTTAGATGGTAGATCTATGCACAACATATCCAGAGTCCTCTGAACTAGCCTGCAGCATCAAATCTGGTGGAGGGCACTATCTCATTGCCAGTATTGAAATAAGGTTCAACTGTCTGTCTAGATTGCTTCTGTACATGGCGTAGGGAGTGGTTGCCATCTTGTTTCCAGCCTTAGTCTGCAGAAAGACTTAGGCCAGTCATAACTCCTAGATGGGCTCATAGACATACTGGGCAAAGTCATTAGCAAGTGTTGGTTAGTTTAACGGTATGAAAGGAATCACTGTTCCACAAGAAGATCTACTTTATAGCACCTACACCATTCCATCACTGCCATTCATACTAGAACAAGAACCAGTCATTGTCCAAGTCCTTGTACAAATTTCTTCAGTTTCCATTCTTGCCTTACACATGGCTAGCCCAGTAGTGACAAGGTTAATTAGTGAACAAGTATGAACATAATGCAGTTAGAGCCATGTTTAATATCTCTTGGCTTAGCACCAGGATCTCATCCCCACCTTACTTTGTTACTAACCATGGGTATGTCTTGTGTATGTCTTTGCTCTTTCATTGATCTTTCTGCCCCACTGGATTTCATCAGTGTGAAAGTTCATGTTCACTCTACGCCAACACAGTTCTTGTTTTTGTTTTCTTAACCCATGGCTTAACCTTTCCACTCCTCCAGGTTGCTGAATGGTTGGAAAATTTTACTGGCTGTCCTTTTGTGGATCTGGTTGAAATTGAACTGTGAGGAAGGCGAGGGAATAGGCTCATTCTTTATAGATATGCAAATTGGTACTACTGGTCCAAAATGAATGAACATTAAAATTATGGTAGCTTTGATCTCTGAATTTGGAAACCATTGGGCACAATTTTGAATGTAAGTCCCATTGAAATGTGCGGGGCTTGCACAGCTGCAATCCTCCATGGATTGTTTTTATGAGTGCCTTTTAGGGTAGATTTGGCATATCAAAATTCTGTTCCCTGAACCGTGTATGTATTCAAATTTAATTGATTTCAGCAGGACTCAAGTAGACCTAACCTTTTTTGGTTTAAGCCCGAAATCTTCAAAATTAAGATGCCACAGAGCTTTCCTCCCAAGTCAATAAATGTGTTTTCATTTTATAAAACCAAGCAAACCATCCCTTGCTTACTTCATTTTCCTCAAAGCTTCAAGGTTGTAAATTTTGTAATACATGTAAAAACCTTCTTTGGCTGGGGTCTAATTCACTGCTGTTGAGGAAGAGAGCTTTCTTGATCTTTCCTAATCACCCTTTTTTTACATAACTGCTAACAAGCAAACCTTCTTCTTTTACTGTCATCTTGTCCCAATTTATAATTTATTCCACTTGGGAAATTTTGTAGTTAATCCAAGCTTTACTGTGAAACAGCATATGTGCTAGCAGATAAGAGACCCTATAACAATAGTAACAAATGCCATCTTTCTTCTGGAGCAAGAATCATTTAAACACAGCCACATGCAAGGTCATTTGGAGCAAGAAGGTGAAAATAGTGCACCATATTCTGTCCTTGTAATTGTTGGTACCTCCAAGTGATACATCTCTGTATAAAAAGCCCAGAGCTAGACAAAATCTGAACCAAATGCCTTGTTAAGTACAATTTAGTGTGTATCCATGACACCTCCAATTGTGATATTTTAAGGTGACAAATGTTTATAATTCTTTTTTCAGACAAGCAGATAAAGAGCTGGTTGTTAGTCATTAGTGCTGTTTACCCACACCCCTTGAGAGAGGTTGGCTGTAAACTGAATTAATTGGAGGGCAGCTAAAAAATTGGAATCTCTCCAAGAATGTGAAATGGAGAAAATGCCACAAAGCCAGAAGACATGGATTGACTCATGCTACCTCTTTTATTGTTATACAAGGTGAATATAGTTGCAAGAGAACATCAATCAATTTCATTTTCCAAACTGAAAGTTGATGATATGGAATAGTAGTGAAGTATATTTCAAATATACCAAGATATTTTAGAATTGTTATTAGGGAACTCCCTTAAAAATGGTGAAAAATATTGCCTAGCTACACAATATATTGTGCAGGCAAGCCTGTTTCATACAGCCTAACACCTTTGCAATAGCAAAGTAGTCAGTCACTATTTAGAACAAAGAAGGATGGCAAGCCATTTTGGACTCAAGTTCCCAGAATGACATAGGCAGCAATTCTGGAATTGTTTCCCCCACAAAAAGGAACTTTTCTAAGTTCTGTTTAGCAAACGTATTTCTTTATTTTGTTTTAAATGAGGGTAGGCTGCATGCATTTTTGTCTATTGAACTGGAAGACAGTGAAAGGAGCTAGCATACACAGTAGGATTGTACCAAATCTAATGTGCATATATCTAATGTCCATCATTGTAAATGAGTATCCCTAACACTGAATGTCATGGCTCTTTTCAGGAAAGCAAAATAAATAAATAAATAAAATCTATTAAATAAGAGGGAGAAATGGCAAATGTGGGCTTGTGTGTATTTTTGGAAATGAATCAGTGCAGCAGTTTTTCTAAAAGAATTACTTCCTCATAGTATGACAATATATATGGAGACCCAGTAGTTGTTTACGACAATCTTGCTATTGACTATGCTATTGACTAGCAAACTATGTTGTGTGTAGGATCACATTAAATCTCTCATGCCTCCTATTTCCTCACAGAAGGAAGTAGTGGAACATTGTTCTTGTGCCTCTTCAAGTCATTTTGACTTATGGTAACCCTAAGGTGACCTTAGGATGGGGTTTTCTTGGTAAGATTTGTTCAGAGGGGGTTCACTTTTGTTTTCCTCTGAGGCTGAGAGAATGTGACTTCCCAAGGTCACCCAGTGGGTTTCCATGCCTGAGCAGGGATTCAGATCCTGGTCTCCAAAGTTGTAGTCTAACGCTCAAAGCAGTACACATAGAAATCTTGTAATAGATCCTGTTTCCTTATTTGTAAAGCAGCTTCGGACTAGGATGTGGGCCAAACTCAGAAATTGCTTTGGACAGATGGTCACATTGTATTAGCCGACCTCCATCTGCAAAATATTCCCTGGTGTTTCTTGAAGTATTGATTGAACTTTAGAAGTAGAAGCTGGACATTGAGAGCCCTGTGGAATAAATTGGACAAGGAATGTGCCAGCACAGGATATGGCTTCATCTCCTCTGCCTTACATGCAGCCTTTGGGTGGCCATGTTGCTTGCAGGAACCCTTTGTCCTTCTCCCCCCAGTAACCCATTGGTATTGGTGCACAGCAGAGCCAAACCCTCTGAGTCTTACTCCACTCTTGCTATTGTGCATCCTTCTGCAAGCTTCTACTTTTGCTTTATAGACATAGGAAGCAGCATGGACTTGCATCAGTGGCACAAAAGCCGTATGTGAAGCAGAATGGGGAATGATTCCTTGAGCTGCTTGTCCACAGGTGCATGTGGTCTCGAGCACTTTAGCACATTGCTTGCACCATGCTATGTATGGCTGAACAAATGGCAGAGGAGCATTTCTGAAGTTATCCTCTAGTTTCCTTCACACTCCATTTTCTTCACCCCAAATACTGAACTCCTGTTTTAATTAATTGTCCTCTAGGTACACTGGTTTAGATTTATCTGAGTGGCTATCCCCAACTCATCTCACTCCTTCACCTCCTCTTCCCACCCCTCCCACCCCTCCTCCTCCTCCTCCGTCTTCTTCTGGTGAGGGACGTATCTTAGTCTCTGGAGTAAATGAGTACAAAGGTAAGTGCAGCTACTAAAATGCCATTCTGTATGATGGTTTACTTGGAAGAAAGGAAGATGCGCAGGAGAATGAGGATGAGTTCTTTCTCAGTACACATGGTAATGAGAGAACTAATTACAAAGACATGGTGCCAAATGTAATCATCAAATTTCCCTTCCAAATATGACCAGGGCATGATATTTCATACTAGCTCTCATTTTTGGGGGGAGGGGCAGAGGAAAAGCTCAAAGCAGTGAATGCATGCATGCACCAATCACACTTGAAATGATCAGTGCAAATTTTGTGTTGTAAAAAACAAAAGGGTAATCAGGGGCCCAAAGTGGCAGCTGCCAAAGTGGAGATTTAGTGAAACTGAAATGTATTAATGACTACAAACTGGAGACTGTATCAACTGCTTTTTTTCACTTCTAGTAGCAAGGAGATCAGTATGTGGTTTTGTGTTTCCAGATACGCATTTTGCTTTGCCGAGACATAGTCTAAATCCATATATGGAGCCTACATTGAGCAGGTGGAGCATAATGCTACACCCATAAAGTTCCATGTCCTCCCTGCCCCGCCCCCCAGCAGTTGTCGAGTTCCAGGAAGGGCTGCTGTTATTACTACTTATTGAGGGAGGGACAACTCAGATGAGGGAGAAGCAGCTGGCCTTGGTTCAGAGGAGGAAAGAAACAAGGATGTGGCCACAGATGAAGTGCACTCTTCTTTTCCTTCCCATGAGAGCCCAAGCCAGCTGCATCTTCATCATCTGAATTGCCTCCCCATCCCTATTCTTCCCATCAAAAACAGCAATACTAGTTGTCCGTTCAAGGGGTGGGAGGAGTTTTGGGTGGGGACTTTGCAGTCATCTCTGAAATGAAATCACTGAGACATAGTCATAATGATGTATTAATTTTATTGTCAAATCTATTGTAATTATAACCAGAAACATCTAGGCTATTGCTTTTTTGTGATCATTAAAGCATATAGTTAGTTAAATTGTCCCATGTTTAAACAGTTAGCTAAAATAGCACATGCATATAAACAGCATAACTTCCACTTTTATTTGGGGGGGGTATGTAGCAGTCAGAAGCTTGCCATTTTAAATTTTCCATGTTAATACTTTTTTTTTAATTGTCACTGATGTAAGTCATTTTGCACAGCCTTGTTGAATATGGGGTAGACATTTAGTAAATAAAGATGAGGCTGTTCAGATGCCAGGTCTTCTGTGTACCAACCTTATAACCCAAGTCTGAAACCAGAGAGAGACTAGTTTAGCCTGTTCATATTAACCTCCCCCCCACCCCCTGCTGCCTTTGGGGTCATGTCATACTGATTTTATTTTGATCTCTTAGCAGTTTTCTGCTATAGAATGTATATAAATGATATATCATGGCATCAGTATCCATATAAGAAGTAGGATCGTGTTTCCCACTTATGAATGGAATTATTGACTTAGAATATTATTCCAAAGAGTTATAACACAAAGGTTTCTATGGAAATCTTTCTGGGCTGACATAGACTTACAGTGTAGAGGACATGCCTTGTTCTGTCATCTTCTTCTTCTTCTTCTTCTTCTTCTTCTCTCTCTCCTTTTTTGTGTGTATGCATTTGTGTTGTCTCTCTTATCTCATTTGCTTCTGGTCTTCTCTACTGAACAGCTGCGGTTCCGGAGTCCTGTCCCATAAGCATTGAGGAATAGGTATGAGATATGTGAAGTCCTCTCTTGTTCATTTCTCCTGGAAAGCAAAATGTAGCAAACCCTCCCCCACTCTCTCTGTGTATGCTGTATGTGTATATATTCTCTTAAAGACATCTTTTGATGAATGCAGTGGCTCATGTTTTGGTGGGAGGGAGTTGCTTTTGAAGAAGGCATCACTTACTCTTTGCACATAAAACCTTGGCAGTAGCAAGTAATTCCTTCCACCGCTTTTACAGACACATCAACAGAAGGGCTTCCTTGTACTTAGTGGTGTAGACGAATTAGCAAAAGCCAGGCTACAGAGAACTGGATATACTATTTCTGTTTACATATATGATCTGCTGGACTGTGATGCCACAGTTATTTACTACCATGCCTGCTGAGGGCATGTGTTCAAGGAATACAGACTTGCAGAATGAGGATGTGCTAGTAAAACAGCTTGCCACTGCAACCTTGGGACTATTCTGCCAGTGGATAGTCTGTTGTCCTTCCAATATAGCTGACTCAGAAACAAAAGTTCTCCAGAAGAAAGGTGGTCATTGTGAGTAGCTTCATATATTTAGTCACAGTAGTGAAGTGCCCGCATGAGGTGTTCAAGGAGCAAGAGATGAGACCAAAACTTTTCCAGACATGGTGGTTAGTCCCAACAAGAACAGAACCACTGAATCAATGGAACATACAAAAGTGTTGATTTACCAGTTTCTTGTTTATTTGGTGGGTCTTCTTTATTTGGGACTAAAAATTGGATTGAGGCCATTAAGACTTAATTGAGAAAATATAAAATGGAAAAATCTATATATATAATTCTCTTGAGTATGTTTCCATTTCCAGTGTGCTGATTGGCTGCTTAGGAAACTGACCAACCAAACAAAGCTTGGTTGGGCAGCCAATCAGCACACTGGGGGCAGAAACATGTGGACCTTTAAGTCCTTTGTAAACATGGCCACCAGTAGAGGAAGTGCAAGTCGTGTGTGTGTGTGTGGCATGGTATGTGTGTGAGCGGGGGGGGCAGTGTGGTGGTGCGGTTGGGGGGTGGCACAGGGGGTGCGATTGGAGCTGTGAGGGGTGGCGAGGGGTGCAGGGAGGGGTGTGATGGGGTGGTGGGGAGGGCAGCGAGGGGCACGGGTGGTGCGATCAGGCGGTGGGAGGCACGGGGAGGGTAGCGAGGGGCATGGTGGGGTGTGGTGGTGGGATGCAGGGAGGGTGGCAAGGGGCGCGAGGGGCAGCGAGGGGCACAGGGGTGGGGCAGTGGGGCAGTCGATGAGGGGGGCAGGGGGTGGGGAGGTCGACGAGGGGCACGGGGTGGTGAGGGGCGGCAAGGGGCGCAGGGTGGGCGGCAAGGTGGGGCGGTGGGGTGGGGGTGGGGTGGGCAGCGAGGGGCACGGGGGTGGCATGGGGCACAAGGAGGGCGGCGAGGGGTGCGGGAGGCAGGGAGGGTGGCAATGGGCATGGGGGGCAGTGTGGGGGAGGAGCATGTGTATTGTCGTGTGTGTAGGGCGTGGGGGGAATGGTGTATGCTACGCCAGGTATAACTAGTAATTGTTAACTATTATAGATGGTCTCAGTGATAAAGGGAAAGAAGGGAGTGAGAAATGAAATAGCTGCCAAACACAAAGGCCACACAGTGGATTGTTTGGCCTTCTGCAATGAGGAGAAGAGGAGTGATTACACTGGTAATCAGAAGTGGACATTAGTTCAAGGGAGAACATCAGCTTAGCTCCCACCACCAGTGAAGTGGGAGCACAGAAGGCACAAGCCAGCAATAGTGCAGATGTGCCTTAGTGTGGAATATAGTTAAAGGCCTTTCTTCACCATTAGTTTCATGCCAACCAATAGCATATTTGCTGAAAGGGAGTCATTCCCAAATGCTAAGAAAACAGAACAGAAATCTAGGAGAGATTTGGCAAAACAAATCCAGTATAATAAATGGCTGCAAGGGTAGGAGTGCAACCACAGTCCTTCCTGAATCAAGAGCTGGGATACAATGATCTCCCTTAGTGCCTCATATCTGAATAGCTGGATCTGCCCTTTAAGGTAGCTTTGAGGCAGAATGCTCCTGCTTGGTTACAGGGGATGAGGGTTGGGGTGCATGCAAAGCCATATCATTCCTATTCTCCATGATTTACACTGGCTGCTTATTTAAGTGCCTATTGATATTGACTTATAAGGCCCCAAATAGCTTGGGGAACAAGTAGATATTGGAGGGCTTCTACCATATCCCCAATTGGTGTTTGAGATCTTTGGAAGGGGATCCTACTCATGGTTCCACTTACGGGCAATGCCTAGGAAGTGATGACCCAGAACGTCTTCTGGATTGTGGTGTCCTCCTAATGGAATTGGGAAGTTTGTTAGGCACAGGGTATGTAAGACACTCTTTTTCATCCAGGTTTTTTGATGTGTCCCTTTGACATTGCCTGCAGAATCTTCTCTATGTTTGTAGCACTCTAGGTTATGTATTATACTACTTTGCTACCAATTGGATCTGATTAATTTTTGAATTGGAATAGTATTTTTACAGTATTAGTATTACTATTTTGTATTTTTACTTTTATTTGTAACCAGGCTACCATGATGAATGATGTATACATTTAATAATAAATAAATAGTACTAATTAGATTTTAGATCAGAAACTTTGGCATTGAGGTCATAGGTCCATGATCAAGTGATCACTTTTATAAGTTATGGCAATATGCCTGTATGCCATCTTCAGGATCAAAGGCATCATGATTCTGAGTCCCATTTGAGGCAACAATGGTGGGAGCTGAGCCTATTGCTCTGTGTCCTGCTTGTGGGTTTCCCAGAAGCATCTGGTTGATCTCTGTAGGAAACAAGATGCTGGACTAGATGAGCCTTTGATCTAATCTGGCTTGGACTGCTTTTAACATTCTTAATATTTTCTATGCTAGCTAGCATCACTCAGCAAACTGTCTAAATAACATCAGTATATCATCCAGTAAAAAGTAAAAGTGTCAGAACTCATCATTCCAAGAAGAGCCTTTCTCTGGGCAAAAAAATAGTGTTTTGAACTTATGTAAATGAAATGCTTCCATTAAATTTGTTGTTGTTGTGTGCCTTCAAGTTGTTTCCAGCTTATGGCAACCCTAAGGTGGAATTTTCTTGGCAAGATTTGTTCAGAGGGGGTTTGCCCTTGCTTTCCTATGAGGCTGAGAGAGTATAACTTGCCCAAGGTCACTGAACCCTGGTTTCTAGAGCTGTAGTCCAGTGCTCAAACCGTACACCCCACTAGTTCCCCTTTTTCAAATAGCATACACCAGTTGTGGTGACTGAGACAAAATATAACTGTACAGATGTCATACACATACACACCCTGCAAATAGGATGTTGTTCATTACAGAATTAGGAATGATCCATCCTGCTCCGATGACCACCTCCACCATTTGTGTGAACCGTTAGATTCTTTGTAGACTTTGAATATTCCCCTGCTTTGAAACCTGTGTGTGGAAGCCTGCCTCTTGACAGAGCTTCTTTTTAAGTCTGTTACTATTCACCATGTATGTTTCCTTTGTTATAAGCTACCTTAGCAGGAAAACATACTTGCTAGGGCACCGTGATTGCTAATATGCACTAGTGGCAAACTTTTAAGATCATAAGGGTATGCCCAGAAATGGACAATGAGAGAGATCTAGGGGCTGTCTAAATGGTGAAAATACTCATGGAATGCAAGGAGAACCCTACCTGTCTTACCTGTCTTAATGGGATCCTGCATCATTACAATGTACCCTACCTGTCTTAATGGGATCCTGCATCATTACGATGTATTCAGAAGGGGGGTGGCAAAAGCATCAAAAACTCTGGAAAAAAAGCCTTTGTGGGTTTCCCCAGAGTTTTTAAAAAACAGTGAGGGGAATGTGCATTCCTGCTTGTTGGGACAAACGATTCACTTGGAATCACTTAGAAGCACAAAGCTGATTGGCTGGACGAGTGCAGGGGCGGGGCTTGCTAACAAGGCAAGCACTTGCAGTGGCCATGTTGGGTTTTTGCCTTAGCAAACAAGCGCTAAGGTGATAAAATGGGGTGTTGTTTTTTTTCTTTTTCATAAAGGTGAAATATCACTCTATCACACATAAGTTTTTTTTTATGTTCGGTAAGTTAAAACACAAGTAATTCATTTGCAGCCGTCATCTTGACTGGTGGGCATGCAAAGCTTTAGGGGGCAAAAAAAAATAATAATAAGACAAATCACAGCTGCTGCAGTTTGCCATTCCTGCAGAACAATCTGTTGGTGGGTTTTTTTTTGTTTTTTGCCTCGTATAGACAGACCTCTGGTGTCAGTCAGCATTTGTTTTCAAAATAGTGTCATAAATGGGGTAGAAATAATTTCTTCCCTTTGTGGTGAAATAGAAATAATATCCCCCCTTTGGGCTTCAGTAATTCAACACCAAGTGGTCCTGCAAGGCTTCGTACATTTTGTCACATTAGGTCCACTGAGAACTTAAGAAGTGCCCTTATTCTGGACCAGACAATATGCCCATCTACCGTATATTCCGGCATATAAGACAACTTTTGAGCACTCAAAAGTGCCCACCAAAATTGACAGTCGTCCTATACGCCGGATACACTTTGCTTCGCCCACCTGCCTATCTCCTGCCTCTTCGCAAATGGAGCGAAGAGGCAGGAGATGGGGCAGGGAGGTGAAGCAAAGTGTTTTGAAGATCATTTGCCCCCCTCCTCTGCCTTCTCCCCCTTTGGGGAGCAACGGAAGAAAGAGGAGGGGGGCGAACATTGCGGTTTGCCGCCGCCGCCGCTGGAGCGCTTCTGCAGCGGCCGAGGCAAACCCACGATTCGCCCCCTCTCCCCACCTTCCAGGAAGGTGGGGAGAAGGGGCGAACGTGCCCCGTTTGGCCGCACAGTCTGTGGATCCCCCTCCTGCGCTCCCTCCTGGAAGGGAGCGCAGGAGGGGCATGCGGAGGCTGCGCGGCCAAACCGCGATTCGCCCCTTCTCCTCACCTTCCTGGAAGGTGGGGAGAAGGGGCGAACGTGCCCCTTTTGGGCGCACAGCCTCCGCATCCTCCTCCTGCGCTCCCTCCTGGAAGGGAGCGCAGGAGGGGCATGCGGGGGCTATGCGTTGGAAGAGGGGGGTCGTCTTATAGGGCGAATATATAACAAACTCTGCATTTCTCCTTAAAAATTGGGGGGTCGTCTTATACGCCGGGTCGTCTTATACGCCGGAATATACGGTAGCTCAGTCTCATGTACAGAAGCCAGAGGACAAAAGAAATAACTTGACTCTGACTGGCACAGCTGCCCAAGGTTTCTGACAGAGGAACCTTTCTCAGCATCTGCTGTGTGATCCTTATAACGGTTATGCCAGGGATTTAACCTGGGACCTTCTCTACCTCACTGTGCAATTGAACAATAATTTTCACCTGAATTTTCTTTCCTACTTTGATTCATTTGCTTGACATTTTTTGACCCAGTGCCAAGTGGACTGACAGTGTGATTTGTCTCCTTCTGACTGGTTTATGCTGTTTTTGTCTTTGGCATTTTGCTGTTTTGATTAGCTTATGCCCATTTAACCTTTCTTTTGACCATAGCAAAAGAAACTTTTTGTATTTGGAGCTAATGTTTCTAAATAACCTCACTTTGATTACTGAAAGGTTGGCTGCAAGTAGTTGACTCTTGCTCCTTGTGGCTTTATAGCACAATTAACCTTGTGTTTCTGCAGAGCCCCCCCCTTCTGAATGAAAGGGGAGTTAACACACTTCAGAGATCAAGAAAGGAGTGGGAAGTGTGTGTGTGTGTGTGTGTGTGTGTGTATCTCTGGATATTTGCTTTGTATATAATGGTTGCATTTCTCTCTACACTGCCATGATTTTGTAATGAAATCCCCTCAAAGTGTATGAGACCTAGAGCTCTTTGGCAGGAGCTAATTGGCTTGTTGAGCAGATTACTGTGCTGGAGGCGTGCAAGTTGTGCTTAGCTTTCTTGACTGCATATGTAATACCCTGAGGCCAAATCAAATTAATACACAGGGAAGACTTACTTAGTGGTTTCCTGTAATAAATGAAAATCATAGTTTATGTCCTGTGGCACTTCATTCATGACTGTGGTTTCTGTCAAAGCCAAATAAGATGCCTACTTCTTAATTCACTACATTAAAGGCAAGAATACAAATAGCCACCACAATGGTAAGAGCAGTGATGTTCATGCTATGTGTATTTCTCAATTAAGACATAACTTGTAGGGAGGTTATAAGCTGCAACTCTGATAAAAATTTCCCTGCTCTTTTAGCAGCTTCCTGAATCATGTGTGTCCTCTATGGCAAGACATTGCCTTCGGCCTACAGAACTGAGGTTGTCATTTGGTAGTTCTTGGGCAGTTCAGTTAGAATCTTGCTGCCAGGTGAAGGATATCAGAATGTAGAATGTCAAGACTTTACAGCCATTCCATTTGCCCAGGGTTGGCAACTGTGCTGCCCTCCAGATACTGAATTGCAACTCCCAGCCGCCCCGGTTAAATAAACCAATGATGAAGTACATTCTTGCAGTTCGACAATATCTGGAGGGCTTCACAATTCCTACTCTTGTTTTTGTCCCAACAACCACCATTTGAAGATCTGACCAAAGCAGCCTGCCCATGATTGCTAGAGGGACACAAAATCTAACAAAGAATGATCTATGTGTTTTTATATGGGAAATGTTCGTGTACAAATATTTTGGATACTTGCAAAGATGTTCTTTTTTGTTTGCTTGTTTGAAGCACTAGCAGCATCCACATTCACACTATAGGGATGACCAACATATGTAAGCTAAGTAATATGTCTAAACCAAGGACAGATTCTAACAAACAATAGTTATTTATAGCCAGATTTTCATGATCAGCTGGAGAAACTACAAGTGTGGTAGGCTTCCTCTGAGGAAAAAAAAAAGACACAAGATGTAGGTAGATTATAGAATGTACTTTGTTAAAATTACTTTGTTTTGTTATCAGTTTCCTGAGCCTTACTTGTCCTCAACTCATACAACTGCAGCTATGCTCTTGTATTAAAGTGGTGGTAGCTATATTTCAGTGGAAGGAACTGGCAAAACCACCTCTGAGTATTCCTTGCCTAAGAAAACTCTATGAAATCCATAGGGTCGCTGTGAGTTGACAGGTGACTTGAAAGCGCATGCACACAAAAAATATGGCAGCGGTCCAAACTGTATCTTAATTTGGGAAGCAAAATGTAAAGGCGGAAATGGAAACATGACTTTTAAAAATTCTTTTACCAAAGCTGAAGTGTACGTTGTAATGTGTGTCAGTCCTAGAGGGAGTGTACCTAAATTTCAATGGAGACCTAAAATGAATACTCTAAAAACTGGAGCTGAGCTGCTAGTCATTATTAAGAGCATGACATACAGTACTATTGTCAGTGCGATGTACTATATAGCTGTTCTCTACTGAGATTTAAACAGTGGATCTTGCTTCCCCCACATCCTGCCAATTCTTTGGCACTGGTATACTCATTCCAGGAGTCTCTTGCACCAACTTAACCTACTAAATCAACATCCATTGCTTTTCTGCTCTTAGGTATCCAGCCATCAGCTGACAGTTCTCTGAATCACAGCCAGACACTGAGACTCCACTTCCCTGCCAGCAGCATCACCCTGGAATATGAAGAAGATATGCAATGCATGATAGGACCTCTGTGTCCTCGATGATGTCACAGTGTTTGGAGAGAAAAATCACAACACTGAACACATTCCCTAAAACACTGAAAAAGCAAAGAGCAGCAAACGGGGGGCATTAACCCTGTAAAATATTGGAGATGGTATGATATACATCTCCCCCCCCCCAAAAAAAGGCCACACTTACACTCTAACCCAGCATTTTTAATGACCAATTCACATTCCCCATGTAGTAGTGTCCATTGTTAAACTGAATGCACTGTAGGAGTGGCCGAACAAGCTGAGGTGGATTCAATGACTGAGGTCTCCGTAAACATCCATTCTTTGTTTCCCATAATCACCTTGTCAACTCAGCATTCTCTTTTCTGTACTGATTGTCCTGTGTGGTGAGCACCATGACCCCAGTCTTCCTCTTTTACCTAAGAATTAATGCTGGGTCACCTACTGCAGGTCTTAACAGGTACATGTTGAACATGTACCAGTAAAATATAATGTATGAAGAAGACAGTCACATTTCCAAGCCTATGCATTAACACAGTTTCTTGTCTCCATCCACACAGAGCAGAAAGTAGGCATTTGCCATCACCTTATGTTTGCACCTGACAAGGAGGTGAATATTTCTCTACACATTTTGACCCCAAAATTAATTGTCTTTCCACTCTGCTCAAACAGAGGCTAAGGGATTCATGTGGGCAATGAAGTGCCTGCTCCATAGATAGGGTTCTGGGCTATTTTAAATTGTAGGACACAAATACTGGAGAACATAACACTGCTCTATGGAGGTGACAAGGTATCTGGGACAAAGGATGTTCCCTTTAAAAATAAGGGGCATCTAGCTGCTCTGTCTTGGAGGAAGGAAGGAAAATTGAGCCAGCCCTCAAAAACTTAAAAGAGATTCTTTGTGTGAATATTCACACATAGATACTTGCTCCCCTTGCTTTAGGGATTTTGTTTTGTATAATTTGGGATCCCATCAGGAGTGAAAGAAAAGTTACTCATCCCATTTTGGGGGAAAAGCAAGATATAAATCCCATCAATCAGTCAATAAATAAAACCAGCCATGCATGAGGGACTACTAATGGAGAAAAAATGGCACCAAGTAGCACACTGTAGTGGTATGACAATGCACCATTGTTTGTTTTTTTAAAAAAATTAAAGACATACTGTTCCTTGAACTTTGTGCATGGTATTACTTAAATTGCAAATTTCATCTGTATAAATCCTTTAAAGACCATCATTCATTACATGTTTATTTAATTGTCCTGTTAGGATGGTTTCCTTGATGATTAGTATATGGCGGTCATACTGAAACTGTAGTTCCCAAATGTTTTAGCAAGCAGTCCTAGTCATAAAATTTTGTCTTGAGTTGGGAACCACTTGTTCTGTTGCTCATCATCTTTGTGTTGCATTGTCTGCCTCCTTTCGCTCCCAGGCTAGTTCCTGGCAATTTGATGAATCATTCACATGGTCCTCATGGAAATTCCTGTTTGAGAATATCTGCACTAAAACCAGCTAAGGTTTTGCCATTCTTAAAATATAATTGCTGGGAGATTTTAGGAACCTTGAACATAAATAGTATTTGAACTGTTGCATCTGACATGTGAGGCAAATCTCTTCCTGGTCTGGTAGGGTTACATTGCATTTCCTTTTTAACAACTAGGACTGACTTATATTACTCCATCAGCCCTTTAGTTCTGTCCTGCTATAAAATAAGCTTTTAAGGAGTATAGCTGAGCAATAAACTGTAGCCATGCTGCTAAGAGCTAATTCAATGAGAATGCTTCACTCTAAGATCTTGTAATGGTAGTTGTGAAGAGCTTCATTTTAGCTTGAACCCTCGCTTCTAGTTCATCCTCAATAGGAGTAGGGGCTGTCCTGTTGGTAATCAGTTCCCACAAGATAAGACTTCTTTGGGGACATAGAGTTTGCAAATCTTTATGGACTCAATATTTCAGAGGAAGAAGGTAGGTCACATCTTGCCTTGCTCTGCATAAACTGGCCCCCATCTTCAAGGGCAAAGACATCCTCTCAGGTCTTCCTTTGTATTGTCAAACAAGAACAATTGTGTGCATTGCATCCTCACTATATGGCCTTAGGACTACCATTTCTTCAGACTGCTTCAATTTTCCTTGAAGAGGCAAGTGGAAGGAAGAATGACAAGAATACTGGACACTTACATTTGGCGGCAGTATATCAATAGTGCTTTAAAAACTGATTTGAAAGAGGCATTACCTCCCTCATGTATTTATTTTATCCTTCCCTTTCCCAGCTGGTTCAGCCGGTTTTTCTGTTTGCAAGAGACAAAAGGGGAAAATGTACATACCTTCTGCTGTGAAACAACTGTCAAGTGGCTCTGGCCTTATTATAACTGACTCTGGCTATCATGATAAACTGTGAAAAAGAAACTAAGACCTCAAATACAACCTTCAGCTTGCCAACAGTCACACTGAGAAGCAGTCAACATGGAGTCTTTTGAAATTGCTGAGTTGTCCACTGGGTCCTCTCAAGGTTTTGTGAGGATGGTGAGCACCAGAAATGTTTGCTGGAGCATAAGCTTTACTCATTCACATTCTTTTCATCCACCTCTCTGTAAAAGAGCCTGTTCTAGGATAAAGTGCATTTTCTCAAGTTTACATCAGCAGTTTTAACAAGTGGCACTCTCAGTAGATTATTGTTCACGCATAACATCGCTTCTGAAGAGGCCTGTGACTTGAGAGAAGCTCTGACAAGAATGATAGGATTGGCCTGAGCAGCATGTGTGTGTGTGTCTGTGTTTTACTCAGTTCTCCAAAATAGCCCTATGAAATGAGATTTTTTTATTGTGTCAGGAATTTCTCAAATGGTTATAATATTGGTAATATAATTTGTTGGGGTCAAGGGAAAGCTAAGAAATATTTCCACCAAGGTCATGCAAAATGTCTCTCTCCACTTGTATTCTCCCCCTCACCCCCCAATCAACATCAAAGGCCACATTCTGTGCACCTCATAACTTGCTTTTAAATAAAAAGAAATTGCCAGATGCAAAGTGGTGCCCATTGTTGTCAAGCAGGCCAGTGGAACAGGGAAGTTGGTTGAGCCCACTCACAACTGCAGTCAGACTCTGCTGATGGGCACATACCACAACATGGGGGTATAGTGACTTCTAGACACACCTGTGTACACCTCAATGACAATGATGCAATATATATTTATGACTGCATGACTCTTAAAGAGTGAATAAAGTTGTTTACAAGGGATACATGGTTGCTGGCTGAAATTGTTTCTGTGTGGTTGACTGTGGGGAAAAGCATCTCACCTTCACCCTAGAATGGGTAATGTTTAATTCAATTGTGGGGCTGCCATTAACTTCTTATTGTTATACTGGTGAAAAGTAACTATTGTCATACATTTTGATGAGCAGCTGTATCTTAGATTCTTCAAATGCTCTTTTAGGTACATTTGGTGTGTTGCATATCTGTTTCCTCTTATAATCATCCCGTTTTGTATTGTCCTAAGTAAGAAACACGCCATGAAAAATAATTAGTTCTCACAGAGCAGCCAGAGGAGAGTTGGGGAAATATGTCCATCAAGATGTCACTGGAGCAACTCTAGCCAGTACAGCCTATCAAGAGGGAATGTGGGAACTGCAATCCAACAATATCTATGGCTATATTCCCCACTCCTGTGCTAGATCATGCCTGGAATGAAATGCTAAATATCACAGCACCATTTAATATGGTGAATCAGGAAAGTTCTGTATAATGCATCTAAACCTAACCATTCAAAGGGAAAAGAAAGGGATCAGAACTTGGAAAAGCTTCTGTATGGGGGTAGTGGGAGTGCAACTCCCAGAGGGAGCCAATGTGGTGTATCATACAGTTGGAAGAGACCACAAGGGCCATCCAGCCCAACCCCCGGCTGTGCAGGACCATGCAAAGTACTCTGAACAGATGGCCATCTAGCCTCTGTTCAAACCCTTCCAAAGAAAGAGACTCCACCACATTCCAAAGCAGTGTATTCCATTGTCGAACAGCTCTTACTGTCAGGAAGTTCTTCCTAATGTTTAGGTGGAATCTCCTTTTCTGTAGTCTGAATCCATTGCTCCTTGTCCTAGTCTCTGGAGCAGCCAAGAACAAGCTTGCTCCATCCTCAATATGACATGAAGAATGGGGTATAAGTAATTTAAAAAAATATTTAAGCATACCTATCATGTCACCTCTTAACCTTCTCCAGGCTAAACATACTCAGCCACTCTTCATAGGGCATAGGGTTTCCAGATCTTTTACCATTTTGGTCATCCTCCTTTGGAAAGATTCCAGCTTGGTATTGTGGTTTGAGTATTGGACTACGGTAGGTCTTTGGGAGACCAGGGTTTGAATCTCCACTCAGCCATAGAAGCCCAATGGGTGAGTCACACTCTCAGCCTCGGAGGAAGACAAAAGAAAACCTGTGACTAAACCTGGCCAAGAAAGCCCTATGGCAGGGTCACCATAAGTCAGACTCAGCCTGAAGGCATATTCTGTTCTTTACAATTCTTAGAATCACCCAGCCAGCATAGCCATTAAGAAAAATAGATCTGTTTTAAATAATTATTATACCTTACTGAGTTTTAAAATGTGGTTTAATAAACTGTAGGAATGGTGGTTGTGTATTTAATCCATAGTACCTAGCATCTTGGGGTGGGGTAGGCAATCTGTAGCCTGCTGTTGGATTGCAGTTTCCACGATCCCTTACCATTGTCTAGGCTGGTTAGAACTGACAGGAGTTGCATCCCATCAACATATTGAGGGCCAGAAGTTGACCATCCTTATATTAGGGAGCAGTCAGAGCTGCCTGATCAGGTATGGTGGGCCTTCCCCATATATTACAATCCTAAGTGAACACAGAAGAGCAGGCAGTTGAAACACTGATGGAGTAGTAAATGTCAAATGTACTTTCCCACCACTTTAGAATTCAAAACAAAATGGAGTCCAGAACATAAGGCTGCATGCAGGCTGGCATACTGCCAGTGCCCAAATGCTGTGAAGCAGCATGGGTATTAAAGATTTATCCACAATTTTGTGTAGAGCATCAACAGGAAATCGTGGAAGCAGGTGAGTAATAGCCACACTGACACAGAATATCATAACAGGACGCATAGCAGGGCAACTGTGAATCCCACATCCATGTCAACGTCAGGCATAATTTCAGTGAGCTCCACAAAGTATAGTTGTAATCATGGAAATGGTAGAAGTGGTGGTGTGTGTAATACCTGTCTGCAGAGGGGCAGTTAATGTATAATAAAAGAGAAGCCATT
This sequence comes from Gambelia wislizenii, assembly GCA_030847615.1. Classification (NCBI taxonomy): domain Eukaryota; kingdom Metazoa; phylum Chordata; class Lepidosauria; order Squamata; family Crotaphytidae; genus Gambelia; species Gambelia wislizenii. Next base: position 194,689,658 of record JAUMIR010000002.1, read on the forward strand.
TTTAAAAGTTTAAATTGCATACTGATCTATGTGTCTTTGGGAACTGAACAACTGTGGGAGAATCCAGATTTTTAGACTCCTTTGTGGCAGCAAACCAAGGGCCTGTGTGAGTTCTTTGTGAGCTGTAGTGAGGCTTTAACATCAGGAGATGGCACACAAGAGCCAGACACAAACTATTACCCCAGAGAAAGGTAAGTGCAGCTTATATGAGTGGGAGCAATAGCTTGGCGTTAGCAGTTGTGAATTCCATATATGCTGCTTTTATTTAATCTTAATAGTTGTTAATGATGCATTGTCCAAAATACAGTGACTACAAATGATGTATAACTTAAATATGGGTTAAAAAAATAAGATTCTGAGTAGTGCCACACACCTAAGTTAACAAAAATTATTTATATGTCTGACTATTCATTAAGTGTATCACAACAATAAAACTTTTCTTCATTTGAAACTACACCACCCCAAACAACACAGTAACAAGGTTATTCCAGATAGAAGCCTTCTAGCATTACAAATAAACAGGTGTGGAACATCTTTTTTTGTTAACAGCTTTTTCCAGAACAAGCAGTAGGAAAATACAGATATTACCGTAAAACTCATACCTGAGTCAGGCCAATTGTGGAGTAAATGTGTTGTCACAAAGCATTTTTAAACACTACTAGAGCAGAGAATTGTGGATTCTGCTTTTTTATGTTTGTAGAAAAATGAACAACGCCTTGTATTTGCAGTTTGGTTTTTATCTTGCAATAAGATCTGCTTAGCTTCTGATCTTGGAAGCTAAGCAGGGTCAGCTCTGGTTAGTATATAGATGGGAGACCACCAATTAATACCAGGTGCTGTAGGTTATATTTTCAGAGGAAGGAACTGGCAAAACCACCTCTGATTATTGTTTGCCTAAGAAAACCCTATGAAATTCATGGGGTCACCATGAGTCGACAGGTGACTTGAAAGGACATACACACAGAGAAAAGGAGGATGTAACATGCAACAAACCTCCTTCGGAAAGCAGTTCCATGGCATTAGAGGAGGCTCTTCTTCTACTGGAGCATAAGCTACGTTTCACCATAAGATGGAATTCACACCACACACCAGAAGTCACTGGGCTATTGTTCTGTTTCATGACAAGTTAACTGTTCAATGGATTTGTAATTGGTTGACCGGCCGAACCCAAAGGGTGCTCAGCACTGGCTCCTCTTCGTCTTGGAAAGATGTGACCAGTGGGGTGCCACAGGGTTCTGTCCTGGGCCCAGTGCTATTCAACATCTTTATCAATGACTTAGATGAGGGAATTAGGGGCATACTTATCAAATTTGCAGATGACACCAAATTAGGAGAAGTAGCTAATACCCTAGAGGACAGGATCAAAATTCAGAATGACCTGGATAGACTGGAGAGCTGGGCCAAAGCTAACAAAATGAAATTCAATACGGAGAAATGTAAGGTACTGCATTTAGGGCGGAAAAATTAAATGCATAAATATAGGATGGGAGAGACCTGGCTGAATGAGACCACGTGCGAAAGGGATCTAGGAGTCCTAGTAGACCACAAGTTGAACATGAGCCAACAGTGTGATGCGGCAGCTAAAAAGGCCAATGCGATTTTGGGCTGTATCAATAGTAGTATAGTGTCTAGATCAAGGGAAGTAATAGTGCCACTCTATTCTGCCTTGGTCAGACCTCACTTAGAATACTGTGTCCAGTTCTGGGCACCACAATTAAAAAAAGGATATTGACAAATTGGAGCATGTCCAGAGAAGGGCAACTAAAATGGTGAAAGGTCTGGAAACGATGCCTTATGAGGAGAGACTTAGGGAGCTGGGTATGTTTAGCCTGGAAAAAGACGGTTAAGAGGCGATATGATAGCCCTGTTTAAGTATTTGAAGGGATGTCACGCTGAGGATGGAGCAGGCTTGTTTTCTGCTGCTCCAGAGACTGGAACACGGAGCAATGGGTGCAAGCTCCAGGAACAGAGATTCCACCTCAACATTAGGAGGAACTTTTTGACAGTAAGAGCTGTTCGGCAGTGGAACGCACTCCCTTGGAGTGTGGTGGGGTCTCCTTCCTTGGAGGTCTTTAAACAGAGGCTGGATGGCCATCTTTTTGGGATGCTTTGATCGTGATTTCCTGCATGGCAGGGGGTTGGACTGGATGGACCTCGTGGTCTCTTCCAACTCTGCAATTCTATGATTTTATGATTCTATGACCAGGACTGAGCCAATTTGAAGCTTTTCTGGCAGGGACAGGCAATGTGTGCCCTTCCTGAGGTTGATGAGTTGCAGTCTTCATCATTGTTCACTGCTCCGTAGGGCTGATGGTAGTTGCAGACTTGGGAAGGCCATAAGTTACCCACTCCTATTTTGAGACCAGGCCCACATTTTCAACAGTATTTATGGTTGCCTTTCGTCAAACTTACCTGCCCACCTCCTTTTACAAAACAACATAGATTACTGTATTTTACTTCAATACAAACATTTATCATATTGAGAAAATCTCAGTGGAAAATAGAAGTGAGAGGGATGTGGGAAAGCAGGAAGATTTTTTAAAAGCACCTGTGAACCTTAATTGTGCTTAATTCTGTTTGGGCAATAAACTTAAATAACATCAAAATGTTAATATAATGTTACTTCCTTCTCTGCCCTGCCATAGCAAACAACACTCATTAATGAAGATACAGAAAATTTTGTCCAAAAAAGTTTGAGCTTAAGATTAATCTGCTTGCAAAAATCAAGATAACTTGACAAAGAACACATTTTTGCTCTGTCTCTCATACACATATATTTCATTTGACTATATACTCAATAATTCAGCTGTGGGCAATTGGACGTTACAGACTGCATTTTCGTAGAGGGTTGGTGCAGTCCCCTTGTAAAGGGAAATCATTCTTATGTTCAATGAAACAGATTGCCAAAACTATTGTGGGATGCTGCATCCTTTAGTACCCTTGCCAGTGCAAGTAGACATGCTGTAGTGGAAGGTGAGGGATGGAAAAGATTCTTGATGAAATTATACAGTTCACACCTCCTGAAAGTAATCGTGAGACAAAGCATACCTCACCTTGGAAATTCACACGTTGAGAAGGCTTACACTGCCTTCCAGATAACCGAAATACAAAACCAGGCATGTGTTTCAAAAAGGCAAATGGCTAAAAATATGTACAATTGGAAAATGGATAGAAGCATTTTTAGTCCATGGAGAAAATGTACACAAGAATACACATACATCAGGAAAAGTGATGGACTCTTTTATGGTACAGGAAATGCATTTGGATTTCCATGGGGAGTGGGGAATTACTGCAACTAGATAGGAACCAATGGTGGGATGAAAATTCAGGTAGGATTCAGAGAAGTACAATAAAATAGAGTGGGAGTACTTCACATCCTTTGGGAAAGATATGTAAGGTAAGTGTAAGTTGCAGGGAGGTATTTGGAGGCACAACTGCTGCAAGAAGAAGGAACAGGGGACCCATACTATTGGGACAATTTTGTGATGCTCAGAACAGCAAAACATAAGAACTTGTAGATGTGAACCTTAGGTTGCCAGTGAACTATGCCCAAATAAACAAATGGGTTTTTAAAGCCTTGATCTTTAGCACTGATTTCCCAACCTAATTGTCTTGTACTGTCTTTCTTGCACTAATTACAGGTAACAATAGATTAAATTCACTATTATAAAGAAGCAGGGGAAAGCCTCACAACCTCAAGTAACAATGTCTCCCCAGTCGGTAAAAGAGAATGCTCAGAACTGGAGTATTGTATTGGTTTGCAGATGACAATGATTTCAGGAGCTATAGAGATTAGTAGAGGATGCTTCTCACCATTTCTTTTCCTAAGGAAGCCTTCCTGCATCGCATTGTCTAGGACAAAGTAATGTTGTGCGTGCGTGTGTGTGTGTGAGAGAGAGAGAGAGAGGGTGGGGGGGACTGGTCCATGGTCACGGAATTTAATGACTGGATATTCTAGGTTCCAGTCCAACATTATAATCATTACACTGTATGGGCTTTTATGGCAGCCTTCCCCAACCCAGTGCCCTCCAGATGTGTTGGACTATTATTCCCAGCCAGTGGCCATGCTGGCTGGATTGGCAGGGGTTCTAATAACTGGAGGCCAGCAGGTTGGTGAAGTCTGTCCTCCGCCCCCATAGCAGGGCTAGCCTTCCAGATATTGTTCCATCTTAGCCAGCCTGGCCAACAGTAAGGTACGACAGGGGTAACAATTTACTAACTTCTGCTAGGCTGAGGTTTCCACAGCTATGGTTCAATTTGGAGAGGGGATTATGGGCAGTGGTGTCCTCTTAGCAGTTCTTTGGGATAGAAGTGACTGCCTATGTAGCTCCCATTATCATGCACTATTGACTAGGGTGATGAGTGATGGAAAATGGAGTTACAACAATATTTGGAGGCCATACATTCCTTACTTTTGGTGTAAACTGTCAGGATCTTAAATAGGTCACCCCCTGTCATTTTTCCTACCCTCCCATTGTCAGTAATGAAACAGGACAGTCTATAATCTGTACAAAAAAGCCACATGACAAACATTTCTTTATTCTTCTGGCAGGTAGTAGAGATTATTCAGTTAACTGTGCTGTGATCATTGGAATTAAATTATTTCCTCATCCCTTCAAATTCCTTCAACAGTTCCTCACCCATTCCTTTCCCTTAGGCACATGTACCAATTATTTCATTCATTACTTCAGACTCACCATGTAATTCTAACTCTCAACAAACAGGGCTGTGTGATCTGTATCTATTTGCTAAGAAGAAGAAAAATGAGTACAGTATTTCAGTTTTTCAGCACTAGGGCTAACCACTTGAACGCTCATTAAGGAGTAGGGGAATTGGTAACTGTGGAACTGGGGGTGGTGGCTCATTTGTTGGAGTAGACAATGGGCTTGGAAATTACTAGAGAAGGAACTGTGCCAGCGTAGTTTTCATTCTGTGACTGGCAGACCAGAAGGAAGTGTGAACTGCAGAAAGCACCTTTCACCTATCTTCTGCATCATTTTTTTGCAAGTGAGCAACTGGTTCCATTGCAATGTCTACCATTCCATCTGGGCCTGGCTCCAAAGTGAGTGAACCAAGCTGTTGTCTGATGCTTCTGTAAAATCAGATGGCATGGAAATGTCAAATACCAGTAGAGAAAAGGTGTACATTCAAAAAGACTACTAGAGAAGAAGGTTGACACAACATGTTTCTTTATTACATTATTTTTTACAAATAAATAAATGCACATTTATTGCACTTCTATCCATTGTTTGTTGTTGTTGTGTGCTGTCAAGTAATTTCCGATTTATGAAGACCCTAATGCGAATCTATCACAGGGTTTTCTTGACAAGATTTCTTCAGAGGGGGTTTGCCATTGCCTTCCTCTGAGGCTGAGAGAATATGACTTGCTCAAGATCATCTGGTGGGTTTTCATGGCTGAGTGGGGATTTGAACCCTGATCTCCAGAGTTGTAGTCAATTGCTCAAACCACTGCACGGTGTTGGGGGCAGTGTATATAGCCCCCCTCCCCATTTCTACCCCCATTTTATCCTCACAGCAACCTTGTGAAGCAGGTTGAACAGTGACAGTAACTGGCAGTGAGCTAAATGACTGGATGGGGATTTGAGCTTGGTTCTCCCCAACCACAGTCTGACACAGACGCTCAACCACCACACCACCCCAATGCCAAGGAAACCTTTGCCTTGGCTGCTGAAAACAAAGCAAGGTTCTGAATCGGTTGCTCCACATTTGGAACGCTCCTTTCACCATGGGGGAACGTTTCTGTGTGTTCCTTTTCCACCTCTCTCCCAGTGCAGACAGTTTTCACAGACAGTAGAAAAGGTGACTGATTAACTGGGATGTTTAGACACCCTTTGCCAAGGGTTGTGATGTCACCACCCCAAAGCAGAGTGGAGGCTCTCCGTAACCAAAGACCCCTCAGAGCATCAGCAAATGGGGGAGAGGTGAGCTCATTTTTCTACTTGTAAGGCAGTGTTTCCTTGTGGATTTGGCACCAAAGGGAGTGAGTGAGTGTGTGTGTGTGAGAGAGAAAAAAAAATGTGTGTGTGTGTGTGAGAGAGAGAGAGAGAGAGAATGAGTGTGCCTGAGAGAGAGAATTAGTGTGCGTCTGAGAGAAAATGAGTGTGTGTGAGAGAGAGAAAGAATGTGTGTGAGTGTACATGTGTGTGTGAGAGAGAGAGAGAGGGAGAAAATGAGTGTGCCTCTGAGAGAAAATGAGTGTGTGTGTGAGAGAGAAAGTGTGTGTGTGAATAGGTGTGTGTGACAGATTGAGAGAGAAAGAGGTTGGAAGAAAGCCAAAAAAAAAAAAAAAAGCCTCAGGCCAGAGTATGGGGAGAGAGCTTCTTTCCAAGGGGAGACAGGGAGAAGAAGGAGGTGGGAATTTCTTCTGTTCAGCCATTAGTCTCCCTTGGCCTGGCTGCACTGCCTCTTGGCCTCACCTGCTCCGCAAGGTTAGTGGTGAGGGTAAAATGGCAGGGAGTCCTATGAGCTGCCCTGACCCTTCTGGAGAAAGGGCAGGGTAAAAATGCAACTAATACCTAATATCATTTCCAACCATCCCTTTTTCTGAGAGAAGGAGGGGCGAGGAGGGGGCCTTATTATGAAGGGCTGAGACCATCTTCTCTTAATTAAAAAGCCCAGCTCTTTGGCCGGGGGTCTGCTGCTGCTGACACCGCCCTTCTCCACCTTTCTTTGCCAGCCCTTGATCTGGTTCCGCCGGGTTACCCAAAGGTCAGGCGAAGGGGGCAGCTCAGGAGGGGGAGTGGGGCTCTCCTCGCCCCCTGGCATCGGCGCGTGGGGTTCCTTTGGCCCCCCAAACCTGAGCCGCATGAAAAGGGAGCTATTAAATCAAGCCACGGCCAAGGTTCAAGGAGAGCCAAGACCTTTGCACATGAATGCCCCCATCCTCCTCCCTGGGAGAGGGCTCTCTCTTCAACGTTTTTCTCGCAAAGAAAGGCCACTTCAAAGCTGAGGCCATTTTGCCTGCTAGATTTAGTTTAATTAATTAAAAGCCGGGGGAAAGTGGCGGGGGGTGGGGAGAATAAAAGGAGGAGGAGAAGGGAGGGAAGCAAGACCCGCGCACTGCTCCTGGAAGCGGGCAGAGTAGCAAAGGGCTACTACATATGGGAAGAAAGCGCGGGAAGGAGGCGGCGGCGGTGGTGGCGGCGGTGGTGGCGGCGGTAACCGTCCCTTTTCTTCTCCAGCTGGTTGCTGGGTTGTGTTCGTTCTTGGCACACATGTGGGGGGGGTCTCTTTCCCCTCCCTTTAGCACCCCGAAGAAGAATGGGGGCGTCTGGGAGCTGGTTCAAACGGACTTTCATTTGTCTTAATGAAACTCACACAGCCATCGTTCCCCGCATAGCGGCCACATACCAACCAGGCTCAGGAAGGCTAGTTTAAGGAATTTTGGGAGCCCCTGCAACGCTTTATTTTGGGGGGCTCATATGTTTATCTCAGGTCAATGTAACCTAACCTATTCACAGTACAGGATATCCAGATTATTACGAATAATGTTTATGCAGGAGGAGGGTTAGGACGCCCCCCCCCCAATGATGGGGCCCCCTACTGCGGCAGGTGCTGCAGGGCCCTTAAACCGGCCCTGAAGTTGGTTTGAAACGTGATTATTTGTCGTGGTTTCTTCTTATGGCATCCTGGGATTTGTAGTTTGGTGAAGCACCAGCACTCTGGCAGAGAAGGCGAAAGACCTTGTAAAACTACAACTTTATTTTTATTTATTTTTTATTTATGAGTTATTTATACCCCGCTCTTCAGCTACAAGGCTATCAGAGCGGCTGACAAACGGTTTTCAGCAATAGCAATTTACACATCTACACTCCATTAAGCAGCTTCCAATGTGTGTTAGCTAATTGCCACCACAAGCCGGGTACTCATTCTACCAACCTACAAATTTCAGGATTCCATAGTAAGGAGCCATGGGAAATAATCCCGTTTCAAACCAGATTATTTATGTAGTGTGGATCAGGCCCTAGAGTTAGAAGAGACCTCCAGGGTCATCTAGTCCAACCCCCTGCTTCTTCAAAGGCGGAGGAGTGGGAGGATATTGGTGGGGAGTGTATGTGGAGGGAACCCAAGCGTCCAAGTTCTCTTTCCACTCCCCTCATCAGTAACGAGAAAAGAACTGGTGGCCAAAGAAGGCGTGTGTGGGGGGAGTTGGGGGGAGAAGAAGAAGGAGACAAAGTAAGTTTGTGTAAAGTGTTGGAACGGCGGGAGAGGGAGCGAAACTGTCAAGGGCTTGCGGTCTCCATGGCGACGCCCGGGCCAATGGGAAGGGCGGGAGCTGTTTATAGAGGCGGAGCGTCGCCATGGCAGCCGGAGAAGCCTTTGGGAGCAGGTACTTAGGGGCAGTCAGTCATTCTGTGGCTTACAAATCACAGCGGCGGCGGTGGTGGGAGAGAAAAGGCTCTGGCAGCCAGGGGCAGTCGTAATTTATCCAGCGGGGGCACAAACAGGAGAAAGTTGCCCCCTCTCTCTTTTATTTCCCCCCCTTTCCCTCCCTCTCCTTCAACTTCACCCCACAGAGCAGCCCCCTGTTCTAGTTGTAAACATTTGGCAGCAGTGGGATTTCTCCTTACTTAGGACCAGGTAAGATAATAAATAGAGTTATTACTTTTTAAGGTCAAATGAGGAGAGATTGGCTTTTTTTTTAACTTCACCTTATAGTAGGAAGGTTATGCCCCCCCCCCACTATTGTGTATCCTGAGACAGTAAACCTTCATGTAGGACTGTCCCATTAATAGGTTTTAATAGGAATCTGTCCTTAGTTATAATCTTTTGTGTAATATGTTTTGATGTTTTAGTTCAATTTCATGTATTTCATGTGAAGAGGGATGGCATGGAGCTTCTAGCTTGTGGTTACTTCAGTACAAGTACTTGGGCACTGTCTTCTACTGATTGTCCAGCCTGAATTGTGTCCTGTTGTCTAAAGTGACCTTTTGTATAAATTTACAACCCGATGTATAAGCCAGTTGAGTCTACCTAGCTGAGGTTTAAGTTACTCTTGCTGAAATGGGACCTACTTTCACACTCCTAAATGCATGACATGAAGCTCCATTGAAATCAGTAAGCTGTCTATCTGTCCCATGGTATTCAAAGACATAGCCGTGTTAGTCTGGAATATCAGTAATCGAGGGGATCTTGTAGCACCTTTGAGACTAACTGGGAGAAAGAAATGGTAGGATAAGCTTTGGTAGACTTGGTCTACTTCCTGAAAGGTGCTACAAGATCCTCTTGCTTACTAATATCCCATGATATATTCAGCACTGGGAGGAACCCACTTAAATAAAAATGCTTCAATTTATGATTGGATTTTTCTTACTTGAGATGGAATTTCCATTTTGTTGAATATATATGCTAAACAGGCAGCTTAGGAATTTGTAAGCATTCTGGAAAAACACATTAAGTAGCCATTGTCTATGAATTCTAGTGACAAAAATGAGGTGTATATTTTAAAAGTCTAGTTTTCTTTACAGTCTAATAACCTACTTATTAGCACAATTTAGTAATCTCTACTCGGAAGCATGTCCTATTGAGTTTGGTGGGGCTTATTCCCAGGTAAGTGTGTATATTCTTTAGGTATTCACAGCTTTAAATACACACTTCCATATATCTGCTGGTTTTTTTTTTAAAAAAAAGCCAATAGTGTGGCATGACCAAATTAGATGAAACAGATGCAATGCCCTATCAGTTTGATCTAGTAAAGATTAGAAGGTGTCAGTTATGAAGTTATTCAGTTATGAAACTGAAGACACTTCTATTATTCCCTAGACGGGGTGTACCAATGTTCATTTCAGTTGCTTGCTTCTATCTAGATTTGAATGGAGTTCCAATAGGAACAAAGCTACTTGGGTTCTTGGCAGTTTTGAGAACCATCTTGCCAGAAAAGCGAAAAGAACTTTGGGCAAATTCCACCCATCTGACCACTGTGGTCTACATAAAGCAGGCTAATAAAAGAGAATGATTTGAGAAGGGGCTCCTACTGCACCCAAGCAAACCTCAACTCTTTGGGTTCCTAAAGGAGATTGACTATATATATATATATATATATTCAGTGCTTTTTATATTTAGCTGGCAAAGTTTGTGTTTGTGAACTGCCCAATTGTTGGGGATTTTGAACTTCTTCATGTTGTTGTTGCAGGATTGTCACCCCCTCTGACCTTTCCCTTCTACCCTCTTCCTGCTTTCCCACAATTCCTGAATGTTGGACCTGCCTATTTTGGCTTCCACTGACATGACTGACAGCTGGCTGAACATACAGTCAGAGGAAGAGAAAGGCCAGGAAAACAGCATGGTGGATTCAGGGAACCTGGATGACAGTTTGACCAGCCTACAGTGGCTTCAAGAGTTCTCCATAATCAATGCCAACATGGGGAAGTCTTCTTCTTCCCCATGCAGCACAGACCCTCATGGTTATCACAAAATTCCTGGTTCAGCTGCACCGTGTTCCCCACTGGCTGGTGATCCAGCCTGCATGGGAATGCCCCATACGCCTGGCAAGCCAATCTCCTCCTCTACATCAAGGACTGCACATCTGCAAGGCCAGCCATTGGAAGACATAGATTACAAGACCAACCCCCATGTGAAGCCTCCTTATTCTTATGCCACACTCATCTGCATGGCAATGGAAGCCAGCAAGAAAACCAAAATCACCCTCTCAGATATCTACAAGTGGATTACAGATAATTTCTGCTATTTCCGGCATGCTGACCCCACATGGCAGGTAGGTGGCTGGCAGAGTCTGTATCCCTCAGCATTTTGGCATCTGCCTTAGAATGAAGCCATCCAGTCATGTGGGCATAGTTGTCATTTTCCCAGTGTTCTGCTGAATCTCCATTGCGGTTCAAGACTAGCTACCTTCTCAAATTGGCTTAGTTTGCCCATATGTTTTATGATGGTTGAACCTGATGATTTCAGATTTTTAAAAAAATCCTCATTATTCCCCTGTGCAGGCACTGCTATGCAAAGCAGACCTACACCTTAACATATTGAAAGAGAAATTTAGTCCTTAAATAGTTATGGTAGAACAGCAACCATGTTCCTACATTCCTAACTTAGACACTAGCACCCTACTAGCTCAAGCATCTTTCTTCACTGAGATCTAAGATCTCATAATTTTAGATTCTGCCACCTCACAAGAGGACCATGTTGCTAAGATCCTGCCCAGGCTGTAGGACAACCAAGAGAAGAGGAACGGATCTCCTCACAACCCACCTCACCCCACCTGCCTTACATTAGAAAGCAGCCAAGTGTTCCTAGTATTCATCACATTGCAGCTCCTTTCTCTGCTTCATTTTCCCCAGAGTTCAATTACTGTTGCTTGGTATGTTTCCTATCTGTGTTTTGCCTAGAGTAAGCACTTAGTAGCACACTGATGTTGATGTAAATGAGAAGATAGAGCAATGTAAACAAGGTATTTTCTCCATTTAAAGGTAGCAATTAGCAATTATGTCTCTACTGTAGGACAAATGCTGTGGATGTTTGAGGGAATGTTTGCCTTTTTCTGTACCTCAATCATAGCATTTGTAGTGGTGCAGTTAGAATCTAGAGTAAGGGCTGAGTTACAAAGAGTATAGAAACAACAATAGGGTAGACCAAGGAGAGAAGAGAGAAGCTAATAGGTGAAGGGATAAAAGAGAAATAAAGATGGGAAAGTAGTTACTCTTCTTAACACTAGATTCCTAATGCTGCTAGTCCTGTCAGTCATAAATGGGGGTTTGGGCTTGAATCACAACAAATACTCTCAGGAAGCTTGTTTTTTTGGAAATTAAAATAGACTTCTAAGCTTTGCCATGAACCTTATGTTCCACACTGAAATGTCTTTATTCCTCACTCAGATCTGGAAGAAGCAATCCTGTTAGAGGGGCTTTGAAAACCAGCCCCTTGCGCAGGGCACTATCCTCCATATTCAGCGACTGTCTCCCTAACAGATTGTTAGATTTTGCTTTTTAACAAGCAAGGCCTTTGCTTACATGGTGCCCTTCCAATGTGTTAGACCACAATTTAGTGGTAGCTGGTGGCTTCCATGCCAGTGGGGTGGTGAATCAATTTCAGGTTTTAGTTTGAACTTTAAAGGAGTTATCCAAGGTGCTGAACCTGGTTGAGGATAGGATTCAGAACCTTGGAAAGTTTCTTTGAACTTGGACTAAAATCCAGAGTGGTTCCACTGACATAGATTCCACTAGCTGCTAGTGCTACAGTTTGCATCATTGCTAGCTAGCATGTGTATTCCAGCATATCTGGAGAATATTTAGTTGGGGAAGCCTGGCATAGGCCAACTTGTGTCAAAATGGGGGAGCATTCAAAAGACTCAACTACTTCATAAGCTAGCAGGAGAAGAAAGAGGAGGAGGGGATTTAGAAGAATAAGCAAACACTCCTTCTTTCCTAAAAACTCTTTCCCTTGATCCATGAGAGAAGGGATATCAAAAGTACTACCTGTATTGGTTACAAGTTTCCATTGAAGGCAAATAATAATAATAAAATAAATGTGCATTGTCCTTGCCACTTGGTGCTTCACAAGACTGGAGACGGAGAACCTCCATCAAGAATGGAGAAAAAATAAAATAAAATGTGTACTGGGGAGGAGTGGTAGAAATGAGTGTTTGAGGCTAAGGGAATATTACATCAGAGCTGTTTGGTACATAACAATGATAATTTTCCTTTAACCTCTTGGAAAGACATGGTGAAGCCATAATACCTTCATGATGTTTAAAATTGCTGTGGACAGCAGTGTAAAGTTCACTGTCATCAAATTATAAAACAATATTCGGGCAGGGAAAGAGAGACCATCATTAAAGCTCTCCCTTTCAGCCCAACAGCACCAGTTTTGGTGTTGAGGGACCTTTGTCCTTCTTGAGCACCATCTTCTTGTATACTCAATGTGTGTGATACATGTCAGGTTGAATAATCTGTTTGGCTTGTGAGATTTAAAATATTTTTGAGTCAGTTGTTTATAAGACTGAACAAACAAAAGTTCATTTAGCAAAAAGGAGGAAAAGTCTTTGGAGAAATCCAGGTAAGGATTGTTCACCAGTCCTTTATTAAATGCTTGTTGGACTTTCACTCTACCAAAGATATTTTGCTGCCTAGGAAAAGAGATGGCTCTTCTTCTCATTCCATGTACAAAAGTTGACCAGTCTGATTGCTGAATCTTACTACAACAGTACGGATGGGTCAACATTGTTTACCACACCTGGAGGCACAAGGCAGCTTGGTCTTCCTCATCACTTTGCTATAGTTCTCTGCTTCCCAACCACCTGAGGCAGCCCAATGAAAGGGCAAGGCCTTCTGGCCTCTATTACTGTAGCAGCAACTATATATCCATGATCCTCATTTGTTCTGGTAAGATTTGTCCACCATGAATATACAAAGACCTGAAAACCAAGAGATCCCAAGCACCTATTTTGAATCCAGTAGATTGGACAAGTCACACACACTCGGCCTCAGGAAAAGGCAAAGAAAAAACCCCTCTGAACAAATCTTGCCAAGAAAACCCCATGCTTTAGGGTCACCTTAAGTTGGAAATGACTTGAACAATAATATTGGGCTTTTCTTCTTGTGCCAAAGGATGGTCTTCTCTGGAAATTAATTTCATTTAAAGGAAAAGAATGTCCATGTACCATCTGGAAAAACCTGTATTTGATGGTACCAGTGCATCTTGAGACACAATTGTAGAGTTGAGTTTCTGGGGCCAACCTTACTATGATGTTCCTTAATACAAAACAAATAATTTTTTGTCTGTCTCCAGTGATTAGTGGGCTAGTTAGATTCTGTGTGATTAGATAGGATGGTGATGACACCACAGATGATGATGATGATGATGGCAGTCTCATTTGTGTCCAGAGTTTCTAGTAGATCTCATCTTTAATCAGATTTTGAGAGCCTAGCTATGGCAAAATGTTCTTGAGTCCAAGACAATGATAGACTCTTTTAAGGCTGGAGTTCATGTTACAGAAGTACCTCTGAAATTGGCTTCAGTGTACTGATTTATTGTTCAAGTCATTTCCAACTTATGGCAATCCTAAGAATAGCTTATCATGGGGTTTTCTTGGCAAGATTTGTTCAGAGGGGGGTTGCCATTGGCTTCCTCTGAGGCTCAGAGAATGGGACCTGCCCAAGGTCACCCAGTGGGTTTTCATGGCTGAGCAGGGATTTGAACCCTGGTCTCAAGAGTTCTAGTCCAATACCCAACCACTACACTATGCTGGCTCTCTAGTGCAGTGACACCCAGGTCATAATACAGAGAACTATTTAACACGTGTATCACTGTCATCAAACTGTGGAACCTCCATTCCACACACTTGCTGGTTTCTGGAAAAGTGGTAGTGACCTTAGCTTAGTAAAGGCATTTTTTTTTTTTACTACAGCTCCCAGAATTCTGAAAAGGTTAGTTAAAAAAAAAAACATTCTCCCAGGTCTATGTAGATGTTTCTTGAATATAGCTGAGGATCAACCACTTGCTGCCGCAGAAAGATAATTTTTGACACTATGGCCCTAACTATAACCAGGCCTTTATTTGTCTAGTTATTAACAACTTCATGTCCTCTGGGGCTGAGTGTTATAAATTCCCATGACCTTGCATAATACCTGTTTGTGGGGAGAAAGCAACATTAGAAAAGGACCTTCTACATTCTCCTCATTCACTTCTGTGCTTTTTCACATTTTGATACCTTGCTGTCATATTCTTCCTTTGCCTACAACAGCACATTCTCTCCTAAAAAGGATTAATTGAAGCTCGCCAAAGTGCACTGTTGTCTTTAGCTCAGTCTTTGGTACACAACTACAAAGTGAAACAGAGGTTTGAATCTTATTGTTAGTCTTATCTCAAGTAGATGCACTGAATCACTGGGATTGACTTTTATGTTGACTTGCCATTCAACAATTAATTCAATCGCTCCCCTGTAGATGGGACTAACCAGCATGATTCAGGCCCATGTTTGTTGTGTGTGAGTGTGGAGGGGCTCTTCTCCTGGAAGGTGGGAAACCTGTTGCCCTCTGTTATTGGATTGAACTCCCTTCACCCCACCTGGCATAGCCAATGGTCAGGGATGATGGGAGTTGTCATCCAACATCTTGAGGGCCTATTGTGCATCAGATCAGTTGGGTGACTACTATATTCAGCTGAATGCTAAAGATCTCCTTAACTGACTAAAAATGTTAATTCAAAGAAGCTGTTGGATTAGGTAACTGGTTTTCAGTAGCTTGTTGGGAAGCTACTGTCCCAGTGTATTTTGGGGAATCATGTATATTTTTAGTAGAAAGCTTGGCATATACAGTACTCTTAATGGCCATTTTATAATATTAAACCCTTCCAGTCTTCAGAGCAATATTTGCCTTTAGCATAAAATCATTTCTTTCCCTTCTTTTTTTTTGTGTACATACTTTGAAGCTTTTGTGATTTGTTTCAGCTTCTTGCTAATACCATTAGGACATGGCTTTGAAATAGTATTAATAGTGCTGCAATTTTCTAACAAGAGAAGGAAAGGCAGAGAAAAGTGGGAGCTGTGGGAGGCTGAGCTCGATGAAAGCCTGCATTTTCCCCCAGGCATTTTTTACTACGCTCCAATTTATTAATTAGCAGAACTCATTTATTTGCATCTTAACCAGCAGTGCCACTCACAAGATGATCCTAACTTTAGGAAGCACAAATAACAGAGACACTGAAATAAAGCCAAAGTGTTCATGTAAAGTAAGATCCCTCATTTGGATGCTCTATCCTCCAATGTCATTAGCATGTACTCCTGGTTAAATACAGCAAGTATCCACAAAAGAATCAGCTGAAGAAAGAGAAGTTGTAGTCAACGTATTCCTGGCATCTTTTCACATCACCCTGTATAGCTCTGATTTCATTTTAGGGAAGGACCTTTAGAATTCCCAGTCCCCCAGGCTCCTCTGGCACCTCTGACCCAACTACAAGCCCAGGATTTCATAGGATGTTCCCATGGCATTCATGGTGGAATCATAGTGCTGTAACAGTGTAATATAAAAGGGCTATTTTGCTGATGGCAACAACTGGATTTAATGTTAACTGGATTTGATATCAAAAGAAGTATATCAAAAGGGAAAGAAAATTGACCCATGTAGTATCTTAGAGCCTGGTATGAAGGAGCCATGAAGGGTGGCACCAAAGAACATCACCAGAAGTCTTTCCCAATCTTGCATTTGTGACTATGGATAACTTGGTTTTCTCTGTGAGAAGCAGAGCTACACCTGGGCTATTGTTCAAGCTGATATTAATTTCTGCTGGGGTGGGACAGCGATATCACAAACATGAAACTGGTCCAGAGTAGAGGAGGGGGAATGCTTTCCACTCCAGAGGTTTTGACCTACAACTCCCTTCAGCCTCTCTCAGCATGGCCAATGGTCAAGGATTATGGAAGTTGTTCAAACTACTTGGTGGGAAAAGTTTCACCACTTGTGGTCAGCATGTATCACTCTGGCTAAGATTTCCAAATACTGATGGTCTTAATAGTTATCCTAATATAATTTCTCCTATAAATACCACTTTAGCATTTCTCTGTATGTGTGTGTGCTGAAGTCAATTGACTTATCCCCAGGTAAGTGTGAACAGGACTTCAGTTTCACATACCTCGTCTTGCATGTTCTTGATGTGATCATGCGTTACTTATTAATCTTATTGTGTAGAGCAGATATTCTGTAGATGTATTGGAAGGAACACACTGTTTCATGATTGAAGTCATTCGACTTGAGGCCCTTTCACACTACAAAATTATAGCATATGATTCTACTTTAAGTGCCATGGCTGCATCCTATGAAATCCTGGGATTTGTACTTTGGTCAGAGGCACTAGAGGAGCTCCCTGGATGAGAATTCTAAATATCTCCTGCAGACTGCAAATCCCAGGATTCCATAGGTTGTTGCCATGGCAGTTAAAGTAGACTCATAGTGCTGTAATTGTGTTGAGTGAATAGGTTCCTGGGGTTCAGACTCCAAAGTCAACACTCTAGATTTGGTCTTCATCCATGGGCATCTGTAAACAGGGTATGCATGAGGCAGTTTAAGGAAACAAAAGGTAATTGTGATTAGTGAAGTTATCTGATACCAAGTTCCTGACCCCATCACGAGATTTCTGCATCTGTTAGGTTTCCCATGAGAAAGTCCCAGAACTGAGACATTTAATGTTTCTTAGGATTTGTAAAGAAGTTGCTCTTGAATTGACATATGCAGAGAGACAGAATAGGAAGAGAGTGGTGTATATTCACCTTTGTGTATGTAAGTCATGTTCCCCTTATTTTTGTTCCTTTCTTTTTAAGTGCTCAGTAACACTTTGCAAAGATGCAGGTGGTTCAACTGATCATTGTAGGGGGAAATGATAAATATGCTAACTAGTTGGGTAATAATCAACGGTAGGCAAGGACAGTAGATTTAGAGAACTCTCAGGCAGGGAAGGGGAGTATTCTCTGACCCTTGTAAAATTTCATTAAACAGTAAATTCTGACTCATCAGAGCTCGGGGCATTTGCAGGAATTTCTTCCCTTCCTTTCTTTTTTCCTTTTCTCCCACTGCGGCCACGTTCTCACCAGTGTCACCTACCCCAGTTCCTGTAAATGCAGACAGAGAGTCAAAATGTCATGCCACCCATAAGCAAGGAGGGGAAGATGCAGAGAGATTCCTGTGGGAGCTATGTGCTTTGGAAAGTAGCCAAGATGCCCAGGGAGTTTCAGCCTAGAGGAATTGTTTTTTTTTTTAATAGCCCTCCAGGCATTCAGGCCTTGCTTTTGCTCTTTAGCAATACGGATTATGGATGAATAAGCATAAAGATATCCAGGCAACATTAAAAAAAGAAGAAAACCCTCACACACAATTGTTCACCATATCCAATCTTGTAACTCCCTCCTAGCTTTGTATTCTATAAGAGAGTGTTATTTACCCAATAGCTAGGTTTCCTTTCTGATTGTGCACATCACACACAGACACACATTCTTTTTTCAAATAGCCCTATGGTGATAGAAAATGTCCCCTTCTTTGGGTCCCCCCCCCCTCTGAGGAGGAAGCCTTGAAGGTTGACTTTCACCGAACAAGGGGAAGATCTAACTGTGAAATTGAACATTTTTTACGTTGGCCCTAAACATTCTTTCCATGCACACAAACACTCCTGTTATTGATTGAGGCTCTTAGAGGATATATGAAATGTAACATGATGTTTAAAATAAAAACTCCTTTTCAGTAGATTACTGTGGCCTCTGTGGGTGTTACCTAGGTATGAATGTGGGAGTCTGAGTTGCTTAGCTGAAAACATACAAAAGATGGCATGGCCTATGTCTGCATCTGGCTGTGAAATACATCCATGAGAGTCTCATTTACAGTGAATGATAGATGAACCCATTTCAGGCCTAAACTCAGCAAGGGGTGGCATCTGAGCATGGAAAGACAGCTGCTTAAGTATGTCAAAGTTCCTGTTAGATTTTTGTCACTATTCAAGGTGGCCATTTCTGAAACAATCCCTGCTACCACTTTTATTCTGATAAGGCACCAAAAGCCTGGTGTCTGAAACACAGGTACTGTATTCTACACTGTGGGGAATTCCTTTGTAGTAACAAAATAGCTGATATAGTAGGTTACCTTTTAATAACGGTGCACTGTCTTCTAGAGGGGTTGCAGGATTGGCCTTGCCATTAACAGAGTGAGGCAGCTGATGTTGGGGTCAGCAGATATTGTCCCCTGTCTTGCAGGACAAACCTGCCTGTGTTGCATGGCTTCTCCTGTACCCCCAGATTAGCTGTCTCCCCTGGGCACAAGGATAGTGTCTTTTCCCAGTGTTGACGTAAGCTTCAGCTGCAATGCATTTTGGTTACTGTATGTGAAATGGGTGGAGGACGCTATTTTGTTCTTTCTTTCTGGCAGCAAAATGAGAATTTAAATTTCCTCAATAGCACATGTGGATTAATATATATATATATATATATATATACACATACACACACATATATATACTGTGTATGTATGTATATATATATATATATATATACTGTGTGTGTATATATATATATATATACTGTGTGTGTGTGTGTATATATATACTGTGTGTGTGTGTGTGTGTGTATATATATATATATATATATATATATATATTATTTGAGTCACTATCCCCACTATACATTTAACCAAGATAGCCTGTTGCAGTCCAGACCTAATGTGTGGGTTTTTGAGACTGAAAGAAGCCATTCTTAGTGACTGTCATATTCATGTAACATCTTGATTATATGAGTGACGCTCGGGTACTGGAGAGGACTTTTGCAGCTGGCTTGGCTTGTATTAAGGTGAAACCTTCTCCAGTTACTTTTCATGAACTGGAGCACCTGGCAGTATAAACGTCTACCTTTTCCTCTAGCCAACATCTACCGTAATAATACTGCAGAACAGCAAGAGTGGGCATGTGTTTCCCCCAAAAAAACTATTACTTCCTTTTTGCCTTCCGCTTACAGAGAACACTGGGGTTCATTCGTGGAAGATATAGTTTATATACAAGCTTCACTCCCTACCCATTTAACAATTAATGTATACCTTCATTGGGATGCTCCTTGCCCCCTCCACACTTTACCTTCAATTTTTGATTCCAGTGGATTGGCTGTCACATATCAGCCTATCTGAATTAGTAGCTGAAAAAGTGGGATCTATATCAAAATGTTGTAGTTTACAGTCTGGTTTTCTAACAGGAGAGCTTCTGTTCAGGATGCCAGCCAGACCTCTTTCCTTCTGTCCTTCCTGCTTTTGTTTTCCAGCCCACGTTAATGTCCCATGGCTATCAATGAATAGTAACCATCGCTGGGATGTGGTTGTCTACCCCAGAGTTTTCTTTGCAAAATACTGTATGTACTTCAGCAGTTCTCAGGGCTCCTTGAGTATACGGATGTCTCTCTTTTGTTGCCCAGATTTACACCAAAGTAAAACTATTTTACCTCAATTTTTCTGAGCCCTCACCACCCGAATTTGCTATTAGAGGGTGAACTAAAATGATTGCAGCAGACTAGAAGAATTGAGTGACTTCATAAATGGTATGACAATAGATCACTGTGTATTCTTTGAAAACATGCTCACAGGAGGGGTGTGTGTGTGCGTGAGAGAGGGAGGGAGGAGGTCTGTCTTTGTTCTCTCATTTTAGGTATTATTATCAGAGCTTGGAAAACTTATTTTTGGACTACAGCTCTCAAAGTCTCCCATGGCCATGCTATCTGCAGGATTCTGTGAGTTGTAGACCAAAAGTAACTTTTCTAAACTCTGAATATATGGAGTTAGGCTGCACATTTCTGCTGCAGTATAAACTTAAACCAAGTATGATAGTCATGTACAATACAAAGCACATAAAGTCAGGTAACAAGATCCTAACTATCACTCTCCTCACCCTTCCACTTGCCATTGATTTCTAAAAACCATCTTAAAATTAAAGATCCTATATTATATTTCCATAATATTTCTCTAGTTCAGGGAACTGCATGCTGGTAGGGCATCCACAAAGAATGTAATGCACTCATAATATGACCAGAAAGGTTTGATTTTAAAATCATGACGGGATAGGGCAGGGTCCTTATTTTGGTAGATGTTTGTGGATGGCCATTTGTCTGTAGTCATGCTCCCTGACCATGGAGCTTACCGTTCTGTAAGTCTATTCCTGACTGAATCTCTTTTAGCTTCACTGTTACAAATGGTTTCATCCTTTCTGAAAAGCCCTTTATAATTCTACATAGCTGATTCAGCTGCATTCATGGCAAATGCTCATGCTGCGAAATAGATTTATTTCTGAAGTTACATTAAACTTTATGTTTTTTTTAAAAAAAATAATTTCAGAACTCCATTAGGCACAACCTGTCCTTGAATAAGTGCTTCATCAAAGTCCCACGAGAGAAGGATGAACCAGGGAAAGGTGGCTTTTGGAAGATCGACCCCCAGTATGCAGACCGACTGATGAACGGGGCTTTCAAGAAGCGAAGGATGCCTCCTGTGCAGATCCATCCAGCCTTCACAGGGAGACTCCCGCAGGATGCCTGCTCCAGTTCTTCTGCTCCCCAGGCAGCCGCCACTTCTTGGAAAAGCAACAGCGTTCTGAAAATCAACATGGAATCCCAGCAGCTGCTCAAGGAGTTTGAAGAAGTTACCGCTGACCACAACTGGAACCCTGCAGATGGGAAGATGAGCCATAAGCGCAAGCAGCCGTTGCCCAAGAGGATGTACAAGATGGCCCGCCTCTCCAGCTCCCCAATGCTCACTCAGGAAGAGCAGACAGAGCTTGGATCTCTGAAAGGTGACTTCGACTGGGAGGCCATCTTTGATACCACCATAAATGGTGACTTCTCCACCTTTGAGGATCTGGAGATCACTCCTCCTATTAGCCCCATAACCAGAGATGTAGACTTGACTGTGCATGGAAGACATATCGATTGCCCGCAGGAGTGGTGTCCTGCTGGGCAGGATTACAGCCTCACAGAATCCAACCAGAACAGCTTGGACTTTGATGAAACCTTCATTGCCACTTCATTCCTTCAACATCCATGGGATGAAGGGAGAAATGATTACCTCTCAGGTTCTGTCAACATGGATCCACTGTTTGAACTCAACGACCCTTCCTTGCAGACAGAAATGAATGACTGGAGCAATGCTGGCTGTCTTTAATAAGAGACAGACCCCTGACTGAAAGGTGCAAGATCATCCAAGACTGATCAGCTGTATGAACAAGCTATTCCCAGTACTGCAGGACTTTTCAAAACAGAAGAATTGCTTAACAAATGAGACATCTTTATTATTTGGACTAAGTGGATGACAGAGGCATCTGGGGTGGGGAAAAGATCTGGAGAATCTGGCTGGATATATCTGAAAGCAACACAAATGGAGACTTTGTACCTCGAAAGGCAACAAATAATAATAATACAGTACTTTTTTTTTTGTCCTTTTAAAGAAATATGGATTTTTCTACTTTTGGGTTGAGGGAACTGAAAAGGGCATGTCTTCCTGGGAGGAGAGGACATTGGAATAGGATGGAAGAGCTGGCCTTTTCTGGTGACTAGGAATGTGTTAGATCATCTGAAATTTCATCTCACTTCTTCTGTCCATTTATTTTTCTCTCTGTGTTGTGTGAGAGTGTTTGTATGTTTCTACCCAGGGGAGCTTACTAAGTAAAATGTGGGACAATTAAGTAGCAGGCGAACATGGAGTTGCAACCACCTGTCTACCACTAGGACTAGTTTAGATGTTGAACTCTATATACTCAGCATCAAGATCTTTCTTGTTTTTAAAGTAGAGCCTATTATATATCTATATATCTATATATCTATAACAAGATGTATATCTTTAGCAACGGTGCACAATCAGTAGAGTACTGGGGGTGAGGACTGTAATAATGTTAATTAAGATTGAAGTGTTATCAAGTGTTTGTTCTACAGAGGGAAATGTCATGTAATATGCAAGTGGGAATTCCTGCCAGTAGAGGATTTAAAAGAAAAAAAATCCAGAAAGGAGGACCTGATGTTCTCTAGATGGTTGTTTTTACATATTTTTGTATCTCAAATTCTTTATAGTTTTGCATTCTTTACTGACTATGTATGCTGTAAAACCTAGACATGAAGTCATGGCAGGCAAACCCTCTACTGTTACATACTACTACTAACAAAGCACTCTACCCTCTTCTAACTAGAAGCTATGAAGGAATTTGTGTGATCACATGACAGACTCCGACAACTCAGCTGACAACTCAGCTGATCAATAATGAAGGGCTATATTTTTCTCTCCTTTGATCAGGCAACTGTAGGAACTGCTAAAGTCTTTCTCTGCTAGAGTTGAGGCCTTCTGACATTTGAGCCCCTGCCCCCCAGCCAGTGACAATATAGTGTTGGCTTAAATGTAAACAAAATAACTCCTAATGTTCATGTTACTCTAGACATAAGTGGATGGTTTTAGGCCAAAGACTGTATATGCAGTGAAAACTGCAAATGAAATAAGAACGTAAAGCTTAATTTTGCCTTATTATTCTGTTTCTCTCCTAGAACTGTGGTTGCCATCCAACTAGATACTTTTAGCCCAAACTTAATGGTCATCTTAAAATCTGCATACATTCCAATAAAGTAAAATGTGCAACATTCACAATTGTTGTGGAAATTCTGTCTGGAAAGATGGCAGCTTTGTTTGGAACACTAGTATTATGTATATACGGTCTTCTAAAAAGAGCTCTGTGGTGGTTCAATTTAAAATGGTAAGATGCTGCTGCAAGGAGTGGGGGTGGGGTGGTAAAGCAGGCAGGGTGAACTGTTGGCCTTCCAAGTATTTTGGACTTTGACTTGCATAAACTCCAGCCATCAAGGTCAACAGAAAGGGATTAGGGGCACCATTGCCCAAATATCTAGAGGGCCCAGTGTTCTTCACTCTTGTCCTACTATCGTCATCTGGTAGATGCAGAGACTCGATGGAGCATTTACAAAACACACTTAAAAAGCAACAGCTTTCCTACATCTCCCTAAACAAGCACACCCACCTGCTACTTTATGCATTTTGAAATGTGGCTTTCATGCAGTTCATCAGGCTATGTCAGCCTAGGTCACAGCAACAGGAAAAGGCACACTCAGCTAATTATTTGAATGAAAGAACTAGGCTCCCAGAGGCAATTATCTGGCTCAGAGATGGCTATTTCCTATGCTGCATTCTGCATGTCAAAAATAGCTTACATCATGCTTAAACAAATTCCATTCTTTGCTTTATGACACCAATATTAGTGCTATACTTACAGTAGTGTACAAGGTAAGGAATGATTACAAACTATTGCTCTTTTATTGCTTTTTTAGTATTCAGTGACCTTTCTAATCGGCCTCTGAGGTAGGTCAGAGAGAGAGGCTAAAGAGTTTTCTGAGTTCTCTGGGCTGGTGTGCACACACATAATACACTGTACATTTAGTTCTTATTTGTTCCACACATCTCTCTGAGATTGTGCTAGAGTTGTGGCTTGAAATGCGATGCCTTGTGTTCGTAGGAAATCCCCTGAGATACAGTATGTCCCTTGGTGTACCAATGATCAGACTAGAAAGAGATGAACTTGTAACCTGTGAACTGCATCCAGTTTCTGGCAAGATTTTATGTGGCCACCAAGAGTCCGTAGGTACTTCTGGCCTACAGTATTGGGCTGCACCAAGAGTTAAACCTGTATTTTGAGGTGGAGAAGAGGAATACACCCTTTATTGTTTTTGCAGCAACAGCTTTGAAGCATATGTGGGAAGGTTGGAAATCCTCCCTGAAATAAGATAAACCATACCTGAGCATGGAGTTTCCACCCTGTAAAGTGTACTCAAGGAGAATGGCTCTTGAACCCTTAAACCACCTGCCCACCCAAGATTATTTGAGAGCTAAAGTAGATGGCCTCCAAAGACTTAAGATGTTGGCTATCCTTTATCTGAAATATATTGCCTACAAAAAAATTGAAGAACATAAGAACAATACTCAGGTGCATTTTGAACACACACATTACTGGAAAAGTCATGGGTACACCCAAGCATCTGAAAAAGCACAGTAAGAGGAGAGCAAAGTGCATTCATCTTTCACAAGCTAGGGGTAGCTGGTATTAATAGTGCTATTAAAAATCCAAGAGCTGTGTAGGATTCAGCGTTCTTGGATTTCCAATGAGGAAATGGAAAAAATATCTGGGAATCACATAACCACTTAAATATCAGAGGAGGGAAAACAACTGACCTGGAATTCAAGTTTCAGAACAGATTCTGATCCATTGCTTGTTGTTGGGAAGGTTGTTAACTTGCCATTATTTAGAATACTGGAGTATTCCTTGGTATGTTTTGAGCAATGAAAATAATAGCAAATTAGAAGCTTTCTGGTTTGTTTGTGCTACAAATAATATTAGGACTCTTAATAATGTCAGAAGATATCTGTTTCTTTTTCTTTGTTCCTTGAAAAATTAAAAAAAAAAACATAGTTTGGGTAGCTACTGGAAAATATGGACAAGCACAGAACTCAGATTTATGTGCAAAATGGACCAGGTGTTTAAGTGTCCTGAAATGAATAACTGAATATTTTACCACAGACTGGTAAAATTGGAAGCACTATATTTCATTGAATTTGAAATTCACCTTTTAATTGGCACAATCTATACAGAATTCAGCACATTCAAATCTTGCTGAGTTAAGCATTCTCACTGAAATCAATAAAATTGATGGAAAATCTAGATCTGAGACAAATGGGTGTTTTCTTGGCCATGCCCAATATTTTACAATAGTTTACATTTATATTTTTAATTACAAAAAACTGTATTTAGAAATCTGAAAAAACAGATAACAAAGGATTTGAAGTTCAAATACACATCTAATAACTCACAAACGTGTATATTTGGAATTACAACCAAAATTTTTGCAGTCTCCATCATTCAAATCAATTGTAGTATTGTACCTAATTTCAGCGAGTTCAGGTCACATTTGACTTCAGCTTAGTTTAGATACCTGAGGCTGCTGTATATTATAGCCTAAACCCAGTTGCTAGTTTCAACTACAGTAGGCCCATTGAATCAGTCATACTACAACTGTGTTGATTTACCAAACCCTAGTGAGTGTAATCTAGTTGGGACCAACAGTTGGATGTAGGCCTTTAACTTGAATGGGCATCTGAACTCCTGTTTGTCTTATAAGTTTAGAATTCTGAATGTTCCCCAGCTCTTTTCAATGGGTGCAGATCAGTTTTAGTTTCACTGAAGCTAGTTTGAATTTCTGGATTTACTGTTGCTGAAACTTTGCAGTCTGGTCTCTGTACATCCAGCTTCAGGAGCAAGATGTAATTCTACTGTGAACTCATTTTAGATGAGAACTCTCAGGTCAGGAGGACAATCAGCAGCTGGAAGTTCTAGCAAGAGAGACAAATATGCTCTAAGAGTGGGACCATCTTCTAACCTGTGCATTACTAACAGGCTGTAAACAAACAGAATTATCACAAGTATGCACTAAGCCAGGGTGGGAAAACTATGCCCTCCCCAATGTTATTGGGCCACACCTGGCTTCAGAGGTAGGAAAAGTGGGCAGGCTGGCTGAGGGATTCTGGAAGCTGTGGGCTAAAAATGTAACTTTTTCAAGCTCTGACCCCTACCAGTCTGTAGCCAGCATAGTCAATGGTCAGGTATGAGGGGAGGTGCAGTTAAGCCACACTTGGAAGAATACACCTTCACCATCCCTACACTAAACATTTGTATTCAACTTGGCTGACAGATATCCACATGATGCCCAGCCTTTATAAAAAGGAAGGAAAGGTTGATAGAATCGGAAAAATAAATGTAGACCTCTGGATCTCTAGCTGCTTTCAGGACTGAGGTGGAGCAGCACATAACAAGCCTCTTACAGAGCTCATTTGCTATAGGTGTGGGCTTTCTCTGAAAACATCTCTAATATAAATGTAAACTGCTTCCAAACCTGAATAATAGCCAAAACTTTTAAAACACCGAACTAAGGAAAGTTGCGGCTTGTAGTGCCATATGTGGCAAAGAATTGGTGAAAAAGAATGACCAGAAGCCTGCTCAACTGTTCCATGACTGTTTTGATGGAAACCACTACAGTGACAATGGGTTGTTCCCAT
Source organism: Gambelia wislizenii (assembly GCA_030847615.1). Taxonomy (NCBI): domain Eukaryota; kingdom Metazoa; phylum Chordata; class Lepidosauria; order Squamata; family Crotaphytidae; genus Gambelia; species Gambelia wislizenii. The sequence continues at coordinate 194,716,234 of JAUMIR010000002.1, forward strand.
GCCACGAGCATTTACCATTACTCATCCACTGCTTTTCCACTGTAAATTAGCTCCCACAATGGCATGGCAATAGCACCCAGTGGGGTGGGATTGTCATATACATCCTGCTATGTTCTGTCCACACAATACTAAGCATAATGTAGCCATGATGGGCAGCATTCAAGTCATGTCTAGTTTCATATTAATTTGCATTTGTAGAATTAATTTCATTTCATATTTTCACCCAAGACTGCTCCAAAAACTGCCTGTTTTCCTAGATTTGGAGATGGAGCTTATACAGCTTTCTTAAAAAAAAAAAAACTTTATTAAAATGTAAAGCATAGTATCAAACAAAAGTAGCAATATTCCCCATTTATCCCTCCCTCCCTCAGCAATTAATTCTACAATACAGAAAATTACAAGAAAAGAATAGTTAAAATCAGTTCTTATCCAGACCTCCTACTATCATATAAATTATAACTTTGTAATCATAGCATCCATAATAAGATACAACAGTCCAAATTATCAAGATCAGTCCTTCTCCTTCAAACTGCACTTTTTTTTTTTTGGTCATTCTACCCTACATTTATCTGGAATGCTAGTATCTGTGTTTTCATCATTAACATATTGAATAAACAGGTACCAATTTAAATAAAATGAATCTGATTTAATTGTTCCTTTAGATATTATGGGACAATTTCCCCGTAATAACTATAAACCATATATTTTTCCACCATACAGATTGGAAATAGATGTGACCATCTTCCTACCCTTAAGCTATTAACAGTCAAGCTGCCACAATGCAAAATAGCACAAGGCCCTCATATAAAAGAGTATCATTATCTCCTTCAAAAAGACCATCAAGGTTACTAGCTATATAACTGAAACTTTTTTCTTCTTAAAGTAAATCTTTAAGTAAAGTAAGTTTTACTTTAAGAAGGTCCATATCCTTCAAGTGTAGTGGGTGGCATCCTGTTTCTGACTGATGCTGGCAAAACTTTTTAAAAAGTGTGTGCAATTAACCCTTTTTTAAAAAAAATGGAAAGCTGTTTGCTAATTTAAAAAAAAATGGTAAACTTCCGTTGCCTACTTCTATCATGCATTCAGAGTATTTTCTTATTCTTAGCTTTCCCTTTGAGAAGAGCCAGAAGAAAGTATGTGAGGACAGAAAGGATTACTTACACCACCATAACATACTCAACACACTGATTTAATCTGGTTTTGGAAGCTAAGCAAGGTGAAGAGCGCTGAGTGTGAGGGCAGTGCATGGGGAACCTCATTTGGTTCAGAGCCCAATTTGGTGAACTGGATCTGTCCTAGTAAAGCCCAAATTGACCCAGACCCAATCCATCCCAATCTGGACCCTGAATCTGAATTAAGTTTTGAGAATTTGGCATGTCAGTCTATTGACTTGTGTTGGTAACCCCGAAGCAGCTACAACTCTATGTTTTTTTTCCACACATCCACATAAAATGAGGACACATGATAGACCCTAAAGATGGGACCCTAAAGATGGGATTAATCCAGCCAAATTTCAGACAGGTTTTTGTGAAAGGTTTTTGTGGTAAGTACCTGCAAAGTTTCCTGTTTTTCTAAGAACAGACAGAATTTTAAAAACTGATTAGCAATTCATGCTGCTTTTGTCTAGGCACTGTCCTCTAGAGCACAAGGCAGCTAATTCTGTTAAAGTTTAACTATGATAGATGATAATGATAATGATTAATTATAATGAAATGAAAGTTTACTTGAGGAGAGGTTACTTTTTTCCCTTTATACTACCAGCAGTCCAGTTTGTGATATTTAATGACACAGCACAAGGTAGTAGATGGGTGGCTAGAGAATGTTTTACCAGCAGTCCAAATGGTGAGGTCACCCTGCTGAATCCTCCAATCCTTCATAAGGAAGTTGCTGATCTGGGCTTACATTGGTGGAAACTTCTCTCTCATGGGTTCATAATCCCACCATGCCATCTTTTCCAAAGTTGCTTGCCTAAGCCTTCTGGGGCAGTGCTGCCACTGCCGGGGGATTTATCATCCTTTGTTCCTGCCCTAGGAATGTTGCCATACTGATTGGCTACTTGGACTCTTCTGCCTCTGTCCTGAGCAAGATTGGTGCCATAATGCTCTGCCAGTTTGCTGTCTACAGAGAAAGTCGATAACAATTTTGGGACCTGCTCTCATCTCAAAATGCTCTGCCCTTTCTGTGGTGACTCACACTGTCAGCCTTCTTTCCAACACCTACATAACAACAATAGTTATGGGCAACTGGATGGGATGGGGAGAATAAATTTCACTATCTAAAATACACATAGAATCATTAAACAGACAAATTAACAAGAAATGGCACACAGAAGATTAAGCCAGGCTTTTCAATAAGACAAAAGAAAATTTAATAGAGAAGGATTCAGAAAGATCAATCCAGAAGATGATCAACAATTGTCCATTCCTCACCACAGCCCTTTCCCAATCTGCTACTAGCACAGCCAAATCTGGCAAATGAACAAAAAGATAACAGAAGAGATAAGTGATCATATAACTTTAACGACCTCACATAATCATTCATAAGCACCATGACTGGTGAGCTTCTCACCCTAGGTTACATCTCTCTGGCTTTTCTTCGCAAACAAAGATTCAGGAAGGACTCATCCCGTGCTTTCTGCAAGCACACTGATGACTGAAAAGGCCAATCCGAGATAAACATATCTGGTTGCAGAAAGCACAGCAGAAGGTCTCCTTGGGTAATGTTTCCGGGTTGTGATTCTTTCTGCGTTGTTGTTTCTCTTCAAGACTTGTTCAGCGTGAGCTGTCAAATAAGGCTGTAGCATTGTGGATAGTGCTTCTCCATGCCTCCCAATATGAGGCCATGGTGGACCATTGTTGGTGATCAATTTGGCCAAGCCTGAGATGTTGTTTCAGGGAGTCCTTGTATCTTTTTTTGGAGCACCCCTCTTACGCTGACCCAAGGTGAGTTCACCGTAGAGTACTATTTTTGGGAGGCGATGGTCCTCCCAGACCTAGGTTACATATTACAGCTGCAAATGAGCAAAACCCAGCTCTCCCTCATTCCTTTCACATCACACCATTGTGTTTACCTTATATGGTTAAGTTGGCGATTTGTTATCTGGCTTTTTCCTGCTAATTTTTAATGTCCAGATCTCCAAATCAGTCCAAAGCACTTCAGATTCTATTCCATTTGTACTGGCCAAAAGCTGGAGCTTGTACAAATTAGACTGAACCAGCCCTAATCACTTTGTCATTTGGGATTTGGCCAAATTGGTTGTACAGCCTGTTAATTCTTAGACCACTATGATATAGCAGAATTGTCTAGGCAGGACTAGAAAAGATTCCTTCCTGAAACCCTGGAAAACCAATCACCGCTGACAATGCTGGATGGATCAATTGTGTGATCCAGTAAAAGGTAGCTTCCTATGTTCTTGTAAGAGGGGTAGTCCATTGTCTTAATTAGTGACTTGATGCTACTGTGGTTACATGGACGAGAAGGATATGTATATATTTAGTTTCACATAATGCCCAATTCCAGAACCAATGTCTCTCCACCTATTTTATACATCAAGGGTAGTGAACATGTGGCTCTCCAAATATTATTGGGCTGCCACTTCCATCAGCTCTACCTGGCATAGCCCATGGTGAGAAAGTATAGGTGCTATAAAAGGGTTAGTTTCATCCAGAAAAAACAAAACAAAACAGGGAAGCAAATTCAGAACATCTTTGCAACAGAAAATGCGTGTGCTGTTTCCAGTCTAGAGAACGCTGTCTAGTGGAGAGGAGGTCCAGGTACTCTGAGAACAGAGCACTCACTAGAGTGAGGCACACAAAAGAGACAGTAATAGATGAAACCACTCCAGGCTAATTATGATCAGAAGCTGTGGGAGGCAGGGGAAGGGGGAAACATGGAAGGGAAGGGAGGGTGAACTCCTAATGATCTTCCACTAGCAAACAGGCACTTGCCGAGCAGCAAGAACACCATGCACTGGTTGCTGGTAGAGTAGTGCAGTGAGGCTGGGGTGGCATTAGGGTGGAACCATTACCGTCAGATGGGACAGGATGTTGCTGCTTCATTGCAGAAAGAATTATTTAAAATGAGGAAAACAGAAATGGGAAGAGCACAAATAGAAGCTTAATTTAGACAAGACAAAGGTGACCTGGTCAGTTGCAAGACAGATCAGGGAACAGAGATTCAGCCTGTGCTGGATGGGATCACACTCCCCCTGAAGTCTCAGGTTCGCAGCTTGGCACATTCCTGGACTCAGATTTGATCCTGGATGCTCAGGTTTTGGCAGTGACCAGGAGTGTGTTTATACAGCTAAAACTAGTATGCCAGCTGTGCCTGTTTCTTGAGATGTCAGATTGGGCTATGGTGATATATGCCTTGATTGCATCCTGGTGGGATTACTCTAATGCACTCTACATGGGCTGCCTTTGGAAACTGTTCAGAAACTTCAGCAGGTCCAAAATGTTGTGGCTAGGATGCTGACTGAGGCTAATGACAGGGAACATGTAACTCTCATGCTATAAAAGTTTCACTGACTACCAGTCCATTTCTGGCAGAATTCAAAGTGCTGGTTATGACCTTTAAAGTGCTATATGACTTGTGTCCAGAATATATGAAAAACCGTATTTCCATGTATGGGCCTGTCCAGGTTTTAAGCCTTTCAGGGGAAGGCTTTCTCTCGGTCCTACCACCATCACATTCGCACCCACTTGAGGTTCGGTTGGCTCCTGTTTGCTCTGTATCTGCCAGCAGGCAAAGACCTTTCTATTCAGGGAGACCTTTGACTCTAATTTCATGTGCCTTTTAAATGAGTATGCTGTGCCTTTACTTTTTAAAATTCTGTTTTAAATGTTTTAAATTGTTTTAATGTTGTGTTCTTAACAGAATTCTTTGTTTTCAAACCCTCATATTAACGTTTAGTTTTTTTTTTTGTTTTTTGGTTTTTTTTAGCAGCACTTTGTTTTAATTTGTTGTGAACCACCTTGGGTCCTATGCAATTCTAGGCTGTATTAATAGGAGTATAGCATCTAGATCAAAGGAAGTAATAGTGCCACTCTGTTCTGCTTTGGTCCAGTTCTGGGCACCACAATTCAGGAAGGATATTTAGAAGCTGGAACATGTCCAGAGGAGGGTGACCAGGATGGTGGGAAGTCTGGAAGCCATGCCCTATGAAGAGTGGCTTAGGGAGCTGGGCATATTTAGTCCAGAGAAGAGAAGGTTAAGAGATGACATGATAGTCATGTTTAAATATTTGAAGGGATGTCATACTGAGGATAGAGCAAGCTTGTTTTCTGCTGCTCCAGAGACTAGGACACGGAGCAATGGGTTCAAATTACAGGAAAAGAGGTTCCACCTAAACATTAGGAAGAACTTCCTGACAATAACAGCTGTTCGGAAGTGGAATACACTGCCTCGGAGTGTGGTGGAGTCTCCTTCTTTGGAGGTTTTTAAACAGAGGTTGGATGGTCATCTGTCAGGAATGATTTATTGTATATTCCTGCATGGTAGGGGGTTGGACTGGATGACCCTTGTGGTCTCTTCCAACTCTATGATTCTATGCTGGGAGAAAGGATAGTGCTATTATTCCACTTTAACTTCTCTAGCTGCCTCCTGTGGAATTCTGGGGTTTGTAGTTTAGTGATGCCTAAGAGTTCTCTGGCTGATCATGTTAAATGCCCTTCCCTAAACTGCAAATCCCAGGATTCCACAGGAGGCAGCCACAGCAGTTAAAGTGGAATAATAGTGCTATAACAGCGTAGTGTGATATTGTTCAAGTGGCAACGCACAAACTTTGCATGCAGAGGACTCAGATTCAGTCATTGGCATCAGCAGGTAGAGCTGGGCAAGAAGTTTGTCAGACGGCCCCAGAGTGGGTGCCAGTCAGTGTGATCAATAACAAGTCAGAAAGAACCAGTGCTCTGATTTAGTTCTTAAGTCTCAGAAAGTACTGTATGTGCATTATCAGACTGTGGTCTTAGAACATTTATGTGTGTGTGTGTCAGGCTTAAATTGCCTTGGATGTCTCTTGTGGTATTAATGAGAACATCTGAGCACTGTTAACACAGAAGAGAAAATGAAGGAAAAGCATTCAGAATTCAAAAGAATATTCAGGCCAATTCCAGTTTCCCATTCACATAACAAAATGATTGAAATAAAAGGTATCTTAAGCCTTTTACCTTTCTAATCTTTACCTCAGCCTTTCTAATCAATGAGTTTTTATGTTTGTTTGCTTTCAGCAAATACACATTTGTGTCCTACTAATGGCACACAGTCTGTAGCTTTTATTTGAAGAAAGCAAGTCTAACGGAAGGGATAGTGCTTTATCAGAATACTCACAGCAAAAGATTTGTTATCTAGTAAATACACCAGTTTCCTCAGACAGAATGTATGCTTTTGAGATTGTGGCATGGCATATGATCACACAATTCTAATGAGGATATCTATTGGCTATATAGTATACAATGTGATTAGTAATGGACAGTACCTTCACATATCACGATAAGCCATGGTTTGTAGCTTAGGGTACACGTTGCATGGTGGACAACCAATGAAACTGTGGTTGTCTTCTCCATTTCAAGTTGGGTTTCTCACTCTGTTTCTCAGCTCAGGTTTCTGGATGAGCACTGGATAGAACAAGGAACATGCTACGCATGTGGGTTTGGACATTATAAAAAGCCAGAGTTGAAACAAGCTATGAACCAAGAACTAACCATGGTTCAGATTGTGACTTCAGGCTTTTTAGTAGTAAGGTTCTGTATATCACAACAAGCCATATTTCAACAAGCCATATAACACCTTTTAGTGATGTGTGAATTCAGTAAATAAATGGCACAATCCTTCTTTCCCTCCATGTCTCATTGTGAGACTTATGTTGAAAAGTGTACCTATACTATACTCCATTATATCACTTCTTTAGCTGTCATGGCTTCTTCCTAAGGAATTTTGGTATTAATAGTTTAGAGATGTACTTAGAATTCTGTGCTAGAAGGCTCTAGTGCCTTCCCCTGAACTACAGTTTACAATGTATCCTCAATTGCTCTTCTTACAGTACTGTAGGAACTGCAGTTCCAGTGAGTGTATTAGAGCTCTGTAGCAGAGAATACATCACTAAACTTCATATCCAAAGATTTTGTAGAGTAGACTCATGTCAGTTAAAGCGGCATCAAACTGATATAATTGTAGTGCAAACATATCCTTCATTTCATACGGCTGATTCCTTGGTTAGTCTGTTGGACTCATATATGACAGTACATCATTTCAAGTATGTCCAAGGTGGCTTATGAAATATATAACAATCAAGGAGCAACATAAAGCAGTGATAAAATACTATAAACCAAAACTTAAAACATCATATACAGTGTCACCATGTGTCCTCCTTTTCCCAGACATCTCCTCTTTTTCAGACCTAGAAAAAGGGGTATAGTAGGGGTATTTAAAGTGAGCATCATCATAGCAATTGGTAGTTTGAAATAGTCAGTAAATGTGTCCCCTTTTTTGCTTTTCAAAATATGGTAACCCATATCATATCACAACTTTCATAATCTTAATTAGATGCAGAAATCATCCTAAATAATTGCTGCCTAGTAAAACTCACATCTCTGAAAGCTTTTTATTAAAAAAACAACAACAATAAGGAGACAGCACCATTTCTTCAAGGATCTTGGTAGATTCTCATATTATATGATTTTCAGAGAAATATTTGTATTTTAGGAATTTATTGATTTAAAATGTATGATTTTCACATTATGTTTATTAAATTTTCATATAGATATTACATGTAAATTGTACTGATAGTTTATTGTATCCTTTTTGTTATTAGACCATTTTTTCATAAAGTTTGGTTTCTGATAATGTAGTAGCCATTTGAACTCTAATGTATATTTGCTGAATACTGTCATCTAACAATCACTATTTGGGGTCAAACTAGATAGTCCATGAGACTTTGCATACTGAAATTACTGTATAAAGGTATTCTGTAATCATAGCTCTTGGCTCTGACTCTTTGGAAGGTATTCCAGTCAGGCCCACCGGTGTAATAAAACTTACTTTCCAATCCGTGGGTCTGCTGTTCTATGATTTCTGCAACAATATTATTACATTTGTTTTGATGTCTTTATTGTTAGTGGCTTTGGGTTTTGTTTTGGAAGGAAAAGCAAGAGTACATGCATTAAATGAAACAATGTAATATACAACAGTTGCTTAAAAGACCATTTAAAAAAAACACCAGTTCCTTCTACATTCTTGGAAAGGTTGCTATGGAGCAGGAAGGCATTATTTATGCTCTATGAGTATGCAACCAATATATCTGTAGGCTGACCATGCATTCTACCTTCCAGAGGGCATTTTTCTGTTTATAAGGTGCCCAGGCCAACCCCAATTTGGATATAGAGAACACTGGGGGAGGTTATGGGGGAGAATAGTACCCTCAACGTTGTCCATCAATAACTAGCACCTGGAAAGCAAACCGAGCAGAACATAGGTCCCTTAGTCAAAGCCTACCCCACTACAGTAAGATGAACTTACATGTATTTAAATTACTCAAAATATTTCTAACTTTGCATCACTGTATGAACATATGCAAATTTTATGTAAATCTGCATCTTGTTTTATCAATTTTTGCATTTCCATTTCCTTGACATCAAATAGCCACCTTATGTCTCACTGTTTTAACTGACAGAACGCTTGGTATTGTGGAGCATACCCAAAACTAACAATGCCTATGTACTCCTCAAAAATGTGGTAGTCCTTTCCCTTCATGCTCTGTGATTGTTTCTCTGTGTAGTACAGCTTGCTATGGAAAAAGCCTTCAACATTCTCCCCTGTTCTTTTTATCATGTTCTTGGGAACCACCTGCAACTGTACAGTGGACCACAGTTTAAATATCACTGAGTTAGCTCTTTGAGGTGTTCACATACCCTTCAATTTATATTGATTATGTGCTACATAACTGATTGCCAATATGCACCAAGCCATTTGTTGTATCCCCTTAATCTGCTTCGTATAGCCATTGACGTCTAAGTGGTCAGGAGAATGCCTGGGCAGCAAGAACATGCAGCACCAAGGACAGTTCCCAGTAAGCCTCTTGCTCCAATAATGGTTACAGTGGTACTGCCACCTCTTATACCACAGGCTCAGCATGACTCCCTCTGGGTTCCACCCCTTTCCACCATGTAGGAAGCTTTAAAGTGACAACTCGCTAGTCTGAAGCTTACCCCTTCATCTCCAGGAGCTTCTTGCAAGGATGCTACTGGCATGGCATATTGGTTCCTGAGATTGTAGAGCTCCTGGAAAAGTTTGTAGAACCTGTCCCAGTTCCAGGGCTAGAGTCTGGATGATGGTGGTGCCAAGGCTGTCATGAGCATGGAGGCCTCAGGTTTAAGATGGTTGGGTCTCAGGCCTGATAATAATAATGTCTCTTTTGCTGGTTCCTTAGCCTCTGGATCTGTCCAGACAACTATTGTACTCCTGGGACATAACAGCATCTGTACTGTACGCACATGCATGGCCAGGAGATCACAACATACTGTGGCAAGAATTGAAGGAGGAAATATGCTACCTTCTGAGATGTGGGAGCACTACCTGATTCAGTGACATTAAGCATTTTTAAAAATTGAGAACCACTGCTAAGAACTCTTATGTATGCATTTACTTATGTATTTAAAGAATTTATACCCCTCCCTTCAGCCAGAGACTCCCAGAAACAAAATACAGCAGGACCCCCATATCCACTGGGGATTGGTTCTGCCCTCCCCCGGATACCGAAAACCGTGGATAATAGCGGACACCATCAAAAATGATGGGACTTCCAGTCTAAAATACCATAGAGTTGCCTTAGAAGACCTAGAAAATGGCTAGAGAGGACACATTTTCTAGGAAGACTCTATGGTAGCTGTGCTGTTTTGTGTCCTGTGGATAATTGAATCAGTGGATAATGATTCAGTGGATACGGGGGTCCTACTGTATAACGAAGTGTTGTTTTAACAGTTCCTCGCCTTCAGGATTACAATTTTAAAAGACACAAAACTCAAGGAAAAGGGGATGCCAGTGGGGGAGGGAATTAAGTCCAGTAGATGCTGGCTGGTGTTCTCTTCCCTCAGAGGCCACAGCTGTGACAGCTGGCAATGAGGGAGGGCCTCTCACCAGTCTCTGGGACCAAGGCACTCTTGGAAGTGCCTCTTGATTCACAGAATCTTCTGCAGTGTGCAGGTATTGCATAGCAGATCTATTGAGGTAGAAAAGTCATCTGCTTCCTAAGGATAGGAAGCAACAATCTCAACTTGCTACGTGGGGGCCAAATAATTTTTGCTTAAAATCAGTGGTTGAGTGAGACAGGATGGAGCAAATAGGGTATGGCTGCCCTTCTTCTCATGCTAGAAAATCCAAAATCCACCAAAGAGCTATACCTTTATCGGCCAACCAGAATGCACAAAACACATAATGCAGGCGTTCAAAGCTCCACTGGCTTCTTCATCAGGCAAAAGATGTTTTAAGAAGATATTTGTGGCTTCACAAAAGACAGAGACACCCCGGATCCCAAGAGAAGTTACTTTACTGCTACTAATGGAGTTTAAATGTTTGTGTCCTTTGTCTTGGTTCCCACATGGCTTCTGCCTGCATTGAGATCCTTCCAAACCAACTGAACTACAACAGAAACAACATCTGATACAAAATGTGTCTCTAAACACCGTCACTTTTCTCCTCCTGTATGATTTTCAGCATCTTTTGCCTGGTGAAGAAGCTAGTAGTACTTCAAAAGTTTGCATGATGTGTTTTGTGTATTTTGATTGGCCAACAAAGGTATCACTCATTCGTGGATTATGGGTTTTGTGTTACTTGGCTGTATGGCCAACACAACTTGTTCTTATACTATTTCCCACTTCATCTAAACCAGTTCCTCAACCACCTTGAAGCAGCTGTTGGCCCTGATGATTGGGGGATCCTCATAGCTGTGTATGGTTCCTCAGGAGGGCAGGGGGAGGGGACAGTGATAGTGTACCACCATAGGGGTGAGCAATGTGTAGACTTCCAGATATTGCTGGAATGTACCAACTTATTAGCTCTAGCAAGCATGAGAGAGGACAAGAAAAGAGGGGAGGCTGTGATCCAACATTTTTCATGCATCACAGCTAAAGCACTATAATTCCATGAGTACCCAGCTTGTGGGGGTAATTAGCTAACACATTGTAAACCGCTTAGAGTGCCTAGTGCGTTATAAAGTGGTGTAGAAGTGTAAATGCTATTGCTAACAATTTGTAAGTCACTCTGAGAGCCTTTGTGGCTGAAGAGCGGAGTATAAATACTCTAAAATACATAAACAAATAAACAAACTGCTGTGGCAACATCCTATGGAATCCTGGGATTTGTACTTTGGTCAGAGACACTAGATGAGCTCTCTGGCTGAGAATTCTAAATCCCTCTTCCTAAACTCCATATATCTCAGGATTCCATGGGATGTTGTCACAGAAGTTGAAACAGAATCATAACCCTGTAATGGTGTAGTGAGAAAGGGTCCACAATATGTCATGGGAGGTCTGGAAGCCATGCCCTATCAGGAACAGCTTAGGGAGCTGGGTATGTTTAGCCTGGAGAAAAGGTTAAGAGGGGGCATGATAGCATATTTAAATATTTGAAGGAATGTCATACTGAGGATGGAGCAAGCTTGCTTTCTGAGGCTCCAGAGACTTAGGACACGGAGCAATGGGTTCAAACTACAGGAAAAGAGATTCCACCCAAACATTAGGAAGAACTTTCTGACAGTAAGAGCTGTTCAGAAGTGGAATAAACTGCCTCATAGTGTGGTGGAGTCTCCTTCTTTGGAGGTTTTTAAGCAGAGGCTGGATGGCCATCTGTGGGGAATGATTTGATTGTGTATTCTTGCATGGCAGAGAGTTGGACTGGATGGCCCTTGTGGTCTCTTCTCCAGCTCTATGATTCGATATCCCACCTTTTCTCCCACCAATGGGACTCACCCCTCACATTCCCCATCGTAGGTTCTGAAGGAGGGTTCAAACTGCGGGAAAACACAGTGAGAGAAAGTTAAGCAGCCTTTCTCCAACATTACTGTCTGTATCAACCTCTCCCCAACCCCGCTGCTTTAATTGCAAATCATCATCTCAGGAAATAATTGCAGCATATCCATCTCCCATGTAATTTATGGCACGCTTGCTGTGCGCTACTGAAGGGACCAACCCCTCTTCAAAACAGCCCCTCTTCTGCCTTCAGCCGCCTTGCCTAAAAAGACGGAAACCCCTTGAAAACAGACGTGTCCAGGAAACCTGCAAATGGATGAAAAATATCCTCTGACACAATCCAGGCAGCAGCAACAAGAGCCAGCCAGACCCCGGGAGGGAGGGAAAGAAAGAAAGAATAAAAGAAAGAGCAGCGTCATTTGAGGCGTTGGAAAACAAGGCCGAGGACTGGAGTGGTGCTGAGGAAACGCGATTCTTTTGTCCATTTTTTTTTCCAAAAACGAGAAAGCAAATAATAATTAAAAAAAAAATTGGCGGGGCGGGGGAGAAGGGGCAGTAAGGGTTCAAGTTGTGTTTTTTCCTCCCCACCCTACCCTTTTGGTACTACAACAGCCTTCAAAAAGTGTGTGTGAGGAATGGGAATGGTAGCGAGGTAACCAAGGAGAGGTGGTTGGCTGCGGGGGTGTCTTTTCCTTCCCTCCAAATTCGACGCTTTCCAACAGCCAAGAAGGAGCTTGAGGGAAAGAATGCGAGGCAATCCACTTCTCCCCCCTTCCCCGCTTCGGTTGTAAACTTTGCCCCTCTGCCGCTTCTCACAAAGCACGGTGTGTACTGGGGGGAGAAAAGGCGGGCCCGCCCCGCGCTCTCTGTGTGAGAGACCAGAAAGGCAAGTCGCGGCCTCTTCGCTACTCGGGCCTGCCCGGGCTTGCCTGGGTTCAAGCATGAATTCAAACCACCCCAAAGGCTTGTGGGCAGCCAGGACTCTCCTCCTCCTCCTCCTCCTCCTCCTCGCCTCCCTCCAATTCCCGGGGAAATGGCGCGTTTCCTTCTCCCACCTCGCGCGCCCCTCCGCCTTTCGCCTCGCGAGTGGTTTTGCGCTTCAGGGAGGCGTGTTGGAGAAGGCGGTTGTGGAGGCTTATTTTCTTTGTTTTTAAGCCCGTTCTCTTTCTTCACAAAAGTGTTGAGGGCTCCGCTCCAGAGCTGTGGGAGGGGACGGGGAGGAATTGTTATTTTAAAAAAGAGGGAAGTTTGGTTTGGTTTCTCCCCCCCTCTCTCCTTCCTTCCCTCAACCGTCTTGCCCCTGACAGAGGCTGCTCAGACAGAATTGTGCAATGCGCTGCTACACAATAGCAAATTCCGCTGCGGGTTTCGTTGCCCAAATCCTCTTAAACAGAGCTACAACCCAGTTAATTCGGTGTAAGGCAGTTGGGTCCCCGCGAAGGCTTTTGTCTTTCTAGACAGTGGGGTGTTGCATCCGGACTCTCCAGCCCCCTGGCTCTTGTTGTGATGGTGGTGATACCTACAGTGTAAGAGGGCATCCACACTAGAGAAATAATCCAGGTTGAAACTGGATTATTTGCATGTTTCCTTCCTATAGAATTGTGGGATCTGTAGTTTGGTGAGACACCAGCACTCTTTGTCAGAGAAGGCTGAAGGCCTTGTAAAACTATAAATCCTAGGGTTCCATAGGAAGGAGTTAAGACAATAAATCCAGTTCCAACCTGGATTATTTGTGTCATGTGGATTCCCTATTGGAGATCTAAACGTCTTCTTCATGGTCGGTGCTTGTCTTGAGGGGAAACTGGATTTTCCCAGTCAGAAATGAACAACATTTTATCTCCCCCCACCTAAGTTATCTCTCTGACTCCAGGTGAGGAAACGTTTACCTCCAAACAGTTGGACTGCAACTTCCGTCAGTCTGCAATATCACCTATGCTGTGTGGGGGAGCATAGGGGGGAGCACTATTACCTATGCTGTGTGCTGTGTTCAGGGAGTTGCAATCCAACAAGACCAGGAGTGCTATAAATTTCCAACCCCTGCTCTATTGGTTTGTGCTTTGAGGTCCCTGGATATTGTTGCACTTCCTCTCCCCTTAGCCTCAGACAGCATAGCCAATGGTTAGATATTAATTAATATCCCAATTAATTAACTAATATCTAGCCAATGGTTAGATATGAATTAATTAATATAATTAATTAATATGTTGCCTTTCTCCCAGAAGGGACCCAAGACGGCTCATATTCGGGAAGTCATAGTCTAGTATTTAGGGACCCACAGGTTTGGAACCACATCTAGAGGCATCCAATTCCGTTTAAATGGCTGTTTGTGCCATGGGGCGCTATGGTAAAGAGTGGTCCACTCCTGTCACTTTAAAGTCCACTCATATGAGCTCACTCCACGTATCTATTTCTTGAATTTTAAAACAAAACAAAAACTCCACCTTTATTCTTCATCTTGTAGCCTCTGAGTGCTCTTTCTTCTACTACAGCATTAGGTGCGTGGATTTAGTGCCAGGGGAGAGAACACACAGCAAGGGTTATTCTAGGAAATTGTTTTTAAAAGCCCCCCCCCGACCTCTGGGTGTGTGGGCAAAATTGGGAGGGAACACAACAGAGCAAGGGCAGAATCCAAAGAAACCTTGAAAGAATCTCAAAGGCAGAATCTAAGCTTGAGCCAGGGTGAGATCTGACTGGATGTATGTATGTACCTACAGCAACTCAAATTTGACTACAGTTGTCCCTTCATGTTCACTGGGGTTTGGTTCCAGGACCCCTCATGGATACCAAGATCTGTGAATGCTCAAGTCCCATTACTGTATATGAAATGGCATAGCAAAATGGTGCCCCTTATATAAGATGGCAAAATCAAGGTTTGTTTTTTGGATTTTTTTTTAAAAGAATATTTTCAAGCTGTGAATACTTAAAATCCATGGATACCAAATCCGTGGATACGGAGGGACAGCTGTATTTTATTTTCAAATTTTTGTATTGTACTTTATTATTGCAGTGTAATATACTATAAACCAGTGGTTGTCATCGCTTGTTCCTCCAGGATTTTGGACGTACGCTCCCAAATGCCTGAGGCAGTACAGCCAATGGGAAAGGATTCTGGTAAGCGTACCACACTCCAAAGAAAAGCAGCAAAGCAGCAAGAATGTTCTGTCTTCCCTGCTGCTTTACCACATGACATTGGCATTCTTTTGATCTGGTCCCATGGGAGACTGAGGTAAAACTGTGTCTTTTTGGTAACCCATTAGCAAAAAGATGTGGTTTTAGCTGGGTCCCTACAGGGCCAGAATGAAAGAACGCTGACATGATGCAGGAAAGGCAGCAGGGAGATGGAACATTTCCGCTGCTTTGCCACTTTTTTTTTGGAGTGCAGCAAGCCCCTGGGAGCTAATGTCCCAAATATATGAGGGCCAAAGTTTAAGAACAATTGCTGCTGTCTTAAGGTCCCAACACATTTTAACAGAGACAAATTATTACATGTTCTCCCTGTGTCATTGGGAGCTCCTTATCAGTAAGTAGATCCTACATGGCTTGGAGAACATCATGCAGATCAGGTCTATGTGTGACTATTTGGAAGTAAATCCCAACACATTCAATGGACCTTTCTCACAAGTTCATAGGCTTCATGAGAAGCTCAAAAAGGGCATAATTACTAGGGTGGCCACTAAGGCATCCCCACCCTGGGGAAATGTATCACCAAGAAAGAGGTCAGACTTGCATGACATTTGTACATGATAATTCATTCTCATTCTCATACATACATATATACATGAATGAGAATGAATTATGCAGTGTTTGTGTGTGTGTGTGTGAAAATTGAGAAATAATGCCTATAAATGTAAATTAAATGCATCTCACTATAGCAAGAAAGACTATGATCTCTGTGCCTGTTCAGTTTGCTGCCCAGGTGTTAATATATTGGTGATAGGCTATATTTCAGAGGAAGGAACTGGCAAAAAAAAGTGTTTCAAGGCCTTTCTGCTCTCTCTTAATATGGTTTTGTTACTGAACAAATTTGTCCCATATAGCCCTTCAAAGCAATGACTGCCCTCTGTAAAGTAAGACAGATGAACAGCTGCCCATCCTAGCAGTTGCCCCATGTGGTGAGCCTCAAAATTGTGGCCTGGAACCTTGACCTAGGCCACTAAGAGCTTGACTACATGGAGGGGTAAATTCCGATTGAAACTCAACTTCTTTGGCCTGGAGTTGCCCTGCACGATATTCAGACCACTCTGGTCTGGATTTAAGCGCTATCGCTACCTGGCCAAAATGTCTGAATCTTCCCACTGGATTTTTACCCCCTGTTGTAGGTTTGCTGCTGCCGCCTAGCCAAACACCTCTTCCCAAAGAGCTTCATGTATACTCTTTAACAAGGCAGACCCCTGGTTTGTGGCCGTTCCTACTGAGGGTGAGAGTGAGTGACTGCACCCAGTGCAGTTGCTCCCTCTGACCTCAGAACAAGCAGCTGTACGCTGGGAAGGTAGACCCCCAGCATACAACTGATCATTCTGAGGGTCAGAGCAAGCAACTCCACCCAGTGCAGGACAACAGGCACTGCTATTTTTCCTTTCCTTGGTGCTGGCACCGCCAGCTCTGCCTTCCCGGTGCATAGTGAATGAGTGACTGTGTGCTGGGAAGGCAGAGCCAGTGGCGGTGGCACAGAGGATGGGAATAAATGGTGGCACCTGTCAGGCAGTGCTTGTCCTCCTCCCCACCCCCACCCCAGATCCAGTGCGGATCCTTTGTCCACACTATTGTTTTCTCCGGAGTTAAAACTGAGAGTCTTCCAAAACCATTTTTAGGTGGTGTATCCTGAGTCTGGTTCGGTTAGGGCCATAAGTCATGTGGCACTATCACACCAGATTTGGGGATAATGCCGCACGTTGTGTGGCATTATTGGGCTAGATTTGGGGGAGCATTCAGATTTTATCACTAGAGTAGACAAGGCCTAAGTACCCTCAGTTTTTGTCAGGTCCTGGACTAAACTCAGCTTTTCTAGGGAGTCCATTGTACCTGCTGACTTGGAAGACAATCGTCTGTCCCTTAGCCCTGATAACATGATTGCCACCTAAGTGCACGAGGATAAGGCCAATAATACCTTCTTACCTACACTCTTGGCATCTTTGCTTGGTGGGAAAATGTAATTAGTGAAACAGTGCAGGAAAATCATCCCTGAGTGTTCAGATGATGACTTAAAGCTTCACCCCCAGGATTCCTCTTTGCAAGGTATATGGGACACACATGCCCATTATATGTTTGATCTGCTGCTATAGTATTGCATATAAAGGAGAAATAACACCTTCTGACTGTTTTACCTGTTAAATGTATCACAGGATCCTGGAAGGCTAGCTGCTGGCAAGCTTAAACATGCCACTGAAGATGAAAAATCCAGTGAGACAATGCAAGCTGAAGAACATACTGGAAAACTTGTGTGTTGTACAAAGACACATTCATGTCCTGATCTAATACCTGTTTAAAGTAAACTGCTTCAGTTTACATCTCAGTTTGGACTTCAGTCTAATTGTAGAATTGCTACTTTTATTTCTGGAAGGGATCCAGGACCTGTAACAGTTGCATGGTGGTCAGCAGAAATGTGAAATCTGTAGCTTCACAGAGATGCAAAAATGGGGAAATGTCATAGAATCATAGAGTTGGAAGAGACCACAAGGGCCATCCAGTCCAATCTCTTGCCTTGCATAACACGCAATCAAACACACCTGACAGATGGCCATCTAGCCTCTGTTTAAAAACCTCGAAAGAAGGAGACTCCACCACACTCCCAGGGAGTGCATTCCACTTCTGAACAGCTCTTACTGTCAGGAAGTTCTTCCTAATGTTTAGGTGGAATCTCTTTTCCTGTAGTTTGAATCCATTGCTCTGTGTCCTAGAGCCTTACTGCACTGAGGGGGAAAGCAGCAAAGCAGCAGGAACATCCCGATTTTCCTGCTGATTTCCGCATTACATCATTGTTTTTTCTTTCCGGTCCTGTAAGGGACCAAGGTAAAACTGTGCCTTTTTGCTAACCAGAAAAACTTGTTTGGTCCCCCATGGGACCAGAATGAAACAATGCCAGAAGGATGCTGGCATCATGCAGGAAGGCAACAGGGAAGACGGAATGTTCCTGCTGCTTTGCTGCTTTTCCACAGAGTGCGATAAGGCTCCTAGTCTCTGGAGCAGGAGAAAACAAGCCTGCTCCTTCCTCAGTATGACATCCTTTCAAATATTTAAACATGGCTATCATGTCACCTCTTAACTTTCCCTTCTCCAGGCTAAATATACCCACCTCCCTAAGCCACTCCTCATAGGGCATGGTTTCCAGACCTTTCACCATTTTGGTTGCCCTCCTCTGCACACTTTTCAGCTTCTCCATATACTTCCTGTATTGTGGTGCCCAGAATAGAATGATACTATTACTTCCCTCAATCTATACACTATACTTTATACAGCCTAGAACCACATTGGCTTTTTTAGCTGCCACATCACACTGTTGATTCACTGTTGGTCTACTAAAACTCCTAGATCCCTTTTCACATGTACATTTACAACAAGCCTTACCATTAGCTATAATATCTAAACATTATGCAAGACCTGATCAGGATTCCATAAATCCTGATGCTGTGAAGAAGGTGAATGTTTTGGCAGGTGGGCATTAACATAGAATCATAGAGTTGGAACATGTTTCTTTCCGCCTATGTATTTATAAAAGTCATGAAGGCCTGCCAGGGATGTCAGTCCTTGAATTATGATAGTGATGGGTACGATTTCCCAGGAGACAGTCCTCTGTTTGAAAATATGTTACTCCAGGGTGGCCAGTGAATTCATTGCCATGGGGGCTATTGACCCACTCTCAGTTCTTTGCCAGCTTCTGTTGTGACTGCCTCAGGTTCTTTAGGAGCTTTCCTGATGCAGAAGTTCTGTTGGGAATAGGATCCTTCACCCAGGTGGCTTCTGTATAACCCACAGCAGCTGCGACAGGAGTGACTGTAAAACTAAGAGTGGACTGGCCACCATGCAGCAACAGGCCCACCTGGCATCCCTGGGACTGTCATCATGAGTCAGGGGTGGGGATCATGCAGCCCTCCAGTTGTCACTGACCTGTATTTCCCAGCAGCCCTACCTAATATAGACAATTGCTGTCCCAAAGCATCTGGAAGGCTGCATGATTCCCACTGCTGATCTATTTGAAGGTTTCTCCTATCTGAAGGACTGTCCTGTTTCAGTATCACCTTTGAGTTTGAGAGAAAGAAGCTGTAGCATGAGCTTTCGTAGACTTAGGGCTTATCTACACAGGCAATATATCCCTGTCTAAGAGCCCTACGGTCCTGATGATGCTGGGCTTTTGCCCCATTTTACCCTTGGACAGTCCTCACCACCCCCCAGGCAGAGACAGGGAAAAGACTGGTGGGGAGATGGAGTAGGACCCTTTGTTGTTGTGTGCCTTCAAGTCATTTCCAACTCATGGCAACCCTATCCTTGGCAAGATTTGCTCAGAGCATTTTTGCCATTTTGCCTTCCTTTGAGGCTAAGAAAATGTGATTTGGCTAAGGTCACCCAGTGGGTTTTCATCTCCATGTGGGGATTTGAACCCTGCTCTCCAGAGTCCTAGTCCAACATTCATAACCTCTACACCACACTGGCTCTGTAGGGCTCTTTACCGCATACTTGGTTAAATCTATTGCAGCTGGGAAGGCAATGAATCAGGCCCCACATGTCCACAGGAGCCCATCCTGGCAGGCTGGCCTGTTGCTGCAGCTGCCAGTCTGCCTTGCTCTTCCTGATCCAGGAAGGGATCCTGCAGTATGCGACCAAGATTGGTCACATACAGGGGGCCTTGGTCACATGTTGCGGGCCAGCTTCCTCGCTACCAAGAGAGCCAGGGAGATGGTGAAGGCTGCAGCAATGGGGCAGTGTACCTGTCACAGAGGAAGAATGAGGGGGAGGAATGAGCCTGATCCATGGCCAGGATACCCTGGCAGGGAGCCAGAGCATCCTGGCTCATGTAGATGAGCTCTTTGTCCTCCATGCATCTGATGAAGTAGACTAAGGCTGTTACCAGGAATGTAACACTGCAGAAATAATGCAGTTTGACACCGCTTTAACTGCCATGACTCAATGCTATGGAATTCTGGGATTTGTAGTTTTCTGAGTTATTTAGCCTTCTCTGTCAGAGAGATCAGGTGCCACAACAAACTACACATCCCAGGATTCCATCGGATGGAGCCATGATAGTTGAACTGCATTATTTCTGCAGTGTGGCAGCAGCTTTAGTATACAAAAGCTCACGCTGCAGCTTATTTCTCTCAGTTGGTCGCAAAGGTGCTACAAGATCCTTTTGCATACTGATATTCCAGACTAACATGGCTATGTCCTGTTTCAGTTTGGCTTGAGTCTAAAGAACATTTAAAATAAAGCACAGGGACCTTGGAGCTGCTTGTTGACAATTAATTAGTATATGCAAATTTTATGCAAATCCCTACCATCTTTTGTTCCCTTTCAAAAGAGATGCACTTTCTCATCATGGGTGATAAATTTCTCTCTTACTCCCCTCCTTTTTTTGCAAGGCAGAAGTGGCCACCCTATCTCTAATTTAGTTCTAAGTCATCCATGATAGGTGGGCTCTGAATGTGGTTGCCAAATAGCTAAAGGAAAATCAAACAGCCCAGCCTGCTTTCAGGTAGTGTCAGCTACCCAGAAATCAAAGGTTTTCATGCCAGGCTAATTGATGCAGATCAGACAGCGAAGAGACAGTTACAGTAGGGTTTGGTTCCTGTAGCTCCATACCTGATTATCCAGGTCCATGATAAAAGACCCGTCTTAAGTTGTCTCCCTACTGCCACAAGAAGAGCTTGGGAAAGCAACCATGCTGGCTGAAATAATCTAGGTGCTGTAGTCCAAACTGTTTTCCCCCCACAAGCTCTGGTCAGGAGGAGTCATGTTTGCTTTTCCTGCTTACTGCTTTTGGCTCTGTAAAGATGAAGACAAGGGGCCCTTTCCCACTACACAGTCATAGCACTATGGTTGCACTTTAACTGCCATATGCTTACATGCTGTGGAAACCTCCTGGGGTTTGTAGTTTGGTCAGAGGGTCTAGAGGAGCTCCCTGGCTGAGAATTCAAAAGGCCCCTCCCTCCACTGCCAATCCCAGGAATCCATAGGATGTTGGAATGGCAGTTAAAGTGGAATCATAGTGCTATAATTGTGTAGTATAAAATGGACCCCGATTCTCCCAACCTGGTGCCATCCAGATGTGTTGGATTTGGACTACAATGCCCACCATCTCCAGCCAGCTAGCTAGGCCAATGGCTCTCTCTGAAACCAGTGGCTGAATGAAAGCTTTTGAGAGTGATTCCTTGTTGATAAAATAAGCAAGAGCGATGACTGTGTGCCATGTACTGTTGAGGAGCAAAGGTCCTAGGTAATAGTTCTTTGGATCAGCCTGATTATTACTCTGTTGTTTGTTTACCACATTTCCCCAGCTGTCCTGCCATCTATCTTCCTTTCTCAATGGGCAAACACCAACACCTCAAACCCAATCTCCCCGTTCAGAGGGAAAATATACACATAAGCCCTTCTTTTCTCTCCCGTTCTTGCCGTCCTTTTATTTGTTGCTCTTTCTATTCCATTGAGCCCATGGCTGGCACAAATCCATCTTGGCAACAACCGGCTTTCACTTGCTAATCATTCTAAATATTGAAAATCAACGCCTAGAATAAACAGCTCTGCAATGGGGCCCAGTCTTTGCTTAGTTTGGAAATGCTAATCTGTCCCGCCTTTGTTTCCTCCTGTGGATTTGATGCCTTGCCTTCTGAGCAGGTCACAGCTGATGGTTCCCCAACCCCCCCCCCATTTTCATTTTTTTTTCTCACCCTGAAAATTCAGCCCCTTCTAACATTACTTTCTAGGGTGGGAAAAAATAAGGAATGGCACTGGGGATCAGAAGAGTTGGACTCATGTTGCATAGTAATGAAGAAACAACCTCCAAAGTTTAGGACACACAGCTTCCCATGTGGATAAGACTCCAGAAGTTCAAATACGTTGTTCAAATGCCCCTTTGCTCTGAGACTTCATGGGAATTGGCTTTTGGGGTGGGGGCTGCGGACGTGGGGGGAGTAGTTATGCTTGTTCTCTTTAGCTGGATATCGTAAAGGCAGTGGGTGTCTTGAGACACAATTCTAATCCAGGATCAAATGGGCATATTTTTTTTTTTTGGAAGCTCAATGGCTTCATTATCCATTTTTTCTTCCTCATCTAATTTTGGTTTGCATTGGGTATTCTAGTGCTGCCCCCTGGGACTAAGGTAAGATTCACTGCACAAGAATTACTTTCATACGTGAGGCTAAAGACCACTTCATTGAAGCTTGGAAAAATTCATTGTTTGGACAGTGATAATGCTGGCTGGGGAATTATAGGAGCTGTAGTCCAAAAAAGGTAGTGTTCAAACATCTGTATTTCCCACGTTATGCAAGAACAAACCCAGCAAGTATACAATTAACAGAAAACTGTGGAAGTCCTATAAGTGTACTGTATCTGTAGTATACATACAGAAAGCCATTAGGAAAGCTGATCCAATGGTCTGGCTTGGTATAAGGCATTTTTCTCCTGTCTTAATACAACCTTCAATGAAACTTTCATTTGATCCCTCCTCCCTAGGTAACTATCGGCCAGTCTCTAATCTCCCCTTTCTAAGTAAGGTCCTAGAGTGAGTTATGGCAACACAACTCCAGGCTTTCTTGGATGAAATGGATTACCTGGACCCATACCAATCTGGGTTCAGCCCTGGTTATGGGACAGAAACAGCCTTGGTCGCCTTGGTGGATGACCTACACTGGGAGTTGGACAGGGGGAGTGGGTCCCTATAGATCCTCCTGGATCTTTCAGCAGCATGGTATCCTTCTGTCTGACTGATATGGGACTTGGGGGCATAGCTTCACAGTGGTTCTGGTCTTTCTAGGCTGAACGCTCCCAGAGGATGGTGCTGGGGGACTGTTGTTCAGCCTTTTGGCCATTAGCCTGTGGGGTTCCACAGGGGCCAATTCTGTCCCCTGTGCTTTTCAGCATCTGCATGAAGCTGCTGGAAGAGGTCATTCAAGCTTTGGGGTTGTGTGTGATCAGTATGCTGGTGATACTCAGCTCTGTCTCTCCTTTACAACTGATTCTAAAGAGGCTGTGGTAATACTGAATCATCTGGATGCAGCAAAGGACTGGATGTGGGAGGCTAGGGTGAGGCTTAATCCAAACAAGATAGAAGCACTGCTGATCAGTAGGAAAACCAACCTGAGATTGGGACTCCAGCCTATTCTGGGGTTGTTCTCCCTCTGAAAGTTCAGGTTTGTAGCTTGGGGGTGCTCTTGGACTCAGCACTGTTCCTGGAAGGACAGGTTGCTGCACTGAACAGGAGCACCTCTGCTCAGCTTCACCTGGTGCACCAGCTGCACCCTTTCTTGGGGAAGGCAGAGCTGGCCACAGTGGTTCATGCCTTTAGTTACCTCTCAATTAGACTACT
Source organism: Gambelia wislizenii (assembly GCA_030847615.1). NCBI lineage: Eukaryota > Metazoa > Chordata > Lepidosauria > Squamata > Crotaphytidae > Gambelia > Gambelia wislizenii. Next base: position 194,739,706 of record JAUMIR010000002.1, read on the forward strand.
GTAATGGACCTTGAAAAGTGTTCAGAAGCTGCAGCTAGTGCAAAATTCAGCAGCCAGTCTGGTATCTGGTGCATTTTAGAGACAATACAGTTGGCTCTCTGTATCCACAGATTTGGCATCCACGGATTCTACCCTCCATGGCTTGAAAATATTAAAAAAAATTCCAAGAAGCAAACCTTGATTTTGCCATTTTATATAAAGGACACCATTTTACTGTGCCATTGTATATAATGGGACTTGAGCATCAACAGATTTTGGTATCCACGGGGGTGATGGGGGTGGTGTCCTGAATTAACCTCCAGTGTTACAATTCTATGATTCTATGGATACCAAGGGCTCACTGTATAACATCATTCCTGCAAGAACTGCACTGGCTTCCAATTTGCTTCTGAGCTCTAGTCAAGGTGCTGGCGTTGATCTACAAAGACCTAAATGACTTGGGGCCAAGATATCTGAAAGACCGCCTCCCCCCATATGAGTCTATAGAACTTTGAGATCTTCAGAAGAGGTCCTGTTGTGTCTCCCAACACCTTGTGAAGTTAGGTTAGTGAGTACATTCAGTGGTGGCACTAGGGGTGTGTGGAGAGGCCAAATCACACCAGGTGACACCATTGGTGGAAGGGTTGACACCAGCCTTAGTGATGCCACAAGGTACATGTAACAGGGCTTTCTCTGTAGCAGCGTCTCAACTGTGGAAGTCCCTACCCGAGGAAGTTAGGCTGCCCTCATTTCTTTTAAGCTTCTGGTAGGCAGACAACAGTGCTGTTCTGCATGGCATTCAGTGTTTGAAACTGCTGTTTTACCTGTTTCAAAACTGGATTCTAGGATTGTTTTTAGACTGCTTATATAAGGTTTAAAAGAGTATTTTAATGTGTTTTAAAAATGTTTTTATCTTTGTATTGTTTTCATTGGTTTTTGTTCACCACCTTGGGAGCCCTTGTGGGCCGGGAGGCAATACAGAAGTACTTTAAATAAACAGACAAACAAACAAACAAACAAACAAATAACTGAAGAGGCACTTTGCCATTCTTGTGCATATTCTTAAAGCAGATGTAGGCAACTGTGGCCTTCTAGACGGTTTTGGCCTACAAATCCCATAGCAAATCATAGCAAACATGACCAATGGTAAGGGATTGTGGGAACTGCTGTCCAAAAATATCTGAAGGGCCATAATTGCCCATCTCTGTCCTAAAGGATGTAAGTGATCCTTATAGTGGCCTGCACTGAAACTGTGGTCCTTATATCACATCGTTGTCCCAAGACTTATCACATGGTGTTGTGGTTCTCCTGATGCTATTGTGCTGTACAGTGGTTGGGAATGTGATTTTTTTCATGCTGAAAACAATACATTAATTACCCACTTTCCCACTATGATTCAGTAGCCAGTTTGAGTGCAGATGTCTCATTCCACTTCATTGTGAGATCGACCAATTAATGGATGTGGTGTGAATGTTGTCTGGTTGTCCCTCCCTTGGGGATTCCCAAGGAAATCTTCAGCAGGGAAACCTCAGACTACTTCTGGTACCAGGGCAGGAGGACAAGACTTCTCAAGAAAATAACTGTGTTTTCTGTGGTCCACACTCCTGAAACCCTTTTCAGATTTTTGCTAATTTTTTATATAAATGCTTTGCTGTTATAGTGCAATAATGCTGTGATCCTGACCTATTCGGAAACTTTTACTACATGGGAATGTTTTCCAAGGAAGATTTCTTCACTGTTTCCCTGTGGTACCACACACCACAGTGTTACTTTAAATATATATATATATATATATATATATATATATTTTAAAGGTAAGAGTGTAATCATGCTATGATATACTCTAATAGTGTTATTACAGCTTAATGAGTACAAATGAAGTGGTTCTTTGAACAGGACAACCTGAAACAACTGACTAGCATGATAAGCACTTTTTTCCCCAGAGGATAAAGATATCAACAATCATGGTGGATGGTGTGGTTCATTTCTCTTCCTGTGTGAGATCTGAGCAGTGATGGACGCACTGTAATGATGTCATGCTGTAATAGTGTTATTACATCTTAATGAGTATGAGTAAAGTAGTTTTGAACAGGACAACCTGAAACAACCGCCTAGAATCATCAGATCATAGAGTTGGAAGAGATCACAAGGGCCATCTAGTCCAAGCCCCTGCCATGTAGGAATACCCAATCAAAGCACTCCTGACAGATGTACTCACTAGTGTGATAAACACTTGTTTTTCACAGGAGAAAGACATAAAAAATGGTGGGGGTCATGTGGTCTGTCTCTCTTCCTGTGCCACCTCTTGTGATGAGAGATTTGTACAGTGATGATTGTGCTGTAATGATTTTGTGCCATGATAGTGTTATTATGACTATGTGTGTGTGTGTGTGTGTATATATATATATATATATATATATATATATACACACACATACACACACTAGCTGGACCCGCCATACCATACGCCATTAAAAAACTCCCCCCAAAATGCCCAGGAGACCTCATGACAACGCTTTGAGGTTTAAGTCGCCCCCACCACTGCTTGTCCTGTCCTCCAACACTGCTCGTCTTGCCTCCCCCAATGCTGCTCGTCCAAATTCATCCCCCCTGCTGCCGAATGTCCCTGGCCGCTGAACTGCCCACCACCCCCTGCACTCCGGCACACACCACATCCACCCCCATACTACTCCCTCTCCCTCCCCAGCCGCCATGTTTGAAATCTACATGGTCCCGTCCCCAGTGCGCTGGTTGGCTGCCCAACAGACCTGTGATTGGCTGGTCAGTTCCCTAAGCAGCCAATCAGCACACTGGAAATGGCAACATACCCAAGAGAATTATATATATATATATATATATATATATATATATATACATACTGTATATATACAAACCAGTCAAGGAGTACAAGGTGGGACAAATGGGGTGGTGATAACAGCATTAGTGCAGATGAAAAAACAAGTCATGCTATTACAGTGCAAATGTGGTGCAGATGTGATACACAGTGCCAACAGTCAGCTATCATTGCAAGTGCAGCAGAAGCAGTTTTCAAATGGTATAACCTGGCATAACAGCATGCTGTGATGACGACCTGTATGTTCCTCTTGGCCTGCAACAAATAGTTCATTTATCTTTGTGTTCCATTATCAGACACTGACAAAATTCTCACAGAGCCCAAATAATATCAGACACTGAAAGTGTAATTGCTGCATATATCTACTCAGAAATAAATCTGAAAGTATAGAAGAGTAAGTTTAAGTATAAGTACAAATATAAATGTTCTTATCAACATACAAATAAACAATCAGCAAAAGAATCAAAGTGAAACTTAAGAAAAAGATAAAAGCATGCTACCGATGGGATAGATAAACATAGAGATATGACAATTAAGAAGGGGAGGTTGTTTATCTAGTAAATATCATAACTTGATAAAGAGTAGGAACTAGAATTGTGTTTGTTTGTCTGTAATTGTTGGAGTTATTGTCTTTTTTGTCTGTATGTATTTTATCTTATGATGATAATCTCTCTATATATCAATGTATATATATATATAATTGTCTTGGGTATGTTGTTGTTTTCAGTGTGCTGATTGGCTGCTTAGGCACTCCTTGGCTGGCCAATCAGCTCTCAGCAGCACCTCCTTGGCCTACAATCATTGCCGAGCTGCGGCCTTGCCCGGTGGAATAGGGGGTAACATCATCGCCCTGCAGCCACTGTCGCTAAGATTCAGCCTTCCCAGGCCAAACGGGGGAGGGAGGTCATGGCCTTGCCACCGCTGAGTGAACTTAGCAGCGGAAGTGGGAATGGCGGTAGTGGGAGCCCACTGCTGCTGCTCCAACTAGCTATACCCAACATAGTATAAGCCAGTGGTGTATTGAGGGTGAGTTGCTCTGTTGACCTCCCCCGGTTCCATCACTGCTAGTTGACTGTGAACCCACATAGTCAACTGGTGGCAGTGGCAGGACGCTGCTGTTGCCACTCCAACAGGACCCATGTAGTTAATTTGCAGGGGCAGCAGGGGCAGGTCAACAGAACAACTCACCCTCAACGCATCACTGATGTATGTTACATCAGGTCCAGCTAGTTTTATTGTAATAATAATAATAATAATAATAATATCTGATAAATTCAGTGTGTTTTAATCCTAGGCAAGTATGTGTGGTATTACAGCCCCAAAGGCCCATTTTGGTTATATTAAATGGGCAATGGGAATGGAAAATGAAGCACATGCACAAGTAAGGTTGATGGCATAGAATCATAGAATCATAGAATTGTAGAGATGGAAGAGACCACGAGGGCCATCCAGTCCAACCCCCTGCCATGCAGGAATACACAATCAAGGCATCCCTGACAGATGGCCATCCAGCCTTCTTTTGGTATCCATGGATTCTGGTATCCATGGGGTGGGGTGGGGGTCATGGAACTAAACTCCAGCAGATACCAAGGGCCACCTGCACTTCTGAAACAGCCCAATATAAGGAGGGTTGGGATTGGACTAGATGGCCCTTGAGGTACCTATGAGGCTATGAGAAATATGCAGATTCTGATAGATTCTTTGCTTGATTTATGCTGTTTTCAAGTGCCCTCTCTATCCAAACATCAGAATAATCTAGATATTCTTTAACTCAGATACCTAAATTAATTTGGGCACTTAACAAATGCAACGGCAAATGCCTCTTAGTACATGTTGGTATCTTTCTCCTCTGCCTTTCATGGCAGTGTAATCATGTGATATTAAAAGATCATAGAATCATTGAGTTGGAAGAGACCACAAGGGGCATACAGTCCAGCCCCCTGCCATGCAGAAACACACAATCAAAGCATTCCTGACAGATGGCCATCCAGCCTCTGTTTAAAGACCTCCAAGGAAGGAGACCCCACCACGCTCCGAGGCAGTGCATTCCACCTCCGAACAGCTCTGTCAGGAAGTTTAATATTTAGGTGGAATCTATTTTCCTGTAGTTTGAACCCATTGCTCCATGTCCTAGTCTCTGGAGCAGCAGAAAATAAGCTTGCCCCATCCTCAGTATGACATCCCTTCAAATATTTAAACCTGGCTATCATGTCACTCTTAAGCTTCTCTTCTCCAGGCTAAACATATGCAACTCCCTAAGCTGCTCCTCATAGGGCATGGTTTCCAGACCTTTCACCATTTTGGTCACCCTCCTCTGGACACGTTCCAGCTTGTCAACATCCTTCTTGATCTGTGGTGCCCAGAACTGGACACAGTATTCCAAACGAGGTTTGATCAAAGCAGAATAGAGTGGCACTATTACTTCTCTAGATTTGGATACTATACTCATATTGTTGATGATAGTATTCCTCTCCATGCTGAGTAAAGCTTCTACTAAATCCTAACTCAAGTAGATAAAGCTGCTGAATGCCCAAGAGCAAGATGGATTAAGTTCTCGGAGTCAATTAGCAAGCATGTAGTAACTTTAAAACAGGGATGGGGACCATTTGGCTCTAAAATTTTTGTTGAACTCTAACTCACATCATCCCTTGCCATAAATTATGCTGGCTGGGTCTAATGGGAGTTTGAGTTGTAATCCAACAACATCTGAAGTGCCAGAGGTTCCCAAAATATCCTCAAAACCCCATTTTCTCAGCCTTCTTTTTTGTCAAAAGGGTCAAAGCCACAGCTGTAATATACAGGTACTTGTTTATCAAGCACATTGAATAAAATAGACATCCCACATCTACCCCCAGGGCAATACTTTGACCCACATTATTGCTCTCTCTGGGAACAAAAACCGCTAAGCACCTAGGCACTGGCACAATGTGTTCTCTGCAGAATCTCTGGGGTTGGAAACTTCCTACCAGGAGACGGTGCTTAATGCCAAGAATGTTTTCGATAGAGATGGCTGCCTGTCCGATAGCTGAATCTGAATACACACGCGCACCACAGCACAGGCTGTCCTCTCTTGTTCATTAGATTCCTTCAACTGCAGTTCTGAATTACATCTGAAATGGCCATAGTCCCTTTGCCTTGAAGAGTTAAGAGAAATGAAACTATGGAGATTATCAGATGCATTTAAAGTGGTGTTACAGGAATGCCAGGAGACTGCAAAAGGGCTCACTTATCAGACATCGTCGTCCCCCAACGTTATGCACCCGTTCTGCTCTTGTTCTGCCAGCGCTGCTTTTTATTGATGAGAGAAGCCATCAATAGATCCCCCCATTCCATTTCTGTCATGGATTTGCCTGCGTGTGACAAGGTGCCCCATTTCGCTGGCGAGATCCCCGAGTCAATGGGAGGTCCCTGCCAGAACACTTCCAGGTGAGATCGGGACAGCAAGGTAAGTGACACACTTTTTATGACCCTCCCTGGGTTACTTTAAAATTTTAAAGTGTGTTTTTGTGCTTGCTGTCACTTTTTTGTGGTTATTTTTATTTTTGAATTTCCTGCACTCATGTCTTCTCACGAGAATCCGCAGGATTTCGATCCAGGAAGTGAAGGGAGCTCCGTTAGAGCTCCATTCACTCTTGGGCTGCCAGAATGATCTTAGAGAAGGTAAGTGTGGTGGGGAGGGTGACTGTGATGGGACAGGGATGGGACAGGGGCAGGAGTGGAGATTGTGGGACAGGAACACTTTTTTTCATTCCTGTCTGATAATCGCCTGCATCAGCAGCACGACACTTGTGAAATATACTGTAAGTATTCAGACATAAAAAAAAAAACCCCCCACAGCACTGGGAAATGATGACATTTGGGGGCCCCCAGAAGAGTTGGAATGAAAATGATCACTGGGGCTTCTTGTCTGAGACCTAAACCAGTGCTTCTTAAGCTACCCGAAGTGTGTGTGTGTGTGTGTGTGTGTGTGTGAGAAGCAATGCCATAGCTGTGTCCAATGACTACAAATGTTCTTTTCCTGGAAACTCTCTAGGAACTGGCAGGTGATACAGTGGAACAAAATAGAGCTGTCCCTTCATATTCACTGGGGTTTGGTTCCAGGACCCCTGCGGATACCAAAATCCGTGAATACTCAAATCCCATAGCAAAATGGTGTCCCTTATATAAGATGGCAAAATTAAGGTGTGCTTTTTGAATTATTATTTTTTAAATAATATTTTCAAGCCATGAATACTTAAATCTGTGGATACCAAATCCGTAGATACGGAGGGACAACTGTACTATCAACATGTTCATCCAGCCCATCCCTGAATCCAAGCAACATGGAAGGTATCAGCCCTTTCCTTGGTATCAGGTGTCAGGGAGCAAGAAAATTGTCTCCAGCACAATAGTAGCACCCCAGTCCAAAGCTCCAAATGGCCTATGTCAGTACTACTGTCAGTTCCTTCATGCCCAACCCAGGTAGGCAGTTCTGGAGGATCAAGAATACTACTAGGGCCATTCACTTCTCTGCCTCAAGTACCACCATAGGGCTCTTGCTTGAATTGGTATGACACATGAAAAACTAAATTGATCAGGATGGTCATTTGCATTACAAATGCCTCATTTGTGATGGCAGTGTTTGAATTTGTCAAATAACAAAGAGAGGATGAAAGGCAATTTAAATCTCATGTGTAAAAATGTTGTTTTGGTCAGTAGGAAATAAGGTAAGACTGTCATTTGGTTGCAAGTCACAATGCTCTCTGCAGTCCCTCCCCCTTCTGTGACCTTATCATGCTTCCACAATGATAGAATGTGTGAGAACAAACTCCGGAATGGCAATTGTGACAGTTTCCCATCTCTCCACATGCAATCTAATCTTGTTCATCTACCCTCAGCCATCACCTTTAAGGGCAATCACTCTTCACCCAGAAAATCATGACCTCAAGGTTTTGAAAACAATAGGGGCAGAAAACAATTTCTTCTCTCCCAACTATGGACTATAACCGATGGAGAAGAAAAGCAGGATTTAAACTTAGAAAGACCACCAATATTACATCCTGTTTAATTCTCTATTTTATTATATATTACTGTACATACAGGGAAGGAATTGTGCGGCCTTCCAGAGGTTGTTGAACTGCAACTCCCAGCACCCCTAGCCAGTCTGAGCTGAAGTTGCAGTTCAACAGTCTCTGAATGGTTACACAGAACCCTTCCTGTATTGCACGCAAAATGACAATGGTCCCAGGGAAAGAATGATACTTTTTTTGTATTGTTTAACCCAGCTCCTAGCTGGACTACAACTTGCATCATCTCCATCCAATATGTCTAAAGGGTGTGCTAGGAATTTCAGTTCAACACATCTGGTTGGAGAAAGCTGGCCTAGGCCACTTCTAATGCCTGGCAGTTTTCTTAAGCTGGGGCAGTGACACAATGTGACCTATGTATGCTGGTACTGCACTGTTTCTGTTACTTCTTCTACAAACTAGCATGGAGAAATAGAAACAGCAGACATGTGTCCAGCTGATAGTGTCTTTTCCACAGTCTCCGATAAGATTCCAAGTTAACCTCAGCTAAGTGATGTATTCTGGATAGCAAACCATCTGCCCATAATAAAACTTTTGTGAATAAATGGATGGTGCCATTGGTAGACCACTGGAATATTTTAAGTGTGATACCTACCATCTTTCCCAGGTTTTTTTTTAGTAGTAAACATCTTAGAACTTGTGTGCATGGCCAGCGTCACTCATGTATTACTAATGGCTAAAGCAGTTGATACTCATATTTTGATATAATGAAGCCAAGTGACCTTTGGATATTTATGCATTCTTCCTTGTTAATGTGTCTCGTAGTGAAAGCTGCCACAGCAGAGCACTGCCTCCTGCAAACCAAGCAAATGAGGCATGCACACCTCCCAGATTCCTTTACCAGATCACTCCCCTGCATGACCCTCTATCACATACTTGCTCTTCATTGACTTCTCCAATGTATAGAGGAACCAACACACCTACAGACCCTTCTCCAGTCCTTTGTCTAAGGCTTACCACACTCTGAAGAAAATTGACAAAGCAGCTGCCTTCCCACATGATGTCGGTGTTTTTTTTGTTCCAGTCCTGTGGGGGACCGAGGTAAAACCACATCTTTTTGCTAACCAGAAAAACCCATTAGCAAAAAGACAGTTTTACCTCAGTCCCCCATGGGACCGGAATGAAATAACACCAGAAGAATGCCAGAGTCACGTGGGTAAGCAGCAAGGAAGACAGAACGTCTTGCTGTTTTTCTTCGGGTAAGCCCATTAGAAAGTATTAGATGGGGTAATATCTCCATATTCTTCAAGGCCTCCTTTGCTCATTGAATCATACTGTAAGAGTGGACCTTAGAGATCATCTATATAGAGATGAGATTCCTATTGTCCACAAGCAATATACAGGGCCCTGGCACTATGATTCCACTTTAATCACCATGGTTTCAATTTGCAGTTTAGGGTAAGGGTCCTTTAGAATTTTCAGCCATGGAGCTCCTCTGGTGCCTCAACCAAGCTACAAACCTCAGATCCCATAGGATGCAGCCACAGCATAACACAGTGGAAGCATTGCACTGTAATTATGTAGTGTGAAAGGGAACAGCCCTCTTTTTTCCAGCTAACAGCTATGCAGTGAAAGTAGGGATAGCTTTGCTAAAAAAGCACCAAACAGCCAAATTATGCTGCTTGCAGTGTGGCTGGTGAAGGAGCCATCAGCAACAAGGACAGACAAGAGAATGGCATGATAGGTGAAGATCCTGTTGGCCACAATAGCATAGCTGGTAGAAGGCATAGGGAGTTACAGCAATGCAAAAGGCAAGCGAAGCACACAGCCAGTCTCCATACTGGATGATCTAGACTGGGTTGGTCAACTTGTGACCATCCACATGTAGCTGGACTGCAGCTCCCAGTGTTTCTCTCCATTGGCTATGCTGACTAGGGCTGATGGAAGTTGCACTCCCACACCAACAACATATTCCCATCCCTGCTCTAAACTTTAGGGCAGGGCTGAGCTGGGAAATCTTTGGCCTCCCAGATGTTTTGGACCATATCTTTACCATTGGCCAAGCTGGGCTAGGGCTTCTGGTAAGTGAGGTCCAAAACATTAGAAGGCCCAAAGTTTCTGCATCCTCCTTTGGGGAAAGCATAGGTAATGGTCCTCCAGACATCATTGGACTGCAAATCTCCTCATCACTAGCCACTAGTAGTTGGAATAGCCAGTGGTGAACAATAGTAGCCATTACAGTCCAGCAACATCTAGAGGGCCACCAGTTGCCCCCCTCTACCAGGAGCATTGGGCTTGCACACACTACACACCAGTGGTAATGTACACACCATGAGGAAACAGGTGCCTTTTTCAAGCAGGTTTTTGCACAAGTGATGTTTGTGACAACTGCACCTATCAGGGTGTGGCTTGAGGGAGCTGGAATTGATGGGATTGTTCTCCTGGCAGGGCTGAATGTGAAAGGGACAGGCTGCACCTGTGGGTTCAGGTCACTGGTAGCCTCACTCTCCCCAACCCGTCCTTCCTTTCATGGGCATGTCCTGGCCTGCCAGCCTTCATTGTATCACATATTCTCCTCAGCTGAGAAGCACGTCAGCCAGTAACGGCTGGGTGCCATGGGTGTTGTTTATATTTGTTTACCTCTTTGGCTTCCCTTAAGGTACGTGCAAGGATAGAGGCTTAAGTAATTATAGAGCAGAAGATGGAGTAAAGAATTCCTTGGGGCAGGTCACCCTGCAAGGGAGAGAGAGAGAGAGAGAACAGTTACTTTCAAACATGCCAGCAATGAACACAATAGAGTGGCAAAATCTCACCTGGTCATCCACTCTCATACCACCTTGATCTTAGCCCTAGGCTTATCCCTACGGTTAGATGGAAAGGAAGGTCAAATAATTTCAGTAAAGTTTCTCATTTGGACTACAGCTCCTGAATCCACTGGCCATGCAGTCTAGGGAGTTCAGCATATAGTCTAAAAATATAACTTGTCCAGCCTCTGCTACCAACACAGAGTCCTTTGCCTGTTCAGTGTCCATACAAATGAAGCAAAGTAAGAAAGAGTATAGTGTTGTTGAAGGCTTGCAGTTTGGGAAAGCTGCAGCAGGGGAAGTGGGAGACAGATAAATACAGTGGATACCTAGGAAGGAGGAAGGTATCAAGAAATCAATAATGGTGGTGGGTTTTTATTGTTCTACATTTTCCACAATGAAAACAACTTCCCAAAATTCTCCCATGTGCTATCCTGGTTAGGGCTGCCAAGAATTGCAGTCCTCCAACAACATCTAGAGGGCCATACAGTGGCCACTCTGTGCTAAAGGCAGAGGAGCAAGACTGACAGTTTGCTGGTCAGTTGGTAACCTCACAGGCTTCACACTACTTAGAAGATTTTAAGTTGCATGCTAAATCAGGCGTGGGAAACATACAGTCCTCTAGAAGTTGTTGGACTGAATCTTGCAGCAGCCCTAGACAGTATATCCAATGGTGAAGATTGCTGGGAGCTGCAATCTGACATCACCTGGAGGGCCACATGACTCCCACCCTTGGCCTAGCCTAAGGACTTGGCCCTTGTTTGGGCAAGTCATGTCACCAGAGCAGATTTTGTTTAAGTTTTGGCTCCCTTCTTGAACTTGACAGGCCATCTACCTGGTTGTCTCAGGTTATGCTAACTGTCTCTGTACTTGCACTGTGGCATAGCCATATGCTGAACAATGCAAGAAGTTACATTCAAACAATATCTGGAGGTCCACACAGTTCCCACCCTTGGAGCAAATGAATTGTTGCCCACAAAAGTTAGTTCTGCCTTGACTATGCAGCAGAACCTCTGCTACAATCAATAAAGAACTCCTTTAGATTGGGGTGAGGAGAAGGTAGATGGCTGAGGGATTCTGTCTCCTTTTGTCTGACAATAATAGAAACATTAAAAAGTGCCACTCCAATAGGCTGCTGTGATGGAGAAAACTTATAGAAAAGACAGGAATGGATACACATTATTATTTGTTATTTAAACTGCTTAGAAGATTTCAGAGCCAATAAAACAAAAGATTTTATTGTACAACAAAAACCTTATATAATATGTGCAATACACAAAATAGAATATTTATGGTAGCCATAAAACAGATGCTTAAGTTGGACTGGCAACAATAGTTTTCAACAAGCATCTAACAATATAAATTGTTGGAGTATGTTGAGGTACAGTAGGACCCCCGTATCCACTGATTCAATTATCTATGGGACACAAAACAGCACACCTACAATAGAGTCTTCCTAGAAAATGTGTCCTCTCTAGCCATTTTCTAGGTCCTCCAAGGCAATTCTATGGTATTTTAAACCAGAAGTCCCATTATTTTCATTGGCATTTGCTATTATCCATGGTTTCCGGTATTCATGGGCCCCCCCAGAACCAATCCCCAGTGGCTATGGGGGGAGGGTGTCCTACTGTATTTCATTCTTTAATTGTAAACATATGTCCTTTGGTCCTCACCCCGCCCCTCTCCAAACCACTATTTACATATAGTCTGGTAGATGTCAGGGTGCTAGTAAAAGCCATGCCAATATCAAGTAAATGTAGCAAAACCTGAAGTCTGTCCACCCCTGCTCCAGATATCCCTAGTCTGTCATTTATGAAGAACTGTTATGAGTACTATATGAATAATATAGTACTTTTCTACGAACACACAGTGTCTGATTTAGCAGAATTGGAAATGAGTCATGTATCTCTTGCCTCCTGGGATTACTTCCTAACAGATGATTTCTCCAGAGCAGTGGGGTAGATTAAATCCCAGACTAGGGTAAAAAAGCAAGTCAGCCTTCCTCCTCTTGCTCAGATGTCATTTCCTTCTCATCCTTTGTTGAGTAACATTTCAAACCTTTCTAAATTGAGATACTTGCCCCAGTTGCTAGTCCCAATCCAGAATTTCCAAAGGGCCTATTTAAAACAGACAATACAGCCCCAGACTTTCCTCTTCATTCTTGTTGGCTGACTGCCTCACTTTAAATCACAGCCCTGTTTCACACAAAATTGAGAGATAACCTATGTGCTAACAGGGCTGTCACATGGCATTAGCCCTGAACTGTGATTGTGATCTAGATCAGTGCAGTTGGTCCATGGACAGTGGTGGGCCACAAGCCTTTTAGCTATCCATCTATCTAAGTTAGTAAGTAAGCAAATACTATTGTGCTGTTCTCATTAAAAAAAAAAAAAAAGGAAATAAATAATTCCAAGCCATAAATATGCCCTAAATTAGGGGGTGGGCAGATTTCAGGGTTGTTAAATGCCAGTACTGCAAGTCACCACGTTGCAAGTTCGATTCCAGAGGGCTCCAAGGTTCACTCAGCCTTCCATCCTTTCGTAGGTTGGTAAACTGAGTACCCAGCTTGTGGGGGCAATTAGCTAACACACATTGGAAACTGCTTAATACAGTGTAGATGTGTAAATTGCTATTGCTTAAAAACAATTTGTAAGCCGCTCTGATAGCCTTGTGGCTGAAGAGCGGGGTATAAATAAATAAATAAATACAAAGTAAGATCTCCTTTCCTTTCCTTGTTTTACTAGAATCCCCAAATCTGGCAGCTGGAGACTTTGGCAAGAGACAAAAGCATGAGTTAAATAATTCTGAGTCCAGGAATTTTTTTTTTGAGTGGTGGAACTGAATGGAGTCCATAGCCCTGCCACACAAAAAAACTCTGTTACTACACTAAAGTTTCTTTATTTCAGGCAGACCTTGGAATGATAGGTTTGAAAATTAATTTGATAGCATTAAATGTTAGAAATTGAGAAATTAACTTATTACCACAAATACTGGTAATGGAAATCATTTAATTAGATATGTTATCATTAGTCAACTAGTTGTCTGAGGCATTGGTTTAGGGCACATCATGGGTTTTACAAAAATTTGCAAAGAATGGAGGTTGTAACTCTTGACCCTAACAATGTCATTTTGTTACTCCTTAAAGAGGTTCTCTTTTTCCTTTTAAAATTGCCTTCCTCCAACCATGACTTTTTCCCTCATGTGCTAGGTAAATGGTTGACTGACAAAACTCAGAAAGTGCTCCACCAATGGCTCCTCTTCATCCTGGAGAGAAGTGACTAGTGGGGGTGACTCAGGGTTCTGTCCTGGGTCTGGTGTTAGTTAACATCTTTACAAATTATTTGGGGCTTGTCTACACAGGTATGGGGGGGGGGAACGTACTTATATCGTACCAAGGGCTGGTAGAACACAAAATGTTCTTGAGGATTTGAATGGTGCCTGAGGGCTTAAATCCAATTTTTAAAAAAACTATCTTTTATACTGCACTTTCCTGGAGACACCAGTTTATTGTACGTGTGGCCATCTCCAAGTTGGAGTGTGGAGCTGTTACCCAAATCGCTTGTGGAATTCCCATGCAAATATCGAGTTTCTAATATGTTGGGGAAATTATAAGCAACTCAACTTTAGCAATGCGAAAGGGGGCAACAAGGGGATCTTTACACCTATTTTTACCTCTACTAGCTCTGAACTGACATACACACAAATGAAAAAAAAATTAACAATGATATTTAGTAAGGACTTAAAAATAATAACACCAAACACACACACATTCGTACGATAAAGCATACACCCAGGATCACTAGGAATGGAAGAAGAGAGGTTGGCAGAGGGATAGATAGGAAGTTTCTCAAGGGTTATACGAGACCTGTCCTGAAGTCTGAAGTCTGAGTTCTCAAGGCAGACCGGCAGCATGGATGGATGAAGCAGAAATAGCTAACACAGAGAGATGTAATGTCCCCAGGAATGGACTCTGTGCGTAGGGGAAAATTTGGGACTTGGGCATCTTAAAAAATATGTCTGTAAGAATAAAAGAAAATTATTATAAATTGGTATGGAGATGGTACCTGACACCAGTAAGATTAAGTCAAATAGATCAAAATTATTCAATGTTATGTTGGAGGGGATGTCAAGAAAAAGGTACTTATGTCCACATGTGGTGGAGTTGTAAATATGTACAGAAATTTTGGCAAATGGTATTTAAAGAAATAAGAGAGCTAACAGGACAAGATTTAGAAATGTGTCCAGATATTGCATGATTATCAATTTATGATCAGGTTAATTGTACCCAAGTTATTAAGGATTTGATTACAAATTTACTAACAGCAGCAAGATTAATGATTCCCAGAAATTGGAAGATTCAAGGAGATTATCAAATAGAGGAATGATATAGAGAAGTTTGGGATACTGTTATTAATTATAAATTAACATGCAGACTGAAAGTTTAAAAAGGATTATGGAAAAGTTGTAATTTTGATGAAATATGGAAGCCGTTTGTAGAATTTTTTAAAAAGAAATAAGGGGCATACACCTCCAAGACAATTATTGCAATTTTGGAAAATGGAATAAATAAATGGTAGATGGTCCTAGGGGTGGGGGTGGGGAGCACTTTGTAGGGGGGTAGAGAGTAATTAAATTAATGTCAATAATTTTTTAAAGATGAAAATTATGTATCATTTAATATAAACAAAATATTGCATTATGTTTGTTGTATGTTTTAAAGTTTAAAATAATATATATTAGGAATGGACTCTGTGCGCCCTGGCTACACAGAGGGATGGAGTATTCCCAAGAAATGAATCTGTGAACACTTAGGCATGATTTTTGGTGAGTATTTATATCCAAAAAGGTGCCTTCAGGTGATTGGATTTAGTGTGTCGAAACAATGGATTCTAGGGACTTTTTCGGATGTCTCAAATACACCGCAAGCAGCCTCGTCGCGTTGCAAGGCTGCTGTGCTGCAGGGCGTCACCTTTGGGCGGCGCTCTCCACGGCTGGTACTGTTGCGGTACCGCGGGGACATTTGAGCGTTATATTTCACCGGTTTTTAATCACGATCAACTGTCGTGCTTAAAAACTGGTGAAATATAACGCTCAAATGTCCCCGCGGTACCACAACAGTACCAGCAGGGGAGAACGTTGTCCGAAAGCGATGCCCTGCAGCGCAGCAGCAGCGCAACGCGACAAGGCTGCTTGTGGTGTATTTGAGACGTCCGAAAAAGTCCTAGGTGTCTCTCAGAGATTGAACAATGGGTCTCAAGAAACTCCTAGTTTTGAACAATGAGTTTCTGAAGATGTTAATGTGTTGCAACTACTCTTAATGTTTTGGTGATTAGTTTCACAAAGCTTGAGCTGCTTCCTTAATGGCTGGGTCTGGGGACAAAGATAAGAGGATACCTTCAGACAAAGGATTACTCCAACCACCGATGATGGGATCAATTGTCTGTCACTAGGGTGTGTTCAGACAATGTTCTCTTGACCTCATTATGTTTCCTCACAGTTTGGAATTTGTTAGTAGTCGTTCTTTTGGGCTATACATGGCTTAGCACGTGACTGTGGGATCCTTACAGTGAGTTTCTGATATTTTACTGCTCTTCCCCATGGAAGACTATACAGTTGTCCCTTCATATTCACTGGGGTTTGGTTCCAGGAACCCCTGTGGATACCAAAATCCATAAATACGCAAGTCCCATTATATGCAATGGGATAGCAAAACGGTGTCCCTTATATAAGATGGTGAAATCAAGGTTTGCTTTTTGGATTTTTATTTTTTAAATAATATTTTCAAGCCGTGAAAACTTAAATCCATGGATATGGAGGGACAACTGTAGTAATATTCCAAATTATTAATGAGCCAATTTGGGGCTTCTTGTGGGTTGGGCTTATTAGGGGCACTAACAGAGCCAAGGGGTGGGGGTTTGGATCACCCAGTCATTCCCACCAGGACAGGCTACTTCCTCTGTTTGTATTTATGTTTTTGCTGGCATGTAGTTGCTATTATTTTTTGAAGGTGCATTTGTGTGGATACTTGTATATCATTATTAGCGCCCTCTGCCTATTTGCATATTTGCATGCATGACTAGAAGAGGAAAAAAGCAGAGCGGTTAGGACCGCTCATGTGGGTGAAAATAATGCAAAATATAGGCGAAGTAGTAGATCATAGCAGGACTGCCCTTTCACACCGAAGTGAGCTCATCAAGGGAAAATGTGTGGGGTCACTGCAGACCAGGAATGGGAGTGGGTAGTGAATACCCCAAAGAACAGGATCAGAATTCAAAATGACCTTGATAGGTTGGAGAGCTAGGCCAAAATGAAGACAATGAATTTCAGCTGGGATAAACATCTAGGCAAGAAAAATGAAATGCACAAATATAGGGTGGATGACACCTGGCTTGAAAGCAGTACATTACATGTGAAAAGGATCTAGAGCTCTTAGTAGACCATAAGCTAAACATGAGTCAATAGTGTGATGCAGCAAAAAAGGCAATGCAATTCTGGGCTGCATCAACAGGAGTATAATGTCCAAGTAGTAATAGTAGTAATAATGGTAGTAGTAGCAGCAGCAGTAGTAGTGCCACTCTCTTCTGCTATGGTCAGACTGGTATACTGTGTCCAGTTCTGGGCATCTCAGTTCAAGAAAAATATTGACAAGCTCAAACATGTCCGGGAGGGGGGCAACCAAGCCGATCAAAGGTCTGGAAGCCAAGCCCTGAGGAATGACTTAAGAGAGTTGGTATGTTTAGCTTTGGAGAATAGAAGTCTGAGTGGTAACATGACAGCCATCTTTAAATATCTGAAGGGATGTCATGTAGAAAATGGAGTGAGCTTGTTTTCTGCTGCTTCAGAGACTAGGACACCAACAAATGGTTTCACATTACAAGCAAAGAGGAAGATCTTTTTCACTCTAAGAGCTGTTTGACTGTGGAATAGACTGCCTTAGAAGAAGGTGGACTCTCCTTCTTTGAAGGTCTTTAAACAGAGGTTGCTGCATGGCAGGGGGTTGACCCTTGTGGCCCCTTCCAACTCTTTGATTCCGTGACTACTGTACAAAGACCATAATATGATTGTTGCCCAGGAATGGTGGGAGTACAACTTGTTTGGTAATTGTGAGGTTGGGAAATGCTTTCCTAAAGTATAGGATCTCATCTTGCAGCTTCTTCAATTAAGTTTGTCACTCATCTGCACCTCTCTTTTCTCTCTACCCCCACCATCATGTATACTATAGTCACTCTTCCAATACCTTGTTTCTTAAAAGTTAATAAGGAATGCTGCATTTCAGTTAGAGGATACAGATCCAACATAAGTGCTGTAACAAGCGCATAGCTGCAAAGATCAGTCAATGAATCAAGGGTGGAGAATTCTTAACCAAAAATATTGAGTGCCTCTGAGCATTTGCAGAATATTTTCCTGCACAACCATAACACTGCATCCTTACTGCCTCCTCACTCCCAATCAAGAAGTATGGTCTGCAAAGATCAGTAGCACAGCATAGTATACGTTATGCGTGCAGGAGATAGGGATCCCAAATATAATCTGTGGCATCTTCAGTTTGAATGATCTGTTATCTAACAAGCCCACTATTCTCTGCACCCATCTTACCTTATTTATATAAGTAAAAGGCAAGGGGAGTAATAATAATAATAATAAAATTTATTTCTATCCTGCCCCTCTGCAATGCAATCGGTGTGGCTTACAATATAAAAACTCCATAATTACAGTACCCTAGCCCACCCCCCTTAAAATAATATTAAATTATAAAGGATTAAAAACATGCAATAATTAAAAATATATTAAATTAGAAAAAAATTAAAACATATAATAAGAATAAAAAAATCCTATTGCAGTTCAGAGGGAAAGGACAGCCAAGTCTTGGGCCGGGATAGTTATTCAGGAAAGGCCTGCGGAAAAGATCCATCTTGACAGCTTTTTTAAAAACTGTCTAAGGTGGTAATAAGATGGATCTCGTCCGGCAGGCCGTTCCATAATCTGGGAGCGGCAGCAGAGAAGGCCCTTTGAGAGGTCACCGAAAGCCTTGTTTTCATAGGTTGTAACAGGTACCTCCCAGAGGACTGAAGTGCATGGGGAGGATCATATGGAAAGAGGCAGTCCCAGAGGTAAGTTGGACCTAAGCCATGTATGGCTTTAAAGGTCATAACCAACACCTTGTACTGTGCACGGAAAATAATAGGCAGCCAGTGGAGAGCTTTTAGCACAGGTGTTATGTGTTCTCTTCTGGAAACACCAGAAATCAACCTGGCTGCCACGTTCTGAACTAGTTGAAGTTTCCGAGTCAAGCACAAGAGCAACTGTCCCCAAGCCTCACCCTCTGGGATCTGCCCGAGAGGAAGGAACGGAACCACTGCAAGGCAGTGCCTCCAATTCCTAACCCTCTCAGGCGATCCAAGAGGATGGAATGGTCTATTGTATTGAAGTCCATTGAGAGGTCCAAGAGCACCAACAGGGTCACACTACCCCTGTCGATACCCAAGCGGAGGTCGTCAGCCAGAGCAACCATGGCAGTCTCCACTCCATATCCCATCCTAAAGCCAGTTTGAAATGGATCTAGATAATTGGTTTCATCCAAGACAGCTTGGAGTTCAGAAGCGACCGCCCTCTCGATCACCTTGCTTAAAAAAGGCAGCAAGGAGACTGGTCTATAGTTGTTCCTATACAGGGGTCCAGGGAAGATGAAGGGGAGAAGGAGAAGGAACATATCATGCATGGAGGGTAAAATATAGAATAGTAACTAGACAGGTTCCAGCAGAAGGGCAAATGGGAAATTAATCTTGCATAGGTTCTAGCAAAACAAGAGTGCTGTGGTGGCCATTTTAGCAGGAGCCAGAGGCTTCTTCCCATTCAAGTTTCAGCTTGAAATGGCAAGCGTCTGCTAGCTTTGGAGAAAAACTGGAAGGAAAAAAAACCCCTCTTCTTCATATTTATTTATTACTGAGCCTGGCACAGCAAGACAGAATGAGTTAACACACCTATGCAACCTGTACTATTCTGTGTGCCTGTCAATCTTGATCTGGCCAGTTACCTGGCAATGGGGGGGGGGAGGAGTTTAATCTGTGATTATATGTTTGCTTTGTTAATGAATCTACTAATTATCTTGATTAAATCTTGCAGCCATAATTATTTCATTTTGTAGCCAAAAAAGGACCCCAAAGGGAAGTATCAAATGACTGTGATTATTTTTATCCATCCTCCCGTACCATTGCAATAAGATCAAAGTGAATGCGCCAGCCAGAGAAGTCCCCATGTTGCTGCAAAATACAAGAACTTGGGGGGGGGGGTTTCGTTACACTGTTCTGATCTGAAGGCAATATCTGTCACAGACAACCCAGTATTGTAATTCAGATTAACAAGTTGTAAACTGCTCTGAGAGCCTTTGTGGCTAAAGCACAGGTATAAATACTCCAAAGAAAATAAAGATAATAAAAATAAGTGGTCTTGCTCAATAAGCACCCAAACAATTGTGCTGATATGCTGCTGAGCAAATACTCTTGCCCACGTCTCACTTCTTGTGGTGGTATCTCAATCTTCATCTTGGGAACCAAAGAAGAACCGGCTGTTCATCCTAATAGATATTCATCAGGCGTGCCTCCTCTTGGCGCCCTGCAACAATATGGAGTACTCTTCAGCCTCTCCTTCGTGCCGCCTGGTCTAACAAGCTTGTTTGCATCACACAGTGAATGGAACGGATGGCTTGGCATACCACACTGGCAAATAACCTCTTCTCACATTCCCTCTGAAAACTATTTGATGGGCCAAGCCATACACTTAAACAACGACCTATCAAATAAAATAACTTTTGGTTCCTGGACACTGTAGGGCAAGTTCCCTAGAGATATGAATATACCTCATTATTGCTGTTGTTATATAGCAGCAGAGGCAATCACAGAAAACATTTCTGGAAGGGGGTGAGAAAAGCTGCACCAGCCAACATTTCTTCTGTTAGACTTCTATTGAAACTAAAGGAAGCCCATCCTCTTTTGGGTCAGCCCACTCTCAACATTCTGTCATGCTGTTTTGCATTTGCTTTGCAAACTGCACCAGTGCCATTGATCATTAGGCATGCTCAGCTTAAGTTAGTCATGATGTGTGTGCTCTCTCCTGGATGCCCCCAAATTAAAGATGCTTAAAAGGACATATTCTGAATCATCTGGCCTTTGAAGTCATCACAGGGAGTGCTGTGGGGCCTCTGGATCACTTGTTAGCATGCCCTACTACCCCTCCCTGCAAGATTTCATAACTGGTCATATTAGACACTTTTCAGGGTCACATTGGCTTAGGCAGACTGGAAGTCAGCTAAAGGTCATGATGATTTGAGATGTGTCTAGAAATATAATGGTGGGAAAGCCCAATTTAGGATTAAGTGGAAAGCCCCCATAATGGGTTTATGCTAACAACCCAGTTGTTAAGGGGTAGATGCTAATTCTGTCTTCCAGACCTTGGTGTTTTCAACAATCATTCAATCAAGCAATCAAATAACCAATCCTAACTCCATACCCAATGGAAATCTCTCCTCACAACCCCCTCTCATCCAACCTTACAAGGTTGTTGCAAGCCCATCAATGTTCTAACTCTCTACAATTAAAGCTATCAGTTGAGTTTCCATTCCTTTTGTCTGTTCTGTGGGAGAGCCAACCAAGCTTTGTTATTACTAATTCGCCCCTCCAAGGCATGGAATAGGGTACCCGGCCACTCTCTCAGTGCACCACAGATCAGAACCTCCTGAGCCATCCTCAGATGCCTGTCTGAGTAGCTTTGCTGCTCTTTGAGACTGGTAACTTTCACCCTATCTTCTTGTACCTCTTTCTCTTGCTGTCCAACCTTTATGCCTTGCTCTGCTATAGCTTGGTATGGTTCGTAAGAATGTGTATTGTGTATGTTAGCTTACCTTCTGTATTATTCCAATAAAATATGTTGTTTTACTTCAACTGGAGCCTCTTCTACAGTTAGTACTGCTATACATAGGTGAAAAGATCCCCAAAGTTTCCCTCCTCTCGTAGGCTTCCTATTGAGCTAATAATTCCCCTAACTAGATTTTGGCATCATGGGTGGGACTCTAACATACACCCCACCTCTTAGGGTAACACACTGTAACCTGTGTACGTATATAAAGAAACTCTTGGCTACTTACATGGGGGCAAAGGGGAAGGCAAAGAGCAACACACACAGGTATGTCAGGGCTAGGGAACATGTCGCCCCCCAGATGATAGCAGACTGCAGTTCCCATAAGCCATAGCAGTAGATGAATTCAGGATGAGGGGAACTGCAGCCCTACAACAGTTGGCCATGTTCCCTCCTCCCTGACACAGAGGAGCAGGTGGTTAAGTAAGTGAGTGCCTGCTGCTGTTACTTCTCTTTTCTTCCGCAGTGGCTTAATTGCCTGCTCTTTCCTGGGCCAAAGGAAAAGCTGAAGGATGGGCCTGATGGTACAGAAAAGGAGGAGCAGAGTGGGATGTGTGTGTGTCTAACTGGCTGTCTGCTTGGGGAAGGGACTTGGCAGGCACTTGATCTGAGACAAAATCCTTTTTAATAACCAATCACTAAATCCCATCTTATCGTAGAATCATAGAGTTGGAAGAGACCACAGGGGTCATCCAACCTCCTGTCATGCAGGAATAAACAATCAAAGCACTCCTGACGGATGGCCATCCAGCCTTTGCTTAAAAACCTCCAAAGGAGACTCCATCACTCTCCCAGTGAGTGCATTCCACTGTCAAACAGCTCTTACCGTTAGGAAGTTCTTCCTAATGTTTAGGTGGAATCTCTTTTCCTTTAGTTTGAACCCCTTGCTCCATGTCCTAGTCTCTGGAGCAGCAGAAAACAAGCTTGCCCCATCCTAAGTATGACACCCCTTCAAATATTTAAACATAGCTGTCATGTCATCTCTTAACCTTCTCTTCCCTAGGCTAAACATACCCAGCTCCCTAAGCCGTTCTTCATAGGGCATGACTTCCAGACCTCCCACCAGTTTGGTCGCCCTCCTCTGGACATGCTCCAGCTGGACATGCTTCAGGAAATATCCTTCTTGAACTGTGGTGCCCAGAACTGGACACAGTATTCCAGGTGAGGTCTGACCAAAGCAGAATAGAGTGGCTCTATTACTTCCATCGATCCTCACTATACTCCTATTGATGCAGGCTAGTCACCTCACACTGCTGATTCATGTTCAGCTTGTGGTCCACTAAGACTCCCAGATCCCTTTCACATGCACTACTATAATGCCAGGTATCACTCATCCTATATCCGTGCATTTCATTTTTTTCTGCCTAAGTGTAGTACTCTACACTTTTCTCCCTGTTGAAATTAATTTTGTTAGTTTTGGCCTAGCTTTCTAATCTGTTAAGGTCATTTTGAATTCTGTACCCTGTCCTCTGGGTTATTAGCTACCTCTCCTAATTTGGTATCATCTGCAGACTTAATGAGCATGCCCTCTAGCCCATCATCCAAGTCATTTATAAAGATGTTGAATAGCACTGGGCCCATGACAGAACCTTGTGGCACCCTACTAGTCACTTCTCTCCAGAATGAAGAGGGCCCATTGGTGAGCACCATTCGGGTTTGGTCAGTCAACCAATTACAAATCCACCCAACAGTCGCATTGTCTAGTCCACATTTTATTAGCTTGTTTGCAAGATATTCCTGAAATCTTCCATTCCTATCCATATTTTTCTCCTTACCACCATCAATCTGTAAAAACTCCTGCAGTCATTGTGTGCAGAGGAAGCACCTTCTGTGAAAATCTGATCCCTGACCATGTTCTGAGCTGTGCATGACTAGGACAGAGTAGGTATACTTGCCACTTTGGGTGTCTGGGGGACTATTATAGCTTTCCCCAACTTTATGCCCTCCGGATTGTTAGACTGTAGCTCTCATCAGCCCCAAACAGCACAGTCAATTTGCTGCAACAAGAATCCCATTATTATTATTGTTATTATTATTATTATTATTATTATTATCTTTTATTTCTATAGCACCAACAATGTACATGGCGCTTTACAAGAAAAAGGACAACAAAACAGTTCCCTGCCCTCAAGTTTACAATCTAATGAAGACATGATACAAAAAGAAAGGGGATGGCAGTAGAGGAAGGGATTAAGTCTAGCATTCTGCTTCTGGGCCCAGGCAAGATGGAGTTATGCCTGACTTTCCTTCTCTCCCTCTGCAGCCAAGGCAATGGCAGTTGGGACGGAGAGAATATAACTAGGATCTTATCCTGGAAATGATGGAATTTAATTAATAACCCAGTCGCATTTACCATTATGGCTGGATTTGTTTTTAACTAATTCTTATTCATAAATCCTGTGTTGTGGTATTAGTTTACAGAATGTTGTAATGCTAATAAATGATGCTTATGCTATTGTAACAGGTGAGGAATGATTTAAGAGCTAGTAGTCCATTATAATTAACTGTACTTTGTTTAAACTTGTTGTAAGCTTCCCTGAATCCTAAGCTGAGAGAAAGGCAGGAAATAAAATTGAATAAAATAAAAATAAAACATAGCACAGTGACTGTATTTTCTTCTGAATTACCTAATGGTTATCATATTTAAAATATAACCATATATGTATATGACAAATAGGAGGAAAACCTTGAGTCTGGATGACGACTCTCTCGTTGCCCCCCACCCCAGAAAAAGTCCAGCAATTTTTGCCAGCAATATTTGGAACAGAATGCCCCCCCTCCGCCCCGCTTATGCTCTAGTAGTTTGCTAGTTTCTCTGTGTGGCTTTAAAGAGGCCAGCAGTGGGGCCAGGAGCAAATTTCCGCTCCCTTCTAAATCTTCTCCTCCTCCAGCTGTTACTTTGTTGCTGGGCTGCTGGTTGGCAAGAATTTGGCTCTTCACCTTTATCCTTGAGAGAGTGTTTCTTCAGGAAGGGGGAAATGTGTGGAAGGCTGATTCCCTCTCCCTCCTCATACCTCTTTAGAGTAATGGCCATGATGCCGTGCTTTAGCTGAAAGAAAAAATGCTTCAACAAGTGACACAACAATAGCTCCTATTTCTTGGTTCTGCTCCTGCCCACACCCTATCCTTAGTCAAACAACCAGTCTTATGGTCAGATAGTAACCAGGAAATGTTTCCCCCTCCCCAAGCACTCTGTGGGCCTTAAAAACAGGCTGAGAAAAGCAAGATCCACAGTGCAGGAAGACAATTCTGCTGGCCTCTTTCTCAGAATCTGTGCCCATGTAAGCCCTGACACCGAGTCAGGAACACTGAATGATGTCCATGAATGAAGAGGTCTCTTAAACATATTCCCCTCACGCATAAGTCCAAATGAAGCCAACCTCAAGCCCTGATGTTATCTAGCTTGTGGTGAGTTGCAAGAGAAGAACATGGTCCATCCAAACTGAAATAGTCTCCACCTCATCTTAAGGCAAAGATACAAGGACACTATAATAAGCACAATATCGCCTCATAAGCAGTATTCTCTGTTGCTAAAAATTATGTTAGGAAGAGTGTGATCTCAACAACACAGCTTTGCCCATACACATTTAAAAGAAACTCTCTGCAAAGGACAGAAGAGCTACTTGTGAGTTGCTAGTTTCCTAAGGCGAAAGAGGCTCTGTACCTTTAAGCATTGGTAAGTAACTGGCCCTGGGAATATTGCTGAGCTAACTACACAGAGGGTTAAGTTGTCATGGAATAATTGTGGGGTGGAACACACACACACATCATAGCTTCTGTGATATTCTCCTTAGCATCATTTTGCATGACTTGGACAAGTTACTTCAGCTGCAATCCAATACACACCTGGAAAAAAAGTTCCATTTAACTCAATAGAGTTTAGCTTTAAGTTTACAGTATATCATAGGCACAAGGAACCTTTCCCCCACCTCGTTGAAGTTCATGTTCCCCTGGAGGTGATTTGTTGTGGGACACATGCTGGCATTGGGCATCTTGGAAGTTTTGTTTCTGAACTCATACTGGGGATGCTCTAGCTCCATTGAGCAGGGGGTTGGACCTGATGGCCCTCTAGCTCCATTGAGCAGGGGGTTGGACCTTTACAGCTCCATGATTCTATGACTACAACTCCCAGAATCCCCAGCCAACATGGCCAGAGGGGGTCCCAAAAGGTAACTTTTCTGGGTCAAAGCCAATAGTGGACAAAGCTAGAGAGAAATGTGGATGCTGCCTGTCTTTTCTCTCCTTCTTCCATTTAATTTCATTTTCTTTATTACAATCAACAAACAGATCAGATAACTTCTTCTTCCCTGTCCAACAGGTAGCCAGGGGAGTGGTAGTCCAACAGTTAATTCTTGGCAGATATCTGAACTGGCTGCTTGCAGAGGGCTTCTGAAAGCATGCCAAGACTCACGTGAATTGTGGCTGAGACTTTTAGGTTTCTCTGATGTGTAAGACCATGCTGCTAATTTGCAATAATATGCACAGTGATCTATGTAAGGCCCACTGTACCCAATGGAATCCATGTACTCACTGTATGCAGGACTGCTGTCCATTTATTGCAACAAACTTAACAGCAGGAAACACCAGGTTCCAGGATGCCATTCATTAGTGACATGGGCATTAACTTATGAACAATAAGTCAAGCTGCTATCCCTAGCTGGTATGTTGCTGGAAACTCCAGAGAAAACAGTAGTGTGGACAAAGGATCCGCACTGGATTTGGGGGTGGGGTGGGGAGGCAGGACAAGCACTGCCTGACAGGTGCCACCATTTATTCCCATCCTCTGTGCCACCGCCACTGGCTCTGCCTTCCCAGCACACAGTCACTCGTTCACCATGCACTGGGAAGGCAGAGCCAGTGGCAGTAGCAGCAAGGAGAGGAAAAATGGCAGTGCCTATTGTCCTGAGCTGGGAGGAGTCGCTTGCTCTGACCCTCAGAATGATCAGTCGTACGCTGGGGATCTGCCCTCTTGGTGTACAGCTGCTCATTCTGAAGTCAGAGGGAATGGCTGTGCCAGGTGCAGTCACTCACTCTGACCCTCAGCTTTATTGGCCATACACTGTGGGTCTGCCTTCCCAGCATACAGCTGTTTGCGGGGGTCTGCCTTCCTGGCCTATGGCTGCTCATTCTGAGGTCAGAGGATGGAGTCAATCACTCTGACCCTCGGATTTTTACCACTACCCATGTTGTCAAGCCCTAGGGTTTATGGGAGATGTAGTACAAAAATATGGAGGATGCCAGGTTTGAGAAGGTTGCTGAGTACCACTGTAGGTGTGGAAAAGATATGAATGTCCATTCCTCCCATAGAGGGTGAAGACTGTAGCACTAAATTGCCAAGAAAGGTTGGTGCTGAAGTGAAAAATCAGATGTTCTCCCTCATCCACACATCCATTAAATGACTGCCATTCTTTAACACAATCCCAGATCTCTCACTTGAGTCACTTTCGTCACTTTGCCTCAGGCCTTATTCTAGCTGGCACCTTTCTTTCTGGTATCTTTTCCACCACTTGGGAGATTTTCAGACGCCTTTTTCAGCGTCTTGCCGTGCAAGCAGCCTCCGGAGCAGTAACGAGGCTGCTGCGCGGCAAGGGGTCCATTTTGGACAACGCCGTTTCTCTCTTGGCGTCGTCCGTGAGTGTTGCGGCTAGCATTGGAGGCAGCTGCGCTATTTTTTACTCACGGACAACTTCCGTGAGTGAAAAACAGTGCGGCCGCCTCCAATGCTAGCTGCGGATGACGCTGAGAGAGAAGTGGCATCGTCCACAATGGACCACAATGCTCACAGACGACGCTGAGAGAGAAGCAGCATCATCCACAATGGACCCCTTGCCGCGCAGCAGCCTCGTTACTGCTCCGGAGGCTGCTTGCACGGCAAGACGCTGAAAGAGGCGTCTGAAAATCTCCTCAATCTCTAAACCAGTTTGGGAACCTGTCATCTGCATAAGACGTGAATGGTGTAACATGTACCCTTTGCAATTGGTACCTGAAGCAAAAAGTCATTAACAAGATCCTGCATGGCTGAAGACCCAGTCTACTGTAAGTACACATACCATATTAAGGAGTGCCCCCCCCCAGCTCACTGTTGAGAGAATGACTGATTTATTTCAAAGAGGCCTGTATGGCTTGTAACGTCTCCAGCTGAAAAAGTCAACGAAATCCCTGCCAGGCAGTGTATTTCCCCATTCTCCAGCACATTTTTGTGGTGTGTACTGCTGTTTGCTAAGTGGATTAGGACTCAGGACAAAGTATTTACTTTTATCTGAGTTGCATCAAGAATAGCTGGCCCCCTACCTGAAAGGAATGTCCCAATTAAATTACAAATGACATGTCCTGAGTGTAAGAACTGAGGATTGGTTGAGGCAAACAAAGCATTCAACCCTCACTGTTTTCCCCTCAAGACTGGTGCATAGGGACACCTAGTGGATAAGACATTTTGGATAAAGGCTCTTTTTTTTTTTAAATGAACACTGCATGTCACCAGTCTCTTACTACACTTGTAAAATCACTAAAATGGCATCTAATCTGCCCTTCTTATGTTAACCCAGGTTACTGATTTTAGAAAACTATGTACTGCTAAAATATGTTATGTCACACATTTGGATACACAAGGACAGTTCTATGTACATTTTTTCTTATTGAGTATTTGGAATCTAGATTTTAGGTAATACATTCTTCACCCCCAACACCAAAGGCACTCAAACATCTTTGCACCTACACCTCAAGGAAACAGCTAGAGAATAATTATCAAGAGGAATCTTTTTGAGGAAGTGTGCAGCTGTGAATTCCTAAAATTAGAGAGATAATATTTAGGGATTTATTCCAGCCTCCACATGCATGGATTATGGTGTCCAGTTTATATTAATAATAATTGGCTGCACGTAAATGGACTGAAGCTATTTTTTAACTGCTCATTTTCTATCGTTCTGAAGAAACAGCTCACAGATATAATAATTAATGCCTTCTTTTATTGTGGCATTTCCATCCAATAAAATGCTACATATGTAAAGGGCATGTTCTTGTAATGCATCTACAACAATAATTATAATTGGCTGCATGTAAGTGGACTGATTCTATTTTTAACTGCTCATTTTGTATCTAGGTCTGAAGAAAAAGCTCTGCCTAAGAAAGGGGCAGTTAGCTTTGCATGGGAGAGGGACAGCCTTGCTCTCAAGGGAAGTAACTTTTCTGTTGCTAATGGAGCTGAATTTTTATTACTTGTCTTTTATTGCCCTTTGTCCCTAGTCCCCACATGGCCAAAAAGAGGAAATGGTTTGTCTGCACTGAGATATTCCCAGACCAGCTTAAATGACAACAGAAGTAACATCAGACAAAATGTAGATCTGGGACTCCAACATCATCAATTTTTTCTCCTGTGCAATTTTTAACATCTTTGGAGATTATCAGATGCTTCAAAAAGCCCATCAGGAGCACACAAGGATGATGTCACTGTACTAGGAATGGGCCCCCGTTTCACATGTCATCGTCAACCTTGTGCTGCAGTGGAGAATAAGCCGTCACTTCTCATTCACGGAAGTTTCTGCCAAATGAAAAGCAATGGTTTAGTTTCCACAGCAGCACAGAGTCTGCATAGAGGCAGTATGAGAGGATGATGACACGTGCAAAACCGCACGGTATCGTAGAATCATATAATTGCAGAGTTGAAAGAGACCACGAGGGCCATCCAATCCAACCCCTGCCACGCACGAAATCACGATCAAAGCATCCCCGACAGATGGCCATCCAGCCTCTGTTTAGGGACCTCCAAGGAAGGAGACCCCGCCACGCTCCAAGGGAGCGTGTTCCATTGCCGAACAGCTCTTACTGTCAGAAAGTTCCTCCTCATGTTGAGATGGAATCTCTGTTCCTGGAGCTTGCACCCATTGCTCCGTGTTCCAGTCTCTGGAGCAGCAGAAAACAAGTCTGCTCCATCCTCAACGTGACACCCCTTCAAATAATTAAACAGGGCTATCATATCGCCTCTTAACCGTCTTTTTTCCAGGCTAAACATATCCAGCTCCCTAAATCTCTCCTCATAAGGCATCGTTTCCAGATCTTTCACCATTTTAGTCGCCCTTCTTTGGACATGCTCCAATTTGTCAATATCCTTTTTGAACTGTGGTGCCCAGAACTGGACACAGTATTCTAAGTGAGGTCTGAACAAGGCAGAATAGAGCGGCACGATTACTTCCCTTGATCTGGACACTATACTTCTATTGATGCAGCCCAAAATCGCATTGGCCTTTTTAGCTGCCGCATCACACTGTTGACTCATGTTCAACTTGTGGCCTACTAGGACTCCTAGATCCCTTTCGCATGTAGTCTCATTCAGCCAGGTCTCCCCCATCCTATATCTATGCATTTCATTTTTTCGCCCTAAGTGCAGTACCTTACATTTCTCCGTATTGAATTTCATTTTGTTAGTTTTGGCCCAGCTCTCCAGTCTATCCAGGTCATTTTGAATTTTGATCCTGTCCTCTAGGGTATTAGCTACTCCTCCTAATTTGGTGTCATTTGCAAATTTGATAAGTATGCCCCAATTCCCTCATCCAAGTCATTGATAAAGATGTTGAATAGCACTGGGCCCAGGACCGAACCTTGTGGCACCCCATTGGTCACATCTTTACAAGATGAAGATGAGCCATTGCTGATCACCCTTTGGGTTCAGCCGGTCAACCAATTACAAATCCATTGAACAGTTAATTTGTCTGTCATCCTTGCAGGCTTTTTGTGGGCTTTTTTTTTGCTTGCGTCTGATAATCTCCTAAGTCTGATGAAGAAACCAGTGAATCTTTGAAAGCTTGCATGATATATTTTGTGCATTTTGGTTGCCCAATAAAGGCATCACTCTTTTGTGGATTTTGTCATATATAACAGTTATCTTAAACTTCGAAGTAAGTACCATTGAAGTATATGGGGAAAAATCTGGGGAAAGTTGTGCAGGATCAGGCTATTTGAATGTACCTGTGGACTCTACACATTTAAGTAGCACCCACATCTGCTGATTCGCCATCTGTGGATTCAATTATCCGTGGATGGTGACAGCAGGTGGTGGTGGATGGGGAAGGAGATCTTGCCTCCATCCTCCATTTGCCCCCGGGCTCGCTGCGCAAGATTGCTCCCGGGCTGAAATGGTGATGCGGGGGCAAAGGGAGGGGAGGCGAGATCTTCCTTCCTCCTCTCTTTGCCCCCAGGATGGTTGCCCAGGATTGCTCCTGGGGCAGAAATGGCGACAGGGGTGTTTGTTATTATCCACAGATTTCATTATCTGCGGAAGCCCCTGGAACCAATCCCCCAAGGATATGGGGGTCCTACTGTATTTAGAAGTTGTACTGAGTGCATTTGCAATAATGTGCAAACAATGGTCACAGAAACAGATTATTAAAATAGTCTTGGGAAAGCTAAAGCAAAAAAAAAAAAAGAAAAAGAAAAAGAAAAGAAAAAAGAAGTCATAATTGGTTTCTTGAAATTTAGGAGATTTTCACATGGGGCCAAAATGCCCCATTACTGCCCCACCACCTCCTCTTCCATTCCTGCAACTGAATGGAGGTAAATGTTCAAACACTTACCGTATATTCCAGCGTATAAGACGACTGGGCATATAAGACGACCCCCCAATTTTCAACTAAAAATCTAGGGTTTGGCATATATTCACCATATAAGACCACCACCACCCAATTTGGCTGGCTGACTGGCTGGGGGAGCTTTGCCAGCTGATCCTCTTTGTTTCCCAACTCACGATGATCTCCTCGTGAGTTGGGAAAGCGAACAGGATCAGCTGGCAGGGCTCTCCCAGACAGACAGACAGCCACAACATTCACCCCTCTCTTCCAACTTCCGTTGCTCCCCAAAGGGGGTGAAGGCAGAGGAGGGGGGCGAATGACCCTGGTTTGCCTCGACCACTGCCCATTCCCTCCTTCATTCCCTTTGGATCCATCAGGATCGGGGCGGCAAACATACAAACATCAGAACAATCCCATACAAATATTAAAACAGCACCATTAAAACAATTTCTATTATTATAAATAACTTCACACTTTAAATACTTTAAATATAATATAAATGTTAAAAACCTAAATAAAAAAAAGATCATAGAATTACTTTTGCCATACAGTAGGACCCTGAATCTTCGTTTGCGAAGAATCATAGAAAAGCCAGAGAGAGAGAGAGAGAGAGAGAGAGAGAGAGAGAGAAAATGTGTCCTCTCTAGCCATTTTCTACATCCTCCAAGGCAACTCTATGGTATTTTAAACTGGAAGCCCCATTATTTGCAAAGTTCAGGTTAAAAAAATAATAATATTCAAAACAACATTTTTGTAAAAATTACCTTAGCTTACCAATTAAGCAGGGCATGGGTTTAGTCAATTGGACAAAAAGTTGATCAATTGAAAAAAATATTGATTTTTATCTTTTCTTTCTTCCAATGAACTCAAGGGAATATACTGTATGTAGCTCTCCTCTTCCTGTTTATCACATTACACTGTTATAGCACTATTATTCCATTTTAACTACTATGGCTGCCTCCTGTGGAATCTTGGGATTTGCAGTTTAGGTAGGACAATTAGAACTGTCAGCCAGAAAGCTCTTAGGCCTCACTGAACTACAAACCCCAGAATTCCACAGGAGGAAGCCATAGCAGTTAAAGTGGAATGATAGTACTATAACAGTATAGTGTGATAAAGTCCAGGTGACCTTGGGCAAGTCACATTCTCTCAGCCTCAGAGGAAGGCAAAGGTAAACCCCCTCTGAACAAATCTTGCCCCCCCCCAAAACCCATGATCTGGAGCCGGATCGTGGCTTTGGGGAGGGGGTGAGTGGCTGGAGGGAGGGGGCTTTTCAGCCACTCACCCTCTCCCCGAAGCCACGATCTGGAGCCGGATCATGGCTTTGGGGAGGGGGGTGGCTGGAGGGAGGACGCTGGAGGGAGGGGCTTCGAGGAGGGTGGAAGGGTGGCTGGAGGGAGGGGGCTTCTCAGCCACCCACCCCCTCCCCGAAGCCGCGATCTGGAGCTGGGTCGCGGCTTTAGGGAGGGGGTGAGTGGCTGGAAGGGGGGGCTGGAGGGAGGGGCTTCGGGGAGGGTGCAAGGGTGGCTGGAGGGAGGGGGCTTCTCAGCCAGCCACCCCCTCCCCAAAGCCGTAACCGGGAGCCCAATCGCAGCTTTGGGAAGGGGGTGGGTGGAAGGGAGGACTGGAGGGAGGGGGCTTCGTGGAGGGTGGAAGGGTGGCTGGAAGGGGGGGGCTTTCCTGCCACCCACCCCCTCCCCGAAGCTGCGATGGGGAGCCGGATTGCGGCTTCGGGGAGAGTGGAAGGGTGGCTGGAGGGGGGGCTTTCCAGCAACATTCGCCCCCCTCCTCTGTCTTCGGTTGCTCCCTAAAGGGGGAGAAGGCAGAGGAGGTGGGGCCGAATGAAATGTAAGCACTTTGCCTCACCCCCCCAGCCTAATCTCCTGGCTCTTCGCTCCATTTGCGAAGGGAGCAAAGAGGCAGGAGTTCAGATGGCGAGGTGAAGCAAAGTGTATCCGCTGTATAAGACGACCCGTGATTTTGGAGCCTATTTTTCAGGGTTCAAACCTCGTCTTATACGCCAGAATATACAGTACGTCCATTCCGCTGCAGGACTGGGCTCCCGCCCTCCTTGCCAGCCGGCTGTAAGCCTGCGGCTGAAATCCCATTCATTCTTGTGAGAGAACGGGCGGGAGGGAAATTAAAAAAAAAACCCAGCTGTCAAAGCAAGAAACAAAATGCAAAAATATTTTTTTTTTAAAAAAAATCAAAACAAATAACCTGGGGACGGGGGGGGGGAAGGGTGCCACTTACCTGGCTGTCCCGTTCGTGGCCGGAAGTGCTTAGACCGGACCTCCTCCCCCGTGCCTGTCATCTCGGAACAGGGACTAGGCTCCTTTTCCCACATCCCTGATTCCATGACAGACATGGAAGGGGTGTTCTATTCACGATGTTTCATTGCAAACAGAATACCCCGGGAGCAGGATGGGAGCAAGACGGAAGGGGTCGATGTCATCAGAAAGGGAGCCCCTTTCTCGACCCTGTTCCGTGCCTGCCCCGCAATATTGGCCCCATCTGAAAATCTCCATAGCCTGAAGCATTTTGATGGGAGAAAAATGTCTTGTATCTAACATGAACCACAGTGGTAATCAGAAAGTAGTTTCCTTAAAAGCTAACAGCATGCTCTTTTGGAGAGTAATAGCAGCCATGTACATCTTAATTTTCAAATGTTCTCCACTCAATTTAAAATTAAATAAGGCTGGGCTTCTGCTTTATAAGGAAGTAATCCCTGCTGAATTCAATGGGAATTATTTAATAGACAAGTCTAACATTTCACTACAAGTCCATCCTAACTGAGTTAAAGCAACTTAGGGGGTTATACAATCTCAGGGATGACTATTTCAGCACCACTAACAATGTTCAGCCCCAACTGCATCCTTCTCCCTGGAGTCCCTGCCCTCCTCCCAGTTCGATCCCATCCAGCTTTTTATTGTGTTGTTTTGAGTATTTTTAGTATTTATTGTGTTTTAAACGTTTAATTATTTAATTGTATCTTAACGGGTGGGTGGGATGGAGGGGTTGTATGTAGATTTTAATGTTGTAAACGCCTGGATTGCATTTTGTAGAAGGGCGGGATATTATTATTGTTGTTGTTGTTATTATTACACTAGATGGCGCTAGATGCCTCTCCCAATATGGCCAAACTCTGAAGTTCATCATTTCCGTCTCGCTAGGACATGCGCAATACTACTTCCTCTCACCTTTCCGTGTGAGTACTGTACTCCAAGCTCAGTATATACGTCCGCCATCTTGAGAGAGCATATATAATTTGCCTGGGCATCCCTTGCATGCCACTCTCAAGATGGCGGACGTCGCGGGCCGGAGAGGGCGGGGAATGAGGCGGAAGTGGAGTTCGTGTTGACAGGAGCTGGAAGGGGCCTGGGCGTCGAGCGTAGTCCTTGGAGCGAGCGGCTGAGGGGCTGCGGGTGCCGGGATGATTCCCACCGAGGAGGCGTCGGCCCGGAGGAGGGAAATAGAGGAGAAGCTCAAGCAGGTGGGGCCGGGTTGTGGGGCGGGGAGCAGCAGCAGCCCTTTTTCTCCGAGCTCCTCGGCCACTCCCTACCACAGGGGCGGGCAAGCAAACAAGCAAGTGGCCGCCGTCCAGATGTTTCGGGGTTGCAGCTTCCATGGTCGCTCAACCACTACTCACTGTGTGGGTTAAGGATGATGGGAGCTGTAGTTCTCGAAAACACCCAGAAGGCCGCAGTGGCCCATCTACGGGTTTTTGTTTTTTGGCACCCCATTGGTCATGGGTACCGGTAATGGTCCTGTCCTGCAGAAAATAATAGCTATGGGGAGGAAGGGGGCACCGCCAACCCTGGGTGCCCCCCTGCTTGGTTCACGGACTACGCCAGGAGCCACGAAAGGGAGGGAGCCGGAATCCCACCCACGCCTACGATAATAATGATGTTAATAATAATAATAATAAATGTGAAGTCGAAGGCTTTCACGGTCAGCATCCATAAGTTTTCTGTGGGTTTTTACGGGCTAAGCAGTAAATGTTTATTGCTTAGTCCAAAGACCCTTACAAAGAATAAAAACAACATAAAACAATATATAGTCCGAAGACCCTTGCAAAGAATAAAAACAACGTAAAACAATATATAGTCCAAAGACCCTTGCAAAGAATAAAAACAACGTAAAACAATATATAGTCCAAAGACCCTTGCAAAGAATAAAAACAACGTAAAACAATATATAGTCCAAAGACCCTTGCAAAGAATAAAAACAACGTAAAACAATATATAGTCCAAAGACCCTTGCAAAGAATAAAAACAACGTAAAACAATATATAGTCCGAAGACCCTTGCGAAGAATAAAAACAACGTAAAACAATATATAGTCCAAAGACCCTTGCAAAGAATAAAAACAACGTAAAACAATATATAGTCCGAAGACCCTTGCAAAGAATAAAAACAACGTAAAACAATATATAGTCCAAAGACCCTTGCAAAGAATAAAAACAACGTAAAACAATATATAGTCCGAAGACCCTTGCAAAGAATAAAAACAACATAAAACAATATATAGTCCAAAGACCCTTGCAAAGAATAAAAACAACGTAAAACAATATATAGTCCAAAGACCCTTGCAAAGAATAAAAACAACGTAAAACAATATATAGTCCAAAGACCCTTGCAAAGAATAAAAACAACGTAAAACAATATATAGTCCAAAGACCCTTGCAAAGAATAAAAACAACGTAAAACAATATATAGTCCAAAGACCCTTGCAAAGAATAAAAACAACGTAAAACAATATATAGTCCGAAGACCCTTGCAAAGAATAAAAACAACGTAAAACAATATATAGTCCGAAGACCCTTGCAAAGAATAAAAACAACGTAAAACAATATATAGTCCGAAGACCCTTGCAAAGAATAAAAACAACGTAAAACAATATATAGTCCAAAGACCCTTGCAAAGAATAAAAACAACGTAAAACAATATATAGTCCAAAGACCCTTGCAAAGAATAAAAACAACGTAAAACAATATATAGTCCGAAGACCCTTGCAAAGAATAAAAACAACGTAAAACAATATATAGTCCGAAGACCCTTGCGAAGAATAAAAACAACGTAAAACAATATATAGTCCAAAGACCCTTGCAAAGAATAAAAACAACGTAAAACAATATATAGTCCGAAGACCCTTGCAAAGAATAAAAACAACGTAAAACAATATATAGTCCAAAGACCCTTGCAAAGAATAAAAACAACGTAAAACAATATATAGTCCGAAGACCCTTGCAAAGAATAAAAACAACATAAAACAATATATAGTCCGAAGACCCTTGCAAAGAATAAAAACAACGTAAAACAATATATAGTCCAAATACCCTTGCAAAGAATAAAAACAACGTAAAACAATATATAGTCCAAAGATCCTTACAAAGAATAAAAACAACATAAAACAATATAAAACATCCAAGCTTTCATACAATGACATCATAATTAAGATTAACTACTTAAAATACATATCTAAACTTGAAGTAAATAACATATTATAAAACAAATCACATTACAGTTACAAAGGAAAAGTAACATTTAACCTTTTGTGCTATACATTTAAGCTTTTGTGTCATACAAATACTCATATCTTCTGGTTCCTATGACAATTAGCTGAAATGGACTCCAGAAATTTTTCTTTGC
Organism: Gambelia wislizenii; assembly: GCA_030847615.1. Lineage (NCBI taxonomy): Eukaryota > Metazoa > Chordata > Lepidosauria > Squamata > Crotaphytidae > Gambelia > Gambelia wislizenii. Next base: position 194,776,471 of record JAUMIR010000002.1, read on the forward strand.
ATCTGGCAGCGTTTGCCGCAGATGAAGCGCTTATGTGGGAGTGTGCTTATGTGTCAGAGTTGTTGAGGAATTCGTTCTTATTATGAGTGTTGCTTCCTTCATCTTTTGTCAATTCTGTCATGGTAGAAATTCATGTTGAGTAGAGTCCTTTGAAACTTCATTAGATGGGAAGGAGGTTTATAGGGCAGTGGTTCTTAACCTGGGGTCCAGGGACCCCCAGGTGTCTTCAGTGGCCTCACAGGGGGCCCGTGAAGGCTTGAAAGTTGCTCAGCCCACCTCCTCTCTGCAGTGGAACAGCTATGTGACAGAAGCCAAGGCAAAGGCTGGCTTGGCTTGCACATTGCCATTCAATCCGCCCCAGCCACAAACTTGCAGGAAGAAGCAGGAGAAAAGTCTTCCCTCCCCCTCTGAGTTAAGTCTTGGGGGTCCACAGCAACAAAAGATACTTAAAGGAAGTCCCTGGTAAAGAAAAGGTTAAGAACCACAATTATAGGGCGATCGGTCCTTGTCACAAACAGGATAAAAGGATACCACGTTGCTGAAAATGCATCTGTGCCTTTATAGGCTATCAGTGTTTCCCAAACTTCCAAACAGATATTTTGGATTTTAGCTCTCAGGATTCCTGACTGTTGCCCAAGCTGGATAGTGCTTCTGAGAGTTGAAGTCCAAAACACCTGGAAAACCAAAGTTTGAGAACGAGGACTCTCAGTGGTCAGTGGTTCTTAACCTGTGGTCTGTGGAGCCCCAGGGAGCCGCAGTGTCCTCACAGGGGGTCCACGAAGGCTTGAAGGCTGCTTGGCTTATGTGACAAGAGCCAAGGCAAAGTCTGGCTGGCTTGGCCTGCACATTGCCATTCATACCACTCCAGCCACAAACTTGCAGGAAGAAGCAGGATAAAAGTCTTCCCTCCCCTCCAGTGCCTCTGAGGGAAGGGTTAATGCATGGTGTAATTGTATCATCATCATCATCAGGTATTATTATTATTATTGTTAGGTTTTTAAATTTTGAGTTAAGTCTTTGGTTGTCTGTGCAACATAAGATATTTAAAGGGGGTCCCTGGTAAAGAAAAGGTTAACAGCTGCTGCTCTAGCTTGTTTGTGTTTTGTTTTTCAAAGCATGGGACTTGAGGAAAGGGAACTGTAGGAAGAAAACTCTGTGGCCTTAGGGGAGACATAAGAGGAGCCATGCTGGGTCAGAACAAAGGCCGGCTTAGTCCAACACTCTGTTTACACAGTGACCAGTCAGTTGCCTATGGGAAGCCCACCAGCAGGAGCCAAGTGTGACTATGCTCTCCATCTGTAGTCCATTTAAAGCATATGTGGTAGCAGTCAGAGCTTGTTAACCGAGCAAGAGACAGACTAGGTAGCAAAGCAAAGATTTATTTCGTATTTATTAGATTTATAGTCTGCCTTTCTCCTGAAGCAGGATCCAAGGCAGCCTAGAGCATTTAAAAATACAGTTAAAACATTATTGATCCAAAAGTTAAAAATGAATTAAACAAGAGTACAATTAAAAACAAGATTAAAACAATATAAAAACACTGGTCGTAATAAAAAAATACACCCCTCCCCCAACAAACCTTTTTTGTCACATAGATTTTCAGCCCAAAGCCTGCCTGAATAAAAAGGTCTTGGCTAGTTGGTGAAAGGAAAGGAGGGAATTCCACAGTCTGGGAGCAGCCACTGAGAAGGCTGTCTCCTGGGTCCTCACCAAACACATCTGTGATAATTGTGGGACTGAGAGAAAGTCTTCCCCTGAAGATCTTAAAACTCGGGCAGGCTCACATAAGGAAATATGGGACATTTTCAGACGTGTAAAAAGTGCTGTGGCGGGCTCGGAAGAGGTACGCGCCTGTTTCGTGGCAGGGGGGCCAGTTTCTGCCGCCACCGTCCCTCTTGCGTTACCCTCTGTGTTCCTTCCGTGTTGCATGGAAGGAAAAGGTGCCACTTTTTATTCATGAAGAACTTCCATGAGTAAAAAGTGGTGCCTTTTCCTACCATGTGACACGGAAGGAACACAGAGGGTAACGCGAGAGGGACGGCGGCATCAGAAACTGGCCCCCTGCTGCGAAACAGGCGCATACCTCTCCCGAGCCCTCCACAGCACTTTTTACGCGCCTGAAAATGTCTGTGGTCTTTCAGATAGATGACCGGCAAGGGTGCAGTGGCATATAGAACAGAGAGAGGACAGTCATGGAAGGTTTTGAAGGAAGGGACAAGAGACTGGTGTCAAACCTTGAAGCAAAAAGAAAGCTAGGGTAGTGAGTGATTTAAGGTAGGTTGTAACCAGAGCAATAAGCGAGGTGAACACCTTTGACAACAAAGTGCTGTGTAGATGTGGGGGAACCAAAAAGAAAAAAGATTGTAGTAGTCCTAGTGTGGAATAATAACCTTGGCATGAACTGTAATTTTTTGTTGAAGGGGAAAGAGGAAAGACAATTTTGTGGTAAAAGGAAAAGTGACATGATCTGGCAACAGACTGAAAACTGGGCACAAAGAGGAGTCAAAGATGAGGAACTCTGAGAATTTCTAGTACTTTAATACATTTTTGCTGCTCAGCAGGGCTGAGAGCAGTTAGCATTTTGTTTCAGCAAACTGCAAAATATCTTCTCAGTGATTATTCTACAAGCAGCAACATAGGAATTATCACATTATCTTTATCTTGTACTGTACTCTTCATATCAGCATTTAAATTCAGGAAAAAACTGCATATATGTTTCTACTCCTGGGTGCCCAAATGTGGGCTTTTTGAACCACATCCTGAGTATCTGCAAAAAAGACCACCACGTTAATCCCTTATTACGTTATTATAAGTAAAAGATGTTTACTTAAAAATTTACTAATAATATTGCATCAGGAGTCTAAGTCAAAAATATTATTACCATATTCAAAATACATTAGCGCTCTGTGAAAATGTTACTTTTAAAACATATTTTTAACACCTTTTACATTAAAATATATGCATACAAGACTTTGGGGGTGATTCTGTATTCCCTAGGAGAATGATAGAAGGAGTGGGAATCATGCAGAACTCCAGATGTTGTTGTACTGCAACTCCCAGTATTCCCCACCAACCCCACCAATAGCTATTTTGGCTAGGGATGCTGGGAGTTGCAGCCCCACAACATCTGGAGGGCCACTTAATTTCCGCCCCAGGTTATAGAATGCAGAGAGCTCCATTTCCATAGGCTGGAGATCCATCAGATAGATCTGTCAGATAACAACCCTGAGTAGCTTTAAAGAAGCACTAAAGACGGATCTCTTTCGGCAGGCCTTTCCTAATTAGATCCCGGCCTCAGGGGATCCTGGCTTCTTTTAGTCCGCTGGCCATTTATAGTATTTTATTGTATTTATTGTTTTTAATTGTTATTTTTTGATCAGTTGGTTTTAATTTATAATTGTTTAATATTTTTTTATGGGGGAGGGTGGGGTGGGGGGTGTTTGGGGATTTTATCTGTATTGTATTTTAATTTTTGTAAGCCGCCCCGATTGTTTTAACAGAGGGGCGGGGTATAAATAAATTTTATTATTATTATTATTATTATTATTATTATTCACAAATGAAGGCTGGCTGGGACAGGCTGTGGAAAAGTCTCCTATAATTGTTACTCCATTGGTAGTGGGGCAAGGAGTGGGACTTTCCTAGAACACATCTGGAAAAGCTATGGACCCAGAGAACACTGTACCTCCTTATTCTCATTGACACTCACAGGAAAATGGCTAGGACCTTCATAAAGCCTGAGATTACACCCATTAACATTTTCTGCCCATGGTGCCATTGGAAGAGGGGAAAGGAGAAACCTCTATCTTGCGGTAGGGCAGGATAAGGTAGCACTATTAAGGGATTAAATGGTTACCAGGAACTTGTAATTCTCTGAGAGAAGGAGCGAACAGGAATTCTTGATTTTGGGAACGCCCACTACTACCCAGTCAGAAGCAGGAAGTTGATTAATGGTCACATGTAAATTTTGAAGTTTCTTTGTTCTCCTCCTTGACCATGTGGCCAGTTCAACTTCCTGCTTTCGCCCAGTCCAGACGTAGCAATTTCTCCTCCAAGATTTCCTCTCCGCTCCTTCCATTTCTTCCTTATTTCACCTTCTTTCTTCCCTTCCTGTTTTTTCCCTTCAATCTATCTCTCCTTCCTCTTTTAAAAAAATCTTTTTCCTTTATCTTCCATCCTTTCTATTTCCCAATGGTGAAAGACAAGGGGAAGAAGCCAGCCCCCAAAGCAGGCCAGAAAACCAAGAAGTCGCTGGCATATGCTCCGACCCAGGGCTGCGCCAGAACCTTGCCCAGGCCTCACAGGGCTCGCAGCCCACCAGCGAGCAGGCAAGCCACTCTCCGAGCGTGCCAAGCCAGCCACCACGGAAGGCCAAGCAAAAGTCTGTCCTCAGCCGCTCTGAGAGCGCGCAAGGAGCGTCGACTACTGGAGCAAGGAGCCCCGAGCCAGAGCTTGCAGGGCACTTGGCAACCAACCCCCAGAATCCAGACACTGCCCCCAGAGCCATATGAGATTCGGAGAATCAACGGTGAAGCCTTTTGCCTCTGGAGGTACCGGGGACCCGGGACAGAGGTGTGTGCATTTTACCCTCCCCACTTCCCGATCAGGGCTTTTTCCCACTGCCTCCTCCCGTTTTGAGGTTTAGCCCCAGCGAATTCAACTTACCAGGAGACTGGCTTTCAGGCTCCCAGGCCCTCTCGACCAGCAGGGAGGAAGGGAGAAGTGTGGCGGCCATGCCGCAAATGGGTGCCATTTTCCCCCTGGCCGCTTCGCCCTGTCGGTCCGGGTCCGGGAGGGAGGACATCCTGAGGGTGGCCTTGCACCTCCTTTCCTCGGCCCTCCTGCCAGGGGACACGGCATGCACATTTCCCCAAGGGACCCCTTCGGCCGGGACATCACGGTTCGACCGCGAAGGGGTGGGTGGGGATCCTTCCTCGCTTCCACACCACTTGGAAGCATCTTCGGCAGTGCAGACCTCGCGGCGCGGCCTGAATGGGGGGATGGGATCGGATCACCAGATCAGGACCCATGCTAGCTCCTCAGCCACTGCTAGCTCCACCACCGGAAGGATTACAGAGGCAACACAGACTGACACCTCCAATCCTGAGCTAACACCACCGATGTGGGACTCTGAAGCGCAGGCCGGCCCAGCTGGCGACACGGGTTGCATGACCCAGGCTCCAGGGATCTCGGTGGCAGTTCAGGCAAGACCCCCAATCTCAGGCTAGGGGGATGCAGGTGCTACAGTGGCCTGAGGTGGCAGGCAGCCTGGCTAGGATGACGGAAGCCTCACCGAAGGCTGGTCCATTGCATCGGGACATCCAAGTGGCTGCCCCCCCCCCACGGAAGAGGGACAAAGGAAAAGGAAAGCCTCCCCCCCTCCACTCCTTGGAGGAATCCAAAGGGGAAGAGGAGGAGGACCTTTGACTCCTTAATATTTTAAAAGGAGTGGATTCTGATCATGCCTCCATTCAGGGCACCTAGCAGGTCAAGGAAGAAGGGGAATGTTCAGATGTTTAACAACCTGAGCCCAACATCTCAGACAATTTCAGGGTGATGCCTATCCCTTGCTGCTCACCAAAATGATAGCTGCTTTGGAACTAGATTCCGAAGGGGACCAAACACCTTCAGCCCAGGCAACCACACAGAGAAGAAGCGAGAAGGTACAGGCAGTCCTTCGGTCCCCAACGGTCCAGAAAACGGACCTCCCCTTCCCAGACACTTTCCAGCATATCCTGGATGAAGAATGGGACAATCCAGCACTAGGGAAAAGGGGCACCCTGGTGGCCCAAAAGATCTACGCACTGAGCAAACAAAGTTGTAGAAAAGCTAAAGGTGCCGGTTGTGGACAAACTGGTTGCATTGCTGGTCTCCAAATTTTTAGGGCTGAAAGAAGGAGAAGCCCTCCTCAAGGACCCTGATGAAAAGAGGGCAGATGGAGTGCTAAAAAAAGTTCACGAAGCCTCAGCCCTAGGAGTCAGGGCATCAGCTACTGCTTCACTCTTTGTCAGAGCAGCAATATTGTGGTTAAGCGAGGTCGAGCAGGCTGCACAACTGGACACGAGGACCTTGAGCAGAGTTCTCACCAACGTCATATCCACCTTACACCTGATGGCGGATGCTTCGTTAGACGCATTCGCATTCTCCGCTAGGTCCATCGGCGCAGCAGCACTGGCACGCAGATCTATATGGCTGAAACACTGGAATGCGGACACGCACTCAGAGTATATATCTGCACCACCCCCTTCAAGGGCACGAAGCTCTTTGGGGAAGAAGCCCTCAAGGGCATCCTGGCCAAGACAAAGGAGACCAAGCAGGCGATGCCATCCTTATCGCAGTGATCGGATAAGCCCAGATTTAAAAACTCCTTTCAGTCTTCGTACTCATTTCATTCCTCCAGGGGCTATGGCAGACAGAAAGATATCGCCCTTTCTGCACAGCCTGGGCAAGAACCAACAAGATCATCAGGCAATCTTCATCCTCACAGGTGAACAACAGTCACAGAGGAGCTCCCCAAAATCACAAGGGAGTCTCTAAGCAACAATTCTGACTCATTAACAGCACCAATGGGGGGACATCTGAGCCTGTTCCTCAAGGTCTGGTCCAACTCCACAACAGATAAGTGGGTACTGAAAACAATTCAGCACGGTTACAAACTAGAGTTCGATACCAGACTGGTGGACAGGTTCATTCCTGCCCCAGTTCCCTCAAATCCCCCAAAAGCTACAGAACTGTGTGTGGCCATTCAGCACCTCTTGGACATCAGAGCAATAGAAGAGGTACTGACTCAAAGATTCTCGGGAGTCTACTCCTTCTTCTTTACAGTACCCAAGAAGGGAGGGGACTCTCAATCCATCTTAGATCTCAAGTACACAACTCATGTCTCTCCTACAAGCGGTTCCAGGTGGAAATGCTGTCATCTATTCGGGAGGCGTTGCAGAGAGGGGAATTCTTGGCCTCTCTGGACTTGTCTGAGGCGTATTTTCACATTCAGATTCACGAGGAAAGCAGATGCTACCTGCGTTTTGCCTCCGGGGACAGGCATTTTCAGTTCTGGGCCCTTCTGTTCAGCCTGGCATCGCGCCCCCCCCCCGGGTCTTCACCAAAGTCCTAGTTGTCCTGGTGGCTCACTTTACGCAGCAAGGGGATTCATCTCTATCCATGCCTGGACGACATCCTTCTATGGGCCTCTTCCCGGGGGGAGGCACAGAGGAATCTTCAGACGACAATTCAGTGTCTCCAACAACACGGGTTCCTGGTGAACTTCAAGAAGAACACCCTCCCTCCGGCGCCATCGGTCGTCCATCTGGGAACATGCTTGGATATGGTATGCTTCGAGATCTCCATCTCCCAAGAGAGACTTCAAGTGATAAAAGCGGAGGTCCATCAACTTGCATTACTGAGAATGGCGCCCCTCATGTCTCTGGCCAGGCTGCTAGGCCTAATGATATCAGCAGCAAATAGCACAGAAGAAGAGCATGTTTCTTCAGGTTCTTCAGATAGTGAAGGAATTCTGGAGGTGGTGCACCCAGAACTCCAACATAGCAAAAGGAGCTCCAATATCCGTTCATCCACAAGTGATAGTGACCACGGACGCAAGTCTCCGAGGATGGGGAGCCCATTGTCAAGGAAACACAGCTTAGCGCCTTTGGGACCAGGAGGAGCTGTCCCACAGCATCAGTTGGCTAGAACTGTGAGCCACCCATCTGGCTCTCCTGCACTTTGCCCAGAAGCTCAGGGGCTTACATTTTCTGGTACTAATGGAAAACACCACAGCACGATCCTACACTGTGAGACAGGGAGGTTCCAAATCCAGGTCCTTGACGGCTCAGTACCTGCAGGGATCAGCCAACCTCTAGGCGGACTTCCTTAGCAGGCACTCTCTCTCACCAACAGAGTGGGAACTGGATCAGGAAATGTTCCAGCAGGTACAGGACTGCTTCAGGACCGTAGAGGTGGACCTGTTTGCTCCTGATTCTTTTCCAGGTTCCCAACTCCTCAGGCGGAAGGGGTGGATGCTCTCAGAGAGCGCTGGGGCCGAGGGGCCTTCTCTACACATTTCCCCCACTGCCCCTCCTGGGGAAGGTTTGTCGAAAGATTCAGCAAGAACAAGCGCAGGTGGTTTTGATAGCCCCAAACTGGCCATGCAGGCCTTGGTTCTCTGAGATCATGGATATGCTAGTGGAGGAACGGTGGCGACTACCACTGAAGGAAGGTCTCCTCCACCAGGGCCCAGTATCTCACTCTGACGTCATCTGGCTGCAACTGACTGCCTGGAGATTGAAAGGAAGGCCTTGAGGGAATTCGGCTATGAAGAATCAGTGGTGAACACCCTCCTTTCCTCCAGGAGACAGACAACAAATAGGATATATGAAGCTACTTGGTGGGCGTTTAGATGCTGGTGCAGGACGAGATGGGAGAAGCCGACATTGAACCACATTCTGGCGTTTCTTCAGGAGGGCCTGGACATGGGTCTCCATCCCAACACTCTAAAAAGGCAGGCGGCTGCCTTGGCCTAAGTTTTTTCTCTTCAACAGGGAGGAACTGTGTCCTCCCACCCATATGTCAAGCGTTTCCTCTGGGGAGCCACCCTGATCGCCCCATCAGTTAGGCACAGGTTTCCCTCATGGAAGCTTCCCCTAGTCCTCAGACAATTGATGCACCCACATTTTGAGCCCTTGAGGTTGGTCCCTTTGAGGGTCCTAACCCTGAAGGTAGCCTTTTTGGTGGCCATCACCTCAGCCAGGTGGGTCTAAGAACTTGAGGCTCTCTTGATCAGAGAGCACCTATGTACATTCTCAGAAGACTTTGTCACCTTGAGGCTGGACCCATCTTTCCGGCCCAAGGTGCTTTCAGACTTCCACGTGGCGCAGGAATTGGTCCTCCCATCATTTTGCCCCGATTCTTCTCATCCCAGGAACATCTATGGCACAAACTAGATGTTAGGAGGGCCCTCAGGTCCTCCCTCAGGTCAGACTCCCTTTTTGTTTCCTTCACCCCAGCCTGTATGGGGATGAAGGCTTCTAGGTGGACGATTGCCGCTGGATCAAGGCATGTATCCTATTGGCCTCTGATGTCTCCAGGACTCCTAGGCCACCCGCCGTGACTGCTCACTCCACAAGGTCAGTGGGCACCATGGCAGTATTCTCCACGAAGAATACTGCCCCCATAGCAGAGATCTGTAAGGCTGCTACGTGGAACACCCCATCCACCTTCATCAGACACTACAAGGTGAACAAATACAGGGCCACAGCAGCCACCTTCGGGAGAAGAGTCCTCCAGGAGGTGGTCAGGGCCTAAACCCTCATACAGTGCAGACACTCCCACCCTTTCAGATATCTAGCTTGGGCACGTCCCAAAATCAAGAATTCCTGTTCGCTCCTACTCTCAGAGAATGCCACATTGGTTCACTTACCATGACTGTGCATTCTTGAGAAGAGTGAACAGGAATTCTTCCTCCCAAGTGTCTGCATTCAGTGTCTCTAAGTGGTGAACAGGGTTTTATTTCTTGTGTTTCATCGCAGGTCTTCAGGGCTTTGCTAGTCAGTGAACTGGCCACATGGTCAAGGAGGAGAACAAAGAACTTCGAAATTTACATGTGACTATGAGTCAGCTTCCTGCTTCCGACTGGGCAGTAGTGGGCGTTCCCAAAATCAAGAATTCCTGTTCACTCTCCTCAAGAATGCACATTCACGGTAAGTGGACCAATGTGGCAGTCTGGTAAGAATTTAGAAAGGTAAGATTTGAAATTGATCAGTTGAGGACACAGATTGATGATTTCCCCCACCCATTTGCATTAACAGGAAGAAGAAACACTGTCTTTTATTAAGGAGAGTTTAGAAAAAAGTGACCAACTCACCAAAAACATGGTAATATTGTATTTTATTTTATTAAGTCTCAGTTGTGTTTCACTTGATGGAACTGTGAACGGACAGTCCAGGTAGACTGTGCGGAAGGAAATGGTCTGATTGTCTACACCAGGGCTTTCTGTGGCTTTGTTGTTTAGGTTTCCATTTTGTCATCTTTTGAAAGTCGTCTGATGAAGCTGGAGAATTCAATTATCCCTGTCCATAAGCAGACTGAAAATCTCCAGCGCCTGCAGGAGAATGTTGAGAAGACACTTTTCTGCTTGGACCATGTTATAAGTTACTACCATGTAGCAAAAGACACAGAGAAGATAATAAAGGAAGGGTGAGTTGATATTCAGTACTTTCAAGATCATAGAATCATAGAGTTGGAAGGGCTTCATAGGCCATCGAGTCCAAACCCCAACCATCCAGGCCCAACAGAAAGATCTGTTCTTTCAGTGTTCTGTTTACCACTCTCTTTTTCTACCCTCTACATTTTAATTCTGGTTGAATTACAGAAATTCAGAGAAGGTATGCATATAGCAAAGTTGGAATTATCTTTATTATGGAAATACATGTCAATAGATAGGAGCAGGGCTTTCACAGTTGTCACACAAGTTTAAAATATGACATTAGCACTTATTGTTAAGTTTTGGGAGGGAACGACAAAGCTCATCTTAAATAAAACTTTCATAGTCTAATATTGATTGGGTTTTTTTAAATAAAAATACTCTATTTTATTATATAGTATTTGCTTATTTCTTAACTAGCTTTTTGTAGCTTGCATTGTTCATATAGAGTGCAGATTATGTAAATTAGGAAATGCCTATGGTCAAAGGTTAGCGAGGACCCTTTGTTTTGCCAATAGCATGACTGTGAAGTTGGCAAACAAATATTAATCATACTTTATCTCTAGTACTGAATCCTTGACACTGCAGAGTTATTTGGCATGATGAGGAGCCTCTTAGGACCAGACCCAGATAGACCAGGAGCAGAATCATTTGTTACTTGCTGTGACAAATTTGCCAGGCATTTTGAGAATAAGTGCACTCTTATTTGCTCAGAAGCTGATGCTATAGTTACTGCAGTCAGTAGAAATGTTTAGTGCTCTGTTTGGTCAGGTTTTGTGGGATCATTTTCAGTTGTTGTGGCTTGATGATGTGGACACCACGCTTGAATCAGTCTGTCTCTCTACATGGAAGCTTTGCCTTGGTCCATATTGGCTGATCAGGTCTAGTAGAGGTGGAGTGATTGGTGAGTCAAGGGAGTGGGAAGTAAATGCCTTCCTATGTCAGTGGGAGGTGCTTGCTGCTTTAAAAGAGGCTATAGTGTGCCCTCCTTTGAAGAGAGCCTCTCTGGATCCAGAGATATATGAAAACCACTGTCCTGTTCTTTATATCTGCTTTGGGGGCAAGGTGCTCAAGAGTATGGTGGCTGGGCAACTTCAGATGTTCTTGGAGGAATTTGACCCATTTCAATCATGTTTCAGATTGGGATACGGTATTGAAACAACCTTAGTAGTTCTGGCTGCTGACCTACTGCAGGTGAAAGTCAGGCAAGCAGCATGCAGTTGCTCCTCCTAGATCTCTCATCGTGTTTGGATACCATTGATAATCCTGTTCAGATGGACCAGCTGTGTAGTACGGCAGGAGGAGACATTGTGTTATGGTGGCTCTGCTCCAATCTATTGGGCTGGCTCTAGAGAGGAGTATGAGGATGGCTATTCAGCTGTGGGTTGCCACATGGTTCTGTCCTGTTCATGTTATTTATTATCTATTTGAAGCTTTTTGGAGAGGTCATTAGGAGTTCTGGGGTTAGACACCATCAGTACATTGATGACACTCAGCTCTGTGTCTTGTGGTTAGAGTCAGCAGGGTTTGTGTAGGTGCTGAACCACTGCCTAGATGCTGCAGTAGGCTGGATGAGGACCAATAAACTGAAGCTGAATTCCAATAAGGTGGACATTTTGTGGATTGCTTGGGGGCGATGGGACTGGCAATGGGGTGCATTTTAACAAATAAATATTTTAAAGTTACTGCAAGCGATATGAAACAGAGAAAAGCAGAATATAAATATATATATATATTTAAAATAATCATAGCCTTTTCTTGACACTTTCATGACCATTCTAGTGATTACTGCCTTTTTTCCCTTTGAGGATTTCAAATAGAGTCCTGTATCCACAGGGGTTCAGTTCTCGGACTTACTGTGAATAATAGCAAACCCTATTAAAATAAAGGACTTCCAGTACAAATATACCATAGAGTTGTTTTAGAGGACCTAGAAGCTGTCTAGAGAGGACACCTCTCTAGGCATTTTCCGGTGCAGCTCGATGGTATGTATCCCTATTATTTACCTGTTCCTGGCAAAAAGGTGGTCAGCGTTGCAAGGGTTTATTGTAAGCATATTCCTGTCTGTGGAGTTTTGTTTCTGAGCCAGCTGTACTTTTTATTGCAGCCCTACAGGGAGACTAGAAGAATATATGGCCTGCATGGCCAAAATCCAGAAGGCTGTGGAATATTTCCAGGACAATAATCCTGACAGCCCAGAACTTAATAGAGTGGTATGTACTGTGCTTGAACATCAGACTACAGTTCTGTCTCTCTTCATAGCTCTCCTTGCTCTCTCTGTTTATTCACAGTAAATTTTGTTTCATAGTAGTAGTACATCATGATCTCTCCGGAAATCATGATCTGGAACTTATACATGAACATCCACACCCCTTAAGAGTTTGCTGTGTAGTGAAATCCTCTGTAGAAGCCTCGCTTTGGCTTTAAACAACTGAGTATAACCTCCCTCCCTCCCCCACTCCCTCTCCCCTCTGTGTGTGTGTGTGTAAATATGTGTGTGAGTGTGATGAGAGGTTTTTCCAATAGGAAATGGAGCATGCAGCATTTTCATTCCTGCTAAAAAAAATTCTTTGTGCCAAATATCCTATATGCACTGGGTTTTTTTAAAGGAAAAAAAATATTACATATGTGCTGTTATCACTTTACTTTATAAAGCTTCCCTGTGAACTGTTCTTTGAACTCTGAAGATGAAAGAGCACTTTGGTCCTGTGGGAGTACCTTCTAAGAGGGAAGCAGGCACATTTTGATACATGCTCACATATTGTGCTCACTTTTCTAGGGTGCAGCCAACGTCTGTGCATTGTAGCAGTTTCAAAGTGGTAATGCACACATCTGATTATTATTATTTTTGTTATGTATTAATTCAACCAGAAATCGCTGTTCGAGAGGGGGAAGGATTCATTGGAATCTGAATTTCGTAGCCTTATGACCCGATACTCTAAACCAGTCCCACCCATCCTGATTTTGGATCTCATCACTTTGGATGATGAAATAGAAACCCAGGAAGATGTCACCTTAGAACATCTCCCTGAGACTGTCCTTCAAGACATTGTCCGTATTTCTGGTTGGCTGGTGGAATATGGGAGGAACCAAGGTAGGTTGAATGAGGGACTATCCTGCCTTTGTTTTAAGCTCCAGGAAGCTACTGTTATTTTTCCAGTCTTGCAATATGAATTAAAGTTTTGTCTTGGTGTTCTTAAGCTGAACATATTATGATGTTCTTAGATTTTATTGTATGAAATAGTTTTTGGTAATTTGAACTATTTTTACTACATTTTCTGTGTTTTAGGAATTATTTTTGGAAACTGCTCTGAGTTTCTTTTTATAAAGAGAAGAGGGGTGTACATTTCTAAATAGAAACATTTAATGAGACACAAATGGACCACAAAGCATTTGTCTCCTGCTTATGGGTCCTTTGGAGATTTGTGAATAACATGATTTTCATATTAAATGATAAAACCAGGAGAAGAGAATTATGTTTTAGAACATCATACGGCAAACTTGATGTGACAGGAAGCAAGTTATAACCCCAGATTTTATTTTATTTTTTACTGTCAGTGTTCATGTACCATGATTATTTATTGCCTGATGATAGGTACTCACAATTTAAATCTTACAAATATGTGCTGTAGTCTCTCCTGTGCATACTTACTCAGAAATAATCCCGATTGTGTTCAGTGGAGCTTACTTACAGGTGACTTCGCATAGGATTGTAGATTTAATTCTGTTACTACATAATGAATATGCCATGGTACATCAGCAATGTTAATGAAATTCAGATTATGTTCTATTAGTCATGGTCATCTTACGTATGATGTATCAGTATACACCACAAATGTGATTTATTTTCCCAGTGAATCCTGTTCACTTAGGACAGCTGAAATAAAATATTTTTTTCAAAACATATGATTACAAAATAATTTGAACACTACTTTTTAATAACTGATAGATCTTTTGCTTTACAATAATGTTTAGGGAAATAAGGAATGTTAGAAGGCATGCATGTTTAAACCGTGCCTGTGCTAATTTGCTAAAAACCAGTGTTGTTCTGGTGGCTGAAGGCAGAATCCAAAAGTGTGTGCATAAGTTTACAATAATTCTAGTAATATTTTAGATTTTCTTGAAGCAACATAACCCTGTAAATTCCCAAGCAGTGTTACAATGTCATCATGGAAGGAAGCTGAGATTTTGGAATTCAGTCTGATAGACAATAGCTTGAAAGATGTCTTGCTAAGTTATTCTTAAGAGTGACTAGGTGGCATTTGTATAGGGCTCTGAATTCAGCGCTAAGGCCTAAATCTAATTGCTAGTGCCAACTAGAGCAAACCTGTTGGATTAATGGAATTTAAATAAGAGTTGGCCTAGTGAGTTCCTCTTGATTCAGTGGCTCTACTCTGGTTGAGACAAGCAACTGGATTTAAGTCTAGATCTGTAACTTTAAATATATATGCATCCTTATTGATATGAAAATTAGCAGGCTTCAGCCATTCTATAGTCTCTTGCTGTTGCTGGAAGGAAAATAAAGAATTCTGGATGAAGGGAGTCTCTCTTCTTAGTTTTTCTGCACTAAGGTGAGATCATCTTTGTGACAAGAATATGGCCATCTGCACACGGATCTCACCTTCTAACAAATTTCTCTCCTGTGAAAGCAGATGAAGTTTTAAAAACATAAGCATTTAAGTTGGATGCTGTCATCCAGAGTTTTGCAGGTTTGATGTTGTGTGTTCATGCTAGCCTTTTGAGCCAGGGCAAGAGCAACCTCCCCAGTCCCAAATATCTTCCTTTGATAAGGGAACTACCATGTCCTAATGTTATTTGTGTAATTGTAGAAATCTCAGGTGAACAAGAAAATAGTTGCAGCATTAGAGATTTGAAGTGTAATCCTATCTATGTCTATATAGAAGTGTGTACCATTCACTTCTCTGCAGCTGTTTGCAAACCACTGAACACAGCCTATGTGCAGCTCTAACTTCTTATTCTTTCCTAAGTGAGTGCAGTGAGGCTGCTGCTTTTATGTGCAAACATGTCAGTTTAATGGACTTGTGTATTACTCAGTCTGGTGAGTATCATCAAAGCCCTTTAAGTTGACTTTAGTGACTAGAAGTTCACATGTATTATAAAAGCTTGACAACCTGATACTAAGATCAGATAGGGGCATCTGCAGATATGGTTTCTATAGCAAAGCTACATTTTTACCCTGGGTTTTGTTTGTTTGTTTTGCAAGTAGGCAGGCATACTGATCTGGCTCACTTTGCTAGGTCTCATCTGCTGTTTTCTGTCAGCAATTACAATTCTACTCTGTATATTCTTGTGTGCTGAGCATGACATAGCCTCATTGATTTTTTCCCCATTTCACTGGTTTGCAACCTTCCTAAGCCTCTATTCCCTGGGTGAGCTCATCTCCCTTCTGAGTGGAAAATTATTATTTCTGGAGTGCTATTGCCAACAGATGTAGGCTAATGTGGAACTGAATATGAAAATCTGTTCTTTGCATATAATTCCAGATGGAACGTGTGTGTGTGTTAACTCTTAATAATTTAAAGCTTTATTTAAAGTGTTTGTTGTTCTTAACCTATACTATCTTGTAATGTTCATCATAATCCTGTAAGATATGTCAACATTATTCTTCTTCTATTGCAAATAAGATAGGAGATCACTTTAGATTTGTATATAGGTTGCTCTGAGCTTTCTACCTGAAGAGCAGGATGCATATGTGTCCTGGGGCATGCCACCTATTCTCAGCCTTTATTTCTTAGCTTCAGAAGAATAAGATCACAAGAGGTATAAAGCACTAGACTTCTTAAGGAGCCTACGATTGTTACAGGCCTTTTTATTTCTCCAAAAGAAAAGCAGTTTGGGGGGAAGGGAATCTAGAACAGAGAAGCCAATTAGGAAAGGAGGATATGATTAACCTTTCTCCACTTGTTCTTGCCCCACTCTTCATTAACTCAGGGCTTCTTTTACAAAATAAAATAAAATAAAAATACTGATCTCTAGTCTGTGCTTTTTTTTAGTTGGAATACAGTATTGATCCCTGTTATACAGCTCATGTAATATGCTGTGTCATTTTAAATTATAGAGAAATGTTTTCTATCTGAAACTATAGGTAACTCATGGAAGCTTCTCCTTGATACCCCCCCCCCAATGCAAATACTAGTAAGGATTGAAAGCATGAGCATAAAAATATAGTCCCGTGTCCCTGAACTCACTTCATCTCCCATTTACCTGTATTGCTCAAAGGTGAAATGAGCGACCCCTTGAAAAATCAAGAGATCTTTCCTCATTTTGTCTCTTATCCAGGAATAAATGTGTAAGCATCATCATTGCCTCTAGCAGAAGGGGCCCATTGCTTACTTCTAAGTATTTCATTAGGCCTTGCATGTTTTTATAGCTTCAGCTACTTATCTTTCTCTGTCTCCAGCAGTCCAGAAACAGGAGCAACAGGAACAGTTGATGGTATCTTCAAGCCCAGTCTGGAGTGAGTAGAGGAGGGGGCAGTCATCCAGGAAAGGTTTTAGCTTCTTGATAGTGAAGGGTAGCTGAAAGGGTAGGTTGTGGATGAGGGACAGGAGGGAAGACCACCACATGTCTGTGTTTATCATAGTGGGAAATGTACCACAAAAGGGGTAAGGATGTGTCTGGGCTGCCAAGTAAATCTTTAGCAAAGGATACATTACTTTTGTGAGACCCCTGGGTAAAAGGGTTTCCCTTCAGGGCCTAGGAAAGCCATATATTTCATAGGGTCTTGTTGCCTATATGGAGAGTTATTGACTCCAGCCTGTAAATTAAGATTACCTGCCCTAAAATACATACAGGTTGAATATTCCTTATCTGGAATGCTTGGGACCAGAGGTGTTTTAGATTTCAGATTTTTGAAATATTTGCATGTACATAATGTGATATCTTGGAGACAGAACCCAAATCTAAACACGAAATCTGTTTACGTTTCATATACCCCTTTTACACATAGCCTGAAGGTGATTTGATAGAAAATATTTTTAATAATTTTGTGCATGAAACAAAGTTTGTGTACTGTACATTGAAATATCAGAAAGTAAATGTGTTATTATCTCAGCCACCCATGTGGACAATTTTGGATTTTGGAGTATTTCCTATTACCGGATAAGGGATATTCAACCTGTAGTAGAAAATGGAAATGCGCATTTGAAGCAAGAGCTTCTGTGGGCCGTTACTTTCTCCTGCAGAACTCAGTGTAACGCGGGTAGCCATAAACTAGCAGGAGAACTGTGGAATATAAAATTGCTTTCTCTGAAACCTTTTTTTCTAGGAATGTCCCTAGCTGATGCACATGAGATTGTTTCTCACATTACAATTAAATTTGAAAATTCAGTTGAAACTTAACTCATATTAAAATAAATGGGATTTAATACGCATCTGAATTTTCCAACGGATTTCAGCAAGGCTTAAATTAGGAGTGGACAGCTCAGTCTGTTTCCAGTCCATGTCATTTTCACATATACTTGCTCCATCCCATTTCTGTATCAATTTGTGATTTAATCAATTCATGTACTACTTGATGGTTATGCAACCAAACTCATAAAATATCAACAATTTTCCCCTTCTACTCAGGGCAGTCTTGAGTGGATGATTGTAGCACACTCTGTATACGGATTGGATTCTGCATGGCAGTTGATACGAGGAGGGGAAAAATTGCAAAAATGGGAGAGAAGCTGTTTTAGGATTGGGAGAGGGTAGTGCGGCAGATGTTTATGTGTGGATAGGGATGGTGTGTGGGGAACTGGGTTCTAGAATCCAGATTATTTGCCAGGGATTAGTTTCAAGACCTATTTTAGGGAACTTTGAATGTGGCAAAAATGGAATAGGTGAATCTAGCAATGAAACTGGAGTCAGTTTCATTAACAGATCTGGAGATAATCTTCTTATTTTGACTTTAATCCCATTTAATTCAGAACCAGTGGTGAAATCAGAGCCTTTCATAGAATGACCCAGTTTATTATCAGGGAGGGGGAGAATACCATAAAGATGGTTATTTTAGTGTAAGCTTTTTGTGAGGCTAGACCCACTGCATCAGGTGCATCTGATGAAGTGGGCTTTGGCCCTTAAAAGCATTATGACTCTTTGACTTTGCTGCAGCAGACTAACACAGATAGCTATTGGACAGTGTCACCGGTAAATACATTCATGGTGAGTGTTGTAGTCCAAAATATATGTGGGATGTGAAGTTAGAAAAGGCTGCAGTGTTAAGTGTGAAGTCTTGTGACATCTACATAATCTCAGAAAAGCCAATTTGCTTCTCAGGCACTCCAGCTCCCCCAGTGTTCCTGTTGCTACAAAATTAGCACAGTCAGCTGCTATTCTGAAATTACTACCATGATGCTGAAATGCCATTGTTGATTATACTTTGAAAATGCAGCCAATAACTTGTGCAATGTTGAGGTAGCAGCATTTCCTTCAACCGAGTAATTGAGTCACTTGGCCCCTGACCTAGAAATGCTCTCTTTGATAGTCTGAACTGAGCCTTATGGGCATCTCTTGTGTGACTGTTTGTCTTCCTTTTCCTTGTGGTGCAGGTTTTTACTGTCTATGTGAGGATAAGCAGCTGCTTGCAGGAGTCCAGAGAGGAAGCCTAAAGAGAGAGTCCAAAGCCACTTCCTACACCAGCATAGCCTCTAGGGATAACTTTGTAGAGCGGTCAGTCAGAGAATTAGGACACAACTGTAGTAAGTGCAGGAGACACAACTTTATAAGGAATCAGAGAGTGTTGCTGAAATTCAAACTATTGGTCTTCGTGTACTCTGGAAATAATTCTATAGGATTTTTTAGAAAAATAAATAGTTTCCTAAATGCATCAGATCCTGTCTAACCTTGGAAGCTAAGCAGGGTCAGGCCTGGTTAGTACTTGGATGGGAACGTCAGGTGGTGTAGGTATATTTCAGAGGGAGGAACTGCAAAGCTACCTCTGAGGAAGGAATAAGCTACTTTATTCCATGCCTAAGAAAACCCGATGAAGTTTATGGGGTTGCCATAGGTCAAGAGGTGGTCCCATGCTTTGCTTTAGAAATGCCAATTTGCACTATAGGAATAATCTTAAAGCATACACTACCTCACATGATGTGATCAACAAGTAGTGCAGTTTTCAAACATGTTTGCTTTTCTCTTATAAGCAGAATTCTTGCTAATCTAATATCTACTGATGGAATCTCACACTGAAGTGGTTAAACCTTAAAATGCTCCAAATATGGCATCTTGGTGTGCTAATGACTACTTCCCCTTCCTTTCAAAATTTAATTTCAGTGAACCCATATCAAATTACCTGAACACACAATACAAAATGTGGAAGAAATCAAAAGCATGAGTCATATTGTTTGAGGGTATGGTTTGTTTTCTCAGTCAATACATGCTGTACAGTTTTGAATGAAATTTCTGAATTTTTTTGTGTCATGCAATCATTACTTATATTCATATTAAAGGTGCACAAAGAAAGGCAAAGTACCCAGCTATTTTTTTGATGTGGTTTTCTTTCTAGACTTCATGAATGTCTACTACCAGATCCGTTCCAGCCAGTTGGACCGCTCCATCAAAGGACTGAAGGAACATTTCCGGAAGAATAGCTCTTCCTCTGGGGTCCCTTATTCCCCTGCCATTCAGAACAAGAGGAAAGACACACCAACCAAAAAACCCATCAAAAGACCTGGTCAGTCCAGAAATTTAATCACCAGTTTATATTATCTTGGAAGTTCAAGGCCTGGAAGTTTAACTTGTTTTCCGTCTGTCTGTAGATCTAGGAAAGGGTTTCCTTTTGTCTTTGGTTTATTATTTGATCATGCCTTAGAAGTCTCAGTTGTAGTAGGATGCTTAAAGAATCTTCCAGGTAGCCATGAGGAACCCCTTACATAAAACCCACATGTTGTCATTTTTTCTTTTCAAAATGAATTGGCTATAAAGGAAGTGATGGGCGAAGGAACTTTCATTTTCTGGACCCAGTACTAACCTAAGACTAGTGTGCTTCACTAGCCCTAGTGGCCACATGGGTGCTTTCTTTAGCTGTTTGGACCAGGATATTGGAGTGCTGTAGATCTTAGCTCTGTGGGTCTAGGCAGAAGGATTTTGTATTGCATACCATGAACCACCAGTCCCAGCAAGAGTGCATCAAGGGCAAATGGATTCCACCATAAGTATGAACAAGTTAAACCATCACATGTTTCATCTTCTTTCATTTAGTGTGATGGATAAAGAAAATAAGGTTTCACCAACCATGTATCCATCCTCTGATCAAACAGAGCTGTACCTGACGTCATCCCATTACAGAGCTCCCCACCTCCGCTTGCTGGCAACATGGAGCTACTGTAAATTGACAAACTATTTTGAGCTCTCCTTACAATAAATTGCTCTGTGAAACAGAAGCTATACTTTCATGAGCTCCTGGGATTTAGTAAATTTAAATCAAGGATGGGCAATGTGGGACCCTCTAGTGTGCCCCTCCAGACCCTTCCTAGACTGTCCAGTGAAAAAGTAGTATTAAAAGAACCTGGATGGGGTATGTTTGGCATTTTAAATACTCCCTGCCCCCAACCTTTTAAACCTTGCCAAAGATTATTTGGGGCCTTAAAAAGGCCCAGGGAGTGTGGGAATTCACTTGTGCCCCCAGAGGCTTTTGTGGGCATACTTGACCATTTTCATGTTGGGAAAATAAGGACATTGGTGTTGTGGAGGTCAGGGTGCTTGGAGGTGGCCCACCAAAATCTGTGGAAGGTTGAAAAATGCCCCTGGACCCAGTGAAGTTACCCCCCCCCCCTCTAATTTAAACTGTGGGTTGGGGAACCTGTGGCACTTTAGATGTTTTTGGATTATGGTTCTCATGAACCCCATCAACATAGCTAATCGGGGATGATGAGAGTTATAATCCATAACATGTGGCAGGCTATGTGTTCACACCTTAGTTAAATAATTCTCACACCACAAGAATTCTCTTGAATCCTCCTCTTTCCTGAATCATGATATGTTGTTAAGATTTACTTGATATTCAGTTGCTTTTATTGTATATAGAATGTAGCCAGCCATTAATTGAACAGAAACTGTAAGCATTTGGCAATGTTCAAAGACAATGTTTGAGACAGATGTTCTTTACCAGTGTTGTACTATCAAGTGAATTTATAGCATTGCATGGATTTTGCAGGAAAAGCGTTAACTAATTTACAGAATGAAACAGATTAATTACAATTCTTCTTACACAGAGAGGAAATAGACAAGTAGTGTTTGTAGAACAGCCAGAGATTGAATCATGAGTCATGGAAGTGAGCATGTTGTAATTGTTTTGTGTTTTTGTTTTGCTTTTTATAATCCTTATGTGAATGACAGTCCTCATCCCAGGTAATGTGTGCTAATATGTGTCCCTTCTGCAGCTTGACAGAACTGCTAAATGTCTGTGTGCTAAGATGGCATTGCAGGCCTGTTACTACTTCCAGCAAAGGGTGTGCTTGGCATATTTCGAGGGAATAGTTGCCTGTGGAGGTCTGTAATGCTGTGGAGGAGCATACGGTATTGCTGTCATATCCTGGAGTTCTTCTTGAAAGCTGACCAGTGCTGAGAAATGAGATGAAAAGACTGGGGCCAGATTTTTTTCAATTTAAGCTAATTTAATTGTCCATGTGCATATCTTGGTGAGGTGATCAGACACTGCACCTCCCATCCCAGCTTGGATATAAATGGCTTCACTTTGAGCATAAGATTTCCCTTTCTACCAATGGCACTAGTGCTTTTCCAGTCCCAGAACTGAAAAGACTGTTTGGACTGACAGACACCAGTTTCTCTGGTCTGTAAGGCAGCAGACTTTATGAACTCAGCACTACCTGGTTGCCTTTGACATTTCCGAGTCATTAACTCATTACAGATTTTTGGAGCACAGGAGCAATACAGTAGATCAAACAAGCCTCATTCACAATGTCACATTCACATTCAAATCCTGAAAGAATTTTCTCAGATGTGCTATAATCCAGTTGCCTGTAGCACCTGTAATACCAAATCGAATGAAGCAATTACTTCTCACATGCTGGAAGTACTAAGACTGCTAGCTATTTGAATTGGTATATTGGGCTGAAATATGGGAGATGATCAATCTGAATTAACAGCATGTGTTTGAAATAAACCTGCAGTGAAGCAAATCTTACAAAGTAATGGCAGATGATTGTGCCTTCATTATTCCTTGGCAGATAGGGAGTTAGTTGTATTTCCCAGAAACTATTCAGCTTTCAAGGGCAACTCAAGTGGTTCTAACATCTCTGTCAAAATTGTCGCTTTTGGTTTCTTTTGTTGGAATGTGATTATCCCTTATTTTGTCTTTTTATCTGTCTTGAATAGGCAAAGAAACTACTATTCCATTTTCTCTGCCATTGCTTGGCAAGTTTATGTTGTCTCCCATCCACCTAGCCAATTTTAAAAGTTTCTGGGTTGTGTTCCTTGATCTTAAATTTAAAAAGACCCCACCTGAGCCCAAAACAGCTGGCAAAAAGGCAAAAAAAAAAAGTGGTGGAATTGTGGTGGGGTCTTTTTAAATTGCATCCTTTTTAAATGGCAACCTCTAAAGGGTATAGGAGCATGTTGAGTAAATACATTTTTAAGTTAAATAGAGCGGTGTGGCCTTCCAAGATCCAGTAAGGGCCATGTGCGGCCCACCAGACCATGGGTAGCTGCCCAGCCCTTGTTTTAGTATGGACAGGCCTCCTTACTACATGCCTACTTTATTGCATGCAATGAGTGAGCTGAAATATCTTTGTAAGCTTTCCTCCAAATCCCAGTGAACAAATATTAGGGTAGAGGGAGGGCAATGCTGCAAAAGCTCTGTACTCAGAGATGCAAATGATCCTCACCAAAAAGTAGATAGACATGGAGGTGGGAGTGGTGAGCTTGCCTTTTTTTTTTTTAATATAGGGAGAGTGGACATTTTTATGTTCTTTTCCATACCTCTGCATCCTGCTTATTAATTCATGCACAGACCTAAAGACCCTTCTGGCGTTCCAAATAAAATGTTTTTTGGCATTCACTTCGTGAAGGAGAGTTTCTAATGCAAAGGGAAGCCAAGCTCCATGATTAATGATTCCTAGGAACCTTGAGAATGGTTCACTAAGCTTTCGGGGTGGGAGCCATGCAACTGAAAAGGTGAGGTTGTATTTTTGCATAATGCCAGGAACAAAACTGACAGGTGAGCCCTGGGCAAAGGAAGAGGAATTCTACTGTGAGTTATCTTTTATGTTGAGGCCATTATAACACAATTCTTTGCTGACCTATTCTGAGAAGACATTTCTTCCTGAGGAAAGAACCTGGAGTTCTCTCACACATTCTGGGCTGGCTACAAGTAGCCTAGATATCGTCAAGCCCAGTATCTTGCTGGTGGATAAGAGAACCCCACCATTCCTTGGGTTAATGTTTTCCAGATGGCTTGCAAGAAAACAGTGCTCTGAGGACAGCTCCATAAGTTTGGAAGAAACAGCCTGTTCCTCATCGCCCTCTTTGATCACTGCCTTTACCATGAATGTGATGCCTTCATTAGTAACCGCTGTGCTGTCCCACTTGGTTCAAAAGTGCCTAATGGGAAGAAATAAACCTAGAACAAAAACATTTTTTGCTTCCAATAGAATCCATCAAAGCCTAATTAGAATGCTAAGTACTTTGCTCTTCAGTAGCAGTGAATTAATACACAGCAGCACTTGCTGCATTTCGAGGTAAACATGCTTAATTATTCTAACACAAATTGGAGGAGGATGCTGGTTTTTATCTGTAGAGAGTATAAGGGATTGTCGTTGCAGTCTTACACTGGGAATAGCTCATACTGATGATTACTGCATACACAGTAGCTAAACTCATATTGACTTTTAACAGCACAAAGAAAGGTGCCAATTTCAGCTATTTTCCTGGGTTTTCAGAAGCAGATGGCTTTCTGTATAACTTATCACAAAGCTCAACAAAGTAGCATAGACAATTTTGTTTCAGAAACTCTGAAAACATTATGTGGTTCCAGAGATGTTTTAAAATGGTCTCAGATTTTGTAGGGAAACAGGGTGTTTTTGTTTTGTTTTGTTTAAAAAAGTGTTCTTTAGTCAAATCTACAAAATTGTGAAACAAGACACACTCTCCAATCAGCTTGTGTTCTTGGTATAATAATTCACATATCAAGCAATATTTAAGAGTATGGAAGGGTGGAGTAGAAGGTGTTTGTTAATTCTGTATAGCCACTTGGAAGGCATCTCAATCTCGACTTCTTAATGTAATGAATATAATGTTTATTTTAATTGGAACTGTCCATGATAAAGGAAGTTCAATATTTATAGCATTGCTGTAAATATTCTGAATATATATTCCATATGGTTATAACATTTATTTTATATCATTCTAGTTAAGAAACTTAATTTGTTTAAGAAACCTATTCAGGTAGCTGTGTTGGCCATGCAGCAAAATACAACAAAATCCAAAATCCACGAAACAGTAATACCTTTATTGACCAACCAAAATGCACCATACATTATAGAAGCTTCTGAAGCTTTACTGGCTTCTTCATCAGACAAAGATGTTAAAAATCATATAGGAGAAGTGATGATATTAAAGTCACAGGCCTACATTTTGTCTCAGATGTTACGTCAGTTGTCAGTTAAGATGATCTGGAGGGAAATCAACGCAGGCAAGGCCACTCCCCTTCTTGGCCAGGTGGAAACTAGGGACAAAGGACAATAAAAGACAAGTAATAAATTTTCAACTCCATTAGCAATGGAAAAGTAACTTCCCTTGAGATCCCAGCTGTTACATTTCTGTTGCTAATGGAACAACCAAATGGTATTATTTTAGTTACAGAACAGAGCAATTATACCAATTGTACCAGGGTATCTAGTCTAAATGGGTTACATCGTATTGTTGGTTTTCTGATCAGCAGGAGTGCATATAAGGCTGCAACCCAGGAATTTCTGGATGTTGAGGCTGGACTCTATTTTCCTTTTTGAGCAAAAGTATAAGGTGTTATTACTGATCTGTTTAAAAACCCCAATAGTTTATCCATTTTCTCCTCATTGAAGAGGTCATAGAATGCTCTGTACCTTTCCCATCTATTTCTTTTCCTTGATTGTGTCTACAGTGGTTGAATATTGGATCTACAAAGCAATGCCTGAACTCTAGGTGTTTTTGTGTGGGGCCTGTGTGTGCTTCTGACTATTATTTTGCTTTGTTGCATGTTCACTAATACTTTCTCAGATAAAACAGGTTTGTTTGTGAACTGACATTTTAACACTTTTCTCTTTTGTGCTTTTTTCAGTGTTTCTTAGTTACAGCATCCTGCTTCAGCTACAGTTTAATTTTGCCTTTTTAAAAATAAAAACCATCCAATTTTTGCCATGTAATTGATGTGCACTTGTCCTGAAGTACAGGCCACTAGGGAGAGGAAGGGGAATACCTTGACCTTTTTGTTCTTCTTTCCTTTGGCTGCTAGGACAGGGGGTGGGAGTAGAGAATGTCTATGCAGTGAACTGCTGGCTTTTGTTACGTTTGGCTTTCATGGGCACTAAATGTGGTTCTACAAGGATAGAGCTTTCTCTCTGCTTTAATGTAGCTATTATAATCCTAATCTATGCATAGTGAGAATGCTCAGAAATAACACACTGCCTGTAATTATTTCTGTGGTTGTCTATTGCCAGCATCAGCATATGGATGCCTCACATGGCCGTTGAAGATGCACGCTCGCTGTGGAATCCAGCAGGCGCTGCAAAATCATAAGGCCCTTGGCTATAATTTCCTTAGAAGGAACACATTTCCAGTTCTTAAGATTATGACTTGAATGTGTGTACTTTATGTTAAGATGATAGGGGATTAATCAGAGATTTAAGATCATTTGAAAAACCCACAAAATGAAAAAAAAATGAATATAGAAAATGGAGAGTAGCAAAGGAATATAAAACAACAGAAAATGAAATTCAAGAGAAGCAGCAAAAAGCCTTGCTTCCCCAGAAGCTGCCCCAGAGGGTCATATTTTAACAGGATGATAGAACTAAGCTAAGGATGGAGAGGGCATTCCTCAGTGGAAGCAGCATCAGTGAAGAAGCCATGTGCTTTGTACGTGCCTGCGTAACTTCACTTGGTGGACAGGACTTCTGATGGTGTTCAGAGTTATGCAGGAGCCTACTTGGAAACCATGCTGCACAGCAGTTGTTCTGTCATGCTGATGTTGCATCTGTCATGTGCAACACTGGCGTTTATTCCAGGTGTAGAATGTATATATTTCCTTATGGTACTTTCTATATCATCTGTCAGCCCAGATGTTGAGAAAGTTTACTGTGTGTGTATGTGTATATATATATATATGCACACGAGTATATATATATGTACATATAATCTCTAAAATATAGAACCAAATAAAATGACATCAAAATGGAGTTAAAGTAGCATCAGTACAACCGTCATAATGTATGGTT
Source organism: Gambelia wislizenii (assembly GCA_030847615.1). Classification (NCBI taxonomy): domain Eukaryota; kingdom Metazoa; phylum Chordata; class Lepidosauria; order Squamata; family Crotaphytidae; genus Gambelia; species Gambelia wislizenii. Next base: position 194,803,099 of record JAUMIR010000002.1, read on the forward strand.
TTCATTACACAGTGTTTTTAGAGGCCATTCACTGCCAATCCCTGCATCTTCTTGAAAAGAGACATTAAAAAGGAAATAGCATGTCCTTATTTCTTTAATATCTTTTGGTTAAAATGATACTGCTGAAGTTATTCCATATTTCATATTTGCTGATCTGGAGACTTTAAATGCCTAGTTGAACTAGAGTATTTCAGTGAGTTTGGCAACATTTGAAATCAAATGAAGATTGCTAGTGTTCTTCAGGCACTCACAGGCAATCAATTGATTACAGTAAAAAGGGCACACCACTGGGCATTCCTGAGTGTGTTTATGTCTACAGAGCATTCTCACTGCTAGCCAGCACTCCCATGCTAGGTTTGCTTGATGAGCCACTGGTGGAGGGCTGCTTTGTGTTTTGTTTCTCTCTCATTCATTTCCAAGGTCTCTTTCTCTTTCCTGTGGCTCTGGTGACAGGCACGATCCGTAAGGCTCAGAACCTTCTGAAACAGTATTCTCAGCAATGTCTAGATGGGAAAAAGGGGGCCTCTAACCTCATTCCTATGGAAGGTAATCACCTCTCTCACTTTCACTCTTTGGTGTTGATTTGGGTACCAGATTTTCTTCTCTCTTCAGGGGTTCTGTTAGTCTTTAGCTCTACTTTTAATGCATAATTCAAGTTGTGCAAGAAAGAACTTGGCTTCTTTGGTGCTGCAACAGAATGGAAAACAGAGTTGGGTTTTGAAGACAGCTTTGCAGAGCTGTGGGCGAACTAAATTCAAGGGAACCATGGTGCAGTTGGACTGGCTAACAGAAGTTCTGCAGTAGCTTGGTGACCTTTCCTTCCACTTTCTGTCCTTGTCCTCTTTATTTCTAAAGGTAGTAGCCCTTTCAAAGGTGACAAAGTTGAAACTGTAAAAATCCTGATGTCCCTTTCTGCTTTTAGAGGGAACATACTATGGTTGCACGTACTTTTTACTATCAACTATGCTTTACATCAAATGTTTATACTGCTTGAAACTGCTACTACTATTATGGTCTCCAAAGAAAGGGTGGTAGATTGGGGTTGCCAGGGTAATGCTTATAAATGTCTGACAAGCCAATAAAATCTGAAACAACAAGCACTCATGCTGTGATGGTCCTGGGATAAACCACTCCTTCTGTTATGCCTGCTGACATCCCGCTAGGTCATGAGCATGATTTACGAGTTAAACATCTTTCCGATTCCTTGGTTGACAAGCATGGGCCAGCTGCTGGTAAGTACCATAACAAAATGTAAGCTGGCTAATCTAACAATGCTTTTTAAAGTATTTCCTTGTGGTATTCTCTTAGGAACCTTCCAGATGGGATGAGGGGCATGGCTCAGGGTGCTTGGCACTCACCTGCCACACACAGACTATGGCTGGTCCAGTGCTTGTCTCTGCCATTCTTAAAGACAACCTACTGTCTAGAGGGGTTGGTTTGGGTATGGATATGCCAGAATCTTGGCTTTTTAATATCATCCACTTTTCACTTTGGTGAAACTTTTCTCCAAGTATTTTTACACATGACTATCTGTAATGTGCAAGTTCTGAAAATCCCCACCTTGGAGTGAGCATCGGATGGATATTCATGTCTTCTCAGTAGCATATAATATTTACTATGTATTCTCATGAGGTGAGTGGGAAGATAAAAAGAACAAGAATGAAAGATTGTATCTTCATCTTGCCTAACGTCTTCAAAGCCCATCATATAATAGTATTTGTGAGCATTTCTTTTCTGACCTGATTGTATGTTCCCTCTGATATACTACCTCCATACCCTAACTTTAGGTGTGTATAATGGCCAAGTAGAAACCACTTCTTTCCTATACCATAGTAGACTGGTGGCTGAGTCTATCTGGAGAAGGTTGATATACTCCCTGGTAGAAGCATGATAATAAGCTGAAGTAATGAAGTGCTCTAGCACAGCAAGATGCTGGAGAAGCCTTCTACTGTTGTGAACAGAAGGCTCTTCCTTGTTCCCTTATTGCTGTGTCAAAAATGTTGAGTGCCATAGTACTGAGAAATGGTTCCCCTGAAGTCCCCACTCTTCAGTTTCATCACCAGTTAAAACCAGATGTCCTTTAAACCAAGATATAGGGAAGAAGTATTGGGTTCTTGTGCAAAAGCTAAGTTACATGGCATGGCTCTTTCTGGCTGAGTTACTTCTGATTTCAGAAGCAGGGCAGCTTTGCTTCCCTATCTGGAGCAGGAAAACACTTTGCCTAGGTGCAAAATGTGTAAGGGAGAAAGTAACAGTAGTACTTTTCCCTCAGGCATGTTGGGTTTCTACATGTAGGTAGATTTAATATGGGGAAATATCTACCAGTAGTGATTTCTTCAATGTCATGTGGGACAGTCCCACAGCAAATATATAATTTGATTGTATTGATTGGGTTGTATGACTTTCAGAGGGTTGGCACCAAAAATCGGTATCAAGATCAGTGGGGAAAGAATAAGGTACCAGAACTGGAGTTGAGGGAGGAGGATATTTGAAGAGAATAGGTATATACTCCATTATCCACAGTGAAGAAACGTTTCAGACAAAGAATGATATAGATCATGAAAAAAGGATCAGTCAGGTTGGAGACTTCATTAGCTTGTGGCCTGGCAAAAAGACTAAGCGTACTACTGGAGCATCAAACATCATATTCTGCTATTTTAGACATTATATTTATTTGATCTTTCCCCCTCACTCTCTCCTGAAGGACAGATTATTCTGGCACCTTGGAGATGTACAGATTTCTTGTAGCATAAACGTTTTTGAAGGCATCACCCTAGTTATCAGCTGAAGTTTTTTTTTTTTTTTTTGGTCATTCCTGGACCTCATTGGTTGGCACATATTGTGAGAATGGAGTATGCTACTAGATCATAGCCATCTGAGCCTGTATTCTGTGTTGCATATGGCATTGCACTGTTTATTTTAGTAATGAGATGTTGGGTTGATGTGTATGTATATGTATACAGACTATACTGTAGAGAGTTCTTAAATGATGAGACAACTTGTCTATTTTAATTAGTATGTTCAGTTTATTAAACAAATATTTTTACCACTCTTGAATTGTAAATTAATTCCCATTTGCCAAACCAAAAGGATTGGTTCTTTTCAGAATGGAACCCTTTAACAGGAGTTCTGTTAAAAGAAAGCAGAAGTTAATTAACAGTAAATATTTTTGCACTAATTAAAGGAAGTGCAAGAGGATGTGTTATATTATTCACATTTTGCCTTCCCTTCCACGGTTCCACATAGGTGCTCAAGATACCTCATTACTGCCTTTTCCGTACTTGGTACTTGCTTCAGACAACCTATGCTCTGCTGCAGTATGAATCTCATTTTTACCTATGGTGCACACAGGCATGACAAATTTGCCCTATGGGAAGGCATGAGGCAAAATGTTAGGTCTTCTGTAAAGTTTGAAGACAATGTGTTAAGTAGAAGCTATTTCACTCCAGATGAAAACAACAGATGTGTTCATGTGTCATGTAGCTACATGAAACTGACATTTTGTATGCACATGCAATCCTCACAGGGAGAGATGACATGTTGGACATGGAAATTGATGCGTATATCCACTGTGTTAGTGCCTTCATCAAACTGGCCCAAAGCGAGTACCAACTTCTGACTGAAATCATCCCAGAACACCACCAGAAGAAGACATTTGATTCTCTCATCCAGGTCCTGCTAAAACTTAGCACAGCCTCTTCCTTTGGCTGTTGTGGAAAATCTAGTGTTCATTTCCCTGACTCGTCCATTTTCCCCCCTCCTGCAGGAATCTTTAGACAACTTGATGATAGAGGGCGACAACATTGTCTCTGCAGCTCGGAAGGCCATCATGCGTCATGATTACTCAGCTGTATTGACTATCTTCCCCATCCTGAGGCACTTGAAACAGACAAAACCAGAGTTTGATCAAGTTTTGCAGGTAGCTGGTTAGCTAGAAAATATGTTGTTGCAAAACTAGGTTATGCTTAGTCATGCTGCAGCATCCAATTGTTTGTGTCAAGCTCTGGGCATCAGACAGGATTAGCTAGCTGTTGGGAACTGTAGGAGGATGGAAACAAAGTCACAACCCAGGTAAATGGAAAGAAAGTGAAGGAGAGGTAGTTAAGTCTGAAGTGCAAATGTACATATGAGATCAAAGGGGAGCGCAGAAGGCAGGAGCTGCAGTAGAACAAGAGTTCAAGTTGGTGTGGAGGGAACTTGGAGGCAAATGTGTGAGAGCTGATAAAGTAGATTAAGCTAATATTAATACAAAGGTGCGTAGAACTTGTTAGAGATCTTGTATTGGTTGAATCAGTCATTTTAAATGCTCCTGGAATTCTGTAAACAGTTCTTGTTATTTTTCTGATTTATCAGCTGCCATTCCAACAATATTGTCATTCAAGGCAGCCCCCAATAAAATAACCACTCAGATCAACATAAAATAGATCCCTTAGGGATGGGCTAAGTGTAGCCCATGGGCTGCATGTAGCTCCCAGCCCTTCTTTTTAAAGCCCCTGGAAAAAAGCTGTCCTGTGAGGAGAAAAGCTGCCAAAAATGAGAGGTGTGACCTGCTGCCAAAAATTGGCAGCAAACTATCTAAGGTGAACAATGAAGAGGAGGCACTGCTAAAGGCTTCACAGGCCCAAGATGGATGGCAGGCATTTGCTTATAGCTGCCACTGCACACCATCCTTGTTGCTCTTCATCAGAGGTGCCAGGCTTTGGCACATGCCAACCTGATGTGTTTTTTTAAAAAATCTTGCCCTGCCACCTAATGCATATGAAGAGGGCATCCTTAGAGAGGTCATTCTGTAATAAAAATGTTCCTATTATGGGTCTTGCAAGATCTAACCTGATAGACAGGGTGTCTCTGAAAATGTCAACTGTCAGGTTTCACGAGAAGAAAGACATTTGCAAAAGCATGATAAAGCCTAACAATACAGGCATACCTCAGTCAACAAAGCCTCTGAGAAAGAAGCTTCTTTTTACAAAGAGCTTGTCTACATGAGAAGATATAATGTAGATTGTTGTGCATTAACACAAATTTGCAGCAGTGTTCATTTGTCTCTATGGTCCTTTGGCAAAATCACTGGTATGTGAAGCTACCTGTATTTGAAGTGCACACGCAGCCATGCCTGTGAATCAAGATAGTGGCTGAGAGTGAATTGCTCGCGTTAATATTCTCTACAAGTTGTCGCTGCTGCACATTATTTTTTTAAACTGTAAATCAAAGGTGCACAAGTGCAACCTTCCACTTAAAAATGCTGTTTGGTCTCCAGCGCAGCAAAAAAGCACATGATAGAAAACGCAAAACTCCAAAATAACATTCCTGACCCACTTCATTGCCAGCAAGCCCGTACCCCCGTGCATGTCCGACTAATCTGCTTTCCACTTCTGCTCTTGCTGTGAATGTGCTGCGCTGCGAATTGGATGTCCAAATGAGCGGTAATGCGCATTTCCACGCATTATTCAAAAACCTTGGGAAAAGCCACAAAGACTTTTCCTGTGCAGTAAATTGAGTTTTTGGCCCCACTCCTTCCAAGAACCACAAATCTCGGTCGGATCTCGTTGGGACAAAAGATAATTCTGTGTGAATTCTATTAGGATCATTTTTAACCATCTGGACAACCCCAAAGTATTTTTACACCCCCAGGTCCCCTTTTCCTTGTAGTCCTTTGCCCAGCTGGAAGTTTTTTAAGCAGCATCTGCATTGGGAGAATGGTAAGGGAGGGCTGGAGAAACACAGACTTTCAGATCCCTCCAGAATCCCTTACTGAACACCTGTGAACAGCAGAACAGAGAGAAAAGAGGAAATCAGATAAGCCTGCCTCACTGGCTGCCCCCCAGCATGTCACAGTTGTCCCTCCATATCCACGGTTTTAAGTATTCACGGCTTGAAAATATTCTTTAAAAAATAAGAATCAGAAAAGCAAACCTTGATTTTGCCATCTTATATAAGGGACACCATTTTGCTATGCCATTGCATATAATGGGACTTGCGTATTCACAGATTTTGGTATCCACAGGGAGTCCTGAAACCAAACCCGAGCGAATATGAAGGGACAACTGTAGTTAAAAAAGCATATACGTATAAGTTTGGCCACAAAAATGGAAATCATAAGAAAAGTGGATGATGATGAAAGAAAGAAAAAAGATTTGGATGAAGCTTTCAAGTAGTCTCTAGAAGGTTCAAAATGTTTTTGTTTACTTATGGAAGGACCTTATGGAACCTGCCCTGGTTCTGTCATTTCACATGGGCATATTGTTATTTTTGGATAAAAAGTTTGCTGAAACATGTTGAACTGCTCTTCTTTTTCATGGTGTAGAAATCTGTTCCTATTCTTTCCATATTGTTTCTGGTACCAAATTTTCTATTAAAGATGTCATGCCTAGAAACACATCTACTTCATTAACCGAGGTGTATCTCTGTAGGGCTTTAATCAACATCTTAAAATGTCCTGTACAAAGCTAGTGACACTTTAGGAGTACTCCCTCCTATCCACATGTGCACAACTGCATTTTTCACTATCTGAAGGTTCCAGAGAGTTGTCATAGATACCCTGTGTAGTGCTAGTTACAGTATTCAGTCTTATAGAAGGTTTGACAGTGGTTTCATCCTGCTGAGGGTACATTTCATGAGGAAACGTTATAAGCTGGAATTAAATAAATGACAAGAATAGCTGCTTAGTAAGAGAGCTCCTTGATAATAAGTAGAAAAATATCTTAAGTCACTAATTAATGGGAATTGGCTGGGACCTGCAAGTTACAGGCTGGAAAGCACCTCAATACACAAGCTCACACACCCAGCTCAGGCAGGAAATAGAGCAACTCAAAGGATGGCAGTGTAGCCCTGGAGAGCATGTGAGCACGTACCCCTTCTGTTCAGATGTCTGACATTTTATAGACCAGTTGAACAAGCAACAACTTCTAAAGTCTGGTAACTATCATGGCAGATGAGTTTACTGCAGATTCTGTTACAGCTGAAAATGGGAGAGCTCGGCTGGTTCTTGCACTCTGGAGTTTCTGTGGCTTTGTTTAGTCCATGCTTATAAACATCAAATTTATAGTAGCTAGTTAAATATGGAATGTGAAGAATATGAGTTCCCAGAACTTGAAAGGTTGCTTTTTAAAAGTAATTCATTCCTGTTACTTTTCTTTGTTTAATATTTCAAAAAGTAATTCATTTTTATACATGTTACATTGTCAAAAGGAATCTCATTGTGTTACTTTTCAATTTCTTTTTACAAAAGGCTTGGGGTTGATGAGAGTAGCATAAAACCTACAAAATTCTACAGATAAGTTGCCTAATAATGCACTTTGAATATAACTAGAAGTTATTACTCCTTACAGCTTAAAAAAGTGAAGTTGTTCCCAATTGCCACATTATGTTTGAAGTGGAGCTTTGCTAAACTTCCATTGCATCCCATCCTTGTAAAAAGAAAAAAAGTGGAAAACTCCTTCCAAGTAACTGCATTATGAATAACTTGTTAACTTCCATGTTCTGTACCTTCCTGGTGAATGAGCTTAATTTGACCTGTCAAAAGTAGCAAGTTCTTACTCACAGCTAACAAAACTTGTGTATGGTTTCCAAACCTTAGCCCAATTGAGAAATGGCTCTGCATTCAGTGGATGATAGTAGCCATCTACTTCTTTCCAAACCCACTTCCGTCTGGATTGTCTCATGTATTGTGCTGGATATTTCAGGGCACTGCAGCCAGCACGAAGAACAAACTGCCAAGCCTCATAACTTCTATGGAGACCACAGGAGCCAAGGCTCTGGAGGACTTTGCAGACAACATTAAGGTACCTGATGTGATTCCCCTGTATCTTTTTAGTTGCTGTGACTAGTTCCTGAGACCTCTGCAAATATCCCATTAATTTTACTAATTTTAGAATCCTGGAAGTTATCTTGGGGAGGATTAAGAAAAAAACCCTGACTTTCTAAGTTTAGAATGTATTATTAAATCTAAATTGATTTAATGTCTGTTAACAGGCAAGATTGCTAGCTGTATGGCAAAGTCCACTGAATTTCTATGATTCTATGTTTTGTAAATGCTCACAGATCTTTTGGCTGCACTTATGGAGGTTTGTTTAAAAATGTTTTTGTCCAAGTATGTTTCTTTAATCACCAGCAGATGGTGCCCCTGGCCTTTAGGGTTGTAGAAATATGCTTGGTTCAGAAAAAAAATAGCATCATAACAGGCTGGGGACAGTTTTCAGCTGTATGCATTTTTAACTATCCATCAAATATCTGTTTTTTCCCCCTCCCTAGAACAATCCTGACAAGGAGTATAATATGCCAAAAGATGGGACGGTTCATGAGCTCACCAGCAATGTATGTCAAGCCAATTCAGAAACTTCTTTGGTAAAACAAATCCAGTGGTTTTATTCCCACCTGTTTGTCATACAAAGAAAATAGTCTTGCTTAAACAGGAGAAACTGTAGATTAAAATTGTGCTGCCTTTACTGTCAGAGGCTTGGATTAAGGAAATAAATTGAGATTAACTGTCATGGATATAAATTCTGCTCTGGAATTTTTCTCTCATCTTTTATGTTGTGTGCAGCCTGAAGCATTCTGCAAATTTTCAACTTCAGCTGCATTCTGCTGAGACCTGGATAGAATAGACATTGTGTCTTTCTCTGGACACTGTGTTGGCTGGGAAGGAAAAACTGCCAAAATAGGAGCAGCCACCTTTGCAGTCTCCAAGCCCAGAACATACAGGTACCTCTGGGTTTGTGGACTGTTGAAGGAGGCTGGAGTCAGAGGGAATTTTCCTTCCTTTTAAAGCATTTCCTGTAAGTTATGTCTTTCTAGTTACATAGCAGTTCAGTTAAGCCCAGAAATGGTCACCTCTGTTACTCTGAGGAGAAAAGTGTTGCCTCCGTACTTAACTGTGCAGCAGTCATAGGTCTAATAGAGAGAACACTTGTCAAAGAGTTCTTCAAGATTTCATCGATGAATTTGGAAGAGCAGTCCCCTTTCACACTACACAATTATAATGCTCGGATTCCACTTTAACTGCCATGGCTGCTTCCTGTAGAATCCTGGGAATGGCAGTTTGGAGAGGCATTTATGTATCTACTTATTGGGAGCTCTCTGGCTGAGAATTCTAAGTACCTCTCCCTAAATTGCAAACCCCAGAATTCCACAGGCTGTAGCCATGACAGTTAGTGGAATCACAGTGCTATAATTGTGTAGTGTGAAAGGTCCCCTACCTGAGGCTCTATGTGCACAAGCCTTGGAGCTCCCTTCAGGCAGGGAAGGGGCAAAAAAAAGCTAACCTGTTTTATTAGGCAAACAGTATAAAAGCTCAGAACTGGGTGGGTCTGATGGGAATATTAGGAGCCTTGCCTATTTATGAAAGCAGTCCCTTCTGTATGCTGTCCTTCAGGGTACAGATTACAGGTTTTCCAGCTCAAGCCCCCAACACTAGTAAATGTTCTTGAACTTCCTAGGCTGCAGAACACATTCTCCAGGTCCAGATTTAGCTAAGGCCAACCACAGCTCCTGCCTATTCCTAGCATGACTTGCCTTTGAACATCCCTCTCTCTTTGCTAGGCTTGTCTAGCAGTACCAATCCATCAGAGATGGTGTTTGTCCATTTGAAAATTTTAGAGACCCTGCTTTGCTCCCTGCTTTACCAGGCTACTGTGGGGCCAAACTAGAGCCCTTGCACAGCAGCAAAAGAGAAGGGTAGGCAAACACTGGTTGAACCAGAAGGGTCAGAAACACAGCAGCCATGTGCCTGAGTTTTTAAAGGGATGGTTGCCAAGGAAAGATTTGGCAACTTGAGAATTTCCTGGAAGTGATATGATAAGACAATTAGTATTGAAGTACAAACTGGTGAAGCTTAAGCATGGCTTATCCCTGATCCTTGCTCACACTTCAGTTGAGAGGGGTGATTGGCTTGTTTCTTGAGGATCAAGGATGAATATAAACAATTCATTCAGCCTCAGCTTTTTGCCACAAGGAGAGCTGTTTCTGCTTCATGTCAGTTCCTGAGCTGTGTCATTCAGAGGCCTGCATTTTAGGTGCTATTGATACAATTGCTCTAATAGTATCTTTGAGACAGCTATATTTTATGTTTCCCCAGGTCAACTGTATCTTCTCATGATTATTGGATAAAGAATATTCCATTTAACAAAATGTTTTGAATCCATTGGTTATTTTCCAACAACAGCAACATGTCTCTCCCTTGTCTTTACAGGCCATTCTCTTCCTGCAGCAGTTGCTGGATTTTCAAGAAACAGCAGGTGCCATGCTGGCATCCCAAGGTAGTTGCGCAGGGCTCCCTTGACAAAATCACACATTCTTCACACTGATCAAGTTGTTTCCTCTGCTTGCTTTGCAGTAAAACCTCCTTAGCAAGGGTGTAGCTCATTCAAGCCTCACTTCCTCAGTCAACCAATTTGAGCTGCTGGAGCAAAAAGCCACAGGCATCTAAGGAGTTATAAGAAATCCCAGAGAGATGCCTTTGGTGTTCTTATCATACCTATAAGTGTACTCTTAGCTCTGTGATCCTTGGAACCTACAGACAAAGGATGGATTGTTCCTTTCATCATCAAAGAGCAGGAGTTTTTAGTGACAAGACAGTTCCCAAGGGATTATTATCACATAGATGGGCTGTTAACTGGCTTCATGATCCACTTGTAATAATAATATGGAATATTCATTTGATTCTGGGCTAGTTTCTTTTGGTGGATGTGGGCATGAGCTTTTGAAATCCAGAGAGCTTTTGCTTACGACATAATGAGAAGCTCCTGGTTTGATTTGGCATATCCATTGCTGGTTTGTGTATTTCAGACTTCACATCACAGAACTGGTATATTTAATGTGGGAAGAGGTTTTCCCCCCCAACAGTCAGTGTCTGTATTCCTAGATAGATACACATTTTCAGAACAATGGTCCACAATGAAATCTAAGTGGATAAGGATGCATTTTTTATATATATATACCTTCTAAAGGTGAAGAATAATCTTGCACAGCAATCCTATTAATCTGAAAATTGTCAGCTTTGATTCCGTTAGAAGAGGCAACTATGACTACAGATTTCTCAGTTCCACTAAGGATTAAAATAAAGTTACTGGCAGATGCATTTAAAAAACTTGAACAGGCACAGCACAAGCCTCCCTCCAGCTATTTGTCTAAGGGCTTGTCTACACGAAGGGGAAAAAAGCTCCACAATAATAGCAAGTTGCAGCAGCTGCAAGCTGTCTTAATGGTTTTACAGCCCCCATAAACTTGGCTTGCCTGTAGCTGAGACAGCAGCCGCAAGTGAATTACTCTCATTTTTAAATCTGCCACTGCCAAACTTTTTTTTTAAAAAAAACCCTATTTCTAAGGTTCACAGAAGTAATATTCCACCTTTCCAAAAAAGAAAAAAAGATAGTACAAATCCCCATTTTATCACCTTAGTGATCACTCACTAAGGTGAAAATCCAACATGGTGGCAGCAGGTGCTTGCCCTGTAACCAAGTCCTGCCCCCTACGCTTGTCCAGCCAATCAGGTTTGCACTTTGTCTTGTATGGAGAAGTGATTCATGTTGAATTGCTTGTCTTAACAAGCAAAAACACACATATCACTGGAGCTTTTTTTCGCATAGCTTTTCCTCTTTTTGCCCCCCCCCCCCTTCACATACGACGAGACAATGTGGGATCCCATTAAGACAGTTTGTCTTCCAGGTAAATTCTGTGAGGGTATATTCACCGTATAGACAACCCCTAAAACTTGTCAGATATAGTGCCCTCATAAGGAGCTGTTCTGTCTGGAATTTAATTCATTTCTGACAAGGGAATGTTTTAACCATCATTCTTTTGCACTGATAATCAGTAAGGTGCCTTTGGATATCTGAGCCACAACCTAGGTTCAGGAAACCCGGAATAAGGGTCCAAACAAAATCTGGTGGTCAGTGCACACCTTTAATATCTAGGTGGTGTTGTAGTAATGTGTCAGTGTAAGTCAAATATCTTGTGTTGATGTTGTTAAAAAAAATAGATGAGACCATCTTGGAGATGTCAATCTTTGAAGGGAGCCCCACTTTGTCCATTCCAACCCATGCTAAGAAGGTTGAACTGTGCCAGCTGCATCTTGCCTGTGCTCCCATCATTTGTCCGTAACCACTGCCTGAATAATTCTCGAAGCATGGTCTGTTTCTGCGGCTGACTTGTCAGCCTCCCTTTCTCATGCCTCCTTTGCCTGCTAAAATTGGTTATGGGTGAAGTCAGTTATGGAGCAAACTCTTTTACTGGCCAGAAGGGGTCTACATAATTGCAAGTGGAGACAGCAAAGAAGCTCTCTCGTGCAGTTCTGTTCTGTGTCTGGGATTATAACAATTGCATTCATTTGATCAATGAGTGTGGATATGTACAATTTGTCATGCAGACTGAAAGTTCTTACACATGTACTTGGGAGTAATCCTCACTGAACTCAGACATGCCTAAGAGTAGATGTGTAGAATTGGGCTGTCTAAAAGAGAATGGCTCCTGTCTGCTGAACCCATAATGATTTGTGTTGGTATCTTCTGCTTTGTTCTTGAAGGTATGGTTGTCTCTAACCTGTCTTTTTGCACCTTGCATTTTTCTTTCTTTCTTTCTCTCTTTCTCCCCTATCCTTTTACCTCTACTCTGCCTTAAATTTTATAGTTCTTGGGGACACATACAATATTCCTTTAGATCCCAGAGGTAAGCAGTAGTAATACTTGGACTACCCAAGTGCATAGCTAATACTACTCTTTTTTCTTTTTTTTTTGCACCTGGTTACATGTTTCTATTTGTTTTTACTGTACTCAATAAATGCCTGTCTGTTTGAATCATCTGAAAATTTCCCGGTGCAGAGTACCAGTGACGGTAGTTGTGGTTGTTTCCCTAAACTTAAAATTGATGTGTGAAGGCAACAGTTCACTTTCATGGAGACTAGAAGTTTATAACGGAGAACAAAGCTTTCTGTAGTTCTTGATGGTGATAATAGACCACCACCCATTCTTGATTTAACAGTTGCCTCTCCCCTGTCTAGTGCAAACTTCACATTATACATACATACATACATGTAATGATGCCCTAGCAGCTATCTTGCCTAAGAGAAGCAACTGTGGTTTTGAACAGGAAAAGATGCCTGACATTTAACCCTTCTAAACCTGCTATTTTCCTGTTCCCAATTTAATGTCCTTAAGTTGCTTTTCTCCCAGAAGGTGGGGTGGGATTTCCACTTGCATGTCTTCCTTGGTGAACTTTGCAAGATGAAAGAAACTGTGTGTGGGTGGCAGCGGAGGAGGGGGGGTTCAGTGGAAAAAGTATGTATAAGGAAAGTATTCATCACCCTTCCTATATTTCTGTATGCAATCACACAAACACACACACACACATTTGCTATTTTGTTTACAAAAATTGGTTGTCAAGACTGTGGAACATGCATTCACTGGCATGATTTTTATGCTTGACTCTTCACTGCACTTGAGAGGAGATGTCTAATAAAAGAACTTCTCCTGCCAGTGCCTAAGATGCTATCCTATATGACAACTTGTTAATTTCAGGATTATTAGACATTTCTGCTCCTGAGTCTTTCAGTTTCATTTTGAGCCAGAGATTCCATCAGGAAATGAATGGACATTAAGCTACTAATATGACTGAGTCACTTGTGTTTAATTATTCCAAAGCACCTGAGCATGATCCATCTCAGGAAGAAATTGTCAAAGCATTCTCACTTCATGAAAGTGGGTAGGCACCTCCCTAACGGTGACTATATCTTCTCAAATTCAGAACTGTTGGGAGGTATGAGTCTAAAATTAAAAATGTATTTAAATATTCCAGGGATCTAGCCCTTTTAAAAATAAAAATATCTTCTTTAAAAGTAAAAACACTTTTCTTTCAAGTTAAGCAACTCAATTAACATTTACTGTAAATGTGTGGTCTGATCATCCAGTCAATTAGACTCATTAAAACAACAAAGAAGTCAGTTTAAAAAGCATATCAAAAGTTTACTGAAGCTATATCAGTCTTAATCTACATATTAAAACAAACTTAAAAGGTCCCTAACTAACTAAGAGGGTTTAGGGTAGGAAAAGACTCACCCAGCCTTAAGCGGTGTGAGCTACATGGTGACTTGACTAAAAGGAACACAGATGGCTTAAGAGCTAAGACTCTAAGACTTCTAAGATGGCTCCAGCCACATGGAGACAAAACTTAAAAGGAACTTAGACAAAGTGTCATATAATATTTAAATTAGGTCATGTGATGAATGACCCATTGCTCCAGTTGGCTGAAATTGCCTAGTGAAAGGAGAAGGGGTATGTGAAAGAACTGATGCATGCAGAGAAAATTCCTAAACTGAACTTTTAACATGGGATACACAAGATTGCATTGCATTACAATAATGATTTCCCCACATACTACAAGAACCTTCTCCAGTTGCTCTGTAATAGTAATTGTTATAGGCTGTGGAGGCTGTAAAGCCGTATCACACTACTCAGTTATAACACTATTGTTCCACTTTAACTGCTAAGGTTGCCTCTAGTGGAATCCTGGGATTTGCAGTTTAGGGAGGGGCATTTAGAACTGTCAGCCAAAGAGCTCTTAGACCTCACTAAACTACAAATCCCAGAATTCCACAGGAGGCGGCCATAGCAGTTAAAGTGGAATAATAGCAGTATAACAGCGTAGTGCAACAAGACTATGTATTTCGTATGTATTTAAGGTCCTGAAGCATTTATATTGGAAGAAAAGAATGGAAATAGCTGTCAGCAGTGTCTTCAGAAACAAAAGCCAAATGTGTCCATGTTAGGCAGAAACATATCTAACAGTACAAGCTCACAAGTTTTGGGCATTTAGCCAAGTTAACTCAAAATAAAAAATAATACAAATGTCCTTTGCAGAAAATAATAAATAGGTGGTGTAGCTGAGAATGCTGGCCTTGACAGAAACTGAGAGGGGGAGGGACCGAAAAGGTATACTGAATTGGTATAAATCATGTTGAATTATAGCTGATGCAGTCTCCTGGGGCTTGTCTAGATCAGTCACAAACTCTGAATTTGGCCCAATAATGCCACACAATGTGCAGCCTTTTCCCTGTATCTGGTGCAATAGTGACACACATTGTTGGGGTCAATTCGCACCAGACTCGGGAAATACCCCCTTAATCTGAGTTGCTGGAAACTCCACAGGAAACTGCTATGTAAATAATCCATCTGGACTGGATTTGGGGGTGAGTGGGAAAGAGAGGAAGGACAAGCATTGCCTGAGGCGCCACCATTTCCTGACTCCTTGGCACCACCCCTCATTCTAAAGGCAGAGCCCCAGTGGTAGTCACTCTTTCTGAGGTCAGAACCCCTGGTGAGCCCCACTGTTGTGAGGCTAGCTGCCTGTTCTGGCTTCAGAGAGGGTGACTACCACTGGGGCTTTGCTTTTCCAGTGCACAATTGCCCCTCCGAGCTCCGGGAAAACCAAAGCGCCAGTGGTAGTCGCCTCTCTGAAGCCAGATTGGGTGGCTACTGCTGGGCCTTTGCTTTTCTGGTGCACAGTTGCCCCCTCCAAGCTCCAGGAAAAGCAAAGCGCCAGTGGTAGTAGCCCCTTTGAAGCCAGGTTTGGCAGCTACAGCTGGTGCTTTCCCCAGAATCAGAGATATAACTATGTGTCAGAAAAGCAAAGCCCCAGCGGCAGCCACCCGATCTGGCTTCAGAGAGGAAACTACCACAAGTGCTTTGGTTTTCCTGGAGCTCGGACAGGTGATGGTGCAATGGAAAATCAAAGCCCCAGTTGTAGTCACCCTCTCTGAAGCTGAATCAGGCAGCTAACGCTGATGAGTCAAGTGTGAGGAATAGCCTTGAATGGAAGCAAACATGCAGATTTGGGCTTTGGCAGGTGTGGCGCTTAGATCTAGGCCAGAGTAGCCTGAATTTAATGTGTAGCCACTCCGGGCCAAAGTAGTCAGAATTTCAGCCGGATTTTTTTCCTCTGTGTAGTCAATCCCCTGTTGGCAGCTAGCCATAAGGTCTTATGTGATTTCATACTTTGTGGCCTTTCACAAATGGTCAGTAAAATCTCATTTGAAATTGGATAATGGGTGATCTTGAATAAATGGACTATTTCAAGTCCTATCTAATTGGCTTAGGACAAAAAAACCCCCAGTAATACTTGTTTTTAATTGGCTGATAACAGAAGACCAGTTAACTGTCGCTACTGATAAGTAGGGATGAGCAGATAGGAGGAGCTTGAGACAGTATATAAGCTGACGTTAGATCAGATCAGATAAGTGGTCTCCTTGACTTTTTCCACTGCTGCATATATAGGTGCTTCCTAACAGCTGTCTACTCTGCTGTGCTATGGTTGAATACCGTGCTGGATATTGCTGGTGATAGGCTGTTAGAGATTGCAGTGTGTTACAATGCCTGTGGATAAGTATGATTTTCCCCACAGGTGCCTCTTTGTGATGTTTATAATTCCTCAATACATGATTATGTTAGAGTGTTGCATAAGATGTCAAGTTTCCCACCAATATACAGACTACAGTATATCAGAATGTGCCTAGATTAAAAAGTCCATGTTCCTCCCTGAGAGAGATGTGTGTTTGCATCCTGATTTTTTAATATTAACAAATAGCCTAATACATTTTATGAAGCTGCACGTTTATTCTCCCATGCAAAAGGAGCACCTTTGAACCTAACTGAGAGAAAGAGGTTTGTAGCATAAGCTTTTGTATGACTGAGTCTACTCCATCAGTTGCTTGGAGTAAAGTACCTATGGACAGACATTTATACCATGAATAGAATGACTGTCCATAGGCACTTTTACTCCATGCATCTGATGAAGGAGATTTAGTCTACGAAAGCTTATCATAGAATCATAGAGTTGGAAGAGACCACAAGGGCCATCCAGTCCAACCCCCTGCCATGCAGGAATACACAATCAAATCAGCCTCTGCTTAAAAACCTCCAGCCTCTGCTTAAAAACCTCCAAAGAAGGAGACTCCACCACACTATGAGGCAGTGTATTCTACTTCCGAACAGCTCTTACTGTCAGGAAGTTCTTCCTAATGTTTAGGTGGAATCTCTTTTCCTGTAGTTTGAACCCATTGCTCCGTGTCCTAGTCTTTGGAGCAGCAGAAAATAAGCTTGCTCCATCCTCAGTATGACATCCCTTCAAATATTTAAACGTGGATATCATATCACCTCTTAACCTTCTCTTCTCAAGAGTAAACATACCCAGCTCCCTCAGCTGCTCCTAATAAGGCATGGCTTCCAGACCTCCCACCATTTTGGTCGCCCTCTGGACACATTCCATCTTGTCCATATCCTTCTGGAACTGTGGTGCCCAGAACTAGACACAGTATTCCAGTTGAGGTCTGACCAAAGCAGAATAGAGTAGCAGTATTACTTCCCTTGATCTAAACACTATACTCCTATTAATGCAGCCTAGAGTCGCCTTGGCTTTTTTTAGCTGCTGCATCACACTGCTGACTCATGTTCAGCTTGTGATCCACTAAGACTCCTAGATCTTTTTCACATGTACTGCCATCAAGCCAGGTGTCACCCATCCTATGTCCATTTCATTTTTATGGCTCAAGTGTAGTATCCTACATTTCTCCTGGTTGAAATTCATTTTGTTAGTATTGGCCCAGCTTTCTAATCTGTTCAGGTCATTTTGGATTCTGATCCTGTCCTCTGGGGTATTAGCTACCCCTCCTAATTTGGTGTCATCTGCAAACTTGATAAGCCTACCCTGTATTCCCTCATCCAAGTCATTAATAAAGATGTTGAATAGCACTGGGCCCAGGACAGAATCGTGTGGCACCCCACTGGTCACTTCTCTCCAGGATGAAGAGGAGCCAGTGGTGACTACCCTTTGGGTTCGGTCAGTCAACTATCACATGCTACAAACTTCTTACTCTGTTAGTCTCAAAGGTACTACAGTATTCCTTTGCATACTGATCCAGATAACATGGCTGTGTCTTTTTATTCTCCAGTGTTAAATCTCCTGACATTCCAATGTTTAAGATTATTTAAGGGGAGTGTTGTTGTTGCTAGACTGTCTAGCTGGGTGCCAATGTTGTTCGTACGTTGGAAGTCCGGGTAACCAGAAGGTGACTAGAAGTAATCACAGGTACATAATGGTTAGCTGACAAATGGCAAAGATCCCTCAATTCCTATTTCATCATACTTACCTAAATTAATCTGCATTAGGGATATAAATCTTTTCCTGTCTTATTCTCACATGCAGGAGTGAGAGCACAGATTTTTTCTGGTCACCTGCATCATCATGAGATAATTTTTAATAGGTGTCTGGAGAGGTCTTGCATTTGTGAGAACAACTTTTGCACAAATAGCATTGCTAAACTATAACACCTCCAGCCTTGTTACAAAGACTTAAAAAATTAGAATCACATGGCTGGGTTATTTAGGCCTTTTAATCAATCAGCCAGTCCTTTTGTGTTTGCTCTCTGGGCACCATGCTTTTCTTCACAGAGGGAAAAGATGCTGGTTTTCTGCAGAGGCATTTTGTACAAATTTCTGAAACCTTCACAGGGAAAAACACTCTTGCTGAGTTCTGCTTCTTTTGGAGAGAAGAAATCTTGTAGAGATTAGCAAACTCTCAACAGGCAGTCTCAGCTTTCAGGACAACCTGTCTCATCAGTAATGAGCAAATTAGCAAGATTTATTCGTATCCCCAGTTAGTACGTGATCAGTTTTAGATGTAACTGTAAGCAAGGCAATTTCAATTTAACTATGCCCATTCTGCAAACCTACATTTATATTGTTTCTCAGAAAAGCACAGCTCTTTTTGTACCACAAGAGCTAAAGAGTCTGCTCCTTGTCTTCCCCTGCTCTCGGGATACACAATCTTCTCCAGAGTTCAAGTGATCAACTGATACTTAGTTGATTGTGCTCAGACATTACGTGTGTTTTATAGAGTCTCAAGGGCTACTGTTCAGAGCATACACCTGCTGACAGGGCTTGTCTACATGTGGGGCCAAAAGTCCAAATAGAGTCCTGTCCCATGTGCCCCGGCATTCACCTTGAAACCCTGCATAGAATTTATTCTCTGCAGGGACGTTGGGTACTTGTCTTTATTGTCCCTGTGGATTTTTGTCTGCTGCTGCTGCCACCGCCACAACTATTTTAAAGCTCAGGAGTCATGTTCCTGGCAGAAGGGAGAGGTTTTCTCCCTTCCACTGGCTCCGCAGTGCTGCCTCTGCCCACTTGTCCATCTCAGGAAGAGGCACTGGAATCAAGTGATGGGCAAGTGGGCAGAAACAGCACTGCTGAACCAGGAGAAGGGAGAAAACCTCCCTCTTTGACCGTGAACTTGTCTCCTGAGCTTTAAAATGGTTCCAGTGGCAACAATGGTGGCAGCAGCAGACAAAAATGCAGAGAAAACCCTGAATCCTAAAAACTGCATCAAGGTAAAATACCAGAAAATGGCCCAAATCTGGGCCATGTATTGCCTGATCACCCCAGATTCAGGGAAAAGGACATACATCATATGGCCTGATTGCTGTAGATTAGGGGGAAGTTGGGGAGGATTCAGGGTTTTTAATCGTGTAGACATGCCCTTAGCCTTTAAAGGTACAGTAATTCACTTCAGCCCAGGAATTAGTGATTCTATATGAGCTACATATTCTAGCTCAGTTGGTATTGCCTGCCAACACAAATAGTAACAATAATAGAAATATTTTGATAACCTGTTTGTTCATGTGATGGAAAATTGGATATTTTTTTACTACACTAGAAGGTGTTATGATACTCACAGGTCAAATTATTGGCTGCATTAATATTGTGATAATAGCACTTTTCATTTCTAGAGTCTCAAAAACAATGTTCTTGTCTGGGTGAGAATTTTTGGTGGTTGGGGAGTGGGGCATTAATTAGTCACTCTCTGTGAATTAACACTGTAGTGGTTCCCAAGCTTGGTACACAGATGTTGCTGGATCACAGCTCTTAGAATCCCTGATTATTGGCCTTGCTGGCTTCCAGGGTTGAAGCCTATGTTCGTGTGTTTCTGCCCTAGAGTTAAACAAAGGTGCTGTCTTGCTCCTACATGATAAGTCCAAGATCTCAGTAGAATTAAAAAAAATCTTGTATGGGAGATAAAATAGCCATCTATGGCATATTGTAACAGATTTAATGTTCATTCCCTTTCAGAGACCAGCTCTTCAGCCAGTAGCTACAGTTCTGAATTCAATAGAAGGCTGCTCAGCACTTACATCTGTAAGTAGTCTTTCTCAGGCTATTAGCTTCTTTCCTTTTCACAGACTGCAGCCCTTTGCCTACCTGGGAATAGACTCCACTGAATTGGGTGAAAGCTTGATCCATTATGTAGGCCTAGTTGAATGGCAAATCACAGTGACTTTTGGGTTGCTGCTGCTTAAATCCTAATGCTTCCTCTCTCCTTCATGAAGTGTGGATTAACTCCCTGTATCAAGGAAGAGAAAAATCTTTTTAACAATGTGTGATAGCTTTTGTTCATTAAATGTTAGTTATCTTGCACGTGAGAAACTGTTTTTCAAGATTCTTAAAAAAATTATATTTTCTGAGATTGTGTAATATGTAAAATGAATTAAAAGTTAACCAGCCAGTTAAGTGAGCAGTGTATGCAGACTGTATACAGTCCTAATAACTTTGTCAAACTTGAGATCTCTACAATGGTCTCACTTCTACTCATGCCTTCCTTCTTGTTAAGGCAAAGTTCTGGGCAACTTACAACTAAACCTTCTCAGTAAATCCAAAGTTTATGAGGACCCAGCTTTAAGTGCCATCTTTCTGCATAACAACTACAATTACATTCTCAAGTCCCTTGAAAAGTAAGTACATGAATGTTTTTCATGTTCACGGTGCATGCTGGAATTTCTGCCAGTATGTTGTTCTCATAAGCTTCTGTTAATTTTTTCTGTAGAGCAGATTTTGTACTCCATTTTTTCCTGCTCTTCCCATGTTCCCTTTCAAAAAGAGCCCTTTGAAGTTTGTCATTTGTACTGTAAACATTGTCTTGCATAAGGCAATGGAAAATAAAAACAGCCAAGAGGGTTCTGATTAAATCAGGCACTTTCATCTTGTCTCTTGTTCTGGAGAGCACTTCACAGTAATTCCAGAAAAAATTATTGGTTGGTTGCGTTCTGTCTCCCAGTAGCAGTCACTCAAAACCCATTACAGTTTTGAGTGACAAAAGAACTCCTTTACGCTTTTGCTTTTCTTTAGGTATTCTGAACTCAGTACTCTAGGTACTAGGTACATGTGGTAAAAAAAACAAAGTAGATCTTTATTTGGGTTATTGTGTGCTCCAGGAGGCCAAAACCTACCGCCATCAGGGAGAAGCGTAGATCTTCTGGTGATGGGGTACAATACACTTCAGGGGAAAATGAGTAATGCCAATCAGCCTGTCCTTGTAATTGTAGGGTGAGGATTGCTCTGAACCCTGAGTTTAGCAAGTAGCTGTAGCAACTTTTGCAAAGTTCCTAAGCCTCAGAGCCATGTGCTAAAATCTTAACATGCAGACACAGAACCTCTTCCTTTTACATCCCTAACCAGTTTCCTTCACCATTAGCACCTCTTTGCTGAAAGTCCTTATTGTGATTGGTTTTTATTTTCCTTAAAATGGCAGCCACCATAAACAAAGGCTGCTCCCACTGCTCAAAATGTATTGAACAACTACTCCTGTCTCATCTGTCTCCTGGTACTTTCTGCTACCACCACTTTTTGGGCCATTTTGATCCCAGTGTGTTCGGGAGATGAAGAGTTTCATATCTTGATGGCATAATGTACAAGCACACCTGTGTTCGCTTATAAAATTGTGTCCTTTTTTCCTACCTGGAAGGAAAAGCCTTTGAGCCTGTTTGGAAACCCCTTTTCAAACATTTTAGGTCATTTTAAAAATAAAACCCACTCATATTAGTCCCTGAATATGGGATCAGCCTCATCCATCAATACACTGAAAGAAAATATCCTTAGAGATTAAACATCAGTCTGTCTTATCGCAAATCACATTCCAGCTTCACTAATAGGTCTGTCTGCAGAAGGGGAGAAAGAGTTGGTTTTGATAGGTAGCAAGATCATTGAACCTGACCAGTAATAGGCTGCTGTTGAAACAGTAAATGAAAATTAATATTCCCCATATGTTGATAGAGCCAAATTTCATTGGCTTTTGAGATAAGAGCTCACACATATCCTTGCCCTTGGCAACTCTGCTTTTTATTCTGGTGAGATCCTTTGCTGTTCCTGGCCTGAAGCAGGTCAGGATCGCTCAGTTCCTGCAGTGGCCTTGGAAGGGCCAAGAGAGCACTGAGACTTTTTGGTACTTTCCAAGCCTTTCTGAAAATAAGTGTAAAGTCTGCAAAATCCAAGCTTATAGCTTCATTTTTGGGGTGCAGAAGTGGATCTCTTTGAGCCTTAGAAAGCAGTGGGATGGATGGCCACTTTCTAGTCATTTCTAGGGTTGAAAATGGCACATATAAGCCTACAGCTCAAACCTGGGGAGAAGGCTGGAGGCTTGTCTGCACAGTTCAGTTGAGTCCTAGAGATTCTTGGTGTGCCCTTGTAAGCTCAGTATATTACAGTTATGGCCAATCCTCAGCCCTTAAGACAGGGTCCACAAATACTGATTGGCTTCTAAGGCAACTCAAAATTTGTAGATTCCTGTTTCCATGAAAACTATAGAACAATCAAGCCATTGCTCTGACTAATGTAAAACTGCATCTTTTGTTCTCTAGGCAGAAAGATGTTTCTTCTTTGGAAGCTCACTGATCATTTAGTACTCTGTCTCTTTGCTTTTAGGTCTGAATTAATCCAGTTGGTGGCTGTGACACAGAAGACTGCAGAGAGATCTTACAGAGAACACATTAAGCAGCAGATTTTAACTTACCAGCGCAGGTTAGAAGAACCCATCTGGTCATTTCCCACTAGAGTCAAGACCTGAACACCAGCATCAAAAATTAATGACAATGTGAAGAGGTTTTACAGCAGAACATGATAAAAATGGAAGAAGGCACTTTGTTCTTCTTGAAAATGCTCTTTCAGTAAAATGATTAGCATTGTTGGTCTGATGAATCCCTTCTCCAGTCTGGCCCCTTGGGCTCCTGTCACTCACCATGCCCATTACCCCTCAAGGTCCCTCCCAGGATTGGGTACTTGGGCATCAAGTGATCCCTATATGGTCCAGTGGATGTGTTGTTCTGTGGGTTTACTGTGGTAAGCGTGACAAGACTCTCTATCAAAACTTAACAGGAATAGGCTGACACGCTTGTAAAATGGAATAATCAAGTAGCAGTTTATTAATATACAATTAGATCAAATATTAAGCCCTGAAGTATCTAATTATTCACAACTCCCCAAACCCTATTCAGTTCTTCCCCCTAGCTGATTTTCCTAACTCTATGACAACTTTTCTCTATCTCTCTGCCATCTTTCCCCTATCCCTCTGCAATCCTTTCCCTATCTTTCTGCAATCTTTTCCCTATCTCCCTTCTGTCAGAGACAAGCCCCACTTTTGTATCCTTCCTCCCCCCCATAGGCCCCCTCACAGCATTCCCTGAGCTGTGATTGGCTGGCACCAACCAGGCTTGCTCAGCTCCTCCCTTCACACGTGGATTCTAGCTCTGATGTGAGCAACTCATTTTGTTCCTACAGCTTGCATTCTGTAGTACAGGCTGCCCTTTTTAGAGCCCAGCATTATTATTGCCCAGAGCAGAGTGCTGCAATTTGTGGCCCTCCAGATGTTATTGGATTGCAAGTCCCATCAGCCCTAGCTAACCACCTCATGGTATGCTGTTGATCTGCCGCTACTTGTTCTCTTGGCTGTGATTGATGGGAATTTCAGGTCAGTAACAAATGGCAGTCTACAGATTACACATGCTTGGCTTGAGGTATTTACAGAGGGCAAAGTATTTTGGTGGAAAGGGAGGCAAATGTGATATATGTTCTCCTTGATGTTTAAATTAAAATGTATGGAGTGGTTGCATAAATACACATACATCTATTGAGAAGTAGTTAAAGAGTGTGGTGTATGGTGGAGTCTCCTCCTTTGGAAGTTTTTCAACAGAAGCTGGATGGTCATCTGTCAGGAGTGCTTTGATTGTGTATTCCTGCAGGGCAGGGGGCTGGACTAGATAGCCCTTGTGGTCTCTTCCAACTCCTTGTTTCTATGATAATATGATAAGATACTGCCTTTGCATATGAAGTCTGAAAGTAGGAAGCTGAGCTAAAATATGATCTCAATGTTGCTTAACAAGCAGGTGTTGAATTCCAGCTGTTGGGTTTGCATGTCAAATCTGCAAAGTTACCATTGGTTTTGAGGAACAGAACTGATAAAATCTAGCCTCTGTCCTTTTTATGCATCCCCATTAGAGCTGTCAGATAAGGAACAGCCTGTCAGACAACACTAGCTGCTTAAAGAGGTAAAGAGTTCTACACCCTGGATGTACAGATGCAGCAGCGCTTGAGACTGAACAGACCAGGAGAGAGAGAGTTTGGCCACTTGCATTCCCTGATCTATTTATTGGTGCACATAGTACAGATATTTATTATTTGAAAGTTCATTTTCATGTGATGACTAATAGAGACCGTACCCACTTTGCTTACCCTTCTGCATTTCTTTTTCAGTTGGTTAAAAGTAACAGATTACATCTCTGACAGAAATTTGCCTGTCTTCCAACCTGGAGTCAAGGTGAGAACATTTGTGTTGGGAAATTGTAATGCATATTAAGTGCCCCACCCCTGCCCTATTGGGTTAGGGCCAAAATTCATGTGACATTAAATGCACATTAATGTGTATGTGTTTTTAAAATCTTCAAATGTCATTGGGGATTGTCATGCAAGCAAGACCTGGAATGCAGTACATGGGGGAGAGCACACAGTGGTTCTAGCAACCTTCCGCCCTCCTCCAGCTGCTGTTGGCCCTGCCATCTTTGGAAGCTTACCTTCTGTGGCTAATTGCTGGGTGGGGGTAGGTGCTGGATCTCTGTGTTCTGGGAAAGGAGGATCAGTGCTCCCTCCACCCATGCACTGTGTTCCAAATCTTTCTTGCATGGCAGTCCTCAAGGATAAGGCCCGAATAGGTTTCCCAGGTATGTGGAACACTATCCTGGGACTATCTAATTGTTCCTAAATCAGAGGTGGGCAACTATTGCCCTTCAGATGGTTTACATCTGTGACTCCCAGCAGCCATAATCAACATAGCTAATGGTGGTGGATTCTGGGATTTGGGATTCCAAAAATCTCTGGAGAGCCACAGTTGCCAACGCCTTACCTGAATTGGTAAAGAAGCAATTTGAATAGCAATACTGTATTATTATCTGAGGAGAAGACGCAAACAGAAGAGCTTCTCTTTTTCTTGCTCCTTCATAGCTCAAGGATAAGGAGAGGCAGGTGATCAAGGAACGCTTTAAGGTAAGTAGCTTCCAAAGATCAGGCAAATTTTCTTGCTTATGGTTTTGGGCTCTTTTTGTTCTTGTTTTCCCCTTTATATTCTGCACCAAGTGTGTGCTTATCTTAATCTTCCCTGTGCAAAAGGGCTTTAATGATGGTCTGGAGGAGCTGTGTAAAATCCAGAAGGCTTGGGCTATCCCTGACACAGAACAGAGGGACAAAATCCGGCAGGCCCAGAAGACCATTGTGCAAGAGGCCTACGCTGCCTTCCTAAGCAGGTGAGCATTTGTCCTCAAAAGAGCCCCTTGTTTGTCCAGAAAGAGTACTGGCATGCAGGGAAGGCTTTAAAGGATCTCTCCCTGTATTCCAGCTCCCAATGCTATTCTCTTTGTGTGTGTAGTGCATTGCTTGGGTACATGTGTCCTTGAAGTGAGTTGAGGAGCCTGTGTTTGCACAAAAAAACTTATATAGTGTGGCTGTAGTTTAGCACACATCACACTGATCCCCCAGGATTTGATGGTAAACACAACCTGGCTGTATGGCCATCCTTGCAGTGTTGTGCAGATAAAGGGGTTGTCTACACAAGGGTGAAAAACCTGTACCCGGATCTGGCGCAATAAGGCCACATGACATATAACCCTATCTGCACCTAACTTGGGGTATGCCACCTTTAACCCAGGTTTTAAAAACTCACAGTTTTCTGGAAACTCTGGTGTTTCCTTTAGTGTGAGCAATGGATCTGCCCTGGATTCAGAGGATGGGGAGACAGGACAGATTGCTGCCTGTAGGTGCTGCCATTTCCCTCAATGTCCAGGCCAGTCGCTGCCTGGTGCCTCATGTGCCTCAGAGCAAACAACTGTGAGCCAGCAGTGACAGCGAACCTTTCCGTCACCATTTTGGGCCGGGCACTGTCCTGGACATTGAGGGAAATGGTGGTGCCTGCCACAAAGCAATCTGTCCTGGCTCTGTAAAGAAGCTGACAGAGAAAGGCAGTGGTGGCAGACCTGAGCAACATGTGGATGCGGGGACACGTGTAGACAGTCTACCCAATGGCCCTGCAGAGTGACATGTAATGGGGCCACTCTAGGGAGGCTCTGGGGCAAAAGGTTCGGGGAGTCCATTCGGAGATTTGCCCCTGGTGTAGACAAGCCCATACTGGCTGAACAGGAAACAGTGATTTAGTACAGTTGGGATCTGTAGCAAAATGTCGCAGTGTGGAGTGCTGCTTTCAGCATTTCAGCCATTCCACCCCATTCCTCCCTCTTCTTATTGTATTTCCTGGGGACCCGCTTGAGTCAGAATTCTGTATCTATTAAGCTTGTTTAGTTCTCTCTGAACTGTTTTGCAGGTAGGAAGCACACTCCCCTCCCATTCCCTGAAGGCTTTTTGTGTTCTTTGTCAAACCTAGAGGTTCTCCTCAGTCTGTCAGACCACCTGCTGGTGTGTGGCTGCTGAAGTTTTGGCTACATAATGACTGGCCCTGGGAGCTCTGAGGTTGCTGTTAGTATAAATGAAGGTGGTAATGATGCTGTGGCAGCTGGTAAAAAGGGAAAGGACAGCTATGTCAGGAGAAATCCCCCTCCATGCTTGTCACACAAGTTTTTCTTTCCTCTTCCCTTGGCAGGTATGGTAATGTACCCTTCACCAAGAACCCAGAGAAATACATTAAATACAGAGTAGAGCAGGTGGGAGAGATGATTGAGAAGCTGTTTGACACATCAGCATGAGCTCCGTGCCTGTGTATTGGTGGTTTCCTAGTTCTTTATTCCAGCCATCTGTGAAGGCTGTGTTTATGCTTGTATTTATAAACTCCTAGAAACACGACTTGTGGTCTGTCTGATTTCTTAGATCACTGCAAAGAGTGGGATTTCACTGCCTGTGTATTTCTAAGATACTAGTTAAGTGGGGAACTTTTCTGTTTTCCATTACGCTGTTTCTGGCCCAATATTTTCTATGTACACTTTTAAAAATAGCTTTCTATCTTTAAGCAGCTGCTAGCTTTCCTTCCTACCCACCTTACTTTCTTTCTTTCCCTATTTTCCTACATGTCACATTGAAATCAATGAGATTAAGTCCAAGAAAGTAGTAATGAACAACTTGTTACCTACCTCAGGCTTGCTTTGTCAGGAAACTAAAGACAAAGCCACCAATTTGGATCATTTTAAAAGGGGATAAATGAATGGAGGATGAGGCTATTGATGTCAACCAATAATTAGATGTTACCTCTGATATTTTCTAAAGAGATAGTTGTATTCAAGTCACGGCATAAAAAGGCAAGTAAGAGTGGTGGGAAGAAGGATCTAGCAGCACCCCTGAGACTAATTGGTTTATTTCAGCATGAGTTTTGTGAGTATTCATTCACTTCTTCAGATGCACTGATAGACCAGTATATTTGAAGAGGTGGATTTATTTGTTTGCTTGTTTCATTTGTATGCCACCTTTCTCCCAGATTTGGACCCAAAGCGGCTTCCAGAAACAGTCAATTAAAAAACCTGAACAATGAAAATTTTAAAATAATTAAAATCCTCTCATAAAAGATTATAAAATCATTTAAAAAGACATAACAAAAGTTTTAAAAGATAAATAAAACATCCCAATAAAATCTGCCCTGCTCACCCATCATTAAAAGCCTGCATAAACAAAAAGTTATTTGCCTGCCAGCAAAAGGAAAGTAAGGAGGGGACCAGCCTAGCCTCCCACAGAAGGGAGTTCCAGAGGGTAGGAGCAGCCACTGAGAAGGCTCTCTCTCATGTTCTCTCCAGGCAACCCTGTGATGGGAGTGGTACCGAGAGAAAGTCTTCCCCTATAGATCTTAAAGCTCTGGCAGGTTCATATTCTTTCAGATAGTCTGACCCTAAGCTGTATAGGGCTTTATAGGTCATGACCTGCACTTTGAATTGTGCCCGGAAATGAACCTGTAGCCACAGATTACCCATGAAAGCTCATGCGGAAATAAACTAGTTAGTCTTGAAGGTGTTACTAGACTGTTTCTTTCCACCACCCCATTTTCCTTTCTGTGACTGATATTAGATGGGGTGTGCTATTTAATACCAATTGCTGAGAAATGTAAGTGGAATTATACTATTGCTATATTGTTTGAGGGTTCCCCATAGGCATATGGTTTGCCATTATATTGCACGTCCATTCCTGAAGCACAAATTGATTTGAAAAAGGATCTCTGTGTTGTTCTTCAAAATCTACTACAGTGTGCCTGTGTTTTTTCTTGTAAAAGGAATTTCTTCTGTCCCTGGTTCAACTCTTTAGCATGAGTCAAATATATGAATACTTTCCTGATGCAATGTAATACGGTGTCAAAAAAAAGTGTGCTCATACTCTGTCTTGATTGGTGGTAATGGGAGAGCCAAGTTCATTCCCATCTTCCCTGTAGACAAATGAGGTTTCTTTATGGGCTTGGCTTAGAGAATTATGTAGCACATCAAATTGTCTGAAAAATACCCCATGCGGACATGACAAAAAATGTATTCAAGCATTCCTGGAAGGAATTATATTGCTATCAATTTTGGGATCTTTATATGGATTCCCCCTTCAATTACTTGTTCCATTAGTAATTTACCAGTGGGAGATTCAAGAGTATTCTTTTGAAAGCCTTCCTTCCTGAGTATTCTTCCCTATTCTGAAGATCTGAAACAACACTTGAGTGTTACTGTTTTAAGGACATTGTCAAAGGGTTGAAAAGGTCCACAAGCATTTTCTGTACATGTTGAGTGTTTTACTGGAAATAGTAATATATCTTCAAAAGGCAGGCTCTAGCTGCAGGCAGAGGAAATGTATTGGACTGGCACTTTTAAATTGATGGGTTATCTAATGCACTGCTTGTAGAAGAATAGAAGTCCTAGCAAGCAATTTCTCTAAGTACCATGAAAAGCATGAATGCCACCAAAGTTTGGAGGGGTTTAGCAACTGTCTGGTTTTCTTACTGAAAGTTCAGGACAGTTTTTAAAGAACAATCTTGAGTTAAAAAAAAATTGTGGAAAGACACAATTAGCCTTTCCTTATTAATCAGGATTGCAGGACAATTCCATCAGGAAATAAGCCATCGGAACGCTTTCTTGCTACATTGAACATTTCTTATTATTTTTATTACTACTCTTGTGTTCAGTCTTCTTAAAGAGTTTTCATTCTTAAGGCAAGCTCTCATATTTCTATTCTGCTGCTTCCACCATTTGGTATTCTTATTATTAATACTTACCTTTACCCCTGCTGACATAGTTGCTTCCCCCAAGGGCTTGATTGAGCCCTGTAGGATAATTCAAACATTGGGGGCTCATCACATGATTACTCAGCAGTGGATAACTTGTAGCTGAAGGTAAGAACAAACTCCACTGGGTGGAGGAGGTGAAGGGAATTTTTGCTTGGTGCTTGACCCCTGGTTCATTCACCTGCGCAACTTGATGCTGCAGTCACCAAGTGATGAACTTGTATGTGCGAATCAGACTTCATTTTTGTTCGTATAATTCATATTTGGTACAGTTCTGGCTTTCCACCTGAACATCTCTCTGCTGCACTAAGTCTTTGCTCTAGGTAGCTCCTGAGTTGTGTCTGTTTAGGTTTTTTTCTCACACAAGTGAGTGAAGACAAAAGTATATTCCTTCAGCCCACCTGACTCTACTGTCATAGCATCACTGAAAGGCACCACCTGCTCTCCTTCCTTCCTCTTTTTCTGGTGTTCTGGGAATTCTATGCTGTCCTTCTCTAAGAAAAAGCCAATCTGGTGGATGGAGCAAAGGAAGACTACACACACGAGTTAATCCAACTGTAATTGGAGTGTTGTGAGCTCTAGAATCCGTATTTTTGTTTTAGGTCAGATATTATCCCATCAGTGAATATAAATTGCTTCTGGTGGAGTATTTGGTCTCTCCTCGAGAGTAACTTTGTCCAGGCTTTTGCCAAGCAAGTGTTTCACTAGTTCAGAAATATGCATCTTTCTAGTGCTGTTTTCTACTATGATATGTAAGAATGAAGGGATGAATGCTTAGAGCTAAATCCAATTGTTCACCCCAGTTAGAGTAAACCGATTGAATTAGTGGGGTTTACATAGTTACCTATATACCCAATTTTCACCTGGTTGAGGTAGCCTACTTTGTCTGGGGCTAGATTTAGCACGGGATTAGCTAACCAATCATGCCCTTTGCCATATCCTTAGTGATCCCAGGACTAGAGCAGCTCTTACAGATAAAGGGAAATATGTTGAATACAGGCACTTGGAAAGGTCCTGTGATTAGCCTTTGTCTGCTATCTTGTGAAGGCTAAACCTTTATTTCTTATACAGTATTTATACACCAGGTTTCTTCAGAAAACTATTCAGATGATTAACAATTTGAAAATAAAAACAAAAACATAATCCAGGCACAACAGAAAAACATCATCAAACTAAATATAAAACTACATAAAACAGTATCTCCACTATTCACCAAATGCGCCACTCAGTTAAAAAATATTTTTTTAATTTATTTTTTTATTTGTATTTTAAAATTGATACATACAAATATGTATTCGGTCAAGTCACAAGAGTTAATCGTTCAATATAAGCTCTAAAAAACTTCTAGAGTGTTAAATAAAACAGCTAAGGATCCAATTTCATTTAGAAAGTGAATTTACATAAATCCATATTCTCCATAATTATCCCCTCCTCCACCTTTCTTATTGAATCTTGTTTTTTTCTTTTTCTTCCCTCTTATTTCTGATTCTTTAATCAACTCCTAATTTCCACATTGTGGTAAAATCTTTAAGTACAACCTAGTATACACATTATTTATATCATTAACATTGTTTTATTACTGGCATTACCAAATCCTATTTGTTCAGGCTTCCTTTCTGACTTTTCTGATTACTATCTCATCAGTCTTTAACATCCTACTCCCACATATTAACAACAGTTTCCTTTATCAATCAGTTATAGATTCATTAAGATAAACTATTTAACTATTGGCTATGATTAGGATCTTTAGCTACTGTACATGTATTTTCAATGTTGTAATTTTGCAATATTGCCCCATCTGTTGGCAAGATAATTTGACACAATAGACCAGTTGCTTAAGTAAGAGTCCATAGTTTTTCCTTTCGACTTCATTGTCAGTTGGTCCATATGCATTGTTTCATACAGTTTTTCTAACCATATTAACAGGAATTATGGTCAAAAGATCAGAATGGGACATTATTTCTGAATCAGGAAACAAAAATATGATATCTAGATTTTATAATCTGTTACTAAAATGGGACACAGAAGAGGAAGTTGTTAAACCAAATATGATAGTTTGGGCCCAAAATACTGGCCATACAGTTGAACTTGAAAGCTGGAAAAAAATATGGACAAAACAGATTAAAAGAACCTTAATTCAAACTATAAGAGAGAGAATGTCTATAAAATGTATCTCTCACCACATAAATTATTGATGATGTACAAAGGAATTCAAAGCGCGTGTTGGAAATCTGGGGAAAAACTGTACGTTTTACCACATATGGTGGAATTGTAAAGAAACTACTAAATATTGGGAAAAAATTAAACAAACAATGGAAGAAATCTTGCACACTAATGTACAGTGGAAACCAGAAACATTTTCATTAGGTTTGATAGATGATGCAGCAGAATTGGAACATGGAAAGTTAATTTTTTTATATGCTGGTGACGGCAAAAAAAAAAAAATGGTTTCAACTGGCAGCAATATCAGAAAAGGGAGAAGCACCCAGTAAAAAGTATTTGCTCTCTGCAAGCTATGAACCAATGTGTCCCCATTTAGGTGTGGTCGTTTATGTTGCATCAAAAACATCAGAAACCTTTTTCAATCTACTCTTCCTTTTTTCGCTTTAATTGGCTCAGAGAATGAGCTGCAGGTATGTAAGGCAGCTTTGCTACTGAAGCCAAGCAGAGTTGTTGGGTACATGCAAGGACTGTCTGGGAACCACATGTACATACGTAAATGCAGCAACAGTTTGTATTGTGCTGTAGGCCAAGGTTACTAGAGATCAAAGAACATTGTGCCAAAATATTTAGATCAAAGCAAGCTAAGACAATAGAGGCTAGCTAAATGTGTCTAACTTCAGCACAATATGAAGCAGGATTACTTCTGGCACCATTATCTTCCTTTGTCACCATTTGATGCCATCTAAATGGTATTCTCCAGGAAGTTTCTCAGGTTCACATTTCCAAAAGATGAAAATGGCTATAATTAAGCAATGAAACAGAATGAGCAATCCTAAGTAGATACAGAAGAAGAACCTGTCCAAAGCAGTGGAAGCTTTATTTAGGCGTAATGGCTCTTCATACATGCCAGATTCTGCTGGGTAAAGGAGAAAGAGGTGACAAGTGAATTCTTTAGTTTGGAAACTCTGTAGAACAAAAGTATCAGAAGGCAAATGCAGTTGACGCTCCCAAAACTGGTTTGGGTGGTAGCTCTGTACACACACAAAAAGCAAGCAAGTGAGCAAGCAGAAATCTGAAATCGAACCCAGCTGTAGATCAGAAGTAATACTGAATGATCTTGAGAGAATATGCAGCTGTTGTTTGATGAGCTGAATTCAAGCGACTTTTATATTTGTCAATAAGTTCACATTTATAGTGTTCACTGCGGATCCTAATACTGCGGACCCTTCCTTGGTATACGCTGGGGCTTGGTTCCAGGACCTCCCACGGATACTAAAATCCATGAATGCTCAAGTCCCATTATATACAATGACATAGTAGAATGGTGTTCCTTACATAAAATGGCAAAATCGAGGCTTGTTATTTGGAAAGTTTACTTTTGGAATACAGTTGTCCCTCCACATTCACGGATTTGACATTCACGGATTTGAGTATTCACGGCTTGAAAATATTCTTAAAAAAATAATAATCCTAATAGCAAACCTTGATTTTGCCACCTTATATAAGGGACACCATTGCTATGCCATTGCATATAATGGGACTTGAGTATTCACGGGGGGTCCTGGAACCAAACCCCAGCGAATGTGAAGGGACAACTGTATTTTCAAGCTGTGGATGGTGGAATCTGTGGATGCAGAATCGATGGATACAGAGGGCCAACTGTACTTCTACAAGCATAAATATTTGGGCCCAAATTCTACTATTATTATAACACAAATGTTTCAGCGCAGAGGGAAACAATTGGGCTTGCAAAAATCTGAATGTAGAAATCATTTTCTCTAAAATGTTTTTTTCCTTGTTAGTCAGATGCTTCTTGGGCAGTGAACAGAACTGAAACAGAGTTCTTGCGCCTTAAAGCTTCAAGACATAGTCTGGAGTGAGTGGGTGGTTCTGCTAGCAATTAATTGTAAAATTGTTGTCACCCCATTCTTTAAGCCAAGCTCTTGTGACTTACAATTGAAATCATAAATAGCAACATTAACATTAAAATGAACTGAGCAACAACATTTAAAAAAAACCTCAGCAGTTTAAGAACAGCCTAAGCACATTAAAAAAGAGGGACAAGACTTCAGTGTTGTGTGTTTTTTAAAAAGTCTTTAATATTAGACCACCTTCCTGGCAAACAGCTTTTAGCATCGAGGTTTTGTGCTGCTGAACTGAAAGGTGGCTGGCTTACTTGTTACCTTGCCTTTGAAATGTCACTCTTGTGTTTCTTTATTTCCTGTTCACTCACCTTTCCCCCCAGGATCTTTCATATCTTCAGCATCATAGCTTTGGTCTTTAGGTAACTTAGTAGTAGCCTTGGCCTTTCTGCCTTGTAATCCACAGTTCTGCCACAGATAGACATTGTCCACAACCAACTTTGTCACCAAGATGGTCTCAATTGTGCTTAGGAATAGTA
This sequence comes from Gambelia wislizenii, assembly GCA_030847615.1. Taxonomy (NCBI): domain Eukaryota; kingdom Metazoa; phylum Chordata; class Lepidosauria; order Squamata; family Crotaphytidae; genus Gambelia; species Gambelia wislizenii. The sequence goes on from JAUMIR010000002.1 coordinate 194,837,204, forward strand.
ACACCAGGAGACCTGTGTAGTAAAAACCTAGAGGTTGGAAGAAGGAAGAAAGTAACTCCATTGTTATTAGCTGGTTCCCACTCTGTCATCTGTAGCTCAATATATTGTCTCTTGATGCCATTACAGTGTGTGTTTCTCCACACCATGTAATTGGATACCAGTATTACTGAGAGCAAAGAAATCAATCCAAGGTTGCATTTTTTTTGCAACACTCCTGTGTTGCTTGTAACATGACCCTGCCTCAATTTTACCATTAAAAAAAAATAATCGATTGATGCATTCAACTTACTGAGCAGAGGAGTGCAAGAAGATGAACCAGGTAGTGATCCAACCACAGAGGAGTGGAACACCAGGTATGCCAGTAACAGGGTGACCATGTATGCCAGTCTGTCTCGGAGAGGGACAAGGAAGCCACAGAGGTCAGCTACAATAAGCGCAATGCCTGGCACAATCACAGAAAGGATGTTTCGTATCCCTGTGTTTTCTAAATTTATCTGGAAAAAAGACCACAAAGGTCACTGTGACAGGAAGATAGAAGCACACAAGCTGTTGCATTTGCCGCCTTTGTAAAGACAATGTTGGCAAGGACTAATAGATCTAAAATTGAGTTAGAAAGGTCAACTAAAATGAAAAATGCCATTTTCAAAACTCAAGGGAACAAATGGCTCATTCTGTCCTTGTCAGAATTAACAAAGAAGCGAAGTCATAAAAGCAGGCATAAGCTCCAGGATGCACTGAATGTATTAAAGCTGATATTTTTGTTGTGGAAATGGGACTTTGTGGAGCCCTACAAGGACCCCAGCAGCATAATTTTTGCACTCAGCACTTATGAGCTGCTCTTTCAGTGCTGTTCTTCCTTACAATTTGATCCCAGCTAACCAGGGTCACAAGGTGATCAATGATAAAGTGTTAAATACGTAGCTAATCAGATTGAACATTGCAACTGAGAGATCTATGTAGCCAGTTCAGAGTGAGGGTGAGGCTTCCTGTATCACACTGATTTCAGGTTGTGTAGACGACTGGTGGGATGCAGCTGTTGTCCTACTTTAGGAGAGGGCAAATTGTGGTCCCTTTCTATGTTGTTGGACTGGAGGTTCTAGCAGCTCTAACCAAAATAGCCAGTGGTGAGGGATGCTAGGAGTTGTATTCCAACAACAACTCGAGGGCTGCACTTGTCCACCTTGTTCTCGACACCACCCAGACAAAATGGTGGGTGAGGGTAGTGCAGCTACTATTGTGGATGCTGGTGCCAAGTAGGAAAAAGGTTTGTTTTTGTTCAGCACTAGGGATGGAAATAATATTCTCTGTTGTTTGTTTCCTGGTTGAAAAGTGGGTTTCACAAGTGTCAGGAAGCCATATTGGTAAGAATAATAGACTCCCACTAGTCCCCCCCCCCACTATTCAAGGGTCCCCAAGTGTTCCAGAGGTCTATTCTGCTGAAAGAATTGGGGGGGGGGCTCCAAAAGACACATGTTTCTCTGTGCAGAAAAGTCCTCTGGCACACTCCAAGTTGCTTGAATGGGAAGAATACATCACAGGAAAAAAAATATCTCCCACAGCAGGGGCGGGGGGAAGACTTGCATTCCTATTTAGCACCTCTTAAAACCACCAGAAGTGTGTGGGAGCTACATTTCCCCCTGCTTTCAAGCTGGAACACCAAGGGCTCATTAGACAGGATAATTAATTGTGGAAAACAGTGCATTACCTCACTATTGCAGCAGTGTTCATTTGTCCCCACTGTTCATTTACAAGATCACTGGCATGGAAAGCTATCTGAGTCTGAAGTTCACACAAAGCATACCCGCGAGAAAAGATGGTGGCCATGAGTGAATTACCTATCTTATTATCCCCCCAAAGCTCCCTTCATCTCCCCCCCGCCCACTTTTGCCTTGTTAAAACGAGAGATGTGAAAGAGCAATCTTCTGCTTAAAAACATTTTTTTTTGCTCTGCTGCTCAAAAAAAGTACACAATCGTGTCTGCAAAAAACAACAATGGTGGCTCTGGGCGCTTCGTTGCTGGCAAGCCCGCCCCCGCACATGCCCAGCCAATCACGTTTTGACTTCCTGGATGTGCCCCAATTCAAATTGATTGTTAAAATGGGCTGTTATGCACATTTTCTAGTAATTTTTAAAAATATCACAAGAAACAGCGAAAGCTTTAGTTGCGAACTACTTGGAGTTTTCTGGCCCCCCTCCTTCCCAATATGGTGAATCCTGGCAGGAACTCATCTGGACAAAAGGTATTCTGCCCGCATTCCTTCAGGGATTTTTTCATCATCTAAACAACGCCCAAGTCAGAAGGCTTGTTTCAGTTCAGTCCTATACTTTACTTACTGACTGACTGTGTCGCCTTTCTCCCAGCATAGACTTTAAGGCAACTTACATATGACTGGCAAGATAAATAAAAAGGAGGTGATAATGTGCAGATGACACTCAACTCTCTCTTTCCTTCCCACATAACTCCAGTGAAGCTGCTTCAGGGATAAACAGGTATCTGTCATCAGTAATGGACTGAATAAGGGCAAAGAAATTGAAACTTGAATCGAGACAAGACAGAGGTGCTCTGGTCAGTCAGAAGGCAGCTCAGGGAACAGGGACTCAGCCTGTGCTAGAGGGGGTTACACTCTTGAAATCTCAGGTTTGCAGCTTGAGCATACTCCTGGTCTCAGATCTGAGCCTGGATGCCCAGTGTTCAGTGGTGACCAGTTAAAACTAGTGAGCCAACTGAGCCTGTGCTTTGAAACATCAGACCTGGCTAAGGTGACCCATACTTTGATTACATCCTGTTTGGATCCCTGTGCTATACTCTATGTGGAGCTGCCTTTGGAAATGGTTTGGAAACTTCAGTGGGTCCAAAATGTTGTGGTCAGACTGCTGACTGAGGCTAGTTACAGGGAACATATAATTCACTGGTTACTGGTCCATTTCCGGGCAGAATTCAAAGTGCTGGTTATGCCCTTCAAAGTCCTATGCAGCCTGGGTCTAGAATGTCTAAAAGTCTGTATCTCCCTATACAAGCCCCAGCCTGAGTGTAAAGATCTTTGGGAAAGGGCATTCTCTCAGTCTCATCACCATCACACGCACATTTGCTGAGAAAGCAGGAGAGAGCCTTCCCAGTCAGGGGAACTCCCTTCCATGGGAAGTTCAGTTGGCCCCCTCTCTTCTTTTATTCCACTGACAGGGAAAGGCCTTTTTACTGAGGCAGGACTTTGCTGTTTCTATTATGAGGCAGAAGGGTGTTAATGAATGTGATGTAATATGGTTTTATCTTCTAATTATGTCTTAGATATATGCTAAAGTGTTTTAATTATGTGCTTTTTAATAGAATCCTTTGTTTAATTTTTTTGAACAACTTTTGTAAATACAGTTTTAACTGGACTACATTTTCATTTTTTTGTAAGCTACTTTGAGTCCCTTGCCAGGAAAGAGGCAGGACAGAAATTAAATCAAGTCCAGTAGCTGAGAGACCAGGATGTGAATCAAAATCCTGAGTGAAGTCTCCTCTCTGTCATTATTGGAACAGGTATCTTTAAGGAAGTCACACTTCCTCAACCTCAGATTTCCTGCTGAAAATATATTTGTTTCATATCCCTCATCGAACATTCACTTTGCCCACTTCTGGTTAAGCAGGGCTTTAAAAAAGATGATGCAGAAGGTGGCTGTTATCAGCCAGGAGTGTAGGATCCAGCAGAGAAGCCACTGACACTTCTATGAGTTACAGGCCAAGTCATCTCCTTACCTTCACTACAAAATAAGGCACTGACGTATTCCTTGGGCTTCTGATGTCCACACCCATGACGAGATATTCACGATTTCTATTCAGAATTTTATTTTCAACAGAGACTTTGAATTCTATCTCACTGACTGGAAAGAGTAATTTAAAAACAGAGAGAGAGAGAGAGAGAAGTTATTGGGTTATTTTAGCAAAACAGAAATGATAGGTGTACCATCAGTTAGCTACCACTCTTCAATGGAAGGAAAGATGCCTGAACCCTCAAAGGCTATTGAGGTGACAAGACAAAGACCAGCTTCCTCCCTAAATATTCACAAATTCTTTTAGCATGAACAAAAGAACATAGTTTCTTGGCACCTTACATATATTAATACATAAGTTTTCACAACTGCACACATAACAAAAGGTATCTCCTCAGAGAAGCTTTTGATTCCAAGGAAACTGATTTTTGGTAAGTAGATTTATTGCTTTCACACTTCAATACCAACAGACTGGTTACCTGAAAGGCCCGTTTCATCTTATACAACTCTTTGAAGATTTATGGGCAGGGTCATAATTTGTAGCTTTCTGTATCTTGTTACATTCTAGCCTTCTCCCACAACTGTATAATACACATTGGAAACTGCTTAATGCAGTTTAGATGTGTAAATTGCTATTGCTTAAAAACAATTTGTAAGCCGCTCTGATAGCCATTGTGGCTGAAGGGCGGGGTATAAATACCTAATTAATAATTAATTAAAATAATAATGTATAACTGTCATTAAATACCTGTGGTTTTCCTATCACTGCCATCAGTGCATCTGAAGAAGTGGATTGATATTGTAAAATGTAAAATGTGGGCTAGACAAGTTAACTGTTAAATGGATTTGTAATCGGTTGACTGGCCGAACCCAAAGGGTGCTCAGCAGTGGTTCCTCTTTGTCTTGGAAAGACGTGACCAGTGGGGTGCCACAGGGTTCTGTCCTGGCCCAGTGCTATTCAACATCTTTATCAATGACTTGGATGAGGGAATTAGGGGCATGCTTATTGAATTTGCAGATGACACCAAATTAGGAGGAGTAGCTAATACCCTAGAGGACAGGATCAAAATTCAAAATGACCTGGATAGACTGGAGAGCTGGGCCAAAGTTAACAAAATGAAATTCAATACGGAGAAATGTAAGGTACTGCACTTAGGACGGAAAAATGAAATGCATAGATATAGGATGGGAGAGACCTGGCTGAACGAGACTACGTGCGAAAGGAATCTAGGAGTCCTAGTAGACCACAAGTTGAACATGAGTCAACAGTGTGATGCAGCAGCTAAAAAGGCCAATGCGATTTTGGGCTGCATCAATAGAAGTATAGTGTCTAGATCAAGGGAAGTAATAGTACCACTCTATTCTGCCTTGGTCAGACCTCACCTAGAATACTGTGTCCAGTTCTGGGCACCACAATCCAAAAAGGATATTGACAAATTGGAGCGTGTCCAGAGGAGGGCGACTAAAATGGTGAAAGGTCTGGAAACGATGCTTTATGAGGAGAGACTTAGGGAGCTGGGTATGTTTAGCCTGGAAAAAAGACGGTTAAGAGGCGATATGATAGCCCTGTTTAAGTATTTGAAGGGGTGTCACGTTGAGGATGGAGCAGGCTTGTTTTCTGCTGCTCCAGAGACTGGAACACGGAGCAATGGATGCAAGCTCCAGGAACAGAGATTCCACCTCAACATTAGGAGGAACTTTTTGACAGTAAGAGCTGTTTGGCAGTGGAACACACTCCGTCGGAGCGTGGTGGGGTCTCCTTCCTTGGAGGTCTTTAAACAGAGGCTGGATGGCCATCTGTCGGGGATGCTTTGATCGTGATTTCCTGCCTGGCAGGGGGTTGGATTGGATGGCCCTCGTGGTCTCTTCCAACTCTGCAATTCTATGCTTCTATGATTCTCTTCACAAAAGCTCATGATAAAGTATCAGTCTCAGAAATGCTCCTAGATTCTTCCCTCCACATGCACTCCCCCCCTTTTTTTAATGCTGAAACAAGCTAAAACAACTATCGCTTTGAAAACAGCTTCCTTCCATTATAGATTTCTGAGGCTTCTGGAGGCCTCCAGTGATTAACATTTGGGGGGCAATTAATATTGAGAGGTTGCGAGGTTTTGAGAGACTGTGAGGGTCCCCCAAAAACTGGGATTTGAGGCTGTACTTCCCCTACTGCTGCTCTAAATGCTGCTCTGCCCAAATATATAAATTGTGGGTTAGTGTGATGTGAATGGAAAATGTGTATAAAGTTTAACATGAACTGTATGCATATTAACTCAGTCATATACCAGATGTCTGAAAACATGCCACTGTTTTGAAATCAGTTGGCTATTGTCCACAATAAGCAAACAGTTTGACATGTGCGTGGACAGGGGAGGGGGGCTGTCATTACTGTCAGCATTTGCTTGGTCTTAATGCCTTCATCGCCCTTCACTGCACCAAACAAGTATCATCCTTAAAAATGCAGACTGTTGGCAGCCGGAATGAAGGAAGAGACCACTCAAAATGACCTTGGATCATTTGGAACTGTGCCGTACATGTGTCCAAAATGTATCCCTTAGGCACCTTTAGGTTCTTTTCACACTACACAAGTGTAGCACTGTGATTCTAATTTTACTGTCACAGTTCCATCCTATGGGATCCTGGAGTTTGTAGTTTGGTCAGAGGCACTATAGAGCTCTCAGGGTCAGAACACGGCATACAACTACAAATCCCAGGATTCCACAGGAAAGGAACCATGGCAGTTAAAGTGGAATTTTCATGCTATAACTCTGTAGTGTGAAAGGGCCCTTAGAGCAGGGTGGCTATCATGTGGCCCTGCAGATGTTGTCAGACTGCAAGTCTGGCCCTAGCTAGAATATTCAGTGATGAGGAATGCTGGAAGCTGCCGTCTGACAGCATCTGCACAGCCACAAAATTCTCCATCCCTTCTTTACAGGATTCTGCTTGGATGCCTCAACAAAGTCCAGTTCTAGACATGAGAATCGGTTTCCTTGCACTGTTCAGTATGTGCCGACTTCTCACCTTTGTTGGACAGATAGAAGAAGCTCAAAGTGCAGCTGGAGGTATCAAGGGGGTAGTAAAAGAGATTGAAGTTACAGCTGCTCTCGATGCTCAGAGGGAGCAGAAACACTGTTTTCCCATCACTGTGCAGAACCACATTGGGTGATTCAATCTTCCATATTGTATCAAACCTTTAGTAAGAAAAAAGAGGAAGAGGAGAGTGTTGCTTGCCACAGTCTTGATATTCTCCTCTGAAATTTTGAAACCTCACCCTGGATTTTTAAAACCAGAGAAAGGGTTTATACTTATTAAGGGTCTCAAAAGCTCTTTACTGGAGGAGGATCCTTAGATCTTTGTTGCTTGCCACAGAATGCACGGACGCTCCTTTGGCATATGATAGGACATCTACTATAAACACCACCTGCACTTTTCTTTATAGGCAGGAAAAGGATGAGAGAAAGGATGCCTTGTAGCTGTGCCTTTGCACGTGTGCTATTCAGAGGAAGCAGGCGTGTGGACCTCTGTCTCTAATATGGCACATTAGACCTCGGACTTTATCACACTACACTATTATAGTGCTTTTATTCCACTTTAACTGGTGTGGCTGCCTCCTGTGGAATTCTGGGGTTTATAGTTTAGTGTGGCCAAAGAGCTCCATGGCTGAGAATGCTAAATGCCCCTCCCTAAACTGCAAATCCCAGGATTCCACAGGAGGCAGCCAGAGCAGTTAAAGTGGAATAAAAGCGCTATAGCTGTGTAGTGTGATAATCTCCAATGACACTTGGCTGTGGCAAATCCATGTCTCCAAATATGGGTAGGTCCCAGTAACGTTTAAAATGAGTGGTGCCTTTCTGCAGCCTTCCCCAGATAATTTTTCTCTGGGCCTTACCACACTCTGAAAAAAAGTGGCAAGGGAGCAGGAACTGCATGCCATAGTTTTTTGTTTGTTTGTTTTTGCTCTGGCCCTGTGTGGGACTGAGGTAAAACTGCATCTTTTTGCTAACCAGAAAAACCCATAAGCAAAAAGACACGGGGCTGGTATGAAAGAGCACCAGAAGGGTGATGATGCCATGCGGTAAGGCAGTGCAGAAAACAGAACATTTATGCTTCCTTGCTGCTTTTCTTCAGAGTGTGATAAGGCCCTCAGTGGGCTTATTTCAGTACTGAAATATGACAAGGGGGGATAGGCCCTTGGAGTGTGAGGAAAAGGTAAGAGCAATAGGAACCAGCCTGCTCCATTTGCCACTTTAAACTGCACCTACACGTCAGATAATATTGGGATGGAGCCATGTTTGTAATCTCATGGGTCTTTTGTCTGTTACCTACATATTATGTTGATCATGCTCCTTAAGAAGTCTAAAACACCTGGCAGACACTAGCTGGAAAAAGCTGCCCTGTGCCTTTGGAGGGGCAGAAGCTGAAGAACCCTTTGGAGCAGTGTTTCCCAAACTTTGATCCTCCAGGTGTTTTGGTCTTCAGCTCCTAGAAGCCCTAGCCAGCTTGGCCAACAGTCAGGAATTCTGGGAGCTGAAGTCCAAAACATCTGGAGGACCAAAGTTTGGGAATCACTGCTTTGGAGCATCTGGTCAATGTCTTCTTATGCACTACATGCAAGGTTCTCAGTGCTACTTACGCTTCTTGAATTGTGAAGACTGGAGTCCATATTGAACTCCAGGGGACGCTGAGGGTAGAGAAGGGGAACTCTTTCTCATCCCAGACCAGCTCCTTGTTGTACCATGACTGAGAAGTGCAGGGAAAGAAAATGTTAAATGTGTTTCCTCCCCACACCCACCCTTTCCAAACTAAGATCTAAGCCAGTGGTGTCTAACCTGTGGCTCTCCAGGTGTTTTGGACTACAGCTCCCAGAATTCTGGACCAGCTGGCTCAGGCTTCTAGGAGTTGTAGTCCAAAACACCTGGAGGGCCACAGGTTGGACCACTGGTCTAAGCAAAACCAGCCATTTCATGGGCACAAGCGCCAGTAGATCCTTGCTGGCTGAAATATATTCAGCATGGATATAGTGCCATCTTCTCTCCCACAGCTGTAGACTTTTATTTCACCCGTGGTCCAAACTGGCTCTGGACAACCACCATGTCAAAGGCCACATTCCAACAATGGATGAGGCCTCAACTTGGAAGGGTATAAGCACTCCTTTCTGATATGAAGCTTCAAAGTGCTTGTCCAGATTTAACACAGAGCTAGTTGGTCACGCTTACACACAGACACCATGCACACTCATAATCACATCTTCACAAATATACATTCCATTTACTCTCACTAGTTACTCACACAAACAGCTCTGAGGACTTTTTCAGATGGGGACTTTTACCCTGTTTCTGCCTCGCTACCCCAACTCCCATCCCTGCCACGGAATAAATGTAAACTTTTCACACACCTACCTTCTGCTGTGACAGGAACATCCTCCCCCTCCCCTCAGATGGCCGGGAGTAAATGCAGCCATCATAAAGCTGCATTTATGAACCCAGAAAGCAAATCCTGCCCATTTTTGCGAGAGAATGATCGTGTGGGGAATTTAAAAATAAAAACTAAACAAAACATCAAAATGCAAAACCAAGCCCCAAAACAAATTTTTAAAACCCCAAGTAACCCGGGGAGGGGGGGGGGAAAGGGTGTCACTTACCTCCTCGTCCTGATCTCCACCAGAATTGTTTGGCACGGACCTCCCCCAGTGGCTGGCATTGCGCCAGCATAACGGGAGAGGAACGGGGCGCCTTTCAGACCACCCATGATTCCATGACAGAAATGGAACAGGTGGTCTATTCATGATGTTTCCATGTGAATACTATAACTCAGAAGCAGCCCGGGGGCAGCAAGGGGGCAGCACAGGATGGGGTCAATGTTGTCTGAAAGGGAAACCCTTTCTCAACCCTCTTCCATGCCTGCAACACCACATAGAGCCCGTCTGAAAAAGTCCTGAGTTTCTACACCATACAGTGACAGAGGAAGAAACAAAATCTAGACTCCCTCTCTCCTACTGGGAAGGCAAGTGGATTGTGGGGTGGAATCCTACTGGAGAGTTGCCCCCCCTGCTGCTTTCCTTCACAATCGGAAAGAGTCTTGGGGAAAAGACAGGGCCTCCTCACCTTGTGTGTTGAGACGAGCCCTGGAGTTGCTGCCTGACTAAGCTAAAGAAGCACACTTCTTTAAAAAGATGAGAAATGATTGGAGCAAAGGAGCAAATGTAAGAAAGAGCAGTTATTATGCAAGCTTTATATAAATCATGGGTTATGTCCCCAGGTTCGAGGCCCATACTCTCCTCCCAACACTTCACAGATGCAAACCAGGACACATGTGGCCATATCAGAATGTGATCAAGATGGGGAAAATTATTAGTGAGGAAGAACAGACAAGCTAAGCAGCAGTTTGCTTTTGCCTGAATCTGCAGGAAGGGCAAGATTCCCCTCGTCTTCCTCCCCTCCCCCTCCTCCTCTTCTCCCCCCCTGCTGAGTTAATTGAGTGGAGATAAATGGGGACATTTTAAAAGCAACTGAAAAAGTGGGATGGCAGAGGATTAATCGGGACTGTCCCTTCCAAACTGGGCTAGCTAGGGGGTATACAATCCTAATAATGTGAAGTCGAAGGCTTTCACAGCCGACATCCATAGGTTTTTTGTGTTTTTTTTCCAGGCTGTGAGGCCATGTTCTGGAAGAGTTTATTCCTGACATTTTGTTTGCATCTGTGGCTGGCATCTTCAGAGAATGGTGCGGTAGGGGTGTGTGGGGTTTATATACTGCGAGTCCCTGCTGGAGAGGATATGTAAATTTGTGTATCTGAATGTCTAGTTCCTAGGGTGCAAGGATATGCAAGGAGGATTAGTGTCTGTTTGGCCATTGTCTGCTGGAAATCCCCCTGTCCCTGGGTGAAGTTCATTTGCCCCACACACCGCTTCACCAACATTCTCTGAAGATGCCAGACAGATGCAGGCAAAACGTCAGGAATAAACTCTTCCAGAACACAGCCTCACAGCCCGGGACCCCCCCCCCACACACAAAAAATCTTAGTAATTTACAGGGCTAAGACTTCTCTGTTTGGGAATCTTTACTTGCACCTTCCCATTCCCTGAACCTTTCCTGGGATCCCCTTGGGAGAAAGAATGAACTGGTATGTTTGCAGTATGGTTCTGTCTTGAAAGAGAAAGGACTTTTTCAAATGGGGTAAAAAAAAACAAAAAAACCAAGGAGGTCAGGAGAAGAAGGGGGCTGCCGCGCTTACAGAGCCACGTTTCAGACAGCACTGTCCTCCTCCCGACCTTCCCCCATCCTTCCTCCGTGCTGCAGGCGCGCTTTTTATTGACGGGTGGGGGGGTTCTCCGTGAATAAAAGCGGCGGGTTTCTCGTGCAGGCAGCATGGAGGAAGGATGGGAGAAGGTCGGGAGGAGGACAGTGCTGTCTGAAACGGGGCTCTGTAAGCGCAACAGCCCCTTTCTTCTCCCGACCTTGGGTTTTTTTTTTATACCCCATTTGAAAAAGTCTACAGTGGGATGGGGTAGGGAATGCATTTAAAATAAAAGAGAAAGAAACTGGACTCGTACGGGAGACTAATGTGGAATCCAAAGAGGCTGAAGCTAGGGTCCAGAGGGGAGCATTAGTGCATTTGATTGGGGAACATGAATAGAAAACGGAGGAAAACAGAGTCCCTCATCTTTGTTTCAGAGACACATACCCCCCCCCCACATCTACTCTTGCTTCCTAACTATTTGATAAGAAAGACCAGGAATTACCTGATTCAAGAGCAAGACAGCTGACAAAGTGTATTTCGTGATATCCTAGTGGAGAAATAATTCAACATCAATTTTCCTTCTAAGCCTTATACTATAGTTGTGCACATTTATGTATATGTATCACAGAGGCATATTATTTCCCTTTTAACACATTGTAAAGTTCATATACTAGGCATGAGAATTCTCAAAAAAAGATAGTCTCTATAAAAGGCTGTTTTATTTTACTGGCCAAGGAGCCCTTTGAGTCTTCTGTATTTCAGTTTTGGCCCCAATTCCTTCCACAGAAGAATCTGGGAGCAATCAGTTTCATCTTGACTTTTTATTTTTGAACATAGTCCCTGGCTAGGGGCACAGAATCAGTCTATAGGTATTTAAAAGCCAGCATACATACCACATTTAGCACATTGGACACAACCACATCGATATTCACCAGAAGGGGGTCGGTTCCATTCCTTGGTATCTGGTGCAGGGGGTAGGCATCTAGCAGGGATCGCAATTGTTTCTTTCCAAAAGAGGTGGAGGAATTTTGCCAAGTTGTCTGAGGCAAGGCTGCTTCAAGTAAAACACAAACTATTCCTGTTTCAAAGCAAACACCTTTCATGATAATATTGTCCAGCTTAAGTCAAATAATGAAACTGGTGTTGGGAATGTGATGGCTAGTGGTAGTAATTTAAATTGAATCAATATTCAGCTTCAAGCTCTAAGTTAGCAGAACTGGTTTCTGATGCTGGGGCTATTATTTTATTTTATTTTATTTTATTTTATTTTATTTTTGCATTGTGGGGCACATCCAGGCTCTGACACTGCCTTGGTTGAATACTGGCAACAGAACAAATTAACCGCTTCTGGTCTGGCTGCAGCTGGTCTGTCTACAACTATTCTTATTGCAATCAAGCAACAATCTAAAATTCAAATAATAATATACAGGGCTGGCATTACAAAGCACTTTCTGCAAGCTCATGGCTAACTGGAACTCCTTGCTCCTGCATGCTCACTGATTGTACCTATTGGCCAATCCAGGGCTGGTCCTACTGTTAGGCAGGCTGAGGCAGACACTTCAGGTAGCAGATGCTGCAAGTTTAGGAGCAGCAGCAGCACTACTAGTAACAGGTTGTAGGACAGAGTTCTATATGTTGCCTGCTATGCATTTGTTAAGCAAGTACATTGCCCATACAAGTGCTCTTCTTACATGTAATGTATACATAAATGCTTGTTTGCAGTAACAGTTCTGAGCTTGGAAAAGTTACTTAGTGGACTACAACTTCTTGAATCCCCCAGTGGGATTTAGGAAGTTATTGTCCATTAAAGTTAAGTTCATAAGCTCTGATAAGATGTGGAGAACAAATCAGTCAACTACCTTATAAAGAATGGGGTGTGTGTGTTGTGTGTGTGTGTGGGTACTATCTTATCCTTCACCTCAGGCCAAAAAGAATAAATTAAAATTATTTTAAAAACTTGGTCTATTTCTGCTAATTCCACACCCTCCCTCTGTTTCCCAATTCCTGCTTTTTATGTTTGTATCTGACACCATCGATTTAAAAGTAGTAAGAACTGTGTTACCTTTTTTCCCCTCACAAGATTTGCTATTGTGTTCATTTCAGTAGATCCCTCACTCACTCTTCTACCAGGTGAAAAGATATTTACCAATTCCCTACACAGTTGTTCAGAATATATGCACAAGTTTGTGTTTGTACTTTGTCTAGATGGCCTATTTACCCCATCTTGCCCTCATCTTGGAGCCCTGCAGTCCTGATGACTCAGGGCTTTTGTCACGATTTGCCCCCGGGCAGTCCTCATTACCCACAGGACAAAGATGGGGGGAAGACAGGGTAAGTCCCATTACACCATTTAATAAAAACACCTGGTAAAAGCCACTGCAGCTGGCAAAAAATGGATCAAGCTCCACATGACTCTGGGGGGGGGGGGTTCGTTCTGACACTGGCCTGTCGCTGCAGTTACCATCTGTCTTGCTCTTCCAAAAGGAGTCCTGCAGCATGTGACCAAGGCTGGTCACATGCAGGGGGCCTTGCTCATGGGCTGCAGGGTAACTTCCTGGCTATAGAGAGTGGGGCATGGGCAGCGGCTGCAGAGACCGGCCAGTGTACTGGTCTGGATTCCTGCCCATTTTTGTGCAGGTAATGGGGGAACAATAGGCCAGATCTGCAGGCAGAATATGTCAGTGGGGAACTGGCATATTCTGGCCCATGTAGATGAGCCCACTATCTTCTTCACATACAGGAAATTATGTTTCGTAGCCCAGCAAGCCTAGACAATTTTTGTGATTCTATGCAAGGAACATTCAGAGGTGGTTTTGCCAGTTCGTTCTTCTGAAATATAGCCTACAGCACCTAGTATTCATTGGTGGTTTCCTATCCAATTACTAACCAGGGCTGACCCTGCTTAGCTCCAAGATCAGTTGAGGTCTGGTGCCTTTAAGGTATTGCATACTTCAAAATACAAAAGAAATTGATCCTACCTAATGCCAGGAACAGGTACTTCAGACAGATCCTCATTGCCTTCTTTCCTGTTTTAGGCTCTGGAATATTAAAGCAGGAAATGGGCCTTAGTGCAATTCCAGGTGCTGAGACACGGTCAGTACTGTTTCCATTGTGTGGAGCACCTTTTCCCAAACAGGCGTATTCAAGATGTGTTGAAATATAACTTCTGCCATGCCCATCCACTTTGGAGGGAGTGGGGGTTCTGTGGTACTCCTTCAACAGGCTATACATACTGCTATGTGTGTACTACCAATATATATAACTTGCCTAGGAATGCAGGCAGCCATTGGCTTTTTGCTGATGTGAAAATGTAACTGTGTTGGCAAAAAGTCACATTCCTATGGGCAAAATTTGAAATAACTTCATTACTGGGTCATGAAAAAAAAACTCACCTCACAACTTAATGTTATGCTGTTCTTTATCAGGCATTGCTGTTAAATTTGACAGGGGGCTTTGTATAGCAAAACTAAATTCAAAATGAGTTGTTGTTGTTGTTAACTGCCATCAAGATGACTTTGACTTATGTTGACCCCATGAATGAGAGACCTCCAAGTCACTCTGTCATCAACTGCCCTGCTCAGGTCTTGCAGACTCAGGGCCATGGCTTCCTTGATGAGTCTATCCATCTGGAATGTGGTCTTCCTCTTTTCTTACTGCCTTCTGCCTTACCAAGCACTGTTGTCTTTTCTTGTGAGTCATGTCTTCTCATGATATGGCCAAAGTACAACAATCTCAGTTTAGTCATCTTGGCTTCTAAGGAGAGTTCTGGTTTGATTTGCTCTAGGACCCATTTATTTTGGTCTTTTTAGTAGTCAATGGTATCCATAGAACTCTTCTCCAGCACCACATTTCAAATGAGTTGATTTTCTTCCTATCAGATTTCTTCACTGTCCAGCTTTCACAACCAGACATAGAAAATTGGAAATATAATGGCATGGAAAATCCTGACTTTAGTATTCAGTGATTTATCTTTACACTTCAGGAACTTATTTAGTTCCCTCCATAGCTGCCCTTCCAAGTCCTAGTCATCTGATTTCTTCACTGCAGTCTCCATTCTGATTAATGACTGAACCAAGGTATGGAAAATCTTGAACTATTTCAATGTCGTCTACTTTAAAGGAGGAGGAGCAGCAGTAGTAGCAGCAGCAGCAGTAGCAACAGCAGCACTAGTAGTAATGTATTGTAGGATAGAGCTCTATGTGCTATATGTTGCCTGCCGTGCATTTGTTAAGCAAGTACATTGCCCACACCAGTGCTCTTCTTACATGTAGAGTATACATAAATACCTGTTTGCAGTAACACCTTAAAAATCAAACTGCACAGCATGTACAAGCCCAGCCCCCATCAGATTGTAAATGTCTGATGGCACAAGAATCTTTTTACTTGTTGCCAAAAGGAGAGCAGAGATGGGACTGTCCTGGCCTCTCTTGGGAGGGAGTTACATACATACTTAAGCCTTTATTGCGGTCAACAAACCATGAGGTGAAAAAATAATCTTATACATGCTGCACACAAGTAAGTAATTATGTACATTCTACACACCAGTAAGAATATAAACAATCTGTGTTAAAATAGAACAACAGGTTATAATTAATTAGCTATAAATACAATTTTAAAACAGCTTAATAAAATAAGTTTAAAATGTAATAGAAAAAAAATGAAATTTAAAAATATTGTATGCATAAATTTCTATTAAAATCATGCAGCCTTGTTGCTGGTATACAACTTTTGGTAACCCTACTATTCCTGAAGCTATGTCCCCCAAATAGCACCTCCGATGTTTAAACCAGGAGGGATCCTTAAGTTATCAACATTTGTGTACCACAACCTTTCAGGTTTTGACAGCACTGGAAAAAAACTTTGCAACCTCCTCTGTTATTCTGTTTTCAGTATCCCCTAGAAAATATATTAGGTACCATTCCAGAGATCTTCCTGGGAACTTGCTTAAGAGAGGTACTACTAGCCTTAATCTATCGTCTTTATAAAATGTTCAGTAAAAAAGGACATGAGATAAAGATTCTACTCCCTCCCTACAGGGGCATGCACCATCCTTGTACTCAGTTTTCTGAAAACATCCCTTTAATACAACAGATGGAATAACATTGAATCTGGCTTTACTAAGTGCCAACTGGTATTTGGGGATTGTTAAATTTTCAAGGTAATTTGCACCCCCACTTGGATTAAACCTCAAGCCCAAACCAATCGGGGAGCAAGTAGTATGTGTGATAGATGAAGAATATTGAGTGTCAAAGTCTTTAATTCGTTGTGCAAGGATCAGCTTTGCTCTGGGCAGGTCAAGGGTGAGGAGGAATGTATCTGAGATGCCTAATCGCTATAGTTTTTCTTTCACAGCTTTAAACAGGTGAGTAGGGTGAGTATCTCTTTGCATCAAATAAACATACCCAGCCTCTGGACCTACAAAAAGAACTGTTAGCCAGTACCCTAAGGGCCACTTCCATGCAGTGCATTCTACAGATGTGCAACCAGCCTCCAAACATAGAGGCACTGATCAAACAGAATTTGGCACAGCAAATAATTTTCTAAGAAATGCCAAGAGCACTCATTCCACTATTGGCAAAAAACCCAGGATCCAAACTGGGATACCAAACAGTAATTGGGGAAGAACCTTAGCCTGGTATACTTTGAGTGTGGCAGGGATCAGTTGTCCACCTTTGGTATAAAAGAATCAAATGATTGATTTGCTACTACAGGTTGCATTCTGTATAGCAATTGCCTGGTGAGATGCCCAGGCACCAGATGCGTGCAAAATAACTCCCAAATATTTGAAATGCCTTACTTGTTCTATTTTATGGCCAGCTATAACCCAATTGAATATGGAGTGTTTTCTGGAAACAAACATGATTTTACATTTATCATAATTAATCATTAGCTGGTTATTTTCACAGTACTCCATGAAAGCTCTTGTTACTCACTTTAAGCCAATTTTAGTAAAGAAAAGGAAAGCAACAGCATCCACATATAGAAGTAAGGGGATATTAACTGAGGTCAGTTTAGGAGGGTGAAAGGTCTCTGAGGAGATAGATGGAGCAAGATCATTAAGATACAAATTGAATAACGGTGGGTGCAAGAATACACCCTTGTTGGACTCTTCTTCACTGGAATGGATTTAGTAAGATTACCTTGTAATCCACACCACGCTTGTATTGTGGTATTGCTGTATAGCTTCATAATTAACCTAAGCAATCTTTTGTCAATTGAGGAACTAAGGAGTTTGGCCCACAGTTTGTCTCTAGGTATTGAATAAAATGTCAATTTCAAATTTATGAAAGCGACATATAAGCTGTTGCTATATGCTCTTGAATATTTTTTGTCTAAATGATTTAGGACTACACAGTGATCTATAGCTGACTTGTCCTTCCTAAACCAAGCCTGTTCGTCCCCCAGAATGTTTTCCATCTCTATCCATTCCATCAGACAATTATTAAGAAAGTGGCCATATAATTTGCCCACTACTGATAATAAACTTGCGAGACAATAGTTGGCAGGGTCATTTTTGTCTCCTTTCTTATATATGGGGATGAAGATGGCTTGTGGCCAGCTATCAGGTAATTGAGCTGTCCAATTAATATGGGTAAAAAGGGTCGCCAAAAGGGATGTCCACCATGAAATGTTTGCTTTTAAGAGCTTGGGCATGATTAAGTCTGGCCCTGGGGCTTTACCAGATTTCATTGTGGAGATTAAAGTCACTACTTCACCTTGGGTTACTAGGGGCCAGTGTGGAGTAGCCAGATTTTTTCCAGATACAATACATTTTTCTTCCAGTGACCCAACACTGAGTTCTTCACAGTCTTTGAACAGAGTGGAGAAATAGGTTTCCCATACGTGTGCTGGTATGTTGCATTGGGGTGCTCCCTCAAGGTTACCTAGCATACCTGTGACAATGACCCAGAACGATTTGGTGTTTCTTTGTAAGGAGGAAGCTAAGAGTGCTGACCATTGCCTATACCTTGTTTCTTTCCCCCACCCCTTTGCAATCAATGTTTTATAAAAAAAAATTGTAGTGTAATAGAGCTTCAGCAAGGTGCGGGAATTGTCCTTCCTATATTGGAGATACAATTTCTTCAAGTAATCCCTTACTTCTGAGCATTCTTTATCTAATCCTGAGGTTATCCTCTTATGTATCATAGCGCGGGAGCTTGATTCCATGCTCCTTATCATCTTAGCCGACACTGCAGTAAGCAATGAATAGTTTTCCAAGGCCACATATGTGTTCTGTGTCTCTATAATAGAGCTTTTAAGTTCCCTGTACCTTGGTGAATTAAACACTGTTGAGATCTTACTACTTATATTAAAAGACTATCTCAGCCTTTTCTAACTAATAGCCACTGCTCAGCTGTCCAAATGTTGTTGAGGGCTTAGACAGATATCAAGAAGAGTTCCTAGGCCAAGGATGAGGGGTAAATGATCACTCTCAGTTTTGTCCGTCACAGAAAACTGCACTGGAGTTGTCCCTCTGTATCCACAGATTTGGTATTCAGGGATTTAAGTATTCACAGCTTGAAAATATTCTTTAAAAAATAATAATCCAAAAAACAAACCTTGATTTTGCCATATTATATAAGGGACACCATTTTGCTATGCCATTGAATATACAGTTGCCCCTCCACATTCGCGGTTTTGATTATTCATGGAAAGCTGCCTGCCCCCCCTGCTGCTCAACACCCCATCCCTTCCCAAGGCAGCGAAGGGCTTAGCCTGTTGCTGCCCTGGGAAGGTGGGGTGGGAAGCAGCTGGCGCGCTCGCACTATGCCCCACTCCCTTCCCAAGGCAGTGAGGGGCTTCTCAGGAAGCCCGTCGCTGCCTTGGGATGGTGGGGTGGGAACCAGCTGGCGCCCTCCCGCTTCACCCCACTCCCTTCCCAAGGCAGCGAGGGGCTTCTCAGGAAGCCTGTCGCTGCCTTGGGAAGGGGGGGTGGGAAGCAGCTGGCACGCTCACTCTCCACCCCACTTCCTTCCCAAGGCAGCGAGGAGCTTCTCAGGAAGCTCATCGTTGCCTTGGGAAGGGACTGAGGTGGAAAACCGCTCGCCCGCAGGCTCATTTCTTATTCACGTTTTTTTCACATTTGTGGGGGTTGTCTGCCCCTAACCCCCACAAATGTGAAAGGATGACTGTAATGGGACTTGAGTGTTCATGGATTTTGGTATCCACGGGGGGTGCTGGAACCAAACCCCAGTGAATATGAAGGGACAACTGTATATGTTTATAGATAGAACTAGAGACTAAGGAGATTATCAGATGGGGCAAATATTCCGGGGCAGGAATGGAACAGGGGCGAGAATGGGGCTCTATTTTAGATGACGTCGATCCCCTCCATCTTGCTTCCATCCTGTCCCCGTGCTGCTCCCGGGATATTCTATTCGTGATGAAACATCGTGAGTAGAACACCTCTTCCATTTTTTTCTGTGTCTGTCACAGAATCAGGGATGTGGGAAAAGGAGCCCCGTCCCTGTTCCGATATGACAGGCACAGGGGAGGAGCTCTGTGCCAAGCACTTCTGGCCATGAACCAGGTAAGTGGCACAGGTTAGTTATTTGGTTTTTTAAATTATTTTTGCATTTAATTTCTTTCTTTCTTTCTTTGATAGCTGGGGGGTATTTTTGAATTTCCCTCCCGCTCGTTCTCTCATGAGAACGAGCAGGATTTCAACTGGCTGGTTGTAAAGGCAGCCTTTACGATGGCTGCATTTACAGCTGGCCGGCAAAGAGGCAGGGAGCCCGTTCCTGCTGCGGAATGGAGGTAAGTGTGTGAACATTTACCTCCATTCTGCAGCAGGAACGGGATAGGAAGTAGCGGGGCAGTAACGGGGCATTTTGGCCCCATCTGATAATGTCCTAAGACATAATATATCATTCGTGATACATATATGTATTCTCCAGATTGTTCAAACTTTGGGTCTCCATTGATTAATCTTTTTTATTATTATTATTATTATTACATCCACTTTTCCATCAACATTGTCATAACCTACACAGCGTTATAGACTATTGTGACTTCCTCACTCAGCTGAGTTTGAATCAGCTTACACAAATTCATTTGGCTTTCAAAATCCATCAAATTTTAAACATAAAAGTTACTATACCGTTGACACAATGATACAGGTTATTTCATATTCTTCATATTACATATCGTATGTAAGATCACATTCAGAATTTAAATGATATTACAGATCATATTACATATCTAAATTCCCTTATTATTTTCTCACCTATTATTCAAGTTCAAATTCATCAAACCTGCATATTACCAACAGAGACGTTTAATGAAGAAAGAAAAAGTCCTCCTTATCTTGAACCACCAATTTACATATTTAAGAAAATTCAATCCTCTAGCCACGTTACCATGTACCCATTCCATTCTATCCTCAATATTCAATTAACAATTCCCAGTCTTTTCTAAATCTTTCTACTGAATGGTTTCTCACCCAACATATAAGCTTTTCCATTTGTGCCACTTCCCTCAGTTTCAACATCCATTCATCATAATTTGGAGTTTCATTTTTTTCCCCCCAGTGTCTAGCATATACCATTTTAGCAGAGGTGGTCATGAAGAACATCAAAGTTTTAAGATCTTGTGGGAATTCTATATCAAATATGTTTAACAAGTATAATTCAGCTTTAAATTTGAAGTCCCTCTTAATTATCTTTCTTATCTTATTATGTATCATTATCCAATATTCTTTTGCATCTTTACATGACCACCACATATGAAAGAAGGTACCGTTTATATCCCCACATTTCCAACAGTTACTTTTCGTTTCCTTATACATTCTTGCCATTCTTACCGGTGTTAAATACCATCTAAATTGCATTTTATAACAGTTTTCCCTCAGTTCCTTGCTAACTGAAAACTTTATTGTTTTTTTCCCATAATATTTCCCAATCCTCTAACAGTATGGTTTCCTTACATTTTGAGACCACTTTATCATGTGTTCCTTAATTGTTTCCGGTTCTAATTCTATCTTTAAAAGAATTTGGTATAATGTTGAAACTTTTAAGTTCCTTCTCACCCATAACCGAGACATCTAATTCCGTTCTTAAATTCTCTATGCCAGGGGTTTTTGTGTCAATGTTAAATCTTTCAAGAAGCTGTAAATGTTGAAACCAATTACATTTTTTCAACTCAAATTCCAATTCCTCCCTTGTTTTGAGTTTACAATCTCCTTTCTGAAAGCTCAACAAATCTTTATAAGTCCACCACTTCTCTAAAGGTACCATTTTCATACGTCTGAAAGCTTCCTGAGGGGAGACCCATGTAGGCAGTTTATAATAGATTTTCTGCTTAATTGTTTTCCATGCTCTTAAGAGAGATTTTCTGATAAAGTGATCATTAAAGCTTCTATCTACCCCTTCTTTCGCATACCACATGGATGCGTGAAAACCGAACCTCATATCCGAGCCCTCTAAAGTTAGAAGTTTAGTGTCTCCTAACATTATCCGATCGTAGAGCCATAATAAAGCACATGCTTGGTGATACAATCTCAAATTTGGTAGGCCCAGCCCTCCTTTGCCTTTATTATCTAACAAAGTCTTCCACTTAGTCTCGGTTTTTTGTTCTGCCATATGAATTCAGATAAATCTTTATTCCACTTTTTGAAAACTTTATCATTTAACAATATTGGTAGATTTTGAAATAAGTATATCATTTTTGGGAGTACCATCATCTTCACTGCCTCAACTCTCCCTAAGAATGACAAGTTTAGATATTTCCATCTCTCAAGATCTTTCTTAATTTCCAGCCATTTACGTTTGTAGTTGTTATCCACCAAGTCCATATTATTCTTTGTGAGGATAATTCCAAAATATTTTATCTTTTTCTCCACTTTGTAGCCTGACAGACTTTCTAATCTCCTTTCTTCTATATTATCTAGATTTTTTGTTAGTATCACTGTTTTTTCCTTATTAATACTAATCCCCGTAAACTCACCATACTCTTTCAGAATTTTGTGCAGTGTAGGAATAGCTTTCAGTGGGTCTTCTAGACAAATTGCCAAATCATCCGCATAAGCGCATGTTTTGTAAACTTGATTCTTGATCTTTCTTTACCCCCCGAATTTCCTTTTCTGATCTTATTCTAGCACATAGTATTTCAAAAACTGTTATATAGAGTAATGGGGAAAGGGGGCAGCCCTGCCTAACCCCCTTCTCTAGACTTATAGTATTAATCTTTTGTCCATTAATTCCAATCTGTGCCGTTTGTTCCTTATAAATGGCCCTAATACCATTTATGTATCTTTCTCCTATCTCCATTAAGTTCAGGAGTTCGAGCATAAAATTCCAATTTACGCTATCGAAAGCCTTTTCGGCATCTAAAGCTATCAAAGCAAATTTTTTCCCTGGGTGTTTATCAAAGTATTCCATCAAATTCAGTATCTTCCTTATATTTGATCTTAAATAGCTCTTAGGAAGGAACCCTGTTTGATCTTTATCTATCCAATCGACTAACACTTTCCTCAATCTTGCACCCATAATTGTAGCAAAGATCTTGTAATCAGTGTTAAGCAAGGAGATAGGCCCATAGTTCTTTATAATCTCTGCATCTCTATTTTCCTTAGGTATTAAAACTATATTGGTGTTCTGCCATGATACTGGTATATCTCCACCGGATAGTATAGTATTAAAGGTTTTCTGTAAAGGTCCTTTTAATATATTTTCAAACAGTTTATAGTAACTTGAGGGTAAAACCTTCAGGGCCTGAAGTCTTGCTTTTTTTCAGAGATTTTATTGCCTTTTCAACCTCAGTTATTGTAATTGGATTGTTTAAATCTTCTCTATATAAGTTGCTTATTTTAGGTATTTCCTGACAAGACAGGTATTCTCTTATTTTAGTTTTTTCTTCCTCACTTGTCAGTGAAGCCTTAAATAGCCTTCCATAGTAATCTTCAAAAGCCTTTCTAATTTTTTCTTGGTTAACCAATACTTCCCCCTCACTCTTTATTTTCAAAATTTGTCTCTTCTCCTGCTCTTTCCTTAATTTGTATGCTAGCCATTTACCAATCTTATTACCATTTTCAAAAACCTTTTGCCTTGCATATCTCATTTTCCTCTCTATCTCCTCAGCCATGCCAATCTTCAGTTGATCTTGTATTATCTTCAATTCCATATTTACTTCCTTGTTCGTTGGATCTTGTTTGTGTTCCATTTCCTTCTTAATCAAAGCCTCCTGCAGTCTTTGCATCTTTTCTTTCCTTCTCTTAATTCTTTCCCAATTTATTTGCATCAGTATACCCTGAATGACCACTTTACTTGCGTCCCAAGTATTCTGTATTGATGTATCCTCTTCCTTATTTTCTTGAAAGTAGTTTGTCAATGCTTCTTCTATCCTTTTCAGTACATTTTCATCTTGTAATAGGCTTTCATTAAGCCTCCAGAAATATTATCTTCTAATACTTTTAAACGTCAGTTGTATCAAGTTGTAATCTGATATTAATCTGGGTAGTACTTCCATGTGTTTCAGTTTTTGCGCAATATCTTTTGAAATCAGGAACATATCAATACGGGAAAAAGATTTATGATATTCAGAAAAATATGTGTATTCTTTTGTGTTCCCATATAGATGTCTCCAAGCGTCAATCAATGAGAGGTTCTCCATAAGTTTAAAGAAAGATTTCGGTAGCTTTCCTTGCTTCTCGTTGATTTTCAACTTTCTGCCTGCTGTTCTATCTTTTAGAGGTTCCATAACTCCATTCCAGTCGCCTAAGCAAATGATCTCATCAAATTCTACTTGCATCAGGTTCATCATGAGATTCTTATAGAAGCCATCTTTATTTTCCAATGGAGCATAGATTCCTAGGATCAAAGTTCTTTTTCCAAATATATTTGTCTCAACACCTAGGTAGCGCCCCTTGAGATCTTTAACCACTTCCTTGGCTTCCCACTTTTTAACTTATGTATATTACTATTCCTTTTTTCTTTTCACTGCCTGAATTTATAAATTCTTGTCCTAATTTTCTGTTTTTCAACAGTTTTTGGTCCTTTTGCTTAATATGTGTCTCCTGTAAGCAAACTACATCTACCTTCATTTTTTCAAGGTGGTGAAACACTTGATTTCTCTTCTTTGGGGAGTTCATCCCTCTTATATTCCATGAGATAATTTTCATTGGCATTTTTATTTCTCCTACTATTTATATTATTTATTTATTATAATTATATCTTACTTTTTAAAATATTTGTTTCTTGTTGTTTTATCTTTTCCTCTTAATTCTGATTATCCTCAACTCCTATTTCTTCTTTTTCTTCTATTTCTTCTTCTTCTTCTTCTTCTTCTTCTTCACCCTCTCTTTCTATTTCTTCCTGTTCATTGTCGTCCATATCTTGTTCTTCATCTTCTTCTCCTTCCTTTAATTCCTTCTCTTCAGCCATCATGTTTCCAGCTTCCTCTATCACCCTTTCTACATCACCCCTCATATTTTCTATTTCTTCTTCAGATCCTCCCCTCCTTCCTATTTTTTCCTTTTTTTCAGTTCATCAATACTTTCTTCAGATTTTTGGATCTCTCTGTTTTTCCATGTGCACCATTCTCTGCTTTCTCAAATTCTTTTTCGAATTTCGATAAAAAGTCCTTTGCCTTCTTAATTGTATTTAGCCTATACCTTATACATGACCGATATTCCCTCTGCTTTTTCCCATCTATATTGTATTCCTCTCCTCTTTAACTTTGATATAACAAATTGGTACTCTTTTCTTTTTTTGAGAATCTGGGAGGGTATGTCCTTGTATATATCAATTTCGCAATCCTCAATTATAAGTTTATTCATAAAGTTCTTTTGTAAAACAAGATCTTTTATCTTCCCTCTAGTAAAATAAACCACAATATCCCGTGGCAATTTTCTTTGAGCAGCAATTCTCGAATTAATTCTGAACATTTTGTTTACCTCAAACTCCATACTTTCCTTAGACCTATCTATAAAATCTGCCAATCCGGGAAGTATCCTCTCATATAAATTCTCGTTTTCCTTTTCGGTTAACCCTCTAAATTTTAGGCAGTTTTCCCTTAGTTTTAATTGAGTTTCTAAGTTTTGTTCTTGTAGTTGTTCTTGTATTGAGTTCATGTTTACTGTTGTTTTTTCTAATTTTTTTGTCTTATTTTGCAACTCTTCAACTTTCACATTTAGAACCTCTATCTCCGTTGTTATCTTAGCCAATTTTTCCCCAAAGTCCTCCAATTCTTTTTATATAGCTTTCCTAGTCTCCTTCATTTCCTGTACCACCCCTTCTCTCAATTTTTAAAATCCTTTCCTAGACTCTTGAAACATCATTTGTGGAAGTTCTGGCATTTCAGTAGATTGCCTTCTTGTAGTAATAGTATGTATCTGTGTATTTTTCTTCGGTGGCATCCTGTTTCCCCTTATTCTGTTTCCCCCTCCCGTATTGTCCTAAGTCTTTCTTCTAATTTTGTAATAGATTTCAAAATTGCTTTATTTGGGGTACGGTTTTCTATATGCAAATATACAGATAAATGTACTATTTATATATGTAAATATGTAAATAAATGTAATTATTTATATGACAATTGTATCTATATATTTATATATTTATATCTGATGTTTATATATATAAGGTATTTTAAATTCTTCAGTAATTCTTCAGTAATCAAATTCCAATTTGGGTGCCTTTCTAAACTGAGTATACATCAGAAATTAACTATGTTCTATTCTATAGATAAGTATTTCTAACTGTCAATATTAGTACCCTTTATTTATTTCTGAGTACCTCAGAAACTTTCCACAACTTTCCAAACTATACAAATATACAGTATCCAGTATCCAATATCAAATGGTTATGCTTATCTATCTGCTAAATATAACATCAGAGAGTGAAGGGGGAAAAAAGAGACAGAAGTATCAGGTATCAATATCAATTATCAAATATCAAACAACAGATTCCCCCTTTGCTTCAATACCCTCAGCGTTCCTATTTTTATACCTAGAGTTTCGCAATGTAGTTTAACAAACACCAAATGAAGATATAGTGCACCAACATATCATAATGATGATTCCAGTACCTTTTGTATTACCCTTTATATTACGCAACTCAAAAGGGAAAGAAGAGAACAAGAGAGAAAAAATAAACAGAGAAAAACTTGCTCCCTTTTTTTCCTCCTTTCAAAGGGGATAGCTGTTTAAGCTGGTTCACAACACCAAACAGTTCAATTCCTGTCGATTTCCTCCGTTCCAAGTTCCGAGTTCCGAATTCCTCTAAATCTGTCTCCTTTTCTCCTTCTGTCTCTGCGTAGTCTCAAAATAGAAACCCACATTTCTTCTTTGTACGTTCTCAAAATAGACCATTACACCATTTCTTGTCTTCTAGTATTCTAGTCCTCTGGTTCTCCTTCTTCTCCTTGTCCTTCTAGGAATCGGAGGCACTGCGCTCCAGTGCTTCCGGTCCTTCCTCTCAGGCAGGTCCCAGAGGGTGTTACTCGGGGACAGTTGCTCCAGCAGAAAGGAGCTTACTTGTGGTGTTCCGCAGGGCACCATCCTGTCCCTGATGCTGTTTAACATCTATATGAAGCCGCTGGGTGAGATTATTCGGAGTTATGGGGCTGGGTGTTATCAGTACGCTGATGACACCCAGATCTATTTCTCCTTGCCCTGATCGTTGGCCTCGAATTCCGATGGCGTCTCTCCTTTTAATGACTGTCTTAAAGCAGTAATGGGCTGGATGAGGAAAAACAGATTGAGATTAAATCCAGACAAAACGGAGGTGCTCATGTTAGCGGCCCCCAAACCAGGAATTGGGTTGCAACCTCCAGTCCTGGATGGGGTCACGCTGTCCGTTAAGGACTGTGTTTGCAGTCTGGGGGTGCTCCTTGATTCATTGCTTCAGATGACGAGTCAGGTGAATGCGACAGTCAGGAGCGCCTGTTATCAGCTTCGGCTGATACGCCAACTGCGCCATTTCCTGGAAGTAAAGGACCTCAAGACTGCGGTGCACGCACTGGTAACCTCTCGTCTAGATTTCTGCAATGTGCTCTACATGGAGCTGCCCTCATGCTTAGTCTGGAAACTTCAGTTGGTACAAAATATGGCAGCCAGAGTGGTCTCGGGAACATCTTGGAGAGACCATATAACTCCAGTGTTAAGATCTCTCCACTGGCTGCCTATCAGTTTCCGGGCCCAGTATAAGGTGTTGGTTATTACCTTTAAGGCTCTAAATGGCTTGGGTCCAACTTATCTCTGGAACTGCCTCCTCCCATACAATCCTCCCCACGCACTCCGGTCCTCTGGGAGGAATTTGCTTCAGCCACAAAAATCTAGGCTGTCTGCAACCTCCGAGAGGGCCTTTTTGGTAATCGCCCCCAAATTGTGGAATGACCTGCCGAACGAGATCCGTCAGATGACAAGACTGAGTGGCTTTAAAAAAGCACTAAAGACGGATCTCTTTTGGCAGGCCTTTCCAAATTAGATCCCAGCCTCAGGGGATCCTGGCTTCTTTTAGTCTGCTGGCTATTTATTGTATGTATTGTTTTTAAAGGTGATTTTAGACCTTTGCTTTTAATTTACATTTGTTTAATTTTTTTTATGGGGGAGGGTGGGGGTGGGGGTGTTTAGGGATTTTTATCTGTATTGTATTTTAATTTTTGTAAGCCGCCCCGATTGTTTTAACAGAGGGGCGGGGTATAAATAAATTTTATTATTATATTATTATTATTCTCCAACCACCTTACCACACCCAAACCTCTCTCCTCCGCATCGTGACTACACTCTCTCCCAACTCTTTTACAACTCCTTTTTACAACTCCTTCTGCCTCCTTTGCTTCCTTTGTGTCTTCTCTCCCAATTCTCTTCCCTCAAATTCCCTGCCATGTCATTAGTGCAGTGTCCATATAATCACTCTTTTATCAGTCCTCTTTCTTTTCCTTTCCTTTCCTTTCTCTACCACTCCTTCTCTGCTGCTCTTTCCCAAGCTAAGTGCGTTGTATAGCCTTACTGTGAAAGATTTTAGATGATTCAAAGAACAGCAAGCACGCTCATTTTCACTTCTTCTCGATACCACAAAGCCGGTGAGGGTGTTTAATCCTCTCTAAGACGGTACCTAGGTAGGAGTGTTGTTGGCTCTACCTCTCTTTCACGTCTTCACTCTCCTCCAGTCGGCGTTTAAGAACGTTGGCCGAAGGGAGAGACTGAACGCCGGGGAGCCTGAGGACTGTGAGCCCACTCCGTTTCCCCTTTCAGCAGGGGGAAAAACCTGACCACAAACACCTCGTCAGGTCTCCTACCAGGCGAATGCAAGGCGCGGAGCCTGGAGCATGCACAGCTTGCATCCTTCCACACCCACTTTCTGGCATTGATTAATCTTAATGCAAAATGGCCCACCTGCTGTATAAGATATATGCCACCATAGTTAATCCCTATATCCTTAAAATATCTGTTAAAGTAAAGTATATAATTCTGCAGGTCATTAAAATGAAGAGATGGGAGGAAAGAGTCTTGTTATCTGGTCTGATTCTAGCGTTAAAATCCCCCATCACAACTAGATGTGATTTGGGGAACTACTGTTCCAATTTAACAATATAATCTTCTAATATCTCCCATTGCTGGGTTATTTCTTCTCTATTAGTTATCGGGGGGATGTACACATTAACCATTAATAGGCACATAAAACCAAATACAATTAAGCATGCCATAGCAATCTGACCACATGGGGGTAGGCATTTTTTTTTGCGGGGGGGGGAGATATTTAAGGAGGTAGAAATCAAAATGGCAAGCCCTGCTTTTGGTCTTCCTTTTCCAGCTGGAACTATAGCGGGTTGCTCCATAATTACATAGCCATTAATGTCTAGTTTTGTTGTGGGACCACATCTCTTGGACAAAAATTATATAACATTCCTGTAAAAAATCAGTGACCTCATAAACTTTAAATTTAGAATTCCATCCTGCTATAGTCCAGGATAAAAAAAATTACCTGTTTAGCCAGAGGAGGTGATTTCCTACTGTAAGGAGCTAAGGAAACTCAGTAAAGATCAGGCCATTTAGTGAGTTTAGATCCCTCCACACTGTCCTCTGATTGTCCATTCATTTTTTGAACCTGAGCCAAACATCCACTTTCATTGTGGAATATGGCTCCATTAATCCTCTGGCACCCTCTTTTTGATACATGATGCTCATCCCTGAAATTATATTCTGCATCTTCTGCCTTGTTGTGTCTACTTGCAGAGAATGCCTCTAGTTCTTTATTCTCTTTATAGTCTGTTACCAAAATCAGCTGTATATCAATGGGTTTTGTCTTTCCTAGGTCCCTGTTTCCCTGTAAATTATGTAAAGTAGCTGTTAAGATAGTTTATTTGTGATTTCAGTTTGTAATAAAAATGACAAGGTCAGAAAAGTTTTCAGTAGAGACTCCTTCTTCTCTATATTAATTTCATTGAATGTATTTACTAAGGATTGTTTGTCTTGAGTGCACTGAGTTGGTCATTGAACAGAGTCAGACAAATCAATGAGGATAGCTGACATGGTGTGATTATTCTTATTATTAAAGCTTGTGCTAGACAAGCCATTAATTAATGAAATAGGAGAGACCCTGTTTTCAAAAAAAAGGAAATTACCATGCCCTTAGTTAGAAGTTCCTCTCCATTGATGCCCCCTTGTCGTGGGAGAGAGGCTTGCGTACCCTAATGATGTTTTGAGCTATGCTGGCGGTGGCATAATAGCCACTGGTAGGGTCCCCCATGCCAGACAGGTCAAAACCAAAGGGTCTGACAACCTCGCAGCACGTAACTCCAACAGGTTTATGCTGAGTTTTCGCTCTTGTGGGGACCATATCCCTTGTGCCATCTGATCCTGGCAATGGGCTCCCCAACCTAGCAGGGATGCATCCGATGTCACGATGACCCGGCGTGGTTCCGCTATCGGTAGACCTTCCCTCACTTTGTTCGACAACCACCACTTTAGTGAAAGCTTCACCTCTGATGGAACCTTCAGGAACCTGCATGCCTTTCTGGCAATGAGATCCTGAAAGGGAAGCAAAAACCATTGAAGGTCCCTGAGGTGGAACCTTGCCCATGGTACAGAGTCTATGCAAGCTATCATCAGTCCCAGTAACCTTGCTAGAGACATCAGAGGTGTTTTGGGCTGATTCAACACCAGTTCCACTAACTCCATGATCTTCACCTGCCTGTCCTCTGGGAGAAAGACCCGATAAGTCTCTGTGTCCAACACATTCCCCAGATGCTGCAACCTCTGAGCTGGTTCCAAATGACTCTTCTCCCTGTTCACTACGAAGCCATGGGCTTCCAGACACTGAATAGTCGTGTTCACATCCTGTATCGCTCTTTCGTGAGAGGGGGCTCTGATCAGGATATCGTCGAGGTACGGGAAGAGATGCACCCCCTGAGTCCGTAGGTGTGATATCAATGCTACCAGAACCTTGGTGAACACTCTGGGAGATGACGATAGGCCAAATGGAAGGGCCTGGTACTGATAGTGCCTCTTCTTGAACGTGAAACGAAGAAATCATCTGTGGGCCGGATGAATCATAATGTGGAGATATGCTTCCTGTAAATCCAGAGATGCCAGGTAATCGCTTTCCTGTAACCCTTCCAGGATCGAGCGAAGTGTCTCTATTCGAAATTTGCTTTGCCACCCAACGGTTGATGCTGCGCAAGTTTAGAATGGCCCTCCAATCCTTGTTCTTCTTGGGAACCAGAAAGAGAAGGGAGTATGTTCCGGAGAACCTCTCGGCTAAAGGCACCTGTTCTATTGCTTGAATCTGTAGTAAATGCTGAATGGTTGTCTCCATCCGCTGTTGTTTTTCCAGTGACATGGTCGTGCACCACTGCACGAAATGCGTGGGTGGTTTTTCCATGAAGTCTATCGTATAACTCAGACTGACTGTTCTGAGAACCCAGGCATCTGAGCCCCCCATATCCCGGCAAAGTTGGCCAGCCTGCCACCCACCGGAATCACCCCATAGTCATACTGATTGGCTGCCCTTGCCCTCCTGCTTGGGGTTCTGGGCGGAGGATGGCTTGCTCGATTGGTTTGGTCTGCTTCTGTAGAAGGGCTGACTTTTTGAGGAACCCCAGTTGGGTCTAGATTGTCTGTAATCTCTCTGGTTGCTAGATCTGAAACCTCGAAATTCCCGAAAGTTTGAACGAAAGGGCCTACTTCTTGGGTAGGGATGGTAGTGCCTCCTTCTTCTTATCCTTCGTTTCTACCAAGACTTCCTCTAAGGTTTCACTGAACAGTTTTCCTCCCTTAAAGTTACAAGAAGTCAGATTCACCTTGGCCTTGCTGTCTGCATTCCAATTTCTAAGCCAGAGCTGCCTCCTAGCTGCCACTTTTGCTCCCATGGCTCTAGAAGCAAAACGTAATGCATCAAGACTAGCGTCGGCTAAGAAGGCAGATGCCTTGGCTATTTTATTCATACTCTGGCGATATTTAACTTCATCATCTGGAACATTGGCCAGCATGTCCTTGGACCATCTAATTATTGCCCTGGAAAAAATAGACGCTGCCACTGTAGCCCTAATGACTAAGGCCAAAGCCTCATGAGCCCTGCCCAAAAAGTTATAAATGCGCTTATCATCTGGGGCCTTAAGGTGTTCATCGCCATCCCGTGGGAAAAGCAATCCAGAGACCAGCCCGGCCACCAGAGCATCGATGGCCGGCAGTTTAATCAGGTCCATCATATCATCTGATAGGCAATATAACTGTTTTACATAAGTAGGAGTGGTCCCGGAAGATCCTGGATGGGCCCACTCCCCTACCATGGCATCCCTTAGAATCTCCGGGAATGGTAGCACATTGCCTGACCCTTTCCCTGAGGGTCTCAGCTCCGGGACCCTCTGTTTGTTCTCCCCCGATGGTGCATCAGGGATCTCCAACTCCAAAGCCCTCAAGGCCTTTTTTCTCAACAGGGAGAAGGAGGCTACCTCAAACAATCTAGGAGAGGCTTGCTCCTCCCCATCGTCCTCCTCCCCCTCCGAT
This sequence comes from Gambelia wislizenii, assembly GCA_030847615.1. Lineage (NCBI taxonomy): Eukaryota > Metazoa > Chordata > Lepidosauria > Squamata > Crotaphytidae > Gambelia > Gambelia wislizenii. Next base: position 194,869,137 of record JAUMIR010000002.1, read on the forward strand.
GAGAGCTCCCCTTCCTCCCTAGGGAATGCCTCATCCTGGTCATCCCTGGGGGATATGTTTGGTCTTCTTTGTCCTCTTTTGCGGGGGATCATCCTCCCCCCCTTTCCTGGACTCAAGAGCCACCGCGTGGCTTGGCTGCGGCAGCTGTGGTACCTGGGCCGTGGGCTCTGCAGCGCATTTGCGCCCTTTGTCCTTGGCCCCGGTCGCCCTGTCAGGGGGTGGTCTGGAAGGGCTTCTCCCCCCCAGAAAGGAACGCAGCCTCTTCCCCGCGGGGCTCCCGACGCTCACCCCTGCCGCCAGCGTTTGGCATGCTGCCAGCGCAAGCCATTCCATCAGCTAGGGCGGCAGGGTCTTACCTCCCAAAATGAGCGGGGGTAGGTCCTCCTCACTGGCGCTGTCCTCCTCCTCGGTTCTGGGTCGCTTGGGCACCACAGCCTGGGCCCCACGCAGTCCCGTGCCATCCCTGCTTGCGTGGTCTGCCTGCTGGACGGAGGCCCCATCACGCTCCTGCAGTGGCTGGTCTGCTGCTGCCAGGCTCAACATGAGACCTGTTAAAGGGTCATGGAGCTCCCTATCCTGCAGCTGGGAGTCGACCCCAGCAGGATCCAAGGCTGAATCCTCCTCTTCAGAGGAGAGATCACCCGCCCGCACGTGCTTGTGCAAGAGGGCCACCATCTTAGATCCTTTGTTTGGTAGGTATGCCTGGAGCACAAAGGAATCCGTGCCTGCTCCTGCACGAGGCAGAATGTAACTGGGGAGGCTGGGTTGGCTCCACCTCCGAGGGGGATGGCTGTTTCTTCTTTTGTTATAGGATATCCTGCCTGTGATTGGTCAGAGGCGGAGCCAATACCCATGGAAGGAACATTAGGAGGAACCTTCTGACAGTAAGAGCTGTTCGGCAGTGGAACACACTCCCTCGGAGCGTGGTGGGGTCTCCTTCCTTGGAAGTCTTTAAACAGAGGCTGGATGGCCATCTGTCGGGGATGCTTTGATCGTGATTTCCTGCATGGCAGGGGGTTGGACTGGATGGCCGTGGTCTCTTCCAACTCTGCAATTCTATAATTCCCTCCCCTCTTCCACATTCTACCATCCCCAGAAAAGGAGGCTTTCAAATAGAGGACTTCTAGCAATGTCAGTGAAAGGACATTTTAAACTGATTTCCTGAAGTAAGGAAAGATGGCAGACCCAGTGGGAAAGCAGAGGAGAGTTACAAATGTGTAGAACATTGCTTGAAGCCCTTGAAGGAGGCAAGGTGATTTCATAATAAAAGTCAAAAATCCACTTGCTCAGCATCACCAATCCAGTTGGTGGCACAGCAAAACTTGCAGTCTGCAGGGAAAGGTTGATTCAAATTTCCCATCTCCTAGGTATGAACTCTGAAGTCATTTCTGGATGTGCTGGGCTAAATAAAGAGATATGCATGGCAACTCTCCCCTTAGAAAATCCATCATGTCACATAAATATAGATCTCTTTCTGTTCTCCGTGGAGTGAGGATCACATGAGCTTCTGCAGCTATGAATTCCTGGGTGCTGTGTCCTGCCATTAATCAGGGGTTCAGCTATAGGGGTGTGAGTGTCAAAATGGGTGCAATGCCTGTTCCAAAAGAATTCTGCCACCAAATGAAATATTCTTCTATTCCCAAATTTCTAGCATCGCAGTAACTTAACATTTCAGTTGAGCATTTAGCAACACAGTTTAGGCATTAAAAAAAAAAAGAAAAAGAAAAGAAAAAGAAAAGGGGGGGCAGGCAAGTTTCCAAAGGAATGGGAAAACCGCAAATGCAGATATGGATTATTTTCACTGTCTCACTCTCTGGATTGCTGGAATTATGGTGACTAAATTAACATTTCATTGAGAATTCTTATTTTGGGGAGCCATGTCCTCATCCCTGCCCCCTCCCATAGCTATACCCTTGCTATTAGCATTCTGTGGACATCCAATAAGCAGAGAATCAGCATAGCAAGAGGACCACCCAAGACAACCTGTAGTCAACATGCACAGATCCACCATACCTGCAGAAGATATATTGTGTCTGAGCCAAATAGAGCATCACAGGTTGATGGAGTGTTGCAGAGTAAATTTTTGATGTAGAGCAGTTACTATGATGTCCCTCTGAGAGTAAATTGTGATGTTTGCTTGCCTGCTCTGCAGTCATATGTGTATAATGAAACCATGCAACATGCTAGTGTTGGTGGGGTTTTTTTGTTTGTTTGTTTTGTTTTTGTTCAAACCAACAGCTGCCCCATTGGAAGATAATTTCCAAGGCTTTCATTATCTTCCCCACAAAGAGAGAGAGAGAGCAAGAGAAAGAGCAAGAGTCCATTTTGAAATAAAAATAGAGTTGTATGTTTGTATTTGAAGCAGAACAGTTCATTATGAAAGGGAATATTTCCTGAATTATCAGCATCACTAATCAAACAAGTCAGCTCCTCACTTATTGTTTGCTTAGATGCTGCTATTCATTCTCTTCCATTTCTTACCCGTCACACACTGGGCACATTGGAGAACATACAATATATTTTACCTTTCAATGGCTGTTTTGTCCAACAAAGGGTTGAATGTAGCCTATGCTGGTTACAGATGTTGGCTCTTACTTAGAAAGGGTTTTAAATGTATTTAACAAAAAAGGAACAGTTCTAGTGAGAGTGAAGCAATTAATATAGGCAACCGGATGCTTTATTATTTTAATACTTGACACAAAATAGAAACATCAGCAGCGGGAGAGAAGAAATGAAGAAATGGAAGAGAGTAAAGCAATTAACATAGGCAACCTGATGCTTTATTATTTTAATACTTGACACAAAATAGAAATATCAGCAGAGGAGAGAAGCTGATAATTATGGTAATCACATAGCAATCACCCAGCCTGTGTCCCATGGTTCAGCCCAGACTGTCACCTTACTTCCCTAAAAGATAACGACTCATAGCTCAGAACAGGTAGGTAATATAGACCCCAGCTTTCTTGGTTCAGGAATTTTATTACAAAAATAGAAAAATAAGCCAGTTACAGAATAAACAAAGACTCTAATTGCAAAAATAGACAAAGGAACCAATTGCAAAATAGTCAAAGTAGCCAATTAGAAATTTGATAAAGTCAATTATAAAATAGTACAAGCATGCTTGGGTTTTAGAATAGAGAGATACAGATCTCTCTATTCTACGTGTCCTCCATGATAGAAGCAGAGCTTTAGTGCCCTCTGAGGAAGAAGCGACTTACTGGGACATTTTCAGATGCGACTTACAGCGGAAGAATCGAGCGGGAGAGCTTTGCCGCTGCAGCGCGGCAGGGGACCCATTTGGTTTTTTAAATTATTTTTGCATTTAATTTCTTTCTTTCTTTCTTTCTTTGATAGCTGGGGGGTATTTTTGAATTTACCTCCCACTCGTTCTCTCATGAAAATGAGCAGGATTTCAACTGGCTGGTTGTAAAGGCAGCCTTTACGATGGCTGCATTTACAGCTGGCTGGCAAGGAGGCAGGGAGCCCGTTCCTGCAGCGGAATGTGGGTAAGTGTGCGAACATTTACCTCCATTCCGCAGCAGGAATGGGATAGGAGGTGGTGGGGCAGTAACGCCGTCCCTGCGGAGAAATCATCTGTGTCACTTCCATTTAGGATTGGAGCCAGCAGCGCCATATTCCTCCAGATTTTATTCACGGACAACTTCCGTGAATAAAATCTAGCAGAATATGGCACAGCCGGCTCCAATCCTAAACGGAAGTGACACAGATGATTTCGCCGCAGGGACAGCATCATCCGAAATGGGTCCCCTGCCGCACTGCAGCGGCGAAGCTCTCCTGCTCGATTCTTCCACTGTAAGTCGCATCTGAAAATGTCCCTGGTCTCAGAGCTTGATCTTTTATAGTCTCATTTTTGGCTACCATGAAGATGTGTCTCTCAACGTACATCAAATAAATACATAGGAATCATGGAGCATAACGGCTAAGCTATGCTACAGTAGGTACAAGCATGTCTATCAACATCCATCAAAGGAATACATGTGAATCATGGAGCATAACAACCAGGCTGCATGCAGGAGTCACAAACGTGTCTGTCAAAGTACTTCAAAAAAATACTTTCAAGTTACCTAGTGAAATGACCAACCATGCAAGAGTAGCTCTGAGACATGACTTTTTAGTGGAGCGATGTGACTTGCTTAGTTAAAGCAACTTCAGACATCTGATTAAATGCCTTGTTGAAAGATGTTTCCCTCTTGACCTGCAGCTGTGTAGCTATGAGGGTGGAGCTTCTTCTCAGTGAGAGCTTCCTTTCAGTGAGAATCTTATAATACAAAATGGATGCTGGAAGCCATTTTAGATAGGCAAACAGGTCCATTCTGTATAGGCCCAATGCTTGCTCTCAAGAATATGGTTGGCTTGTCCACTTACCATGAGGATGATGAATGTATGGCCCTCCTGAAGACATCGGGCTGCAACTCCCATCATCCTTCATCATGCTGATGGGATTTGCACTCCAACAATATCAGAAGGGTAGAATTAAAAGACATAGCCATGTTAGTCTGGAATATCAGTACACAAAGGGATCTTGTAGCACCTTTGGAACTAGCTGAGAGAAAGAAGTTGGAGCATCAAGCTTTTATAGACATAGGACTTTATCAGACTAGTGCCTAAAAATGCTGTAATTCCACTATTGAGGAAAGCAGAAACATAGTGGTATGTTTACAGTAATTATTGCACATTGAAGAAATTGTGTCATACTACACCGTAATCGTGCAATACTACCACCACAGAATCATCACACGACCACCACTAGCAGTTTAAGAATGGGATTTTACTTCTCTGATTTTGTAAGGGCCAGATTTTGGCTGTTCTCATGAGAAGACACAACTTGGTTTAAACACACGATAAACACATAAATAATGAAAGAAATTAACAAATAGACACATAAACATACCAAGCAAATGTGATAATTCATTAAATCCTGTGCATCCTGTGTTCTCGTTGGGAAAGGAGAGGGGAGGAAAGGACTGCCCATTCCTACTGTAATCGCGCGATTGTAGCAGGACATGATTTCGCACACTCACCAATACTGCAAAGAGCAATATTGAGGGCTATTCATGCTTTTTCTTATCAATGAAAACTGACAAGCAATTAACGGGTTGAGCACACATTGACCTGGGAGGACAACAATGTCGTGCAATAACAGAAACCCATTTGTGGTACTGTTGCACTGTAATTCTGCGATTACAACCCCTTCTGATAAAGTCCTTATTCTATATCCTCAGAGAGTTTATGCTCCAACTTTTTTTTTCCAGTTAATCTCAAAAGTGTTAGAAGATCCCTTTCATAGAATCATAGAAGTATAGAGTTGGAAGAAACCACAAGGGCCATCCAGTCCAATCCCCTGCCATGCAGGAATACACAATCAAATCATTCCCGACAGATGGCCATCAAGCCTCTGTTTAAAAACCTCCAAAGAAGGAGACTCCACCATACTACAAGACAGTGTATTCCTCTTCCAAACAGCTCTTACAGATAACATAAAAGTAAATTTGTTTTGTGCTTTTGAGTCAACTCATGGTGACCCTATCCTAGGGTTTTCTTGACAGAGGATGCTTGCTCTTGCCATCCTCTGAATACAACTTCCAGCACCTGCTGTTCCCTGGGCATCTCCCTTCCAAATGCTAACCAGGGCTGACCTCACTTTGCTTCCAAGATTAGACGAGACCTGTTGTCTTAAGGGTATTTAGCCAGATAAAATGAATAGTGCTATACCAGCTATACACCCCATTAAAACAAGCTGAGAAATAGCAGCAGCAGTCAATAGTACAATCAGAAGTATTCCTCAAACCATTTACCATTCTGGCTGGGAATGATGGGAGTGGATGTCCAACACATCTGATAATTCTTGGTTCACAAAGTCAGATTTAAAACATTACTGAATTCATGTATTTTCTTCAACTTTTATGGATTCTTTTAAAAAAATCATACTGAAAAATACAGAATTGTATCAGAAGGCTGAATTTCCCCCATTGCTGACTGAGAGGACACACAACAGAGGCAAGATACGAACCAAGGGCTTTCCTGATTTTTAGCTCAATCTAGTAGGCTGCAATGCTCCTATTTTCCTGTACGCAGAACTCCGCTCTGCACTGTGCAACAAATCTGAATAAGCAGGCATACAAGGTTGCTTGTTTTAGGCAGGTTGCTGTACTAGCTCTGTCCACAGTACAAATCTGCTCCATCTTGTGACAACTGAGTCCAAGCATATCAGAAGAGAACACATTGCCAAAAAGCTCAGCTCAAACCAAGCACTAATGAATAAATGAGCAGTAGCTTGATGCTCAGGAGTCAGAACAAAAGGCAAAGGTGGAGGGCTATGTCACACACAGGAGGTATGGGGCCGACAGGAAATAATTGGCAGAACAATTCTGTTGCTTTCTGCTCTGCATGAGGCAGATGGTATTTTGTAGGATAAATAGAGAGCAAGAGCACAAGAGAGTGCTCTTGGAAAAAATGGATTTCAGTCCTAACTGCAGTCTGCCATTATCTCACTCGGAACAATCAAAAACAACAAGTACTCCTAACCAGCCAGTGCTGCCACCTTATTTCTCACTCTTATGGCCTGCATTTTTATGCTCTCCTGACCCCTTAGGAGTTGCACAAACTAATCATAAAACTGTAGCTTTTATAAGATGACCATCAATATAAGGCCATGGAGGTATGGCAAAAAGAATTTGTCCCTCTCCAATGTAGTCATTTGTGGCTTATGGGCAGTATCCAAAATGGTGGGTGTGTCAGGGATGATGGGAGTTGTAGCTCTTCACTTCTGGCTCAAACTCACCACCTTGTTATGCAGCAGAGCCAACCAGCTTAGATCAGTAGTTAATGCTTTCCTCCAAAGCAGCAGAGTTTCAGAGAATAGGCTGAAGATCCTGACAAACTCTCCAAGCCTTCTCACTCTTCTCCAGGTGTCTCCAAAACGTCTCCAGGATTCACTCAGGCAACTCAGTAGTTTTATATAAAACCTACTTTATTCTTCTATATAAATATACTATGTGGTCAACAAATCACAATCTCTACACATTACTCCACCTCTACTCCACACTACTCCAACTCTACTCAACAACAATACATTGGCAAACATTGCAATTTTATAGCCATTGTTTATCACCACCCACTAGTTAGTTTCCACCCAGTGGGTGTGTACTTCCATTCTGATTGGTCCATGTAGTTCCACCCATGCTTAAGACCAACCCATGTATTTCAACATTTCACCTTGTACACTTAATGATTCTCAGGTGTTTCCAATCTGCATTCAGTACCTCTGTCCTTGGCTCTCAGGACTTCTAGATTACATTAGCAGTTTCACCTGTGTAGCTTCATAATTGCTCTTGCTTAGTCATTGTGACTTTCACATACATATTTTATTTCTTTCACTGTATGTCCCATGTTGCATTTTCCTTAACAGGGTGTACACAAGGAAGTAGCTTCCACAAACAACAGGGACAATTTCCCTCCCTCTTGCTGCCCCCCCATGTGCTTCAAACCTCACCCACTTCCTCCCCAAACCCTGGGCTGATTTACATGGCAGATTTATTGCGGCAACTTGCGCTTTAATTCTTTTCCGCATCTGTGCCAGTCAAGTTTTTTTTCTAATTATGCCACTTTTTCATTCATACTTCAAAAAGTGTGGGGGGGCGTGGCCTCCCAAGCAGAGGCAGGCTTTATGGGGAAGGGCATAGACCTTCCTTTGAAGCCCTGCATTTTCGAGCTAAAGAAAGACTCACAGACTGCCAAAATAGCGGTGGGGGGGGGGGAGATCAAAGAAGTGGCTCTGTTTCTTTCTCTCTCTAAATCTGCCTGTAAATGAACTCAGCAATCTCTCTGCTGAAAGACGTTGCTGCCATGCCGAGGATCCTAAGGTGAACCTATCACAAGTTTTTTCAGCACAATTTGTTTAGTCAGGGTTCACAGACTTGCAAAATAGCAGAGGATTTTTGACTCTCCCTCCCTGGTCCCTCTCCCTCCCCCCTCTCTCTCCCTCCCCCAAACAGAGCTGACAGATGGGAACTTTATGACTGAAAGGTCTTGGGAATCCTTTTTCTTGGCAGACCTTCTGCAAAATAGCAGAAAGAATTTTTCAAAGTTTCCTGAACGCTACTGAACTCAGTCCCCCTCTTTTAAGCCTGCCCCTTGCATCAGAGCAACCAATCACAATGCAGATCTGCTGCAACCCTTAACGGAGTGGTAGTTTACACTGCCAATAAAGTGCTACATTGCAAATATACCTGCAAAAGTAGCGACATCCCTTGCCACGCTATATTTGGGTGTTTTACCTCCCCCCCTTCTGAATGAAGCGATGCTGTGCTGCGATCCGTGTGAACTATGAGCTATCTTAGCGGTATATTTAGAGGAATATTTGCCCGTGTAAACGTCCCCCAGGAGACTGTCCAGAGCAGGTTGTTACTGCCAAGAGAGCCACAAGACAGAAGGTCTGAAAACTCCAACACCAAGTCAAGCATCAGGCTGGATGTAGGCATTTATGTTGTAACCATTGGCCATATCAACTAATATTACTTGTAGATATAGATTTGTATGTAGTTTATTTGCTATAGCTTCCAAAAAAACGTTTACAACAAAAGTTTTGAAAGCTATTGCTGTACACTGTAAATTTGATCAACTGATCTGATCAGTGTGTTCAGTCTCTCCCGCCTTTTTTATCTCCTAACAATTATTTGACTGATCTGCTGATGTTGTGTGTTAATGCTTGATACTTTGCCAAGAGTTTAAAATACTATAAGGTCAGTGAAATGAATTGCTTATTTAGATTGTTATGCTACATTTTGAAATTAATTTATACTTGACTGTTTGTTATAATGATGATCTGAAATACATTTCTGTTCTTATATTGTGTGCTCAAACATTGAGAGACAGCATGGTGTAGTGGTGTAGTGGATTCTTGACGACCAGGGTTCAGATCCCTTCTCTGTCATGGAAAATAACTGGGTGACCTTGGGCAAGTCACACTCTCTCAGCCTCAGAGGAAGGCAAAGACAAACTCCCTCTGAACAAATCTTGCTAAGAAAACCATAAGAGAAGATTGCCCGTAAGTCAGAGCTGGCTTGAAGGCACATAACAACAAGTTTTGGCCACTTCTGTATGGAAAAATGGAATATTAATGATGATGATGGTGATAAATAACTATAATAAAATAATTGTTATTAACAATGTCAGCAACAAAGATTGGGAAGTATCTTTCCTAGTTTTAATTTTCTGCTTAATGGTAATTAATAGCCAATGATATAACCATTGCAAGTGCATTTCAAATACCACTCTATTGCAGGCTTGTTGCGGGAGGAATCATAAATATGAGGTTTCTGTATCCTTTGTGGTCATTTTGAGTTAAAGCCAGTTTAATTGGCTTTAACATGTTTAATTGGCTTAATTGTGTTAAAGCCAGTTTAATTGGCTCGGAGCGTGGTGGGGTCTCCTTCCTTGGAGGTCTTTAAACAGAGGCTGGATGGCCATCTGTCGGGGATGCTTTGATCGTGATTTCCTGCATGGCAGGGGGTTGGACTGGATGGCCCTCGTGGTCTCTTCCAACTTTGCAATTCTATGATTCTGTGATTCTAATTGTTTCTGGAGAGCTCAGCACTCATCATGAACAACAGGGCACTAATATAAAATGAGAGGAGTGCTTCCTGCTTTAGGATTAATAATTATATCTCCCCTCTTGGACATGAATGCCTTTTCTCACATTGATTTTTTTTTTTTTGAGCATGAAGCAGATCAGAGATGGGTAGCTTTACACTGGGAGAATGTACATTGTGCGTACATCTCTGAAGAGGGTCAGCAGGAGCATATTCAAACAGTGCTCTAGAATCAGCACCTGTGTCGTATGCTCCAGTCAGCAAGTGATCCAGGAATGAGGTGGCTGGAGCGTAAGAGTTGTCAAGGAGTTAATTCAGTCCAGGTCAGTCACAGGGTATCCAGTAGGATGAAGGGAGAAGCAGTAGAGTGGTCTTCAGCTGGTTCAGAAAGTGTTCAGCAAGTCAGTAGTTCAGATAAACAAAGCCAGCAAGAAACAAAACAGAGTTGTAAATCATAGCCAGTCCAAGGTCAGGAAAAACAGAACACCAAAGGGTACTGCCAGCCACTGTGAGGAATACTACATGGCCTGTTGTTGCACTATGCATTAGTAACAGTATCAGAAGTGAAACTATTCTGATCAGATGATGTCGCCCCCCCACTTCAGAGCTTGTACCGTTTGTGCTGAATCCCAGAAGCATTTTTTAAAATTCATGGGCACTTGGAGTCAATAAAAGTAATTCCGATGTAAAACCAACATGATTTACTATGCAGTAGTAGCTTTCCGCAATTGCAACTAGATGATGTGAGCACACACAGCAGGAGTGGGCACGCCTGCTCCGCCCACAGTTCCCCAATCTGTTGTTTCTCCCGCTTCCCTGGCATTCAACTTCCGCTGGACTCACTTCATTCCCGAGTTATCCAGTAATTTTTTAACCCCAAATTTGCAAAATTCCGCAGCTGCTTAATTTACCAATACTTGCACTTAATACATTTAGTATAATGTTTCTTTACCACTAAAAATAAATGTACTCCTCTCCTGATGCTTTGAAACCCTTGCCCCTTTCCCATCCCTCGTCTGCTATCAACCCTTGGTTTCCCTGATCTGTCAGATATGTGGAACTATGCAAATTGGGAGGCTCTGGGCATTTAAATAACCAAAAACCTCTTTTGCAAAAATGTAACAAAGGACAAAGAGGAGAGTCACTCCACAAATCATTCAGCTCATAGGGTGTTCTGCTCCCTTACCCTGTAAGAGCCTTGTTGGCAAAGCAGGTAGTGTGTTGGTCTCATAATCAGCAGGTTGTGAGTGTGAGGCTCACAGGGGGCAAACTTTTTTTTGCTCATTTATCATTTTTAGCATTTTAGCATTTCTTTCCCCCTCCTCTTCTTCCTTGGCAGTGCAATTAAAATGACTTTTTGCTCCCAAAGGGGTGAATGTGGGTGGATAAATTGCTCTGATCTTTATAAGGCAAGGAAAAAATAGGAAAGCCATTCATGGTTGCTTGGATGCAATGTTTGATCAGTTAGAAAAATGCCACCTTGAAACAGAAAGTAGACTTTTAAAAATTATTGCCCAGAATCCTGTATCAGCTACTTAGGACATTTTTAGACACAATTTTCAACAGCAAATATCCCAAAACAGCTCTGTTGCTGCCGCGCGGCAGGGGAGCGGTTTTGGATGACGCCGTCCCTCTGCTGAACACCTCCATGTCACTTCCGTGATAGAAGGGAGGAAACCGCATCATATTTCATTCATGAATGTTGCCCATGAGTGAAATATGACACGGTTTCCTCCATTCTGTCATGGAAGTGACATGGAAGGGTTCTGCAGAGGGATGGCATCATCTAAAACGGCTCCCCTGCCACGCGGCAGCAATGGAGCTGTTTTGGAATATTTGCTGCCGAAAATCATGTCTGAAAATGTCCTTAGTTTAGTATCAGGTGTGCTTGTAGCTCTTTGAAAACCTGTTGTTCCATTTCAGAAATGGAATGGAGGGCACTGTGCAATAGGTAAGGCTTGTATTCCAGAATACTTCTGCTTTGTTATGTCATGGTACAATCACTGAAAAGTACTCTCATGTAGTATTCTCCTGTTATACTTGGCAGCACAACCCTGACTTGGGTGCCCTGCTGGTTCAGGTGTGAGGCAAGTGAAATCACTACACAACAGTCCTGGGCTCGAAAAAGAAGGCTATTTTATTAATGACAACAGATAGAAAAGCAGAATAGGCATACTTTTATTAATCAAGCAGACAGAAAGGAGACAAAAAGACACATACACAAGCCTGCTATGCAGAGTTGCACACAGCTGCAGAGCAAAAGCCTTTGTCCAACGTCACTTTATATATGTTTTTTTTCTACTGAACCTCTGAGAAGATTATTGACTGGCCCAGGAGGAGAAGGGGGAACTTTCCCATGCCAATTAAGAGGGGCAAATCTTTTCATGCCAATTACTGCACCAGGTGCTGGGATGTATTAGAATATTTTTATCTTGTTGGCCTTAGGATAACATTTTTGTCTCCTCCCGCACCCTCCAGCTGCGGAGAGAAAACTCTCCTTGACCCATTCTCTTACAGGTAAACAAGGCCTACAGTGTCAAGTGCAGCCTGAACCATCTTTTGCTAAGGCCATAGACACAGGGCCTAACAGTCACCAAGAAGAAGGAAGCAATAGGCTGCCAGGGAGTGGCTGAGAGATTTATGGGCAGATGTTTCAAGACACTAGGTGCCTAATCAGGTCAGTGTCTGGGAATGACGTAATCTCTCTTTGGAGATTTTCAGACAACCTATTTGTTCCGTTGCAGGCATGGAACAGAGTCTCTGAAAGATTTCTCTTTCAGATGATGTTCGCCTCTTCCATACCCCCAATGTGACCATTCTGTTTCCCTCTCCCCCATGATATTTCAATCACGGGGAGAAGTCGTTAATGACCATCCTGTTCCGTTTCTGTAACAGAATCAGGGTGTCCCGAAAGGTGTCCCATTCCTCTCCTGCAATGAGGGGAGGTCCATTCTGCCAGGAATGGGATATCTGGCTAAGTGGGACCCTTCCCCCCCCCTCCCCGGGTTACTTGGTTTTTTTATTTATTTATTTTTGCATTTAATTTCTTAATTTGACAGCTGGGGGAGTTAATTTTGAATTTCCCTCCTGCTCATTCTCTTGTGAGAACGAGCGGGATTTCAGCTGGCCGGTTGTAAAGGTAGCCTTACAACGGCTTCATTTATGGCTGGCCAGCAAGCAGGGAGGAAGCCCATTCCTGCAGCAGAATGGAGGTAAATGTGTGAATATTTACCTCAATTCCGTTGCAAGAACGGGAGAGGAGGTGGGGGGGCAGTAATGGGGCTTTTGGCCCCGGTCTGAAAATCTCCTTTGTCTCATCCATCGCTGGATGAATGATGGTAACGGGTCATCTACAGCCTCCTGCTGAGGAATACCAGCCCCTGCATCAACCCCCGATTCCTCAGACTCAGAGAGACCATCGTTATCAGGAGCTGCAGATTCCTAGCAATCTATGTCCTCCCTCCATCTGAATCTTTGGACACCAAATGGTGAGAAGTCGAAGGCTTTCACAGCTGGCATCCATAGGCTTTTTGTGGTTTTTTTCCGTGCTGTGAGGCTTTGTGTTCTGGAAGAGTATATTCCTGACATTTTATCTGCATCTGTGGCTGGCATCTTCGGAGAATGGTTGGGTAGGGGTGTGTGGGGTTTATATACTGTGAGTCTCTGTTGGAGAGGATATGTAAATTTGTGTATTTGAACGGCTAGTTCCTAGGGTGGGAAGGTATGCAAGGAGGATAAGTGTCTGTTTGGCTAATGGTCCATTATCTGCTGGAAATCCCCCTGTCCCTGGGTGAAGTTTGCTTGCTTGTGTTGAGTTTTTATTTTGGTGTTTTTTCAGGACTGATAGCCATACTTTGTTTACTTTAAGGGTTTCTTCTTTCCTGTTGAAGTTGTCCAGGTGTTTGTGGATTTCAATAGCTTCTCTGTGCATTCTGACATGATAGTTGTTGGCCTGGTTCAGTGTTTTTAAATAACGTTTTGTGTCCAGGTTGGTTTATAACATGTTCTACTACTACCGATTTTTCTGGCTGGCTCAGTCTGCAGTGTCTCTCATGTTCCTTGATTCGTGTTTGCACACTGCGTTTAGTGGTCCCTATGTAAACTTGTCCACAGCTGCATGGTATGCAGTAAACTCCTGCGGTCGTAAAAGGGTATTTTTTGTCCTTCGCTGAGCGTAGCATTTCTTGGATTTTCTTGGTTGGTCTGTAGATTGTTTGGAGGTTGTGTTTCCTCATCAGTTTCCCTATTCTGTCTGTGACTCACCAAAGGGTGAGTTATGACACGCTGCTTCCTCCTATGCTCTTCTGTGCATGATTCAAGGTGCTCATGATATCTTACTGTCACTCCCCCAACCCTGAGGTTCTACAATGCTCTGGACAAAGTTCAGATGAAGAGGCGGTTGGGACTTCTTCTCTCACACAATAGCTTTTACCACCTTCTCCTTTGTCCTCTTGGCCAAAGAATGAAGCTCTACCACCTGTAGATTCAGATAATGAGTTTTCAGCAACTGCCCCTCATCCCCCTTGACCTTGCAAAAGCCAAATAATTCAGACTCAACCAAAAGCCCTTTAGCAAACACAGCTGGCTCCTTCGAGGAGGTGGGGCCCAATGCAGTACAAGCCTTGCCTGATTTTAAAAGGCCTCTGCTTCCTGTTGAGGCAGCAGCTCGCTATGTGAAAAGGCGGTAGAAACCCTTAGGAGGTTTCTAGGGTCCTGATTTCTACTTCAAGTAGCCTTGGGTGATCACCAAAAATCCTTAGCCCCATTTGAGCAAGATAGCAATTAATCTTAGGCCTCCCTTCCTTTTATCCCTATCGGCATATTTTTTAGATGTCTTTGTTTCCATATTTTATCCCATTCATGATCTCCAATTTTTTGTTTCAAGTCTTCCTCCCATATTCTCCTTAAATATTCCCCTTTGTCTTTTTCCCCCTTATTTTTTATTAATATTTTATATAATTCACTTGTAATACCTTTCATACTTTCATTATCATCCCTCTTTTCACCTTTTTTCACCAAATTTTCAAATTTTGTAAATTCCCTTATTTCTTTATGATTCTTTTTCCAATTTTTAATCCATTGTTCTAACTGTATGCAATTAAACCATGAAATTTTCATTCCACATAATTTCTCTCTTATACTCCCGTTCTCATCCATCCATCCCTCTATTTTATCTAGTCCTCTTTTCTTTAATTCCTTTCCCATTTTTTCCTTCAAATTATTTGGGAATTTTTGTTCCATTATAACCAGTGTTAATATTGAATCAATAGGCAAAAATTCTCTCTTATATTTATACCATATTTCCCATATATTTTGCAGAAATGGGTTCTCAATTCCTTTAATTTCCTTTTTTGTAAAATTATCAAAAAATATATTCCATATTCTCTTTTCTATTCTCCCTGTTTCTATCTCTAACCATTCTAAATCCCCCTGTCCTACAATTCCTTCTATAACATATCTCAATTGATTAGCTTCATAATATCCTTTTATTTTGGGAAGACCAAGTCCTCCCTCCTTCTGTGATATATACCAAAATAATTTATTTAATCTTCTCCTTTTCCCTCCATTACAATATTTATTCAGCATATTTTGCCATTTTTTCAATTCTTCTTCTGATACTTTTATTGGTAACATTCTAAACAAAAAAATTAGTTTAGGTAATATTTTCATTTTAACTAAAGCTACTCTTCCAAACCATGATAGTTGAATATTTTTATATTCTTCCAACTTCTTTTCCATTTCTTTCCTTAGTACCATAATATTTTTCTCTTCTAATTCTTTTAAATCTTTTGTAATATTTATTCCTAAATACTTAATATTACTTTTTAATCTTACTTCTATTGTTTTCTCTTTTACAAATACATTTTCTTCTTCCTTAGTATAGTTAAACAACATCATATCTGATTTATTCCAATTAACCTGTAAGCCTGTCATCTCACCAAATACTTTTAAATGTTCTTTAATTTTTTCTATTCTGTTAATCAGTTCCTTAATTGTTAACAATGTATCATCAGCAAACAAGCTTATCTTATGTTTTGTTTCTACTCCAGTTCCTAGGCCTCCCTTCCTAAGATGCCTCCTTGAGTCATAATACACTAGGAACACCCTCTTTATGTCATCATTAATCTATGTATCAGGTTCATTCAAGAAGGGTATAAAGCAAGTGTGAGGAATTTCATTCATTCTCAGCCCCACGTACCACCGAGCTTTGTGTGCCGGTTATCATCCAAACTTAGACCATGAGCAGCACACAATGCCTTTGGCCAGTGCTCACCTAGCGCCAGGCGAATCATGTGGATGCTTTACCCGCCACCTGACTAGGATGGCAAGTGGTATGTGAAGTGATAAAGGCAACAATGTGAAGTGATAAAGGACCAGGAGAGAGGGAATAGGCAGAATGGGAGGATGGTTACCAGGGAGATGGGAGGCCATGGGGAGGGGGCAAGTACAGAATTAGTACATCAGTTACATAAGTTTAGGCACATAGGAGAACCAGAGAAGAAATGAAGAAAGATTTCCATAGGAGGAGGAACTGAAGCTGCTGCATCAATTACTTTAAGCACATAAATTATACTGTTGGCTTGTATACACATTTCTTATTCACCCTAAATATTTTGATTCTGGTATTATTTAAATAAACTACTCCTTGAGGAAAAGTCAAGAAGCACATTTATTTTCAAACAGAAACCACCATTATTATTATTGTTGTTGTTGTTATTGTTATTGTTATTGTTATTTCTTACCTGCCTTTTCCCATGGACTGAGGCAGGAACAGCAAATTAACATACAACTTATAACATCTGTTAAAACACACACAATATCTATTAAAATGCATAACATCAATTTAAAAGAGGTTGGAACATATTCACCCGTTGAAAACATTTAAATGGACATGGCTATTATTGTGCAAAAAATATAAAATGTTTTTTGTCACAAGAGGCAAGTCAAAAGGAACATAGGGAAAAAGAACTTCCATATTCAGTCGTAGGCTACCTACAGACATATCTTCAGTGGCAGGCTTCATCTGAATGGGGTAGTCATGCGGTGAAGTTGGAACTAACTGTGATACCGTAGCACATCCCTCTTGCCTAAATGATGTGTCTGCTAAGGTTGTGGCCCTTAATAGCTGCAATTTCCCAGCACCTTGAGAGAACGGGAAGCTCTTGACACAAAATGTTAAACTGAAAGGTGTTGTTGTTGGACTATGTATATATTCCTAGTGAACCATATTTGGGGCTTGTGTTTGGAAGAGAGTAGCAGAGGCAAGGAGACTCTTTGGAGTATGAACTGTTACATATGTGGGAGACGGGTTGGAGAAAGGAGGATTGGGGTGACTGGGTGGATTGAAAAAAGGAGCCCTGGTGGCGCAGTGGTTCAATGCTGGTACCGCAGCCACAACGTTGTGAGTTCAATCCCAGAGGGCTCCAAGGCTGACTCAGCCTTCTATCCTTCCATAGGTCAGTAAAATGAGTACCCGGCTTGTTGGGAGCAGTTAGCTAACACATTGTAAACCAGTTAGGGCGTGCATTTCACTGATAAGTGGTATAGAAATATAAATGCTACTAGCGATATACCTGGTGTAGCATACACCGTTCCCCCTGATGCCCTCCCCAAGCCCCCCCGTGCACACACACACATGCATGCACACACGTGTGCAGCTCCCTCCCTCCCCCACTTCCTCCCTCCCCCCATGGCACCTGCCCCCCTGTGGCCCTCCCCGAGCTCTCCACACACACACACACACACACACACACACGCACACAGCTCCCTCCCTCCATCTCCCCCATGGCACCTGCCCCCCATGGTCCGCCGAACCCCCCATGCACACACACACATGCATGTGCTGCTCCCTCCCCACCCCCACTCCCTCCCTCCCCCCTGTGGCACCTCACCCCCCACCCCCAACGCAGGCCTTGGTACTCCCTCCCCCCTTCCCCAAGCTCCCCACACACACACACACACACACACACACCATCCCCCACACACATCCTGCTATTCACGCCTTGATGCCATGTTTACACTGGACACAGTTCACATGTTCCCACCCCCAGTGTGCTGATTGGCTGCCCAACCAAGCTGTGATTGGTTGGTCAGTTTCCTAAGCAGCCAATCAGCACACTGGAAATGGCAACATACCCAAGAGAATTTTATATATATAGATTGCTATTGCTACTGCTACTGCTACTGCTACTGCTATTGCTATTGCTATTGCTATGGAGTGGGAAGGAAATTGGGAGTGGGAAGAAGATGGGGATGAGCTTCTACAAAAGATTACTTGTTCTAATCACTTTCATCCTAGCTTTTATTTTATTGAGAAGTCGTTTTTATTATTCTTTAAATAAGTCCTTGATAGGAGCCAGTATGGCATAGTGGTTTGAGTGTTGGATTACAACTCTGGAGACCAGGGTTCAAAACCCTGCTCAGCCATGAAAACTCACTGGGTGACTTTGGGCAAGTCACACACTCTTAGCCTTAGAAAATCCTGTGATAGGTTTGTCTTAGGGTGTTACCCAAATTGGTGGGGTCCATGGTAGACCCACTTGTGACACTACAATTGTGATACTAAATTGGGGGATTTTAATTAGCTCAAAGGTATGGCTGTGAGAGGTCGGATAACTTGTGAGATCTTTACACCTGTGTAAACCAGTTCTAACTGACAAGACTCCAAGTTTAAAGTGAAATAAAATGTTTTTATTGGGAAATAACATGGAAGCATTCACACATGCACTCATGCTCACAAGGCAACCACACAAGACTAAGGAAGAGTCAAGGCAGAAAGATTTGGATAGACAAATAGGTTCAGGGGATGTATGGGCTATAATTACCAGTCCTGGAGAGCAGAGGTTCGGGGCAGCAAAGCAGGCTCAGGTGAGAATCTGAGGGTGCCACAGCAGTCTGGCAGCGTGGTGGTATATGAAGAACTGGGCACACTTGGCTGTTGTTTGGGACTAATATTTATACCCAATTTCGTATCCTGAAGAGGTGTTTGAGGGATGTTTGAGTGTAAAACAATACTTGGATGGGTTTCCCACAGTTAAACAAAGGAACCCAAAACTTCATTAATTGCCTGTAAAGGCTGAGATATTAAGGTTGATGGGTTTATGGGAGTCTCCTTATTGTGGGAGAGTTAAGGTGTGAGGGAAAACACTTGGAGGGATAAGGGTGTTCCAGTCACCATTTGTTTGTGAGTATGACTCACTGTCAAGAGCATCCAAGAGGGTATTAGCACATTCCACCTTGATCACTCTAATAAGGGGCTCTGCTTACTCCTATCTTGGGCGTGTCTGTTGGGAATTTCCAAGATATCTCCATTAGGTCTTGGAAGGCCTTAACTTGAACCCACTTTCAGTCTTCCCCTGGCTACCCTAAACCTTGTGAAATGTCCAATATTACCAAATTATGGGCATTTTCAGACAGCATTTTAGCGTGCCTACCACGGGAGGAGCTCCTGGGAGAGGGACAGCGCTCTTGTGCAGCAGGGGGTCATTTTCGGATGCTGCCGTCCCTCTCCCGAAACCATCAGTGTCACTTCCGTGAAGCATCGGAAACCGCAGAGCCATATTTTAATCATGGAAGTTGCCCGTGATTAAAATATGGCTCTGCGGCTTCCGATGCTTCATGGAAGTGACACTGATGGTTTTGGGAGAGGGACGGCAGCATCTGAAAATGACCCCCTGCCATGCAAGAGCGCCGTCCCTCTCCTGGGAGCTCCTCCTGTGGTAGGCATGCTAAAACGGTGTCTGAAAATGTCCTATGAATTATTGGAGGGAAGGGATGTAAGGCATGGTAACAAGGGTCGCCATGTTGGAAATGACTTGAAGGTACACAACAAGAAAATTGCTAGTGATGCCCACGTTTAAAAGGTTCAAAGTTGAAAATCTAGCCCTATACCTAAAATACCACAGTGTTGTTAGCTCAAAAGAAACTTTTCCCCCCCATTTTTATCGGTATGAGTAATGCATTTCTATAATTTTTGGTATTTGCTAAACAGGCCCAAACAAACAAATAAACAAGGAGCATGTCTCAAAGAGAAATGCCTTCATTACACCTCTGGAGCTGTTCGTGTTTGAAGTTATTGGAGGAAGGGCAGGCAACAGAGATTCATTTTTTGTTAAAAGCCCCATTGCTTTGTTAAAAACAGAAAAAGAAACCCCGTGAAATTGCACAGTTATTGATTTGCTCCCTAGGAAGCATTCTCTAGGAAGAAAAGGATTAATTTGCAGATGAAGAAGAGACATTGGCACATGGTGTGTAGATTAGCCTGCTGTTAGAATAGCAATCCTTTTCATCTGGCACAGCTGTTGTTTTCCACACTAGTAGAATGCACGATCCAGACCAGAAATCTGAGTAGGGCTCAGAGTCATTACCCTGCCATGTTCTTTCGCTTTGATGATACGTAATGTCATTTCCCAATGTTTATTAGCCATTTTCACTGAATTCTACCAGAGCATGTCACCGCTGGCTTCAGCATTAATTCATCTAAAAAAGAAGGGTGGTCAGGTTTCCTACTTTGCAGAGATGCATGTCTTATTTTGAAGAAAGTTAGTGTTGCTGGGAACCTGCCAGAAATACTAATTGGCTTCAAAATGAGGTGTTTCCGGTGCACCCTGATTAAAGCAAAAGTACTTGATCGATGCAGCATGATGGTAGCACGATGGTAGCGGGGTGCTTTCCCTGGTAGGCTGCAGGATAGATAGCACTGTCCTCCTCAACCTCCATGCATTGGTCACCTCTCATTTAACTTAGAGCTGTTCCCAGATTTGCATCTATAAGGACTATAAGGCTGAAATCACACGATTATAATGGGATAGTAGCACAAATGGGTTCCCATTACCAGACAGCATCATTGTCTTCCCATGGTCCATGTGTGCTCCACCTGTTAATTACTCATAACTTTTCACTGAAGGGCAAAACCCATCAATAGCTCTCAATAGTAGTCTTTTTGCAGTATTGATGAGTGTGTGAAATCATGTCCCACTGTAATCGCATGATTCCAGTGTGAATGGGCAGTCCTCTTTCCCCCTCCCCTTTCCCAACAAGAACAGATAATTAAACTTCTGGGGAAGAACATGAAGAGAACCTACAAGACACTCTTTTGATCAACTGTTGCCTTCTCTTACTACCTTTTAATGTTTGTTTAAGTATTTATTTGTGAATTTCTTTGGTTATTTATTTGTTTTTAGTGTTTTAGAGCAAAGTCTCACGTCCTCTCGTGAGAACAGCCAAAATGTTGCTCTTGCAAAATATAGGAAGTATTCTTAAACCACTAGTGGTGATTGTGCAATAATCCTGTGATAATTCCAAGTGATTACGGTGATGTGCAGTAATTACTGTAATCATGCCACTATGTTTCCGTTTTCCTCAATGGAATTACAGTGTTTTTAGATTCTAATCTGATAAAGTCCTAAATATAAATGACCATCCAAAAATATTATGTGAATCTTTGATCCCTTTGGGTAAAGCATTTTCTCTTTTCTGAGGAAGTATAAATGGCTACTATACTGATAAGGAGGCCATCTGTCAAAAGAGTTCACACAGACATGCATGTACACACATATTACACACACTTTTGTTCAGGTCAGGTGATTTTGATCTGTGCATGGAACCAGTATTCTGTAAGGAAGATGGCTTGGATCTAGGCTTTGTGGGGCTTCAGGCAACACACCTTGGATGGGCCCATCTCTTCCTTAAATCTATTGCTGCTGCCTGTTCACTTGCCTTATTGCTCTGGCTGCAATCCACCCTATTGCCCTCAAAAAGAACACAATGCAAGTGGAAGAGGCTGCCATAGAACCTCACTCTTATCAGCGCTTATGTGAGAGCAGCTCAACAGCCACTGATAGCAAGGAAGGGGAAGAAACATGCAGTAGGGGTCTTGGTGGCGCAGTAAGCTAATACAACCAAACTGCAGCCAAAAAACTCATGTTAGATCTGAGTTTATAAGTTTGATCCCAGCGCACCCCCCCCCCGGGTTGACTCAGCCTTCCGTAACTCAGTAAATGAGGACCAGCATATTAAGAGTTGACATACTGTGAAACAGTTAGATAACGTTTCCAAAGGAAAAAACAACAGCAATGTCACTTATTAATGTACAATGCATTCAGCAAAATAAATGGTCACTCCTGCAGCGTCACTGCATGTCAGCAGCACTATCTACTGGTGTTCATATTGTCTGCATTATATTGTACAAATATGTATCTGTTTGAATTCTATAAACTGTATCAGCCTTGAACTGTATTCTTTGAACTGTACTGTGATAAATTGCATTGTGTATTGTGTATTGATTATATGTTGCAATGTATGTACCCCACCCCAATCCTGAGGGGAGAGGCAGGTAAATAATAATAATAATAAGTATGTCAGTGGAACTGGCAATCCACCCAGGCATTTAACATAAACTTTAAATGGGCTGTTTGGTGTGCTAAACGTATCCCCCAGAATAGGTCTTTGATATCTCCTTTAAAGTTCAGAATACACTCTGGAGCAGATTAAGTGCTCCACTGACATGGGAGCTACCAGAAAGCTTCAGGGATGGCAGAGTGGATTAGGTTCCCAGTAATGGCAGCCCTTGGGCTAGCCCTGAAGCATCCTGGATTTATAAATATTTGCATCAAAATGCATACATCACTCGGGGGGGGGGACTAGACTGGACTGTACAAGCAAATATGCATTGCAGTGTTCTTTTTTATAATGGTTAGTTTTATAGTTGGGATTTCTAGTCAAAATGTGCAATAGAAACAAGCATAATTCCACAAATTTCATCAAGGGAAGTGTAAAGCAATTCAGATTAAAAAAAAACAAGAAAAAAACCCAAACAATAAAACCATATGGAAAACAGCTTTAGACCCGATATACCACAGAACAACATTGATAGATCCAAAGGATCAAATATTATGGTTTCTGAACATTTTATCAATATTAGTGCACAGTGCTTGCTTCCAGTAAACCACTTCCTTAACAAGCATTTTTCTTAGAAATAAGCCTCTCAGTGTTTTCAGTGTGTCATTCTTCCACTTCTTGCTTCAGTTTTGGGCTACACCAAATGTTTACTGTCATTCATACTGTTTTCTCATCCATATTATTCCTTTTCTCTTGTCTATATGACCAGAAATAATACATACATATTCACACAATTGCACATTCGCACCAGATGTGTACTGTCTGGGATGGTCAACGGAAGCGTGTGAATACGAGGGGGATATCGAATTGATAATGCAAATGGGCAGGCATTCATATTGTCTTAATGGAATGATTTGAATGTGTGGAGAAATGTCAATCAATATTGTGTTCATGTGAGTACCCACCTCTGTTGTCACCTACTGTCTGGAAAAGCAGCTCAAAATGCCAGCAGGATAAACAAGGGCTGGGAAAGAAGCCAAGGTTCTGTTTCTTTGAGAAGCAGCAATACAGGCAAGAAGGCGCACAGAGAAGAGTCCAGAATACACTCCAAAGGTAAGGCTTACAGAAGACAGCGTTGTCCAGAAGTCGGTCCGTGGGTCAACAGGATCAGGCAACAGGGTAGTCAGGAACAGTCCAACGTCAAGGCATGAGTCAAGACAGCAAGGATTCAGGTACTGAAGTCAGCAGGAAGCTTTCTCCAGGGATATCAGTTGATCTCTGACAAAGCCTCCTTTGCCTCTTCCAGCCTATATAAAGCAATTAAGGCTTTGCCAGGTGTTTCTTAACAAGCAAGTTCTTTTCATAAATTCTCAGAGATCTCCTTTGAGCTTCCTTTTGAGCTCGCTGCTGGGTATACTATGGTGGAAGTTAAGTCCCTCTCCTCTTCTTCTTTCCTATCTGAGTGGGCAGGATTCTCTGCTGGAACTGATGCCAACCCACTCAGACCAGGCTCCTCCTCTGCTTGAGCCTCTAGGTTGGCAGGGTTCCCTGCTGGCACAGGTATAGATAAATCTGTGCCAGGGTCCCTAGGTATGCTCCTGGCCATGTCCTCCTCTTCCTCTGATTCTAGCCTCATCAGGCTCATGGGGCATGACACCCACTTCCTCCTGCCACAGTGCCCTGTTGGTTGTCGTCTTTCAGGAGGAAAAATGTGGGGAGGGTATATATACCCATTGTGACAGTCACCATTGCTCTGCCCATTTCTTGTTATTGATAGTCTCCGGTAGCATGCACTCAGTTGTTATCAGCTTTTTCTGGTTCCAGCTGGTTTTCTGTGATTTTTGATACCCAACAGCTTTTGCAAAGCTATACCCAACAGCTTTTCTAAAAGCTATTTTTTAAAAGATCCTATTTCTATGTCCTTCAGCGGTATTTTTGTTCCCACCATTTTTGATAGCACTGTTCCCATGTTATGGAGGGTGTGATGGAGCTGTGCCTCTCTGTTTTGGCACTGATCCAGACTACAATGGCATTGCCTGACTCTTTTGAGATCCAGCACCATCAGTTTAGAGTTTGCTGTCTCGGTGCCTTGGCGAGAGCCAGAAGCATCAGGTGGCTGCTAGCCACAGAGGAAGGTGGTGATGATGATGAGGAGGAGGACTACCTCGTCTTGTGGCCATTGTGATTGCAGGGTCACAACAGAGCCTCAGACGATACCATCGCTGGTGGGTTTACCCAACCAGTGAGGAGTGGTATGAGGTCTTTGTGCAAACTGTATGGTCAGATGAGAGATGGGAAGTGAACTTCTATATGACCTGGTCCATTTTTAATATGTTGGTGGAAGCCCTGTGGTCTGAGATCACCAAGCAGGACACCAACATGTGGGAGGCCATCACACCGGACAAGAAAGTTGCCATGACTGACTGCATGCTCACCCATTGGGGTCATATGGCAAAACCACCAACCAGTTCAGTGTTGGTTGATCCACCGTGGCAGCCGTCTTCATAGAAGTTATCCTTGCCATCGAGAAGATTCTTCTCCCTCATGTAATCCATCTGGAGGATCGTTGGAAGGTAGGTTTTTTTAAAAAATAATTGGGATGGGGGAGGTGCACTGCTATGTACAATCTCATTCGGACCTAAAATTTTAAATACCATGCTTTTTAAAATGCTACGAGTAAATACCATTTGATTGTGTCAATTGTCATTTAGGACCATTAGTAATTTATAGCAGTCTTCATAAAAGGGAGGGGGAACTCACCTCAGGATCACATGTTTTTAAAGAAGTTTTGGATTGTATGGCCTGCACATAACTTTTTTTACCCAACTTACATGTTTTTATGTTGCTGCTATAACACATTCAAATGTGATGTGCTTTCTGCTTGTGCACTTTTTTTTGGTTTGATTTTTTTCTGTTTATAACCTTTACTTCACACTTTTTATCCATTGTCCAATTTTAGGTGATAGATGGCTTCTTGGAGCTTGGCTTTCCACAAGTTGTTGGGGCTCTCGACGGCTGCCCCATTACAATTGCCTGTCCGGTCTGCCAGGCACAGGAATTTATCAACAGGAAAAGTACGTATTCCATGATCCTACAGGGCACATGCGATCATACTGGGTGACTTGTGGATGTGAAGATAGGATGGAGTGGAAGAAACCATGATGCCTGGGTACTGAGGAACTTTGCCCTGTACGAGATGATGGATTCAGGTGTCTTTGTGCCTGGCAACCCAACGATCACCCTTTGTGGGACCCAGATTGGGCCCCTCCTGATTGCAGACTCGGCATACCCAGTCAGGAGATGGCTCATGTGACCCTACAAAGGGACAACTACACCACACCAGGCTCTGTTCAACAAACACATGAACAAGGCAAGAAATGTGGAAAGAACATTTGGCATACTGAAATCCATGTGGAGGTGCCTTACAGCTACTCTCGAGATGGCAGAGGAAAACCTTCTATCTGTCATCTGTGCATGTGTTTTCTTGCACAGCACCTGCAAGACACATGGACAGGCTCTTCTTGAGCAACCTTCTGTGGTCCCCACTTTTGTGTTGGATAATTTGGGGGCTCCAATGGAACACTTGGAGGAGCAGAAGACTGCAGAGGGGGTAGCTGTGAGGGAGGCAGTACTTTTGGAGGAGGGCACACCCAGATTGATCAATTGAGAGGCCTCTGTCCTTGGGAGCCTATCTCTTTATCCGG
Organism: Gambelia wislizenii; assembly: GCA_030847615.1. Lineage (NCBI taxonomy): Eukaryota > Metazoa > Chordata > Lepidosauria > Squamata > Crotaphytidae > Gambelia > Gambelia wislizenii. The sequence goes on from JAUMIR010000002.1 coordinate 194,894,791, forward strand.
GTGTGTATGGTTGGGTGGTGTGCAATTTTGTAGTTTCAGGAAGTGGAGTTGGGGGAAGATGGTTGTGCATGTGTGGATTTTTTGTTTTGGGGTGCTAGAGGGAATAGGTGTCATGTGTGGGTTTTTTGTTTTGGGGTGGTTGGGTGGGGAGGATGGATGTGCATGTGTGGATTTTTTGTTTTGGTGTGCAGGGGTGGGGAAGAATGGTGTGCATGCGTGGATTTTTTGTTTTGGGGCTCTGGGGTGGATGTGTGTGCATGCGTGGATTTTTTGTTTTGGTGTGTGGTAGAGGGAATAACGGTGTGTGTGGATTTTTTGGTTCAGGGTGGTTGGTGGTCTGTGCTTGGGTGAGCATGGGCATGCATGGGCCTGCCTGGGGGTGCTTGGTGCTGTGTGCTTGGTTGAGCATAGGTGTGCATGAGTCTGCCTTTGGGTTGATTGGTGGTGTGTGCTTGGGTGAGAATGGCATGCATGGGCCTGCCTGGGGGTGCTTGATGCTGCATGTTTGGGTGTGCATGGCATGCATGAGCCTGCCTGGGGGTTGATTGGTGGCATGTGCTTGGGTGAACATGGGCGTGCATGGGCCTGCCTGTGGTTATCTTATTGAATGTATATTACATTATATATATATATATATATATATATATATATATATATATATAACATAGTATATAATACATAATATGTTATATATTACATTATATAATATATAATGTATATTGTAAATTTTGTTTGAAATAAAGATATTTGTTAAATTTACATCATATACAGGCTATTTACATGGGTTTTAGTAACACACTTGCATGGGGAGGGGGGAAAGGGGGAATTTTTAAGGTATGCACATACATTTAATGTTGAGGGGCAAAGTGTTTTCAATGGGAATCCTAGTATACTAATAGGCATATACTTTGTTCATGCGTGTTTTGTTTTACTGTGTTCATTTGTGTCCTAGTACAGTTATCTTATTGAGTTTGAATTTATTCTTTTTTCAATTTCCAATAAACTAATTGTATATAGATCCCCCAACCCCCCCAAAACATAGAACATTTGTTTGTAGTAAAGAGATATTTTAAAATTTACATTATATATTGGACTATTTACATGGGTGTGGGGTTTTAGTAACAAACTTGCATAGGGAGGAAGGGGATAAAGTAATCTTATTGAATGTATATGTTGCTTCCTTTTTCAATTTCCAATAAACTATTTTTGTATTTAAAAAATGTCATTTCTGTTTGTAAGAGTAAAGCAATGCAAACCGTGCAATCAAAGCATCACATGGCAGGTTAATCTGTGCTCATTGTGATGGGTCGACACCTTTTATGGTCGGTTACTGTTTAGGTGACATCATACTCCCCCATCTCCTCATTCAGAAATATGTCTACCCATAGAGACTGGACTCCATTCCTGCAAGAAATGGGGTCAGAGAGACAGCAAATGAAGATACCTCATGTCAATGTTTTGGGTTCATCCGGTTCTATGTCTACACTTATAAAACAGTATTTACAAAACGCATTACAAAATGAGTATAAATAAAATTAATATATAAAGCACTGGGAAATATACCCTATCCTATGCATACAGAGATACCTACAAGGTGTTCCCATACAGCCATCCACTCACTCCATTATTTTATTACTGCCAAAAGAGAATGGAAAAACATATGTATCTCCATCAGGCTTCAGGAATAGAGAATCAGGTGTAGTGCACAGTGGGGGTAGTATTGGTGGAATTCCTTCTCCTGTTTTTTATCATTTAACCAACACAAAAAAATTATGCCCCCTACAAGCATGATAGGAACTTTGAAATCCCCTCCATGTGCTTTCTGGGTTTTTTTTTCTTTTTTTTCCCTACTAAGCAAGAGTGCACAGGATAAGTGTCATGCAGACTATGTTATACATAGAATCATAGAATCATAGAATCATATACATTTGGAGAACTCCTCACATCTCTGTTGTTGTAAGCTATCCCTGGTCAGGTCCAGGGTGGACAAGTAAGACCTCATCTTTTTAATAAGTTGCTTCTCTAGGCATTACAAAATGATTAATTTGTTTGCTGCTGTGGCTCAACACCCATGTTTTATTTTGGGATGTCCCTGGCAATTATGAAATTAGGAGCAGCTGTGATATGTACCAGTACTCAAATCATGACATATGTGCCACTGCCTGGCTAGGAGACTGATTAAACTGGGGGAATGATGGGAAGGATACTTCTTTACCAGTTTAATCATTGTCTACTTCTCTTGTAAATTTAATGCTGTTCTTTCAATTTAGGTTGGGAACAGGGCCTTTGAAGACTGGATAATAGGCTCTCCCGACTGGAGAATCTGTGTGAGTGTTGTTGGGTTGTTGTATGCATTCAGTGCATAGTACTGTATAGGTGAGTTAAAGGAATGTATAGTTGTATCCAGCAAAAATGTTTACATTGTTCTAATTGGTTTTTTTTTAATGTATTTTCCCCTTTGCAGTGGAGAGAGTGGTTGAAAGGCTGGGGAACCTGGAAAATAGAAGAATTTGATTCCCCCCCCCTTGTCCCCTTCCACCAGATGCTATCCAAACCCTTAACCTTCTAAGTCCCCATTTCCCCCATCCTTTAAAAACTCTCCCTTCCACCCCTCCCCGCATGAGTTTGCAGGTGGGCGTCCATCATGGATGCCCACCCCATGTAAATAGTATTGTATATGATGTAAATTTAATAAATCTCTTTATTTTTTTTTAAAGTAAGTTTTTAGGGGGTTGGGGATCTATACACACAATTAGTTTATAGGAAATTGAAATATACATATACTGCAATATACAATACATATTCAATGAAATAACCATGGGCAGGCCCATGCACACATGATCACCCAAGCACACAGCACCAAGCATCCAACCCCCCCCCCCAAGCTAACCACACATACTCTCCCCCACAAGATCCCAAAACAAAAAATCCACACATGCACACCCATCCTCCCCACCCAACCACCCCAAAACAACAAGTCTACACATGCACACGATTATTCCCTCCCCGCTGCACCCCAAAGCAAGAAAATCCACACATGCATACCAATCCTCCCCTCACCCCACACCCCCAAACAAAACAAAACAAAACAAAACAAAACCGCACACGCACACCCAACCATTTCCACCCAAACACCCAGAAATGACACAAATGGTTTAGGGTGAGAGTTTTTGAGGCTTCTTTCTAGGCCTAGATGGCCTTTTCCTAACTTCCACCAGGCTGGTTGAGGGTTTCGCATCCTGCGGTGTGCCCTGTGGGGCAGCGTTGTTGTCATTGGGCCGAGTAGATCTACAATAAATTTTTCTCACCAGCCTGGTTGGGGGTTTGGAGGTCCCATGTCTGGCCAGGTCCTCCAAAACGCTGGTCTGCCTCCTGACCATATCCAACATTTCATGCCTGTCCACTGCAGCCCTCTTCTCCATCTCTCTTAACCCCCGTGCTTCCTCTAACCACCTCTCCTCTGCTCTACTCTCTCCTCCACCATTCTCTCCTCTCCTCTCCTCTGCCCTCTCCTCTCTTGCTTCCCGTTGCTCTGCTTGCTGTTGGCGGGACCTTTCCATGCTGTTGATAAGTCTCTCAACCAGATGTGTTGACCCACTGATGTTCCTTGACCTACGATCTCTCCTTCGCTTATTCATAGCCAATCTTTCAGCTGGAGTGAGTGTGGCTGTTGGATTGGCTATAGTGTCAACTGTGGAAAAAGAGAAAGAATGGAAGAAAATTTTAAATTACATGTTGATTTTGGAGGAGCTGTTTATCGCATGACAAATGGTGCATTGGTCAATCCAAATATTGCAATAAGTAGCCCCTTGTTCCCTATCACCACACTTGCAAAGGGTTGCATGGTGATTAAAGAAATTCCGTGAATAAAAAGTGGTGCCTTTTCCTTCCATGTGACATGGAAGGAACATGGAGGGTAACGCGAGAGGGACGGCATCGTCAGAAACTGCTCCCTGCTGCGGAGCAGCTGCGTTCCTCTCCCGACGGCTTCTTCTGGATTTTAGGTTCATCTGAAAAAATCCCCAATCAAGTCTTAAAAAAAGAAAAAATGAAAATCAGTAATCACTAGAAGGTCTATAAACTGCCTAGCATTTCCCTGTGTAAATGTGTGCATACAAGCATGCATGCATGTGTGCATACTTTAAAGGAATATGATAGCAATACACACTCACACATACTGAGGATAAGCGTCATGATCAACTGGGGGGCAGGGTTGATTAAAAACAATGTAACTGGACCATTGTCACTGCAGTAACAGAAAGAATACAAGGGCTAGAGGGGAGGCATACCTGCATGCCTGGTTGCCATGGAGTGAAAGCACCTCATGGTGATGCTTTTAAAGATGGTAGGGAGAACATGTGCTGTTGTTGAGTGAGCCTGTAAAAAAAAAAACACATGTCCCCAAAAGCAAAAAAAAATTATGGAGTGTAGAAATACACAAACGATTTTAAAAGATTTTTTTTTTAAAAAGACCCAACGACAAATTACTGAACCCCAAGAGTAGATCGATGCTGGGGAGTTTTCCAGGGCACCAACAAGGGGTTAAGAGACCAGTTTATCAGGATTGATTTTAGGCTAATTAAATGTTCGATCGATAAACCACAACTTTTGTCACATTAAAAGTTTTTTTTTAAAACTTACCTTGTCTCTCTTCCAGGAGCAACGTCAAAGAGGGCACTTGGGTCTCAGGAACCAAACTGGCTCCTTGATGGCACAGGACCCCTGTCCTACAGGGACCCCATGATCTGCGCACTGCGGGACACTCATTTGGGACAGATGGTGGCATTCCCCCCAAGGATGGCATGCAGCTCTTTGAAGAATTGCATAGTCGCTGCTCTGGCCCCACTCCTTCTGTTGTGGTCGAAGACCTCACGGTACTTCTGCTGGAGGGCTTTGCTTTTGTTTCTACACTCTTCTGTGAGGCAGTCGTGGCCCTTGGCCCTCATTTGAGCAGTGATCTGCTCAAAAAGGTCTATGTTCCTATGGCAGTCGTTCAACTGCTCCTGGACCTTTTCCGCTCCCCAAAGCTTGAGAAGGTCCAGTGTCTCTGCATGTGACCAGGCGATCCCTGGCCACCCTTCCATGGTTGTGGCTCAATAGAAGCAGCCATCAGAAACAACAGAAACAGAAGAAAAATAAAAATAAAAATGGCAAAAAATGAGGGGGGGGGAGGGAAGGAAGGGTAAAGATCAGTGGAAGGAGTGACAAATTGCATCACATTCGTATTATTTTGGCTGTATTGATAGGACCACAGAAACAGGCAATAGACAGCAGTGTCTCTTGATCCAGGATTTATTGCAGACAGAAAATAAAAAAGAAATAGAGAGGCAAAGCCTCAGCAAATAATAATAACAATGTGCGTGCCCAGTTAGTTGCCTTTCTAAGAAGGAACCCAGATCTTACCTTTACAACATATTTTGTACTTTTCTGAGATGCTATGTGTTTCTCTAATGACATATTAATTTCGGTCACATTCTACTCAAGCCAAATTCTAATTAAAATTATTTTTCTGTATTTCCTGGCAGCAACTACTTTATCTGGCAATAAAAACAAAGCATATAGATAAAACTTAAGAAGTCTTCCAAGAACAGGTCAAACTGACCCTGACATTACCTGTCTCTGGTCTCTGCTTTAAGCAAAACACTTTATTTGGGAAAGTTTTTTTTGGGGGGGGGCTTCTCTGTGAGTTGTCTTTCTTGCCTGTGTGGCCATTTCAGCTACATGAAATGGCTGCTGAAATCCATTTTGTAAAGGCCTCTGCTCTCAACCCCTTGTGGAGGTGCTTAGGAGTAGCAAATGACTGTGGGTTTTGCCATTTTCTTGAGCTAGAAGCCTCATGGGATTGCAACTGAGAGCAGAGGTCCTGTGCAGGTCCCAGACTGCATTTTGCCCACCCATGAGCGAAATGAGTCCATTTACTTTAGCTGATTTTGACTCAGTCACCACCATCTTGCACAATTGATTGGTCAAGTGTGCCCTGCACCTGTTTGGGACCTTTTAAGTTACATGTTACAACCAGGACCTGCCCTTTCTGACAGCAATATCTTGATCTTACTCACGGGTAGAGAATGTGCAATCCTCTTGTTGGAGTGCAACTCCCATCAGCCCTAGCCAGGGGGAAGAATGCTGGGTGTTCCAGTCCAGCAACATCTGAAGGGCCATCCCAGCCTTGTTGCAGTGTCCTTCCACCTTGTGCATATTTCCTTCCTTCACGGTTGGTTTAGTAATGTTTTCTGGAAGGTCACCTGTGTCTTTTCAAGTCACTGCCGCTGCGGAAAGTTTGCATGCTGATAAAAAACTTCACCGGCAGCATTTCTTCTTTTCATGTAGCTGTTGAAAGCACAGAAGCCCTTCCAGAAAACAGCTGCCAAACCTATGCCCCATTATTTACATATGAAGGCCACTTGCCAAAGGAGGACAGGGCACCTGCTGCTGCAATAATTGAGTAAGAGCAGAAATTTCAGCAGCTGCATTTCACTATAACACAGTGCACTGAACAACATTCCTTGTTTACATACAGACCTGTTGTCTTTTGCATCAACTTATATTTGCCCCCCAGGTCTCCCATTCTAGCTAGATCTGCCTTTTGCCACCAAGGAGGGATTTTTTTCTTTTTTCTTTTTTTCTACATGAGTTCTGCCAGGTTCTTCAGGACCTTTTGCTACCTTTGGCTGTATTCCAGTCAAGTAACCTTTTTTAAAAAACTCAAAATATATTACCCGCCCCCCACTCTGAATGTAGATGTGAATGCATATTACAGGCATACTTCAGTTAACAAAGCCCCTGAAAAAGAAATGTTTTACAAAGTCTTTTTATGCCTGCTTAGCCCCCCACCGCTTTCCTTTCTTGTCTCAGGACTTTATCAGACACACTAAATATGGCATCATAGCAATGCCACATAAACACAAAAGGGTGCACGTACCACACGACATCACCCTTTCACGTTTATGTCCTGCCAATAAGCTGATCTATTTTATTGACGGGACAAGCTGTCAATAGATTGGCTGTGCCCTTTTTTTGCTGGCATTGCCGGTGTATGAAACCTACCACTCCCCCCCCCCTGTATTTACTTCGTCAATGGCCGAACCAGCCAGAACACTTCCAGGTGAGATCGTGACATCCAGGTAGGTGACACACTTTTTATGACCCTCCCCAGTGTACGTGTAAGTTTTTAAGTGTGTATATGTGTTTTCTGTCACTTTTTATGTGATATTTTTTGTTTTATTTTTGAATTTCCTGCACAATGAAGTCTCACAAGCATCAGTGGGATTTTGAATGAGGAAGTGAATGGGGCTCCATTCACTTCTTTTTCATTGCCAGGGAAGCCTTTGCCGGGAGACAAAGATAAGTGGTGGAAAGCATTCTTTTGCTGGCATAAAAATGGTATTAATTATGCCAGCGAAAGAACGTTTTTAGAGGCTCATCTGATAAAGTCCTCAGTCTATTTGAAAGTTGTTTAGCGTCATCAGCATTGGGAAGATGGTAAAGGAGGGCTCGAGAAACACAGACTTTAGGTATTGGGTTGCAGCCTCATATCTGTAGTAAACAATGCAGTAAAGCTTTAACTGGGAAAGAATGGGAATCTGCTCTAACCGCTCCTACTGTAGCTGTGTGTGCCTGCCTACAACAGGCAAGTTAGAAAGAAGCTGCTGCAGAAGCCCTTAATGAATGTATATGAACAGCAAAACAGAGAGAAAAGTGGGAAGCAGATAAGCCTATCAGCTACCCTCAGTATGTTAGAAAATCTATATAGATATATAAGTTTGGCCACCAAAATGGAAATCATAAGAAAAGCAGAGGCTGGTGAAAGAAAAAATTATCCATAGTTGCATTTTGGAGAAATCTTTCAAGTGGGTCTCTAGAAAGTTCAAAAGTGTTTTGTTTACTTATATGAGCCTTACCTGACCTGGTTGTTTAATTTCACATGTGTGTATTACTATTACTATTACTATTACTACTACTACTACTATTATTATTATCATCATCCTCATCCTCATCACCATCATCTTCATGCATTTATATAGTGCCATCTATGTACATGGTGCTTTACAGTAAAACAAGCAATAAATAAATAAATAAATGGAATCCTGCCAAAGGCATGCAATCTAAAATAAATGTATACATAAACACACACAGAGGGAAGGAAGGAATAATAAACATAAAATGATAAAATATAATTGCAAAACAAATTATTCAGATAACTACAAAAATAATAATATAGTATGGAACCGCAACAAAATATAAAAATAAAACAAACTGATCAATACATGTAATCAAATATAAAATTGTTACCCTAAGAGGCAGGGGTACGTTGGAACCCCCCTCGTGATGTCAAAATCTCCTGTAATATCTGGAGGAATTATTAGCTCAAAAGAGGCCTGCGAGAGGAGGGTAACTTTGGGGATCTTTTCACCTATACCAGCATTAACTGTAGAGAGCACTCCAGTTAAAGTGAAATAAAGTATTTTATTGGAATAACAAAAAAGTGAACTAACATACACAACACAAGTTCTTAGGAACCATACAAAGCTATAGCAGAGTAACGCAGAAAGGGTGGATAGGGAGAGGTCCAGGAAGATAGGGTGATAGTTAGCAGTCTTGAGGAGGAGAGTTCTGTGCAGCGAAGATATTCAAACTGGCGTCTGAGGGTGACATAGAGGAGTCCGGCAGAATGGAGGGGTCCATCAGTCTGTGGCACACTCTACTGTTGTTAGGGATCTAATATTTATACTCTGTTTCATATCCTGAAGGGGTACTCTGGTTATGACAAAGCCTGGATGACTTTCCAACCAGATAGACAAAAGAGACTGAAATTCAACTGATTGCTTTAGTTCCAGAAAGACAAAACATTGATGGTTCTGCAGCAACCTCTTAAGATTGGACAGGAGGGGGTGTGAGGAGAGATTTCTGTAAGGTATGGAATGAGGAATGGTCACATGTTTGCATGATTGGATAATTGCTAGGAATGTGCAAGATTGGAAGGAAGGATTAGCATATACCTCTCCAATAACTGGGTTGTTAGCATAAACCCATTATGGGGGCTTCCTGCTCAGTCCTAATATGGGCTTTCTTTCCTTACAGCTCTAGACATGTCTCAGGTCATTGTGACCTCCAACTGACCTCTAGCCTGCCTCAGCCAACCTGACTCTGAAAAGTGTCCAATATTTCCAATTATGAGATATCATGGGGAAGGGGTAGTAGGGCATACTAAAAATATATAAAACAAACTGACTAATATATGTAATCAAAATATACTGTACAAGATTATAAAACAGTATCAAACTAAAGTTCCAAACGCTTTGGAAAACAGAAAAGTTCTCAATTGAAATTTAAAAACACCAAGAGAAGGAGCAGTCTGCAAATGTTCAGGGAGGAAATTCCAAGAATATGGGGCAGCGAGTGAAAAAGGATGAAGCCAAGACAGGAAGAAGAAACCCTTGATTGGGTGAGAAGCCTAGAGTTCCTGAAATGCAGATCTTGAGCAGGCCAGCAAAAGGAAATGAAGGTTGAAAGATGGGGGGGGGGAGTTAGGTTGTGTAGAGCTTTGAAAGTTAAAACAAGAAGCTTATACTGAATCCTAGAAGGAATGGGTAACTAATGAAGAGATTTCAAAAATGGGATAACATGATCAAAACAATGGGCCAAAAAGATAATCTTACTAGCAGAAAGTTGAATAGAGGACTAAAATGGAATAATGGAAAACCAGTCAGAAGAAGAGGATAATAATCAAGGTGGGAAATTACTAAGGCATGAACTAAGGTCTTAAGGGAGGAAGCAGAAAGAAAAGGCCTGTTTTTGACAATGTTATAAAGAACATACAAAGTGGCATAACTTTGTTACAGCCCCTATATGAGGACAAAAGACAAAGAAGAGTAAAAAAAATAAAGCCTAGATGTTGTTTTCCTTCACAGAATAAATGGAAGCAGCATTATGAACAGTGATGGAGAATGTATGTTGTAAAGAAGGTTTTGGAGGAAAAATAAGTAGTTCTGTCTTTACCATGTTAAGTTTTAGGTTTGGATAAAAGATTTGCTGAAACATGTTGAACTGCTCTTCTTTTTTGTGGTGCAGTAATCCATCCCTATTTTTTCCATGTTATCTCTGCCTTTGGTACAAAATTTTCTGTTTAAGGACTCATGGCCAGCAGCACAAAATTTATTACAAAGGAAAAGAAACAACCCGTACTCCAATTTCCCTCTCTAGGGGACTCAACTGATAGGTAAATTGTTCCTGCACTACACTAGCACTTCAAATCAGTCCAGTGTGAAACAGCCACTGAAGAATGGATAATGAACAATTGTTCCGGGTTGGAGGGGGGTCTTGTTTAGGATGGATTGCAGCCTGGCAACCAGAGTGTATGTGTGGCTGTTTTTCAACTCTGCGGCAGTGAAAATTAATACAGCTCCGGTTTCTTCAATTCATGTTCCCTTTGTCCCCTTCCTTTAACCCATGTGCTGTATAATAAGCATGCGGTGTAGTCCAGCAGGAGGAGGTGATGGTGTATCATCTCAGATCTAGTCCCCCACTGAGCCAGGATATTCATTGGGTAACCTTTGTCCCACACGCTCAGCCTAACCTACCCCACAGCAGTGTTATGAGGATAAGAGGAAAGGAAGAGAGCCATGGCTGCCTCCTTGAGCTCATTGGAGGAAGGATGAGGTAGAAACACAATTAATGAATAAAATAAATGTGTATTATAGAACAGTAGAAGAACTAGAAGGTCATTGCTCAGAGCTTAGGCATTTCCTTTCTTGCTGCCAGACCTGCTTCCCTCTCTTACCATACATTAGCATTTAGCTAAACTTGGCTTCTCCTTTTCCAGCTGAGCTCTGCTTAGGAAGAGGTATTTCTTCTACTGAACAGTCCTTTCTCTCAGGGTTGCTTGGACAGCATTAATTTTCCTCTGCTTTGTTCCATAGTCATGTTGGATCTTTCCCTCAGCCACTGGGATTTGTGTCTCTGTGTGTGTGTGTCCGTCCATGCATGAACATTTGTTTACACAAGTGTGCATTTGTTTGCATGTGTGTGCATGTGCATGTGCATGTGTGAATCTGTGGACTTTTCCCAGCTGGTGCAGCTCTGTGGTACATGTTGCTTGGTGGCTTGCCTGGCTTCTGCCCACTGGCCAAAATAGGGAGCCTTTTAGTGTTTTGTTAACTTTGTTAACAATTAAGTTAATTGGGAGCCTTTTATTTTAGGGGAAATTGATTTTCCATCTCAATAGAGATTTAATTGTGCTGCTTTTGTTTCAAATTACGGTAATGGGAAGGTGGGACCTGTCGAAGCTAGACGTGTTTTCATCGACAGCCAGTTGAATGGCCTTGAAAAAACTAAGGCTGTACTGTAATTCACAAAGGCTGCAATCCTTTGGTCTCAGCTTTGCACTGGTCAATGAAGCTCTGGCTTCAGAAGAGGGAATTTAGCATCAGATCCCCTCCCTTGCCCCTTCCCAGCCTCAAGGAGACGCCTGCTCCAGCTGGAAGCTTTAACCTTGGAAAGGAGCAAGCAAGGGTGGACTGGGAGAGCAGCCTGGGAGGGAGAGGGCCTGGATCCTCTGGATCCACAGAACCTTTCAGGCAGTGCCTCCTTGGGCACCAGCTACAGCTGAGGGCAGGAGCTGGAATTGTGCATCCCACAGGCCGTACACAGGGATCTTAGGGAGTTCTGTGCATCCCTTTGGTCCCCTGGACATCCACTAACCCATAGAATAACAGTCGAAAGAGACCACAAGGGCCATCAAATCCAACCCCCTGCCATGCAGGAACACACAATCGAAGTACTCCTGACAGAGGCCATCCAGGCTCTGTTCAAAAACATCCAAAGAAGGAGACTCCATCACACTCTGAGGCAGTGTATTTCACTGTTGAGCAGCTCTTACTGTCAGGAGGTTCTTCCTAATGTTTAGGTGGAATCTCTTTTCCTGTACTTTGAGTCCATTGCTCCCTGTCCTTGTCTCTGGAGCAGCAGAAAACAAGCTTGCTCCATCCTCAATATGACATCCCTTCAAATATTTAAACATGGCTATCATGTCCCCTCTTAACCTTCTCTTCTCCAGGCTAAACATACCCAGCTCCCTAAGCCACTCCTCATAGGGCATGGCTTCCAGACCTCCCACCATTTTGGTTGCCCTCTTCTAGACATGTTCCAGCTTGTCCATATCCTTCTTGAATTGTGGTGCCCAGAACTGGACACAGTATTCCAGGTGAGGTCTGACCAAAACAGAATAGAGTGGCACTATTATTTCCCTGACCTAGACACTATACTCCTATTAATGCAGCCTAGAATTGGTTTTGCTTTTCTGGCTGCTGCATCACACTGCTGACTCATGTTCAGCTTGTGGTCCACTAAGACTCCTAGATCCCTTTCGCATGTACTACCATCAAGCCAGGCTTCTAATTCCCAAACATCTGGGGTTTTTTTTTAATGGTCCAAAATGACACTTTTTGTGAACAACAACAGGCGGGGGTGCAGTTTGATCTGAAAACTGCCTTCAGCAACACTTCCACCCTGCCAGCAAGAGCCTGGCAGGACTTTGGCTATGTCAGATGCTCCAGCACTGGTGAGCTTCCTCTTCCTCTGGCCCCAAAAGTTTGCTGGGATTTTAAATGTGAAATTCTAGCATACAATGCAGAGCTTTCAAGAGAGCAAAAGGGGTTCTCCGCATTGCTTGTTAGAGATAGGACAGCTCATTGGTACTACTCAGGTTCAGGTTAGTTCAGCCTGTTCAGTCAACTCTGGTAGAGGAAGAGGTAGGGGAGAGGAGGCGAAGGGAAGGAAGAGGAAGGAGGGGAAAATGAAGAGTGGGAAGAGGGAGGAAAAGGAAGGAGGAAAAGGAAGAGAATGAGAGAAAGACGGAGGCGCAAGAAGTAGAGCAGGAATGTTCCTACTCAACATAATGACAGACCAGATGATGAAGGAACAAGAACAAATATTGATTTACATGTTTACTGCAGCCAGGACATTATATGAGCAATTGTGGAAGATGACAGAAACACTGAGCATTGAAGACTGGAGCTTAAAAGTTCTAGAGATGAGAGAAATTGACAAACTCTCTACATTATTAAAAAAGAACTCACTCAAATCTTTTTACAAAGACTGGGAAAAAGTGATAAATTATTTAAAGAAATATCATGGACCAAATATAGGGATAAATTTGGAAGAACAGAAAATATCAAAACAACAAATCTGAAGGAGACTATGAAGGCTGAACAATGAAATGGAAAATATAAGTGAATTAATTTTGTAAGAAATGTATAGTATAATCTCATTCAACAAAGAACGTGAATGTAGCAAAACTAAGAAAAGGAAAAGGCAAAAAAGAAGGCGGAATTACAAAATATACATTGTGACCTAGTAACTGGATGGATGGAAATTAAATTTAGTAATTAGAAATAAGTATAAACTTGAAAAATATATATGGCAAGGTAATAACAAATAGATGAAAGGAAAATCTTAAATAATAACAAATGGATTTTTTTTTATTTGAACAATGAATGGTTATGGAGTGAATAGATAATACTGTTTACTTAACTTTGGTGTACATAATATTTAATAGTTATTAATGTGAAACAAAGGATTTTATATACTATGTATTTAATAAAAAATTTAAAAGGAGAAGACCAGAGGCAGTGGCAACAACAACAACAACAACAACTTGGATTGCTGGACAACCCCCTCTTTTATGGACATCTTGTTGGAGTTAGCAACCTTTGCATGCCTACACTCACTGGTAGCTAGATTTCATGTCACTCTCTCTAGGAGTTTAGGCACAACACATTTATAGTAACTTCCTATTTGTTTGTTCACATCCACTCTCTTCCTGAATCATGTAGCCTTCCTTTGTTCTCTGGGTCTCATCTGTTCACACCTCACCTTTCTCTCTTCCCTGCCTGTCCTCCATGAAGCGTGTGATAAGAGCCTATCTGGATGAGATGCTCTCTCCTGATACCATGCGATACTCTTATCTTTTCTCTACCTCCCTCAAGAGCATGAACCTGTGTTGATTATGCACAAGAATTCCATGAGTAAAATTATTTTCATATACCTTTTGAAAAAGACTAAATTTTATTCCTTTCTCTGCTAGATATTGCAGGGACTGGGAGTGGGCTGATGGGGTGTTCAGACTTCTGCATAGCACAATAGAAGCTCTGCTGGAGAGCTAAAATCTCTAATATTTCCCCAATACATCTTTCATCTTTAGCCCCTGACCTGTTCTTTCCCAAACCCTAATCTATACTCCCCTGTTAAAACAGATCCATTGGCTGACAATTTGTTTCTGGGCACAATTATAAGTGTTGGTTATGAACTATAAAGCCCTATATGACTCCAATCCAGGCAATCTGGCAGACCGTATCTCCTTGTGTGAGCTTGCCCAGGCTCTGAGATCATCAGGAGAGGCCCTTCTCTCAGTCCCACCATCTTCACTGCCATGGCTAATGGGGACATGAGAGAAGGCCTCCTTGGTGTCTGCCCTCAGACTCTGAAACTCCCTTCCCAGGGAGGTCAGAATGGCCCCCTCCCTGTTTTCCTTCCATCAGTAGGCTAAAAACTTTTAAAACAGAAAGTTTTAAAAGACTGGGTTAGAGGGTGCTGTGTTGTTTTACATTGAACTGTTTTTTTGTGCCTTTTCCTCTTTTTTCAAAACTGTATTTTATTATCTTCATACTGTGTTTTAATACTATGTATAGAGAGAGCCAACATGGTGTACTGATTTGAGTGTTGGACTACAACTCGAGAACAGGGTTTGAATCCCCTCTTGGAAACTCACTGGTTGACCTTGGGCAAATCACACTCTTTTTCAGTCTCAGAGGTGAACATCCTCTGAATAAAATAAAGAAAAAATCCAAGAAAAACCCCATGAGCCTTAGGGTTGCCATAAGTCAGAAACTACTTAAAGACATACAACAGCAGTTTAATTCTGTTTTAATGTGCACTTTTTGTATGTTTTTAATTGTATTGTTCTTTTAAACTGTAAGGTGCTTTGACTTCCAATTTTAGGAAAAAAGTGGGGTATAAATAAATATAACAACAACTCCCAGCATCCCTCACTATTAGCTATGCTGGCTAATACTGCTGGGAGCTGCAGTCCAGCAACATTGGGGGGGACACACAATTCCCACCCCTAATCTGAAGCAATTTCTAGCAGCTTTCCTTTGTACCAGCAACAGCAGAGCCATTCCCACATAGAATAGATTACAATAGAAAAAGCTCATAAAAATACATCATTTGTGAGGGTATCCATTTCTTCCCCAGTTACTGTGGGAATTGCAGCTAAAATGGGAAGGAAGGGGTCCCAAGGGAGTTGTCATAACTCCTGCTAATGGAAAAAGTCCTGGGTCTTCTGCCCAGCATGCTCTGGCTCCACTTCACAGCTGGTTGGGTTGGGAGAGTGAATAATTGTAGTCCACCACATCTGGAGGTCACCACAGTTGGAAAGGCCGCATTACTGTAGATGTTTTCTGAGAAGATCAACTCTGAAACAGAGAAAGGAAGCTCAGGGTCCTTGTGAAACACACCTGGGGAAATGACTTGCCGCCTGCATCTCAGGGCAACAGATGGGCCCCTGATCTGCCTTTAATTCCAGTGCTTTTCTCTGTGTTCAAAAGAGATTTGTATATTATGCACCAAGCCATTGGGGATGGCTCTATAAATTGGCAACAAGGTTTGGCAGCTTGATTCTCCACTCCCTTTAATTGGACATTAAGGAGCAGAAAGCATGGCTGGCAGATTGGTGAGCTGCATTACAATGTTTCGATTTGTGGCACCTGGTGATTGTTGTCTCTATTTCTTTGCACATCAGCTAAATCTGATTAGCCCAGTGGAACATGCACATTTCCCTTGAAGGACAGAAATGTGGAACCGGTTTTGGGTGGCTTATGGTTTCCCATTGTCAGCTGTTACATTCTGTAAGAACCTGGCTATGCCATGCTTTGGATTCATAATCAGTTCTCAGGCTGACATTGATCAACAGCTGAAAATAGAGCCTGCAAAGTTTGTGTGTGTGTGTGTGAGAGAGAGAGTGTGTGTGTATACACACTAGCCTGAGTAGTATGGGATTATAGCCAGTCTAAGTTATAATGTATAATGATGGCAGAAGCTCCTCAGTTGAGTAGAGTGAGTGACAGATGAAAAGGGGATTTAAGGACAATTAGGGCCAGTCCAAATAGTCACCTTTTCTGATTTTATAAGAACCCTGAGAAAAGAGTGTTTCCAGATAACAGAAAAGGCTCAAATCAGCAGGTTATATATGTAAGAAGAAATCTGGAATTGCAAAGCACTGTACTAACACAATTACAAAAGAAAGGTTATACAGGTCATGCTCCCCCCTCCCCGTACCTGTGGAACCAATATCCATGGGTTCAGTTATCAGCGGCTGAAAAAATAGAGACACATATCATAGAGTTGTGCTGGAAAATGCCTAGAGAGGTTTCCCCTCTAGGAATCGCTAGGTCCTCCAACACAACTCTATGGTATGTTTGTACCAGAAGTCCTTTATTTTGCTATTGTTCATGATTTCATTTATGAACGGTAAGTCCAGGAATGTATCCCCTGCAGATATGGGGGGACAATGACACCTGTACTAGAAATAAATTTCACTACAAATGCCAAATAACCCCACTTGTGTTTGGTTCTGTTCTTTAGCATGGGTCACCCTATTGCCCTCCACCTGTGTTGCATTTGAGTGCCCATCCACCCCTTGGGGAAGGATAACAAATGTGGTCTAAATCCTTGCACTTATTTTGTAAACTTTTCCTACCCCTAATATACTTTGACATCTCTTATGTTCATTGAGTATAAAGCACTTCATTCAAATGTTGGCAATGACTACTATGCCATAAGAGTCACAAAACATATGGGTTGGAGGATGAATTACATGGAGGCCTGTGAGCAAACTCTGTGTGTCTCAACCAGAATTTTAAAACCCTCTTGCCAATCTGGGCATATGTGGAACCAAATGATCTAGGAAGGTGCTTTTTGGAAGAACTTGGGAGCAAAGGGAGACTCTGTCTAGACAGAACATCATACAGAGAAACAATGGGTGTCAATAGCTCAAACCAGCAAAAATACAAGGTGACTGGACTTTGATCAGATAAGCCCCTTAAAATGTTCTTTTGCTGGAATTAAAAAATCCATTTAATTCCTGGCCAAGGATGATGCAGAGGTAAGAATCTCATCTTTCTTTTTCCTCATCACCATGGGGAACAGGTGTTATGTTTGTAGGGTCACTTTTTCACTTCCTCATTCAAAATCCCGCGGATTCTCACAAGAAGACACTTGTGCGGGAAATTCAAAAAAATAAACAAAAAGAACACAGAAAAGGTTACACAAAGCACAGGAACATACTTTAAAAGTCCCAAGTAGCCCAGGGAGGGTCATAAAAATAGTGTCACTTACCTGCAAGTTGCAATTTCATCTGTAAGTGTTTGCACTGGACTGGCCATTCACGCTGCATTCATGTGAGTACAATGGTGCGGGGTTTCATGTCAGCAATGCCAGCACTAGAGCCATGGGTGATCAATTGACGGCTTCAGCTGTCAATAAAAAAGTACGAGTTTTGGCCAGTACATAAACACAAAAAGGCGACCAATGTGAAGTCAAAGGCTTTCACGGCCAGCATCCACAAAAAGGCAATGTCGTGTGGTACACGCAACCTTTCATGTTTACATGATGTCATTATGAGGCCGTATTTAGTGCATCTGATAAAGTCCTTAAATGGATGCTTTCCTACAGCAGTGGGTGGGGATGACATGTAATATTAATTATACACATGTAATTAAAATGCACACATTAAAAATGTGAAAATCAAACATGAAGGACATTCAGAATACGGGAGCAAATTCAACCCCACATCAGCACCATTATCCCCATGGAAACCTCCTACCCTGAAAGGAGGGCTACTGAAGACATCACTCCAATTGAAAACAGTAACCAGGGTGGGCTTTTATTATTTTTTAAAATAGACATGTTCATATCATGTAAGGTTTGGTCCACCAAGTGAGCTGTAAGTAGGCACATTGTGTCTGTGTCTCTGTGCCATTTCTTTTAAAACCTGAACATTCCAAAATGGATTGGGGTGAGTGGGGGATAATACACTTCCTGTGGTATGGATCAATTAACATGTCCAAGGTTGTTTTTTTTAATCCCATACCCCTTTTTTAAAACCCTGCAAACTGAACACCTGTTCCTCATGGTGATGAGGAACAAGAAAGATGAGATTCTCATCTCTGCGTCATCCTTGGGCCAAGAATTAAGTCATCCACTAGAACTTGATCATTTCTATCTACCAGCAGAATAATTAACTTTTCAAATGAGGGATACCACAAAGCTTCAACTGTAGTCTAGTCAACATCCAGGAGTTTTCCCTTATAACCATGATGGGGAAACATGCAATGAAATGAACTTCCCTGACTCCAAAATGAACGTGAGGGGATTTTAAATATGGGTGTCATGATATAATATAGATTAAGGCCAATATAAATTAAGATCATCAGAACATCCCCTACACAAAAGAGATTATCATGCAAGGCTTTATTCAGGAATCATATAAAGATATTAGCAAATCTGGCCAGTACTTTTCACATGATGTTGTCACTATCCCATTGCTGGTTTGTATTACAGGCACTTCTGTTAGCACACCTCTTCATTGATGGGGAAAACCCGTCAATGGCTCTCAATACCACTGCCATGCCAATATTCTCCTTCATGTGATAAGTCCCTTCTGTGGCAGTAGCAATATGACAAAAGTCACATAGTATGAGGGGGTGTGATCCTCCTCCAGTCCTTCTCTCTCTCCCCTCCACTTTGCTATTCCTAAGCTGACCAAGATTGTTTTTCTCCAAGCCTTTTTTTTTTCTTTTTCTTTTTGGCTGTGATTGTGCAATTACAGGGATATGATAAAAAATTTAAAAATATAATTCCTCCATAAATGCACAATTGTGGAACAAAAAAACTAAAAAAGAAAGGCATGCATGTGCTGAAGGTGGGGTTGCAGAGCAGATACAGAAAGACAGATGATTGGCAAACCACCATAATTGCAGCGTACTTGCATGATTGATGAGATACTGTGATAATGAATTATTTCAAATAGGTATGCCCCTGTTTGCTTCACTAACTCTATTGTTGCGAGAAAGAGGCTAGTGTGATAATCTCACAACGCAGAACCATGAATAAAACCTCAGTGTCTATTCATCCTGGGCTCTCTTCCTGACATCCGTCTATCCAAGCCCCACAGTGTTCCCTATTTGCTGTCTATGATGCTGAACAATATGTGCATCCAGTGTTCCACACACCATAACATTAGTCCTCTGCTACCTTTGAGCCTAGTGGAAAGGGGAGATCATCAGCTGCAATTGCTGGGAAATTATGTTTCTCAGTTCTCCCTTGTTTGTTGGGTCCTTATTGAGCCCATCCAATTTGGGTCCACACTGAGCCCCTAACAAGTTCCCATGATTCCTAGCTTCCCTCGATGCACTGTGCATGGATGGTTGCCTCATAGGCCACTCAGCCTGATGTGAC
Source organism: Gambelia wislizenii (assembly GCA_030847615.1). Lineage (NCBI taxonomy): Eukaryota > Metazoa > Chordata > Lepidosauria > Squamata > Crotaphytidae > Gambelia > Gambelia wislizenii. The sequence goes on from JAUMIR010000002.1 coordinate 194,914,306, forward strand.
CCTTTACATAATAAATGGAGGTCTCCCAAACATCCCGCCAATGCCTCTTGTAAGTTACATAGAATAACAAAGCACATGCTCCATTTGCACTGTGAAAGCTGCCACAAATCCAAGTGTGCAGCATCTCACACCAGACCCTAAATTCCTCTAAGGGAGCAATAATCCAGATTCATTGCACATTTGACATCAACTTTGTATTTACAAATGTAAAGGTTGATTACATGGGAAACAGGTACAGACAAACCTGGGTGCACTCCAAAATGGATCTGTGTAGGAAATGGGAGAGGACTCAGAAACTTTGCCTCCAAAAGTCCATGTTTGACAGACTTGGCTGAAATATCTAGGTAAGACAGACATATGTATGTGATCTTCCATCATAACGGTATGCATGAGTACATACATTTTCTTTATCCTATATCTGTATGTACTCTTCTGCACTGAGGAGCATTGCCTTGCACACATTAGCTTGGCTTGTTTCACACCATGGCCCTTGTTGTCACCACAGTGTTGGCTTTCATGGCTTGCCCAGGCTTCTTCTGGTTTCACAGGGAGGTTTGATTGTTCGGCAGAACAGTGGGTTGCTAAATGAGCAGCAGCCTTCAATAAGACAGAGGCAGAGAAGCACTTCAGGAGAACAGCTCTGTAAAGTGGCTTCCTGGGGTGCATCTGATTGCAGAGTGCTTGTCAATTGCAAGAGCTCATAAAAACTTTAACACAGAGAAATATCAAGAGCTCATGGAAGTGGGTAGCTCCCTCTGCATCCAAAGACTGACCCAAGCAATATAGCCATCACTCCTGTTAAGGGAAGGTGGCCTGTAGCAGCCATTTTCTGCAAGTTGTCTATTGGCTTTACAGAGGGCAGATCTAACTGGTTTGCCTGAAGTAATAGTTGGATAGGATCCAATAAGTTAATCAAATAATGCTTATCAAAAATCCTTTTCACTGGTTTACATGCTATCCTAAATGTATGCTGACTGTACAGTCCAATGCTCAGTTTTTAATTTTCATCATCATCATCAATCATCATATTTTTCATCATCATCTTTCTTTAATGGTAAATCCCATTAAGCTCAATGAGATTTATTCCTAGGAATTGTGTTTTAAGATTGCAACCAAAATTACTTTGTGTTGGCAGGACCTGAAGATGGACCAATAGCAGAGAATACAAAGGATTCTGGTTAAATTACATCAGCATCTCTCTGGCTTTTCTTCACAAACGAAGATTCAGGAAGGACTCATCCCATGCTTTCTGCAAGCGCGCTGATGACTGAAAAGGCCAATCTGAGATAAACATGTCCGGTTGCAGAAAGCACAGCAGAAGGTCTCCTTGGGTGATGTTTCCGGGTTGTGATTCTTTCTGCGTTGTCGTTTCTCTTCAAGACTTGTTCGGTGTGAGCTCTCAAATAAGGCTGCAGCATTGTGGATAGTGTGTCTCCATGCCTCCTGATGTGAGGCCAGGGCGGACCATTGTTGGTGATCAATTTGGCCAAGCCTGAGATGTTGTTTCAGGGAAACCTTGTATTGCTTTTTTGGAGCGCCCCTCTTACGTTGACCCGTGGTGAATTCACCGTAGAGGCGATAGTCCTCCAACCTAGAAACATGCCCTGCCCAGGGCAGCTGTGTTCTCAATATCATGGTCTCATCACACTGGTGATAATGACTCATTGACATAATGGAAGTGTTGGGTTGCCCTGCCTACCCAGAAAATGCATGTTTTTATGTCTGTAATGTTATCAATGACAGTAGAACTAGCTTTCTTTAAAAGTTTGCTGCTTTCAATATTTTTTTCCAGGAAAATAATTTAATAATCTCCCCAAGGCTATGTTGCATCTATATATCTTTTTCTCCTCTCTCTCTCTCTCTCTCTCTCTCTCTCTCTCTCTCTCTCTCTCTCTCTCTCTTACACTCTCATATGCTCCTCTGATTTTGTATGCTGCTGGCTGAAGAGTGGCCAGAGAAGAAATAAATCCAGAGCTAGACATTTCTTTCTATTCACACCTCGATGTTCAGAGAGGTATAGAAAAAGAAGAAGAGGGAAGGGTACATCACATGTAATTATCACCAGTATATTCAGGAAATGGCTTCCCACCTTTAACAAGGCCCTCTTGAAACTGCAATATTCACTCAGTGAAATACTTTTCCCCCCTTGTTCTTCCTTAACAATAGTAGGGTCCTCTGACTGTGGCTTAAATCCTGTTTGAAACTGGTAGATTGTAATGTTCTTCTAGCACACTAACACTGAGTTCCAGGAGAAGGGAAGCCACTGAACAGTGAGGGTGAAGGCAGCCAGCCAGGCAGCAATAGGAAAAACCTAGAGGGGTAGGGAGCTGAGCCCAGATGCCTTGCAAAAACCGTTGCATAAGGAGATACGGAATACTTCCTTATGCCATGTAAACAAAAGTAGTTATGCAACATGGCCCCCAGTTACTGAGAAGATTCTAGCCTTGCATTCTGTTTAGATGTCCTCACTTTGAGATACTGCTACATTAGATGGACTACAGAGTTGTTTAGAGTTCAAGCCATCATATGAGAAGAGCTGCATTGTATCAGTCTAAAAGCCTAGTTGTTTCACCCATTGAGTTCACACAATGCCTAGCCAGTTACCTCTGGGGAACCCATCAACCGAAGATGAATGCAACACATAGCATCCTCCTGCTCCCCACAAAAAATACTATAGTAGAGCTGGTGCAGAAAAGAACAACCAAAATGATCAAGAAAAAGGAAAAACAACTCCCTTAAGGAGAAAGATTATAACATTCAGAGCTTCTTTGCTTAGGGAAAAAAAAGATAAGTAAGAGGGATATGAGAGAGGTGTAGAAAATTATGCATGGTGTGGAAAAGATGGAGAGAGAGGCAGCTTTCTTTTCTTTCTTTCTTTCTTTCTTTCTCTCTCTCTCTCTCTCTCTCTCTCTCTCTCATAATTCTAGAAGTCAGGGCCATACAATGAAGCTAAATGGTGGGTGTGTTAGGACAGGAAAAAAAAAAGAATTTATTCACACAGCACCTCAGTAAACTGTAGAATTCACTGCCACAAGATGCAGTGATGGCTAGCATTGTGGACAGCTTTAAAAAGGGGTTAGACAGAGGCTGCTGCCACACTGCAGAAATAATGCAGTTTGACACTGCTTTAACTGTCATGGCTCCAGTTTATGGAATCCTGGGATTATTAGTTTGTTGTAGCACCGGAGGTCTCTGACAGAGAAGGCTGAATATATCAAATCCCAGAATTCCACAGCACTGAGCCATGGCAACTACAAATCCCAGAATTCCATAGCACTGAGCCATGGCAGTTAAAGTGGTGTAAAACTGCATTATTTCTGCACTGTGGCAGCAGCCATAGTCATGACATCTTACATAGTACATCAGGAATCAGATATGTATCTTAATATATATTGCTGAGAAATGTGACATGGTGGAATGCAGTTGCCCTCATGTCTGGCTTCTGGGCTTCCCAAGATAAATTTGATTGGCCGCTGTTGGGGGAGACTCTGGAACTAGATGGGTCTTTCATCCGATTCAGCAGCAGGGCTCTGATTTATGTTCTTATAAATTGTTTTTCTTCTACTCTTCTGCCTGGCATCAAAACATCATTTGAGGATTCCTAAGCCCTGGATGCCAGTCAGAGCAGTGAGTGAGCAGACAACACTTCCAGGATCTACATCCAGACTCTGAATTTAAACTCTGAGAGGCACCAATCAGATCTGCTTTGTGTTGAGTATCAGAATTTAATGCAGTTCAGTGTCCTTCCACAAAAAAATCCAGTCCTCTTACCCCAAGCGTTCTTCGTCTGGAATTCACTAACTAAGGGTGCACCCACACTGTAGAAATAATGCAGCTTGACACCACTTTAAGTGCTGTAGCTTCGTCCTATTGAATCCTAGGAGCTGTAGTTTTACAAGATCTTTAGCCTTCTCTGTCAAAAAGTGCTGGTGCTTTGCAAAACTACAAATCCCAGGATTCTGTAGGATGGAACCATGGCAGTTAAAGTGGTGTTAAACTGCATTATTTCTACAGTGTAGATGTACCTTTAGAGTTATGCATCCATAATGGATTTGTACTCATGGTTCCTACGTATTCATGATTATGGCACTATTGCCCCAATCATAAAAGTCTCCCAATCCTGGCTCACTGGGCAGCAACAGGATCTTGTTCTTCTATCAGCTGGGATGTAGCAGACTGATGTTTCCGTCCTCTTCCTGCCAGTGATCTCTTGTGTTGGGGAGGAAATACGACAGGGATCCTGCTTCTGATTGTCAGATCAGAGATCACTGGCAGGAGGAGGGTGGAGACATCAGTAAGCTGTGCCCTGATCAACAGGAAAACAGACTTTAATCACTTGCAACAGCCAGTGAAACAGGTTTGTAGAGGTCAGGCCAGGAGACACTGCTTAGTTCAGTAGCTGATCTAGGATCTCGACCTTCATTTCAGCAGTATCATTTACAGTGGCAGAAGTCCTCTGGCTGCTGCTAGTGTTCAGTGTTTCTGATTCAGAATTTTTTTGCCAATCTACCGCAAGACATGTGTTAAGTCTTGTAGTAGATCCAGATCTACCTTCCGCCTACCTTCTCCCCCACCACAGATGGTGCAATCTCAAAGTATTTGTATCTAGCACCAATCACTTAGGGGCTTACTGCACTTTGAAGAAAAGTGGCAAAGCAGCAGGAACATTCTGTCTTCCCAGCTGCCTTACCACATGACGTTGCCGTTCTTCCAGCTTTCTTTTGTTCTGGTCCTGTGGGGGATACAGCTAAAACCGTGTCTTTTTGCTAACAGGTTTTTCTGTTTAGCAAAAAGACATGGTTTTACCTCAGTCCCTCACAGGACTGGAACAAAAAAACAATGATGCCATGCAGTAAGGATGCCATGCACGGAAGATAGAATGTTCCTGCTACCTTGCTGCTTTTCTTCAGAGTGCAGTAAGCCCGTTATAGTCTAGCACATTTCCCTCTCTCATTTTAGTTTTATTTTGGTTCCTAGAAGAAGAAACATCCATACCACCACCACCACCACTCCAGATAGAAGGGCCTTCATGGCAGCATGAAGAAACCAGTCATGTCAGATCTCCCTCTCTGTTTGGAGATTTTCAGACACTCTTAAAAAAACCCTGCGGAGGTTGGGAGGAGGACAGTGCTGTCCCACTTCCGGCGATCAATTCTGCATGCCCTGTCCTCCTCCTGTCCTTCTTCCATCCTTCCTCTGTGCTTCCTCCATGCTGGCAGGACAAGAAAGGCTCCACTTTTCATTGACAGACATTTCCGTCAATGAAAAGCAACACCTTTCTCATCCGTCTAGCACAGAGGAAGCATGAATGAAGGATGGGAGGAGGACGGCGTCATGTGAAATTGATCGCCAGAAGCAGGACAGCGCCGTCCTCCTCCCAATCTCCACGGTTTTTTTTATAGGGTCTGAAAAAGTCCTTTCTCTCTCCCATCCATCAGTGAGGAATTTTTGAATCCGGTGGCAAAAAAATAACATAGTTGAATAAAATGGAAGAAAATAAAATGGGTGGCAGTTGAGGCTACAGCAACATTTCCGACAATGGGCCTCCAATGAGACTTTTTTTTTAAAGTGTTGATTCTATAAACCTAAATGCTCACCACCACACCAAGTGGTGTTTTTTAAAGGTCAGAGCCTAAAGATCATCATCATCATCATCATCATCATTTAATATTTTTATTATTATTATTTATTTATTAACTTAATTAATTAAATATTAATTATTAATATTATTATTTACCAGGCAAGCTAAGTACCCACTCCGATTGTTTTTAGCAGAGGGGCCGGGTAAATTTATTATTATTACTATTATTATTATTATTATTATTATTACAGGTACTATCGTTAATAGAAAAACAGAACAAAAACACCCCCCACAAAAAAATCCTACCCAAACAGAAATCCAGAGCATTAACCTCCTTCTAATGGGTGTTTATCTGTTATTCTCGCTACATGACCAGAAGTACATTAATTCCATCATATCAAACAACCAAGTAATGTGTCATGTGCCAGTTTGCTGCTGAAGTAATAATATTAATGAAAACACATTTGCTGATAAAAGCATTTCAGAGATTTGAATGCCCTCTGAGCCCAGATATGAGCAGCCAGCCCCTTTTCCTTTTTGCTTCTAATAAACAACATTTAAGCATAATAATGCTTTTAGGGTCACCTGTAGCAAAGAAACAGCAAAGGTTCTCAATGTTTTCTGTTTATTCATAGTGGTGTTTTTAGTTCATGAAGTGTTTTTTTCTCCATCAGTAAAAGGACAACCATTTACATCAAGGGAACAGAAATCATTCTACCAAAACATTTTAAATACTAGATTAAATTAGGAAACATTCACAGATGTGCTTAAAATTCAATTACTTTGAGCCTAACATTTAGATTTTTCTGATTTCCAGAGCTGAGTTCTTAATTATAGAAGTCTAAACATCTTGATTATGCAAATATGTTTCTGACTATTAGCATTTTTTAAGCTTTCATTTGTCTGTTTGAAGGAGGGCTGTAGCTCAGAGAAAGAGCACCTCCTTTATGTGCAAAAGGCCCCAGGTCCAACTCCTACCATGTGCAAGTGTGACTGAGAAATATTCCTGTCCAAAACCCTGGAGAGTTTTTGCAAGTCAGTGTAAATTATACTGAGCTATCTGGATAAAGGGTCTGACCTACTGGAAAGCATTTTCCTTCAATGTGTTTTAAGACTCAGCCCATCATACTATAGAATACAGCTGGAATGCCCTGCCATGTTGAGATAGATAGAAGGGTCCAGAACACAGAAGAGGAAGAAAAAGCTTAAGCCTCACCCCCTTAAGCTTTTACAGAGGGCACAAAGCATTTTCTCACTTGTTGTAGCTTATTAAGGCAAGGAGACTTAAATCAAGTAGGTTCCCCTGCCATTTCCTCCTTTCACAAGATCCGGGTGGTATGCACAGGCTTAAAATCTAAATAGAAGGATACAAAAGGAAAAGGAGATCCTGGTTGGACTCCTATTGTTGGCCTATGCATGTATTTTTTCTTTCTTTCTTTCTTTCTTTTGACGTTGCAGAAGGAGGTATTTGCTAGCTCCTAGCACAACTTCCTCCCTCCACAGCAACACAACTTTCAACAGCCAAAGCATGTTGCCAGGGCAGAAGGAAGGAGGAAGTGAACAGGTAGCACCTGGCCTTGGATGAAGTTCTGTCACAGGGAGATGAATGCCAGCCCCACATCCTGGATACCCAGAGAGTTGCTGAAAATCCAGGAGAGTGATCTCAGCTGCAAGCTGTATGATTCCTTCCCCCTTCAATTTGTCCCCCCACCCCAGCCAGTAAATGGGCAAAGCAGCACACTGTGGCATTTAAAAGCTGGTTTCCACTGGGATGAGAGTGATGTGGAATTGCATGGGTAGGGTGTTTTGCTTCACATGTATGGTGTGGTTTTAGTCTAGAAGTAAGCTAAGGACAGGGCTTCCCTCCTGCCTTCATATTGATGTGAGATGCTTTGGGAGATAGCATTTGTCAGGCAGAGGGAATACATTGTTAAAATATTACAATAATAAAGTTGCAAGGTACTACACTGAGATTGTGTCTAGATGGACTATTTACCATGTCTTGCCCCTGTCTTAGAGTCCTAGGTGTCAGTAACATGGCAATTTTTGTCATGGGGCGTACCACAACTTCCTGATCCCGTATTCGTCCCTCACTGTTTAGACGATTTTTATCACTCTTTAGGAAATCCCAGAAGATCCCATGACTGATATTTACACAACAAAAGTTCTGTTTCTTTTTATTGGTCTCGCACTGTTATTTCCCGTGCTTTTCTTGTTTATACATGTTTACCGTACCGGGATATATTTATTTTGGCTGTCAATCAAGGATGCGATTACTCGTTTTGCACAATTTGAACTACGTGTTTCCAGTTCATCTTCCCACCACAGATGCAGCGATTGGCTACATTCTGAACAAAGAAGGACATCACATGTCCTTTTGATGTACTTTTTCTCCTATACAGCACTTTATGGCAGCATGGAGGCAAACACATCAGCTGCTCTGACTACTGCTGCCCGTTTGCGGGTATCTCTTTTAGCTTTGAAGAGACAGGCTATCATCAGACATAGAAGAAGGATGCTTCTTATTTTCCTGATCCTTCTCCATTCACAAACGATGGCATCGGCTATATTTCGTCCAGAGTGTATGCACTTTGCAGCCGTGGACCCACCGGAGGTTCTGATGCATGTTTGCCCAAAACGATGGCAGCGACGTTGGTGGGTGTACCCAACAATGGAGGAGTGGTGGGAGAAATTTGTGATGAACATCTGGTCTGACGAACAATGGATAATGTACTTCAGGATGCCTCGGTTCCTCTTCATGCGTCTTGCCGAGATACTTCGTCCACAGATTGCAAAGTTGGACACGAACATGAGTAAAGCCATCCCTGTGGAAAAGAGGTTCACTATAGCCGTTTTCCTTCTCGCCCACCGCTGCTCATATGGGACTGTTTCTCAGTTATTTGGAGTCGGAAGAGCAACGGTGTGTAAGATTTTTGTGGAGGTCGTCCTCAATATGGAGAAGTTACTTCTTAAGCGGACAGTATTCCTGGGAGACCATAGAAAGGTAATTTTGTTTCTTTATATTACCTTGTGAAAATTTGGCTACTCGCATCTATTCTTAAGAGTTTTAAAAAATTTAAATCTGTATGCCTTAATGTGAAACCAAAGTGATAAAATACATACCTTCCCTAATGGTATGAAGTTGAAACTGGATATCATGCAAAAGGTGCCCGAAATTTTTCTGTATGTACATACGTGTTTAATCGAAAACTCGTGTTTGCGAGATCTCATATATACCTTTTCTTTTGCTTTGCAATATTTAGGTGATGGATGCCTTCGCTGCAATGGGATACCCACAAGTGGTTGCTTGTTTAGATGGATGCCATGTTAATATAATCCCCCCCATACAAGGAGATGAATTTATCAACAGGAAGAATAGGTACAGCGTTCTTCTGCAAGGAACTTGTGATCACAGAGGAGTTTTTATTGACGCGGAGATCGGTTGGAGCGGGAAGAATCACGACGCTCAAATGTTAAGGAACTCTGGTTTTTTCAAGACTATGGAGGCTGGCATATTTGTGCCTGGTAATCCAACAATAACTATTATGGGGAAACAGGTAGTGCCATTAACTCTGGTTGATGGTGCATATCCCGTTAGGAATTGGCTGCTGACACCTTATAGAGGGACAACAAATGCCAAACAAAGACTGTACAATAGGTACCATAACAAAATTTGTTCGATGGTGGAGAGGTGCTTCAAGCATTTGAAATCTAGGTGGAGGGCATTAAGATACTGTATAGAGGTTGCAGAGGAAAATATATGTTCAGTGATATGTGCATGTGTTATTCTACACAATATCTGTGAAACCAAAGGAAGTATCCTTGATGATCCACATCGGTGTGTGCAAAGGTTTGTACTTGACACGCTAGGAGCACCAATGCTTAATAATGATGCTGCGGAGAAAGTGCGGGGAGAGGCTGTTTGCAACGCTTTAAAAGAATATTTTTGGCTTGAACATCATCAGCGGGGGGATAAGTATGTAAACTTTTTCTTGTGTATCAGTTCCTTGAATTTTATTTCTGCTTAATAAAAGCATCTGGTTTTCTTAAAGTGAACTGCATTTGCTTTGCCCTTTTTAAAACGCTCCCTAATTTACCCTTAAGTATATTAGCCCTGTTCTTTCCTGTACAATTCTGAATATATCCATCACACTTTATGGCCAGTTGGAGTATACCTTGAAAAGTAGGTCAAACTGGCTACAAGTTTATTTTTAAACAATCAGCAAGATTAGAAACATTGTTGCGGTTTGGGCAGTTAAAGCAATTGGCGGGCTTTTCCAAGGGATTATGCTTTCTGGTAAAGGATCCAGACACTGCCGAATTCCTTTACATAGTTTCCTCCGCTACTACACCAATAGATTATGGTACTCAATTTACACATTTGAAAATTAAGGGTAATCCTACCACCATAGGATTATTTTAAAAATGAAACGGTAACTCGAAAACTTATAAACTCGAGTTGCCGCATCCCACCACATGGTGTTACGATGGCTGAAGGGGGGAGAGGACGTATCAGGCTGGGTCGGAGCATCACCTACTGGAGCACCAGGGAGACCAACCTCATGATGGAATCCCCGGTCCAGCAGGCCGGTGCGCCAGACTGGCTGATGCGGTCCTCTAACTGGAGGAACCGCAACTTCTTTGTGGAGGCAGCGCGGTTCCTCTGGTCAAGGGGGTTCATTAGAACTGGCCTCCAATGCTGCTCCAAATTCAAAACCCTAAAGGGAAAATTCTTTGCGGGATTGGAGGCCAGTAATGGCAGCCCCCCCTGAAGGCAGCCGCCTTTTTATGCTGTCCTGCATGACCTGTGGGTCCATGCAAGGCAGCCAAGCTGGTGTGACCAGCTACCACGAGGTAAGTTTTGCCAAGGATTCACACAGCTCCTCGGTACTGAGTCGCCTTGTGTGTGTGTGTGTGTGTGTGTGTGTATGTGTGTGTCTGCCTGCACATGGGGCGAACATAATTTTTTTTGTGGTTTATGTGTTACAGTTGTTCAAATTCAGAGACGGGCTGCCGGTGAGCCTGTCTCTGATTTGTCAGAGGAGGAATTAGAGGAGGCAGGCCTGGCACCGGCTGCCCCCCCCCAGGTATAACTGTCATTTATGTTTTTGTTTACCAGATTCATAAGTAAGTAAAGAAATACTGTTAGTGATAGAAGTATAAGTAAAGTAATACCTATGCATTACTTTCTTAAAGATCCCCAAGCTGCCCAAGAGGCTGCAGCTCAATTGGCTGGCCTCAATATAATAGCCAGGATTGAGGAGCTTGGTAAATATATTTAAGAATAACTTTTTAAAAGGGCAATTAGTTTGCACATACCATAATATATTGAGAAATAATTATTTTTTATTGCTCACTACAGGAAGGACACTCCAGCAGGAGATAAGGGACCTGGTGAGGAGGGTGCAAACCATAGAAGAAAGGCTTGCAATGTAAATATTGTATATAGTTTTTGTATGTTAAAAAGCACTGTAATAATTTTTCTTATGTAAATATTTAATCTGTAAATATTCTGTAAATATTTCTGTAAATACACATTTTTCCTATATTTATTATTATTTATGAATGATTTATTTGTATTTATTTCCTAGATATGTTTCCCAACTGTGTATGTGTTTGTTTAAGCATTCATTGATATGATTTCTAAACCTTACGTAGCCATGTAAATACTGTGGTTTTGTATGTTATCCATCTTTGTTATATAAAAACCTTCATTTAAATATATCTTTGGTTTTTAATACTTATTACTTGTATATATGTATATAGTTTAAAACTTTGTAAAAATAAAACCATAATGTTTTGAATTCAAATGCATGTTTATTTTCTATAATAGCATGATTTCCTTTTCATCAGTGCAAACTGTTATACATTCATCATTGGCGTATTTATATGTTTAATATTTTAAATACACCATTATATTAGTACCCACAAAAAAAGGATAACACTGTATAATGCAGCATTTCCCCTATTAAAGAAAAAACAGCTTATACTGATTAAAACAAACTATAATGATAGGGGTACTCTTTTTTTAATTGCTCTAGTTGGCCTACAGGCTGGAGAAGTACCTCCCCCCCAAACTTGTGGTTGGTGTACATTGTTGATTTTCTTGTGAGTTCTCTTTATTTTCTTCCCCAAAATTTTTGGCATTACACACTCTCTTGACCACAACACGTTTCTTTGAATTATCCAAAGACTTAATGTGAGTTACAAGGTCTCCAAATAGATCATTTTGACGTTGTATTTCTTTGAGCATTTGCTGAGATTCCTCAACTGAATGCTCATAGAATTTCTCTAGATACCCTTGCAAAGACAAGGTCTGCTTCTCAGATATTGTTTTCATGTTAGATACAAACAATTCAGCTATTGATTTAGAGTTTGCCATCAATTCATTTACATCAGAAGACCGTTTCTTCCTGTGAAACAACGCCAATCTTTCAGCGGGGGATAAAGTGGCAGTTGGATTACTCAAATCTGCAACTGAGAAAAAAAGGATAATTTAGTGATATTGCATGTGTACCACAGTATTTTCTCTGTTACACAACTTATATACTTTTAAAATGAAGTAATACATACCATTACGTGCAGGGGTAGTTGCCCACACAGTATCAATCTCAGTAACCACAACCGTGGTATTTTCCTCAGTCTCATTAATCCCCAAGCTTTCCGTGGCCTCCCCTGTTAAGGTAACAGTAACTGCAGATTCATCAGAACCCTGGGTCCCGGAAACCTCTGATGGAAAAAAAAGGAAGACAGAAAATGAGGAGTATTCGTTAATAAAAAACAGTGAATCACAGTGATTATCTCTTCTTTAACATATCGCGGACCTGGTGGCAGAGGTAAACAAAGAAGAGTCCTAAATGTTTATGGCTACGGCAGGAGATGCCATAGTAAATGTGCCCAGATGCATGCACAATTTTACATCCCTAGGGCACATACAGAGAAATGCACCATTTGGCTTTAACTGCCTTAATTTGCAAAAGAAAGGAGACCTCATGGACCACAGAAGCACATTCCGTGGCCATGTAGGCAAATATGGTGAAATGATCATTTCTAACAAGCAACAGAGGTACAAGGAACATTCGAGTCTTCACATTAATGCCTTTTTTTTTGGATAAGAAAATTTAACCTAATAAGTTATAAATGTAATAGCCAGCACAAGTAAAATACATATCATGCATTAAATTGCCATGAGCAAATAACAATACCAAGTACAGATCTCAATTGGTCAGATTTTGAAATCCGAGTACATACTTAATCGAGTTTTCACATAATACGAACGCATTTTAAAAAATAAAAAATAATACTACCTTACCTAGGGGATGTGAGAACAATTCCTCAGAGTATCCCTGCAGCATCTCCTGGGATGAGGGAGGGAATTCCAGGTCTTCTTTGGGTAGGGGAGCATGATGGGGAGTCACTGACCCACACAGAACACGCACAATGTCGGTTGTGCTCCCCAGCCGCTTCGGGTGGTAGTTGGCATCACCGCCCAGAATTGCATGGAGTTCTTTATAAAAGGGCATTGTGGCTGCATTGTTGCCACTTTTAGAGTTGTGGTGGTTTACCTGGTGGTAATTTTTTACGCATCAGTTTCGTCTTCGTCCTGCACTCCTCAGCGGTGCGGTTCATGCCCTTTTGATTTCATTTTGGCAGCAATTTTTTCAAAAAGGTTGATATTTCTATGGGACCCCCTCAGCTGTTCCTGCACCTTTTCATTGCCCAATATCACCAAAAGGTCTATGGTCTCGTTGTAGGACCAGGAGATCCCACGGCCGCCTTTCCTGGGGCGAGGTGTGGTTTCGGCATCCATCACTGAAACTGCACAGGTAAACGGCCAGGAGAATAATGGAGATGTATCTTCAAATTTGGGTTGGTGAAAAAAGGGGCAGGTACACCTCCCACTTACTGGCCAGAGCCCGCCCACGGTCAAGACAATTTCCAGTCATCTCCTGTGTCTGTCATATCTTGTCACGGGCTGTTTACATTTCCGATTTTCCAAATCTTCCAGAGACGTTTTTAAAAACCGGAACAACCTGCGGGATTGAAAGTCGCACGGATCGAGAGACAAATGGTGCCCCCCCTTCCAAAAAACACGCGTCCAACTCCATTTATGTGTAAACAGCCGGGGTTCGACACGAATTCATCCCAGAACATTTTCATCATGTAAACGGCACCCTACAGTCCAGACAGTGCAGGGCTTTTGGCCCATTTTGCCCCCGAGCAGTTCTCATGATGCCTGGGCAAAGACGGGGGGGGGGAGGGATGGGGTAAAGCCCATTAAACTGTTTCAGCAAAATACCTAGTGGGGAAAATGCTTCTTTTTGTAAGAAAGGATCGAGCCCTGCAGCTCCACAGGAGCCCATACCAGCACAACAACAAAAACAACAACAACATTGATTTTTAGCACCATTTTCACCAAAGGGCAGAACATCAGACATATATAGTCAAAAACGAAACAATATTTTTATTTATTTATTTATTTATTTATACCCCGCTCTTCAGCCACAAGGCTATCAGAGTGGCTTACAAATTGTTTTAAGCAATAGCTATTTACACATCTAACTGCATTAAACAGTTTCCAATGTGTGTTAGCTAATTGCCCCCCACAAGCTGGGTACTCATTTTACCGACCTATGAAACACAGCACTATAAAATGCTAAAATAATTTACTAATGTACTAAAAATAAAATCCTCATCAGTCGCTACCCATCTTGGCCACTTTACACACACTCAGCAGTGTAATCTGGCGAATCGAAGAGGAAGGTCTTCAACCCTTTGCAAAAGCAGGTAAGATCCTCCCCCAGCTGGAGGTGCAAAGAAAGACTGTTCCACAAATGCGAAGCCAGATTATGAAAGGCTTGCAGCCTTGATAGAGCCACACATGTTGGTGGAACTGCTAATAATCCTTTGTCTGTAGATCTTAGATTCCTAGATGGTACATGCCATGCTAACCAAGCTGCCAAATACAGGGGGAGGTTAAAGCACAGGGCCTTAAATGCCAGGACCAAAAGCCTGTAATGAGCCCTAGCCCTAACTGGTAGCCAGTGGAGGGATCTATGAGTATTTAGGAAGATGTAAATCAACCCAAACAGCACTGTTCTGAATTAAAACCAGAGGAGTAAGAGAGCACGAAGACAAACCTGCCAGTAGGCCATTTGCATCACTCTCTCTGAAGCAAGGAAGGAGCCCTGCAGCTTGTGAATAAGGCTAGTCACATGCAGTGGGCCTTGATCATATGCTGTGGGCCCCTTTCCTGACTTCGGAGTATGGGACGCAAACAGAATTGGTGGCGGCTTCAGAGATGGGCCAGCAAGGAGTCTGGACTCTATCCCATTTCATTCAGGTAATGGGGGAGCAATGGTTCTGATTCAGGGCCAGAATACACTGGTGGGAAACCAGAGTATTCTAACTAATATAGACAAAGCCTAAATCTACAGAACCATTCCTCCCAATCCCCTCTTTCAGGCCCTTTTGTCATGAACTAAGATTAACATCTGAGGCCTTGCTCTTGATACTAGTTTGGCAAGCAAGGAGGAGAAACAGGGCCTATCTTTGTGGTGGTGACATCCCTCTGGAAATTTCCCTCAGATGAAAATGATCAGGCTGCCGTCCCAGGTGCTGATGACACTTCTGTTTTGATGAGCTTTTAATGTGTAACATCTAGTTTTATTTCTGACAGTTTTAACATGCAATGAATTTTCTCCTTTCTGCTATTAGCTTTTTTATGTGATTGGCTTTTGAAGTGTTTTATATATTCTTGTAATTGCATTTCAAAAATGGTTGCTGATTGTACTTGTATTTTTTATTGATTTATACTGTACGTGGTGTGCCTCTTTGGATACATTTAGTAGAAGGGCAGAATACAGATATGGGACAACGATAATATCAAACTGACAAACAAATGTGGTAGACACAGGGATGAATGACTGTTCTTATTGGACTACTCTTTAGAGTCAAGAAGAGTTTTTAAAAAGCACCTCATTTGTGAAAAGACACCACCAACAGCAATCCATGAAGGCTGGATTGGTTACCGTACAGGTTGTGTTCAGTACAGGGATTGGTAACCTTTTTAATACAGAGAATTACTTACACACAGGAAACATCCATCAGAACGGCAGTTGAAGATGTTGGCTGAGCTTTTTTATTTATTTTATTTTATTTAGGTATTTATACCCCACTCTTCATCCACAAAGGCTCTCAAAGTGGCTTACAAATTGTTAAGTAATAACACTTTACATATCTACACCGCATTAAGCTGTTTCCAATGTGTGTTAGCTAATTGCCCCCACAAGCCGGGTGCTTATTTGACTGACCTACAAAAGGATGGAAGGCTGAGTGAAGCTTTGAAACTTTGGGATTGAATTTGCAAAGTTGTGGCTGCAGTACTGGCATTTAACCACTGTACCACCAGGGCTCCTTTATTTTAATCATTTATATCATGCCTTTCTCACATTAATGGTACATACTTAAACCAGTACAAAAGCATTAATAAAAGTATAAATATAAGATTTTAAAAACAATTAATTTATGAAGTTAAAAACATTAAACATTAAAAATATTAAAATGCATTAGAAGACTAAATACCAGCCTTAAAAAAAGAACTGCACAGCATTAAAACCCCAACCTTAGTTAGTCTGTAAAAGCCTGACGGCACAGGAATGTTTTAACCAGCCTCCGGAAAGAGAGCAAGGACGGGGCCATCGTGATCAATCTAGGGGAGGGAGTTCCAAAGTCTGAGAACAACCACCAAGAAGGCCTTCTTCCTTGTTCCCACCAAACAAGCCTGAGAGGGTGGTGGGACAGAGAGAAGAGCCTCTCCAGATAATCTAAGAGTTCTAGTGGGCTCATAAAGGGAGATACAGTCCTTCAAATAACCTGGACCCAAACTGTATAGGGCTTTATAGGTCAAAACCAGCACTTTGGATTGTACCCGGAAATGGAGCAGCAGCCAATGGAGCTGTTGCAACAAAGGAGTTGCATGCTCCCTGTGGCCAGCCCCAGTTAGCAACCTGGCAGCAGCTCTTTGAATCAACTGAAGTTTCTGAGCACTTTTCAAAGGCAGCCCCATGTAGAGCACATTGCAGTAATTCAAACTGGATGTAACTAAAGTAGTATGTATCATCATGGCTAGATCTGACTTCTCTGGGAACGGGTGCAGTTGGTGCACTAGCTTTAACTGTGCAAAAACACTCCTACTCACTGCTGAGACCTGGGGCTTCAGGTCCAGGCTCAGAGCTGAATCCAGTACCCCCAAACTGTGAACCTGTATTTTCAGTGGGAATGTAACCCCATCTAACACAGTCTGAATCCCTGTTCCCAGGTCTATCTTTTGACTGACCAGGAGCACCTCTGTCTTGTCTGGATTAAGCTTCAGTTTGTTTGCCCTCATCCAGTCCATTACTGATGACAGACGCTGGTTTAGTACAGGAACAGCTTCACTCTGTCTTCCTGCCATTCTTTTCTCTGACTTTCTTTTGGCAACCCCCCTCCCATTTCTTTCTTATACCTCCCCTTTCCTGCACCTACATCTGTGGATGGTGGGCACTTTGGGCACTTTAGAAATTTGCTTTCAGTCCCCATTTTCCAACATTCCAGTAGCTTAAAACTTCAGTTGAGCATTTAGAAATATAGTGTAGGGGCAGGCAAAGTTACCAAGGGAATGCCAACACAGCAAATATTAAGAGTTCTGGGGATGAATGATTTTCAGCGTTTCCCACTCTGAAACACTAAAAATTTAAGGACTGGAAGAAACTTTCCTACTGGGGCAGAATTCTTATTGGAGGGCAATGTTGTCCTTTCCCCCCTGCCCATAGCTACATCCCTCCATGCCCTTACTGAAGGTAAAGTACTAGAGCCCAAAGCTTAACTATCTGACAAATATATGCTGCTTAAATCATTTTGCATGTAAACATAGGACTTTTTCAAATGGAGTAAAAAAAAACAAAACCCCAAAACCCGAGGAGGTCAGAAGAAGAACAGGGCTGTCGCGCTTACAGAGCCCTGTTTCAGACGACGCAGTCCTCCTCTGTCCTCCTCCCAACCTCCTCCCAACCTTTCCCTGTGCTGCGGGTGCTGCTTTTTATTGATGGAGGTTTTCCGTCAATAAAAAGCAGCACCCGTAGCACAGGGGAAGGTCGGGGGGAGGACAGAGGAGGACTGCGTTGTCTGAAATGGGGCTCTGTAAGCCTGACAGCCCCGTTCTTCTCCCGACCTCCTCGGCGTTTTTTTTATTTACCCCATTTGAAAAAGTCCATAGTCTGAAAGTGGGATACCTTTTAAGGGATACACTCTGAGGGTCTGCCTCCCTCAAGGTTATACCCAGTCCCATCCAGATTACATCACACACACCCCCGAGCTCCAGGGCCTTCCCCCTCTTCTTAGGTCAGGTATGGCTGGTCCCAGATGTATAATGGACTGTCCAAGTTCCCCAGATGACATTTTCTGAAGCTTCCCAGCACTAGAGTTGGGAAAGTTACTTTTAAGAAGAACAACAATGACCTGCTGAAGCCACCCACGACTGGGCACTGATAGGACGGTGCTATTCTTTCAGTTGGTACCAGAACAATATACTACCACTAACCAGTTAGGGATGGCTTCAACAAATCATTCCCGTCATTCTCCTTAGAAAACAATCCACCAAGATCTACTACTGAGACTCTAAACTGATCTCTTGTGACCACAGGAAGGGATATCAGAAGCACAGCACACATGCAAAAGTTATTCTTTCATGCACTGTGCTCCAACGGCTTGTATGGTAGAATGTGCCAGCAATTCAGTTCCTTATTTGGAAATGATGTTGTTTCAGTCTGTTTCTGACATTTAAAAATTAACCCCACTTGTTCACATCATATGTGCCCATTTCTAATTGATTTGGATGAATCTGTATATATTATATGCCTCAAATACTGCATAGATAAATCAGATCGAATACATCTGCATGTGAACCTTAGGAGTTTACCGCACTCCAAAGTGCAGCACAAATGTTCCATCTTCTGTGCTGCTTTACCGCATGATGTCATCATTCTTTTGTTCCAGTCCTGTGGGGAATGAGGTAAAACCATGGGCTCAGTCAGATGGGAAAATTAATTGTGGAAACTAGTGCATTACCTCACAATCACATCAGTGTTTATTTGTTCCCACAATTCATTTGGAAGATCACTGGCATGGAAAGTTATTTGAGTTTGGCCACGAGTGAATTACCTGCCTTATTACTCCCCAAAAGCTCCTTCCATTTCTCCCTCTTTTTTTGTCATTAAATGAGAGATGTGGAAGAGCAATCTTCTACTTAAAAACTTTTTTTCTCTGCCGCTTGAAAATAGTGCTTGATCGTGTCTGCGAAAAACAACAATGGTGGCTCTGGCCATTTCATTACCAGGAAGCCTGTCCCCGCGCACATCCAACTAGTCACATTTTGACTTCCTGGATATGCCCCAATTCAAATTAGTTGTTCAGACAGTCTGTTATGTGCATTTTCATGTACTGTACTTTTTAAAAAAGATTGCGAGAAACAGTGAAAGCTGCAATCACAAACTACTTGGAGTTTTCAGCCCCCCTCCTTCCTAATATGGTGAATCCCAGTAGGAGCTCATCTGGACAAAAGGTATTCTGCCCACATTCTTTGAGGATGCAATTGTACCCACCCACATTGTGGGAGTTTTCCCCCATCATCTAAACAACCCACATGTTATTTTGCTAACTGGAAAAAACCCATTAGCAAAAAAACCCGCGTTGTTACCTCAGTCCCCCAAGGGACTGGAACAAAAGAACACTGGGAGAATGATGACGTTGTGCAATAAGGCAGCACAGAAGATGGAACCTTCCTGCTACACTGCTGCTTTTCTTTGGTATGCAGTAAGCCCCTTATGTTTTTGATCTGTGATCATCTCACTTGTTTCATACACAAGCCATTGTGGATTATTCAACTCATTCAAAGATAAACTGTGAACTAAGTTATGGGTAGCCATGTACAAATGGTGTTACTCCGATGCTTATATGGAAACAGGAATGGTTTTATTGGATTATGTCATTGAACTCTGGTGCAGGGAAAATGGAAATGTCGTGTGTATGGGAGAAGTGAAAAGAAGGATAAGAACAAGAGAGCGTTTCTACTAAGGGCAAGGAGAGAAGGATCAGTACAGCAGATGATGGCGGTGAAAGGAAAGAAGAAAGCCATTAAAAATATCTTTTTAGACTTGGCCTATAGAGCTTTCAGCCTCTCCAAGGCAGTGGTTCCCTTGGAGACTTAAGAGTTAGTGCAGGGACCACTTGTCAGCAATTTAACCTATGCTTTTCTATTGGCTTTTCTTATTCCTTTCATTTAGAGCTTAAGGAACCTTAATCAACTCTCCTGGTTACCAGGATGCAGGCATTTAATGGGGCTTGGACTCTTGGTCCTGTCAGACATGCTCTTTTGAAATCAGTACCTAATCTCTAAATTGGTGTGTTTTTCACAAAGTCACAACAACTCACTCACAACCCCTTTCTTCCTGCCAGGTTCTGAGGGTTAGTCCACTTGAGCTTTTCAAATTCTGACTCAGTCAAGGACAAAAATAGATTTTGTTTTGCAATTTATTTATTTATTTATTACATTAGCAATCTAAATCACAATCAAAGTAATATACATTAAAAAAAAAAGAAACAGAGAGGAGAAAAGGAGAAAAAAAAGAAAAGAAATATAACTAAAACACAGTTGGGCTCTGAACCCCCCCCCCCCACACACAGACATCCTAACTGTAATGAAAAGAAAAGGAAAAGAGAAAAAATATATTATTCTACCTTTATAGATCCAACTAAATAATCCTACTAATTACTAATAACTGTAATCACAGATTATTACATAGTTAGATTTCTTTTTGCTCAAAAGGTCCATAAACAGTCTCCAATCTTTCAAAAAGTCTTCAGTTGGATTATCCATTAGAACCCATGTTAATTTGTCAAATTTTGGCTCTCTCAGTGACCTTAACAATCCATTCTTCTATTGTCAGTGCGGTCCATTTCCTAGTTTAAGCAAACAGTTTTCTTGCTGCTGTTGTCATGTATTGAAGAAGTAATCCATATTTACTATCCAATTCTTTATCCACAATTCTCAACAGAAACATCTCTGGTTATATTACAATATCTACCTTTAAATTCATCATCATCATCGTCGTCGTCATTGGATTAACATATAAATCTTAGATGAGTAGCTTTTTGACTTCTTACAAGTCATATTGAATTGGATGTCATATTGAAGAAGGAGTGAGGTTGTTTTCTGCTGCTCCAGAGCCTAGGACCTTGTCTGCATGGGCCAAATGAAATGGCCTTCCCCCATTCTGGCAACCAACAGTCCGGATGACACAGGGTTTTTGCCTCGAATTCGGAAATGCTACATACTAGTTAGGCATTCAGATTGAAAGCAAAGTAGATGGTTCTTTTTTCCTAACCCAAAAGCAAAAGATTGCTGAACTTTTAGAAACTCTAGGACTCCAAGGGCTTGTCGTGATGAGCCAAATGAAACAGCCTCCCCATTCCCATGCCCAGCAGTCTAGATGATGCAGGGGTTTTGCCCTGATCTTAGTCCGAACTGCCAGATGACACCCGGGCAATTCCAGTGAGAATCTGGGGGCAAATACCTCTTAAAACAGAGTGAACACATGGTAAACAAACAACACCTTTTGCTCCAGTTCTTCTGGAGAAATCAGTGAGTTTTGTTACTGCATTGGGGGAAGGGGTGTCCACACATGCAGCCCACACAGTGTCCAGTGCAGCCATTTCCTGGCTGGGTCACATGCATTGTAACTGCTGAGGTCACCACGAAGCACCTCGTTCCTGGCCTTGGAAGACACAACTGGCATGGGGAAGAGAAGTGCCCATTTGCGTGTTGGCCACAGGTGTTGGCCACAGGACACCCCACCGTTGCTGCAACAGAAGAGCATATAATGGGGTGGGGGATGCCATGGGCCCAGGGCTGGAATACTCCAGGCTCTCTCTCTCTGGCTTTTCTTCGCAAACGAAGATTCAGGAAGGACTAGACTCCAGGCTACACCCAGGGTATTTGCAGACAAGCTCTAGGACATGGAGCAATGGAATCAAACAGAAAAATAAATTTCACCTAAACATTAGAAAGAACTTCCTGACAGTAAGAGCTGCTCATCAGTGAAATACACTGCCATGGCAGTGTGGTGGAGTCTCCTTCTTTGGAGGTTTTTAAACAGAGGCTGGATGGCCATCTGTTGGGACTGCTTTGACTGTGTATTCCTGCATGGCAGGGGGCTGGACTGGATGGACCTCGTGGTCTCTTCCAACTCTGATTCTAAGTCCACTACACATGAAAAAGGAGCCCATTTTATCTTGACATTCCCAACATTGGTTTGAAATATTCTTGAACATTTTTGACAGTTTATTTGGGGTGAGGTACCATCTATACATCATCTTATACATGTTTTCTTTTAAATTACTTCAGAAAGGTAATTGATTCTATATCTTTGGACATTTATTCCCCATTCATCCATATAAACATACCCAAAATTTTGGGCCTGTCTTATCATGTGCTATTTTTACAGGTTCATCTTCTGACTCTAGTTTCAATAGCCATTTATAGATTGTTTAAATTACATGGTCATCATCTTTATACAACTCTAAATAAAACTCATTTTCTCCAACCTCTATGGCTGTATTTCTGTTACCTTGATTAAATCTGTCCTTAAGTTACATATAAGCAAACCAATTAAGATCTATGCCTTTCTTACGAAGCATCTCTCTTGATTTAAACTTCGAGCAGTCTTGTTCAAAGTAGAAAACATCATCACAAAACAACCATAAAACCATTTTTAACCCATTCTTTCTTTAAGAAAAAGTATCCTGCGTTGAGGTGGCTAAAATTATCTTAGGAAAAAATACCTGCTTATATTTATACCAAACTCATAGAAAAGCCTTTCTAATGCAATGATTTTAAAATTCAGCATGTGCCTTAATTTTATCATACTAAAGATAACCATACCACTCATATCTTAAATCCTGATCTTTAAGTTCCAAAAGTCTCTAATCTCTAAGCACTATCAATTCCTTCAGCAATACAAAACAACAGGCCTCATAATACAATTTGACTTCAGGGACTCTCTAGCCACCCCTTTCCTTAGCTTCATAGAGTGTTTTAAGTTTTATTCTGGGTTTCTTTGCCTTCCACTTTAAAATTTGAAAATGCACTTAATTCATTATCCTCTTCTGGAGGCCATATTTTTAGTCAGCAATTTTGTTTTATTACAATTCCCTTTAAATCTGGAGCATGACCCAAATGCCTTGATTGCGGACCCAGGCCATCTTCCCCCGTCCTCCCCATAAAGAACACACGGACACAGAATTCTACTACAATGATGTATTGATTACAATTGGAAAATAAGTGTTAGGTACAGGTTAGTAATATATTGATTGAGTAATATATTGATTGGCATAAAAAGGCCACAACTTGATGGTGGCTGCAAATGGTTGGCACTGTGGCATGGGACCGGATCCCTTCATTGACCAACCCTGTGTTGATCAATGGCCTCCATGTCGGTTGCTACCGACTCCTTCTTGAAGGGGGAGTCCCTGGCCAAGCCGTCCCGCTTGACACTCCCCCTTCACCTGGAAACAAGATGTTAACAGCCCTAACAGCAGGTACCGTGGGGGGGAGGTCTCCGTGAGCTTGAACCTGAACTTGAACTTGACGGAGACCCCTGGCTCCCCCACCTACCCAGATCAGCGCCCATGCCAACCACCACAAAAGGCGATCCCCATGGGATCCGCCTTCCGCCAACCCTTGCCGCCACCATCAACTGGCAGTCCTACACTCCTTGATCGGGCACCTGGCACGCTGCCAGCAGCCTCCCTGGGCAGATGTATCCTGTGAAGGCCCCAGACCGCCACTGTCCCAGTCGCTTGATGGTCTCCGTCAACAAAACGCCTTGTGCCACCATAGTCGCTGCTCCGATCTGGAAGGAATGACTCCTGTACTCCTTAACGGGCAGACCGAGCCGCTGCAGTGCCGCCTTCATCACAGCCACAAACTGGAACCTGGTCAGAGATGACTCATCCTTGTGCCAGAACAGGGGACCATTCCCCTTCCTGCGGATGCTCAGGAACCGCTGCATGCTGGCCACCGGGCATGGTGATGAGCCCAACACCTTCCTCAGGCGCAGCGTCACTCCTTTTCCCTTCTGATCACATTTGGAGCACCGAACGTGTATCGAAACCTTGTCCGGCTCCAAAGACACATCCCCCAGCATCAGCGCTCTCCCCGAGGTATCCCGTTTGGAGGAGCAGACCAGCTCGCTGACTCTCAGGGCCCCGAAGAAGGCGACGATGTAAGCCGTGCTGAACAGGGTGACCTTGTATGCAGAGTGACACAACGCTGGCAATATCCCGACCATGCGGGACAGCAGTCCATAGGATACAGGCCAACGGGAGTCCACCACCGGAGGCGCAGCCCTCCTCCAACCTTGAATGGCTTTCTTTACCATGAACGTGCCACACGGGTTGCCCGCTCCGGCCGCCTTACTGAAGAAGGAAATGCCTGCCACCTGCATGGCTGTTGACTTAGGCGCCATGCCCTGACCCTTCAGTGTCACCAGGTAATGCAATACCTCTCGCTCCGCTGCTAGCCAGAACTCGCTCTGTACCCTTGCTGCCGCCAGAAGGCCATGAACTGGGCCGCCGCTCTCCTGTAGCTTGCCCTCGTAGAAGGAGCTAGCGAGTCCGCCACGCCCTGGAGCACCGTCAATTCCCAAGGCACCAGAGTTCTGCTGGGAATGGGACTGCAGACTCGTCGGCATCCGGGGCCAGCGCATGGAATCTCTCACCCTGAAATTGAGACAAATCCTCCGCTATCTCGTTATTCACGCCTGGTATGTGCTGGGCACAGAAACTGATGTTGGACTGAAGGCATACAAGCACAAATTTGCGCACTAACCGCATGACCCTCTCAGACCTGGAGGACTGCTGGTTGATGATGCGTACCACCGCCTGATTATCACACCAGAAACATACCCTCTTGTCCTTGAAATCCTCCCGCCAGAGGACCACCGCCACCAGGATTGGGAAGAACTCCAGGAGAGTGAGGTCCCGGGCGATCCCGCCCTCCCTCCAGCACTCAGGCCAGGGCTGTGAGCACCAATGGGCGTTATAGTAGACCCCAAACCCCTGACTGCCTGCAGCATCAGAGTGGGCCTGCAGCCCCCCGTCCAGCTCTTTCTTCTCTTGCCACACTGTAACTCCGTTGTAGTGCCGCAGGAACTCCAGCCACACCCTTGCATCATCCTTCACCCCCTTTGTTAAATAGATGTGGTGATGTGGGGGGTGAACCCCCCCCCGGTGAGTTGAGCCACCCTGGCGCAGAATGCCCACCCGGAGCCACAACGCGACATGCAAAGTTCAAGTGTCCCAGCAGGGATTGCAGATCCTTGAGCGTAGCCTTCTCCCTTCCTAACAGGCCCTCCAGTTTGTCCCGCAGGGCCGCCAACTTCTCTTCTGGGAGACGTGAGACACCCAGGATCGAATCCAGCTCCACCCCCAAGTACACCAAGGACGTGGCTGACCCCACCATCTTGTCCGGAGCCAGTGGGACTCCAATCTCTGCTGCCAGTGCCTGGAATGAGGAAAGCAGAAACCCACAATCCGGCTCCCCAGCCAGGCCCATCATGAGAAAATCATCCAGGTTGTGCGTGACAAAGGGGGAACCAGACCTGTGCTGTAGGGCCCACTCTAAGATTATCTGAACGTTTCAAACGCAGCACAGCTGACTGAACAGCCCATGGGCAAGGCCATGTCGTAGTACCACTTGTCCTGAAACTTGAAACCTAAGAGACAATGGTCCTCCGGATGCACCAGCAGCAAGCAGAAAGCAGATTGGATGTCACATTTGGCCATAAGGGCACCTTTTCCGCAAGTCTGCAGCAATCGTACGGCATGGTCTAGAGAGGCATACTGTACCGAGCATAACTCGGGAGGTATCGTATCATTGACTGATGCCCCTTTGGGGTAGGACAGGTGATGAATGAGTCGATATTCCCCTGGAGCCTTTTTGGGGACAACCTCTAAGGGGGATACTCTCAAGTTTGGCATGGGAGGCTTTGAGAAAGGGCCCGCAATCCTGCCGACTCCCTCTCTTTCTCAATTTTCTTGGCCAGCACCGCAACTTGGCTGCCGATTTTAGATTACCCGATACTGACGCTTCCCTGACTCCCTGGTAGGGGATCCTGAAGCTGTGTGTGAATCCCTCCCTTATGTAGGCCACCGCCTCCCTGTTGGGGTATGCCTCGAGGAGGGGTAACATAGCATTGACTTTGACAGGTGTGCGAGCCATGCAACCCCCTCCCGTAACCCCGGGCATTACTTCATTTTGAATTCCTGTGACCGGCACTCGACCCTGCTCCTGCCTCCCTCTTCGTGCCGGATGAGGTGGGGCGGGAGCTCTGAAAGGACTGCCCCCCGCCCGTTTGTCATGAGCAGGAAACCTTCGGGTGCAAACCCCCACAAGACTCACAGGAGTGCTCAAATCGACAGCGATACCTGGTACACTTACCATCATTGTTTTCCCAACAGACAGCCTTTTCCCCTCCTTCTTCCTGGTGTCCTTCGCAGCCTCTCCTTTTTCCCTCTTCCTAGGGTCCGCTGCCACCAACCAAATCCCACTGTCAATGATGTCCCACCTGTGGATGGGGGACCAGGAGGTCTTCCTGCACACCTCGTCGTACAGGATGGCTGCGGCATCCCCTGCCATCGCCTTGATCTTCAACACCTGGCACAGGTGGTTGATCAAGTGCCACCCCCTTGATCAACCAAAACATCATAGCCACAACTCCCATGAAGACTGCATACCCCCCAAGCCAGTTGGCGAAGGTGCGTTCCACCTGTTCTGCCTTTGCCTTTTCACCCTCTTTCTTGTCCCCTTTGTACGGCCTGGCCTCTTCGCCCCAAGGCGGGTTGAGGGAAAAGATGTCCACATAGTAGCCTCTCAGAATCTTGGAACGCACCTTACAATCCAAGTGGCTACCCAGAGGGTCCTCCTTGGACTTGGCCTCCACTAACCCACCCGATGCCTGCTCCTTACCTTCCTTCTTCCTGTCTGCGTCCTGTTTTTCCTTAGCCCTGCGCAGCTGCAATGCCCAACCAGGGAGGCCCAGTTTGCACGCTCCTTTCGCCCAATACCTGAATCTGTGGAAATCCTCTTCAGTGGAGGACTCACCTGACGAGGACTCAGAGTCGGAGTCAGATCCCTTGCGACAATGCGACCGCTTCCTCTTCTGTCTCAGGTTCCTCCCCTGCTTGGCCCCATGGTGCCTTCTGGATGACGAATCTCTAGAATCCGACCTTCTGGAGCTCCTAGAATCACTTCTGCCCCTGGATCGGGAGCAACGGGAGCGGCCACTGCCACTGGTGGTCCCCAAAGAGCTGCTGGGTGCCCCCACGCTGGTGCTGCTAGGGGCCCTAACACTAGCTGATGTGCAAGCCTCCCCTCCATTCCCTGTGTCTGTGGCAGCTGGTGTGAGCTGGCTCGCCCCCAACCTCATGGCCTCAAAGCTGTCCAGTTTGTGGGCTATCATAGATAAAACCTCCATGATGTCCCCTGTGTTTTGGGGGGGGGCAAAAACTTTGAGAGGTCGCCTGGGCTCTGCGCCCACACCTCCGTCCCCATTGGGGGGTGCCCAGTCAGGGGGCAGAGCCAGACCCTCTGCGGGGACCACCTCCGGAGGAGGAGGCACCCCCAAGTTCTTCTTTTTTTGCCTTGGCTTTTCTGGGAGGCATAGTGCCCCGCTGTGTGACAAATGCCAACCAGCTGAGGAGGGAGATGGAGGGGTCCTCCTTCCTGTCCCTTCATTTGAGCCCCACCAGGCAGGCAAGAACCCCCACCTCGCCCCCCCCCGCTGGAATGAGTTGAGGGGAAGTAATTGGTGGGTGGTGGGTGGGTTGGTATGGGGCCACTGGGGGGGTTCTGCCACCCCAAACGTGGGCTCCCAGCCACCCGCCAAGCCAATGCAGGCAAGGGGGGGTTGCGCCTCACACCCCACCCAACCCCACCGTGTCCCCTTCTGTGCCCTTTGCCCTGACCCCCTTTTTTTCACTGGCCGCCGATCCCCCATGGCCCGAGAACCTGCTGGGAAAAAACTGGAAGGGGAGGGGAGGGAGTAGAGGGAAGCTGCACCTCCCACACTCCCCGCCACCAGACCCCCCCAACCACTCACCACCAGCCGCTTCCCGCGGTCCTCCCCCAGCCAGGGGTTCCATGGACAGAGCAGTCTCACCACGCTGCCCAGCCGCAAGCCGCCCAGCTGCCCCAGGCGATCCCGGGTGGGGCTTCTTCCCCAGGCGTCTCCAGCCGGCACCACCGCCGACCGCCGGTGCGGGCCTGCCCAGCCCCTGCCGTTGCGCCGCCCGTTGGTGTGGGGGGGAGGGAGTGCCTCCCCCCAGAGGAGGGGGGATGCTACCCCAGGCCCGCACAGCCTATGTCCACGTCCACCCCCAACCCTCCAGCGGCTCCTGACCCTCCTACCACTTCGGCTCCCGGCTGGCGACTGCCGGGGGCCACGTTCAGAGCGGACTTAAATACCCACTCCCAGCGCATCCTGCCATGTTATCCACCCGTGCAGGAAGCGTGGCCGGATGTCCCTCCCTGATCCCGCTGCCTGGCCAATCGGGTGAGGCAGTGATCCTCCCCATAGGCCGGGCCTTTGCGCCCTTCCCGGCACCCAGTGGATGCCGGTAAGAAGAAGCCCCAGGAATGACGGCCCCCTGCACCACCCACGTGGTCGCGGGGACCGCCCTCTCCCCCTCCAGGGGCAGCGTGAGGTGGTGGAGGAGCAGTGGGGGTGCCGGCCGGGCCACAAACAGGCCCCACCGGCGAGCCGATAAGCCCCCTTCCCCACCCCCACCCAAAAAAGAGCCTTAATTGAGTCCAGTGGATTTTGTGTCACTGGACTTTTTCACAGAAATTTTCAGACGGGCTAAAAAAAAACCTGTGGAGGTTGGGAGGAGGATGCCGCTTTCTTTCTGCCAGTCCCTTTCACATGCCCTGTCCTCCTCCCATCAATAAAAAGTGGCACTTTTTCTGTCCCTCCAGCACGGAGGGAGAACGAACGAAGGACAGGAGGAGGACAGGGTGTGCAAAAGTGGCCGCCGGAAGTGGGACAGTGGCATCCTGACCTCTGTGGGGGTTTTTTAGAGCAGCTGAAAAAGTATGTTATCACAAGATCATTCACATAAGCTCTCAGCTTGTACTTTTCTTTTTGTTATCCTCACCCCATAGATTATGTTGTCTTGTCTGATATCTCTCAGTAGGGTCTCCAACGCCAAAATAAAAAGTAAAGGTGAGAATGGGCAACCTTGTCTAGTCCCTTTTTGTATTTCAATCAATTCTGTTCCATTACCATTTACTTAAATCTGAAACTTTTGAACTGAGTAAATTGTTTTTATTGCCCAAATAATATTTTCACCTAAGTCCTTTCTCTCCAATACTTGAAATTTAAATTATATCTTTATTAAAGTTTAATTAAATGAATTTAAAAAAGCATTAAAGACAATAGACACAAAGCAAAAAAGAAAAAAGAATAAAGAAATAAAAGAAAAAATGTACATTTAAGAATTTAAGACATAACAAAATAAGAAAAAGAGGAAAAAACAAAATTAATCAAAATATCAAGAAACACATTAAAAATGACTTCCAAGTTATCTCTGGTTATACAATGCTAATCAAATCTATATTCTTCTAATTTTTTCCTCTTTAACATTTGTCTCTATCTATTTTTTATAGGTTCTCTTATTATGATTCAAAACCTAAAGCTATTCTCCATTATATTGTTTCACATAGTCTGTAAAGGGTTTCCATCTTTTAAAAAATTTCTCTATTGAGTTCCCTTTTACTAAATTTTTATCCAGTTCTGCCATTTCAAATACTTCTATTAGCCACTCTGAAATTTTTAGGATTTTATTACTTTTCCAGTTTTTTGCATATACCAATCTTGCTGCAGTAATAAAATAAGCTATTAACGTTTTATATTTTCTCACCTCTTTATTTTCTAAATCAATCATATTTAATATTAATAAGAATAATTCTGGTCTAAATTCTAAATTTTAATTCCATTTTTTTTGTATTATTTCTCTAATTTTTAGCCAATATCGATGTATTTTCTTGCATTTTCACCAAACATGATAGAAAGTCCCAACTTGTTTTTTTGCATTTCCAACACTTATTATTTACATTTTTATATATTTTTGCTAATTTATCCAGGGTCATGTACCACTTGTACATCATTTTATAAAAGTTTTCTTGTAGATCGTTAACAACATGTGAATTTTATATCTTTTTTTCCATATTAACTCCCATTTTTCTAATTGTATATTGTATCCAATATGTTTAGCCCAATCAATCATGCTATCTTTAATTTGTTCATCTTCTGTATTGTATTTTAATAGTAATTTGTATATCTTCGATATCAAGCAGTTATTACCCATATATATTATTTTCTCTAATTTTGTTTTTTCATCTTCAAAATTATATTTCTTATCATCTTCTTTAAATCTTTCACTTAACTGCTTATATGGAAGCCAGTGTAATTCTGTCCCTTCTTCTTTTAAGTGATCTCGATTTTTCATCTTCCATACTCCTTCTTTCTTTTTTAATAGATCTTTATATGTGATCCACATTTTTTGGTAATCTTTCTCTCCTATAAAATGCTTCTTGTGGGGAAAACCACTGGGGAATCATAAAACCAAAATCTGTCCTTATACTTATTCCAAATTTTAAATAGGGTACGTCTCATAATATGATTTTTAAATTCTTTGTTTTAACTTTTCCATACTATAAGTATGCATGCCATCCAAATTTCAGTTTGTGGCCTTCTAATTCCAGTAATCTTTTATCATCCATTCTTTTAAACCAGATATACGTGAGGCTTCAAAATACAGCTTTAAATCTGGGAGTCCTAAACCCCCCCTTTCTTTAGCATCAGTTAATAATTTCCCCTTTATTCTTGGTTTCTTTCCTCCCCAAAGAAATTTTGACAATTTTTTTCAAAGTATCAAAAGGAGTCGCTGAATAAATAATTGGTATCATTTGAAATAAGTACATAAATTTTGGTAATACATTCCTTTTAATTACAGATATTCTTCCTAATAGGGAGAGATTCAACTTTTGCCATCTAACCAAATCTTTTTCAGTATTCTCCCATACTTTCATGTAATTATTTTCATATAATTGTTGAGGTTTAGTAATCAAATTTATGCCTAAATATTTAACAACTTTAGAGATTTCAAAACCTGTTTTATTACCAATGTCTACTTTTTTTTTTTGAGTTGTCATATTCATTGTTAATAGTTTTGTCTTATCTACATTAATCTTCAGGCCTGCTACTTTTCCATAATTTCTTATTTTTTCTATCATCAATTCTAAATCTTCTAGGGGGTTCTCCAATATTAATACAATGTCATCACGAATGCTTTTAACTTAAATTCTTCCTTCCTTCCTTTCACTTCTCTTATCCTTTTGTCCGTTTTTAAGTCCCTATTTAATATTTCTAAAACCATAATAAACAATAGTGGTGATAGCGGGCATCCCTGCCTAGTCCCTCTTTAACGAGGCAAACAGGCGAGAGGACAACAGGAGTGTTTGGCGTGGGTGTGGTGGAAGAGGCAGCATAAGGTAAGCTTGTGGCTGTTGAATTAAACTTCTTCAGCCCCAGAGAGTTTGTTGGGCTAAGGCTAGTGTGCTTGCTTGGGTCAAAGCTGCTTGTTTGCATGGGCTGAATGTAGGCTTGCCGGGGGGAGGGGTTCCTTAGCATTTGGTGAGCTGCTTCTCTGGAGAGCGAGTGAGTCATAGAGACTGCTGAAAGGAAGTAGGTCAGTAGGTCAGAGGCAGGAGCTAAGAAGTAGGGCAGGAGGTCAGAGGCAGAGGCAGGAGCTAGCAGTCAGTAGCTCTCACTCTCTATAACTGCAGCTTCAGTCTCCAGAGCTTGGCGTACAGGAGCAAGGCATACAGGAGAGAGGACAACAGGGGTAGATTTTCCTTGGGTTTTTTTCTCCCAGGCTGTGAGGCCATGTTCTGGAATAGTTTCCTTCTGACATTTCACCTGCATCTGTGGCTGGCATCTTCAGAGAAGGATGAGGATGCCAGCCACAGATGCAGGCAAAACAAATATGATATCATAGACATCACTGAAACCTGGTGGGATGAGTCTCATGATTGGAATGTACTAATAGAGGGGTATAGTCTACTTCAGAAAAATAGACCAAACAGGAAGGGTGGTGGAGTAGCATTATGTGTTAAGGATGTGTACACCTGTGAGCAGATCCATGACTTAAATCCTGGGAGCCAGGTTGAGAGTATCTGGGTAAAAATTAGGGGAGAGAGAAACAGCAGGGATATCATTCTGGGGGTCTACTACAGGCCTCCAAGCCAAACTGAGGATTTGGATGATGCCTTCCTGGAACAGATCACCTCATATGCAGAAAGGAGAGATGTAGTAGTAATGGGGTATTTTAACTATCCTGATATTTGTTGGCAGTCCAACTCTGCCAAGAATTTAAGGTCCAACAAATTCCTCACTTGCCTTGCAGACAATTTCATTGTCCAGAAGGTGGAAGAGGCAACAAGGGGATCAGCTGTTTTAGGTCTGATCCTAACCAATGGGGATGTCCTGGTTAATGGTGTGGAAGTGGCAGGATCCCTAGCGGGGAGTGACCATGTTCTTCTGGAGTTTGTTATACAGAGGAAAGGGGAAGCCAAGCATAGTCAGACATGCATTCTAGACTTTAAGAAAGCTGATTTCAGAAAACTTAGGGAATTACTGGAGTGATCCCAGTAATTTAGTCAGAAATACTAAAAGATAAAGGAGTTCATGAAGGATGGGAGTTTCTAAAAAGTGCGATATTGAAGGCACCACTTCAAACAGTTCCAATGAAGAGGAAAAGGGGGAGGTGTCTAAAGAAACCAGGATGGATGTCGAAAGAACTCTCAACTGAGCTAAAACATAAAAAGGGCATGTACATGAAATGGAAAAAGGGGGAAATCACCAAAGAAGAATTCAAACAAATAGCCAGCTCATGTAGGGGAAAAGTCAGAAAAGCCAAAGCTCAGATGGAGCTCAGGCTTTCTAGAGAGATTAAAAACAATAAAAAGGGCTTTTTGGGGTATGTCCATAGCAAAAGGAAAAACAAGGCAATGGTAGGACTGCTGCATAGAGAAGACAGCAAACGTCTAACAGGGGACAGAGAAAAGGCAGAACTACTTAATACCTTCTTTGCTTCAGTCTTCTCCCAAAGGGGGAACAGTGCTCAATCTGGGGAAGATGGAGCAGATGATGCAGTTGGGGAAATACAACACAGAATTGGTAAAGAGGTAGTTCAGGAATACCTGGCCAGTATAAATGAGTTCAAGTTTCCAGAGCCAGATGAACTTCATCCAAGGGTATTAAAAGAACTGGCAGAAGTACTCTCAGAACCACTGTCAATAATCTTTGAGAATTCCTGGAGAACAGGAGAGGTCCCAGCAGATTGGAGGAGGGCAAATATTGTCCCTATCTTTAAAAGAAAAGGGGGAAAGAAGACCCAAATAATTACCACCCAGTCAGCCTGACATCAATACTAGGAAAGATTCTAGAGCAGATAATTAAACAGACAGTCTGTAACCACTTAGAAAGGAATGCCGTGATCACAAAAAGTCAACATGAATTTCTCAAAAACAAGTCATGCCAGACTAATCTCATTTGTTTTTTTTGGTAGAGTTACAAACTTGATAGATGAAGGGAATGCAGTGGATGAAGTGTATCTTGATTTCAGTAAGGCTTTTGACAAGGTTCCCCCATGACATTCTTGCACAAAAGTTAGTAACATGTGGGCTAGACAATGCAACTGTTAGGTGGATTTGTAATTGGTTGACTAACCGAACCCGAAGGGTAGTCACCAATGGCTCCTCTTCATCCTGGAGAGAGGTGACCAGTGAGGTGCCACAGGGTTCTGTTTGGACCCAGTGCTATTCAACATCTTTATCAATGACTTGGATGAGGGAATAGAGGGTATACTTATCAAGTTTGAAGATGACACAAAATTAGGACAGGTAGCTAATACCCTGGAGGACAGGATCAGAATCCAAAATGACCTCAACAGATTAGAAAGCTGGGCCAAAATTAACAAAATGAATTTCAACAGGGAGAAGTACTGCACTTGGGTAGTAAAAATGAAATGGACAGATATCGGATGGGTGACACCTGGCTTGATGGCAGTACATGCGAAAAGGATCTAGGAGTCTTAGTGGACAACAAGCTGAACATGAGTCAGCAGTATGATGCAGCAGCTAAACAAGCCAATGCGATTCTAGGCTGCATAAATGGGAGTATAGTGTCTAGATCACCTACCAGCCAGCCAGCCAGAGAACTCTAGAGGACTGCAAAGAAGCCTTCCTTCCCCCATTACACTGGGGCAAAAGGCAGCTGAGACAGCTGAGCAGGGAGTTGGGGCATGGCTAGGAGTGGCTGGTTTTAAAAGTCACTCCACCACCACCACCCCAGGAACACCTACCAGCCAGCCAGCCAGCCAGCCAGCCAGAGGACTCTAGAGGACTGCAAAGAAGCCTTCCTTCCCCCATTACACCGGGGCAAAAGGCAGCAACACAGTGGCAACGGCAGCGAATGGGCTTCAGGGAGGAACGGTGGAGGCCCAAACCACCCAGAGAAGCATCATCCAAAGCGGTGCATTGGCAGTCGCGGCAGCAGCGAAGCTGGGGAGTACTCGGGCGGGAATAAAACCCCGCCCAGGAACACCTTCTCCCAGCAATGCGGTGGTGGCAGCGACTGAGCTGCAGGGAGGATAGGCGGAGGCCTAAACCGCCCACAAAAATACCATCCAAAGTGCCATCAAAGCCCTTTGTTGAAGTGGCCATGAGAACGTAGGGTGGGAATACAGCTGGGCCCTCTGCCATTCTCATTATGTATAGGGGCCAGGAATGATCTGGGAGTGGGAATTGAGGTTGTGTGGGGGAAGGGAAGGTATGGTGGTAACAGAGTAAAGAGTTGTTACAAAAGAAGTCAGGATCGATGTTTAATATCTATCCCGCCTTCAGTTCACTCTGTTTCCCAGAATAAATTGGAGAGCACACCAGCCATTCCACAGACCCTTACTCTGCTCCTTTACAATGCCAGGTCGGTTAAAAACAAGACGCATATTATCCATGACCTCTTATTGGATAAGGCTGCCGACCTGGCATGCTTTACGGAGACCTGGCTGGGAGAGGCCAGTGCTGTGACTTGGGCGTAGGCACTCCCGGCCGGGTACTCAGTCAGTGAGCAGGTAAGGAAAAGTGGGCGGGGGAGCAGAGTGGCTCTGGTTCATAAAAGCAATCTAACCTTGTCCAGGAAGCCTATCCAGAACACAGTCCACATTGAGTGTATGTACCTAAGCCTGAGGTCCAGGGATAGCTTAGGGATTCTGTTAGTATACCGGCCACCCCGTTGTCTAACAGACTCCCTAACCGAGCTGACACAGCTGGTCTCAGAGTTGCTGTTGGAGTCGCCCAGACTTTTAGTTCTGGGTGACTTCAACATCCCACTCGAGACCAGCTTGCTAAATCTAACTGGCACAGCTCGGGAGTTCATGGAATCCATGACAAACATGGGCCTGTCCCAATTGGTTGTCGGAACTACTCACTGTGCAGGTCATACCCTCGATGCGGCCTTTAGTACGGAACAGGAACATCCGTGGGCGGAGGTTATTAAAACCTCCGCATTGTCATGGACGGATCATTTCCTGGTCAAGATGGAACTAAGAGCCACTGTCTGCCCCACCGGGGGTGGTGGACCTATTAGAATGGCCCGCCCTCGAAGGCTAATGGAACCAATTGGATTCCAGAAAGCCTTGGAGGGTTTAATGGTTGGTAACGCCAGTGATTCTGTTGAAGCCTTGGTTAATACTTGGAACACCGACCTCACCAAGGCTATCGACACAATCACTCCCAAGCGTCCTTTCCAGCTTGCTCCTAACCATAAGTCCTGGTACTCAGAGGAGCTTAGGAAGATGAAGCGCGCTGGACAATGACTAGAGCACACCTGGAGGAAGACTCGACTCTTATCCGACAAGACTCGTCATAGGAATTTCCTCGATCCCTATTGAGAGGCAATACGTGCAGCACAGAAGTCTTTCTCCTCTGTACGTATTGCATCTGCAGAGTCCCATCCAGCAGAACTGTTTAGGGTGGTGGGGGAGCTGATGCAGGTTCCATCTGCGCAGAACCCCTTACTTAACCCAACAACGGCCTGCTGTGATGCGTTTAACATCCACTTTGCAGATAAAATCTCTCGGATAAGAACCGAATTAGATGCCAGTGTTATGACAGAATCTATATATGAGGTATCCAGCAACTCCGTTGATGAAATTTTATTTCCATCCTGTCTGAAGGAAGCGGGGGTTAAGCCACTCCTGAAAAAGCCTTCCCTGGACCCCCTGGACAGGACCAACTATAGGCCAGTCTCCTTATTGCCTTTTTTAAGCAAGGTGATTGAGAGGGCGGTCGCTTCCCAACTCCAAGCTGTCTTCGATGAAACCGATTATCTAGATCCATTCCAAACTGGCTTTAGGACAGGATATGGAGTTGAGACTGCCATGGTTGCTCTGGCTGACAACCTCCGCTTGGATATTGACAAGGGTAGTGTGACCCTGTTGGTGCTCTTGGACCTCTCAGCGGCCTTTGATACAATAGATCATTCCATCCTCTTGGATCTCCTGAGAGGTTTAGGAATTGGGGGCACTGCCTTGCAGTGGTTCCGTTCCTTCCTTTTGGGCAGATCCCAGAGGGTGAGGCTCGGGGACAGTTGTTCTACTAGAATAGAGCTTAATTGTGGCGTCCCTCAGGGCACCATCCTGTCCCCAATGCTATTTAACATCTATATGAAGCCGCTGGGAGAGATAATTCAGAGGCATGGAGCGCGGTGTCATCAATATGCTGATGAAACCGAGATGTACTTCTCCATGTCTCGGTCATCAGCTTTGACTGCAGATGGCGTTTCTCCACTCAATGATTGTCTTAAAGCAGTAATGGACTGGATGAGGAAAAACAAATTGAGACTGAATCCAGACAAAACGGAGGTACTAATAGTTGCAGGCCTGAAACCAGGTCCAAGAATACAACTTCCAGTCCTGGATGGAGTCACATTCTCCTCCAAGGACTGTGTTCACAGTCTGGGGGTGTTCCTGGACCCATCGCTCCTGATGTCTAATCAGGTAAATGCAATGGTCAGGAGTGCTTGTTATCAACTTCGGCTGATACGCCAGCTGCACCCTTTCCTGGAGATCAGGAACCTTGAAACTGTGGTACATGTACTGGTAACCCCCTGCCTCGACTTCTGTAATGCACTCTACATGGGGCTACCCTTGTGCTTGACTTGGAAACTTCAACTAGTGCAGAACATGGCAGCCAGGTTGATTTCTGGTGTTTCCAGAAGAGAACACATAACACCTGTGCTAAAAGCTCTCCACTGGCTGCCTATTTGTTTCCGGGCACAGTACAAGGTGTTGGTTATGACCTTTAAAACCCTACATGGCTTGGGTCCAACTTACCTCCGGGACCACCTCCTCCTGTATGACCCTCCCTGCGCACTTAGGTCCTCTGGGAGGAACCTGTTACAACCTATGAAAACAAGGCTGTCGGTGACCTCCCAGAGGGCCTTCTCTGCTACCGCTCCCAAATTATGGAATGGCCTGCCGGATGAAATCCGTCTTATTACCACTTTAGACAGCTTCAAAAAAGCTGTCAAGACAGATCTTTTCCAGCAGGCCTTTCCTGAATAGCTATCCCGGCCCGAAGATTCAGCTGTGTCCCCCCACCCCATTTTGAGCTGCCATTGAATTATTCTATGCTGCTGTGATTAGTTGCTGAATGTTTGTTTGTTCTTTATTTGTTTTTTTAAATTATTGTATGTTTTTAATCTTTTCTAGTTTAATATTATTTTAAGGGGTGGGTGGGTTAGGGTATTGAGGTAATTATGGAGTTTTTATACTGTAAGCCACCCTGATTGCATTGCAGAGGGGTGGGATAGAAATAATAATAATAATAATAATAATAATAATAACCATCATCATGAAGGGAAGTAACAGTGCCACTCTATTCTGCTTTGGTCAGATCTCACCTGGAGTACTGTGTCCAGTTCTGGGCACCACAATTCAGGAAGGATATTGAGAAGCTGGAACGTGTCCAGAGGAGGGCAACCAGAATGGTGGGAAGTCTGGAAGCCATGTCCTATGAGGAGCGGCTTAGGGAGCTGGACATGTTTAGTCTGGAGAAGAGAAGGTTGAGAGGGAACATGATAGCCATGTTTAAATATTTGAAGGGATGTCATACTAAGGATAGAGCAGACTTGTTTTCTGCTGCTCAAGGGACTAGGACACGGAGCAATGGATTCAAACTAGAGGAAAAGAGATTCCACCTAAACATTACGAAGAACTTCCTGACAGTAAGAGCTGTTCAGAAGTGGAATAAACTGCCTCCTAGTGTGGTGGAGTCTTCTTCTTTGGAGGTTTTAAAACAGAGGCTGGATGGCCATCTGTCAGGAATTATTTGATTGTGTATTCCTGCATGGCAGGGGGTTGGACTGGATGGCCTTTGTGGTCTCTTCCAACTCTATGATTCTATGATTTCAATTTCCTTACCACTGATTATTAATTTAGCCTTTTGAGAGTTATAAATTGCCTGTATCCAATTCATAAAATTATCTCCAAAATTCATTTCCCTCATTATAGTTAACATAAATTCCCAATTCAAATTATCAAAGGCTTTTCAGCATCGATAAAAACCAATGCTCCCTTAATTTCATTATGATATTTTAAATATTCAATTACATCAATTATCGTTCTAATGTTATTTCTAATTTGCCTGCCTGGTAAAAAACCATTTTGATCTCCATGAAGACGGTATATTCATTAAGAATTTTTTTCAATCTATTAGCTAAAATTGTAGTGAAAATTTTCTAATCTTCATTTAGTAGTGATATTGGTCTATAATTTTTAATTTGCTGAGGGTCTCGCCCTTCTTTTAGTATCCTTTCCAAAGTGGCGACAGGGGCTTCTGAAGCCCCCGTCGCCGCTCCCTCCCACCACCCGCCTTTTCCGAAGTGGTGACAAGGCGCTTCTGAAGCCCCGGTCGCCACTCACTCCCCTCGCTGCCATGGGGAAGGGACGGGGATGGAGAGTGGGAGGGAGGGAGGCTTTCCACCCCCCCTTCCCAAGGCAGCGACAGGGTTCCTGAGAAACCCTTCACTGCCTTGGGAAGGGACAGTGTGGAGAGCGGGTGTAGGCGGCTTTCCGCAAATAATCGAAACCGCAAATGCGAAAGTCGCGAATGTGGAAGAGCAACTGTATTACTAAATATCATCTATGAGATATTTACTACTATCTTGGCAAGCAGATTGAGAAAACATGTCTCTCAGAATATCCATGATGATCAGAGTGTTTTGGGGTTTTTGCTTCTGAAGCCCCCATCGCCACTTTGGAAAGGGCGGGGGTGGTTTTTTGCAGGCGGGTGCGGGGAGGGCTATTATTATTCACATTTTTTTCACATTCACGGGGGTCTTCTGCCCCTAACCCTCACGAATGTGAAGGGACGACTATACAGTAAAATAGGTCTATAATTCTTTGTAAATGTCTCATTGTATTTTCTTTATGAATCACTGTAATATAGACCAGTGGTTCTTAACCTTTACTTTACCAGGGACCCCTTTAAATATCTTCTGTTGCCACGGACTCCCAAAACTTAACTCAAGATTTAAAACAACAACAATACCCACAACAATAACAACAATTACATAATCCATTATACCTTCCCTCAGAGGCACTGGAGGGGGAGGGAAGACTTTTATCCTGCTTCTTCCTGCAAGCTTGCGGCTGGAGTGGATTGAATGGCAATGTGCAGGCCAAGCCAGCTAGCCGGCCTTTGCCTTGGCTCCTGTCATGTGGCCACTCCATGCTAAGGAGAAGGTGGGCCAAGCAACTTTCAAGCTTTCATGGACCCCCTGTGAGGATATCATGGATCCCTGGGGGGGTCCATGGACCCCAGGTTAAGAACAACTGGTCTGGACATCTCATAATGAAAACAAGGTGAGGTCGTTTTATTTGGTCAGTGTAGACAAAGCCTTAGTTTCACTTTCCAAGTACTTTATCAACGGAGTCTGTACTTTGAATATTTATGATGGAAAATGTTCGTACTCATTTGAGCATAATAAATCACCAACTGAGCAAGGAGTTTCTCTTTCCCTGTTCAGCATGGACTGTCCAAGGGTCTTTGATGAGATTGTAAATCTTTGTTTGGAGAAGAGGTGACATGATAGCCATGTTTAAATGTTTGAAAAGATGTCATATTGAAGGTGGAGCAAGCTTGTTTTCTGCTACACCAGAGACTATGGAGATTTTCAGACGCCTCTTGCTGTGCAAGCAGCCTCCGGAGCAGTAACGAGGCTGCTTCATGGCAAG
This sequence comes from Gambelia wislizenii, assembly GCA_030847615.1. NCBI lineage: Eukaryota > Metazoa > Chordata > Lepidosauria > Squamata > Crotaphytidae > Gambelia > Gambelia wislizenii. The sequence goes on from JAUMIR010000002.1 coordinate 194,954,342, forward strand.
GGGCCCATTTTGGATGACGCCGTTTCTCTCTCAGCGTTGTCCGTGACTGTTGGAGGAGGCCGTGCTGTTTTTCACTCACGGAAGTTGTCCGTGAGTAAAAAACAGCGCGGCCGCCTCCAATGCTAGCCACAACAGTCACAGACGATGCCGAGAGAGAAACGGTGTCATCCAAAATGGACCCCTTGCTGCGCAGCAGCCTCGTTACTGCTCCGGAGTCTGCTTGCGCGGCAAGAGGCATCTGAAAATCTCCTATGACACAGAGCAAAGGATTCAAACTAGAGGAAAAGAGATTCCACCTAAATATTAGGAAGAACTTCCTGACAGTAAGAGCAGTTTGGCAGTGGAATGTGCTGCCTCGGAGTGTGGTAGAGTCTCCTTCTTTGGAGGTTTTTAAACAAAGGCTGGATGGCCGTCTGTCGGGAGTGATTTGATCGTGTATTCCTGCATGGTAGGGGGTTGGACTGGATGGTCCTTGTGGTCTCTTCAAACCCTATCATTCTTTGATTCTAACCTTTTATCTAGCCAACCTTAATAAATCTTTTATGATTCTTCAGCTTTGCCATGGGAAATGTTGTAGTTTCCAGGGGACACACCTCTACCATGTTACCCAAAATGCTCCTTGGAAAATTCCAAGAAAATATTGAGTTTCTAATATGTTGGGGAAATTAGCAGCAACTCAACTTTAGCTATGCAAAGAGGGGGTAACCAGGGAATCTTGCAACCTGTGTCTACCGGTAATAGTCTGGATGGAATATACACATATAAAATTAAGTATGGTTTCTATTAAAGAGTTCAAAAATAACACCAAACACACACACACATTCACCCAGAAAAAGCATTCACGCAAGGTTATAGGAAAAGCAGTAGGAAAACTTGGGATAGGGGGTAGCAAGAGGATTTTGTTGGGGTGATACAACTTGTCCTGTAGTCAATCCGGCAGAGTGGATGGAGGAAACTGGGTGGCCACACAGAGGGGCATAGTGTCCCCTAGAAATGGAACTGTGCGCAGTGCGGGATATTTAGGAAAGAAAATTTCACAATCAGCAAATACAAAGGTTTTCGCCCACCTATTATCTGTTTGGCTTTTAGCCTTTAGGCTTCCCAAGGTAAGACATAGATGACCTTTTGAGACCATCCTGTCTATTCCCTTGTGGAAGGCCACATTAATGAACCAAAATTCTGCCACTTTTTGAGGCCTGTAAAAATAGAGGTGTCTGGAAGTGGGGTATAAGCTGTGCTTAACAATCAGATGGCTCTCCAGCCCACTCCTGAGCTGGGGGACTATCTAGGAGACCACAGTTCTGCCCTTGTGGAATCCTTCTGTATCCTTATAAGCTTAAAGATAATGAAAAAAATCCTGAAAAACTAGAGCAGCACATGAATTGTGCTGCTAATGGTTAGCCATCTTGGCCAGAGTCCAAGGGCAAAAGTAGATTAATCAACTTGCAAGTGCTCACTTAAACCCTGGCTGCCTCTGAACTGCATGGGGGCAGGTTCAGAAACCTCAGCTAGTCCAGAAGACAGCAGGCAGATTGTTGGCTGGAAATGGACAGTATTCAAATCTCATGACTCTGTGATGCACCTTCATTGGCTTCTGCTTTACCCCTAGGCCCAACTGCAAATGCTGGCCAGTTTGGGGCCAAGGTACCTGAAGGACCACCCCGTCTGACATTTTTTATGAAGGTTCTCCTTCAACCTCCTGTGTGTCCCACATACCCTCCAACATTGCACAGATGAAAATTGGGACAAGTGTAGCAAAGCAACCTCAAGAGCATGGCCAAGATGGCAAAATGAGAACACACAAGCTAGGAGAAGATGCAGCAGTTTGCTTTTGCCTGAGTCTACAGAGAAGGGAAAGATTCCACCCCCTCTTCTCCCTGCTACTGAATTAATTGAGTGCAAACTATTTTTGCACTTTGAACTCCATTTGCAGCAAGGGAAGTAAGGTGAAGACAAAGGGAAAATGTTGGAGGAGGAGAAAGAACTGGAATGTCTTAAAAGCAGCCGAAAAAGTGATATGACAGAGGATAAATTGGGACTGGCTCTACCACAGTGGGACAATTAGAAGGTATGATCCCACCAACGGATGAAGCAAGCCTTGCTGGAATCTATGCCTAGGCTCTAGCGCTGTGGTGGGTAATTGTGGAAGTCTAGGGTTCTACATTAATCATCTAGGAGACCCTAAAGGGCTTTATCTGCTCACATAAAACACACACAGACACAGACACACACATACACGGAGATATATAACGACAAGGCAGAAAGAATCACAACCCGGAAACATCACCCAAGGAGACCTTCTGCTGTGCTTTCTGCAACTGGACTTGTTTATCTCGGATTGGCGTTTTTAGTCATCAGCGCACTTGCAGAAAGCGCGGGATGAGTCCTTCCTGAATCCCCCAACATCTCTAGGGGGTAGGGGACATTATCATCATGTCCTGGATTTAAAAAAAAAGGCCTCTCCTTAGCCTAAATTGACCCAGGGGGGTCTACAGAGTGTGGTGGAAATGTACCCACACACACACACCCTGTGGATATTTTGGAGCAATTCTTATTGAAATTTTTTCCAAAAAATGTTTTTGTCCAGGAGGGTAGGGTAAGAGATTCCCAGACATGGTGGAAATACCCTCCACATCCCCTAGATTGCATTTTGGGGCATTCTGGAGCAATACCTTAGACCCTGGGGCCACAAACATGGTCCTGGTGACAAAAACTTTGCTCACCCCAGCTCCAGGATGTTCTGCCAAGCAAGACCTGCCTGATGGCTTTCTGCCCCATTGTTAATTATCTTTATTTTTTTCCTCCCACCCCCCCCCCTTTTTAGAAAGGTCTTCAGTTTTCCAGAAATTAGTTTAAACCCTTCCCTGATATGTTTGAGCATGCTCTGCAAATTTATTTTGGCTCTGAAATTGCAGGAAATTGTCTTTAAAGGTTTTTATGCTGCTTTGTCTGACTAACTCTCTGTGATAATTCCTGTTTTTACTGTGTGTTTACTTGGCTTGTACAAGGCATTTCTGCTTTTTTTGGTCATGGTTGCTGTTGATATCAGGTTTACTGGTTTCAAACGTTATTAGCAGCCGTTGACATTTTATGCAGAAGCAGCATATAAAGCTACTTTGCTTGCCCTCTCTCCACCTTCAGTCAAAAAGCTGCTTCCCTCTAGCAGCAAAAAGGGTACAATACAGCCTAAAAGCAGTGGTGGCTTCTATGACAATGGGACAGTAAATCTGATCCAGATTTTTGTCTGAACTTTAAAGGCACTCACCTAAGGTGCAGAATCTAGGGTCCAGCAGTTTGGATAGCTCTTTTAAAATTTAGACAAAAACCCAGAGTGGATTGATTGCCACTTATACAACAAACTCCTAGCATCCATAGAATAAAATAAAATTTTAAAAAAGATCTTATGGACACACAAGCAGCTTTTAGGAAATACCATTCACCTATTGGCCACTGCCTAATTCTTTACCATCTTGCAGAGAAATACTTAAAACACATAAGGAGCAAATTATTTGTTTCATTTATGGACTTGAAATCCACCTTTGACTTGATCCCCAGACCCAAACTATGGGACAAACTGTCTGGTCAGGTGGACAATAAAAGGCTTGTTTATCTTATCAGGCTCTTTACAGCAATAGTATACTCCAAGTGAGATATGGCATTCAGGGCCAACTATCAAAGAAGATCCAGATGACTAGAGGTGTTAGACAGGGCTGTATACTAGCTCCAACTCTATTTAATTTGTTTATAAATGACTTAGAGGAAGGTCTGCATGATCCCAATGGGCATCTCCCTAAACTTGGGTCTAGCAAAGTTCCTTTACTTTTTTTGTCAAAATAGTGGGATATACAATCATTGAGAATTTTATATTGTAAAGAGCTATCATGGTATATTAAGTGCTACTGCCAGCAGGAGCCAGTGTGGGCTAGCTACCTGCACCTGGTGTGCACAACAAGATGCTACTTACAATAGCCCTGGTGAGAACCCAAGCATTGGAAGTGATTCTGTTATCACCCTGAGAACAAATGAGTAAACCATGCATATGGGAATAGGTAACTACATGACCCATGAATGTAATGTAAACAAGTACCTGTATAACCATATGTTCCCACCCTCACTGTCCATTTTGAGATTTGCTCTTGCACTGTGCACTCTAGGCTATATAGTACTGGACAGTACTGCTGTGACTGCTGGGTTCTGTAGTCTATGTATTTGGAGTCTCAGACTCATTGTATATATTTCTTTAGTATGCACAAGTAAAGGGCAATAGTTTAGACACAATCTTTGTGTCTGTGTGCTCATTCATCAGCCTGATGTCTGCTGTTTTTACTACAAGATTTATTTGCTGCGTGGTCCTCTTGACATGCTCAGAGGAACCAGTGCGCGTCCTTGACATTTATATGCCGATGATGCTGTTTTGCTGTCTTGTACTAGACCTGGTCTGAAAGTTCCAATATTGAAATTTCTAGATTATTGTAAGCTAAATGACCTCAAAGCAAACTTTGGGAAGTCCAAGGTAAGCTACTGGTTTTCAAAAATAGATTTTCTAAATCTCAATGGACATTTGAGGGGAGTGTTCTGGAACAGGTAAAAAGTTTTGTATATGTGGGACTAACGTTCCATCATTCCCTTTCATGGAAACCCCATTCCAAGGGATTCTCAAGAAAGCAAAAATAAGCTCACTGGCAATAACCCATTTTTTCTTCACAAAGGGGGCCCTCTATTGGCACTTAAGGTTTACAACGCTAAATCTGTGGCACAAATTTTATATGCTTCTAGTGTTTGGATTGGGGGTTGGTCCTCAGACCTGGACAAATTTCAAGCTAAGTTCTTGAGATCATTGCTCCAATTTCCAAACTGCATTCCAAATTGTGTGCTACTATTGGAAACAGGGGAAAGTCCTCTTTCTATAAGAGCATGGTGGCTCTCCCTAAAGTTATGGGTGGGGGCATGTGTTTTTGGTAAGAAATTAGGTCTCTTGAAATACTTTGTACAGGATGAATTTGTAAGCTCTTGGGCTAAACAGTTAGCAAGGAAAGTGGTCTCAATAGGCCTTTCTGTTTCATTCCTTTCCAACTTGGGGCTGAATACAGCTGTTAAGTCTGTTAATTTAAGGCTTCTGGAGATTACTTTTTGTGAACTGTGCTCATGTTTGTATGTATCTTGTTCTCCTAGCATGTTGAACATACATTATAATGGTAACTTCCATATAGCCAAATACTTGACGAGTTTAACTGTTAGCAAGTATCGTAACTGTTTCTCTAGGGCCAGATGCAATCTGTATTCCGAAGAAATATTGTGTGGCAGATTTACTGGCATCTCATTCTCTGAAAGACGTTGTCTTTCCAACAACATGGAAGTGGAGTCCTTGAATCAAATTATTTTATATTGCAAATTTTATACCCCAATTCATCAAGACATAATCTGTCCCCTCGGTCTGTATGATGAGGGGAAGATCAGAAATTTTCTATGTAAAATTTTTGATGGAATACAAATGCCCAAAGGTTACTCTAGCTGTAGCCAAATTTCTTTTGGAAGCTGTCAAGATTAGAACCCTTTATGTACAAAGAAATGGCCAGAGTGTAATTTAGGAATTTTATATGTTTCCATTATATGCGGGTTTTATTGTTGAATGTTCTTACTGTTTGTATGTGTAAACTTTGGGTCTATCAACCACAATAAATGATGACTGACTGAGAAAAGAAAAGTAGCCACCACGCTGAGACTTAGCTGCTGCTGCACTGTATTTTTCCGCCTCCTTCCTCCCCATCCCCTTTTCCTTGTATGTTGGCTCTTAGTGAGATCACAAAGGAATCTTGTAGCACCTTTGGGACTAACTGAGAGGGGAAAAAGTTTGCAGCATAAGCGTTTGTGGATTCAGTCTACTTCTTTGGATGCCTCTGATGAAGTAGGCTGCATCTACAAAAGTTTATGCTACAAATTTTTGTCCAGTTATGTCTCAAAGGTGATAAAGGTTTCCTTTGTATGCTGAAACAGACTTAACATGGTTATGCCTTACTGAGATTGTAAGCCTTACAAATATTTGTAAGCCCCTCAGGAAGCTTTTTGGCTAAAGAGTGGGGTATTCTTGCTTCAAATAATAAATAAATAAACTTGATTGGAGATATGGCATTCTTGGTGTTTTTATTTTAATGAAGCAGCGGGGATGGATAAAACAGAGATCACTGGTAAGAAACCTGTACTTATGAGAGAGAGTTGTGAGCATTCTGACTTCATGGCACTGAGGGAAAATTGGCTTCTTTTGAAATAGTTCTGAGAAGCTTCATCACTAAATGGAATGATGTGATGGTGGCAATCTGTGACTCAATTGCTCATCAAAGTTGCAAAGTAGAATCAGACTGACATGCAGAATATTTTGCTTATGCGCACTCAGACTTCCCAGCTCCATCCCCTTGACAACTGAATTAATGCCTTGTTCAAAAACCAATTCTCTGATCCACTAAACAGAAAAAAGGCAGCTAAAGAGAAATTGTTTAACTGGAGATGCACCGTAAGAACATGACATACACTTTACTGGATCACACCAAGGCCATCTTGTCTAGCATAATCTCCCTCCTCAACCTGGTGCCCTCCAGGTGACCACACCAATACAAACTCCACTGGTCACACTGACTCGGCCTGATAAGAAATGTATTCCAACAGTTCTGGAATAGGACACCAGTTTAGGGAAGGCTACAGGCTACAGAGTGTGATATAAATATTTTACTAAATATGTAGTACTTAGAAGTAAGTCCTGCGAAGAAGAAACATGAGCAAGAGTATTCTGAAGGAACCAAGATCTCTGCCCGCTAACTATCCAGCTCCATATGTCTTATTTCTAGCATCTGTTTACCGAGCATGGATAACTCTGTGGCTTTTGCCCAGACCATAGTTTCTACTTCGCTTCCCAAAATTATTTTTCCTTCCACTTCCATATAAATGCCAACAACATCTTTAGCTTCAGTTCTTCTTGAACCTGCCTTCCTTACAGGAGATCACGGTCCAAACGAGTTGGATGAAGACGCCTGGCTTTGTTAAGGATCAAAATGATTGTCACACATTCCCTTTGAGCCATCTAGGCTACTGGGAGGTGCAAGTCCTCCTTCCACCTTTGAAACTCAGTGCTATGTAGACATTGAATCACACTTGAAAGGTTGAAGAATGGACACTATGGCAGAGATCCTGCACCCAGAGATGTAGCTACAGAGACATAGCTCCTGATGCTACACCCAAAAACCTACCTTTTAAGCCAAACAACCCCCCTCCAATGGCCTCTGAGGTCCCTGCAGCACACCCAGTTACAAGAAGAAGGGCTGGAAGTGTCATCACTCACCCCCCTCATTCCCTGTCAACTTGGAAATGGTTGTGTTGAGGGATGTTGCATAGCTTAAAAGGAAGGTTTGGGAGGGACTGTTGGTTTTGCGACAACTGTAAAAGTGAATTGTGATGACGTAATTGCTGAGCAGAATACCAGCCTATGGCTGAAAGTTCATTATGTGTAGATACTGAGTTTCTTGCTATATTATGAACTGAGCAATGTTTTCACTGGTTCTGAGCAATGCTATTACAGGAGTAGGAGTAGGGTTTTTGTCTGCTCCCCTCACCTTCTACACTACTCAGCAGTGCCAGCTGGTAGCTTCCAGGTCAGTGAGGTGGTGGATCTGCTCAGTGTTTTAGTTCAGATTTTTTAAGGAGACATCTGAGTGGCTGAACCCTATCCCCAAACTAAGTTCAGCACCTTGGACAGCTCTTTAAATGGTCAGATAAAAACCCAGAGTGGATTTGGCATCTCTGCTCACATGGAAGCCACCAGCTGCCACTGCTGCTGAGCAGGGATGGGGAAATATGTCAATCTCACTCACTGCATTTGATTTAATTAATTCATTAATTATTAAAATATTTCCACCCCACCTTATATCTAAGGATATCAGGGCATCATACATTAAAATCAGTTTAAAACAGTTTAAAATAATAACAATAATTTTAAAAAAAATAAAAGTATTTTAAACCTCAATTTCTTTAAGCTAAAAATTGTGTAATTTGTAAAGTGTGGTAAACAAAATTATCTCCCTATTGAAAATTAACTAGTGCAGCTCCTCTGACCATGAAGAGAGCCATGTTGTACCTGCTTACCATATAGCTATTAAAAATAAAGAGGCTTCTCAGAAAAAGAGGTGGCAACTCTTTTTCAGGACTAACATGGTTGAATGTGGAGGGATTCAAATCCAGGCTTTTAAAAGTTATGCTTTTAAAAGTTTCAAAACCCTCTGTGTGGATGGAGAAATCAGTCAGACTGGCTTCTCCCACCTCCCCATTTTCAACACCCCAAGCACTTCAGAATCTTGAATATGAAGAAACTTAAACAATTTGACAATTTTTCATCAAAAACTGAAACAAAATTCATACTCACCCCTATAGACTTTATCAGAATTGCTAAATATGGGGTCATAACAACGCCACATAAACGTGAAAGGGCATGCATATCAGATGATGTCGCCTTTTCATGTTTATGTATTGGCCAAAACCCGTACTTTTTTATTGATGGCTGAAGCCATTAATTGATCCTCCATAGCGCTTTAGGGCTGGCATTACTGGCATGTGAAACCTTGTGCCATTGAACACACATGAATGCAGCATGAATGACCAGTCCGGCGCAAACACTTCTGGGTGAGATCATGACAGTCAGGTAAGTGATGCACTTTTTATGACCCTCCCTGGGTTAGTTGTAAATTTTTAAGTGTGTGTATGTGCTTTAAAAAACTTTTTGTGTGTTTCTTTTTTTTTTTTAATTTCCTGCACGAGGGTCTTCTTGCAACAATCCATGGGATTTTGAACAAGGAAGTGAACAGAGCTCCATTCACTTCCTCTTTCATTGCTGGAAAGCCTTTGGACAGGAGGAAAGGTAAGTGCAGCATAGGGAGTTCTTTTGCCGGCATAAAAACAGAAAAGTTATGCTGGCAAAAGAACGGGCTTTTGGCGGGTGGTGTGAGAAAGTCTTATGTGTTAGAAACCATGGTCCTCATACTTCGCCTTCAGCTATGGATCTAGTTAAGATAAGCAGTCAACCATGAACCAGATTGTTTCTGTATTCTAGAAGGTAAACTTGAGGTTAAGAAGTCCAACATACCTGCCCATCAGGCAGAAGTATTTAAAGGGGTTGAAGAAAAGAGGAAGGAATGAGACAGAACTGAAAGCGGGTGAGATCGCTATTAAACAACCTCCTCTGCTGAAAGTCTGGATCCGTGAGATAAATAAGGAGGGATATATAATGGAGGTGTTTATATAGTCATTGTGCATGATTCATTCCAGGAGAATTGTTAGACTAAATATGGAGGGTATTGACAGGAAGCATTACAGACTTGAAGTAGAAACAACTAGTTCTGTCTGTAATAAGGTTTAATGGCGGAGATTAGCTGTTGAAGACAGACAAGAGTTTCTTAGACTAGGAGAGGATCAAAGAGGATTGTAAAGGGACCTTGATTTTTATGGGCTTTTGTTAATATACCTCTGTGTTGCACTTCGAGATTGCTTGCTTGTTTAAAAATTTATGGCCTCCCTCCTAGCCCCAAAAGGGCTCAGTAGAAGTTCAATGGTAAAAATCAACGCTGGGGGAAAATACTTTGGAGGGGCTTGCTCTTAGAATCCACAATAGCTGTTTTATAAATTTACATGCAGAATATATTATGTGCTCTGAACATATGTTATCTGTATCTACTGCCTTCACACAGTTATTGGCAATATTGCCTATTCAAGGCACAGTCCAAGTCCTGAATGCTCTTGATGATTCCTTTTTATCTTGAAGAGAAAACACAAAATAAGAACTTCTATGCCAATCTTTACATTTTATTGAGAAAGTTCAACAGATAGCTCAAACAACCGTGAAAGACAATGCAAATGCAAACAGGAAACAACTATTTCTTCCTGGGTTTCTGAAGGGAAAGCCGGGTTTATTTCTGAGCCTTAACTGAAGTGGAAATTATAGATCACTGACCATTAAGTCCAAAGTATGATGAATACTGAAAATTTTACAAATGGTAGTATGGTGAAAGCAAAACAGGTTCACAAGGCACACTCTGACTGGACTTCCCATTCACAGAAAAGAGTAAAGAAGATTTTATCTGGGTAAATAAAACAGACAAGTTCACTGTAACCCACATGTTCAGCCAATGTGCCCAAGACTCTAAAGCAGGAGTCAGCAAAGGGGTGACCCTGTGGGCCACATATAGCCCTATATTTCCCCAAACCATATTTTCTGCCCCCACCCCAAGGTGTATGTGTGAGCTGCCTCTTCTGGGAACCTCCAGGAGCAGAGGTTCACTTTTCAAATTCCCCACTTTCCACTATTTAATATTTTAAATATTAAAATCTTAAATTAAGTATTTTAAAGATACCTATTTCTCAACACCAAAACTGGATTCTGGATACTCTTAATTTTATCCCCCCCCCTTTCCCGGCAGTCTGTGCAGCCTTTGGAGGCTCCCAGGTGCTTACGGTTTTCTCTGATGTCTGCCAAAGTTGCCCACTCCTGCTCTGGGGTAAGAGGGCTGAAAACTTTTCTCAGCTGTGTTCTCACATGCCATAGCAAAAAGTGACCCTATGCTCAATGGTTGCCCAACATTGCTCAAATAGCAGGAGTCATCATGTTGTCTATAGCACCATACTATTTTTAAAAAAACAACACAAGCCCCAACCATGTCTACTATCCTTCAGAGCTAAATTCTCTACAATCATATCTAAAAGCCAGGCTCCCTCCCCAGTAAACTCCCATTCCTAAAGGTGGAGGAGACCACTCTGTGGTACATGCCATTGAAGGAATAGTTACAATAAAAACCTAGTTTAGTTATAACAAAGACCTTGTGAAACAAATACTCAGTGTCATATATATGAAGCCTTAAACATGTGCTAGTTTTTACAATCTTCAGATTATCAAAAATATGGCCTTGCACATCTTCTCAGCAATTAGCATGACTAAAGTTGACTTTACACATTATAGTAAATATACTTGCAACATTTGATCATATAGCAGGGGGGAAATATTTGCCATTCATCATTATTTTTTCAGTCTCTACTTCTATGACATCATTTACTTCTTGCATTTTTTGATTTACTGTTGTGTTGTAGTAACAGAGAGCACACCAACATACATTAAAGGTTTGCCTTTTGAAGCCTAAACCAGTGTGAATAACAGTACAATCATGAGAAAGTTTACTCTGAAATAAGACGCACTAGGTTCAATTGGTTTTACTCCCAAGTAATTGTGCACAGACTGCAATGCAACCTAAGAGAACTAGGATGGTCACTGTAAACAAGTTTTACAGACTGATCCTTGTAATTCTTTGGATTCTAAGCATAATACTGAGGGTCTTTGTTCTCGGCCTGTCAAAACTGGACGGGCTCCCTAAGTGGATGGACTTGAATCTACATCTGGAGAATGCATTCCTCAGTTCAGGTGGCCAAAGTTAAGCCAGCAGTTTGTGCTAGTAAACTCTAGCAGCTGAACATGGAACCTAAAGTTCAGCAAGCAGAATCCCTAGCTTCTCTTGTCATACACACACACGCACGCAGAGAGAGAGAGAGAGAGAGAGAGTTTGCACTGACTGCACCTGAAGAACTTGTCCAGAATTCTCCTACTCCTTTCTAAGGCCCCTGGTTCAAGCCCCAGTATAATCAAGCAGTCAGTATTGTTCTCTGACACAGTTACCATTTTTCACCCAGGGACACTGTGGCCCTCTGGATCTTGCTGAACTACAACTTCCTGACCTTTATCCCTGTAGGCTGGGGCTGAAGGGAGTTGGAATCCAACAGTACATGGAGTTCCCCGCCTGGGTCTTAGGACCATATAATCAAAGAGCTGGAAGGGACCTTGGAGGTAATCTAATTCAACACTGTGTTCGATGCATTTCATGAACCCTAGAGCTGCCATGCAAACCAAACCTGGTGACCTACCCTCAAAAACACAGATGAGTCCAAATTCACAATACAGTGATTGTTTGGCTGGCTAATCTCTCAGTCTGAAGCCATTGCTCCAAACAAACGAACAAACTTCTAGTGCTGTTATTTGAGTATCTGTGATAACACCACTTCTTGCTCCTTGCATTGTCATCAGCTATGTTGTGCAGACTTTCTACAGCATATTAGCTTCTGGCAGATGTGCTACTTTGGGGAACAAAGAACAATAAACTATATATACTAGCTGGACTTGGCGTACCATACACCATTTAAAAAAAAACTCAAAAAACACCCAGTAGACCTCATTTAAATCCCTTCTCCCCCTTCTCAGCATTCCACACTTTTCCTGGAATTGCTGAGGGTGACTCACTCTGTTGCCCTGCCACCACCACCACAAGTTGACTGCCTGGGTCCCGTTGCAGTGGCAGCAGCATTGTCCAGCCACCGCCAGTTGACTGCCCGGGTCCCGTCTTAGACAGCCCATCACCGCTGCCAGTTGACTGCCTGGATCCCAATCTGGGCCACAGATTGAGTGACAGGAGTGCATTGTAAGGTGGAGAGGGGATCTGCATGTGGGTAGTGATTGGTTGGGTGTGTTTCCTGAGCAGCCAATCAGTATACTGGGAAAGGCAACATACCCAAGAGAATTATATATAGATAGATAGTTTCTCCCTCGCTTGAACCACCTGCTGGTCCTTTGGGTTTTAAACCATATCTTAAAACCTTTAAACAAACAAAGAAGCATCCTTTGGGTCAAACCATGGTTGCACTCAAAGAATTCATCTTCTGATAAGAGCCTCCTGCCCAGGGGCAAAGGACAATGCTAAGTCACATTGAAAGTGATGAAAGAGTTGGCAACTTTCTCTTGACTCAGCTGCTCTGCCTCTCCCCATGTCTGGATTGGGATCTGGCAGCAACTGGAGATTCTGGCATGTGTGGGCTCACTGACATGGATCACTTCTGTCAGATCTGCTTCCAAGATACTGACTGTGTGGGTCACCTGTGCCACATGGACCTTGTTGGCCACTCTTTTGTGTAAGAGGCAGCTGAAGATCTTCTTGAACCCTTTGCGGAAATGCTTGGAGACCAGAGCATAGACAATGGGGTTGACACAGGAGTTAGCATAGGAAATCAGGTGAGAGAGAACCCTAAGTACATAGGTAGCATTGTTCAGTGGGAAATAACCAAACCAAAAACAGAGGATGACCATGTGGTGGGGTAGCCAGCAAAGACAAAAGAGAACAGCCACAATGATGATCATCCGTGTGACCTTGCGCTTGCCTTTCTTGGAATCAGACATGTCTTTCATAGGGTCCACAGATGTCCAGAGGTAGCGGATGGTCCTCAGGTAGGTGAGGCTCAGGATCAACACAGGAATGACATAGCTGAAGACAAATGTGCAGAGGTCCATAATTTTGCGCTGAGGGATTTTCCAGATGGGATGGCAGACAGTGACGTTGGCTATCCGAAACTCCTGGTAGTAACTGATGTAAGGCCCAGAGAAGATTATGGAAAGACCCCAGATGAGGCAAATGGCTGTGAGGGCATTCTTGGGGGTTCTGAGTTCTCTTGAATGCAGGGGGTACCTGATAGCCAAATACCTAGGGAAGCAAAAGAAAAACAAGAAAAGGCACTTCTTAAAAAAAAAAAGAATATGGAAAATGCTGTATGCATGGAGAATCCACAATCACAATATATCACAATCACAATGACAAATTTAATAGCCATAATATTTTGAAAGAAGGAAATATAGCTGGATGAGTTTCATCCTGAGAATGGGAAGTTGCTCACAATGATTGCAGAGTCGAGTATCATACAGCTGAACTCTTCAACATCATAAATGAAGAAGCTGCTGATGGAGTGCAAAGCCTGGTACAAAGGTACAAAGCCTGACGTAGTGATAAACTCTGGAAGGCCATTTTGCTGCCAACACTGCCCACAGCAGAGAATCCTGTTGGTGCACTATGCTAGTGGTTGCACTTTTTTCAGAGATGCACAGTGGTAGCAAGGGAAGGCAAGCAAAATCTTTTGGTTCTGAGCAGCCTGTTGCTCCAATGCCTTTCTCCTTCGTGGCTATTCTGGCTGCAGCATTTTCCTCCTGCCACCTCTGCCTATGCCAGAGTAGTTACACCATTGTAGTTCACCAACCAGATTCTAGCCAGTTGTCTTCACAGAAGCCTTACAGGTGCAAACCTGTGAGACCACTTGTGCTGTTTCCCTGTCTGCTGGTTTTTGCTTTTCATGTGAGCGAGGATAGTGTGATGTCTTGAGTCCCATTCAAACAACTGTGCTCATGTGATGAATGAGTCCATGCATGTGCTCAGAAGCCAGTCTGTCATAGATGTGTTGAAATGTGTGCCTGCAATGTGCCTATGAGCACAAGCATATCCATATAGGTAGTGCATTATATAATCACCCAGAAAAAGCAGGGTTCAGAATCATATGGAACACTGCTCATAGACTTGTATGTGCATAGGTATGCTGCAGCTATTTGGACATGCACGCAGCATGGAGTGAAACCTGTCATCTTCTGCCACCATTTGCAGCATCCAGAAATAACTGGTTACACAAATGTAGCATTGTATAACTAATTGTTCCCCCCCCCAAAAAAAACCCAAAGATATAATAAAGTTACATTACGATAACAATGTGATAAAGGGCAACATCACATTTTGGGTAGTGTAACTGTAGCTTTTTAGGTACTTTCATGGTTATAGTTATAGTTTATTGAGAAAGTATGGCCTCACTAAATGGTGGAGGGGGAATATTAAAAAATTCAAGTACTGGTTCGTACTGCTAGCTTGTGCTCTGTTGTGGGTGTTGAGGCAATGAGGAATTGGATGAGAGTGAAAGTGTGTTATGTAGCACAGGCCAACGGTTCATAGTGTTCAGAGAGGTTGTTTTTTCAAGTAACTACAAAGTGTTATTTTAGTTCTTTTTAAAAAAAACAGGAAAAGAGTTACTTTTAAAATTATTGCAGTATTGCAATTATTGTGTTTCTCTTCCGTTGGAACTATAACAGTAACCAACTGCTTTTTTGAAGGTAATTTTCCAAGCTCTGATCATTAGCACATTCTTTCTAAAAGTCCTGTTTTCTGAAGAGGGCTGTAGAGTGATGTTGCATTATTGCTATACATACACTGGGGACTTTATCAGATGGGGCTATTATCACAGAATTACAGAGCAACAGTACTGCAAATGGGTTCCTGTTATCACACAATGTCATTGGCCTCCCATGCTAAAAGTGTGCTGTTAATTGCTTGTCACTTTTCATTGATGGGAAAATCCATGAATAGCCCTCAATATCACTCTTTTTGCAGTACTGACAAGCATGCAAAATCACATCCTGCTGTAATCGCGCAATTACAGTATGAATGGGTAGTCCTTTCCCCCGTCCCCTTTCCCAACAAGAGCACAGGATGCACAGGACACTCTTTTAATGAACTGTCACCTTTTCTCGGTACATTTTAATGTTTGTTTAAGTATTTATTTGTTAATTTCTTTCACGATTTATGTGTTCTTGGTGCGTTTAAACAAAGTTGCATCTTCTCGTAAGAACAGCCAAAATCTTGCCCATGCAAAACCACAGAAGTAAAACCCCATTCTTAAACTGCTAGTGCTTGTTGTGCAATGATTCTGTGGTGGTAGTACTGCATGATTACAGCATGGTATTGCACGATTACAGCAACATGAAATAATTACTGTAATCATGCCACTATGTTTCCGCTTTCCTCAATAGTGGAATTATAGTGTTTTTAGATGCTAGTCTGATAAAGTCCTGGGTCTTTCCATGCCTGCGTACTCTGTGGATATTGGCAACTCACAAAGCTAAATCCCAGTAGTGTAGCTGTGGTTGGCCTGGGAGTGCCTGCCAGTCATGTTGCTGCATTCTCTGTTGTTTACAATGGTACTGAGGTGATCTAACATTACTTTACAATATGATTGTTTGCTTCTTTGGTTTGGCCACCTTTATGAAGTGGAAAAGTACCCTAATTTACCTAGGTTTTTTTCCCTCTTTTTATACCAGTATAATCTCTGGATGGCCTAAATACCCTAAAGGCACCAGATTCTGTCTGATCTTGGAAATTTAGCAGGGTCAGCTTTGTTTAGTACATGGATGGGAGACCACCAACAAATGCTAGGTGCTGCTCACTGTATTTCAGAGGAAAAGAACTGAGTATCCCTTGCCTAAGAAACTCCTATAAAATTCATGGGGTTGCCATAACTCAACAGGCAACTTGAAGGCACATACACATACATAATCTTTGGGCATCTTGTGAAATATAAATTGTTCCTTGCTTTCATGAATCCATTTACACTATGAATACAGTGGGCCCTCAGTATCCACTGGGGTTTGGTTTCCAGGACACACACACACACACGGATACTAAAATCTGTGGATGCTCAAGTCGCATTATATACACTGGTATAGTAAAATGGCATCCTTTATATAAAATGGTGAACAGCAAGGTTTGCTTTTTGGATTTTTTTCCCCCTGAATATTTTTGAGGCATGATTGGTTGAATCCATGGCTGCAGAACCTATGGATATGGAAGGCCAACTGTATAAAACCTACAGTGACAAAAATGGCTCTTTGAAATACTCTCTTCTACTTTCTATTACCAGAATTTGGAAAATTACTTTTACAGTTGTTATATTCCAAGATTCCAATTAAATAGTTAATTAACATTATAGTTACCTTTAAAAACAACAGCCCTTAGCTTCCTGTTTCTGAAAAAACAACAAAATCATTACGTATTAGGCTTTTTTTTTTTTTTTAAGAAAAGTACTATAAACTGTATGCTACAAGCCACTGGCCTGTGTTACAAAATGTGCCTACGTAACCTAAGACAATATTAAATAGTTGGAGAAAGAGATATATACATACAGAAACAGTGGGTTTAAATATGTATTTATATTCATAGGATTAACAAAATAATGTCCAAATGTGCTCCCACTCCCAGGAATGATTCCCAAAACAGAAACTTGAACATTAACTGCTGCTTATAAAATACAATCCTGGGCTGCCTCAGAAGGTTACTCAAAGAACTTGTTGTTTAGTCAAGATGCATGGGATAGCTACTGCACACACACACATACACTTCTTCTAAAAGGGGTTTTGTTGGGGGGGGGGTTGGGGGGGCAGTTTGTGTATTTTATGCAAGAGCAAATCACTAAACAGAAAAAGCATTTCTACAATGGCAAATCTGCTGTAGTAGATTGCTGCTCCTTTCCCAGAGAGCTTAGACTGGCCCTCTCCTTACTTTGTTTCCACAGGGAGGTAAAGACTTGTTTTTATTTCAACAAGGCTTGGAAAATTGCTCAAGGAGAAAGGGCATTGCATAAGGTGGTGGAATTTCTATTTGCTGTTTTCCTTCTAATGGTTTATGTTTTTAACAGGTTTTGATTTTTGTTTGAATGTTTAATTACATTTTAAAGTTTTGCATGAGGTGAACTTTCAGCTGTGTTTGGTTTAACTATTGTAAGCAGCCTTGAGTCCCAGAGTGAGGAACAAGCAAGATAGAAACAAATATAAAAATGACAGTAATGACATCAATAATAATAGTTGCAAGAAACTATGAATGTCAGCACAGTACAAAATTCAAGCTTACGCATATTTATGGAAAAGTAAAAGGAGTAAACATGGGCAGCAAATTTTGAGAGCATCCATCTATCTCTTTGCATGCAGCAACTTGATCATCACCCATATAGCAATACAAAAACACTCTTTTGCAGATATTCTTCTATTCCAGTTCCACAATCACAGGGAAAAAGTTAATAAAATGAATGTTAAATTGGGAAGGGAGAATGTCAGCAAAAAGCACTTGTTCACAGCCCATTTTCCTGATCCAAGAACAATCCCCAACGCACACAGAAGAAAAATGGATCAAATGGCTAAGATTATGAATGCATCCCAAAACTGTTAAAGTAGCTAAAGGTTAGTTATCTTATAAAAGGGGTGAGGTTATTTCTCATTAAGTTACAGCCCAGATGTAATCACACCCTCATTACTGGTAAAGGGAATTAATTGCAAGTAACTAGTTATAAATAATCTAAAGATCTGTCTTTTCTGCATTTACAACATGCAGAGATTTACCCAAGTGTGTGGGGTTCAATAGTGAGTTAAGTCACATCTGGCCTGTTTCTTACTGCATACTTGCACAGCAACTTTGTTGTAAGTATTCCTGTAATTTTAATGGTTTAACATGTAGCAATAGTACAGTTGTTCCTCTGTGTCCACGGATTTGGTATCCATGGATTTAAGTATTCACGGCTTGAAAATATTCTTTAAAAAATAATAATCCAAAAAGCAAACCATATAAGGGACACCATTTTGTGAAGCTATTGCATATAATGGGACTTGAGTATTCACGGATTTTGGTATCCACGGGGAGTCCTGGAACCAAACCCCAGCGAATATGAAGGGACAACTGTACTTACATTTCTATACCACTTTATAGTGCTAAGCACTCTAAGCGGTTTATAATGTGTTAGCTAATTGCCCCCAACAAGCTGGGTACTCTTTACTGCTACGGAAGGATGGAAGGCTGAGTCAATATGTGTCTGACTAATGCATATAATCCATTTGACAGACATGCACTAGGATCCCACCTCAGCTTGTCATATGTCAGAGCCACTGTTTAGGATAAAAGCAACACTAAAGGAAGCAATAGGTGGAATATAAAGGAAACAAGGATTTTGCACAAGAAACCCTTTACAATCCATTGGTGTTTTTGTGAACATGTAATATACATTAATGGCCCTGTGGAGACATAATTTACATGTATGTCCCTGACAGGCTTGCATATGTATGCCTCATACAGCTATATTTGCCAGACAGCTAGAATTAGCTGAGGTTCGCTGCTGAGGGCACATATAGAGAGAAACCTGGGCTTGCCCTCCATATGATGTGTAAAGCTGCACAGAGTAAAACAATATCTTATAATACAGCTTTAAAACAAAAACAAAAAACACCACTGCCAGTTTTCAAACATATCCATCTTAGCTTGGGAGTGTAACAAGCAGGAGTAAATTTCCACACACTTATTTTCTTACACCGCACGTGCAGATCTGAGATCCATTTCTGTGATGTATATCCAGGTGTGGTACATGTGATGTAATCCCCATCTGCACTGCAGGGTATGAACAAAGATCTGCCTTCCCACCTGTTCAATGTGGGTGAAAATGGACATTCCCCCACCCACCACCTCATGGTATGACTGACAATCAACTAATGGGATGACCCATTTCTTTATCACTGTCCTTCACACTAAAACAAAATGATGGCTTGACACATGTCAAAAATCATGGTGATACATTTGCCGATTCTTATTGTCCCACTAATATCAGATTATTATTATTTTTCAGACTTATATTATTATGGATATATTTTGCAACAACTACTTGGATCAAGTAAAGATCACTACTGTCAATATTTATATAGTCTTTTTAGGTATTCTGGATGGTTCACAAAACACTATAACCCTTACAATAACACTGGAAGGTAAGTCTGTATTGTCATCATTCTAATATTGCCAATGGAGAGCTGCAGCTAAGAAAAAGTGATTTGCCTTGAAGTCACCTAGTGAGTTCCTGACTGAGGTGAAACTTGAACCCAGGACTTCTGAGCACACTGTTCACATTCTTAGCCACTATAGCATATCACATCTCTTTTGTCTCTTCTCTTTCCTGACACTACAGGACAGGCTTACTGATGTGGGCAATGGCTATGCTTCAAGTCATTTGGAAGTATTGCTTCCAAGTGCATCTTGCTATAGTGCAACACTCTCTGGTCTGGGGTACATGGTGGGTCAGGATTTCACAGAATGATCTACCGGGAAAGGGCTATGCAGACTGTCTTGTTCTATATTAAAGTCTCAGACTGGGTGACTCTTCCAGTTATATATTTCTGAACCTCTCTTTTATCTAGGCAAAATTGCATTTTAATTTATTTTATTATTTTATTTTATTTTATTTACATTCTACCTCTCTCCAGACATGATGCCCAAAAGAGCTGTTATTTTAAATCTTAACTGTCAGGTATATTGACAGGAACAGCACCTTCACTTTCATGGAGTTCGTCAGGAGAGTGTTGTTCTTTCTTTGGGATTACGAGACAAAGTTTTGCATGCAAGGCAGGGCAGCAGGAAGAGATGAAACAATTACACGCAGAATAATATGCCAACTTGTGAAACTACACAGAGTTGCTTCAATCCCAAATGCCCTCCCCTCCCACACTCTGCTGGTTTGCTCACCTGTCCAAGGAAACAGTTGTGAGGGTAAAGCTGCTGGCATACATGGTCAGGTAAATGAAAAAGTGCACTGCTTTGCACATGAGGGGTCCAAAGATCCAGTCATCCAAAGTATAGATGGTAGCCTGGAAGGGCACACAGAAGATGATGAAGCATAGGTCAGCCACTCCTAGGTTGAGGATGAAGAGGTTGGTTGTGTTGTTGACTTGCCCATTCCTTAGCAGCACTGCCAGCACCAGAGAGTTGCCCACTGTGCCTACTAGGAAAATCAGCGAATACACAAAGGGAATAATGACAGACATGGGCTGCCAGCTGTTGCTGTCACTACTTCCTGAAGAGTTGAGCTGAGGCAATGATCTGTTCATCTTGGAACTAAGAGGCATGCTCCAATTAAGAAAGAGAAGATGGAGAAAGGGTTCTTTACCACACTGGGTCGGTTGGAAAGAACACACAAATCCGTCTCATCTACAGGTTGCTTCCAGATACAATTTCTCATCTAAGAATCATTTCCTTCATAGCAGATTTTCTGTGTAGCCACTTTTCCTGTTTGTAATCCTTCAAGTCAACCCAAGTTCCATTCACAGACGGACAATTTCTGTTCATGGTCGAGCTAAAAATGTACTGTTGAAGCTCCGAGTTTAGTTTCTTTTTGCTGCGACCAGACTTCTATTTTACACAGTGCTGGAATGCTGTTCCCTCTTTGACAGAAAACACTGGCAGCCACTCTTGTAGATGCGGGAGGCTGAAGGACTAAACTTCTTGCAGTTTTGTTTCCTGACAGTTTAATAGACCCATGCCAAGCCCACACTGCTTAGCGTACTCTAAATACCTAGTTCACCGTATTCATGGGGGACGACTAATATATTCAAGCCTGCCCCTTGTTTCCAGGGAGACAAACAGCCAAAATAAAAGTAATGGTGTCTATGGAAACACAGTCCCCTCCCCACATGCTACACATTCAAACTGCTTATAGTTTAGATCATCTGGAAATGTAGCGATTGCCTATACCCTTCAGTGAGAAGTACTGCTTTAGTGATTTATCAGATGAGCATTGGCATTCCTTCATTGATAACATCATATCATGGTGGGATGGTGACAGTAGCTTGCCCCTTTATATGATGGGTCAGGGAAGGGAAAGAATGCTGGATATTCCAATAATAATCTTAAGAACAGATGAATTGATGCATTCACTAACAGATCCCATATGGGGCAAATGAAATACTTTGCACATTATGTCCCAGTAGCCTAGGGCTGCTAGAATGAAAATTGGACATGCCTTTTGTCTCTTTGATAGCTGTGTAGAAGACGGAAGTTCAGCAGGAAGGTAACAAGCAACAACCGTGGATATCTCCTCTCTTACACAGGCATTAAAGGGAAAGGATCTATCTCTAGTTTTCACTCTGGCAACCCTAAGTAATTCTGACAAGTGTGGCAAGTGGAAGATGGTGCTCAAGCTTATCACCATCAGCACTGGGGCACGTCATGTGCAACCAGAAATACAGGAAGCATGAGTTTCAGTAGAATGGGCCTAGAGCCTCCTGGTTGGGGGAAGTGGGAAGAGATACTGATTAAGCCTTGTAAGGACATAGGCAGAAAAAATGGAGAAGAGGCAATAAGCTGGATGAAGCAGGCAAGGCATCCAACTAAGGCAGAGAGAGTGGAAAAGAGGCATCTGAGCTGGATGAGTTTGGACAGCCTTATAGGTAAGGCCAAAAACAAAACAAAACAACAGGCTAGACTGGGAAGCTTTCGTAGGCCAGCTGGGCCAAAAGAAACCAATGCACGTCTGGGAGGATGGAGCTAAGCTGGACTCTGTGGAAGCAACAGAACAAGTTCAGCTTTCTCTTTGCAGCCATAACTGAGCGCTTGCCTGATTAGGGCATAGTTTCTTTCCCAGTAAATACAGTCAGTAAATATCTGAGTTATACAGACATCAGGGACATGTGCAGCAATATCTATCACTATGTAGCATACCCATCAACTGTCCTGATCACAGTTAAACCTGTGTCATCCCATTTTTCCAGCTGCTTTTAAAATGTCCTGGTTTCTCTCTCCTTCTACCACTTTCCCCCTTTGTCTTCAGCTTACTTCAGTTGCTGCAAACTGAGTTCAAAGTGTAAAAGTAGTTTGTACTCTATTAATTCAGCAGGGCGAAGAGGAGAGGAGGAATATTGCCATTCCCAGTCAGCTTAGACAAAAGCAAACTGCTGCTGCTGCTGCCTCTCTAGCTTATCTTCCTCATTAATAACTTATGCCATTTTGACCACTCTGATGTTATGTGGCTATACTTCTCCCCGTTTTCGTCTATGAAACGTTGAACACACAAATCAATGTGTGTGTGCAGAAACTTTCCAAACTGACAATATATTATATTTTTTAATCAGCAAAGGAAAGACAACTGTTTCTGTAAATAACTGCCACTTTTTTGCCTTTTTTCTATTAACCTCTCCCACCACCCTACGGTTTATCAGCACTTTTGAATTAAATATTAGAAGCAAAAAGAGTTAACATGGGGACTGATTAAAGCAATGTAAATATGCTTATAAAAATTGATTTTTTGTCCATTAATAATGCTTGAAATAGCTGTACTTCACACAGCAGCTGTCTTCTCCAGAGAGTGGTTTCCCCCACAACATCACAGATGGAGGATTTTGCTCATTCCTTGTGGTGAATCTCTAAACATGCACTCCACACTATTTGGAGATGTGGACCAAACTAAAATAGCCTACAGATGGAATTTCTGCCCAAAAGATTGTGTATTATATATTATGGTGTGAACAGACTGGTGCACATGCAAGTCTCCTAAGACTTTCAAGCGATATGATACCCATGCAGATCAATTTCTTCAACTGTCAACCTCTATGGCAAATACAAGGAATCTCATGCTGTTTGATGTTTCTTGAGCACATCACATCTTTTTCTAGATAGTGCTTACTGTATATAGAACGCTCCCTTACATCAGACTATTGGTCTACACACTGACCAGCAGTGACTCTCCAGGGTCTCAGGCAGAGAAAGGCCTTTCCTGTATGGTTACACTGTGATATGGTCCTCTTAATAGGTAGTGCCAGGGGCTGAGACTGGGACTTTTTGCATGTAAAGCATGCATTCTTCTGAACTATGGTCCCTCTGCAGGTACACTCCTTTTGCATACCAATGCTGAATACCAAAATTGTGGGGAAATCCCACATAGACTTATCCTCAAATAGGTATTGCCTCTTTTAAGGCAGGGGTGAGGCTGCTTCACTCCTCCTAACGTAACACCACTGCAATGTGTTATCTGTTCTATGGAGAGACTGGAGGTAATCTCATGGGCAGTTAGTGCTCCATTGGTGCTAGTCATAACCCACAATATCCATACAATAAAAGAAAGGAAGGGAAAGATTATCTATAGCTTAGACTAGCCAGAAGGACTCCCACAGAATGCATCTGGCTTTTCATACCTGTACTGGGTTGAAATCAGTTGACAAGGCCAGTACTACCTCTTTAGCATCTTCATCTTGGGGAGTGCTGCTGGCCAGGCCCACTTCCTGATCTGAAGAACCTGAGGGGACTCTTTCCCCCTGAGAATGGTGCTTGCACTACAACAGACAGGCACAGATACAGAGCAAACCTTCTAAAGAAACTGCACTGTCCAAACTAAGAGCGGAATACATGCCATTGTTCCTCACATAAGCAAGCCTTTGAGCAGCCATACTATTCATCTCTCTAACCCAGTATTGTCCACTCTAAACCAGCAGTAGCTCTTCAACGTTTCAGATAGAAGACTTTCCCAGCTCCACCTGGGGATGCCAGAGATGGAGGCTGGGACACCTGCAAACAACATGGAGCCACACTCCTAAACTGTAGGTACTGTTTTGGCCTATAAACTGTTTGGCCAGGAAGGATCCATCTAACCTCTGGGGCCGAACAAGTTGGCCTACACTGCAGACTTTTATTGAACCATATGATGTTCAGTGTACTGCAAGGGGTAAGCAAGGGGATCTTGTAGCACCTTTGAGACTGAGAGAGAGAAAATTGTAGCATAAGCTTTCATAGACTTAGTCTACTTCTTCAGACACTGGAGACATCTCAGCATCTGAGGAAGCAGTGATGATAATAATAATAAGGTTTATTTGTATCCTGCCTCTCCCATCAGGATCAGGGCAGCAAACATCATTTAAAATATTAATCCATAATCGACAAACATTAAAATAACATCATTAAGACCACTATACAATGGTAATTCATTCAAATTTTACCTATAAAAATACTATTAAAATAACTTAATATAAGAAAAGGCATAAAACATTTTTTTTTTAAATGACAGAGTAGCAAACTGGAAAGTGACAGCCAGGCATCCAATCTAATCTGGGAAGGCCTGCTGGAAGAGATCCGTCTTAATAGCCCTCTTAAACATCTCCAGATTGTCAGTGTCAGAACTCTTCTGGCAGGTCATTCCAGAGTCTGGAAGTGGTAGCGGAAAAGGTCCTCTGGGTGACTGTGGCCAGCATAGTTTTAGTCACCTGAAGTAAGTTTTTCCCAGAGGACCTAAGGGTATGGGGAAGATTGTATGGGAGAAGGCGATCCCGTAGGTAGCCTGGCCCTAAGCCATGAAGGGCTTTAAAGGTAATGACCAACACTTTATACCTTGCCTGGAAACTAATTGGCAGCCAGTGAAGAGATTTTAATATTGATGTGATACGGTCACCCCTTGTTGTTCCTGTGACCAGCCTGGCTGCCATATTTTAAACCAGTTGGAGTTTCTGGACCAGGCATAAAGGTAGCCCCATGTAGAGTGCATTACAGAAGTCAAGTCTTGAAGTTACCAGCACATGTATTACCATCTTTAAGTCTTCCAACTCCAGGAAGGGGTGCAGCTGGCATAGGAGCCCTGGTGGCGCAGTGGTTAAATGCCAGTACTGCAAGCCACCACGTCGCAAGTTCGATTCCAGCTGGCTCCAAGGTTCACTCAGCCTTCCATCCTTTCGTAGGTCGGTAAATTGAGTACCCAGCTTGTGGGGGGCAATTAGCTAACACACATTGGAAACTGTTTAATGCAGTTAGATGTGTAAATAGCTATTGCTTAAAACAATTTGTAAGCTGCTCTGATAGCCTTGTGGCTGAAGAGCGGGGTATAAATAAATAAATAAATAAATAAATAAAATAAAATAATAAAAAAATATCAGCTGAAGCTGATAATAAGCACTCCTGGCCGTCGCATCTACCTGTGCTGTCATCTGCCGAGACAGATCCAGGAGCACTCCCAAGCTGCGAATGCAGTCTTTCAGGGGGAGTGTAACCCCATCCAGAACTGGTTGACACACCTCCAGACCCAGTTTGGGAGACTTAATAATAGTAAGTACCTCTTGTCTGGATTCAGCTTCAGTTTGTTTTTCCTCATCCAGCCCATTACCGCTCCAAGGCATGCATCCAGCGGAAACACACCATCTTTAGTTGCAGCTGTTGCTGGAGGCATAGAAAAATATATTTGGGTGTCATCAGCATACTGATAACACCCTGCCCCATGTCTCCAGATGATCTTTCCCAGCAGTTTCATGTAAATATTAAACAGCATTGGGGATAGCACGGCCCCTTGTGGGACGCCGCATGTAAGCTCCTTCCTTGAGGAGCAGCTATCCCCAAGCATCATCATCTGGCCTCTACCTGACAGACAGGACCGGAACCATTGGAGCACAGTGCCCCCGATGCCCAACTCCCTCAGGCATTTCAGAAGGATACCATGGTTGATGGTATCAAAAGCCACTGAGAGGTCCAAGAGTACCAACAGGGAAACACTCCCCCTGTCGATACTCAGGTGAAAATCATCCACTGAGGAGACCATAGCAGTCTCCACTCCATACCCTGCCCTGAAGCCAGTTTGAAATGGGTCTACATCATCAGTATCATCCAAGACTCCCTGGAGTTGGAGTACAACTGCCCTCTCAATCACCTTGCTCAAGAATGAAAGGTTAGAGACTGGTCTATAACTCACAAAGTCCAGGGGATCCAGGGAGGGCTTTTTTTGAAGTGGACGTACAACCACCTCTTTAAAACTTGATGGAAAGTTCCCCTCCCTGAGAGATTCATTTATGATGTTTTTTAAATTTCATTCTAATTGCATCTCCTCCCTGGACGACCAGCCATGAGGGGCAGGGAACAAGAGGGCAAGTCGTCCTCCTGGTGCATCCAAGCAGCTTGTCCATATCTTAGTACTTAGTCAGTTAGTACTCACTAACTGAAACTGTTCTAGTGTAATCCTACTCATGGAGTCACTGAACACTTCACTGTTAACCTCAGTTGTAAAAGTGGCATCCAAGTTGGCTCTTATCCAAGAGATTTTATCTGTGAAATAATTGTTAAAGGCATCACAGCAAACTACAAGTGGTTCTAGCAATGAGTTCTGGGAGGAAGGCACCTGAGTTAGGTCCCTTATCCCCCTGAACAGTTCAGCTAGACGCGAATTCACAGATGCAATGTGTACAGAGAAGAAAGCTTTCTTCACTGCACGTATTGCCACTCCATAGGAATCAAGATGTTCTCTACAGCGTGTCCTGTCAGATATGAGTCAAGTACTTCGCCACCGGCACTCTAGTCATTGTCCTTCTTGCTTCATAACCCTGAGACCCTGTTTATACTAGGGTGCCCGGTTAGGAGTGGGTCAGCAAGGATGCTTAGGAGTGATTGTGTCTATAGCCCTAGTCAGATCTTGATTCCAGTTATTAACCAAGTTTTCGACAGGATCACTGGTGAAGCCAGCCAAAGAACCCTCCAAGGCTTGTTGGAATCCAAAAGGATCCATAAGCCTTCGAGGGCGGACCATCCTAATAGGTCCACCACCCCTGCAGGGGCGGATAGCAGCTGTGATTTTTACCCTGACCAGATAATGATCTGTCCATGACAATGCAGAGGTATTTAACACCTCCACCCACAGATCCATCTGTCCAGAACGGAAAACAGCATTGAGGGTGTGACCTGCAGAATGTGTCGGCCCAGAGACCACTTGGGATAGGCCCATGATTATCATGGATGTCATGAACTCCCGAGCTGCACACAACAAATCAGTCTCAAGAGGGATGTTGAAGTCACCCAGGATTAGGAGCCTCAGCGACTCCAACACCAGCTCTGAGACCAACTCCGTGAGCTCCGCCAGGGAGTCCAATAAGCAGCGGGGAGGATGGTACACTAACAGAATCCCTAGTCTATCCTTGGTTTTCAGGCTCAGGTACACATAACTGAAGTGATTCAGTTTCTGGACTGGAATCCTGGTCAAGGTAAGATTATCCTTATAAACCACGGGTACTCTACACACACACACACTTTCCCTCACCTGCTCACTGACACAGTACCCAGCTGGCAGGGCCTGAGCCCATGTTGTACCACTATCATTATCCAGCCAGGTTTCCATGAAGCATGACAGACCTCCTCATCAATGAGAAGAGCATAACTAATATGTGACTTATTTTTAACTGACCTGGCATTGCACAGGAGCAAGGAGAGGTGCTGTGGGTAGTCTGGTTCATTCTCCAGGATCCCTAGGGTAGCAGGGCGAACAGAAGGCAGGAAAGGTATTAAGCACCTGTCCCTCCTTCACTTGTAATAGCACTTTGCCCAGCTATCACCATATCTTCCTCTGCCCTGCACAATTCTTAATACCGCTCCCTGTTCTTCCATCCTGGTGCCCGGCTGCTCCATTCCAAACCTAAGGCATTGTTTAGATGATGAAAAAAATCCTGAAGGAATGCAGGCAGAACACCTTTTGTCTAGATTAGCTTTTGCTGGGATTTGCCATATTTGGAAGGAGGGGGGCTGAAAACTCCAAGTAGTTCATGATAACAGCTTTTGCTGTTTCTAACGATCTTTTTTTAAAAAAATATGCGAAGATATGAATAACAGCCTATCTGAACAACCAATTTGAACTGGGGCACATCCAGGAAGTCAAAATGTGATTGGCTGGATGTGCGCAGGGGTGGGCTTGCCGGTGACAAAGTGGCTGAAGTCGCCATTGTTGTTTTTTGTGGACATGATTGAGCACTATTTTCGAGTGGTGGGGTAAAAAAAAAGTTTTTAAGCAGAAGATTGCTCTTCCGCATATCTCATTTAACAAGGCCAAAAAAAAAAAGAGGGGAAATGGAGAGAGCTTTGGGGGGATAATAAGGCAGATAATTCACTCTCAGCCACCATCTTTTCTCACGGACATACTCTGTGTGAACTTCAAACTCAGATAGCTTTCCATACTTGCAATCTTGTGAAGGAATTGTGGGGACAAATGAATACTCTGCAATAGTGAGGTAATGGGCTATTTTCTGCAATTATTTCTCCTGTCTGACTGATCCCTAAATCTACGAAAGCTTATGCTATAATTTTCTCTCTCTCAGTTAGTCTCAAAGGTGATACAAGATCGCCTTGATTACTGATATTCCAGACTAACATGGCTACATCTTTGAATTCTGTGCATATTGTCCAAATGTGGAAAATGCAGATTCTGATTTGTCTATGAGGCTCTCTTGGATGCTCAGCATCAAATCACTATCTCTTAATCTAAGGTTTATTGGAAGGTTAAGATTATTTACTGTGCAGTTAAGATTATTATCCAATTCATTAATCTAGCATGGAAGTTCATCTCAGTTAT
Source organism: Gambelia wislizenii (assembly GCA_030847615.1). Taxonomy (NCBI): domain Eukaryota; kingdom Metazoa; phylum Chordata; class Lepidosauria; order Squamata; family Crotaphytidae; genus Gambelia; species Gambelia wislizenii. Next base: position 194,983,151 of record JAUMIR010000002.1, read on the forward strand.
GACAGACTTTAAAAAATATATCAAAAAATACAAACAAATGTATTTGAAATTCAAAAAGGTACAAGACAGGGATGCCCGCTCTCCCCATTGCTTTTTATTTTAGTATTTAGTATTTAGTATTTTAGTATTAGAAATCTTAACTACAAAAATAAGAAAAGATGATAATATACCTGGATTGAGGATTAAAGGACAAGAATATAAGATAAGAGCGTTTGCAGATGATCTGGCGATAATCTTGGAAAATCCCATGGAAAACATCGGAACACTATTAAATACTATAGAATCGTTTGGGAAATTTGCTGGATTTAAGATAAACAAGGAAAAAACAGTCATTATAACGAAGAATATTTCAAAAAAAAGAAGAGGAGCAACTAAAAGAGAATTCAGGATGTAAAATAGAAAAAAAGGCAAAATATCTTGGAATTTGGATAAGCAAAAGAAATATAAATTTATTTGAAAATAACTATGAGAAATTATGGACTGATATAAAAAAGACTTGAGAAAATGGAAGACATTGAATCTATCCTTATTGGGCAAAATTAGTACAATAAAGATGAATGTGTTGCCAAGACTTATGTTTCTATTTCAAAATTTACCTAAAATGATAAGCATCTACAGAAATGGACATCTGATCTAAACAACTTTATATGGGGAGGGAAACGGGCGAGAGAATAAAATGGTCTACTTTAACAGCATGAAAAGAGTGGGGAGGAGCATCGTTGCCTAATATTACTGTACTATTTTGCTTGCAGATTATCCTGCATAATAGACTGGATAACGCTATCCAATATAAGACTACTTAATTTGGAAGAAGTCAATCTACGCTATAGTTGGCATGCATATATGGGATATGGAAGATCCAAAATAAATAAAGACTTTGAAAACCATATAATTAGAAAACCTCTCTTGAGAATATGGAATAGAATCAAAACACAATTCTATAGCAAAATGCCAATCTGGATCTCTCCACAAGAAGCTTTTTTTGGGAAGATGGGACTCCTCCAATAATTGGATGAGATATAAAGATTTAATAACAACCAAGACAGCTGAGGAAGAGATACATTTACGGATAAGAGACAAGTTGGAGGAAGCTGGATTTAATCTCAACTGGTTTACCTATCTACAATTTAAAAATAGATACATAGAAGACAAGAAGAAATATGATACAGACAGAAAGGAAAATGTCCTGGACAAAATAATTTGGGATAAGGGTAAGAAAAAGATATCTAAACTATATAATTTACTTTTGGAAAGAAACTTAGAAAAGAAAAGGATTACTGATGCGATGATTAAATGGACAACAGAAATTGGTGAAGTAATTGAAGTAGAGGAATGGGAGAGAGCTTGGTGTAAGACAAATACCTTTACAGCATGTCAAACATTAAAAGAAAACCATTTAAAGATAGTCAATAGGTGGTATTTCACACCTCTTAGAGTAAGTAAAATATATAAATTAAAGGAGAATAAATATTGGAGGTGTGAGAGAGAATTAGGATCTATGTACCACATGTGGTGGAACTGCCCAGAGATAAAGAAATACTGGGTGAAAATTCATCAGATTATTCAAAAAATATATAAAATACAATTTACGATGGATCCAAAATTTTACCTCCTGAACATTACTACGGTACTGGGGAAAAAGACTGAAAAAGCTCGTTGGCGAACAATGCTATATTTGATCACGGCAGTGAGAATTAATATAGCATTGAATTGGAAAAGGAGAGGAATGCCACTGGTGGAAGACTGGTTAGTGAGACTAAAAGAGATGGTGGACAATGATAGATTAACATATATTTTAAATAAAAGGTGTATAAATTAGATGAAGAATGGTTACCAATAATAAACTATTGGAAAGAAAGATGGGATATAAAAGGAGATTGGTTGATGGAAAATGAGATTAAGAGATAAAAAACTAAACTGAATTCTGGAATCAAGAGGACAGTGATTAATTAGTGTTCTTTAGAAAATAACAGAATTTATAAGGTGAAGGGAGATTGATCAGATAAAAGCAAAAGGTACAGAAAAGATTTAATTTACAGGATGTAAGGGAATAGAAGTAGGGAATATAAGAAAATTGAAAACAACACTTTTGGGGAGCATAACAAGGGAAGTCAGAATATGTTATTGAAGAATAATTAATTATATGTAATAGAATAAGGGTTTATGAGATTTATGTGCATGAAGATGAATAATTGTGAGAAATCTTATTATTCCTTTACTATTTATTATCACTGTGTGGATTATATAAATAAATTAATTTTAAAAAATAAAAATATATCATACAAGTTCCTTATGGATTGTGAAACATGAGATCAGAAAAGGAATAGTTATGTAGGGAGCAGAGCACCTTCCACTCCCATTCTTCAACAATATAATATTGATAGTCTGGAGTAGTGTGCAGCAAGTCAGCCTGCATCCTATTTTTTCCCCATTACGAACTACAAGAAACAAAAGGTTTTCAAGAACAGCCGCAGAAGTCCTTGGGGATTTAAGAGAGCTTAATAGACATGACAGAAGTGATACAACAGAAATGAGTCAAAGCAGAAATTTAATAATTCCTTATTAATATTAAAGAACATTTTCCCCAGGCAGAAGAAAGAATGTGTGTGCCATGTCATGCTCATTTTGAAATAAAATGTATCCTGTCACCCAAATGGGAAATATATTAATCAAAGTGGCAATTACATGTGAGATGCATTTTACTGAGCAGAGACCATCAACACAAAAATCAAGATTAGATTTTTTTTAAAGTCTGAAGAAGAAAAAATCTAATTTACTGCTGGAAGGCTCCTGAGCCAACAAGCTGAGGAAAGCTAAATGGACGAGTAGGGGCTTGTGTTCATGCATGCAGGAAACAATTTCCCCCACCTTGTTATGTTTGTTTGAATGGCAGAACACACTCCCACATCCTTTCATAATACTTTAGGTAGGAAAGAGGCAGACACTCTTACTGCTGAAAGTTCCCTTTGCCAGCATGTGGGAAGACTCTGGGGTAGCCACTGTGGGAGCCTGAGGACCACCAGAATGGGGCAAAGGAGAGTCAGCTTGTTGGCCACCTCATTGTGTTGACCCGTGCTGCACAGGATGTTCCCTGGTGGCATAATGGAAGCTCCCCTGTGATACGCAATCCTATCAGGGTCAGTTTAGTCATTTAGTCACGATACCTGCTCTTTTTCTGAAATTGTAGAGACCACTCTATCAGTGCCTTCTACATTTCTCCTCTATGAAGTACAGATGATTTCCATGTGGACACCCACTTTTAAAGGATAAGAATAAATAATTCAAGACTGGCAAGAACAATGGGGGGGGGGGTGCTGGATGTAGGGAGGAATAAATAGAAGTTAAAATGTTTGGATCCAAAGTGATGTTGAAGTGTCTATGGCAGGAGGACTTCATAGAACTCCTGGCTTAAGAGGAAACCCTACTAGAATGAAAGACAGTTAATAAAATATGATTTTAAAACAGAAAAATATAACAACTATTAGCAATAAGATCGAATGAGAAACAGTATAACCCATAAACTGTATTCTGTCTTAGATTTTCCTTGGTTTTTTTCCAGGCAGTGAGGCCGTGTTCTGGAAGAGTTTATTTCTGACGTTTCGCCTGCATCTGTGACTGGCATCTTCAGAGAATGGCTGGGTAGGCGAAACATCAGAAATAATGCAGGTGAAACATCAGAAATAAACTCTTCCCGAACACAGCCTCACAGCCCAGAAAAAAAACCAAGGAAAATCTATTCATTCCTGTGTTTTTTTCTGGGTCTGGCTGCTCTTGTGATTTCTGATCTGGAGTAACCATTAGCCTGTAGTGCCCAAGTTAACTGCCTCAGTTCATCCTCCAGGTAGTGGGATTCGCAGATGCTTTTTGAAAGCCCTGGAAACAGCACCAAAAAATCCCACAACATGGTTCCGATATGTGGATGACACTTTCACCATTTGGAACCACGGAGAAGAAGATTTGGTCTCATTCCTGAACCACCTGAACAGCATCCACCCAAATATCCAATTCACAATGGAAAAAGAGAAGGAAGAAACACTGCCATTCTTGGATGTCCTAGTCATCCGCAAACCAAACCAACGGTTAGGCCACAAAGTATACAGAAAACCCCCACACACGGACAGATACCTACACAAGAACTCCAATCATCACCCAGGACAAAAACGAAGCACAATTAAAACATTGGTAGACTGTGCAAAAAGGATCTACAAACCCTACTACCTGGAGGACGAACTGAGTCACCTAAACTGGGCCTTACAGGCTAATGGTTACTCCAGATCAGACATCACAAGAGCAGCCAGACCCAGAAAAAAACACAGGAATGAAGAAGAAAAACAGCCACCCAAAGGGAAGGTATTTTTACCATACATCAAAGGAATCACAGACAGAATAGGGAAACTGATGAGGAAACACAACCTCCAAACAATCTACAGACCAACCAAGAAAATCCAAGAAATGCTACGCTCAGCGAAGGACAAAAGAGACCCTCTCACAGCTGCAGTTTACCGCATACCATGCAGCTGTGGACAAGTTTACATAGGGACCACTAAACACAGTGTGCAAACATAAATCAAGGGACATGAGAAATACTGCAGACTGGGCCAGACAGAAAAATCAGCAGTAGCAGAACATGTTAGAAACCAACCTGGACACAAAATGCTATCTAAAAACATAGAAATCCTGGACCAGGCCAACAACTATCATGTCAGAATGCACAGAGAAGCTATTGAAATCCACAAACACCTGGACAACTTCAACAGGAAAGAAGAAACCTTAAAAGTAAACAAAATCTGGCTCCCAGATTTGAAGAACAATAGAAACAAATAGAAGGCCGGGGAGGCCTTCACGGGGCCCCCGGAGACGCTCCGAAGGCCCCATGAAGGCCTGGGGAGGGAGTGGGGAGGGCCGGGGAGACGATCATGGGGCCTCTGGGTCGCTCTGGGAGGGCGGGGGGAAGACCGGGGAGAGCGACCAGGAGGCCTCCGGAGGCCTCCGGGTCGCTCTGGGAAGGCGGGGGGAGGCCGGGGAGAGCGACCACGAGGCCTCCGGAGGCCTCCGAGTCGCTCTGGGAGGGCGGGGGGAGACCGGGGAGAGCGACCAGGAGGCCTCCGGGGGCCTCCGGGTCGCTCTGGGAGGGCGGGGGGAGACCGGGGAGAGCGACTAAGAGGCCTCCGGAGGCCTCCAGTTCGCTCTGGGAGGGCGGGGGGAGGCCGGGGAGAGCGACCAAGAGGCCTCCGGAGGCCTCCGGGTCGCTCTGGGAGGGCGGGGGGAGACCGGGGAGAGCGACCAGGAGGCCTCCGGAGGCCTCCGGGTCGCTCTGGGAGGGCGGGGGGAAGACCGGGGAGAGCGACCAGGAGGCCTCCGGAGGCCTCCGGGTCGCTCTGGAAGGGCGGGGGGAGACCAGGGAGAGTGACCAAGAGGCCTCCGGAGGCCTCCGGGTCACTCTGGGAGGGTGGGGGGAGACCGGGGAGAGCGACCAAGAGGCCTCTGGGTCACTCTGGGAGGGCGGGGGGAGACCGGGGAGACGGAGCACGAGGCCTCCGGAGGCCTCCGGGTCGCTCTGGGAGGGCAGGGGGGAGACCAGGGAGAGCGACCAGGAGGCCTCCGGAGGCCTCCGGGTCCCTCTGGGAGGGCAGGGGGAGGGCTGTCATTATTCGCGGAATTTTCACATTCGCGGGGGGTCTATGGAACCTAACCCCCGCGAATGTGAAGGGACAACTGTATTCCAGAACATGGTTTCACAGCCTGGAAAAAACCCAAGGAAAATCTATGGATGCCGGCCATGAAAGCCTTTGACTTCACACAAAATCTATGGATGCCGGACGTGAAAGACTTCAACTTCACATATATTCAGCCTTCTGGTGACCTTGTTGGAATTCTAAAATGATTCATCGCTTCATAACTGGGATTCTAACTGGTTGCAGACACATTTTAAACACTATGATTATGACAGCCAAATGTATCTAATGGGTTAAATACAATTTTGTGTGAGCTATCTTCCCTTTCTTCTCTTTCTCTCTGCAGCTTCCAAATCTCTGGAATAGTTTGGAGGATGTAGCATGGAAGTGAGAATTTCTATTTCACCAGTATTTCCTGTTCTACTGGCAGAAAGATTTTGAATGGTACAGGAGACATCCCTTCCTATGACCATGACTCATCCAGCTCCACCACTCTCAGCCATTCCAAGGCCTCCTGATCCATAGAATCACACAATCATAGAATCATAGCATTGGAAGAGCCCGCAAGAGCCATCTAATCCAATCCCCTGCCATGCAGGAATAAACAATCAAAGCACTCCTGACAGATCAGCTTCTGTTTAAAAACCTCCAAAGAAGGAGAATCCACCACACCTTAAGGCAGTGCATTCCACTATCAGTTCTTACTGTCAGGAAGTTCTTCCTAATGTTTGGGTGGAATCTCTTTTCCCATAGTTTGAGTCCATTGCTCCGTGTCCTAGTCTCTGGAGCAGCAGAAAACAAGCTTGCTCCATCCTCAGTATGACATCCCTTCAAATATTTAAACATGGCTATCATATCACCTCTTACTCCACTGTTGAATTGTGAATCTAAATATAAGTAAATTCCCCCTGAAGAGGAGAGAGATATTGAAGAGATGGAAGTTCCAAAAAGAGCCCCACAGAGATATGTTTCTAATGTCTGAATATTGGAAATTGCAGCAGAAATGCCATTACAGCAATAAGGGCCTTAAACACATCATTATTTCCTTCTAAGTCCTGTAAAAACACATAGAAAGATAAGCAATGAGGTGGGGAAATAACCTGAAGGATATTTCACTAGCACTTCAAAGGTACAGACTGTTCTTCGTTATACATTATTTTTTACAATGTTGCCACCTCAACAAGGAAGGGGTATTTTAATCACAGTGCCAAATGAGAAAAAAAGGTACAAAGGGCTTTTAAAATTTCCAGAGGCAGGTTTTTAAAACTCAGTTTTCAAGGTGTCGCTTTTCTTTGTAATTTTGATATTTGCTATGTAAGTGTGAGTCTTCTACTTGCAAGGTTTCCTTTGAAACTAAAAAAAGCCCTGATAATTTATTATTTTAAGAAAATAGCTGAAATTGTGAGACTGAAATTGTGGTTAATAATGATGCTGTCGAGAAAGAGTGGGGGGAGGCCGTTCGCAATCCTTTAAAAAATATTTTATCGGGGGGGGGGAATAAGTATATAAACTTTTTCTTGTGTATCAGTACCTGAAATAGATTTATTTCTGCTTAATAAGATAATCTGGCTTTCTTAAAGTGAACTGCATTTGCTTTGTCCTTTTTAAAATGCTCCCTAATTTTCCCTGAAGTATATTAGCACTGTTCGTTCCGGTACAATAATGAATATCTCCATCACACTTTATGGGCAGTTGAAGTATACCTTGAAAAGTAGGTCAAACTGGCTACAAGTTTATTTTAAAACAGTCAGATTAGAAACATTGTTGCGGTTTGGGCGGTTAAAACAATTGGCGGGCTTTTGCAAGGGATTATGCTTTCTGGTAAAGGATCCAGACACTGCCAAATTCCTTCACATAGTTTCCTCCGCTAATACACCAATAGATTATGGTATACAATTTAAACATTTAAAACTTAAGGTTATTCCTACCACCATAGGCTTATTTAAAATAAGAAACGGTCAACTCGAAAACTTATAAACTCGAGTTTCCGCATCCCGCCACATGGCGTTACGATGGCCGAAGGGGGGGGGGAGAGGACGTATCAGGCCGGCTCGGCGCATCGCCTACTGGGGCACCAGGGAGACCAACCTCATGTTGGAATCCCTGGCCCAGCAGGCCGGTGTGCCGGACCGGCTGATGCGGTCCTCTAACCGGAGGAATCGCAACTTCTTTGTGGAGGCAGCGTGGTTCCTCCGGTCGAGGGGCTACATTCGTACTGGCCTCCAATGCCACTCCAAATTTAAAACCCTCAAGGGTAAATTCTTCACAGCATTGGAGGCCAGTAATGGCACGCCCCCCCCTGAAGGCGGCCGCCTTTTTATGCCGTCCTGCACGACCTGCTCCCATGAGGTAAGTTTTGCCAAGGAATCTCCCTGGTCCTCGGTACTGAGTCGCCTTGTGTGTGTGTCTGCCTGTGCATGGGGTGAACATAATTTCTTTTGTGATTTATGTGTTACAGCTGTTCGAATTCAGAGACGGGCTGGCGGTGAGCCCATCTCTGATTCGTCAGAAGAGGAGGAGGTAGAGGAGGCAGGCCCGGCACCGGCTGCACCCCCCCCCCAGGTATACCTATCATTTATGTTTTTATTGACCTCATTCTTAAGTAAGTTAAGATATATTAGTGATAGATTTATAAGTAAAGTAATACCTATGCATTACTTTCTTAAAGGTCCCCAAGCTGCAAAGGAGGCAGCAGCCCAATTGGCTGGCCTCAATATAATAGGATTGAGGAGCTTGGTAAATATATTTAAGTATAACTTTTGAAAAGGGCAATTTGTTTGCACATAATATGTTGAGAAATAATTATTTTTTATTGCCCACTACAGGAAGAACATTACAGCAAGAAAGTCGGGACCTGGCAAGGAGGGTGCAAGCCACAGAGGAAAGGCTTGCCATGTAAATATTGTATATAGTTTATTACTGGAAAATATTCTGTTAATTTTTTTTCTATGTAAATATTGTGTATTGTAAATATTGTATATAGTTTTCAACTGTAAAAAAATTTGTAAATATTTTCCTATGTAAATACTTAATCAGAACATGTTGTGTAAATACTTCTGTTAATATACATTTTTTCTATTGTTACTATTATTTATGTTTGGTTTGTTTGTATTTATTTCCTGTATGTATCCATTACAATATTTTGTATTTCTATGTTATCCATATGTTTTATTGTATGTTATCCATATTTGTCCATGTAAATACATCTTTATTTTAATTTGAATAAACTGTATATATGTATATACTTAAATACTTTGTTAAAATAAAACCATTTTTTTAATCAAATGCCTGTTTATTTTCCATAATATCATTATTTCCTTTTCACCAGTGCAAACTTTTATACATTCATCATTGGTGTACTTATATGTTTAATATTTTAAATAGAGCACTATCCCAGCACCAACAGAAAAATGATAACACTGTATAATGCAGCATTTCCCTATTAAAGAAATAACAGCTTATACTGATTAAAACAAACTATAATGATAGGGGTACTCTTTTTTTAATTGCCCTTGTTGGCCTACAGGCTGGAGAAGTACCTCCCCCCAAACTTGAGGTTGGTGTACATTGTTGATTTTCTTTTGAGTTCTCTTTATTTTCTTCCCCTACATTTTGGGAATTACACACTCTCTTGACCACAACACGTTTCTTAGAATTATCCAAAGACTTAATGTGAGTTACAAGGTCCCCAAATAGATCGTTTTGACGTTGTATTTCTTTGAGCATTTGCTGAGATTCCTCAACTGAATGCTCATAGAATTTCTCTAGATACCCTTGCAAAGACAAGGTCTGCTTCTCAGATATTGTTTTCATGTTAGACATGAACAATTCAGCTATGATCTAGAGTTCACCATCAGTTCATTTACATCAGAAGACCGTTTCTTCCTGCAAAACAACCCCAACCTTTCAGCGGGGGATAAAGTGGATGTAGGATTACTCAAATCTGCAACTGAGAAAAGAGGATAATTAAATGATATTCCATGTGTACCACAATATTTTCTCTGTTACACAACATATCTACTTTTAAAATGAAGTGATACATACCATTACGTGCTGGGGTAGTTGACCACACAGTATCAGTCTCAGTAACAACAACCGTGGAATTTTCCTCAGTCTCATTAATTCCCAAGCTTTCAGTGGGCTCCCCTGTTAAGGTAACAGTAACTGCAGATTCATCAGAACCCTGGGTACCTGAAACATTTGATGGAAAAAAGAAAAGGAAGAAAACGAGGAGTATTGGTTAACAAAACACAGAGAATCACAGTGATTATTTCTTCTGTTAAAATATCGCGTACCTGGTGGCAGAGGTAAACAAAGAAGAGTCTTCTTTGTTTATGGCTGCGACAGGAGATGCCATAGTAAATGTGGGTGATTGCATGATAACAGCAGAATCTGGAAGTATTCCAGGACAGACTTTCATATAGAGCTCCACACATTTACCAGCAGAAAGCTTTACATGGAACACTCTGCACAGATTTAATGATATTTTGGGGGTTGTGTTTCAATAGAAAATGAAGTGCAGATTTCTCAGTTTAGGTATATTATTTCTACTAGTCTGTAGAAGATGAAGATCCAAACAGTATTTCCAATGCCTGAATTCAGGATATACAATCCTAATAATGTTATGTGTCTGCTTATTTGAATCTGAGGGCTGGAACACCAACAAGATGTGGAAATCTGCTGAGAATGAGCTTGACCAAAGTTGCTGGCTACAGCCTGAGATGTCCCAGGGATAGCCGCTACATCTCCTTTGCCAGAACTTATTCAAAATCCTTATCTTTCCTTGATGTCATGGATGCTGTTGCTGCAATCTGCATTGCAGAGCCTACAGTTCAGCATGGGGCTGAACACGATCAAGGGAGGGGACACACATCCCATGCACCCCTGGTACTTTTTGAACAGGCACAAACACACATCGCTGTCCCAATTTGCTTCTACTGACAATGACAACAATACTGCCATAGCCAAAAGAATAGCACTAGTAAATTCAGCAATGCCACAAAATCCCCTTTCACTCTCTTCCACGGTCCCTTCTAGGAAGGCATCCATTACTGGACAAGATGGTCATTAAGATAGCCCTGTTTAAGTATTTGAAGGGGTGTCACGTTGAGGATGGAGCAAGCTTGTTTTCTGCTGCTCCAGAGACTGGAACATGGAGCAATGGATGCAAGCTCCAGGAACAGAGATTCCACCTCAACATTAGGAGGAACGTTCTGACCGTAAGAGCTGTTCGGCAGTGGAATGCACTACCTCAGAGCGTGGTGGGGGTCTCCTTCCTTGGAGGTCTTTAAACAGAGGCTGGATGGCCATCTGTCGGGGATGCTTTGATTGTGATTTCCTGCGTGGCAGGGGGTGGACTAGATGGCCCTTGGGGTCTCTTCCAACTCTACAATTCTATGATTCTCTCTCTCTCTCTCTCTCTCTCTCTGGCTTTTCTTCGCAAACAAAGATTCAGGAAGGACTCATCCCGCGCTTTCTGCAAGCGCGCTGATGACTAAAAAGGCCAATCTGAGATAAACAAGTCCAGTTGCAGAAAGCACAGCAGAAGGTCTCCTTGGGTGATGTTTTTGGGTTGTGAATCTTTCTGCATTGTCGTTTCTCTTCAAGACTTGTTCAGTGTGAGTTCTCAAATAAGGCTGCAGCATTATGGATAGTGCGCCTCCATGCCTCCCGATGTGAGGCCAGGGTGGACCACTGTTGGTGATCAATTTGGCTGAGCCTGAGATGTTGTTTCAGGGAGTCTTTGTATCACTTTTTTGGAGTGCACCTCTTACGCTGACCCGTGGCGTGTTCACCGTAGAGTAGTATTTTTGGGAGGCGATGGTCCTCCATCCTAGAAATGTGCCCTGCCCAGCGCAGCTGCGTTCTCAATATCATGGCCTCAATGCTGGTGATCCCTGCTTGCTCAAGGACAGCAACATTCGTCACCTAGTCAGTCCAGTGTATATTTAGGATTGTGCATAGACAGCACTGATGAAAGCGTTCGAGGAGTCGTAGGTGGTGGCGATAGGTGACCCATGTTTCAGATCCATAAAGGAGGATAGACAGTACAATGGCTCTATACACACTGATTTTTGTGCTTTGCCTCAGGTGTTTATTGCTCCAGACTCTTTTGTGAAGTCTTCCAAATGCACTATATGCCTTTGCTAATCTGTGATCGATCTCTTTGTCAATCTTGGCATCTGAGGAGATGATGCTTCCCAGGTAGGTGAACTGCTGAACGGACTTGAGCACAGATTTGCCGACGGCAATGTGGGGATGGTGGTGTTCGTCCTGTGGTGCAGGCTGGTAAAGAACTTCTGTTTTCTTCAGGTTGACTTCCAGCCCAAACAGCTCTGCAGCTGTTGCGAAGCAGGATGTTAGGCGCTGCAGAGCTGCTTCTGTGTGGGCAACAAGGGCAGCAGCATCAGCGAAGAGCAGCTCACGGACTAGATACTTTAGAGTCTTAGTGTGAGCCCTCAGACGTCTTAGGTTAAACAAGCTACCATCAGTACGGTAACTGATATAGATGCCATTGTCTTCTTCAAGCTCTGCCATAGCTCTTTGGAGCATCATGCTAAAGAAGATTGTAAATAAAGTTGGTGCAAGAACACAACCTTCCTTCACTCCATTAGTTATTAGAAAGGGCTCTGAAAGAGCATCGCCATATCTGACTTGACCGCGCTGGCCCTCGTGTAGCAAGATAATCATTTTAAGGAATTTGGGGGGACATCCTAGTCTTTCCAGGATCTGCCACAGACCTTTTCTACTCACAGTGTCGAAGGCTTTGGTGAGGTCGACAAATGTTACATAGAGACCCTTGTTCTGCTCCCTACATTTTTCTTGCAATTGTCTAAGGGGAAATACCATGTCTGTAGCACTCCTATTGGCTCTGAAGCCACATTGGCTTTCAGGGAGAAGTTCTTCTGCAATAGCAGGAACTAATCTGTTCAGGAGTATCCTTGCAAGGATTTTTCCAGCAATAGAGAGCAGTGTTATGCCTCGATAGTTTTGAGCAATCGGATTTTGCTCCTTTTTTCTTGTACAGGGTGATGATGACTGCATCTCGAAGGTCTGATGGCGGTTCCCCTTTTTCCCAGCAATTCACAAGGAATTCGTGGAATTTTTCGTGGAGTGCATGACCTCCGTGTTTCCAAACTTCAGGTGGGATTCCATCAATCCCAGCTGCCTTGCCGTTTTTCATCTGCTGTATGGCCTTTTTTAAATCAAAGAAAGCCAGGTTGAACCCTAGGCATCTCACAATGCTATAGTTTCATAGAGATACTCCACACCTTCAGAACCTAGATGAGTGGTTCTTAACCTGTGGTCTGGGGATCCCCAGGGGTCTTTGATGTCCTCACAGAGGGTCCACAAAAGCTTGAAGGCTGCTCTGACCACCTCCTCCCTGCAGTGGAGTGGTCATGTGACAGGAGCCAAGGCAAAGGCTCACTGGCTGGCTTGGCCTGCACATTGCCATTCAATCCACTCCAGCCACAAACTTGCAGGAAGAAGCAGAAGTCTTCCCTCTCCCTCCAGTGCGTCTGATGGAAGGGTTCATGGATAGTGTAATTACATTATTATTATTATTATTTTGTGTCGTTATTATTATCAGGTATTATCGTTATTGTTGTTGTTGCAAGGTATTATTATTGATAGGGTTTTAAATCTTGAGTCAAGTCTTGAAAGTCTGCAGCAACAAAAGATATTTAAAGGGGGTCCCTGGTAAAGAAAAGGTTAAGACCCGCTGTCCTAAAGCTTAAGCGTGCTTACAGGTAAACAAGCACTTCGGAGTTCAGTCAGTTTTCTTGGAAACCCCCCCCCCCGCTCCCCGGATAAGCACCCAGAGCACACTATCACAGCCTTAAAGCATTCTGGGTATAAGCGCTCCTGCGCCATAAATAAATAAGAGGCAGGGGCGAGCGCAGCCTTAAGCCCAGGCAGAGCGACCGCCTCTCGGCGCCTCTTTCCTTCTTTCCTTCCTTCCCTCAGCGCCCCTTTCCCCACCCAAAGCCCCGCCCCTCGGTCCTCCTCTATCCCGTCGGCCTCCTCCTCCCCCTCCGCGGCCATGCCTTCCACGCACAGCGCTCGCCTGGGCGCGTCCACTTCCCCGTCCCATGATGCTCCGCGCGGCAAGCGGAACAGGCGCAAGATGGCGGCGGAGCGGCAGGTGGCCGGTGGGGGCCGAGGCGCTACGGGAGGCAGCGGCAGCAGCAGCGGCGGCGGCAACAGCAATGCCGGCGGCGGGGGCTCGGCGACGGGCCTCGAGGAGAACAAGGAGAATGAGAAGCCCAAGTCGGGTGACCTGGGGGACAGCCTGGGCCTGGAGAGTATCCTGCCTCTGCTGGACGGCGGCTGAGCGTGTTAGTGGGGACGTGTCACTTCAGGCGCCTCGCCCGTCCGGCCCCTCTTTAGGCTTAGGGAGCCCCCCACACACACACACACACTCACACCCGCACCCCAAGCTTTACCTGCCTTTCTCCGGGTACCCCGTCTTCCCGGTCGTGGGGGTGTTTGGGCTGCAGGCGAACAGGACTTCTCGCTGCCCTCCCTCCAAGGGAAGGGGTAGGAAAGATATGGCCGTGGTTGGAAGGGGGTAATAATAATAAGGGCCCCTTTCACTCGTAGGCGCCCCCAAATGCACCCACCCCTGATACTGTGGCTCTAGGCAGACCCTGTAAGCGTTGCCCTGGTTCTTCTTCCCGTTTGCTTTGAGGTAGCAGCTTAAGGGTAGCTGTTTTTTGTGACAACGAGGGAAAAAACAAAATTTATTTATTTATTTATTTATTTATACCCCGCTCTTCAGCGACAACGGCTATCAGAACGGCTTTCAAACGGTCAATTTAATAGTTCCCTGCCCTTAGGCTTACAATCTAAACCCACCTGCCTCTGCGCACGATTTAATAATAATAATAATAATTATTATTATTATTATTTTTACCCCGCCCCTCTGTGAAAAACAATCGAGGTGGCTTATAAAAATTAAAATACAACTACAGATTAAAATCCCTAACCCCCACCCACCCCCACCCTTCCCCCATAAAAAGATATTAAACCAGTATAAATTAAAAACAACTAATCTAAAATCAGACAGCCCAGTAGTTGGAAGGTCTTTTGTGGGTTTCGACCAAGGTAGACTTGGGGGAGAGGAAAGTTGTAGACATGTCTGCTCACGGAGACAGAATAAGATTGAAAAGTGTGGTTTGTAGGCATGATCTTAAAGCAAGAGGTGAGATCTCTTGCTTAAAGATCTTAATAGGGTGGGGAGGGGAAAGGAGGCCTTTGTATTTCCACAGTGGCTTTCATGTGGATTCCTCCATGGAGGCAAAATAAATACTGCAATTCCATTGCACTGTAGACTGTATCAATGATATAAACTGTTATTGAAATATCCCCTCCTTTGAGTATTAAGTAGCACTCGTTTTCTTGTTGGGTTGTGGTGAAAAATAGATCATCAATACAATAAAATAATGCAGTACTGTAGAAAGAAATGCAACCTTGAAGTGCTCTTTTGCTCATCCTTGTACACTTCTTGGTGAAAATAACTACCACTTGGCTATTGCAAATATTTCTGGCTTCCTTAGTCAGATGGGCGAGTGTGAATCACTTAAGTCAAAGGTCTCATAGGAGGAGTATCCCCAGTAGCAATACAAACAAAGCGAGAAGACAAAACTGCTTAAAGACACTTTGGACAATCTGACTGTATCAGAATTGAGGGAATAGTGGTTGCAGGGCAAGGACGTAGGAAGCAGGGCATTAAGATAGTTTTCATGGTTACAGAAAACTCCAGAGAGCTTTGTGCTGAATGTTGATTGAGTGACAAGAAAGGGGAGTGTTAAATAGTTAGCAAGGTTATAAGGATTTTAAGCAGCGTTTCTTACCCCTGAACTGTTGCAAATTGCTGCAAGCTTTGCAGGGTGGAGACTTAACAGCATGTAACAGTAATTGATGTTTAGTGAAAGAATACCATACCACAAGTTCTTGGTTAAATGGATTTTGTGTAGGAGTTTCTTGTGGGAGTAAAATAATTTCTCTCATCCATCTCCAGAGGGCTTGCTGCTACTAAATTGTATTTTTATTCCTGCATTGTGGTGGCGCTCTTATGTGTTTAACTGAAAGCCTTGCAGGTAAAATACTCATGGCCTGTGTGTTGGCATTTTGAATCCATTTTTGAGTACTGCAAAGAGATTTACTTTAACCTCCTGTACCAAAATAAAGAAATAAAACTTGTTTATATTTTGGTTTAGCTTTAAAATTGTATATACTGTAGTTAGTCTCTACATGCCATAGAGCTTTGGGTCAGTGACTTAAAAAAACAAGTGAAGCAGACATATTTATGTTTAAGTGGATTAATACAGTATCTTAAAACAGTGATCCTGACTTTCTGATTGACTTCTCTACCACGGAAAGCCAATGTGTGGCAAAGGATTCACAGGCATGTTATCTAACACATTGCTTCTGATGTGGTGGGGGGCTTACATTTTTTTCTCCATGTGTTAGTGTTTGTATCCATTGACTACAGTTTCTTTCTTTCCTGGAAACTCTCACAGGGACCCGCAGTTGATGGTTTGTGGACTGTTAGCACTCCAGAAACCACGATTTTCAGTAGCATCAGCATACATTCAACCCAAGCCTAGCCATAGCAAACATATGACTTAGAATATGTCTAATTATTTTTATGGCTGCACATTGCCAGGGAGAATGAGCAGCAGTGGGACAGGTGTCTTTCAGGAGGATGGGGCCATTTTCATCAGTCTTTTCATCTAGAAGGTCTTGATCACCTTCCTAGAACCACTGAGTTTTCCAGAACACAGTTTATCCTTTAGACCAGTGCTACTCAAAGTGGTGGTCCCTAGACCAGTGCCTGTCCCTGAGCTGTTTGCTGCCAGTCCCTGGCAGATTTCCAGGAAAGAAACACTGTACCCAGTGGGCACAAATTTAGTGCCAACCCCTAGAACATTGGAAAACAGTAATTGGTGGTTCCCTGTATCAGTTAGCTTGAGAAACGCTACTTTAGACAATGATTTTCAAACTATCATTGATAGAAGTACTGTACTGTATTTGGTCTGGCTTACTGCTGAATACTGTGGTGGCATGCAAAACTTGTTTTCCTTAATATTTTCCATTCCAGAAATAAGTAGCATAGTGTCAAGTATCATAACTATACCGTTACTTTTAGTTGCTGTTAAAGATAAGCTTTTATTATCCAGTTAACTCAAATTGTAATTGTTTTGTTTTTGTCTCAAGGCCAAGTAAGCAGTAAACACTTGTCAGATTCACAGAATGTATATGCTGGGAAACCTACTACACAGTCTGTGTTTGCTTTAACCACATCAAGAAAATTTTGCTGAACTGTGTTCTTTAAACTTAACTTGAACTGAAAGATAGTAAAATAATAGAAGGCATGGTGTATGTGATTTTTTAAAAAATTAGCTATAACACACTATTAGTGTACTGGCTAAAGTTTCCTTAACAAGCCCTTCAGTCCTACAGATTGTTAAAGAATCACAACAGCAACATGGGTTACGGCATGGTGATTTTCAGAGATACAGGTTAGTGTGGAAAGTTCAATGCATGGGACATATTTGATGGACAAAAAGTGCCTTTTTCTTTATTAATATAAGTGAGGCTAAATTAATGATAGTTCATCGTTCAGCTGTGAGAAAAGATGCAGCTTTAGAAAAAAATGTGGAAACGAAAGAAACTTTGAATCTAAGCCAGTGTATCTAATTGGTTTCCAAGAATCTTTCCTATATGCTTGAATTCCTATGCTTAATTGTTGAACTGTTAGTTTTCTAAGTTCTGTCCTATGTGTTAAATGTGTGCAGATGTACACTTTTTTTTACAGCATTTAGGGGTGGGGAATAAACAGAAAGCAGATTGCTTAGAACCGTGTTAGGACAGATTGTGGAGCCAGGTAAGGAAGGCATTCATTATGCTAGTCATCTGGGACACCATGGAAAAAAGTAGCAGAAGAACTGTTATCTGACACCATGTAGTATTTTGGAGATATACTAGATTTTCAGACAACACTGTTATAGAGTTACTATTCCACTATATTTGCTATGGCTGCCTCCTGTTGAATCCTGGGATTTGCAGTTTAGGGAGGGACATTTGCAACTCTCAGTCAGAGAGCTCTTAGGCCTCACTAAACTACAAACCCCAGAATTCCACAGCAGGAAGCCAGAGCAGTTAAAGTGGAATAGTAACACTATAACAGTGTAGTCTGAAAATCTCCTTAATACCTGCAGCACCACTTGTCCAGCACTATAAAGCACACAATTCAAAACACAAGAAATGTCCTTAAGCCATTATATGTAGAGAAGTGTAAGCTGAAGAATCCATCATGTGGGCTGCACTGATCTTGTGTTTTCCATAAGCCTGTAAACCCTCAAATTGGGTGTGTTACAGATACACACTTTCCTTGGTATATTTTTACTGTGTTTCCATCAGATCTATAATTTTATGGGTTGGCAAGACATAATTACCAGAATTTCTTGTATGACTGCTTTCTTCCATTTTAAGAACTGATGATGAATCTAACTTTATATATCATAGTTATAATTTTTTCATGCCTTCATCTTTGGCCATATCTTTAGTGCCTTCCTCCAATTCTTCAAATACAGCTCTTCTTTCATCACATTTTATGTCACACTGATGTATTCTACATCTTTTTGTTTAGGTGAGACAGAAGGAAAATAGAATAAAAAGGAAATTTAGGTTAGGACAGAAATAGACGGCAAGTCTAGGTTAGAACTAAATGTTTTTAAATGTACCTCTACCTCCAGGGGTTATTGTTCCCGACGCCTAAGAAGACTCAGAAAAACTCTTAACTTCAAGATGGGAAATAGGCACAAATTCACTGGGAAGAAAGTAACAGAAGAGTTGTTATCTGACAACAGGTACTTTAATATTCAGTAGCTGTTCTGAATGTATCATACACAGCTGATAGATCAAGCATGCACAATTAAATCCAGGGTCTGGCAGTCTCTTGTGTTTCCCTCCTTTCCATGATGATGAGTTAGGCAGGCTCTAGTGAATGAGGTGACCCAGAGGTTTCCTCTGGATACTATAGTTACAGAGGAGAGGGAATAAATTGGTTCCTTCCACATTCTCCAGATGAAGCTTGGAATTTATTCGGCTCTGTGCTTGCCAGCACAAGTGCCGAACTAAAAACCTCTATTTCTGACTTCAGGCAAGATTTGGTGAAATGGGAGGGGGCATGTGGTCCTGCTTCTGTATTTGACATGAGTTCTGGTGTTAGACCTTATGTTGGTGCAGAACCAAAGCAAGTGAACCAGCTTCTCCCTATCCTGTCCCAACTTGTAGTAGAAGTGGGAAGTGCATAGACTTTGCCCCTATGCCTCATGGGAGGTTAAGATGCTTATTAGACATAGAAAAACCACCAAGCATGAGACTGTAAATAAACAAAAAGCCTCAAGTGGTAATGAAAAATATATCATGTTTAGATAACATGCTAAAATGCTCAGCATGTGTGAAACTTAGGGGCATAAGAAGGGGCTTCCTTGCGCTTTAATAAGAAATGGTGTGCTTTCCATGAAGGTTTTTGTCAAACTACATTTGGTACTCTGCTGCTTGATTTGCATTTCATAAGCCTTTTCAGTACAATTTTGAGACTTTGCCACCTCTTTTATTTTGTCATTTCTGTGCCTTTTAGGTGATTTTGTTACCTGGCAAGTACACATCTAAAAGAAACCTCTGCCTTCCTGCCTCATTATGATCTTGCCTTAGGCAAAATTCCCCTCCTGATCTCTTTATGTTTAGAGCTGAAGAGAGGAGCAGGTTTCCCCTTAAACTTATCCATGAATTGGGGCAGTCCTTGATTGTCAAGGTCAGCCAAAATTTGTCAAGCCCAGCTTAAATCATCACTAAATAGGCATCACTGCTTCCTTGCTATACAGACTTCTTGGATGCAGGTGCAACCTCCTGAGAAGTGCCATTCTGCATTCCCTATAAGTGGCTTTTTTCAACTGGAAAACAGTTAAGAGAGTTATGTCTGTTCCACAGACAGATTGGAGGCAAGAGATTAGAGTTTGTGCTTTAGTCAGCAAAGTGGTCATAGCCAGCCTTGACCAATATGATAAAAATGCTTTGCTGCAGATTTTTATCTTTAAAGGTTGCATATTCCATCTGCCAGAATATTCTACTAATTTGTTTGTAGGTTGGAAGGGCAAACAACAGTGTTCATTTCTTTGTTTATGGTTTTTGAGCATCAGATGGCCTGATTTCTTATGCCTGAGGTGATAGAAAAGCTGCATGGGAACTGTGTCTGTGTGCCAATCATTGAAGAGCAGTGTAGGGACTAGCATGTTTAGTGTGCATGGTGTAATTTAAAACAGCAGTTACAGCCAACTTATGTAGTACTACTTTTTCAAGGTGACTGTCTTCTCCAGGCTTAGTACTGCATAGTTATACCTCACTTGGGACACCTGTTGTCAGGATGCAACATATACACTTGGGAGTGGGAGTCCAGTATCTTATGAGATCCATAGGTACATTGCCAGGGTATTGTGGTGCCACAGAAAGATGATATAGACACATTTACTATCTACAAATTAAGTTTTCAAAGGGAGTTTGAATAGTTTGGACATAGTATGGTCTTCTGACAAGATGTTTGATTAGGGCTTTAAAAGTCTGTGAGCAGATAAATCTGCATTCTAGTTCCAAGGGACTTATTCTCAAAAGTAAAGGAGTAAGTTTTGCTTGGAATACATTTTTGAAATGATAACATTACTTCATATCTGACACTGTAGATACTTGCTCTTGATTCTCATGGATGCTGAGAGAGCCTGGAGCTATGCTATGCAGCTTAAGCAGGAAGCCAACACAGAACCTCGCAAACGATTTCACTTGTTATCTCGCCTGCGCAAAGCAGTAAAACATGCTGAGGAACTGGAGCGCTTGTGTGAAAGCAACCGGGTGGATGCCAAGACCAAGCTGGAAGCTCAGGTTACTGCTAGTTTTCAAACCTTTTATAGCAGAAGCAGAGAAAATGTAAACTGACTTTTTGTTGCTCATTGAACAGATGAGTCTGAGTTGTAAATAATATTGAAACATCTTGTGAAGATCGGGTCAGGAATGTCCAGTATGTCTTTAGTTGATTTGTTAATCCCTAGTGGTAGAACAAAGGTTTATTGAATCAGAACTGTGGTCTGTGTAATCTGAGCCAGAAAATAAATCAGGTCAGCACAGAAAAAGTAGGAAGAGAACAGTTGTTGAGTTCCTTCAAGTTGTTTCCAACTTACAGTGACCCAAAGGCAAACTTATCACTGTTTTCTTGGCAAGATTTGTTCAGAGGGGGTTTGCCTTTGCCTTCCTCTGAGGTTGAGAGTGTGTGACGTGCCGAAGGTCACCCAGTGGGTTTTCATGGCTGAGTGGGGATTCAAACCCAGTTCTCTAGAGTCATAGGTCCAACACTCCAACCACTACACCATGCTGGCTCTAATGTTCACTTGTGAGGCTTGCAGCAAGACTGCTGTCCTATGCAATTTTTAATAGGGACTTAAAAGCCTTGTGTCGTGTTCGCGGTCTTTCTGCAATCCTCACTTGCATCGCTTTCTGTAATAGCAAAGTGGACTCTGAATGATAACAGGGCTAGAGCCAAAACAGGACCACTGAGAAACTGGAGGGATGATCTGTATGGCCTCTGTATCCACAAGTTTGGGCCTCTGTGTCCACAAGTTTTGGGCCTCTGTATCCACAAGTTCTGCATCCATAAATTCAACCAACCATGGCTCAAAAATATTCACACAAAAAAAAAAAATTCGAAAAGCAAACCTTTGAGTTAGCCATTTTATAAAAGGGACACCATTTTACTACACCATTATATACAATGGGACTTGAGCATCCATGGATTTTGGTATCCACACTGGGTCTTGGAACCCAACCCCGGTGGATACTGAGGGCCTACTGTATTTGGCAGAACCCTACGTTTTGCAGGTTTTATTTTTAAAACAGCTAGATAAAACAAGTACCCCCCCCCCAAAAAAACCAACAACAGCCTAGTTACAGGAAGGAGAGGAAGAGAAATAAAACTGGAGAAATGAGGCTGTTGAATATCTTCCTTGAGTTCTTTACAGTTCATAGTTTCCTGGACCAAAACTTAGTTGGCTGGTTTGAACCGTGAACACATGCAGTCCTGCCAGAAACTGAAGATATACTATGACATTTTATTGTAGGACTTACATTGTAGAATCGTGGAATAAATGAGGCTCTTCTGGTATTATAGGTAAAGGACAGATTGTTGCTTACAGAAAGATCTTTTATCTGAAAACTTTAAGTACTAGGAACATTAATTTGTATAATTTGTAATCTGTGAATGATTTTGTGCAATAGATCTGCTGTATTCCTGCTTTTTATAGTGTGTTTTGAAGAATTTGTAGTAATAAGAGGGGACTAGGGAAAAGAATGATTTTTTTTATTTTTATTTTTTGTAAGCTCAAGGTCTGTACTGATTATATTCTTACAATTATAGATGGAAGCCATATGGTTCACTCACATTCATTCTACCCCTTCTATAGGCATATACAGCTTATCTTACAGGTATGCTCCGCTTTGAGCACCAAGCATGGAAGGAAGCCATGGAGGCTTTTAACAAATGCAAGTGAGTTTAGCCTTTCTATTATCTCTATCTGTTAATAACCCGTTAAACCATCTCTGACACAATTAGGAATATTAATCAGTTTTAATCTAAGTGAAAATTTATGATGTTTGATAAATTTTAAGCCCAGGGTTGCTGTCCTACTACTGACTTGTAATAGATAATTTTAAAGGGGTTTTAAATTCTAAAATCTGTTGTATACTTCACTAATTCTTTGCTTAAAAAAGAGAAACAAAAAAAACCTGGCATGACTTATGATGCTGCAAAATACTGAATATTGTTTTTATCTTTCTGCTACAGAACCATATACGAAAAATTGGCTAGTGCTTTTACAGAGGAGCAGGCAATATTATACAAACAGCGAGTAGAAGAGATATCTCCAAATATTCGTTACTGTGCTTATAATATTGGTAAGTTATCCAAGGGGAGGGGGGTAAATTACTGAGAGTGTTGGAAATATATACAAAGTTAGTTCTGTAAAATAAAACAATAAAGAGTAATGAATGTCTTCATGTTTCACATATTAGAATCCAGAATATTTCCCAACTTGGTTTTTTAAGTCAAAGCGAATATGATCAAG
Source organism: Gambelia wislizenii (assembly GCA_030847615.1). Lineage (NCBI taxonomy): Eukaryota > Metazoa > Chordata > Lepidosauria > Squamata > Crotaphytidae > Gambelia > Gambelia wislizenii. The sequence goes on from JAUMIR010000002.1 coordinate 195,006,003, forward strand.
AGTTCTTGCTTGTCATAAGAGAATACTAAAATCTAAGGAAATTAGTCCAATAGGGATTCAGTGGTCGTGAGATGAATCTATGCCCATGTTTCCTTTCTACTGTTATGGTTAATATTGTTACCTTCTCCCTGTCATTGCCTTTGGGATCTTGCAAAAAAACAAAACCCAAACATTTGATTCAAATCCTGTCATTTCAGTAAAGGCCAATGCACATGTGACCTGAAGTTTTTCCACTGATAATTTTTTTTTAAATTGAGCAAGAGGTTACCATTGTTACATGGTATATGCATCTGTCTGATACTGTTCTTAAACATTTTCCTTCCAGCATTCGTTTTCTGCCCCAGGATATTTCTTCCCCTGCAAATAGCCATGTTGTTTCCCATGCAGTGGGAAAGGCAAGTAGCTCTTAGTGGGAAAGAGTTTAAAAGCTCGCTTCCACATTCTGGTCTTAAACTCCCAATGACAATTATCTGCGCCTCAGAAGAAAGTATAATTTATCCCTAAGAGCCAAGGCTTGTATAAGTGTGTTGACTACTTAAGTGTCCTTGACATACAGTCTGCTCCTCTCTTTAGTATGGGCTCCAAATAGCAAGTTTGTTCTTATGTTTTTGTTTCAGTTGCAGCTTTAGTTTTATTCTTACGGCATATTTTTGGATGTGCATAAATCTTAGAAATGCAAACTGATTTGCGCTCCAATATTCTTACATTTACTTTGCAGTTAAGGAGCTCTCTTGAAGCCTTACATCCTATTTTCATTACAGAACAAACTGTTGTGCTAGATTATATACTGTTTCTTGTCATTTGTTTCTTAGGTGACCAGTCTGCTATTAGTGAGCTAATGCAGATGAGACTGAGATCAGGAGGCACTGAGGGGCTTCTTGCTGAAAAACTGGAGGTAACGGTGCCTTTTTACGCTTTGGAAGAAGTACTACTAGGTGTCTTATTTGTTTAACTTCTGTGTTACTTTGCATTTTTAAAAAAATCCAAAGCAGAGTACAACAATTCAGAGTTTAAAACTCAAAAGTTTAATTAAAAATAAATAAATTGTGCTGTAATGGTTGTACTACAACAATATATGATTGTAAGAAAAATTGAATAATTACAATTTACCAGCAGACTTGCCCAGGTTTGCAAAGGTCAGAGACCCCTTAGTCATCATCCCAACCCCAGTCTCTTCCCTTTCCTTTGAGCTGATTCTCTTCTCTCCTCATGCCTTTCTCTTTCTCCATCCCTGTATTCATTCAGACTTTCCTCTTTTCATTCTCCCTGCTCCTTTTACAAGCCAGCAGAAGATTTTGTCTCTCTTAATTTTTAGAAGGGTTTGATTCTTCCAGAGAAAGCGCTATGTGAAACTGACAACAGGCCTGCCCTGTGGAGAAATTAGCTTTGGCCTCCCTGCAGTTTGTCCCTGGTGGTTAGGTAAGATTAGAAAAGTTTACCACCCAGTGATTGAAGATGCTATTACAGGCTATAGACATCAGAATAACTAAAATTAATCATTGTTTAAAAACAAAATAATTCCAGGTTGTACACCCATCATGCCTGCTTAGTAACTATGCCAGGCTTCAGATCTCTTAAGTTTCACAACATAGGAATTATGGCAGGGAGAAAACACATTTTCTTTTATTATAGATTGGGCACCATTCATCCTCTTATGCAAATTAAATGTTATACTGTATATCCTGTTTCGCAACTGTGGCAGAGAGCCAATATCTTGTGCAGGGGGCTTCCCTTTCTTCTGGGGCAGGTTTTTAGGTTGAACAGAGGATTGCAGCAGGCCAGGAGATTGTCCGCCTCCCAGTTCAGCTGACATAAGTGTATATGTCCCATTAGATTTAGGTCACTGTTTAGAAAACTTAGAAAGTTGTGTTCCTTTTTCCTTGACTGTTGTCCCTCTGGATATTTCTTCTCCTTTGCTTTTGTAGTTGTAATTACCATCTTTTTGTTATGGAGGCATTAGGTGTTTGAAAAAGGGGTAGAGCAAAATACTTCTTTAAAATATCATAATAACATTGAAAGCTCAACTGCCACATTTTATGGCTATATTATGGTCCATGTATTAAATAAGTGGAACATGGTTCAAAATAAAAGCACAAATTTCTAAATAATAATAATTTCTACAGGCATTAATCACCCAAACTAGAGCAAAGCAGGCAGCTACCATGAGTGAGGTGGAATGGAGGGGAAGAACTGTGCCCGTCAAAATAGACAAAGTGAGGATCTTTCTACTGGGGATGGCAGATACTGAAGCAGCCATTGCTCAGGTAAGTAGAAAATCCCTGTTTTCTCTCCCTTTGTGATTTTTACTATAATCAACATTCTGTATTCTTAGGTTGCTGCACATTACCTCTTTTACATGGGGGGTGGGAAGTGAGGAAAGAAAGAGGTTTAAATACAATGGGCCCTCCAGATCCACGGGCTCCAGATCTGCAAATTCATTCAAGTGGGGACCGTCATACCCCATATTATTAAATTGTGCCGACATGAACACAAACACACTGGAGTGTATGTGTTTACGTTGCCACCATTTAATAATTTGGGGCATGATAATTCACAGTTTTTGGTATCTGGACAGGGTCCAGAAACCAACCCCCCATGGATCCAAAGGGCCCACTGTACAGATGTTTTGTAATGTAGCTGTGTGATGGTGAGTCTACTTAATATAAAGACATTATATGCTACATACTCTAAACCAGCTTCTCCCAATCTATTGGCAATCATTTGACTGGGGATGAGGAGATTTGTAATCCACTCATCTAAGCATACAGACTTCCATCTTTGGTTTCACTAGCAGTTCTAAAGCTCTGTTCAGATTTTTCGATATTTTACTTGATCAGTATTTTAGTTGGTTTTCCCTTTGCCTGTCTGAAGTTGAAAGCCTCCCACAGCTGTAGTCGAGAATGCTGTCAGACTTGTCTAACCTGTCTCTGGTGGTTCAGAGATGTAGAAAACCTCTTAATTTAAGCTCTTTTAAACATAGTAAGGAATAAGGAATATATTTGTACAATTTATCAAATTAACATTTGAAGGATGAACAGTTAAAGCTGCTGTTATCAATTTATCCACCAGCTGTCATCCTCACACATAGTGTGTTCTTGAGGGAAATGAGCGGAAATGCTGAGTAATTGAGGTGGAGTGCAGCCTAATTATGGGATCTTCAGACCATGCATCTTAAATACGTATGTTGGGTTCAAAGACATAGCTGTGTTAGTCTGGAATATCAATACGCAAAAGGGATCTTGTAGCACCTTTGAGACTGAGAGAAGTTGGAGCACAAGTTTTTGTAGACTCTGTCTACTTCCTCAGATGCATGGAGTGAACTAGTGACCTTTATAAGCAGACTGTATGAACAGCCATAGAAATGCAAAACTTGTGGGCAACGTTTTTCAACCGGTGTTCCACCAGACATTGCCAGGGGTCCCGTGAGAAAATGGTAATAAATCACGGAGAAGAGGTATGCTGAAACAGACCCTTATCGTTTGCCAGAACTAAGGACAAAAGAGGACACTGGTTTGCATAAAACTGATTTAAAGGTACAATTGCAAAATGAGGTGTGTGGGTTTTTTTAATTCAAAACAGTACTGTACAGCTCTTGCCCAAGTGGGGGAAACTGACCAAGTAATCCAAGTTATCCCCTGGTCAGTCAGCTACCCAGGTGCCAGCTGTGGATGGGAGAACTCTGATAAAAGTGACTTAGGGCTTTTTCTTTTTAAACCAGATTTGGAGAGGGCAGAGCCATTACAGTAAAAGAGTCACTATAGAGAAAAAGTTCTTAAACTGTGGGTCTGATAACTGAATGTGGGGGTCACGAATAGACTGACCAACATCCTTATTAATGAAAAAAAGCCTTCCATTTACCATGATGCTGGCTTGGCAGGAAGCTACAGCCTCCCTCTCAGTCTGAGCCTGGCTGCTTAGTTGCTGCTTTTTGCAAGCTCTGTTAGCTCAGAGCTCAATCTTTGGATCAAAGTCGGTGATGTTGTTGCCTCAGGCAGCAGATCATAGTAACCTGAACTCTCCCTAGAAGCCAAGGTGGTTAAACTGAGACTGTCTTACTTTGGAGAGATACGTTTATATTTATATTATATTTTCAGGTCTGTTACTTTCAAATATCAAATATGTATTGCTAGCAATGTGGAATATAATAAGTATCTTATTTTTTTCACTATCTCTGTAATCTTTAAAAAACGGGATCTGTAGGTATAATTTTTACGTAGGGGTTCCTTGAGATCTGAAAATTATTTCAAGGGTTCCTCCAGGGTAAAAAGGTTGAGAAAGGCTGCTTGTGGGTATGGTGATGAGGTGACAAGTTCAGTTGAACATTGGTTGTGGAGGAGCAAAGGCAAGAGGAAAGATGTTGCCTAAGGCCAGGGTGGGTGGATGACCATATGAATGATGGAGGGGGTTATGACATGTAGTGTGATGGTCCCTGGGAACCAGAAAGGAGATGTGATAAATTGGCCAAGAGTGCCCTCATGAGGCTGGGGTGTTAACTGGTGCTATAATCTGTAGTGTGCCAGGAAACCATCCATGCATCTGAGGAAGTAGAGGCTTATGCTCCAACGTCTTTCTCTCAGGCTCAAAGGTGCTACAAGGTCCTTTTGCATACATGTGTAAAACCAATCTCTATAACACTGTAGGAAGATTAAAAAATCCCTAAGGTTAATGTGGCTTGGAGAAGATTGACTAAAATGCTTAGGCCCAAATTCATAGGTTTCATGCCTCAGATTTTAGTCCCTGCTCCATGGAAAATTGACCGGGGGGAAAACTGTAGGTAATCACAAGAGAGAAACTGTTCCAAACAGCAGAGGGTTACAGTTTTAGTATCAGAATTAGGATTATACTTCAAATAGGTTAATGTACAATGGGGTAGATCCAAAACTTAGGACATTATTAATGTACCTTACTGTTGAGCCAGTGTGGTGTAATGGTTTGAGCATTGTACTATGACTCTGGAGACCAGGGTTCAAATCCCTGCTCAGCCATGGATCCCACTGGGCAAGTCACACTTTCTCAGCCTAAGAGGAAGGCAAAGGCAAACTCCTTCTGAACAAATCTTGTAAAAAAAAAAAACATGATAGGGTCACCTTAGGGTCACCATAAGTTGGGAACGACTTGAACTCACACAACAACACCATGGAATAGAGTTGCCCCTCCACATTCGCGAACTTGACATTCGCGGTTTTGATTAATTGCGGTTTTGGGAGGGGCCCCCCGCCCCCCCCAAAACTGCGACATGGGGCCTCCGGAGGCCCCGTGAAAGCCCTGGGAGGGAGCGGGGAGGGCCAGGGAGGCCTCCACGGGGCCTTCGGAGACCCTCCGGAGGCCCCACGAAGGCCTTGGGAGTGAGGGGGGAGGGCTGGGAAGGTCTCTGCGGGGCCTTGTGAGGCCCCACGAAGGCCTTGGGAGGGAGGGGGAGGGCCGGGGAGGCCTTCACGGGGCCCCCGGAGATGCTCCGGAGGCCCCATGGAGGGCTGGGGGAGGGCTGGGGAGGCAATCATGGGGCCTCCGGAGATGCTCCGGAGGCCCCATGAAGGCCTGGGGAAGGCCTGGGGAGGGGGTGGGGAGGGCTGGGGAGGCGATCCTGGGGCCTCCGGAGACACTCCAAGGCCTCATTAAGGCCTGGGGAGGGAGGGGGAGGCGGGGGGAAAGCGACTATAGGGCCTCCGGAGGCCCTGTGGTCACTTTGGCGGGGGAGAGGGAGGGCAATTGTTAATCGCAGATTTTTCACATTCGCGGGGTTCTGGGGAACCTAACCCCCGTGAATGTGAAGGGATGACTGTATAGCATTTAGGAACAAGTAACAATTAACCTGATAAAATTCTTGGCACCTTAATCAAAAGGAATTTTTACATTAGTTCCTTTGCAGTGATTTGAGCATAAACAGTATGCCTTTCCTCAGAATATCAGCCTGTTAGTCATGGAGACAACTGTCCACAGGCATAGGTTTCAGTGGTATTTCACATGATACTACATAATACAGTTGTCCCTTGACATTCGCGGGGGTTAGGTTCCACGGACCCCCGCGAATGTCAAAAAACCGCGAATATTTATTGCCCTCCCCCCACCCTCCCCAGGCCTTCACAGAGCCTTCCAAGGCTCCGTGAAGGCCTCCCCCCATCCTCCCCCCATCCTCCCCCCATCCTCCCCCCATCCTCCCCCCACCCTCCCCCCACCCTCCCCCCCCCCTCCCTGGGGCCTTTACGGAGCCTTTCAAGGCTCCGTGAAGTCCTCCGCGGCCTCCCCCCCACCCTCCCCAGGCCTTCATGGAGCCTTCAAAGGCTCCGTGAAGGCCTCCCCCCTCCCTCCCCGGGGCCTCCCCCCACCCGCCCCAGGCCTTCACGGGACCTCTGGAGGGTCTCCAAAGGCCCCGTGAACGTCTCCCCGGCCCTCCCCGCTCCTTCCCAGGGCTTTCAAGGGGCCTCCAGAGACCCCTTTTCGCGGTTTTGGGGGGGCCCTCCCAAAACCGCGAATAATTAAAACCGCGAATGCTGAGTTCGTGAATGTGGAGGGGCAACTGTACTTTTAATATCTGTGGCTGCTACTGTGAGTTTTTTACCCCCTTTCAGACTTTTGGCGGGGGAAGTAGCAGTGGCCCAAGGGATTAAGTGTTTCTGTACTACTTCATTTAGGCAGAAGAAGAGGAAACTAAAGAGCGCTTGTTTGAGTCCTTACTGAGTGAGTGTCGGGATGCAATACAAGCTGTGCGTGAAGAACTGAAACCAGATCAGGTGAGCATAAAGTATTGTGCATTACCACCTAATTGAATCTTCATGAAGAAAGTGCCTTATGGCAAGTTCTGTAAGGTTCTCTGTAGGTTAATAAACCTTAATTTCCTCTACCTTTGATTATCTGTGTCTTTATGTGCCTTCCATAAATAAATACAATGCAGCTTTATTTTCCTCTATACAGAAACAACGGGATCACTCTTTGGAAGTGGATTCAGGAAAGGTCACTAACATCCAATACTTGCACAGGTAAGAGCTCTTCTGGAGGCTAGAATTTTTTTATTTTATTTTTATTTATTTATTTATTTATTTATTTATTTATTTGCTGTTCATTAAATGCCAGGCAGATAGAATCACAAATTCTATGAAAATTTGAGTTGCCTCAGACTCTGATGTTTCCATTCTAATAGCTGCTTATGGTGCGCCTATGTGGTTTTGCTTTTAACATTAATTCTTTTAAATCCTGCTTTCTAGTTACCTGACTTACATCAAGCTGTCTACAGCAATCAAACGCAATGAGAGCATGGCAAAGGCTTTGCAGAAGGCATTACTTCAGCAGCAGCCACCAGAGGAAGATGGCAAGCGTACACCACGGCCTCAGGACTTGATACGCCTCTATGACATCATTTTGCAGGTAACAGCACTGGTGGAAGAGGACTCATCTTTCTGGTTCCCAGTCTTCTAAAGCTGATGTGCAGGTCATGATGGAAAGTAGAATTGCTATAAAGTTGAAAGGAGACTCAGGTTTATAGCAAAATCACAATCCTTCATAGAAAATTCTGCAAAACGTGGGAGTAGAAATCTTTTCCAGTCTTTTCATTCATAATGAATACAGCTCAGCAGTGTTCACTGCATTTACTAAGCCCTAAAGGAACCTGTCTCAGACCATCTTCTCTTCCAGCAAGTAACTGTCACAAATATTTGTAGTTCTTCTGTTTTGTGAGACTTAGGGATGCATTCCCTGAATGGAAACTAAACTTAATGTGCACATCCCTTCACTTTTCTGTATTAGCACTTACTTCAGTTGCCACGTGGATAATTCTGATAATAGCAGGTTTTTCTCTGGAGCACAATTAGAAAGGTTGTTGTAAGAAAACGGCAATTTTCTTTTAAAAGAGAACATTGCTGGTAACTTTGATATATCCTTATTCAGTTATTTACTGTGGTGATTGTTCCTTTCTTAAGAAACATTTGATACCCATGTTGTTCCTGTTGTCATAATGTATAAAATTAAGTTGAGTGGAACAGTGTTGGATTTATAAATTGCTAAATGAGAAACTTATTTTCATGCTGATTTTTTTTCTTTTTAAATTCTCATTTTGCTCACTGAAGAATCTGGCAGAGTTGCCACAACTTCCCGGTCTGGAAGAAGACAAAAACTTCCTAAAGGAGATCGGGATAAAGACACTTGTGTATAAGGCGTACAGGTAATTTTCAAACAGATAGGTTCCTTGATTGGCTGTGAAGGAACAGAGCAATGTCCACAATATAGTTAATATTTTAATATAAAGGTTGGAGTGCAAAGGACTATGAGTGAAATGAAAAAAATACATAAGTGCAACTTTGCTAACTGGTGTAAATACTAGAAGGAGGCTTCTTGCTAGGCCATTCCAATGTATTGCAGATTTCATAGTAGCAATGGAAAAGTACATTTAAAAGAGATAATGAGCAGCAGCATATAAACTCTAGAGCTATAATAACGTCTTGCCCAGCAATGGAAGAAAACTAGATTTGGAGTCACTTTCCTCATGCATTGCCCTTGTTGAAACTCAGAAACTACTCTTAACTATGAATGAAAGAGGTTTACTGCTAGCAGAAGGGTACCCCTGTATCCAGGTTAGTAAGACTGAATTTAATGTATTTTAGAATAGACAAGAAATTGGGTAGTGGCCCCAGTATTGGAGGAGGCATCTCAGCTGCTTCCACAGAGTTACCATCTTAGTAATCATTGCTGTCCACCCAGCCTTGTAACAGAATCATAAACATTGCAGTCCTCAGTGTTCACTGGTTGTGAAAGTATCCATGAGGGTACACTTGTCTCATGCTGCTGATACTTCAGCCTTTGGTTGATTGTGCCCTAGTATGAAAGTACCCAATGCTGTCTTCCCATCCCACTAGGTGTTTTTTCATTGCACAGTCATACGTTTTGGTGAAGAAATGGAGTGAAGCCCTTGTTTTGTATGACCGAGTTCTGAAATATGCCAGTGAAGTCCAGGCCCAGGCTGGAACTTATAAAAACAGCTTAAAGGTATGAAACCCCATGCAACATGACAAACTTTTTGTTAGTGAGAACTCTGAAAAGGCAATAGATAATTAGCTAAAGGCTGTATGTATGCATTCTTAACTGTCAAAGGGCTAAGATTGTGTTCAAGTTCTTGCTCTATAGATCTATTTCAGAAGCATCACTATGTTAGTGCAGCAGAAACCAGAAAGATTGTTGTGTCACATGAAAGACATTTATTATGGCAAAAGCTTTGATGGATGAATGCAGCTGTGGCTTCCAGAGATTTTCTTAGTATTTTTGGAAGTGTGCTGATAGTATGTGACTCTGTGTGGCTGGCAGATACAGGATTAAGAGTATAATAGCTACCCCATGGTGAAGCTGTACCTGCTTAATTTTTTCTTCTTTGGTGATATTAGTTGTCTTGTTTGATCCTTTTAAAGAAAAATTGACCCACTGGTTGAAACTGACTAAGAAACATAAACATTTTGATACGTGCAAGATGTGTTTCATAGGATTGATCTGGTATTATATAGGAGCTGCCTGATGTGCAAGAGCTGATCACTCAAGTGAATGCAGAGAAATACTCCTTGCAAGCAGCAGCCATATTAGGTGAGTCAGGGCTTCATTTCTTCTGTCTTCCATGTGCAGTCATCATAAAGATTAAGATGGCCCCACACATGGTAAATGTTATGACACTTTCTGGCCTTCTGGATCTTTGTGCGGCACACTTAATACAGTTACTTGGCTTCATGATATTGTCAAGGGTGTTAAGAGGCTGGAAGGAAACAGTGGCTGTATGAGGCTCTTGCCTCCTCTTTTCATGTGGTTATAATAGGGATACTTGCTGTTCCAGTGATCGGGCTGTTGTCCCATTATGAAAAGAAGGGATTTCAAGCTGACAGCTGATTCATACTGCATTTTCATTCACTCTTGTTGTTTTACTGTCATAATCCAACAGGTCTATGGTAAAAACAAGTCTAAAATGATCTTCTTTTCTCTTTAAAGACACAGTGACTCTCTAAGCCTTGTACATTGTACTTCATGGGATTGTTGACTCCTTTGCTTGCCATACCTTATCCCTCACCAGGTTCCTCCTCGGGGGGGGGGGATAACATAACTTAGTGAGAGACAGAATATGACAGAGAACTTAAAACAATGAGAAGAGAATGCCTTTTTTATTCTCTCACCAAAATGCTTGTTCATTTTCTATTCTGTTTATATTCCACCTTTCTTCCAATATGAGACCCATATTGCCTTAGCTACTGCAGCCTTTTGTTCTCTCTTTGACCATTGTCATACTTCAGCCCCCCTTTACCCTCTCTAGCATTCTAATACCAGAATCATTCACTTCTGATACTACTTAAAACTCTTAAGATTACATAAAAGGGTGCTCAGCAGTGGCTCCTCTTCGTCTTGGAAAGATGTGACCAGTGGGGTGCCACAGGGTTCTGTCCTGGGCCCAGTGCTATTCAACATCTTTATCAATGACTTAGATGAGGGAATTAGGGGCATACTTATCAAATTTGCAGATGACACCAAATTGGGAGGAGTAGCTAATACCCTAGAGGACAGGATCAAAATTCAGAATGACCTGGATAGACTGGAGAGCTGGGCCAAAGCTAACAAAATGAAATTCAATACGGAGAAATGTAAAGTACTGCATTTAGGGCGGAAAAATGAAATGCATAAATATAGGATGGGAGAGACCTGGCTGAATGAGACTACGTGCGAACGGGATCTAGGAGTCCTAGTAGACCACAAGTTGAACATGAGCCAACAGTGTGATGCGGCAGCTAAAAAGGCCAATGCAATTTTGGGCTGTATCAATAGAAGTATAGTGTCTAGATCAAGGGAAGTAATAGTGCCACTCTATTCTGCCTTGGTCAGACCTCACTTAGAATACTGTGTCCAGTTCTGGGCACCACAATTCAGAAAGGATATTGACAAATTGGAGTGTGTCCAGAGAAGGGCAACTAAAATGGTGAAAGGTCTGGAAACAATGCCTTATGAGGAGAGACTTAGGGAGCTGGGTATGTTTAGCCTGGAAAAAAGACGGTTAAGAGGCGATATGATAGCCCTGTTTAAGTATTTGAAGGGATGTCACGCTGAGGATGGAGCAGGCTTGTTTTCTGCTGCTCCAGAGACTGGAACACGGAGCAATGGGTGCAAGCTCCAGGAACAGAGATTCCACCTCAACATGAGGAGGAACTTTTTGACAGTAAGAACTGTTCAGCAGTGGAACACACTCCCTCGGAGCGTGGTGGGGTCTCCTTCCTTGGAGGTCTTTAAACAGAGGCTGGATGGCCATCTGTCGGGGATGCTTTGATCAAGATTTCCTGCGTGGCAGGGGGGTTGGACTGGATGGCCCTCGTGGTCTCTTCCAACTCTGCAATTCTATGATTCTATGACCTCTTAAGATAACCTCTTCTTGCCCAGCTGATCTCTCTTTTTTTAAATGCCCTGATAAATCTCTACCTGTTATTGTTTGTTGTTGTTGACTACCTGTGAGCCTCGCTTTTCCCACCCTTCAGTTCCTCAGGTCCCCTGCTAAGTCAGACAACTCTGTCCTTACTCCCTTGCTTCACTGTTCTCTTCTTTCAAAACCTACATGGATCTGAATCCATTGCTAAGACACCATAGTCCTCACCTGTTATTAGAACAAAGCATGAGTATGTGTTAATGAAGCAATCACAAAGTTTCTCATTCCTCTTTCCTCTCTTCGTAAAATTTAAATTGTAAATTCTTCTTAGCAGGGATCTGTCTTTGCTCTGTGAGCCCAGATGTAAACTAATCAGTTTAGATGTGACTAGTTACATATAATACATTACTTGTAATTCCTTTATAAATTAAATAAGTTACATTATGATTATAAAATAAGAGATAACTTCACTCTTTGTGTTAAGGACATTGTTTTAATTACTTAGTTACTTTCAAGTAATGAGAAAGGAAATCCTTTTAAAAGTTCTTTTTAAAGATAACAGCTATAACAGTAACTATTTTGGGGGCTTGTAACTGAACTAATCACTTTTTCAATGTACAAACCTCTCACACTTTTGACATCATAAACATAAATCATAAAGGACAGCCATATATATATATATATATATATATGTATACACACACACACACGCATGCATATGCGTATACATACATACTAATGGAGAAGAATTGAAAACCACCACCACCTCTGTTTTTCTTTTGAAGAGAAAAGCCCTGACTTAGACACTTCATACAAGATACTTTAGGTATTTCATTATTCATTCATAATGTATTTTGTGAAGCCATCCTTACCTCTCTCTGTCTAGGTCTGTCTGTATCCAATATGGTGATTTCATTACTAGCAGTTTCATTTTCCTAAAGTATTCTTATGATTCTTCCAGATGCAGATGACAGCCATGAGACTGAGTCCCCATCCCAGGTCAAAGATGGCAAGGTAAGTCAGTTTTGATACCTTCCAGAAGGGAAGATGCATAACTTTAAAATGATCAACAAATAAGTCTGATTTCTTCTCAGTTTAGAGACTATAAATCTATCTTTAAATATGCACACCAGATAAATGTTTAGTTGCCCAGCTTTGGTTTACCAACAATCTCTCCAGAATTCTTCCTATTTATAATTTTTTTTGTCTCACTTTTAAATCTGGCCTTCATAATCATGAGAAATTGAGACATTTTAAAAGTGAAATTTAGAGGGTTACCTACGATTCTAAACAGTAGCACCATGAGGAACATAGGAAGTGGCCTTACACACTATGTCAGATCATTGACCCATCTAGTGCAGAACCTCCAGTTCTGACTCACGGCAGTCCTCCAGGTTTTCTGACAGGATTCTTCTTAAGATGTACTGCGGAGATCCCTGGTAGTCCTAATTCCAACCAGGCCCAATCCTTCTTAGTTTCTGAAATAAGACAAGATTGGGCGCATTCAGGGTGGTATGGTGGTTTTATATTTGTGCACAGGTATGAAAAATGATTGCAAGGAGGAAACCTTACATCACCTTAAACCAGAGGCTCAATGTCCATCTGTCGGGAGTGCTTTGATAGGGTATTCCTGCAGGGCAGGGGGTTGGACTAGACTCTTCCAGCTCTATGATTCTATCTCAAGTCCTTTTTGAAGATGAGAGCCTTTTTCACCAGGAGTCTAGACACTGGCCAGGCTTGCATTACTCCATCTGTATTTTATTTATTTATTTATTTATTTATTTATTTATTTATTTTTGAGACTGTAAGTTTTCTCATATGCACAGAATCATGTGCACAGGCTGGAAAGGTTTATTTGGTTTAGAATATTCCAAATATTCTAAGCCTATGAAATGGGAGCTGGTGGGAAAGGAGATGAACAGGGGTTAGGGATTTAATGCTGTCTGACATTAGATTATACTTTATTATGTATCAAATTTTGTTTCAACTAATATAATCATTGCTTTTGTTTCCTTTCCATATCAAGCCACTTTCTGAACGGTTTGAGACTTTCTGTCTGGATCCTTCTCTTGTCAGCAAGCAAGCTAGTCTGGTGCATTTCCCTCCAGAATTCCAACCAATACCATGCAAGCCTCTGTTCTTTGACCTGGCTCTCAATCATGTCACTCTCCCACCTCTAGAAGACAAAGTGGAACAGAAAACTAAGAGTGGTCTTACAGGATATATCAAGGGCATTTTTGGATTCCGGAGTTAACTAGTGTCACTTCACAGAGAGCGCTTAATCTTCCTATATTTTGGGAAACTTCCAACAGATTCAGACCTTAGCTTACCGATGTTTAAAAATCCACATGGGCGGTTTTTAACATTTTCCCAGTGTTCTTTCTCTGTCTACCTGGTTTATTTGAAGCATTTCACTCTGAGAACTTGCATAATGTGATCTGTCTCCAAAAACATCTCAAACGGAAGGAGTGAACTGAAATCTCAAACCACTTCTACATGGTGGCTCAGACAGGGACACTATCCACTTTATATGGGCTAGGTATATCTATATTTTATTTCATAGCTAACACTATACATTTAATTTTTTAAAAGCTAGCGCACTCCTCTGGACCTTACAGAGCAGAGGGAAACCAAAGGCACAAATAAGTATCTAGTCTGGATTGGACTGCCTAAGAAGAATGTGTGAAAACCAAAAGTTGAATAAATTCTTGTACTGCTTGCCACATTTGGTTTTTACCTACAGCCATGTAAAAAAAAATTCTTGTAGTTTTAGTTCCAGCAGTTGGAGAGCTCTGAAATGCTTGGATTAAAGATCAGGGTTGATAGACGGTGATTAAAATCCTTAAAACAGATTGTATAAGAATACACTTTAAAGCCTGTGTTATAATCTTTCTTCACTGAGGCACTACTCATAACATTGGAATTTTTAAGAGGGTCTCCCTTGGAATCTAAAAAGCTTTTGGATTCAGAAAGAATAAGCCACTTGTAATTACACTTTGAAAAACCTCACATTTCTTCCTTTCCCGCTTCAACTTAGCTGAAATTGGTAAATTGAAATGGGTGTTTTGTTACTTACTCTGTGTCTTTCATCCTTTCCAACACTTTACATTTGGTTGTTTTAGGGAATCTCCATAGTGAAGAATCAGTAAATTGAGCCACTGGAATCTTAAGCAATAAAGGTCTTAGCCATGTCTTCATGGGTACATCTTCCATGAAAGCATTTAACTGTGCTATGGGAATCGAAGTATTTTCATGTGAATATCTAAATATTTGTGAACCTAAATTATACACAGGATTTTTCCATGAGCTGTTGTTTAATCTAGTTAGTCTGAAATATTTAGTTAGCTTAGATTAAGTTAGTTTAAAGTTTAAACTACCGTAGTTCATCTGAAACATTAGTTGATCAGATGGCCTTCATCTATATTTTAGTGTTCATATTTTTATCACACTGCATTCCAGTTTTGTTCTGTTTCTTGGTATTGTTGGGAAACAGTATTAAAGCTGGATTGTTCAGTTACAAAAAATATTCCACAAATGCTTCTCAGCCTTGAGTTAGCAAACTGCAGAAAATTGTAATTTTCAAATTAAAGAAAAATTGGGTTTACTTACATCAATTATTTGATTTGTTTATCTTGTATATAAAGATGATCTCTTTCCACAGGCGCCCCGTTTGTTTTAAAATATGTATATGAAATGGCCTTTCTGAACTCTGTGGGGAGGGAATTTTACAGAAAAAAATATTGTAAAAGAAGTGGAAGTAAAGACTATTTTTAATTTTATCAAGTGATAAAATTTCAGACAGAGATAAAGTCTCCTTAACCAGTGATTGATCAGGTCTGTTGAAAGACAAATGGAAACAAGATATAGGTACAGTGACTGCAGCCCAGTCTCTCAGTGTGCCTATTAGTATTTTTGTTGATTATCCTTTGCTTCAAGTTCCCTAGTCTTCCTGTATTCAGATCTGCATTAGATTTGAGAATTGTGTTCCTCTTAAAGTAGTAAACTGACTTAACTTTATTTTACCTTTCACCCCAGGCCTGTGGGCAACTGGGTACATTCCACTCCCACTGCTTTTGTATTTGTTTGCTGTCACAGATGGTTAAAACTTTCTTTGTTAAACAAATTGTGGCACAAAGCATATTAGTGACACAGAAAAGAAATCCTGAAACAATAAAGACTTATTCCTGCCTTCTGAAGGGTTTGTTTTTAAATTACTGAGCCTTCATTTTGATACTTTAATTGAAAGATCACTTTTTAAAATTGCTATAGATAAATATTAATAGAGTAAAATTAACAGGTGAATATTGCAATAAAAAGATTCCTGCCACATGGAGGTGTTTATGTCTCTTCCCCACCCCACCTACTAGTTTTATCTCAGACTATCCAAAATGGATCAGAAGTATTCAAAATGGATTTAGGATGTTATATTGTGTATTTCATCCTTATATAATATGAAACAGACTTGAAACCTTTGGCATTTTTTCTCTACTCTTCGTGCTTTATTTAATATGTCTCTGGCAATGTACTGTAGCAATATGTTTGTCTCTTGATCCACTTCAGGTATAATTGCAACTAACACTGTTCTCCATATAGCATCTGAACCAGAAGGGGCTGATGTAGAATTGTGAGGGGCAGCATTGTTTCAGGATAGATTGTGAATCAGAAATAGATTCTTTTGATGGGTTGTTATATGTGTTTCACTCCCAATTTGTGAATGGCAAAAGGGCACAAGTGTCACAGAAATGATCTAAAAATAGTGAATGTACAAACTACAGCTGCCTAAATGGCAAAACCAAGTAGACTTGTTAAATTTGTTGGTGATCCTTCTGCCTGAACTTGTAACCATAAATCCTATTAGAAGAAATTTGTTGAAGGCAGAACGCTGGATCATAAAAATAGGTTTGCAGTTTGCAATAGTCAGTGTACAAATTCTGAGTCATTTCAACCTACTTGCATATCTGAGATGAGAAACTGAATTTCATTCAATATAAAATATTCATATGAGTGATGCCATTATCTGAGATTTTATTTATGCTGGGGTGTTGTTTACTAGGTTTAGAAATGTAAACAAAATGAGGGCTAAAAATAGTCTGTAAATATTTGGCTAAAAAAGGAACATCACCTGATATAAAATATTTGTGTATGAATTGGTTATTATCAAAGATTCAATCTACTGTGTCCTGTTATCTGTTATTAGTTCTAAAATGTATATTTCTGGGTGTTTCCCCCCCCCCCTATTTGATCCGGCTGGTGTCTAGACATCTTCCAAATGGTAAACAAGATTATTGGTAGGGCTAAGTATATGACGTATGAGGGCATGTTTGCAGCTGTGTGATCTAGGCTTGTAAGTTCTATAGCAATCAAGGATTAATAGGTAAAATGCAGCTTGGACAGGTTGAGAGCATACACTAATTAGAGCATCCTAGGGAAACAAAAAAGGAAGAAATGTGAAGAACAGAGATGAAGAAACAAATAGATTGGTTGTCTGGTGACGTGGCAGCTTCTTGGGGTGTGAGGTCTACTTGTCTTAGGCAATTGAGGTGTGTAGTCAAGTCAGCATGAGCTGGTGTAGAAGTGGGGAACTTCTGCCTCAAGGCCAGAGACAACTTTTGTCTTTTACCACTGGCTATCCTTTCAAAGCCGCTCTAAGGTGAGAGACTGCCCCATGTTGGGAAGCCTCCCTAGGATCTTGGAAAATCTGGATGGTCATTTAGCAAGAACATTAGGGGAAATTATGCTCAGGTATGCCTGAGGCATCACATAAAACACAAAGATACGCTGTTAACATGGGGTACCACAACTCTGAGGATAATTGTCATTAACAGTTAGCTAGTTCAGCAAACTTTTCATCACACTCTGATTGCAATTTGGATAGGATAGTTAGAAAATAATCATTCCTGGTCTAAATACAACAGATAGGGGGAAGTTGTGTCCCCAAATTGAGAGCTGCTTAAGAATGACTTGATCTTTCCCTTCCCCTCCTGCTCAGCCCAAACATTTGGGAATGTTAGATTCAATAAAATAGAATTTTACTCTTTCATAAGAACTGCCATTGTTGTGTGAACATAGCAGTCAAGAACAAATTGTGTTCTGTGTGGTCCCCCCCCCTGTTTTCTTATTTACTATTAGAAAGGAGGGGAAGTTTTAAATGTTGCAAATGTGTAATGTTTGAGAACTTCCTTTATTGTGGTTATCATTTGCTTTGTGTTGTAACTCTTTAACCTTGCCCAAAATTGTTGACAACTCCGTTCATTGTATTTGTATTCATCTGTCACTGAAAGGAAAAAAAAGCACTGAGCAAATTTTCTACTGCTGAATACATCTGCTGGTGCTGGAAACAAAAATATTTTTCAACAGCACACTTGAATTACCTTGGTTTCAGTCGCTGAGTAGTTTCAATACAAGAGACATCATTGCTGAAGTAAACTATATGCTTAGTCACAAAAGCTGTCATCCTACCTCAAGCAAACAATTCATCTCCCAATCTAATTTCATGCTGGCTACAAGTACCGTTTTTGTTGTTTAAAGAACAGACAGGATTGATCTTTTGATTAGAAAACATTGCTTTTCAGTAGTACAGAATCAACTCACTACAACCTCTCGAACATTCTCAGAATTTTTTTTAAAATTGTGAAAGAGTTATAGCACAAAAAACCCTAACCATCACTACCTGTACCTTAACAAAGCTGAGATAATTGTCTTTTAAGTGTTTTATTCTTGATCTGCTAGCTGGCTTTAAAGTAGCCAATGGGTTTATTTAATTTATTTATATGCTGCTTTTCTCCTGGAATGGGACCCAAGGCAGTTCACAAAAAAAAAATAATCAGCTGAAACCTAACCATAAAATTTTAAACACAAAAACCATCACATTAAAACAATGGGTTGTAAACTGTGTAAAATCATCGAAGGCATTCAAACATTAAAATAAAGCACACGCTTGCAGATATCCATAAGAAGGGTTCCTGCAAGCAGTTAGTCATTAAAAGCTTGCCTTTAAAAGTTAGTCATTCAACAAAAAGACCTTTGCCTGTTGGCAAAAGGAGATCAGAGAGTGGGCCAGCCTAGCCTCTCAAGGAAGGGAACTTGAGTGTGGGAACAGCCACCAAGAAGGCTCTCCTGCGTCCTCACCATGCAAACCTATGATTGGGGGTGGCGGGCTGAGAGAAAGCTCTCCCTTATGAACCCTAAGACTTGGGCAGGTTCATATAGGGAGATACAGTCATTCTGGTAGTTTGGACCTAAGTGGTATAGGGCTTTATAATTCATGACCACCAGTTTGGATTGTTTCCAGAAAGCATCTCTTAATCAGACTGGTGTGCATCTTTTGAAATTAAATCCTGTTGTCAGAATGGAAAGAAGGCCACCACACATGAGAATATTTGTGTGTTTTTTTAAAAAGAGGTACAGTTATGTAAAAAAAGTACAGTACACCCTCTGAATCCTATACATATCAGGACATAATAATAATCATCTGTTCCGTAGCAGGTCTTAAAATTAGGTAAATACAACCTCAGATGAACAACAACACATGACAAAAATAAAGCCAAAATGGAGAAGCCATGTGTGAACAACTAAGTACAATACACCCTTACTGCTTTCATAGGAATTAAGATGCTAAGTAGCAGGTGTTGGTAATCAAATGCCCTTGATCAACTGATCATCAGCAAGTGTGACCACCTCTATAAAAGCCAAAGTGTTAGCAGTTTGCTTGTCTGGCGCATTCAGATGTGTGTTAACACAATGCCAAGGAAGAAAGACATTAGCAATACTATAATCTTTGAGAAGCAATTGTTGCTGCCCGTAAATCTGGGAAGGGTTACAAACAATTTAAAGTCCATCATTCTTCAGTGAAAAAGATTATTCAAAAGTGGAAAACATTCAAGACAGTTGTCAATCTTCCCAGGAGTGGACATCCCAGCAAATTCACCCGAAGGTCAGACCGTGCAATGCTCAGAGAATTGCAAAAAACCCAAGAGGTATATCTCAGACTCTACACGCCTCAGTTAGCATGTTAAAGTTTATGACAGTACAATTAGAAAAAGACTGAACAAAGATAGTTTGTTTAGAAGGGTTGCCAGAAGAAAGCCTCCTCTCTAAAAAGGACAAGGCATCATGGCTTAGATTTGCAAAGTTGCATCTGAACAAACCACAAGACTTCTGGAACAATGTCCTTTGGACAGACAAGACCAAAGTGGAGGTGTTTGGCTATAATGCACAGTGACACATTTGGTGAAAACCAAACACAGCATATAAGCACAAACACTTCATACCAACTGTCAAGCATGGCGGTGGAGGGGTGATGACTGGGCTTGTTTTGCAGCCACAGGATGTGGGAACCTTGCAGTCATTGAACAGCCATGAACTCCTCTGTATACCAAAGTATTCTACAGTCAAAAGTGAGGCAATCTGTCCGATGGTTAAAGCTTTGCTGAAATTGGGTCATGCAACAGGACAATGATCCCAAGCACACCAGCAAAGCTACAACAGAATGGCTGAAAAAGAAAAGAATCAAGGTGTTACAATGATCCAGTCAAAGTCCAGGCCTCAACCTGATTGAAATGCTGTGGCGGGATCTTAAGACAGCTGTGCATAAACAAATGCCTGCAAGACTCAATGAACTGATGCAATGTTGTGAAGAAACGTGGGCCAAAATTCGTCCACAAAGATGTGAGGGAATTATAAAGTCATACAGAAAACAATCAAGCTATTGCTGCTAAAGATGGTTCTACAAGCTATTGAATCATAAGGTGTACTTAGTTTTTCACACACGGCTTCTCCATTTTGGCTTTATTTTTGTTGAAAAAATCATGACAGGGTGTAATAATGTTATGTTCATCTGAGGTTGTACAGTATTTACCTGATTTTAAGACCTGTTAAGGAACAGATTATTGTTATTATGTTTTGATATGTAAAACCATAGAAATCAAAGAGGGTGTACTTTCTTTTTCACACAGCTGTATCTCTCTCCCTTTGTGGATAAATACTCTACTCTGGAGACCAGGGTTTGAATCCCCACTCAGACATGAAATCCCACTAGGTGACCTTGGGCAAATCACATGTTGGCCCCATATATGGGGGGGGGAGTGGGGGAGAAACAGAGTACCTCACAGTAATGGGCTTTTGTGGCAGCAGCGACTTGTCTTAACATTGTTTTTGACCCCAGAGGCCCCAGAAGCTTAGCCTGCTGGATGGCAGGCATGAATGATTTACTTGCATTAGTAATTGGCTGCTGTGGCACTGTTTTGTTTTGTTTTGTTTTTTCCAGTCTACAGTGCAGCTGGAGTGATTTTTCAGGTTAAAAGGACAACAAAACAAATACCCAGTTTTATCGGCTTAGTAATTGCTTGCTAAGGTGAAAATCCAACATGGCAGCAGTGGGCACTTGCCTTGTTAGCAAGCCCTGCCCCCCCCCCGTGCTTTGCACATTCTCTTGTATGGGAAAGTGATTCAAAGCACATTCTTTTGTATGGAAAAGCGGTTCAAAGCAAATCACTTGTCCTAATGAGCAGGAATGTGCACCCCCCAAGGGAACAGCCACAAAGGCTTTTCCAGTGCTGTTTTTGCTGTTTGGGGCCTCCCTCCTTCCAAATACTGTAAATTGATGTGGGATTGGGAACCCATTTAGACAGGTCGTATTCCCAGTGAAGTCCATGAGGGTTATTTTCACTGTTTAGACAACCCCACTCTCAGCCTCAGATGAAGGCAATGACAAACTGCCTCTGAATAAATCTTGCCAAGAATACCCTGTGGTAGGGTTGCCTTAGGGTCACTCTATGTCGGAAACAACTTGAAGGCACACACAACAAAATATAAAAGTGAAAATTCCACAATAAATTTTACATACCTGATAAAGTCTGCTGATGAGAATAATCTTGATGATGTGTCCATGCCAGGATGAATTGTTGTGGAGAGCATTTTGGTATGGTCTTCTACATGGTAATTGCCCACATGTTGCTAAATCTGTGGAGAACCTTCTGACAATGATCTTAATTGATGAGTAGATGCATGCAAAAAGATGTGATTTTAGGGTGCCTTGGCTGTAAGCTAGATAGGGTCTCGCTGGAACTTAAGTAGCTCTTCACATTCTGACCAACCACCAGTATACCAACCACTAGTGTGGACCAACCACTAGTGTAAGTTGTGTGACAGCTGCTTCCAAAAGGATTCCCATTTGTCATCTAGCAGTAGTACTTTGAACTCAGTGAAGTTTTCAGAATGAGATGTAAGGCATTACAGTATTCAAATGTGGGACTCAAAGTATTTTAAAGGGCTTCCATTTGTAGGGAATTATTGGTATTTATATTAAGCAGAATGCAGCGTAGCCCCAGTGCGACATGAGCTTCTGGTATAAAACAGAATAAAAACCATGCAGGATGCTCCAGTAAGATTATAAAACAAAGCGTACATTTATTATGGTAGAGAATACATCTTAAATAGGAAAAAATAGATAGATAGAAAAAAGTTATCTAACTTGGATGAAAAAGTCCCTAAGGACCTTTTCAGACAAGGCTTACCACGCAACGAGCTTGCGGGAGAGGTACGGCGCTGTCGCGTGACAGGGAGTCCATTTCGGATGATGCCGTCCCTCCCTCAGAATCATCCGTCTCACTTCCATGTACGATTGAAGGCAGCCACGCCATATTTTACTCACAGACAACTTATCAAGGACAACCTCTCCCGCAAGCTTGTTGTGCAGTAAGCCTTGTCTGAAAAAGTCCTAAGTCTGACTCTCATGAGCATGTGTAAGGCATCTTGAGGCAGATCTGCCTCATGTGTGATGATTTCACGCTTCTGAGACAAAGAATTGTAAAATACTAAAATTTCTTGGAGTAGGGGGGTGGGGAATGACCTCTGCATGCAAGTAGGAAGTAAAACCTTGGAAAAACAGATGGTCAGAGAGAACTGTAAACAAGTGTTGATGCTTCTTCACTTCCAACACCACTATGGGTTTCTAAGCTGAACTGAGGCTGCCATAAAGAGATTAATGGCTCTTTCCCTTCTTTCCTGTCTACCAAGTTTCCTAAGCCATCAGTGTCTGATCACCAATAATACTAGAGTCTCAAAATTCCCTATTTTGAGAAATCTCAAATCCAGCTTGGAAAAAATAAAGAGTGAAGGAAGTCATTTCCATTCCGCACTGGGCCCTGTTATGGTGCTGATTCCATTAACTGCCATGGCTCTATCCTATGGAATCCTGGGATTGGCAGTTTAGGGAGGGGCATTTAGCATTCTGGTGCCTCCCCGAACTACAAACCCCAGGATTCTACAGGATGCATCCATAGACATTAGAGTGGAATCAAACTGCTATAATTTTGCAATGTGAAAGGGCCCACTGTGTTGGTGTAGAGGGAAGAGAAGCATAGCAGGAACTGCATAGCAGGAGCCCATGCTGATTCTAAGAACTGCACTGCATGGGAGCTGAAAAACCAGCCAGCACCTCTTCTTGACACATTGGTGCTTGGGACTCACTGATCATGCTAGGGGACTGTGGTTGTGCTGGCTGCCCTCACTTCCACCCCACCCCACCCCACCAGCTGATGTCAAAATCAACCTTGTTCTGACCAAGAATACATTTTCAGGCTCTGTACTGAGGTCTTCCCTCTCATACATCAGTGGAGCCAGAAGTGAACGGTGCGATAGTTACGTTTACAAAAGACATCAACCTATTCTGAGAGGTAAGTTCTGAAACATTTTGTGACGAGCACCAAAAGGCTCTGTTCAGAATGGTTGAGCAACAAAATGGTGAAGAAGAGTCAGTGCTAATGCTAAATAATGTACAACCATTAGGGGAACTATTTTAACATTGCTTTTCCTGTGGTAGAATTTGAACTGGGAACTGGGGAAAGGAGGAGTGTGGATGATGTATCCTGTCTTGGGAGGATGATGGGATATAAATCCAATAAATAAATAAATGAATGATGATGACGATAACAATGATTCCACCAACGAGGACAACATGTGGCCCTACAGATGTTGCTGGACTGCTACCTCCATTGTCCTTCACCATTGACTATGCTAACTGGGTCTAGAGCTTGGAAAGTACTTTTTGAAATTACTTTGTTTCCATTAGTCATTCCAGTAGTTAAGGAGTATCCCATTGTTGTGCCTTGCTGAAAGGTAATGTGTTACCTCGCTTTTTGTATTCCTTTTAGCTTTTCTTTTAAAAAAAATTATCATCTTTTCTGAATGTATAAAGTACAACACTAACAACAAAAAAGACAAAAGAAAGAGAAAAGGTAGACACAAAAAGATAAAAGCGACTTCTAATCTTCTCAATAGTGGTTATTGTTATAAATCTATTTTTTTAAAAAAAAATCAATGCTTCTCTAATACAATAGGTGATCAACCTCCTTTCTGTATAATATAATCACTAACAATCAGACTTAAAATATATGATCACATATATAAACCCTACAGAAAGACTAGCTAACATTTCTATAAGTTCATTCAAGGAGAAATACTCTATATGAAAAAATCACAGATGCCCTGTAGAGAGAGTGTTAGGGGAAGCATAAATGGAGAAAGGAATAAGTGAAGACAAGTAAGTTGAATTCCAGAGCTATACTCTCTCCCCAGGTGTTTCTGGCTATACAGTACTCTGTTGCTCTCATGAACTAGCCTGATAGACAGTCTACAGAAAATCAGAGAAAGTTCAAAAGAACTGTTTGCATTTTCTTACTGTTCTCTGTCCCTCCCACGCCTGGCCTTTGAGGAAGTAGAGGGTGCGCACTGGTGAGTGCTCCTTTTGATCGAAGCAGACGGTTGATGTGTACAAAGGTTGGGGTGTTGGTAAGTGTTCAGATAACACCTCCTTTTTCTCACAGTAAGTCTTTTCTTGCAACCCTTTTCTTTATTTCTCCACATTACCCAGTGCTTACCTCCCATAAAGGAATTTGGGCCAAGTTATGGAGAAGGATACCTGTTTTCATGATGACTGCCCTTTCTAATGTAAGTTGGGTCTGAGTAACCACGGGAGGCATTGTGGACTTCAAACTTGCTTTGCACCAGTTCCTGTCAACATCTCTAGACCTACATTCCTTTTCTTCTTCACAATGTTGAACAAAAGTAGAGGGTGAGGTACTGTGGAACTGGTTTGAATCTGCCTTTCCCAGGCCCTCCCTTTTCAAGCTGTCCAGAACATAACAGAACAAGACACCCATGAAATGTGCACCAAATGGAAAGTTTGAGGATTATTGTGGCCTCCGGTTCTAAGTGATGTCCTAGCTCTTTGTTGGCTTTCAATCTCTGTCACAAATATCTACGTTCCTTATCCATTTATAGTGGCGGTGTTTTCAAGGTTTGAAGAACAGTATTTTCTTCACCTCCCTTACACAATTTATAGTGAAGATTATTTTTTTTCCCTACATCTAATTAACCAAATTGCTGGAATATAAAATGGAATGTTAACCACAAAATTCACCTTCCTGGTGGTCATTTTCTGAAGCTCCTTAACTTTTTTTTTTCCTTTTTAAAACCTGTCCTCACTGGTTTGAAATCCTGTCCCTGCATTGCATGTCTATATGTTCTTGTTTGTTGTTGTTCTATTTAAATTATAATTAAATGTATTATATTACACTTATTATGTTAAATTATCATAATTTAATTATAGTATAATTACTGTATATTTAAATTATTATAATTAAAGGATAGTACTTCATGTGTCTGAAGCGGACTGTTGTGTGCCTTCAAGTTGTTTCCGACTTATGGCAACCCTAAGGCAAACCTATCACTGGGTTTTCTAGGCAAGATTTGTTCAGAGGGGTTTTTGCCTTTGCCTTCCTCTGAGGCTGAGAGAGCTTGACTTGCCCAAGGTCACCCAGTGCGTTTCCGTGGCTGAACAAGGAGTTGAACCCTGGTCTCCAAAGTTGTAGTCCAATGCCCAAACCACTACTCCACGTTGGCTCTGATGTGGACTGTAATCCATTAAAAAGGATGCCTTTGTAAATCTTTAAGATGCCACAGAACTCTGGACTAATTGCTAGTCCCAACTACAGTAGGACCATTTAATCAATATGACCTACATACATGGTTAGTTTATATAGTCCCATAAAATGCTTTTTATTAAAGTGAGGGCAAATAACTTGGGGGGGGGTTCTGCAGCAGACTAACACAGCTACCCCTCAGGGAGCTGATAAAAGAAACATCAAACTTACATTTTAAATTTCTTCCTACCCAGAGATGTTTATCAGGCGCCTATATTTTATTACCTTTATTAGACATCATTATTCTCTCAGGGATTTGAACAAACATTTTTTTAAAAGATATGATTGAATAGGAAGCTATGTTTTAAACTCCTCATATGAGTAATTCATTCTATTCTCTCTGTTGGTTTTGAAGGTGTGGTGAATTGGGAGAGTGCTTTTGTTTTCATTGTCTTTTTTTAGTATTTCAATTACATATTGTATTTTATTGTGTATTCTTATTGTGAAGCACCATAAGAGATACTCGTATAAAGCATAGTTTTCAAATGCCATAAATAAATCAGTTCTGAGAACCAGCATAGTATAGTGGTTTGAATGTTGGACTAGGACTCTGGGAGACCAGGGTTCAAATCCCCACTCAGCCATGGAAGGCCACTGGGTGACACTCTCTCAACCTCAGAGTAAGGCATTAGCAAACACCCTGTGGAGAAATTTTGCCAAGAAAATCCCATGATAGAGTTGCTTTAGGGTCGCCATAAACTGGAAAAAGCTTGAAAGCACACAACAACAGTAAAGCCCCATTTATACATCCATCCTCAAATGGGAATGGTACTGGGGTTCTTAGAGGTTCCCTTCAGGTTCCCTATATGCATGGTAACATTTCAGTCAAAATGTATTGAAACTAGTCAGCTTGTTTTGCACTGGACAGTAAATTCATCCATCCTTGTTATCTTTTGAATTATAAACTTTCCATGTTAGGTTATTCATATTTCTTTGATACTTCTGAAGGCAACTCAGGTGAAAGCCTATTAGATCAAATCACTAAAATGCATTTTAAATCTTTGATTTGATAAAATAGCTAGTATGTCCATTCTTTCAGTATGTAGGAATTGTAAGCTGAGAAGTAATTGTGAACCCCTGCTCTCAACACAAATTGTGTTGGAGGATAAGACTCATAATTTTGCATATTACATTGATATTCACATAGCATAACATTGAATGCCATGAAAGCATCCCTTCCTCATGGTATTGGCTTATGGCAGGTGCTTGCCATAACATAGTGAGATTCTAGAGCAGAAGTGGACAAAAAGCAGCACATGGGCCACATAGGGGATACCAGGACCATTTTTGTGCCCCCCTGGACAATGGCATCACTAGGGTTAGTGTCACCCAGTGTGGTAACTCATGGTGTCATCCCCATGGACCTCCTCCTGTTCCAGATGATACAGAAAACCTTGCTTGAGTAAAAAGTGGCACCTTTTCCATCGATCAAGCATGGAAGCAAAATGAAGGAGGATGGGAGGGGGACGGTATCGTCCAAAACTGACACCCTGAAGCGGGATAGCCGCATCCTTTTCCCAACCTCCGCGGAGGGCTTTTATAGTGGCTGAAAATCTCCATAGTGTTACTATTCCACTTTATTTGCTGTGGCTGCCTCCTGTGGAATACTGGGATTTGCAGTTTAGGGAGGGGCATTTACAACTCTCAGCCAGAGAGCTCTTAGGCCTCACTAAACTACAAACTCCAGAATACCACAGGAGGAAGCCAGAGCATTTAAAGTAGAATAGTAACACTTTAACAGTATAGTATGAAATCTGCTTAGAGTGCATTTTGTGGCATTGAGAGGCATTTCTTTTCTTTTCTTTTCTTTTCTTTTCTTTTCTTTTGTGGGAGCCAGTACAGAGAGGGCCCCTCCAGGGTCTTCTGAGGGGCCAGTGCAGCCCCTTGTTGTTGTTAACTGCCATCAATTCAACTTCAACTTATGATGATCCCATAAATGAGAGACCTCCAAGTCATCCTCTCATCAACAGCCCTGCTTAGGTCTTGCAGACTCAGGGCCTATCTATCTGGAATGCCGTCTTCCTCTTTTCCTACTGCCTTCTACCTTACTGAGCATTATTGTCTTCTAGTGAGTCATGTCTTCTCATGATATGGCCAAAGTACCGTATGTCAGCCTCAGTTTAGTCATCTTGGTTTCTAGGGAGAGTTCATTTGCTCTAGGGCCCTTGATTTGTGTTTTTAGCAGTCCACAGTATCTGTAGCACTCTTCTCCAGTGCCACATTTCAAATGTTCGTCTTCATGTGGTTCTTCCTCGAATGAATCTGTCCTCTTCCATTTCTTTTATATAGTTCTTCCATATGTAAAGGGTTCTTGTAGGACCTTTGAGACTGAGAGAAAGTAATTGGAGCATAAGTTCTCGTAGACTAAGTCCACTTCCTCAGTTGCATGGAGTGAACTAGGGCCTAGGAACAGACCTTATAAACAGGCTGTATTGGAAACCATTCTATTTCTCCATATTCTGTCCTAATAGTATCCTCTTGTCCTGAATACAGGTTACACCTCAGGACAACAAAATGTTGTGGCACACCCATTTCTTTGAAAGTGATCCATAGTTATGTGTGGATATTAATACAGCCTGCTCGTAGACTCTGGAACTCCTTTCCAAGTGAGACCACAATGGCAGCCTCCTTGATACACCAGCAAAGACCTTTTTATTCCAACAGGCATTTAAAATGGAAAGTTGTTAAAGAATGGGCTGAGGGTGCTGTACTGTTTTGAACTGACTGCTTTCATTGCTTTTTATATTTTAAAAGTACTTTATCTTTTTAAGTATAGTTTTAAATATTTTTAATGCTGTCAATAGTTTAATTCCATTTTAATGATAATTTTGTATGTTTTTAGCAGTATTGTTTTTAAATTGTAAGCTGCCTGGAGTCACAATTTTAGGAGAAAGGCAGGAAGTAATAATAATAGTAGTAGTAGTGGTGGTGGTGGTGATGATGATGATGATGATGATGTACCTATACCAGATACAGCTCCTTTTTGCCTACTCCAAGATGGATAAGTCTGATGTGGGAGATAGAAACCTGGTGGAGTACAGCAACACTCCATCCCTGACCTCCACTCTCATCTTGCTAACAAAACTAATTCTAACAGATTGCATGTCTGAAATATCTCTCATTAGTTTCCATCCACCTCAGTGAAAAGAAAGGTGCATTCTGTAATAAATACTCTTATCACTCTTAAAACTTTATAGTAAGTAAATACTGTAAATACAGTACTGCAACAATGTAGACCATTAATAACTCTTACTGTTTCACAGGGGAAAGACTACCTTGATTTAATAAAATCACCCCCATCAGCTGAGTGGAAGCAGGTAAAGAAACAGGTACACACAATGAATAAGTGCAGGGATGGCTCTACTGTTAGACAGGAGTCCACTTCAGGCAGCTGATTTTTAAGGCTTTGAAATGACAGGCATTTTTGATTGAATGTTTGAGGGTAGTATATTTACTGCTGGGGGGGGGGGAGACTCCTGCATATTTTTATGCTCCAGCTGCCAAAATAACCTAGCTGATGTTGGATACAATGCACCTTGACTCTGTGGGTGGAATACCTTTTACTGTTAGGCCTAAGGCAGCAAAATATCATGTCCTTCTCATGTTAGGTATCTTGATAGGATTATCAAAATGCAAGAATCCTGTGTTTTAATATACGAACAATTTAGCGTACTGCTGATGATGAGAACGTTTTGATATGTTTTCCATATGTGTCCATCAAAACTCTAGAAACTTGTTAGTTGTTTTCTGGCCTCCCCAGTGAAAGAGTGTTCAGAGAAAGATAAAGAAATGGAATAAAGACTTGCTAGATTTTCAGACAACACTGTTATAGTGTTACTATTCCACTTTATTTGCTCTGGCTGCCTCCTGTTGAATCCTGGGCTTTGCAGTTTAGGGAGGGGCATTTACAACTCAGCCAGAGCTCTTAGGCCTCACTAAACTACAAACCCCAGAATCCCACAGCACGAAGCCAGAGCAGTTAAAGTGGAATAGTAACACTATAACAGTGTAGTCTGAAAATCTCCTTGGTTTTCCATAACATAATGAATCTGATTAGAAGAGAAGTGTTTAGTGTGTCCCTTTGCTATACACTGAGAAACTGAATATTTTTCACTCTTTCAGAGGTTAAGGGACTCATTGTCCATTGCTCAAAGCTTGGGAACGTATTTTTTGAACAACAACTCACAGATTCCACCACCCAGCATGTAGTCCAAAAAGTAATTTTTACAAGGTCTACCATTACTAGGTTTCTCCTCTAGGTGTGTAGCATGTCTTTGTTTCCTCAAAGTATCATCCAAGGCCAAATTTTTCTGAATCACAAATAAGGCCAAATAAAACATTTTAAATGCTTTGTGGTCTAAGTCAGTAAGTTTCATTGGATCAAAGTTTGAAATGAATGATCATAAATGAAATGAGAAGGTGTATGACTGATAATTGCAAACTCACTTTATGAATATAAACCATATAATGGGTGTTCATATTATTCACATCACACATTTAGAGAACACATGAGGAGGACTGGGATCATGACTACTAGCCATGCCCCAGTATGGATGTACAGTACCTACTGAGCATATTCCTGCCAGTGCCATAGTGACGCATTCAGGGCAAGTGAGAAAGGTGCCTGGTAATTAAAATTTTGGTATCCTGAACATGAGTTTACCTTACTTTGAATTTAGACTACGCCACCCCAACCAACCCAAACCAGTTTTGTGGGTTGATAATTTCCTGCATCTGTTCTTGTAACTATGACAACCTTTATCCAAAATTAGAAATTGTCTGTTCTTGTCTATTTGGTTGATGGTCATCTTCTCTAGACTTTGATGCTTATAGCATGAGTCATCTTGTTTGCTTCACAACCAACATTTTGTGAATGTAGTACAGCCCTGTTACTCTAAACATCCACAGTCCATTGCGACCGTCAAGGTATCGATATTAATTTGGGGAATTAATATACTCAGCTTGGCAATACGAGAGGTTGGCAACAAGCAGAACCTTGAGACCTTTGTATAACAGTACTCAGGAGGAGACATTAAGCTAGATAGTTTAATTAATTGATCTTTATTAAGGAAATAATAATAATAACAACATTCATGCACACACTCGGGTTTCAAGCAATCACACAAGGCTAGAGAAATAAGGAAGGATTGGAATAGAGGAATAGGACTTTATCAGACTAGCATCTAAAACCGCTGTAATTCTGCAAATGAGGAAAGTGGAAACAGGAGATTTTCAGATGGGGCATTTATTCCATGGGAGACATGGAACAGGGTCAGGAAAAAGTCTTCTTTTCAGAAGATGTTGACCCTTTTCCATGTCTCCCCCACCCTCATTCCGCATTTCCCCATGGTATTTTCATCACAGGGAAACATTGTTTTTGGGCCACCCGTTCCGTTGTAGTAACGGAATCACAGGTGGTCTGAAAGGTGTCCTGTTCCTCTCCTGCGATGACAGCCATGGAGGCGGGGAGGTCTGCTCTGGACACTTCCAGGCAGGAACAGGATACCCAGGTAAGTGGCACCCTTTTTTCACTCTCCCGGGGTTATTTTTATTTTTTTGTATGTGTTTTTGTGTTTGGTGTAGTATTTTGATAGTTGGGGAGTTATTTTTGAATTTCTCTCCTGCCCTTTCTCTTGTGAGAACAAGTGGGATTTCAGTTCCCAGTCATAAAGGCAACCTTACGACAGCTGCATTTACGACCAGCCAGCTTGGGGAGAGGGAGGATGTTCCTGCCATGTAATAAAGGTAAGTGTTTGAACATTTTCCCTTTATTCTGTGGCAGGAACAGGATTGAGGCTTGCGGGGCAGGAACGGGGCATTTGGCCCCGTTTGAAAATCACCATAGTGGCATTATTATACTTATTATTGCATGTTGCTGTAATCGTGCGAAAGAACCGCCACAGAATTATTGCATGACCATAATTATTATTATTATTATTATTATTATTATTATTATTATTATTTATACCCCACCCCTCTGCTAAAAACAATCAGGGTGGCTTCCAACAATTAAAACATTGTAATAACGACTAAAAGCACCACCCACACCCATCCTCCCCCATAAAAAGACATTAAACAATATAAAATTAAAACCATCTAACTAAAATCACATTAAAAACAAATATATACAAGATTTTAAAAGGCCAGGAGATGCAGCTCCTGAGGCCGGGATCTAATCAGGAAAGGCCTGCCGAAAGAGATCCGTCTTTAGTGCTTTTTTAAAGCTACTTAAGCTCGTCATCTGACGGATCTCATTCGGCAGACCATTCCATAAATTGGGGGCGATTACCAAAAAGGCCCTCTGGGAGGTTACAGACAGCCTAGATTTTTGTGACTGTAGCAAATTCCTCCCAGAGGACCGGAGTGTGCGGGAAGGATTGTATGGGAGGAGGTGGTTCTGAAGATAAGTTGGACCCAAGCCATTTAGGGCTTTAAAGGTAATAACCGACACTTTATACTGGGCCCGGAAACTGATAGGCAACCAGTGGAGAGATTTCAATACTGGAGTTATATGGTCTCTCCGAGATGTTCCCAAGACCACTCTGGCTGCTATATTTTGTACCAGCTGAAGTTTCCGGACCAAGCACAAGGGTAGCCTCATGTAGAGCGCATTGCAGAAATCTAGATGAGAGGTTACCAGCGCGTGCATCAAAGTCCCGAGGTCCCTTACTTCCAGGAAAGGGCACAGCTGGCGTATCAACCGAAGCTGATAACAAGCACTCCTGACCGTCGCATTCACCTGACTTGTCATCTGAAGCGATGAATCAAGGAGCACCCCCAGACTGCAAACACAGTCCTTAACAGAGAGCGTGGCCCCGTTCAGGACTGGAGGTTGGAACCCAACTCCTGGTTTCTGGGCCGCTATCATGTGCACCTCCGTTTTGTCCGGATTTAATCTCAATCTGTTATTCCTCATCCAGCCCATTACTGCTTTAAGACGGTCATTAAGAGGAGAGACACCATCGGAACCCGAGGCCGATGAGCAGGACAAGGAGAAATAGATCTGGGTGTTATCAGCGTACTGATAACACCCAGCCCCATAACTCCGAATAATATCACCCAGCAGCTTCATATAGATGTTAAACAGCATCAGGGACAGGTTGGCGCCCTGCAGAACACCACACGTTTCTGCTAGAGCAGCTGTCCCCGAGCAGCACCCTCTGGGACCTGCCCAACCACTACTAGAGTTTTAAGAATGGGACTTTACTTCCATGATTTACCATGGGCAAGATTTCAAAGGTTCTCGTGAGAAGACGGGAACAGGCTTAAAAAGTCCAACCCCCCCCTTAATTTGCAAAGTAAATGAACACACAAACACTTAAACAAACCTTAAAACCTGCAAAAAACAAAACAAAACAAAAAAACAAAAAAAAGGACAGTTCATAAAAAGAGCATCCTGTGGATAGTTTTCATGTTCTCACCTGGATGTTTTCTCTCCGGGAATGGGGAGGGGGAAAGAGGACCACCCATTCACACTGTAATCTTGCAATTACAGAGGGACATGTTTTCACACGCTCTTCAATACCACAAAAAAGTGATATTGAGAGCTATTGATGGCTTGTCCCATCAATTAAAAGCAACGCCGTAGTCACAGCTGGAGCACAGCTTGACCACACAAACATGACAATGTCATGCAATAGCGGGAACCATTTGTGCTACAATGATGTTGTAATCATGCAATTTTTGCCATGTCTGATAAAGTCCATAGAGTGAGGGGAGTTTTGGGGTGATACAACACATGTCCTGTAGAGCAACAATGGGGTCTCAGAGTTGTGCTCTGTGGGTCTAGCAGCAAACTGGCAGCATGGATGTAAGAGGATGAGCTGTAGACAATTTGGTGTTGTTTTGAAGTGGTTTTTATAGCCAATAATTTCCTTCAGGGGGTGGGATTTAGAGTAAAAGACAATGTATCTTGGAGGTTCTGAAGATAAGACAATAGACACTCCAGATATGTTAAAGACCCTTAATGCGTTGATACTTTGAAACTGAATGGAGGAAGCAACCCTCTTTGTTTGTGGGGAGGTAGAGGTAAGACAGCTCTTCACAAACCTTGAGTACCTCAGTTAGGTTTGATAGGATTAGCCACATGTTCAGGCTAGAAGTTGCCCTGCAGGCTTCCTTTCTTTCTGAATTTGTAACGGCCCTCTCCCTAGTGCATACATGACTTAGTCTCAGTGCTAGTCCTTGGATTCCTGGGTTTGGGGAGTTCCTAGTTTACTTGCTACAGTCTTGGAAGGCCACCATTGTCTAAATTATTAAATATTGCCTGTTATTAAAGATAAGGGGCAGGGGGTGTGAAGGCAGATAACAGCCCTACAGATGTTGTTGGTCTGCAGTTCTCAGCATTCCTTCCAATAACTACACTGGCTACAGTTACTAGGAGTTGCAGTCCCACATCTGTAGAGTTGCATGATTCCTGCCCCAATGTAGATGCAGCATTGGTTTCACCTTCACACCCTATGAACACTGCTTATGGCACATGATGGCATCTGTATTTACTTTTCTTTTGGTTGGACTCTTCATAAACTCAGATGGTAGACTAAAGATCCTGTTACACCCTTAGCTTAACTTAATTAATACGATTAGTGTCTTCCACACCTACCACTCTAAAGAGCAAAGCAAGTGTGGTCTCCCCTATCTGTTGTTTATTGAACTGATATATCTAGACCACCTGTCTGCCATTTCTACTTCCCATTTTTCCAGCCAGAGTGACACTGGAGTTGGGGAATGCAGAAACACATGTATCTGAAATAAACCGGAAGGAAATGTTAAGGATGCAGAAATGTCCAAACGGGGGCAGAGAAAAAATGCAGACAATATCACACTGCACTGTTATAGCGCTATTATTCCACTTTAACTGCTCTGGCTGCCTCCTGTGGAATCCTGGGATTTGCAGTTTAGGGAGAGGCATTTAGACTTTTCAGCCAGAAAGCTGTTAGGCTTCGCTAAACTACAAATCCCAAAATTCCACAGGAGGCAGCCACAGCAGTTAAAGTGGAATAATAGCACTATAACAGTATAGTGTGATAAAGGACTTTATCTGCCACATTGTTTTAAACGTTTTTTTGCAAGCATTAAAATAAAGCATTTTTATGCCGGCAAAAGAATGTTCTCCCCCACCCTCACCTCCTCTCCCAGCAAAGGCTCCTCCGTGAATGAAGAGGAAGTGAATGGAGCCCCGTTCACTTTCTTGTTTGAAATCTTGTGCTATTTCATCATGAGGGAAATCCAAACTTTAAAACAAAAATAAAGCATAAAAAGTCACACTAAGCACACACACACATACGCAAACTTCCAAGCAACCCAGGGAGGATCATAAAAAGAGTGAAACTTACCTGGGTGTCCCAATCTGACCCATAAGTGCTCATGCCTGACCGGCCATTGTTGGGCTAATTTAAAGGGACAGAGGTATTGCATGCTGGCAATGCTGGCAAAAAAGTGGCAGGGAGATCTATTGATGGCTTAAGCCGTCAATTAAAAACCATGGCTTTGGGGCTCTTTATAACTGCGAAAGGGCAACGTCGTCTGATCCACGCACCCTTTTGTGGTTATGTGGCATCCTTATTATGCTGTATTTTCCATTTCTGATAAAGTCCAAAGTCAGAAGTGTGCTTCCAAGCTGACCATTCAATCACCCTGCAGTATTCACAGCATACTACAGGGGCCCAAGATAGTAGAAGACGTCCTCTGAGTAAATCCTGACTAGAAAGCCCTAGGATGGGGTCAGCCTAAGTAGGAGTTGGCTTGAAGGCACATAACAACGAACACAAAAAGATGCCAACATCTCTCAATTGTAGTCCTGCAGTGTTTTCCTACTTTTTTTTCCTTTCCAGAAAAACTCCATTAAGAAGAAAAAGAGAGTACCACTGCACGTTTTCTTTTGACTGGTTGCATTATGAGGGCTCTATTAATAAGCACCCCAAACTCTTCAGAATTGGCACAGTATTTGTGCAGTATTTGTAGTTGTGTCAGGAATAAGGTTGGCAGGTTTTCTGCCGAGCTGTATGGGACACAAAAGGCAGGCCTATATCAAGGCTCCTTAAATACAGTATTTCTGATCATGTGGCAAGCCCCAAACCCATGGAAATTTCATGAGGGCCAGCCAGTCGTTGCCAGATGAGTACTCTGCTCCTTGGCATCAGTCCAACCAGGCAGAGGAGGAAGAGTGGCACCATGCCAGTTGCCATCCCAGCAGACCAACCCCTGTGTGTCTAAAGCAACCTTTTGCAACTTTTTTTATCTAGAGAAACCCTTGAAATAATTCTCAGACCTCCCAGCACAAATATTGTGATATCTATAGCTTTAAAAATGTTCATTTTTTTCCAATCACAATTTCTCATGGAACCCCAAGTAAACTCTTGCAGAACTCTAGGGTTCCAGGGACCTCTGGCTGAGAGAGCGTGATTGCTGCATATGTTACAAATACTTGGGGGGGGTGAGTCTGGTGGGATTGCGGCTGGCGCCCACTTTCAAGTACAGGGCTTAGGGCAGCCTGCATCTTCCCTATATTGTACCAGACTTTAGGACCCCAATACAGTATGTCCTGTATACAAGGGGATGCCTGGGAACACTTGTCAGGATGCAGTTTCCACCCTTGTCTCTTCTTTCCCTAGGCTCCAGTATTTCCATAAATAATGACTCTCTTCATCTGTGTTGTTGTTCATTATGCCAGACAGCTTAAAGAATAAACATCTTGAATTGACCCTACTCTCCCTAGCCTTATTATATGGGTCATCTTGAATGCATTTCACAATCAGCAATGTACAACCGAAGTCACATGGAGAGCAAACATTCAGCAGAACAGTTCAGCATGTGATTAAACACGCTTTCCAAACTGGCTACTGAGAAGTTTCTTGCTGAGAGGAATTTGTGGCTGGGAATAATCTCCACCAAAGGGGGAAAAAATCAGTATGCTTAAAAACAGACATTATATAGCATACTTCCATGTGACTCCAGTATGCAATTGCCCTGCCTCCTTCCTGGAATTCTAGTCACTGGGGAAGGGGGAGGGTCCTCCACTTGTAACCTTGTATTTTCTTCACAAACGAGAAAAAGGCAGAATAGCTGCCAAGTGTCTTTTGTTGGTGGTGCTAGGAGCTCTCCATATGAAGCACTGTAGGCTTCTTTTTCTTGTGGGGTAGTGTTCTTCTGATCTCTTAACACTGGAATCCCAATATGATTCTTGCATGTTTTTTAAGCTGTTGTTCAGAGAACATCAGAACCAGAAAATTCCCATCTTGCTCAATTGCTCTCTCTTGCCAGCATTTTCATGCTTACTTTTATATTCTTACTGCTGATGAAATACACAACTTGTATTGTCAAGCCATAGCTCACCTTCACATACAGCTGCAATTTACTCATCCCTTTGACTTTGTATTCTTTACTGGGTCTTTTCTGGACTAAATGATGTATGAACATCACAGTATTTTTCCTTTGTCAAACAATCACCTCATCCAACAAGAAAGAGTCACATGCAGGCTGTGAATGTAAACAGCCTTACTGGGGACCAAGCCTCATTGATGGTGGGACTTATTTCTCAGTAGGCATCCATGGACTTGCACCAGCAGAAGCAGATGTTTGTGCCTGCCAGAGTGCTTTCACTGCCAACATTCAAAAGGTGCTTTACAGCTATTCCATCATTTTTTGTCTTAACATTTTTTTCCTGATAAGAAAAGAGATGGAAGAAACTGTTGAAAAAGATGTGAAGGCTACAAATCAAAGATGTCCAGACCTCTGTAAAACTCTGTGAATGAAGCAGGGCCATTGCACAGTCTGAAAGCACCCAATATATCCTTTCTGGATCTTGTAGGCAATTTCCATGGGGCTGGGGGTCACATTTCAGATTGGCCAAGTGTGTAAGGGCCACACTCTTAAAGAGGGTGTGGCCTAATGGGAAGGGCAGAGCTTAGGAGAATGCTTTAAATGAAAATAGGAGAACCCCCCCACCAAAAATGGGTGGAGGTTACATACATAAAAATTAGCTGGAAATATGTACAGTACATAGAAATACATAATAAAAAATATATTTTCAAATAGATAAATATCTGTGAATAAACAGTGATATAAATGGGATTGAAGCATGTAGCTAGTTGCTGTATATGTGGTTTGTTGACCTGGGCAGCCAAGTCCAACAGATAGACGCTATAGTTTATCTATATTAGAGTGGAAGCCCTGACAAAAAGCACTTCACAGTATGGACATGAGTGTGTCTTCCCACCTTCATGTGATGTGTTGTTTTTAACTGAGTGCCAGTGGTTGAGCAAAAGGCCTCTGTGTGCACAGTTTAAGCCACACAACTTAGATAGGTGGCACCATGGCAGAGTTTCCCAGGTGTAAGACATAACTTTCCATGTGTGAGATAAATTTGCACAAGAGTAGGCTTTTGGAGGTTGGATTTGAGTGTGCCTTGGTAAGCCCTCACACTATCCATATTGTATTTTTCAATTCTATGCTAAAAGTAGCTCTTGTGTTTAAGAATCCCATAACTCCATATTTTCTTTTACAATCAGAAATAGCAATGCTTTTGTCTAGGCTGTTTGTTCTTTTGGTCAATAAAGTGCAGGGCATTTGTACAGGTTTTACTAGGTTGTAATACCAATAGTTTTCCCTAGTTGCAGTCTGGGGATTTTTTTTGTCCATTACTGTGCTCCTTGCTTGCATATCTCAATGTGATGTCTCTAGAGATGTCCTTGCTTCTAGGTATATGGTGCTTTTTTACCACTGAAAATAGCTATCTTTGCTATGTTGCCTTCTACTTTCACAGCTAGAATTTATTCATTAATAATGTTGAATATACTTTGTCACAGTCTTCCAAAGCAGAAACATCCAGCAACTTCTGATAGATCAGTCATTTCTTGCAATGTCTTATCAGAAGGTACAAATGTGTCCTGGAAGACAGCAGGTATGAGTCCAAGAATTCTTGATGGCAAAGCACCAGGTGTGAAAGAATTCTGAACCACTTTTTCAAACACTTGTGATGGCACTGATGATGTTCTTTACTGCTAACTCACCATAAGGTTGGGCATCTTTGTTTACATTTTTACTGAAATCAAGTTCAACCTCCACTGGAGGTTCCTCTTGGATTCATTTCCCATGAGCCATTTCCATGTCTTCCAGCTGGTACAAAATGTCCCCACAAAATATTCCAGGTATCGCACTGACCAATCCATTCTTCAGCCCTTCCTGAAATGAAAGAAAACAAACGGGGAGTTACCATAGCTTTGAAATTCTTTGAGGCTTCTGTTTCAGCACAACATTTTGCACTTGGGCTCAGTAAGTGCCCAGGAGGTTTTCTTGACCACACCCTGAGTTATTTTAGCTGAGGTCCTGCTAAACCAGTACTGTCTACAACGGTTTCTGTCTAGTGTGCAGAGAAAGTTACTGACATTGTAGCTGAGCCAGTTCGACTAGTTGCCCTAACTCCATCTTCAAGTTATCTGTCTTCCCTTTGGCGATAATCACTACATAGTATACGATGAAGTAGGTGCACCTTATAAATTCCAGTGTACTCAAAAGAAGAGAATAAAGGAGTCACTTCATAGCTGACTCCTAGCTAGTATGCCTTTTTCTGAAAGCATCTGTTAGTCACCTATAGAAAGACTTGGCTGGAGGAAGGATAGGTCCAAAACCACGTATTATGTTGAGGCTTTGCGACCAGAACTCCTGAAGTAATTTTCTTCTAAAAAAAAACAAACAAACAAACAAAACCAGCCAATTTAGATCAGAACAGTGGCACTGGGGAGGAGAGGTACCTTTTAATCCTACAGCATTTTCCTGACTTTAATTATCTCTATGAAGTGGTGATTATCAGGGGAAGTGAAAGAGGATGGACACAGTCTTTATGCTCCTGTGCTTTTCCTCTGCCAACAGAAAGGTCAGTGATGCAAGTGGGGGTGGGGGCTATGGCATAATGGGGGAAATTTTGAACCCCTATCTCAGACCCAACACAGAGTAGGCATCCAGTGATTCATTTATTTATTATTGCATTTAAAGTACTTCTGTATTGCCTCCCAACCCACAAGGACTTCTGAGGTGAGGAACAAATAAAAACCAATTAAAGCTATACAAAATTTAAAAACATTTTAAAAACACATCAAAATACTCAATCATAGAATCATAGAGTTGGAAGAGACCACAAGGGCCATCCAGTCCAACCCCCTGCCCTGCAGGAATACACAATCGAAGCACTCCGACAGATGGCCATCCAGCCTCTGCTTAAAAACCTCCAAAGAAGGAGACTCCACCACACTCCTAGTGAGTGCATTCCACTGTCGAACAGCTCTTACTGTCAGGAAGTTCTTCCTAATGTTTAGGTGGAATCTCTTTTCCTGTAGTTTGAGTCCATTGCTCCATGTCCTATATCTCTGGAGCTGCAGAAAACAAGCTTGTTCCATCTTCAGTATGACATGCCTTCAAATATTTAAACATGGCTATCTTGTCACCTCTCAACCTTCCCTTCTCCAGACTAAACATGCCCAGCTCCCTAAGCCGCTCCTCATAGGGCATGGCTTTCAGACCTCCCACCATCCTGGTCACCCTCCTCTGGACACGTTCCAGCTTCTCAAAATTCTTCTTGAATTGTGGTGCCCAGAACTGGACACAGTATTCCAGGTGAGGTCTGACCAAAGCAGAATACAGTGACACTATTACTTCACTTGATCTAGACACTATACTCTTATTGATGCAGCCTAGAATTGCATTGGCTTTTTTAGCTGCTTCATCACACTGCTGACTCAGGTTCAGCTTGCAGTCCACTAAGACTCCTATAGATCCCTTTCACATGCACTGCTACTCTTTAAAATCTTCTAAAGGCAGTCTAAAAACAATCCTAGAATCCAGTTTTGAAATAGTTAAAACAGCTATTTGCTTTTGCACAGATATTATGCTGGGATTTCCAATCTTGGAACTCTGCAGCTGGCCCTTAGGCTTAACCAAGTTCTCTAAATTACATTTCTGATGGACCCAGTATGAAGTATAATTCAGACAGCTCCCTGTTTCATCTTCCACCTGTCCGTGGGAAGGCTTTGCAATGGAAGGGCCATTTCCCTCATGGATACTTATTACTCAGTGGCATCTGGTGGCTTCTGTATCAATGGATTAGTGAATCCTGTCCAAACTATAAAGGAGCCAGCCAAGGCGCTGAACCCTACCTGCAAAATAGGGTCAGCACCTTGGAGAGTTCCATTAGAGTGGAGAGGAAATGTGGAATGGGTTCATCAGCCCACTTCTATGCAAACCAGTGGCCACCACTAAGTAGCAACAAATGATGGCTTATGCACATCCATGAGAGATTTAATTCTACAGACAATGCTCTCATTTAATGTTTCCTCCTGCTCTGGCAACACAATTTTAGTTCACACATCCAGCTATAAGCCATCAAACATGGAACAATCAGGTAATGACATATCAAAGTAATAAATGTACTTTTGTGACTCAGGCCAGGAATAATTAAGGGAGGCCTCTTACAGACAGGGCAAATGGGTCAGGAGGTGGCAGTAATTGTTGCTGTACAATATATTGCCAAACTCACTATGGCTGAATCCAGACATGGGTTTTATTCCAGTGCCAGTATGCAGTATCCTACCCTGATTTGATCCCTGTTAAGTCACATACACCAGTTTTAATCCAAACTCAAATTAGTATTGACAGTCACACAGTTTCCCCTCCCTGAAGTCACCTCAGTAAAAAAGGGCATTTCTGGCACATCCACATGTTCACTGTATCCTTGTTTTCTATCAATCTCACCACTTACCTGCGCTCCCATTGGATGGCTCCCTTGCCCTGCTTTCCTTCCCTCTGTAACCCAAGGCCCTCTTCGTCCAGTATAAATGTGTGTGTGTGTGTGTGTGTGTGTGCCTGCCTGTGATTCAGTTTAGGCCACAACATTTAAAATTATCTCCTTCACTTACTTGCCTAAACAGTAGTGGGGGGGAGAGGATGGGACATGAGGTGCAGGAGGAGGGGGGTGCATAGGTCTCCGGGGTCAAGAGCCGTGCCTGAGTAGGGCCTGAGTGAGAGAGTGAGTCAATGAGGGACCTCACATGTGGCTGGGTGCCCCTTCCCCCCAAAATGTGGAATGATGATTGTGTTTAATAAAATGTAATAAAATATTTTTAAAAATAAAATGTAATACACACATAACCTCAGTGAGCAGAGAATTTCAGATCTTTGGAAATGGGAGGTGGTTAAAAATCACAGTGGAAAGAGTCCCAAAGGGGTTTACCTTGTGTTGACATTTTTTTAGTTCAGTGTATGTGTGTGGATAAACGCAGATTTGAATATCCAAAGGCATGCCCCCATTTCAGAAGCCCTGCTAGCCTTCAGTTATTAAAATATGCACTCAGCGTTTAAAAAAATGGCAAGACCACCTTTGCAGGAGTTAGGTAATCACCCACCAACCCTCTAGTCACCACCCCAATTCCACCTCAATCCCAATTTGGGGTACAGGGCACACTTGTTAAAAAGACACTTTTTTCTAGAAACCGTGGAGTAAAAAGGGAGTTTTTTTTTTAATTGCACTAAAGCTCTTAGGACTTTAACAGACGAGCCCCTTAAAATGTTCTTTTGATGGCATTAAAAAATCCATTTTTATGCCAGCAAAAGAATGCTCCCCACCACACTTACCTTCTCTCCCGGCAAAGGCTTCCCCGGCAATGAAGGAGGAAGTGAACGAAGCCCCATTCACATCCTCATCCCATGAGACTTCATCGTGTGGGAAATTCAAACATAAAACAAAAAATAAAACACAAAAAGTTACACAAAGCACAAAAACACACTTTAAAAACTTCCAAGTAAACCAGGGAAGATTTAAAAAGAGTGTGTCACCTACCTGGATGTAGTGATCTCACCCAGAAGTGTTCTGGCCGGTCCAGCCATTCACAAGGTAAGTACGTGGGGGGGGAAAGATGCAGGGTTATACATGCCAGCTATACCAGCAAAAAAAATGGCACAGCCAATCTATTGACGGCTTGGGTCATCAATAAAATAGATCAGCATAAGGACAAGATATAAACACGAAAGGACGTCATCTGATATCCGTACCCTTTTGAGTTTATATGGCATCGTTATGATGCTATATTTAATATGTCTGATAAAGTTAGGCATCTAAAAGACATGCTTTCACTTTGAAAATGGAGGAACATTGTATGTTCCAACAGGGCTAGGGTGGAGGTAAGGGTGGATTATTTTGCAGTTGTAGATTGAGTTTCAGGCTATTCCCCCCTTTCCACAGTATTCTAAAGTATTTTTTTCCAACCTGGAAGACCATGGGTTGTGACTATTGAATAGGTGTGTCTAATCCTTCCCTCCCTATTTTCAGGATGCTTTTATCTCTGCCCTATTTCTCTTCTCCTGTTCTCCACACCGCCTTTTATTGTTTTCCGTTTTTTTTTAAAAAAAAACACTCTATAGAGTTTCAGCATTAACCCAGTAGGCCCCTGTGCTTCTCTCTCTCTCTCTCTGGCTGCTGACAAACT
Organism: Gambelia wislizenii; assembly: GCA_030847615.1. NCBI lineage: Eukaryota > Metazoa > Chordata > Lepidosauria > Squamata > Crotaphytidae > Gambelia > Gambelia wislizenii. The sequence goes on from JAUMIR010000002.1 coordinate 195,048,830, forward strand.
GCAGAAATAATGCAGTTTGACACTGCTTTAACTATCATGGCTCCATCCTATGGAATCCTGGAATGTGTCGTTTGTTGTGGCACCAGAGTTCTCTGACAGAGAAGGCTAAATAGCTCACAAAATTGCAAATTCTAGAATTCCTTAGCATTGCACCATGGCAGTTAAAGTGGTTTCAAACTGCATTATTTCTGCAGTGTGTCAGCAGCCTGTGGTCTTATCTAAACTAGCCAGGATATGCCAGTTCCCCGCTGGCATATCCTGGCTATGGAGGTGGCCTGCCCCCCACCCCCCATTTCCTGCAGAAGATAGGCCGGAGTCCAAACAGGACGCCAGCCCATCGCTGAAGTCACTGTCATTTTCTTGCTAATGCAGAAGCCAAGCAGGGGTCCCACAACATGTGACTGCAGCCCCCATGCATGTGCTCAGCCTCGGTCACTTGCTGCAGAACCCCTGCCTGGCCTCCAGAAGAGTCAGGGAGCTGGCAGCGACAGCGAGGAGTGGCATGCCAGCCGGGCTCCTGCAGACACATGGGGCCTGATTCAGCAGAAATTGAGCTAACGGGGTTTTCTTATATTGCAGTAAAGGGCCCTATTCTAGCTTGCCCCCATTCCAGGCCCATATCTACCCTGGGGGTCATTTGGACTGTCCGGGGGCAGATTAGGGTGAATCCCTGCATCATCTGGACTGCAAGGCTCTAGAATAGGAGCAAGCTGGGGTATTTGGCTGGTGTAGATGAGGTCTAAGTCAGCCAGCCAGCCAGCCAGCCAGCCAGCCTCCCTCCCCCCCCCTCTCTCTCACACACACACATCAACTTTAGAAGTCAAGTGGAGGAAAGGTCTCAGTGATATTCTAAGAAATCATAGAATCATAGAGTTAGAAAAGACCACAAGGGCCATCTAGTCCACCCCCTGCCCTGCAGGATAGGAATACCCAATCAAAGCACTCCCAACAGATGGCCATCCAGTCTCTGTTTAAAAACCTCCAAAGAAGGAGACTCCACCACACTCCATGTCAGTGCATTCCTTCTCTTCTCTTTCCTCATTCTTGCCTCTTTTAATGCTTCCCCCCCAATTCTCTTTATAGTCTTAGCACTGAAGCAGTAGATTCCTTTGCTAGGAAAGATTCCTCCCCTTGCACGTGCACACACACACACACACACACACACACACACTAGTGAGTTTCAACTGGGGTGAAAGACGCAGCATTCAACAGCACCCTTTTTCTTAGCCTGTTCTAAGGTCTCTTGCCTAGCCTCAGAAAAAGATTCCAGTAACTGCATAAAGAGAAACCAGTTGAACTCAACATTTATTTTGTCCTTCAGTGGAAGCCACACCTTAATTTAATTTATTTATATTTTTGGCAAGCCACCTTCCTTTCAACTCAGATGCTTGACATGTTTTGAGATTAGCTGCATTTTCCCTGCACAACTCACGCCAGGCACATTTGGCCAACAAAGCTGAAAGGTGCTTATGAAAACGTTGGTGCCAATCTTGAGTTAATCCAACTGGAAGGAAGAAGCAAGGTATCCCCAGGGAGGTTTGCTTACACTCTGTGTGGAGAGGAAGTTTGAATAAGCAGAAACTGAGAGCTCCATTGGCTCCCCTCAGTGCATGCACCGTAATGTGCCACGTGCCACAGAAATGTTCCTTTTAGTGTGAATAGGTGGATTTTGAGGCAAAAGCCAAGCAGCTTTCTCACCTGCTATAGCAAAATCAATGTAGCACCATGATGGCTCCAGTTATATGTAGAGAAGGAGAAACTAATGTGTCCTAATAGGCCAAATGTGTCCTATGTTCTCTTGTTACTATTCTGATGTGTGAAAAACTACAGAATGGCAACATGGATTTTCAAATGCATGCCATTGTGTATATGTACTTTTTTCTCCTTTTGATGACTTCCATTTGAGTGAGTACATGTGTGAGACTGTAGGCTTTTTTTTTTTTGATTATGCATGTATGGTGAGGGTAGGTATCATGCAGCCCTCCAGATGTTGTTAGACTGCAGATCCCATCTGCCCTACTAACAGATCCAGTGATGAGGAATGGTGGGAAATTCAATCCTACAACATTTGGAGGGCTGCATTATTGCCACTCCTGATTTATGGAACTACACAGCAAGCTATGAGGGCTTACAACTTGAGGAAGTAGATTCCATAAATCACTCTTCCCTCAGAAAAGTGGATAGGAGTCTGAGGGAAAGTCTACAAACTTCTCTGCACTTATTTGGAGGAGTAGAACACAGTTTCCCACACAATAGAAACCACAGTAAATACCAAACTTGTAGGCATACAGGCATGGTATATGATGTGGCAAAAGTGGAATCAAAACAATAGTGGAAGAGACAATATTTTTCCAGGGTAACATAGAGGCACAATGCTGGTCAGCCCATTCCATTTACTTCTTTATTGCATTTATATCTTGACTTTTCTCCATGAAAGTGGGCATGGTTGTCCTTCCCTACTTTTTTATCCTCACACCAATCCTGTGAGGTAGGTTAGGCTGAGAAATAATGGCTTACTTCCCTGAATTCATTTAATGGGCTGCAGAGCTGGGTGGTGATTCGAACCTGCTAGCTATCAGTTGAAAGCTTATTATAATTGGGAGATCATACCTTTATTTTTATTTTTATTGTGGTAAATCTAAATAGGGAGCGAAATACAGGATAAGACTGCTCAGCTGCTTGTTTTCTTCAGATTGCTGCTGTCATACCAAACATCAAACTGTGATTGAAGCAAAAATATTATTTTAAAAAACCAATAAAGATTCTTGTAGCACTTGGGAAATGAGCAAATTTTATTGGGCATATGTTTTTGTGGACTGCAGCACACAAAAACTTTTGTCCAATAACATATGTTAGTCTTCTCTTTAATATACCATAAGACTCTATTGTTTTTACCATAACAGAACACAGCTACTTCCTGGATGTTGTTGAATCCATATATGTTACAGTGGAGGTTCCAAACAATGTTTAAAACTGTACCAAGCACCTGTAAACCGTTAGATGTATCTGAAGTAGCCCTGTGAATTCCAGCCAGGACTAATGGTGTGGGGAGAGCTGGTACATATTCCCAGGGGTTGACCGTCCAAAGGGGGAAGGGCATATGTATTTGTCCTTCTCAGTAGTGTTGCTATTGCCTATTATTTTTGACATCCATTGTGGAATGGGTAAATTTTAAAGAAAATGGTGATGATATACAACATTTTAAATCCCATGTAGAGACGTTTAGCTGTTCCATCTGGGACGCAAAACTGCTGCTGGGTGGACCAGGAAAGGAAGCCAAACTCACTGAGAGTTGCTCCTACAGCTGCCATGTTCTTCCACCTCCAGCCAAGCCAGGCTCCAGGCTGCTCTGAGCACTGAAGAGACACCCCATCCACCCCATCAAATGGTCACCTTGGACTCCCCACCCCTCTTGCTTGCTCACTTTACTTGCTGCCAGGAACATTACAGATAGGCTCCTTGGGCCACAAGTCTGGAAGGGAGGGAGAGAGGAAGAGGAAAAAGACACTTTCCCTCAGATCTCTCCTTTCCTGCACAGCTGGGAGCCCCTTTTCAGCTCAGCCCAAAGTGATCATCCCAGCCCAGAGGTGGTTACCCAGCCAGCCCACAGTCACCCGCGGGTACCCCCCTCCATCACACAGATCTGTTGCTGGTGAATAACTTGGGGGAGGGCACCTGAAAAATTATTACCAGGGGCTTGAACCCACTCTCTGTGGTTCTGATTTTTAATGGCAGCAAGTGTAATCACCAGTACAGTATGACCCTTGTATCCGTGGGACCAGGATCCACAGTTTCACTTATCCACATCTGAAAAAATATGTCCTCTCTGGGGATTTTCTAGGTCCTCCAGCGTGATTCTTTGGTATGCTTCCACTGGAAGCTGGCCCAGAAATCATTCATTCCAATAGGGCTCACTATTATCCGTGGTTTCACATTTCCACAGTAAGTCCGGGAGCGTATCCGCCACTGATACAGGGGTCATACTGTACCCTGATTTTGCTTTATGTCTCTTCCAATTGTTCTATATTTGAGGTGTTGATTCTTGATCTTGTATTAGTCAGGCCTATTTTATGCGGTCCTTTTTTCTTCTTATATGAAGGGTTCTTTGCAATGGTCTTTGGACTAAGCAATAAACATTTTCCTCCTATGTGAAGGGATAGCTACTTAGGAAAATTGAAACACAAAGATACAGTATAGCACCATGCAAAGTGAATTGCCAGTGTTTTTGTCTCATCATGAGTCTGCAGGTAGGTGGGACTGCCGCAGTGTAGAGATGCAGGTAGGAAAGAGCAATTTCAAAACTTGCATTTTGTACATCACTATATATACACATGTGCCTCCTTTCCTGCTTGGAAGTTAGCTTCTGTGGCATCATGGGAAAGGGCTGGCAAAAACCGTGTGAATCTAGCTGGGAATGTCTCCGCTTGCACACAGAAGCACATTCTTCTCAGTACCCGTCCAGGGTGGGGTCTCCTACTCTCCCTCCAGGCTTTTCTCATTCAGTCATAAACTGGTTTTTCTAGTCAATTTTTTTAAGGGCAAGTTTCCTTTTCTGCTCTTGATCACCTGCAGCTTGGGGTGGAGCCATCCAGATTCTGCTTTTAACAATCTACAGACCTTCTCCTGTCATTCCATCTTAGCAGATCACAGCAAGCAGAGGCAGCCTAAACCTAGCCACCCCTTTCACCCAAAGCCTTCCGGACAACAAGAGAGGGGAGCTTCGGTCACTTCCGAGATGTTCAAAGGGGTGGCCAAAGGCTCGCCAAGCAGAAGCTCCCCAAACAGAGGGTCCCCAATCAAGCAAGCCAAGTAAGTCATTGACTTGTGAAGTCTTTTGCTTTTTGCAGAGCTGGGGATGGGACGTCAGGAGATCATTATCGTTCTGTGGAATGAAAAGCATGAAAGGAGGATCCAAAGACATAGCTGTGTTAGTCTGGAATAGTATCAGTAAGCAAGGGAATCTTGTAGCATCTTTGAGACTAAATGAGAGAAGGAAATTGTAGCATAAGCTTTCGTAGACTGGTCTACTTCCTGACATGCATAAAGGGACAAGTTGAACAAGGATTGGCTAGGGAAAGTTGAAAAGAAGGCTAAGCAACACAGCTTGGAAAAGCTGGAAAAGTAATTTTTTTGGATACAACACTCCAAAATCTCAAAAACATCACAGTCTTTATGGAAGTTGTACTCCAAAAGTCACTTTTCCATTTGTATGTGTGTACCTATGTATAGCTGTCCCTTCATATTCATTGGGGTTTGGTTCCAGGACCCCCCCCCCCCGTGGATACCAAAATCCGTGAATACTCAAGTCCCATTATATGCAATGGCATAGCAAAATGGTGTCCATTATATATGATGGGAAAATCAAGGTTTGCTTTTTGGATTATTATTTTTCAAGTTGTCTGTCAATTTACGGAAAGCCCATGAATTCCGTCAGGTTTTCTTAGGCAAGGGATACTCAGAGGTGGTTTTGCCAGTTCCTTCCTCCAAAATATAGCCCACAGCACTTGGTATCATTATTGTGTAGAACTGTATCAATATAGGTTGGGTGGTCTCCCATCCAAGTACTAACCAGAGCTGACCTGGCTTAGCTTCCAAGATCAGACAGGCTCTGGCAACTTTTAGAGTATTTAGGCCAGACCACTTTTCTATTTAACCCCATTTAACTTAGCTGGACTTCTTTCTGAGTAGACATGTACAGGATTACAATGTAAAAGATTTGTCAAGAAGCAGAAGGGACATCTGTGCTAACTTTTGACCTCTGCAGCGATCCTCGGGCAACACAGATAGCTCAGTTCCATTCTGCTCAGCATGTGAAACTGAGTATCTCTGCACAAGTAGAAAGGCCCCAGGGTGAGGGTGGAGGGGAATCCCTGCTTGTTAGGATCAGATGAAGGTATGCTTTGATTTGGAAGCATACATTAATGCTAGAAACAGATAGTATTCCAAACTCAAGTGGCTCAGAATAATTTCTTTTGGTGAATCTCTCATGGTCTCCTCCTCCTAACTGGTGTGTGTGTGTGTGTGAAACTTGTGAAGCTCTTGCCTTCTGCAGCAATGTGATCCCTAAAAGAAAGGGGCATCTTGAATGGAGCATCCATCATTGTGTCGTCCCCACCCCCGAATTTAATAGAAGAAATTAGTCGATGTGAAGTTTTTGCTGCATCTGTTGATAACTACCAAAACACACACACAGACACACACACGTAAATTTGGGGTTTAATTATGATAAAGAAGTTGGTTGAGAGAGGTTCTTGAAAAGATAAGAGTGTCTTTATTGAAAGGAAAGGTCAGAAGGATGTCTGCATGTGCACATATGAACTTTATCAAAAAGCACAGATTTGGTGCTCTGTCTCTACTTTCTGTATTTTCCAGCCTTTTCTTACTCCAGAAAATGCAGGACTCTGAATTACATGGGAAATAAATAAAGCCCTTCTATGCCAAAGAATTTTTTTTCAATAATGTATTCTGGTCAGTGGTCATCAATTCTGATGAAGCAAATGTAGCTGTCACATTTAACTTCTTTTGAGAAGGGTGTAAAGCATTTGAGATGGGTATAATAACATGTATTTTGTTTCTGAGGCAAAGCTCATGCTAGTAAGCAACTGACTAAAAAGCAGTAGAGACCAGTAAATCAAATGAATGTCATTGTGCTTTAGTAGCTCAGGTGTTGGTCTGAGATTTGGGAGAACAAGGTTCAGGCCCTCACATGAAGCCCTTATTGGGTAATCAAGGGCCAGTCATTATCTTTGAAATTGATCTACCTCACATGGTTGTTGTGAGGATGAAGTGGGCAAGAGGAGAGCCATATTGAGCTCAATGGAGAAAGATGGAATACAAATGTAAATAATGAATTAGCAGAAGTGTATAATAATTTTGGTTAAAGGACATTCACACACTCTAGCTCTCCCCAAGAACCAAAGCTAATTTATCTTTTATGATCCAAACTAGCTATACCCGGTGTAGCATACACTGTTCCCCCCATGCGCTACACACACACACACACACACACATGTTGGTACACATGCCGCTGCACATGTGCCCCTTGCTACCCTCCCCACACCCCCTCCAGCCCCTGCCCCTCGCTCCCCCAATGTGCCACCACGCCCCTCGCCACCCTCCTCACCCCCCCGCCATCCCCTGTGCCCTTGCCGCCCTCCCGTGCCCCACACCACCCTCCCCATGCCCCCTGATGCCTCCCTCCCCACCCCCTGCTGGCCCCTGCAGCACCTCACCCCTTGACCCCCGCTACCCCCTGTGCCACCACACCCCTCACTGCCCTCCCCATGCCCCCCGGCACCCCCCACACCCTTCGCCCCCCTCCCGTGCCCCCGCCACCATTCGCTGCCCTCCCCTGCCCCTGCCACATCCCTCCCCATGCCGCCCCCCACCCCCTCGCCACCCCCCTGCGCACACACACCATGCCACATCCTCCCCATGCTACTCACACCTCCTCTGCCCGTGGCCATGTTTAGAAAGGACTTAAAAGTCCACATGTTCCCGCCCCCGGTGTGCTGATTGGCTGCCCAACCAAGCTTTGATTGGTTGGTCAGTTTCCTAAGCAGCCAATCAGCACACTGGAAATGGCAACATACCCAAGAGAAATACCGTATATATATAGATTCCTTATAAATTGCTGCCCTGATTTTGCCCATTTTTGCTTTTTCCCAATTCTTTGTTAATTTTTTCTAAAGCATAAGTTGATGAAGTTGATGAAAGTCCATTTTCCTTCCCAGAGTCTATAGAATAGCCTTCCCCAGCCAATTACAACTCCCATCATCCCCAACCAGCAATAGACACTGTCTGCTAGAATAAATACCTGACAAGTTGGAGAAGCTGCTGATGGAAGTCTTTAGAGAGAGACAGGTTGGGCTGTTTCTCTCCCTAAAAGACCGGGCCTGCGTTCTTGGGATGCCTACAAATCCAGCTTTTGGTACTGGAAGCCCTTGTGACCAAAGTATAGCTGCCCAAAGTAGCATGGCTGAATGAGCATGGGGTCCCTTTTTACCAGCTTAGGCTGGTGTGCCAACTGCTTTCTTTTCTGGACAGAAATGCGTGACCACAATCATCCATGCAGTGGGAGTTGTTTCTGAGTAGTCATGGTTGGGGCTGTACTGTTAGCTTTCAGTAAGCACATTTGAAACCTTCAAAGCCAGAGCAATTTTTATAGATCTGTTGTGCCATGGGACTGTTTCTAAAAGCTTTTGCTTTTTTTAGGCAGCTGTAACAACAGCCCCAATAAACTTACCCTTCTTTTCAGGAGTTCCCTCTGATACGCTTTAGTTCCATAATGTCCTCTACAGTTCCATGACAAGGAGGGAGAACTGGTAGCCCTCCGGATGTTGTTGGACATCGACTCCCATCACTCCTGCCATCAGCTATGCCGGATTGGGCTGATAAGGAATGCAGTCCAACAATACCTTATATGGTTGTACCAGCCATATATTTCCCACTGCTCATCTAGGTTAACAAGCAACACTTCAGAAATGTGAAGTATCACAAAAGGCTGGAGGTGATTCGAACAAAGTGATACCAGCATGGTATATATTGCTGTTGGCTAGAGTTTTCACATCAGTGCAGTTAATATATTCTGGAGCAATTGTCTGTTCTTTCATTTTTGACATTGTGCTCACTGTAATGGCCTTAGGTTGGCCACCATTTAAAATCAACGGTCAATACCTCAAAGACAGGGGAAGTTGATGGTATAGGATTTGGGACTTCCATAAGAAATTTTAATTTTTAAGTGATTTAGTCAAGGAAGTGATTCCAAGCTCTTCCACTTAGTTCAATGAGCCCTAGTGTATTTATGTTCTTTAATACCTTCAATCTTAATTAAAATAACCTGTCGGTCAGAGGTGGCTGGTAGCTTCAGCATCTAGGGAGCAGTGAATCCATTTTAGTCTGAATTTTAAAAGAGCTTTCCATCTCCCCTCCCCGCAGCTTCCAAATAGGTTCAGCACATTGGGTAGCTCTTGAAAAGTTCAGACAACAACCTAGAGCAGATTCACTGCCTCACTGACATGGAAGCTACCACTGTTTGTCAAGATTATCCCTGTCTGACAGAGGATACCGTTGAGTGATCATGCTATTCTGTGGTTCCAGAGTTCAGATATCAAGAATCCAGATCTTTATGCCTCTCAATAAGGAGACACATGTTGTCTCTGAGAGGGTTCAGATCTTGCCAATACCTGCCAGCTACCCGTAGAGTTGCTTATGGTGCTTGTCGATGGCTTCCAAATAGAAGCTAATGCAGAAATACAGATATCATCCAGAGACTGTGTAATTTTTGTACACAATTACCCTTTTGGACATTGTGGACAAGCACTAGCACCATCAGAATACAAAGGTGATTGCATGAGTAGCTGGCACAGAGGTATTTGGAGAAAGGTTTTTTTGTCACTCTCTAAGAAAGAGGTGAGAATAAATACAGATTTGGATTTAGGAACAAGGATGGATTTGTACAGATGACCTGGCATGGGTTGGGCTGGGCTGATGCTGGGTGATTGTGGTGATTATTAATCTTACCCTAATGCCGAAAGATAAAAAGAAAGAAAAATAACAACAGATGAGCAACCGCTTAGAAAGGGCCCCTCCTGTATCTATTTGGCAGCTGTTTCTGGACTGCTGACATTTTTGGTCCCTAAACAAACAGATAATAGGTGTTTTTGAACCTCTCCAGACTTGAATTTGGTTTCAGGGTTCAGAGGACTTAAAATGTACACCCAAGAGAAAAGGCCAGCATCACACCATCTATAATTTCTTCTCCAAAGAAATTTAAAATACAGCCCAGAGAATTTCCCAGCTAAACTGCCTCCCCATAAGCCCCAAATTTCCAGAATGAGCTTTATACAACTTTGAAGAGCCTCTTCTACACAATGGGTAAATTGTTGGGTGGGAAGAAGTTAGGAGGTACATAGAGTTGGAGTGGAAAAGTTGTTAGCAAATTTATATTTCATTAGAAAGTACCTGAAATATCCCCAAAATTATGATTTCTGAGCCAATCTGATGTGCATTGGGAAAGGCAGGTGATGGTGGATGTATTTTCACCCATTTCTAGACTTGATTAGCCTTTTGTATATTCTCATGATGGCAACCATAACAGATGAGCCAGCCTACCATAGATATAGGAGATTTTCAGACAGGCAAAAATCGCCCCTTGCCGCGCGAGCAGCCTCCCGAAACTGCTGCGCGGCAAGGGTCTTTTTCGGACGACGCTGTGCCTCTAGCGAAGCCGTCCGTGTCACTTCCGTGAAGCTTGGGACGGCTCCGCGTCATATTTCAATCACGGGCAGCCTCCGTGGAAAATCTCCATAGCCTGCTATTCCTATGTTGTGTGACAGTCTGACCCCTATATCCATTATGACTGGTTCACACAATATCAAAAAGAGGAAAACAACCAGGGAAGTGCTTAAAACAATAGTTGTCAAATAACGTAAAGGACTGCTAAAGGAGGATAAGATTACAGATAAACCAAATGAATTATTTTTGTAGTCTTCACTGCAGAAGAAATTGAAACCACAATTGAGCCATTTTGGGGAAATTATTTAAAAAGCCTAAATGGAATTACAATGGTGACCGTTGCATTTCCATGGAATCTTGATGGTGCTTTAGATTGGTATAACTGTCTGTGATGCTGCTGGCATAGTAGATCTGTCGTGGCAACTGATCAGATGCAGATAATTTGGTAGGAGTCATGATTAAATTTGTGTTGAGGAAGAATCACCATGATGTCTGGAATTAGATGTCCTGCATCACCAACTTCTCAATGTTTGTTTGAAGTATAAGCAAGCATGTGTGTGTTTTTTAAATAGGAGGTGCAGATAGACATCGTCTATACATGAGTATTTTGTTCCCTTAAAAGCTGTTCTTGACAAAATCGTTCACCAAAGATTTCTGAATAAATTTAGCACTGGAAATTAAAAGAATATTTAAAATATTCCAAAAATAATGGTAGAAAAACATGTTTCTCATGAAAAAGAGATCCTAGACTGATGAGAATATTCGCAATTCAGGCAGTTAGTCTGTGCAAAATTAGCACATGGTGCTCTTGTAGAGAAAACTGCAGTATCTGCACAGGAAACAGACTTTTCTGCAAAAAATACATCTGAATTTTGCAGAGAATAAGTCCCAAACTGTGAATAGTCTTTGAAACTGCACAGGTTTTGAGGACTTTCTCATGTCATGAAGAAAATGGCTAAACTTACTTATTGCTTCTTTCAAGAATGAAATTAGCAAAAGAATAACATCTTTTCTTGGCACGTATAGTGTAAAAAATCATGTGCTCTTATGGATCAGTGTTTGGCTAAAGAGCAGGAAGCAGAGAGTAGCAACAATTGCCCAGTTCTCAGAATGGAGGGGTGTAAGGAGTTGGGGAGTGTCTCCTAAAGAGTTCTAATAGGACTGGTGCTGCTTAATTTGTCCATAAATGATCGTGTGAAAGTGTGCATGGTGTGGTTGCAGCTGACACAAAAGTGTTCAGAATGATGGAACTCACATGGTTGTGAAGAGCTCCCAAAGGATTTCTCCTAATTGGGTGAATGGATAACAAAATGGTAAATAAGACTAATTGTACGGAAAGTGGTGCACAATGAGACAAAAAAAGAGCCCTATTCCAGTCATGCAGTGACTAACTAGGAAACTGAACTAGCAGTGACTAACTAGAGGCTTGTCTACAAAGACAATATACTCCATCTTGCCTCCGTCTTACAGCCCTGCAATCCTGATGACGCAGGGCTTTCTCTCTTTTCTATCCTGGGGAAATCCTTACCACCCCTGGGCTAAGGAGGGGAGATGGGGTAGGGCCCGATAACACATTTTATAAAAATACTTTATTTAATCTGTTCCCACTGGGAAGAAACATGACAGCAGGAGCCCAGCCTGGGAGGCCAGCCATCTTGCTGCAGCTGCCGGTCTGCTGCCACTCTTCTGCAGCAAGAAGGAGTCTCTCAGCTTGTGACCAAGGCTGCTCACATGCAGGGGGCCTTGGTCACATGTTGCAGACTAGCTTCCTAGCTTCCAGGAGAGTCAGGGAGACTGCAGCAACAGTGGCTGCAGCAACAGGCCAGCATGCCCATCTGGACTTCTTCCTGTTTCGTGGAGGGAACAGGGGAGGGACGGGCCTGATCCACAGGCAGGATATGCCAGCAGGGAGCCAGCATATCCTGGCCCATGTAGCTGAGCCTTAGTAAACAGATTCTAGGGTCATGTTAGAGAGCACAATGAAAATGTCAACCCAATATATGGTGGTGATTAGAGAATCAAATCCTGTTCTAGAAATTATTAGGGAAAGGACTGAAAATCAGATGATGATAATGTTATACCTTGGTATCAGTCCATGGCATGGCTTCATTTGGAATATGACACAAAGTAGCAGTTGCCATATCTCAAATTAAAAAAAAATCCATAGAATTGGCAAAGGGGGGAAAAGAGCAAACAAAATGGCCAAAGGGTTGGAGATGTTCCCTGTGAGGAAAGGTTAACACGTTTGGTAATTTGTAGGCTGGGAAGAAATGATTATTAAAGGGGGAGCATGGCAGAAACTGACACAATTATTAATGGTGTGGAGAAAGTTTATCACCCTCCCTCCCCCTTGTTGTACTAGAACTGAGGGTCACCCAAAGAACGGAGTTCTTTGGAAATAAGAAAAAGTACTTATGTACAACACATACCTAATGTGTGGAATTGACTCTATAAATATGTTCTCCTGAATGATGGTCATGTTCTCTTTTGGAGCCTTTCCATAAATCTGAGGAGGTTTCAGGTAAAGGGAATGGTTCTCATTGCTCATCCTCATTCCCTTCCATTCTTAAAGTTTTGGAATGGCTGAAAATTCATCTCACTAACCACTGTGGGAAAGAAGATAGGCCTTTGTTGTGATCCATTCAGGGCTCTGCTTGCATTCTTATTTTGTCAGCCAACATAAGCATTAAATGACTATCCTTGAGCTCCTCTAGAGGACATCTTATTCTATTCCACTCAGACCAGAAGCAACATATATAGAGGTAAGGGGAGAAGGAATCTGAGGAGATTATCAGATGCTAAAAACATCCCAGGACAGGGACGACAGGAGAGCGCTAAAAGGCTTACCTTTTAGACAACATCGTCCCTGTCCTGGGATGCTCCCATTCTGCTCCTGTTTCTCCCCCACTTCCTCTTATTCACAAAAAAATCCATGAATAAGAAGCCCATTCTGTTATAATAACGGAATGATGGGCCAATGAACAGGAGCCCCATTCTGCTCCCGGGATGACGTTGGAATGTGACGTCACCGGGAGGTCTGTTCCGGACACTCCCAGGTGCAATAGGGACAACAAGCTAAGTAAAAGACTTTTTCCCACTCCCCAGGTAGCTTTTTATTTTTTTTATTTGTTTATTTGTTTATTTGTTTTGGCGTTTGGGGGGGTTAAAATTTGAATTTGCCACCCAGCCGTTCTCGTGAGAGAACTGCTGGAATTTCAGTTCCTGGTCGTAAAAGCAGCCTTACAATGGTTGCATTTACAATCGGGCAGCGAAGGGAGGAGGAGTCCATTCCTGCCATGGAATGAAGGTAGGTGTCTGAAACCTTTTTCTTTATTCTGTGGCAGGAATGGGAGTGGAGCAGGTGGGGGGTAGTGGGACAGAAAGGGGCTATAAGGGCCTGTCTGATAATCTCCAGAGTGTGTCCCCAGAGAGCTTGTAAAGTTGCCTATCAAAACAACTATTCCATCTTTTCCTTCATAGCAGATACTTTCTGAAAAGAACAAAGATGGAAGATGGCACTGAGAGGGCTACACCATTATGTGGAAATTCCATAAGAACTGCCACAAGAACAAAAGAAGACAGTTACATAGAGGAAGGCAAAGAATATATATTTCTTCTGAGGGAACCTGTTTATACAATCAGGATTTAACAACTACAGTATGAGGGGATTGTGGGGCTTTCTAAACAGTGAAAATACTCCTCACAGAATGCGGGGAGACGCTTACCTGTCTTAATGGGATCCTGCGTCATTTTGCTGTATTCAGAAAGGGGGGCAAAAACGTGAAAAACTCTGAAGGAAAACTCTTTACAGCTTTCCTCAGAGTTTTTTAAAAAAACAGAGAGGGGAATGAACATTCCTGCTCATTGGGACAAGTGATTTGCTTTGATGGAAGAATGGAAAATAGGGTTGTTGTTGTTGTTGTTGTTGTTGTTTTAAAAAAAAGTTCAGCGGTAGCAAATTAAGGCTAGAAAAAATACAAGTAAATCACTCGAGGCCACCATCTTAAACAGTGGGCACGCAAAGCTTTTGGAGGCCAAAACACTATTAAGACAAATTTCAGCTGCTGCGATTTGCTATTACTGTGGAGCAATCCAGGTTTTTTGCCTCATTTAGATGGGGCCTGTATGTGTGGGAATATCTTCTATGGTGTCATCTCACAGGCAGGAGAAAAGAGCTCTAGGTCTGACACAACGTTTGAGGGAAGTTCTGGCCAAGTCATGCACCATGGGCCTCTTCTGGTATGAACTTACTTTGCAGTACCAGCTGTGTCTGGAAAGCTGTCCACCAGAAGTTAAATTTCCTACAGTGGCCCAGGAAGGGCCAGCCTTACCACTAGGTAAAGTGAGACAGCTGTCTCAGGTAGCAGATTTTCAGTGTCATGAAAGGATAACAGATTGTTTGTTATTTGATTTGTTGGTGTTGTATTTCTACTGCTGGCAAGGGGTGGGAGGTACTTGTAGAATTGTCCGCTTCTTGTCAAAATAACTTGGCTGGCATTGAGTGTTACACTTGGACTTGAATGAGCAGGGGCGCGATTTCCTCCTTGGCCTCAGGTAGCAAAGTGTCTTGGGCTGGCCCTAGTCAGAACATCTGGTGTAGCAGTGCTGTATGCTTTGCTCTGGGTTGTAGTGAGAAATCTGACACTTTTGATGTGGTTCCTATGGCTGGGAAGGCAGGAGGACCAAAGCAGGGATTAATTTTACCACCAGTGGGTTCCACCAGGGTGCTAGCTGTTGTCACTGGCTCTGAGCACCTCCAAGCAAGTATGCAACTCTGTGTTCATCCAAATTTAGCCAGGAGAAACCATCACTGGATTAGATGGGGAAGTCAACAAAGGCTATTTCCACAGGCCACAAGTTGTTCACCTCTAGATGGTATTTAGCTCTTGGGTTGGTTAGTTTTACCAAAAGGGTGGGTGAACATAACACCCTGAGTTATGATATCCTGTGGTTTCTTGCCATTCATACTCTACCATAAAATGTAAAGTATGAACAAGTCTGTTGATACAGTGCCTTTCCTTTCACTAGGTCAGCTGGCTGAGGTGAAGAAAGAGAACTCAGAAAAGCAAATACCTTTGCAGGGCTGTCCCAACATGTCAGGGAGGCAAAGTGGTGGCAATGACTAATGTTCCTTCTCACTTGGCAGGAAACACTGGCTGGAATTTGGGGTGGTGTTCAAGTGTTTGCTATCATGGCTCCTCCTCATTCCAGCAAGTGGGGGTAGTGGGGCTTCAGCAAGAGGCAGACAACTTGTGCAATTGACTGAAAAATGGCAAACCTAATGCTTTATTCAGGCTGCTATAGCCAGTGACCTCTGGGGTGGGTTGGGGGGAGGCAAGGAGCCTCATTGCGAGCCTAGAATCATAAAGCAGTAGAACCATAGAATTGGACCATCGAGTCCAAGCTGCTCCTAAAGCACCCTGAGTCTACTTGCATGCCCTGCTGCCCTTTCTCATCAGATACCACTATCCAGACGGTTCGGCAAAGAAGGAGAATATTTTCACAAGCAACAATATACAGTACAGCTCTTTGATTGTCAATGGCCTTTCAAGGTCTGAAGGGCTGTCACATGAAGGAAAAGAGTGGACATGTTTGCTGTTGCTGCAGCTGACAGAACTATAACCAAAAGGTGGAATGCTGGAATATCCACTGGGATATTGTGATCTCTCCCTCACTGGAGGTATTTAAACAGAGGCTGAGGAGCCCTCTCTTAGGGATGTTCTAATTGGATCTTGCTTTGTAGCTCCTGCATTGAGCAAGAGGGTTTGACTACATCAGAGTTTAATAACATGTGGCCCATGAACTCTTCAAGGATCCATGAATGGGCTTCAAAGAGTCTGTGGACTGAGCAAAAAAAAGTGATCCTTTTCCATTGGATTTCTTTAAGTACATTTTTTTCAGGGAGACAAGTTCATAGCTTTCACCAGATTCTCAAAGGAGTCCATGACCCCAAAATAATCTTAAGAACCACTGAAGCACATGGTCTCAAAGACACCTTCCACAATTTTATGAAAATGTGATATTCCTGAAACAGAAATGCCTCTGAAAGAAGTCATCTTGACCTGACAGAATAAATTAGTAAGAACTCCGCATTTTCTGCAGTACCCACCAATTTTCCCTACACATTATCTACAATATTATCCTCTCCTGCTATGAAATATGTGTATTGACTTGCATGCCTCCTATAGTAGATCTTCACTCTTTCCATTCTGCAATCTTAATTTATTCTAGTATTTATTGCTTCTCTGGAAAAGTAGTTTAAAATTTTAAAAAAAACTTAACGTTGGGTGGGTTGGGGTAGTCAGTCAGCATTCTAGCTGCTTTGCTGTGGAGCCATTTATGAACCTGTGGAAAGGATCTAATTTTTTGTGCTCTAATTATTTCTGTCATCAATGATTTATGCTAGCCATAATGACAGGGTGTGTCTCAAGACATAAAACTTGTCTGAATTAAATACCAGTTGAAATTGTGCAGTGCCTAGATGCATGTCTGTCATTTTGCTGCTGTAGAGGATGGCTGTTTCTCAGACATATAGACATTTGCTCATTTTTTCATATGTATTCCGTCATGTGGATATTCATCTTTTTTACTGGTTAATCTGGAATGAGCTAGTTTACCTAGTCTGGGCTTGCAATCATTAAGAGTCTCTCTGCACACTACAGAAGTAAAATGCACATATTTGAAGACATGTACACCTGTCACAGCATCTTGACCAACCATCAGACCCAAGATGAATGCATACTATTTTCAGTTCAACATACTTCCAAGCATATGGGTTTGTGTTTTTTTTACCAGTTTTATGTTAAAAACATGACACAGCCACACAATATTCAGTCACTATGACATTGGCATAAAGCTGAATCAGTTTGATCCTGAAAGTTCTCCTTCACAGATTTTATATCTCCTAGTCTCCAGATATTCATGAAATATTTGGATATTCAAATATTCTTTGAATATTGGCCACTTTACACACTGTAACCACTATGCTATTGTGTCAAACCCCTCATGGAATAGACTGTTTCATGTGAACAGCTTGACAGTTTTGCTGCTCATTCAGAAAGAGAGCCAAGATCTCCTGGCCCCGCTGGATGAACAGCAGTAGCAGTGAACAACAAGTCATCCCAGCCATCCATTTTGTTGTGTGGCCCTGCCAGGACAAGAGGCAGCCGACTGGAGCACCCCTCCAGCCATAGCCCAGCTCTGTCTAAAAGTATTTCTTCAGTGTCTGGCTCTTAGGGAGCCAACACACTTTGGAAGTGTTGAAAAGGCACAAGTACTTTCCCAGGCCACCTCTTTGATGCCTTGGCTCCAAAGACTCCTGTGAACATTGAGAAATCAGCTGCTCTAGAGAGACTTGCCCTATAGGTGGAAGTGCATGTGGCCAATCCAGTCTAGCAACATCAGTGAAGCGTTCCACTCTGCTGGAACTGTATAGATTTTTGGCCAATGGCATCTTAGTTTTTGATTGTTGATAAACAAGGGAATGAGGTGCTTGCCAATGTGAACCATGGATATCCAGTGCCATACTGTGTAGTGGTTACCATTCAATTGGCTTTCAAGGAAGACTTTCCACACTGGGATATATGCCAATGAACCTCTGAGGGTGTGTCTGCCACACCACATTCTTGCAAAGAATCTTTGAAGAGGATTCTGGAGCACCCTCCAGGCTGCATGTTCAGTTCACAAGAGCACTGTTGTGTTGTGTTTCACCATCACCCATTGTGGACTGAGAATGTGTCTCAGCAAGCATACCCAGCATTCCACAACAGCTGTGGAAGGAAGATTAACAGTGGTGGGTAAAGTTACCACCAGCATTTAGGACATTGTTATTTTTTAAAATCTAATAGGTTACTTTTAAAAACGTATAGCATGTTGCTGTCAATGTTCCTCATTATTTTATGAGTAATGCTTTGGCACATGTGGCTAGCAATTTTTTAAAACTATATTTTTTAAAATACCTAAAAATAGAAAAACAGCCAAACCTTTACCTACTAGGATCATTTAAAAAGCCATATTTAAAATAATGAGTAACACATACACAAAACACAGCCACCCAGCATTTTAGTGTTAATGTTAAAATGTGCAAACAGAGGCATAGTTTTATACCCTCGTTCCCAAAAGTAAGATATTATAGTTACTTCAAAGTACTGATCATTCTTACTGAAAAACGTGACTTAGTTTTCAGAGAACTGGGTTCTCCAGAAGAGAGTTCGAAAGTAACCAGCCTATGATATCTGATGCTATTTGGTGGACTGCGTGCAATAATATAATTAGTCTTCTAGATAGTTGCTCTGCAATGGTGTATTACATATTATGATATTTGAAAAACAGCATGCCATGGCATTTAGTTTGTTTCTGTTATTTGGTATAAGCTGCTATAAGGCCTACATTATAGAGAAGAATCAGTAAGAAATGTAATAAGTAAGTAAATAGGAGAGAAGGCAGAGGAACTGGTCAATAGTCACTGGCAAGGTGCTTGCCAGTGCCACCAATAAACTTGGAGGAAAGGGATGAACCTAATTTTATTTTGAAATGACAGACCCTATGAGATAAAGCAAAAGGGTGTGCGTGTGTGTGTGTGTGTGTGTGTGTATGTGTTTGAGAATGAATGAATGAATGATTATGCTATCTGGAACATAGCTTTCACTAACCAGCTGTGAAAGGAGCAAGAGAAATAGTATTATTATGATCAAGCATCTGATTTGATGCCTAACGAGATTATCAGACGGGGACAAAAAAAAGCATCCTCGTCTCGCAATCTCCTCTCCTGCCCCCTATTCTGGCATGATAGCCCAACTTTTCAAACCTACCTTGTTTGTGCGTGCTTCCCTCCCATCAATAGCCCAGGAGTGAATGGAGCTCTCATGGAGCTGCATTCACATCCTGGTTTGAAATCCCAGGCTGTTCTCGCGAGAGGACAAGCCCGTGGGAAATTCAAAGTTTAAAAGCAAACTAAACATCCAAGAGTTAAACCAAGCGACTAAACACAACTTTAAAAAATACAAGTAACCCTGGGAGGGTACAAAAAAGTGTGTCACTTACCTCATTAATCCCGATCGCACCTGGAAGTGTTTGGCACAGACCTCCCACTGACGCTGGCATCATGCCGGCGTAACAGGGCATCTCTTCGCTTGCCCATCATTCCATGACAGAAACGGAACAGACTATCTATTGACGGCTTAGCCCATCAATAAAAAGAACTGCTGGCAGAACAGGAGCATGACGACTCAGAGAGGACGACGTCTGAAAGGAAAGCCTTTTCGCAATATCCTGGAGTTGTTGTCACGCCATATTTAGCCTGTCTGATAATATCCTAAGCATGGCTCGAAAGATGCTGTCAACATTCCACACGCAGATACATTAACCTGGCACGTCAAGAGCAGAAACAAACACAGAAAATAAATCTGATGGATAATTTTGAATGGATACCTGTCTTACCAAGACTTCCTATATACCCTATGCATGTTTGCTTAGTAATAAGCCTCTCTATGTTCAATGAAGCTTACTCCCAAGTAAGTATACAAAGAATTTCAGCCTTAGTTCTGCAATTCTGTATGTGCTTGCCAGGAGAGGGCAAACCCCATTGAAAACAATGAGGCCTACTGCCAACTAAACAAGCATAGGATTGTGCTGCAGTTACTTGATTGCAGCTGTAGAAACATATCTCTCCATAAAGAGCAAGTATTTTTAAGAAGGTGCAGAGTTTCCATCTTAAAGGCCTCCTTCCCCCCAACTGATCCCACTCTGCTCTCAGAAACAAAGCCAGTTCTGCTATTGGGCAGAATGAGGTGATTGCCTCAGGTAACAGGCTCTGGGTATCATAAAAAGGGATCAAACTGGTAGTTCTTTGTTGCTGCATTTATACTGTGCGGGACTGGGAAAGCTGGATACAGGATTTTCTGCCTCAGGCATGAAAATAACTTGATGGACCAAGAGTACTTCACACCTTAACCTGGAAAGGCAGACAGTAACATTTGTTCCTCTTCCTCAGGCAGCAAAGTTGCTTGGCCTGCCCTGCTCCAAGAGATGATGGGCAGCTCTCAAACTAATGTGCTTCCTTTCCTACAGCAGAAAGAAAGAAATTTGCAAGGGGAGAGGCCATGTGATGGCTACAGCTTCAGTTCACTTCATCTCCACCTCCCTAGCCATGACATTGCTCTTATCTCAAAGTAGGCAAAACAGAAACTTCCCCTGCCCCTACTTAGGACGTTATCAGACACATGAAATACGGTGTCATAATGACTCCACATAAACGCAAAAGGGCGCACAGATCAGATGATGTCGCTCTTTCGCATTTATGTACTGGCCATAATCCGTACTTTTTTATAGATCGCCCAAGTTGTCAATAGATTGGCTATGGTGATATTTTGCTGGCATTGCCAGCTTATGAAATCTCACACCAATGTCCTCTCATCATTCTACCATCAATGGCCGGTCCGGCCAGAACACTTCCAGGTGAGATTGCAACATCCAGGTAGGTGACACACATTTTAGGACCCTCCCCAGTTTACTTGGGACTTTTTTAGTGTGTTCTTGTGCTTTTTAAAACTTTTTCTCTGTTATTTTTGTTTTTATTTTTTAAATTCTCGTGAAAATATGTGGGATTTCTAACAAGGAAGTGAACAGAGCTCCGTTCACTCCTCCGTCATTGCCAGGGAAGCCTTTTCACAGGATAGAAGGTAAGTGTGGCATGGGGAGTTCTTTTGCTGACATAAAAATGGCACAGTTATGCCGGCAAAAGAACAGGGTTTAGGGGTGGCGGTCTGATAAAGTCCTTACAGTCAATTACAGTTGCCCCTCCACATTCATGAACTTGGCATTCGCGGTTTTGAATATTTGCGGGTTTTGGGAGGGCACCCGCCCTCCCAAAAGCCACGACACGGGGCCTCTGCAGGCCCCATTAAGGCCTTGGGCGGGAGGGGGGAGGGCTGGGGAGGTGAGCACGGGGCCTCCGGAGATGCTCTGGAGGCCCCATGAAGGCCTGGGGAGGGGGTGGGGAGGGCCGGGGAGGCGAGCATGGGGCCTCCAGAGATGTTCCGGAGGCCCCATGAAGGCCTGGGGAGGGGGTGAGGAGGGCAGGGGAGGCCTTCATGGGAGCTCCGGAGTGTCTTCGGAGGCCCCATGAAGGCCTGAGGAGGGGGTGGGCAGGGGTGGGGAGGCGATCATGGGGCCTCCGGAGATGCTCCGGAGGCCCCATGAAGGCCTGGGGAGGGGGTGGGGAGGACCGGGGAGGACTTCAAGGGACCTCCGGAGCATCTCCGGAGGCCCCATGAAGGCCTGGGGAGAGGGTGGGGAGGGCTGGGGAGGCCTTCACGGGACCTCTGGAGACGCTCCAGAGGCCCCATGAAGGCCTGGGGAGGCGATCACGGGGCCTCCGGAGACGCTCCGGAGGTCCTATGAAGGCCTGGGGAGGGAGTGGGGACGGCTGGGGAGGCAAGCACAGGGCCTCCGGAGACACTCCAGAGGCCCCATGAAGGTCTGGGGAGGAAGTGGGGAGGACCGGGGAGGCCTTCAAGGGACTTCCGGAGCGTCTCCGGAGGCCCCATGAAGGCCTGGGGAGAGGGTGGGGAGGGCTGGGGAGGTGTTCATGGGACCTCCGGAGACGCTCCGGAGGCCCCATGAAGGCCTGGGGAGGCGATCACGGGGCCTTCAGACACACTCCAGAGGCCCCATGAAGGCCTGGGGAGGAAGTGGGGAGGCGGGGGAAAGCGACTATAGGGCCTTCAGAGGCCCCGTGGTCATTTTGGCGGGGGAAGGGGAAGGCAGTTGTTATCCGCTGATTTTTCGCATTCGCGGGGGTCTGGGGAACCTAACCCCCGCGAATGTGAAGGGATGACTGTAGTTCCTTCAGGTTTTTTAAATTCCCAAGTTGTCCAGCAGAAGCAGAAGCTTGTTAATTTTCAAGGTTGAAAGTCTAATTTAATTCAGTCACACTGTTTTACACTTTTAAAAAATACAGTTGTCCCTCCGTATCCACGGATTTGGTATTCACGGATTTAAGTATTCGCGGCTTGAAAATATTCTTTAAAAAATAATAATCCAAAAAGCAAACCTTGATTTTGCCATCTTATATAAGGGACACCATTTTGCTATGCCATTGCATATAATGGGACTTGAGTATTCACAGATTTTGGTATCCACGGGGGTCCTGGAACCAAACCCCAGCGAATACGAAGAGACAACTGTATTAACTCTACCACTGTTTTACTCACTTTTTTAACTTGTAGGAGTATCAGTGCAGGAAGTTTAATGATCCCATCAGCTGGAAAGCTTCCTTGTTTTCTATCCACAAAATTCAAATTAGGAGATTATGAAAAGTAGATGCATCATTTTAAGGTTTAGGAGATTATCAGACAGGCCCTTTAATAGCGGCCCTGTCTCAGTACCCCCCCACCTGCCCCACTCCCACCCCACTTCCATTCCTGTAACACTTTTTTCATACACCTACCTTATCCTGTTATAGAAACTGCCCCCCTCCCCTCAGCTGGCCAAGAGTGAATGCAGCTGTTGCAAACCTGCATTCACGACCCGAAAGCAAATCCTCTCTATTCTCACGAGAGAATGGCCGTGTGGGAAATTTAAAAAGAAAAAGAGAGATACATGTCAAAAAAAACCACCCCAAGCCTCAGAACACACTTTACAAGTAACCCGAGGGGGGGAAGGGTGTCACTTACCTCCTTGTCCCAATCTCAACCAGAAGTGTTCAGGAGGGACCTCCCACCGCAGCTGGCATGACGCCAGCATAACAGGGCTCCATTTCAGACACCCGTGATTCCATCACAGAGACAGAACGGGTGATCTATTAACAATTTAAATTGTTAATAAGAGGGGGGGGGGAATGGGAATCGAATGGGAGTATCATGCTTGTCCATGGATTCTGGGTATTACAGTAGATTCCATGGAAGACCCTGACATGAGTTTGGTTCCTGGCCTGATTCCCCTGCCTGGGCCTCTCTATCTCTGGACTGCAGCCAGCCCACCTTTTGATCTGGGAATGCTGTTTCTCTGGTGGCTTCAAGGCCATAGCACCTGGAGGCAGCCTCCACTCCTACTTCTTCATTCCAGTTTCCACCCCTCTTCCTATCCTGTCAACCATATTCAACAAATAAATTTCCGGGTTTAGACCATAGTCAATACTCAAAATATCTCTTATCTTTATATGCACTCTCTTCCAGTATACTCCTGCAGATTGGCATCTCCACCATAGATGGTAGAAAGTGCCCTCGGATTTTCCACACTTCCAGCATTCATTCTTACCAGTTCTATACATTTTATGCAATTTGACAGGTGTTAGATACCATTGATAAAACATTTTGTAATAATTTTCTTTTATTTTGACAGCCGATGTAAATTTTTGTGTCATCTCCCAAGATTTTTCCCATCTTTCAAACTCAATCACCTGTCCTAAATCTTTCGCCCATCGAATCATTGTTTCTTTTACTATTTCATCTTCCAATTCTCTATCCAACAAAATTTTATAATATTTAGCAACCTAATGTTCACTTTTACCAAAAATTATCTTATCAATTTCATTATATTCTCCCTGGAAGCCCTCGAATTTTAAATCCATTTTATATCTTTCATATATTTGTTTGTATAGAAACCAACTTACATTGTAACCTTCCTCTTTCAATTCCTCTCAAGATTTGATTGCTATTTGTGATTGAGTTACATTTATGAGAATCTGTTGGTAAGTAATCCAATCTTGATCTACTAGTTTCGATATGCCAAAAAAAGCTTCCTGAGATGAAACCCATATTGGGATTTTTTGATTAAAAAAAATTCTCAAGTCCTTCCAAACTTTAAGGAATGTTCTTCTAATATAATGATGGGTAAAGGTTTTGTTATCCTTCTTTTTATTATATATTAAATACTCATGCCAGCCATAAAATATATCATGCCCTTCTAAATCTAATAATTTCTTGTCGTCCAAGTGTATCCATGGTTCTAACCATGTAAGCACACTTGCTTGATAATATTTTAATAAATCTGGCAAAGCGCAACTTCCTCTTTCTTTTCTATCAGTTAGCAATTTATACTTAATTCTTGCTTTCTTACCCATCCAGATATAACCAAGTAGTTCCTTTCTGCAAATATTGAAACACTTGTTATTTATTATAATTGGGAAGTTCTAAATTTAGGTAAGATCGTCATTTTCACATATGTGATCTTACCTAAAAAAGAGGCAGATTTAATTAATTATAGACCTATTTAGCTTGATCTTTTTTTATCTCCTTCCATATAGAAGCATAGTTGTTTTCGAAAAGGTCTGTGTTTCTTTTAGTCAACCATATACCTAAATATTTGATTTTTTCCCTCAATTTTAAATCCTGTTTTCTTTTTTATCCTTTCCTCCTCTTGGTCTTTGATATTCTTCATCAAAATGACCATCTTCACATTGTTTATTTTAAAACCTGATACTGTCGTGAAATCTTCTAATATATTTTTAAATTCATCAAGCTGGTCCACAGGATCTTCCAACATCACCATGTCATCAGCAAATGCTTTGATCTTAAATTCATTACCCTTTATCCTAATGCCTTTTAACTTTCTGTTTCTTCTAATATTATTAATTAAGATTTCAATTACTGTGAGGAACAATAAGGATGACAGCGGGCAACCTTGTCTAGTCCCCTTGGTAATCTTAATTTTCTCGGTCTTTTCCCCGTTCACCAACACATAAGCAGCCTGTTCTTCATAAATCCTGTTAATCCATGATCTAAACTTATATCCTACATTCATCTTTTCCAATACCTTCTTCAAAAACATCCATCTCACATTATCAAATGCCTTTTCGGCATCTAAAAATAATGCCACTTTCTTCTCATTATGTTTATCATAGTACTCTAATAAATCTAACACCGTTCTTATATTAGTTCTCATAAATCTTCTCGGAAGGAAACCATTTTGATCCACATGAATTATTTGACTCAAGATATTTTTAAATCTATCTGCAAGGATAGATGCAATAATCTTATAATCTGTGTTTAACAATGAAATAGGTCTATAATTAGCGGGATCTTTTCTATCTTTCCTTTCTTTTGGTATTACCGTGATATTACTTTCCTTCCATGAGTCAGGTATTCCCTCTTTTTTAATGGCATTAAATGTTTTTTGAAGAGGTAATAATAGAACATCTTTTAATTCTTTATAATATTTGCAGTGAAACCGTCCATTCCAGGAGTGTTATCTAATTTCAACTTCTTAATTGCCTCATTTATTTCCGTTATCGTAATGTCTTTATCCAATGTTTCTTTCTGGATTTCCATCAATTTTATTACAGTTGTCTCTTGACATTCGCGGGGGTTAGGTTCCACGGACCCCCGCGAATGTCAAAAAACCGCGAATATTGATTGCCCTCCCCCCACCCTCCCTGGGGCCTTCACGGAGCCTTCCAAGGCTCCGTGAAGGCCCCCGCGGACTCCCCCCACCCTCCCCAGGCCTTCAGGGAGCCTTCCAAGGCTCCGTGAAGGCCGCCCCCCACCCATCATCCTCCCTCCCCGGGGCCTTCACGGAGCCTTCGAAGGCTCCGTGAAGGCCTCTGCGGCCTCCCCCCACCCGCCCCAGGCCTTCACGGGGCCTCTGGAGGGTCTCCAAAGGCCCCGTGAACGCCTCCCCGGCCCTCCCCACTCCTTCCCAGGGCTTTCAAGGGGCCTCCGGAGGCCCCTTTTCGCAGTTTTGGGGGGGCCGGGGGGGCCCTCCCAAAACCGCAAATAATTAAAACCGCGAATGCTGAGTTCGCGAATGTGGAGGGGCAACTGTACTTCCTGATTATCTAAATAGTTCTTAACCAACTCCTCTACATCCTTATGTGACTGATCCTTGTACAATTCTTCATAGAATTTTTGAAAACTTTCTTTTCTTTGATCTTGCTCCATAGTAATTTTTCCTTTATAATTAATTTCTGTTATAATTTTGTTTTCCCTATATTTTTTCAATGTATATGCCAACCACCTCCCTGGTTTATTGGCCTGTTCAAAATATTTTTGCTTAATCATTTTCATGGACTGCTCCACCTTCAATATATTTAATGACTGAATATCCATTTTCAACAGTTCCATTTCCCTCATAACTTTTTTATTATTTGGATTTTGATTCAGTTGGTTTTCTATCATTACTAGTTTCTGTAAGAGTGGTTGATTCTTCTCACTCTGTTTTTGTTTTTTCTCACATGCCTTTTTTATGAAGTAACCTCTCATTACTGCCTTACTGGCATCCCAGACCGTACTCATCTTAACCTCCTCAGATATGTTTTCCTTGAAATACTGTTTCAAAGTTTTCTTTGCTTCTTTAATATTTTCTTCTTCCTTCAACAAACTATCATTCAATCTCCATTGTATCTCCTTTTTTTCATTTAGTGAAAACAAAATAGCGTTATGGTCTGAGATCCATCTAGGCTCAAATTTCCATAGATTTAATCATTGGTGTGATCCTTTTGGTTATGAGGAACATATCAATCCTGGAAAGTGACCTATGAGCTTCAGAATAGAAGGTGAATCCATGTGTCTCTCTATATTTTCACCTCCACACATCAATCAATTCCAATTCTCCTTTCAATTCAAAAAAAGATTTTGGTAATTTCCACTTATTCATCCGTATGGGCTTATCCGATTTTCTGTTGTTTACTGGGTTCAACACCCCATTCCAATCCCCGAGTAACAAGTCAAATCATGTTCAGTTATTTCTCTTTTCAACTTATTAAAAAAATTCTCCTGGGCCTCTACTGGAGTGTACATTCCTATTAACAACACTTTTAGTCCCTGAATTTTAGTTTCAATCCCTACATATGATCCTTCTTTATTCATCAAAACCAATTTAGCTTGTAATCTTCTATTAACAAAGATAACTACCCCTTTCTTCTTTTCATCATTAGCTGATACAAAGCATTGTCCCAATCTAGGATTTTTCAAAAATTTCTCATCTTTTTTCCTAATCTCTTGGAGGCATATAATATTGATCCTTGATTTTTCTAAGTAGTGAAAATTTTGTTTTCTTTTATATTCAGTGTTTAGACCTTTTATATTCCAAGAAAGTATTTTAGATCCATTTTATCTTGTTTAATTAAGTTCTATTCCTATATTTATCTTTAATTTCCCTCTTCTTCCATCTCATCCTCTTCCCCTTCACCTTCTGATCCCTCCTGTACTATCTCATCCTCATCTGAATTATCCTCTCTATCTTCTCCATCACTCTCATCAGTTGGTTTTGTCATACTCTCCTTTTCCTCTCCTTCCTCTTCATCTCCTTCTGATTCTTCCCTACTCTTGTATGTTTTGTCTTTTTTCCCAGCTCTTTTTCACCTTTTTGTAGCTTTCTTTCACCCCCTTTTCTTGACCCCTTCTGTTTTTTTTATTTTTACCTTCCTATCCTTTAATAGCTTCTTACTAAATTCCTTAGCTTTCTCTACCGAGTTAATTCTATACCTTTTGTGTTGATACATAAAGGATACTCCTTTTACTCTCTCCCATCGATAGCTAATCTTATTTTCTACCAAAATTTGTGTTAAAAATTTATAATCCTGTCTTTTTTTTAAAGATTTCAGATGGAATATCCTTAAATATTTTCAGTTCTATTCCTTCTATACTTAAATTTTCATTGCAGCTTTTCTGAATATATTGTTCTCTTAAATTTGTTCTTGTAAAGCAAACCACAATGTCCCTCAGAACTCTTTTTTCTCTAGCAATACTTGAATTAATCCTAAAAATTTTATCAATTTGCAAATCAAGCCTTTCTTCAGTTATTTCAATGAATTTTGCCATTGGGAATATCAGTCTTTCCAATAAGTTTTCATTATCCTTTTCCGGTAGCCCCCTAATTTTTGTACATTTCTCTCTATGTCTTAAATCATTACTTAACAATAGCTTTTTCTCGTATTCTTGTTCTTGAGTTAATGAATTTGTTTTTTCCTCTAGGGTCAATGTCTTAGTCTTTATATTTTGTACTTCTTTTTTAACTAAATCAATATCTTCTGTCAATTTACTTAATCTTTTCCCAGAATTTGCCATTTCCTTTTTTAGATCACTTTTCATCTCAGTTCTTATCTCATTCATTTCCTCCCTGATTTCCTGTCACATTTTTTTCATTTCTTTCCTTAACTCTTCCAGTATAATTGAACTTAACTCTGTAGATTTAGTGGTTCCCTAAGATGGTCTTCTTTGTAGTATCAATTGAGTTTATTGTGTTTGTGCCTGTAGATTTTTTCTGGTATCAGTTGCCATTTTAACTTTAATTCAATAATTATAATTAGAAATCTTATGTAAAATTAGAGGAAATTACCTTATTACTAATAATATCCCAATACAATCCAAGTTAATGTTCCACTTTCTACTTTCTCTTTTTCACCTTTTAACTCTCTCTACTTTATCTTTTTTCCTCTATCTTTTACCCTCTATCTCTCCTATCACTCCTTCTGCTCTCACTCCTTCAACCTATTCCACCTTTAATAACTCAAAATAGTATAAATAGTAATGTTCTTATAAATCCACTGGAGTGTCTTACTACCTTGATTATGAATTTTATCCAAATAGGACTAATTCTAATAATTAATATATAAAGCAAATAGAAAAAATTATAAAATTTATATATTTATCTAATTTAACTAATTATCTTTATTATTTATTATTTATCAAATGCCCCTAAATAATCAAATGGTCCAATTTATATATTTAATTATCTCAATTATCTCAGTCCAAAATGTACACATAAAATAGATATAGTACCAAATAAAAACCCCTAAACTTCCAAAAGGCCCTTAAGCCCCCAATTGTTCCCTTTTGATAACTACTAATCCATTAACAAATAACAAATAATGAAGCAATATATTAACACCCCAAAGAAAGAATCAAATTATCGTAGTTTATATTAGCTTATCCAATTAATATCTTACACATAAATTTCAAATATATACCATAAAGGTTAAATTAACTGGCCTCATGTCCCCTGTTTTTAACAACCTTTAACCCCGCTCTGTATATTATTGTTAACCACTTTACACTATTACAATATTACAGATTAGCGGTTCCAGCTTCTCACAATATATACTATTCCAAAAGTCAATCCTTCAATTCTTTTCACCCCTTCTCAACACGGGGCACCTTTCACCAGTTCAAGTCTCCAAACCACTCCGCCGAAGGTCAACACCAGTCAATACCAATCTTTTTATTTCTCTCACACTATATCTTTCTTTCTTTCACTTTTTCTGTGTTTGTTCCATGTTTCCTCCTAGTTCTAGTCTCCTCGTTCCTTATTTCTTTACTTCTTTAGCACAACGTTCTAATTTCTTTCACCTTAATAACAGTCCAACTCCAAGTCTCCCTCTACAGCTCTGCAGCTCCACGCTGGGTCTTACCACTAACTCTCTCACCCCTCCATTCTCTGTTCTCTTTCTCTTTCTTTTACTCCACGCCGCCTTTTACAGCTGACTCTGTCCAACCTCTGTTCGCTTTCTCTCCTTTTCTGCTACACCAGAGCTGCTTAATTTCCAAGGTCTTCAGTTTCTTCCGTTTCTTCCTCCACTACTGTAAGTTTATTTCTCCCTCTTTATTCTTTTGTTGCACCTATGCCAACCTCGCATAAAGCTTTTCTCTGTCCCAAAAATAATATCTGTTGGAAACAACTAAATAAACCATATAAACTCAATCATCTAGCTTACTCCAGCTCTTCAAAATAAATGTTAAAATAAAGCGTGGGCACTGCTCTGGTCATTCCTCCCACGACCGTTCTGGGTTCTGTTCATCCCTGCTCTTCGGTCCCCTCGACCCCTTGTAGACTGCATCTCCCATGAAAAGACAGTCCAAAGGGCCAGAACTGGACCCCCGATAAGCCCCAAAACAACCCCTTACCGGGGGCTACCGGACCTTGTTGGTGTTCTAAGGTCTAATTCGGAACCCAGATAACAGCAGGAGCGAGACAACTTCACTCCTGCTGCTGCTTGCTACGCCATCACACTGGAAGTCTATTTTATTTTATTTGTATAAATGGTTTCCTGTTCTAGTGCATTAACATTGCTATCCTGTCCTGTTAGCCATTTAAAGCCACTATTCAAATCCCTTTACTGCATGGAGATGATTTCCAAGATTTCTCCACTGTTTTACTGTGGTACACACACCACATTGTTGTCACCACAACTTTACTTTTTTGAAAACAATGAAGATTATGGTATACTAATGCTATGATGTAATGCTATGATAGTAATAACACTATTATGGCATAACGTCACAGTGTTATTACACCAGGAACTTTCATTTGTACTTGTTAAGAAATAATAACACTATTACGGCTTAATGAATACAAATGAAGGTTTTTTTAATAGGACAACCTGAAACAACTGACTAGCATCATAAACAATTTTGTTTTTCACAGGAGAGAGATATAAAAAATGTTGAGATGGTGTGCTCTGTTTCTCTTCCTCCGTCACCTCTCACAATATGAGATCTGGGCAGTGATCTGTAATGATCTCATGGTATAACAGTGTTATTATGGCTTAATGAGTATACATGAAACAGTTTTGAACAGGGTAGCCTGAAACAACTGACTAGTGTGATAAGTACTTTTCTTTTCACAGGAGAAAGACATCAAAAATGGGAGAGGGAGTTCTGTGGTCTAAATTAGGGTAATGATGGATGTGCCGTAATAACATTGTGCAGTAATAACCTTATTGCACATAGATAGATAGATAGATAGATAGATAGACAGACACACACATGCAAACCAATCATGGAGCACAGGGTGGGGCAAATGGGGTGATGATAACAGCATTAGTGCAGATGAAAAACTATGCAAATCATGCTGTTACTGCACAAATGTGCCAAGGGTATGAGACACAGCATCAACAATCAGCTATCATTGCGAGTACAGCTGAAGAAGTTTTCAAATAGTATAACCCAACATAACAGCATGGTGTGATAAAACCATAGTGGTTTCCTCAGTCAGGATTCAGTCAGGATGATCTTAGAATTTTAGTGCAAAGCAAGCAAAGTCCCTTATAAGCTTTGGGGCATCTTCTTCTGACACTGCCAGCCATTGTAGATCAAGCACCATATGCTCATAGAATGATACTTCCTTGCAATATTCTTCTATTATGTATTCTGTTTTTTCCTCTGCAGTAGGAAAAAAGCATCTCCTCTCTTCCCCCTCAAAAAAATTTTCAGAACCCCCTGAATACTTTCTGACTTACTACCCACTACCTCCAGATCTTCATTTGAGGCCAATGAAAGAACAAGCTGATCTATCGTGTTTTGTTTTGCAACCCATGTGTCTCATGGATAAACATCCCTTCAACACTTGCACATTAAGGCAGAACAAAAAGGCACTGTTCTTTCTCACTTCAGGCCTGGGCTTGCTTCAGTACTGACCATTACCATTCTGCTTGATAATATGAGGCAACTCCACTTGCTATTGAAAGACCATGATGTTTCAAGCACAAGGTTTTTTCCCCAAAGTTTCCAAATGTTATTTATATCTACCGTATATTCCAGCGTATAAGACAACTGGGCATATAAGACGACCCCCCAATTTTCAACTAAAAAGCTAGGGTTTGGCATATATTCGCCATATAAGACCACCACCCCCAATTTGGCTGGCTGGCTGGGGGAGCCTTGCCAGCTGATCCTCTTTGTTTCCCAACTCATGATGATCTCCTCGTGAGTTGGGAAAGCGAACAGAATCAGCTGGCAGGGCTCTCCCAGACAGCCAGACAGCCACAACATTCGCCCCTCTCTTCCACCTTTGGTTGCTCCCCAAAGGGGGTGAAGGCAGAGGAGGGGGCCAAATGATCCCAGTTTGCCTTGACCACTGCCCATTCCCTCTGTCTTCGTTCCCTTTGCAAAGGGAATGAAGACAGAGGGGATGGGTGGAAGGGTGGCTGGAAGGGGAGGCTTCCCAACTACCCACCCCGCAATGCTGTGTGGTGCTGTTCCCATATTCCAATGAGAACAAACCTTCCAGCCCATCACTAGGCCCCTGCATTGCTTTAAAACCTGAGAAAGAATAAAGGCTGGATTTAAGAAACCCACTCAACTGCCTTGTACCAAATCTCTGGTAGACTTGTGCAAATGAATAAGTATCAGAAATCAAGACTTTTCATTATAGCATCATGATTAAACTTGAAGCTCAGAAATGCTTCCGAGGAGAAAGTGAATTTGCAATGGCCATTTTATGACACTGATTGTCCATGTTCTAGCAGTTGATCTTCATTCACATAGCACATGTCGCAGGTTGTTTCTGTTTCAAAATTATCTTGGGGTCTTCTTGGATTTAATTTCTTTTCACATTTCAGAGTTTGGCTCTGTTTAGCTGGCTGACTATGAATTCCATTTGTTCTCTTCTTTTGATTAGGTGTGTCTTGGTATTGTTTTCTACCATTGCTATGTGTGTTCTTTAGTTTTAAAGTATCAGACATCTCAAAATGATTGTTAAGTGGCTTCTGTTGCTGTAACTGCCTATGCTTTGTCTACTGGTCTCCTGAAGACCTATCAGTAAATGGTGGCTGGAAGGGGGGGGTGGAGGGAGGGGGCTTTGGGGAGGGTGGAAGGGTGGCTGGAGGGAGGGGCCTTCCCAGCCACCCACCCCTCCCGAAGCCACGATCAGGAGCCGGATTGCGGCTTCGGGGAGGGGGGAAGGGTGGCTGGAGGGGGGGGGCTTTCCAGCAACATTCGCCCCCCTCCTCTGTCTTCGGTTGTTCCCTAAAGGGGGAGAAGGCAGAGGAGGGGGGGCGAATGAACCATAAGCACTTTGCCTCACCCCCCCCCCGCCCAATCTCCTGCCTCTTCGTTCCATTTGCAAAGGGAGCGAAGAGGCAGGAGTTCAGACGGCAGGGTGTAGCAAAGTGTATCCGGCGTATAAGACCCCTGATTTTGGAGTCTATTTTTCAGGGCTCAAAGGTCGTCTTATACGCCAGGATATATGGTGCAAATATTACACAGACAAAGCAAAACAAGTGAGTGGAACAAAGTACTTCCAAGAATAAAATCAAAGTTATTTTAGCATGTGCAATCTAATCAAAAGGTAAGGAATCTTGATACTTTCTAATAACATCAGAATAACATCAAACAATTTAGCCAGTTTAAACTAGATTCCTTCAAAAATCAGAAGACTCAAAACTACATTGTAGTCTCTCCAGATTCTTGTGCTGCAGTGTTTTGAACCCAGTGGTTATTTGATTTGCAGTAAGGGATGTTTAAAGGAGTTTAAGTTCTTGTGCTATAGTTTTCTTAGCAAAATAACAATTAATTTGGTCTTGGCCTCAAAGAAAAACTCCAGGCAATCATTTTTGGTTTTATCCAACTATTCTCTGTTTTCTTACTCTCAGGTCCTCAGGTAGCAATGACTTGGCTGTGCTCATCTCTCGCATGCAAAAAAATGCTGACCAGGTAGAAAAGGACATTCTTGAAACACAGAACAAACTTAAGCAGGTAAATCTGAGAAGTTGATAGACTACCATAGACTGGGAATGAAAGGAAAAGCCCTGAAGAAAGCTCAAACAGGGCAATCAAATAAAAACCTGAAGGTTAAGGTATGAAGATATAAATATGTATACCCCCAAATACTTGGGAGGTACATAAGAACTCAGTTTAGGTTTGGTTTTCTCCAGACTTGATGCAAGAAAGACAAGGTGAATTTCTATGGCCTTTCTGTGGCAAGTAGACTCATAGTGCTATAATTATGTAGTGTGAATGGGGTCTAGGCTAGGGCTTATCTACATGGGCCAAATACCCCGGCTTGCTCCCATTCCAGAGCCCTGCAATCCAGATAATGCAGGGCTTTTGTCCTGATCTGTCACCTGGCACTCCTCACCACCTCCGGGGCAGATATGGGCCTGGAATGGGGGCAAGCCAGGATAGGGCCTGATAAACCATTATATGAAAATACCCAATTTAATCCGTTCCCACTGGATTGGGCCCCATGTGTCCATAGGAGCCCATCCAAGCATGCCATTCCTTGCTGCCGCTGCCAGCTCCCTAACTCTCCCAGAAGCCAGGCAAGGGTCCCTCAGCATGTGAACAAGGTTGGTCACATGCAGGAGGCCTGCAGTCACATGTTGTGGGCCCCTTTCCTGGCTTCCACATTAGCAGTGAAAACGGCGGCAGTGCCTGCAGCGATGAGCTGATGGTCTGTTTGGATACTGGCCTGTTTTCTCCAGGTAACGGGAGCAGAATGGGCCAGAGCCAGGATAAGCCAGTGGGGAGCCAGCATATCCTGGCTAGTGTAGATAAGCCCTTAAAACAGGAAGGGTGGAAGGGTGGCTGGAGGGAGGGGCCTTCCCAGCCACCCACCCCCTCCCTGAAGCCGCATTCAGGAGCCCAATCGCAGCTTCGGGGAGGGGGTGGGTGGCTGGAAGGGGTGGCTGGAGGGAGGGGGCTTCAGGGAGGGTAGAAGGGTGGTTGGAGGGAGGGGGCTTCCCAGCCACCCACCCTCTCCCCGAAGCCATGATCGGGAGTCCAGGTAACGGGAGCAGAATGGGCCAGAGCCAGGATAAGCCAGTGGGGAGCCAGCATATCCTGGCTAGTGTAGATAAGCCCTTAAAACAGGAGATCAAAAACTTGTGCCCTTTAGGACAATTGTCCTTGCTGAGATGTGAAACAACATTCCTGCCCTAGTTGCTATCCTACTGTTGTGGGGGAGAGGAGCCTCTTTCTCCATTCCATAGGATGCAACCATGGCAGTTAAAGGGGAATCCATAGCTCTATGGTTCTATAGCATGAAATCCCTGTATTTGAAACAGCAAGGTCTACAGGAAGGTGACAAAGAGATATGGCAGCAATCACAAATTGTTTGTGGGTTTCTGGGTACTGTTGGTAATGCAGAACATGAAATGAACCAATTTGATGGATCAGAGCAAAAAGTAGGCAGATTCCAGTGCTTTTGAGAAATTGCTTCTGTTGTTTTCCCTTCTCAGTGATAAGCACTCAATAAGCTTGTCTTTCACAAATTAAGCTCAGCTTTTAAAAAAATGCCTTTGAAGCTCATGTTGTATTGTTGTGGTAAATTCTGTACATTTAATTATGTGTTATACTTTTTTTAAAAAAAACACATCTTCCTGAGTTTGCGGAAATAATACAGACAGGCACCAAGTATCATGTATTCATGCTAAAGTATAACATTTACCTTCTAGACTGACAACTACACCCTGCCCTTTTCTCATTCCAGGATGCCAGTAGCCACAAGCAAAGCAAGCCTTTTGAGTTCCAGCAGGAGAATGCTAGAAACCTGAAAGAGGCTGAGACCCTACTGAAAGATCTTTTCCTAGATGTGGACAAAGTCAAGCGCCTGAAGCACCCTCAGGCCTTGGAAATTGAAAAGGAGTGAGTAGCAGCCGCTCTGTAGTGCTTGCGGCCTTCCTGACATGCATTTCATATCTTTCGTGTATAGGGAGGCCCATTTGTGTGGTTGCCTAGGACCAGCAGTGAGCTTCAGACCTGATTCAAATGCTTCATGTCATTCAGTGGTCCTGGGCAAATCTTCTTTGGACAACCCTATTTTCTAACAGAGAAACCTTCTTGCTTCTCTCCTGCAAAGCATCAAGCAGCTCCATGAGCGAGTGACACACCAATGTGCGGAATATCGGGATCTGTACGAAAAGTTTACACTTCCTGAAGCTGGATCCAAAGTAGACTGGGCAAAAATACTAGAGCAAAAACAGGTAAAGGTTACTGACTGGTCACATTTCTCTTTGCTTTGAATGTTCAGTATTGCTGGACAAAGGTGAATAAAAAACATGATTTTCATACAGCCAGTAGCTGTGGTTATGTGTGTCTTATGCATTTTGTCCCTCATCTCCACCACCCACAGCAGCAACTTTTCATGCTCCATTACAGCTATTTTCTGAAGTCTCCCCAAATATTAAGAATGGCACATTGGACTTTCTTCTTCAGAAGGAGACTGCTTTGCTGACTTTAGGTGGAGCTTTCACTACATGAGATTTGAACTGGAATTTGCATATGTTTGCTTATGTTCATTTGTGGAGGCTAATTAACCCAGTGGTGGTTTTGCTTCTCAACAAATAGGTTAATTTGATGCATACTTTAGATCTGTGGGCAAGCAAGCACATGTCATTGTAAAAGATATATACTCATTCCTTGAGTTACCTATTAGCCAAACTAATGAAGAAGCACAGGAGTCTTCTTTGTCCGTGACAAGGCTGTATGGATTGAGGCACACGGAAATGGCCCTGGGAGCCTTATTTTTGCTGCTAAGCAAATCAGGACAGCCCTGACTTAACCATTCACAGCAGACCAGGCTCTCTACAGTTCTTTTCAAGAAGACCTAGCATCCACCTTGACAGGGGCAGCTAGTGCTTTCCATGTCAGTGGCTTTTAAAGGCATTATCCCAAGTGCTGAGCAATATCCCCCAAGCAAGCTGGAGGACTGGATTGCTTCTTCATACTAAAACCCAGAACTGATTTACTATTCCACTGCCATGGGAAACACCAATCGCCACTGTAGGTTGGCAGTAAAGCATTTTATAAGGCAAAAGGAATCACATCTCAGGATGCTAAAAGGATCTTGCTTATTTTCTAAAAAAAAAAAAAAAAAATCCAAGGCATCTCTCCTTTTTCTTTCTGGTAATGCTGTCTAAAAATCATACTCTTTTGTCAACACCATTACCCAGGAGACTATTGCAGTAGTGATTGTGTTAAGATTGTACTCAGCAGCAAATGTAGGAAGGATTTTTAAAGTACCAGTATCTTAAAGCAGCCTAAAAGAGGAGGATCTTGTTTTCCAGGCTTCTAATCTGGAAGAACGAGAATCTGTGTAGCTGCTGAACAATAATCTCTTAAAAAATATCCCCTTTGCCCCATATACCTAGGGAAAGAGAGTGGGTCAGTGTGCACTTGCAGGCACTGGCACGTCCTTCCATTGTTCTCACTTGAGGCTTCAGAAGGGCGTTTGTAGGGTGACCGTATGTGCTGTTTTACCAAGAGCAGTCCTCTGTTTAAGGGGCTGTAAAAGGAAGCTCCTGCATTTAAAGAGATCCTCTACTTGATGCATTGTCCATCCAAGATCAGTTTAATGATAAAGGTTAAAAAAAACCAGGGAGAGGAGAAGCCATGAAGCTCACTATCAACACTTGTTAGCCCCTGAACTGCAGGCTGAGCAGACAGACAGGGCAAGTGGCCACATTCTTCTCCACTGTATTCTTATATATATCTATTTAAGTTATAGTAATTTTGTCTAAGTCTGTGTTTATACATACAAATCAACATTATACAAATTGCCTTATACAAATTGCTCTTTTAGGGTGATGCATAAGCAGCCATCCTAGAGTTTTCTCACCACCATTGAGGTGTCTTATGTGTTCTCCAAGGAGTTGAAAGAGTCCCTCCTCTTCTGTTTTGCACTGATTTCCTTCTTCCTCCCTGACCTGGTATTCATTCACCTCTCTCCTTAGTCAGTGGATTTATAACAACAGCCAGGAACAAAACATGGATGTATGATTTTCTTCTTTGCTGTCCTTGGGAGGCTTTTGTTGGCAGTCGCCCCACTTCGAACACAGATTTTTATAGGGTGGCCAGATGACATTGTCTTCCATTTATGGAGAAGACTACAGGCCAGGGGTAGGCAAAGTGCACCCCTCCAGATGTTGCTGGACTGCAGCCTCCAGCATTCCTCCCTGATGGCTATGCTGGCTAAGATTTATTGCAGTTCAGCAACGTAGAGGTTTGCACTTCCTCCACCACACCTAGAAGAAGAACAACAGGGCCTAGAGACATTTTGGCTATCAGCAAACTTGACTGTTCTCTTGGATATAGGTGTACCCAGCAGTCTGATCTCTGCAAAACCTCCCTTCCCACTGGACATAAGGCCTCATTGTAGGGTCCCCCCCCCTTAATCCTTCCAGTCAACTTAAAGAGTGTTAAGCTTCTCAGTCCTGGAGCAAGTGGTCACATCTGCCTGAAGAGTTTAGTGATAGAGACATTTGGTCTGAGGCAGTTTTCCCAATAGTAGTGCTAAGTTTATAGTTTGGAAAACTTACATTTTGGACCACAGCTCGTGTCCTATGGGCATGATGACTGGAGGATTCTGCGAGTTGTGGTCCCAAAAAATAATGTTCCCCAGCTCTGGTTGTGGTGGTAAAGCCATGAAACCTGCCAGCTGCCCTTGTGAGTTTCTGCTTCTTCTTGTTTCTCCTCCTGACACCATTTTCCTTTCCACTAATTCACATTCTCAGTAATCTTAAGCAAAGACAGTGTGGAGGTGAAATGCTGGCAGACAGCTGCCTTGAGCATTAAGTACATGCAGTGCTTGGGTCAGGGGATCTGAGGAGATGACTGGCCTTTCTTGTAGTTGTGTGTCTCTAAAATTTCATAGCATCACAGAGGCTGGATGGCCATCTGTCAGGAATGCTTTGACTGGATATTCCTGCATGGCAGGGGGTTGGACTAGATGGCCCTTGTGGTCTCTTCCAACTCTATGATTCTATGATTCTTGGGTTTGTTGCAGAAAGAAATCAATGCAGGAAAATATGGACCTACTTTGCCAGAGCTGGAGAAACAGATAGCAGAGCACAACATTCTCCAGAAGGAGATAGAAGCATACGGCCTCCAGATCAAAAACCTCCGTGGTCCGGTAAGAGGGTGTTTTGCCTCTCTTTCCATTCCAGAGCTGTGCTATCTGACTGGTTTTAAGGGGAAGAAGCCTGTTCAGATTTTCATACATAGTAACGGTGGCATGCTAAGTCACCCTTATGATGTCCTTTGTGCATATCCAGATTATGACTCAACATCACACCCTGACAAAGCTGTATTAAGTAGGCTGAATCATATGCACTGATGCATTAACGAGACCAATGAAAGACACAACATTCCTCTAAACAAGTCAACTCGCATTGGTTTTCAGCCTGTTAAAATGATTACATGTATGAACATCTGAGCTTCCTACTCTTGTGGAATTGACAAAAGTACTGTTTTTTACCATTTCAGCCTATTCTTGGTATGTCTCTTGATCTTTAGCATCTCTCTTCATATGTTTTTCTTCTGTTCGTTTTTGTTTTTAAAGGTACACTTGTACTTTAGGAAGCACAACCATGTCTGAGATGAAGTTCCAATGTAAATGTAAAGAATCAAAAGTATGCCCCTGCCTTGGATCTTGTTCCTGAATTAGGGACACAACCACTGTTTTCCAGTCATCTGATGACCTTGTTTATGTTGTTGTGAAAAATTTTAATGGTGTGACTTGAGGGAGAAAGGAAAGGGAACATAATCCCAGGCTCTGTGTAGCTGCAAGATAAATATGAAGCTCAATACAACAATGAAATAACTCCCTTTTTTCTGCACTTGGAAAAGCTCTCACTGAGTAAAGAAGTATAGGCATTATATTGCCTTCTCCAGTATGAGAGAGAATGAGATACCCTCTTTCAGAGTGAGCAACCTGAAGTTGCTGGATCAAAAAAAAATCCTCTAGGGAATTTCCACATAGGGCTTGTCTAGACGGGCAATTTATCCCAGCTTCCCCGCTGGCTTGGAGCCTTTCAGTCTTGCCCTGATTCACCTCCAGACAGTCCTGATGATGCTTGAGGCAAAGCCAGGGTAAACCTATTTAAAGTGTTTTAAATTAACACCCAGGAAAACCAGCACTATATGGGAAAACCCAGATGGGTCTGGCACAGGAATGCAGGGTCCATACCTGCCTGTATAGCCAGACAGCACAGTTGCTAGGGTCCATCTGCAGCCAGGAGGGAGGCCTCCAGCTCCCTGCATGTGACCAGCCTTGATTACAGGTACATGCTGAGAGCCACCTTCCTGGCTTCAGAGAGTACAAGGCATGATAGTGGGGGAGGCACACCTCCCTCCTGGCAGCAGCCAGCATGTGATTGCAGACTC
Source organism: Gambelia wislizenii (assembly GCA_030847615.1). Taxonomy (NCBI): domain Eukaryota; kingdom Metazoa; phylum Chordata; class Lepidosauria; order Squamata; family Crotaphytidae; genus Gambelia; species Gambelia wislizenii. The sequence continues at coordinate 195,088,885 of JAUMIR010000002.1, forward strand.
TGGGCCAACTCCAAGGCTTGAATGAGCTGGCTGGAAGGCAGTGTATTCTGGCCAGTCTAGATAAGCCCATATGTAAACCACTAAAAGAGCTACAATGTAGCCCAGGACCTTGAGTAAAGGGTACTTAATCCAGCACAGATCCTACCTAGTAAGATTCCTGGGCAGTGAATGATCTGAATGAATATGGGGCCCAGTTCAGCCACCATCTAATTATATGTCATATATTTATTAATCATTGTACCTCAGTTGTCCTATCAGCAAACTATAGGATAATAGCAGGCCATAGGAACAGGCTGAGCCACAATTACCTTAGTAAACTGAAATTGCTCATCAGTGTTGGTTGTCAATCTTACCAAGTAATGAGTGGTTTCCCTCTGCTTTTCTTTGAAAAGAAACTTATCTGTGTAACTTACTTTGAAAGTACACAGAGGTATCCTTATTCACAAATATTTAGTTTAAGGGACAATGATCCCAATATTACATTTTTGAATTTGATTGAAATTCAGATTGTAAACAATGGATCAGTGTGCACAGATTTCTTGCATTTTAAAAGAACTGATAATAGAATCAATATCTCCTCAAAGAGAAATTATTTTAAAAACCAGGGCTCCCTTCCAAATCGGAAATGGATTTAAAATAAACATTATTTCTGCTACATGTGTCAGCCCTGACTACTCTCTGCAAGTACAAGCTCTGTTCTAGGGTTGTTGTGAGGGTTTTTTTTAAAGCACATTCTTTCTAATCTATTAAAATGATTGTTTTAAATACTGCATATCTAATGTTTGTGTGTGTTCACGTTCCACCCCCCTAACAGGAAGCAGCTGATTTAAAGAGTCAATACAAGGAGTTGCTGGTAAGATTGGGGGGGGGCAGGGGTGTGCGATTCAGCTTTCTCTTCCTTTTCTAAATATAAGTTAGGAAGATTTATTGATTTGTTAAATTTGACAAGTTCAGACAGTATGTGTTTAGAAAAGTGAGGTAAGTTTTGTGGTGTTCCAGACCAGATGGGGAGATTGATGAAGCATTTAAGGATTCACTAGAATGAATAGGGAGAAAGTGCTATTGATACAAAGCTTATGTGTCCCGTGGAAACAATATTAAATGCTTTCCTTCCTCACAGTAGTTCTGGAATTCCAGAGTCAGGGGAGTTCAAATACAACTGTGTCACCCACCCACCCTACTGTATCCACCTGCCATTTTCTGTGCAGATCCTTGCAGTGAAAGTCCTGTAGGGTTTAGTAGGATAGAGTTCTGACTGAATAAAGAAGATGATATAACTCCATTCATCCCACTCACACCATGCAAATTCATTGGTTAGTCTGCCTCTCTATATATTTTAAACTAATTCATGGGCGGTTTGTCTACACTGGCCAAATAAAACTATCTCACCACATTTTCACAGTGAGCCATCGAGGTGATGTACATCTCAAATCCAGGTCTTTTAAATGCCTCAGGGCTTTAATCTGGACAAAAAAGACTTAGGATTTACACCAGTTTGAACAGAAAATCCTGATATTCATGTGTGTGTGTGTGTGTGTGTGTGTGTGTGGACTGTACCCCATCGGTGTGGGGCTTGGGTTGGGGAGATTCAGCGGCTGGCCAGAAGAGTTTGGGAGGAGGCTTTCTTGGCCAAGTGATCAGTTGACCTTTCCCACCAGGGAATGCCTCTTTCCCTTTTTCATTTTCACTTTTTAGCAGTTCCTTCATCGCCATTTATTATGCATATGTGGCAGTTGTTTGGAGAAGCGCATACAAGCATATCCATATTATTATTAGCTGTGTATACCTCCATGTAATAGGATGTTTGTAATAGGATGAGGTGAAGAATTGTAAAGCATCATGTAGACTGAAAAAGACTGTAGAAATAAAAACTGTGGCCAAGGCACTGACATGTTCTCTCTCCAACCTGACAGAAAACCTCTATCTGGCGAGGCCAGAGCTTGGGCAGCCTCTATACACACCTACAAGGCTGCACTAAGGAGTTGGGTTACCTTACCGAGCAACAAAATAAGATCTTGAAGCAGGACTGGAGTGACCAGATGATTGATCCTCAGCTGGTGCGGCGTGAATATGAAGTAAGTGATGTTGTACATATTGTTGGGGATGAATGGCAAACTACACGCCCCAAGATTCCATAGGATATTGCCATGGCAGATAAAGTGCAGTATAGCTCTATAATAGTATCATGTGAATGAGCCCTTCAATTCTAACACCATACCAATGCTTCTGAAGCCATAAATCATAAAATTGGGAAAAAGAAAGCATGTTAAAATACACATCTCTGTACAAGTAGGCCCATAATATGTCTTACTACTTTGTATGGTCATCGCCATCTACTTCAGATGTATTCAGCGGCTGCATTGTGGAAAAAAAGACCAAAAAGATTTTAAACATTGATTTGACTGATCTGTTGCCACTAACACATAATTGACACAAATGCAGATGTTCACACTAATACTCACTATGCTTTTGTGCTTTCATATGAAAACCTGAGTAGCTATTTTATCTGCCACACTGACTTCAGTAAAGGCAAGAAGTTACTAAACTAGCATTAGTTGACTTGACAACTTTCAGCACACCTTGAGTTAATGCTCCCCCTCACCCCCCAAAAATCAGTCCCATGACTTCTCCGCCACCACCATCACAAAAGGATATTTCTGTTTAAAGTGCAAATGTATAGCGTTCCTCTGTCCTGCAGGATTTCAAGAATAATGAGCTCCTTAACCATGAAGAATATGTGAATACACTCCAGGATGACGGGGAAAGGATGATTGAACTGAAGCACCCAGCTGTGAGCCCAATCCAGGTCAGTACTGAATTTTGGAATTCTTATCCATCCACCTTATTATTTATTTATTGAAAGCTTTTTTACCCCATCGTGTCCATTGGAAAAGACTTTCACTAGAGTGGCCACTGAAGATCAGTAATAAGACAACCATTGACCTCAAGCTTATACACTAAAAGGTACCAGACCAAAGGAAATACATCAGAGGTGGGCCAAAATTGGGCACTCATTCTTAATGACAAAGTTCTTATAACAATCAGTTAGAATATAAACAGTTCCAGCCAAACAGTCCTGGCCTCTCAGCTAAACCGAGTGCTTCCTCCTAGGGCTTTCAATCCACCTAAGATACAGGATTTTGTGTTTAATATTTGCATCCATGCTTCAAAAGTAGTTGAATAATTACCTTCCTCTTGCCAAATACACCAAATTCAAAATCCACAGAACAGTAATACCCTTATTGATGAACCAAATGCACAAAATACATTATGCAGGCTTTCAAAGCTCCATTGGCTTCTTCATCAGGCAAAAGATGTTTTAAAAGCATACAGGAGAAGAAAAGTGATGATGGTAGGGTAAACATTTAGGTGCTGTATCGGTAAAACTTGCCAATTTCCCAAGGAAACTCTAAGAAGAAGGAGCTAATGGACTTACCAGCATAGGTAAAACTCTTTCATTTGGACTACAATTAGCAAGTTTTCCTTATGTTTGTTTTTGCTTTGCGCCATCAAGTCATTTCTGACTTACGGCAACCCTATCACAGGGTTTGCTGAGGCTGAGAGCGTGTGACTTGCCCAAAGTCACCCAGTGGGTTTTTATGGCTGGGCAGGGATTCGAACCCTGGTCTCCAAAGTCATAGTCCAACACTCAAACCACTTCAGCACCTCAAAGTTTCCCCCCCCCCCAGATGTACAGGGACTTATTGAGAAACTCACTGTTTCTCACTGCCTAAGAAAGGCAGAAACTCACTGTTTCTCTGCCTAAGAAAGGGGCAGTTAGCTTTGCACAGGACAGGGACAACTGGGATCTCAAGGGAAGTTACTTTTCTGTTGCTAGTGGAGTTGAAATTTTATTCCTTGTCTTTTATTGACCATTGTCCCTGGCCCCCACATGGCCAAGAAGAGGAATGATCTTTTCTTGCATTGCAATCTCTCCAGAAAAACTGAACTACAACAGAAACATCATTTTATACAAAATGTAGGCCTGTGATTCTACCATCATCACTTTTCTTCTCCTGTATGATTTTTTAAACATCTTTTGCCTGATGAAGGAGCCAGTGGAGCTTCAAAAGCATACATGTTGTATTTTGTGCATTTCAGTTGGCCAATAAATGTATCGCTCTTTTGTGGGTTTTGGATTTTGTTGTATTTTGCTGCATGGTCAACATGGCTACCCCGAATATGTTTCCTTCCTGTTGCCAATGATAGCTGCGTATGAGAAATGGGTTGGCAAATAGTTTTTGGCATTTCAGGAAATTTTGCAGGAAACCATGACAGCTGAAGTGGAATAAGAACCAGTGTCCGTTTATCATGTAAACAGACCCTTGAGGAAGCATCTGCTTTTGAAAATTGTGTTAGGTTGTATGTGCTGGATCTGCTAGGTTCTCCCCAGTCCAATCATAGTGTTCTTTACTGGAGATTAAACTTGCTTATTTTAGCAGGACTCTTATATTCCCATAGGGTAATGTAAGACCCAGAAGGTTTTGTCTTCAAAACTTGACCAAATTGCTTCTTTTGGACTACAAATCCCAGAATCCCCAAGCCAAGGATGGCCATTAGCCATATTAGTTAGGAGATTCTGGGAACCGTCATCCAAAAAAAAAGTAAGTTTCCCATGTTCTGACGTCTGTGCTAAGCATTTATTTATCTTTGTGCTATTTGTATTCCTTAGCTTTTTGCAATAGGTGTAGCTTTATTCGCATCTTAGCTCACAAACATGCACCTTACTCTTTCATTCAGACCTTAGGCTCACTTGCCCTGCATCTTTCTTTTGCAGCCTTAGCCTTTGTGATTGACATTTGCCCTACAGCAAGTTAGGGCAATGGATCATTGTGATCCATGTCCTTGCTGGCTTGTGCACCTGCTGGCCATTTCAGAAGATTCCATTCTAAATTTGTTCTGGCTTTTTCATAGGTACTAGAGTAGGGGTGAGGAAGCTTTTTCATGTGGAGATCTACATTGCCTTGGTTAAAATCTCTTGGGGTTCTGGTTCCAGTGTTGGCCTGGGCCAGATTTGAACATGGGCAGAGCTGTGCATATGTTCTGCAGAGTTTGAAAAGGTTGCTTTTCCTAGAGTTGTAGAAGACATGCTGGTTGGCGGATTCCTGGGAGTGTAGCTATGGGAAGGGGAGACACAAATGAAATTATTGTCCCATCAAATAAGAATTCTGCCTCTCCAATGATTTTTTTTTTCTTCAGTCACCAATTTTCTAGCATTGCAGAGAGTGAGACACTGTAAATTGTTCACACCTAGAACTCTTGTATCTGCTCCTTGGTAACTTTGTGTTGAGTCTTTTCTTTAGATGCCTAAACTGTATTTCTAAATGTTCAACTGAAGTTACTGCAATGCCAGAAATTTGGGGACTGAAATAACATTTCATTTGGTGGGGGGCAATTTCTGTCCTCCCCAGGTACACTCCTGGGGATTCCAAGAGTTGTAGTCCAAAAAGTTACATTTCTAAGCTCCAATCTAAGCTTTTTTAAATGACATTAAAGCCTCCTGGTATCCCCTGGTGTGGCAGACCAGCTGGGCCAACGTTCTGCCTCATAGGTACAAGCAGGACAAATGCCCTGAAAATGTTAAGTTATGGAAGCAAACAGAACTGGCTGAGCAAGTGCCATCTCAGGAGGTTCTATTTTGTGTTTACATTATAAAAAAGTTTTGCACTCTCTGTTCAGCTGAGAATATAATTATGGATCATTTTGGATGGACTCCAGCAGCTCATTTTCCCAAGAAGCTGTAATGTTTTGTAATCTGTAAGTATTTGGGGAATGTGGTGTTGATTAAGAAGAAATTATACCTGTGTCCATATTGGGTTGCAGAAGAAATGTATTTTGAATGTTATTACTTAAAGAAAATACTTTAGATCTGCTGCTGATCCAACCCTCATGGAAGCTGACTTGCTCACTTGAGATAAAACAAAACATATTGTTTTTCCACTCACATATTTTGGAGAGCATGTTGTCTCTGACTTGTAATATGTGCCTTCTGCATTCAGCAATAAGAGTTTTCTTCCACTGTCAGTCTTGGGAGTAAGGAACTGAAGGAACTGAACAAAAAGAGACAAAGCTAGACAGAGAAATAAAAATAACTATTTCTTCTTCACTGCAGGCTCATCAGGAAGCCCTGAAGAGTGAATGGCAGAATTTTCTCAACTTATGCATCTGCCAGGAGAACCATCTGAAAAGTATAGAGAACTATAGGAAGGTAAGTTGTGCTAATGCAGTACAGAGGATTCCTGAGTGTGACATGCAAAGGATTTTTCTCTTTAAAAAAGGGGGCTTAGAATGTAGGAAATCCCATAAAGGCCAAACAAAGGTTGCATGAAGCTTAGTGTTCAGAAGGTGCACCTTCTAGATTGTGTTGATTAGATATGATGACAATGTACTTTCTATTTCTAAAAAAAGGCGTCACTGTAAACACATGTACTGTACTGTACAGCTCAGTCATATAGCAGAAGTAATATTTGAGCTTCATTAAGAAAGCTGCCCTTTCTGGTTTCTTTTTTTCCTTTTGTCTTCAGTTCTATGATGATGCTGATGCCGTGAGCCAGTCTCTAAACAAGCTGAACAGTGACCTTGATACAAAATATAGCCAGATCAACAAAGACAGCCCAGGTTTGATGTCTGACTTAATCCTTCAGCTGGAGGTGAGAATCACATGGAGGAACTGAAAGCCAGTTTTTATAGCTGACTCTGGAGCAACCATGAATTTTCTGAAGCACTGTGGAGATCAAACCCAGATATTTGTTTTAATGATTTAATTTAAATGAAACCCAGTACAGATCCACATTTATTTATTTTCTATTTAGTTATTTATACCCCGCTCTTCAGCCACAAGGCTATCAGAGAGGCTTACAAATTGTTTTATGCAATAGCTATTTACACATCTACACTGCATTAAACAGTTTCCAATGTGTGTTAGCTAATTAGTTAGATTAAATGGCCTTAATCTGCCTCGTTAACTTGGATGGAAAAAAGGGAAGATAAGGGGGAGCAGGAGAGAAGATGAGTGGTTGGAGAAAAACAAATCCTGTGACCAAGTACTATACTAGAATGGTATTGCTTCCCATTTCATAAGAAAAATTACAAAAAAACGTGTTCTGATGAAAATGGCAGATTGAGTGAATGTGTGCAGCAAGCAGCAGAATCTTGCCTGTTGGCTCCAGCCAAAGCGATCATTCCATTCAGCCAATGATCTAAAAAAATTGTACATGACCTTGCCTTTTTCATGGTTGTGCAGAGAAATACTATCTACATACAACTTTTGTACGGGGACAAAAATAGCATTCCCATCTTGCTATCTCCTCTCCCGCCCCCATCCCGGCACAGTAACAAACAGTTTCACTCCTACCTTGTTCGCGCATCTTCCCTCCCCCTCAGCAGCCCAGGATATCCCAGGCCATTCTCGCGAAAGGACAAGCGTGCGGTAAATTCAAAGTTTAAAAGAAAAATACACACACAAGTTATACCAAGCACCTAAACACACTTAAAAAAATACAAGTAACCCAGGGAGGGTAGAAAAAAATGTGTCACTTACCTGGATGTCCCGATCGCACCTGGAAATGTTCTGGCATGGACCGCCCACTGACGCTGGCATTGCGGCATAACGGGGCACCTTTTCACTCGCCCGTCATTCCATGACAGGAATGGAATGGGTGATCTATTCACAGCTTAGCCAGTGAATAAAAAGGAGCACAGGGGGAACGGAAGCAGCATGGGAGCATGATGACTCGAGAACGACATTGTCTGAAAAGAAAGCCCTTTCACAATCTCCTGGCGTCGTTGTCACGCCATGTTTAGCCCATCTGATTATCTCCATAGAAATTATCTCATACTTTCAGATTGGTGAGCACAGTTTATATTTAAATTGATACAGTTCACAGAGGCTGAGACAATAGAGATGACCCCACACACACACATTATTTGGAATGTAGGTACAGGACAAAAGTTACAGTCTCTGTCCCATCAATATTCCCCCAATGAAGGTTCCCCACCCCTTCAGCAACAAAAGGATGACACAGACTATGAGCTGCTATACCATACAGTCCTCCTGCGATAAGCAGCAGCTCACTCAGCTCTCACCCCACTTTTGCTGCTTTCCAGGCATGTGAATACAGGATATTGTAACTCACCTGGCAAACAATAACAGATGACTGGTAGGCTCTGTTTGGCTTAATGTTAGAGAGAAATAGGGGTAAAAAAAAAATAGAATTGACCCAGTAATTTCAGGAGGAACAGTTTGCTGACATGACCACTCCCCCAACTTTGTTTGATTGAATCATTTTGCTGCTTTTTCAGTATGTTTACCCAGCAGTGGGCCCAACTGAACTCAAGATGCATGTATAAGACTGCATAGTGGACACACATGATAATGTCTGCTTTTGCCCCACCTCCTCCCACCCACCTCAAAATAGTATGGGATGCCTTTTAAACCTTTAGTGTACTTTTGAATCAAGTCATTCAAAGTCATACAAAGAGGATTGTGTGTTTGGGGGAAATACACACATAGTGACCTCATATTTATAATGAGCCTGCTTACAACTTCATATTTATAACCACAATTCAAGAAGAATATTGACAAGCTGAAACCTGTCCAGAGGAGGGCAACCAAAAGTGTGGGAGGTTTGGAAGCCATGCCCTATGAGGAGTGGCTTAGGGAGCTGGGTATGTTTAGTCTGGAAAAGAGAAGCTTAAGAGGTAACATGATAGGCATGTTTAAATAATTGAAGAGATGTCATATTGAGGATGGAGCAAGCTTGTTTTCTGCTGCTCCAGAGACTAGGACACAGAGCAATGTACTCAGGACATTATCAGACTAGCCCCTTAAATGCTGGCATAAAGCAAAAAACATTTTATGCCAACAAAAGAACGTTCCCCCCACACACTTACCATTGCCCCGGCAATGAAAAGGAAATGAACAGAGCCCCTTCACTTCCTTGTTTGAAATCCCACAAGACAGAGGACTTTTTCAGATGGGGACTTTTACCCTGTTTCCGCCTCGCTACTCCCACTCCCGTCCCTGCCATGGAATAAATGTAAACTTTTTACACACCTACCTTCTGCTGTGACAGGAACATCCTCCCCCTCCCCACAGATGGCCAGGAGTAAATGCAGCCGTCATAAAGCTGCATTTACTACCAGGAAAGCAAATCCTACCCATTCTCAGGAGAGAACACTTGTGCAGGGAATTTAAAAATAAAAATTAAACAAAACATCAAAATGAAAAACCAAGCCCCAACACAAACTAAAAGAAAAAGAAAAAGTAACCTGAGGAGGGTGGGGGAAGGGTGTCACCTCCTCATGCCAATCTCCACCGGAAGTGTTTGGCACAGACCTCCCCCCATGCCTGGCATCGCGCCAGCATAATGGGAGAGGAATGGGGAGCCTTTCAGACCACCTGTGATTCCGTTACAGAAAGAGAATGGGTGGTCTATTCATGATGTTTCCCCATGAATACTATAACTTGGAAGCAGCACGGGGACAGCAAGGGGCGGGGTCGACATCGTCTGAAAGGGAAACCCTTTCTTGACCCTCTTCCGAGCCTCCAACACTGTATAGAGGCCATCTGAAAAAGTCCTTAGTCGCACAGGGAATTAAAAAATTAAAACAAAAATAAAGCATAAAAGTTTTTAAAAGCACACAGACACAACACTTTAAAAGTCCCAACTAACTCGGGCAGGGTCATAAAAATAGCAAAACCTACTTTGATGTCCCAATCTCACCCAGAAGTGTTCACACCAGACCGGCCATCGCTGCAGTCACAAAAGTTAAATGGCCTGAGGGTTTTAAACGCCAGCAATGCCGGCACTAAAGTGCCACAGGGGATCTATTGATGGCTTCAGCCGTCAATAAAAAGGTATGGGGTTTGGGCAGATTTTAACCACAAAAGGGTGACGTTATCTGATCTGCGCACCCTTTCACAGTTATGTGGCATCGTTATTACACCTTATTTTGTGTGTCTGATAAAGTCCTCAAACTACTGGAAAAGAGATTCCACCTAAACATTAGAAAGAACTTCCTGATGGTAAGAGCTGTTCGGCAGTGGAAAGTACTACCTGGGAGTGTAGTAGAATCTCCTTCTGTGGAGGTTTTTAAACAAAGGCTGGATGGCCATCTGTTGGGAATGCTTTGGTTGTGTATTCCCGCAGGGCAGGGGGTTGGACTGGATGGCCTTTGTGGTTTCTTGAAACTCTGTAACAAGCCTGATCTTTCCAAGGATATTTAGCCCTGCAGCTCTCAAATATAATGAACTGCTGGAGGAACAAGTCACCCACTCTGTACAAACAGTGTGGTTTTCTATAGATGTTCAGCTGCTGTCTACTACAATAGCAGCCCTGAATGAGTGGCAAAGGAGGCAGGCATTTTTTATAGGAACATTTTGAATTTCCCCAGATGCAGAATATATCTCAGAACAATTTTTTTGTGCTGGAGCCACCACTCTGATTTCTCCACCACCAACATCAGCACACACAGAGAATAATTTTCCCTCACCTACAAACATAACCAAAATAAAACATTTGTTTTTGTGGTAAGTGAAATGACTGAAGAATGACCCTATTGATTTCATAGAACCCAGTTAGGTGTGGTGGGCCCTAAGTTATGTTGTTGTTCTGTGCCTTTAAGTCATTTCTGACTTATGGTGACCCTATCACAGATTTTTCTTGGCAAGATTTGTTCAGAAGAGGTTTGCCCTTGCCTTCCTCTGAGGATGAGAGAATGAGATTTGCCCAAAGTCACCCAGTGGGTTTTTATGTCTGTGTGGGAATTCAAACCCTGGTCATAGTCCAACACTCAAACCACTACACTACACCTCAAAGCCATGTTGTTTGCTCAAAGTCTCTATGCCACCCATAATCCCTGACTTCTTCTTCTTATCTAGAATGATGAGAAGACTGTGAAACATGCAGAGAAGAGCATTGCTGAACTGAAAAGGAGGAGTAAGGAGATCAGTCCCTTGAAGCTGCGCAGGGTCCGCCTCCCCCAGCCAGTTACACTGGATACCATTTGTGACTGGGATTTGGGTGATGTAAGGAAATACTCCTGTCAGATATGATGGAAGCTGATCCATTAAAGCTTTATCCTTTTCTCACTTGTCTCTCACCGCAGTTTCTGAAGGCTTACTTATATCCCCGTGTTGCTGCTGCATCTGAGCAAGCAGAAGGGAACGCAACTGAGAAGTACCCAAGTTTGGAAACAGAATGATGTGGTGCCAAAGTACTGCACACACTGGCACTATTCTGCTTTTTGTCCAGATGGTAGCTATGCAACCTGATCTGAGACATAATTGAACTGCCTCCGTCTTCATTGCTTTGTGGATTCTTTGGGGGTTTGCACCATCATCTGTTTCTTCCCACCCACCCATAGCCCTGTCTTAATGTGGAGTGCACCCCCCCCATTGTTCCACTCAGTGTGTGTTTACGTATTGCAAAGCTTTGCTTACTATTGTCAGTATGAAACCTGGACATATTTGTACAATAGCCACAGAACTGCCTCTACATAATGCTTTCTGTGTTCTCACTTTAAATATGGCTGTGTCAGATTTACCACACAGAAAACATTTGAAGGACCATATTCTTCCTTATGAACCAGCCCATGGTTTGAGATCTGCTGGAGAGGCCCTTCTTTCTGTCCCACCACCCTCACAGGGACATCTGGTGTGGACATGGGAGAGGGCCTTCTCAGTAGCTGCCCCCAGGCTCTGGAACTCCCTTCCCAGAGAAGTTAGAATGTCACCCTCTCTACTTTCTTTTCAGATAAGTAAAGCCTTTTCTATTCCGACAGACATTTGATGAGCGACTATATAAGGCCCATCTTACACAATGAGCTGAATATTACTAATTGTTGTGCTAGTGTGTGCATGTGTGTTTTAATGATGTATGTTTTAATCTGGTTTAATTTTTTATTGTTTCGTTTTGTTTTAACTTTTGTCTCTTCTGGATTTTTAATGATGTATTTTTAAATCACTATAAGCCACTTTGAAGCCTGATGTGTGGAAAAGGCAGGATATAATAAATAACAACAACAACAACAACAACAACAACAATACCTCTTAAAAGAAAGCCATTGAATTCCAAGGAACCTTTTAAAAATCTTATCCAAAACTCCTGTGTTGAAGTCAAGGACTTTACAACCAAATATCCCTAAAACAGTGGAACAACCAAGCTAAATTGACGGGAATTACCCCCTCTCAGTTTAAGAGACTGTCTATATGAGGGGGGAATCAGATTTCTCTACAGTAACAGCAATTCACAGCAGCTGCTATTTGTCTTAATGGTGTTTTTTGTTTTGCTATGCAAATGAGCATGCCTGTAAATCAAAATGGCAGCTGCAAGTGAATTACTCACTTTTTCACTTACCTCAATTTGTTACCACTGAACATTTAAAAAAAAAACCTATAGCCAATGTGCGATAGAGTGATGTTTCACCTTAAAAAAAACAACAACACCCTGTTTTATCGCCTTAGCACTCACTCACTAAGGTGAAATCCAACATTGTGTTTCTTGGTGCTTGCCTTGTTAGCAAGCTCTTCCCCTGACGCTCATCCAACCAATCAGGTTTCAGATTCTGCTCATATGGGAAAGAAAATCAATTCGCATTGCTTGTCCCAATGAGCAGGAATGCACATTTCCCACACTGTTTAAAAACAAACAAACAAACAAAAACCTCTGGGAAAAGCTGCAAAGGCTTTTCCCACAGAGTATATGGTGTTTTTTACCCCTCTCCTTCCTAGTATGGTGAAATGATGCGGAATCCCATAACGGCAGGTAGCATTCTCCCCCGATTCTGTGAGGAGTATTTTTGCCATTTAGAGGCCTTTTCCCTACTACTGGTGACAGTAACAAAGTCAAATGCATGGATTTGAAATAAATAAATCTTACATCTTTGGGAGTATGAACAATAATGGACAGAATTGTATGATATCTTAAAAATGTATGGAGTTTGCCTTTCTGGCCAAGGCTGGCTATATCTAGAATCAGCATGAAACTGAAACTTCTTTCCTTCTCCATTCTTCTAGGTGCAGCTTGAGAGGGGTGAGAAATATACTTTGAATGATAACAGCAGCCAGGAGAACTGGGTGGTACAGAATAGCCTCAGAGAGACTAAGTTAGCACCAGCTGTTTGTTTCTCCATCCCGCCCCCAGACCTAGAAGCCATAGACAGAGTGAATAGGTTTGTGCAACCTTTTCTTTCCATCTTCTTTTTCTCCTTGAGCATACAGCTAATAGAAAACAAACCACGAAAATGAAGCAATTCATTTTTTTGCCTACTTTTACTGGATTTCCTCTAGTTGAAGCATGGTTCTAGACATTGTCTCAGACCAAAGTATCTTGTATAAAGCAAGAATGATGGCATTCTTCTTCATAATATGATTATTGGAGGATATGTATATACTGAGAAGATGTATGATCTTGTTCACAGTGAAAGCAGCATGTACAGGCTTGTATACCCAGTTTCTGGGTTCTCATAGGTCTAAATATTTTTAATATGAATTCACAGAGAGAGAGAGAGAGAGAGGGAGGGAGGGAGGGAGGGAGAGGGAGAGTATACATGAAGGCAATCTATTTTCATTATCATAACACCCTCCAAAGTGGGCTTAACACTCATGGAAATGGGTTATGTTAATGTGTGCCCTACAGTAATTGCAGAGAGAAGACAGAATGACACTAGAAGCCTTTCATACCTGCAGTGAGCTCTGACAATGAGATGCTCACATTATTGGGCTGCATACATAATTAATCCCATCACTGTGAACCCATCACCTTAAGGCAGCAGTGTCCTATGTAAGCATAATGGGGAGATATGCAGCAGGCCAGTACCCTTAAGAGATTTATTTGCATGACAGCTATACACTTTCCCTCTAGATCAGTTCTTTCAAAACACACATTATTTGTGTAGCTTGTTGCTCAGAAACAAGGAATTTTAATTAACTTAGGTCTTTCAAGGTCCCTTACAAGTTGTTCTTTATAGGTGTTGCCTCTCCATGACTCCATGAATCTATGACAATTTTCTTATTAGTACTGTTTTCTGGTATTTCCAGGAGACTACATTTAATCCAAAGCAACTGCCTAAAGCCAAATCTGATAATACCACAAGGTGTTGGGAGGGGAGGTGAACAAAAGGTAGATTGCGATCTAGTAGTAAGTTTATGGGTGAACTGCAATAGAGCAGCAAGCCAATTCCAGCTGCTCAACAACAGGAAGTAAAATTGCAAGGAAAAAATTACTTGCCAAGATTACTAGCTTTGTTGTCATGAGTGGACCACTCTGACTCTAGGAACAAGAGAGGGTTAAAAATACTTTTGTGTGGTACCTAAGCAGCATGCTTCCATGTGACTGTGTGTGTTTCAGATAAATGTCCAGTACAAAGCAGCTACCATAGTAGGCCGATTGGCAATTCACAAGATTACCTCATACAGATGTTACTTTAGTGATAATGGAAGCAACCATACAGGAGCAGCACTTTTCCTCCTCAAGTAATGTATACATAAAGCCGAGAACTGGCTTATATACAGTACACTAGGTACCAAGTATGGAGTAGTAAAGCTAATCTGTGTTAATTACCATTTTTGGTAGGAGTGGTAGACAGAAAATTTTATTTATTCTAGATTAAGAAATTAATCTAGAATGAAAGTATCAGTCTCACCAAAACAACTACTTTCTTTCTAAGCATAGTTTATATACACCACAGATGTGGTAGGAAAACCATGTGCTCTGAACAAAGTTGACAATCATCTGTTGTGTTTAGACTGGAAGGTGAGCTGAACACAGTAAAACAGAAGAGAGCTACAGTCCAGAACACACTAAGGAGCAACCAGAAGGGACCTGTTAAAGCAAGCCATCAGGGTATGTTAGCATTTTAGCTGTTTTCTAGCTGGAATTTACAATCTCATTGTAGTGTGACTGGATCATTGAAGTTGCTAATATCCCCAAAAGCCTTCATGGATATCTTAAACATTCTGGGGAAGGCTCAGCTTTTAGAGCTGATGTGAAAGATGGAAGGATACTGTTTATCCATTGCATTTATGTTGATTAGTAAATTAAACTTCATGGGCAAATTTGATTTTATACACAGATTAAAAGTTCTGCTTTCAATATTGAACTTGGATCACAGCAACTCCTGTCAGTCGTCAATATTCCTTGTCATTACAGCTGCAGTCAGAACCTCCACTGTGGTCCAGGATGACTCCCAAGCTGACCAGTTGCTCCATAAACTGGAGAAAATTGATGGTGACTTGGGCCAGATCAAGAAGGAGACTTATAGCCGCCTGAGGACCCCATTGAACCACAGTGACCCTATAGAGGACCTTACTCAACGGATCAGAGACCAGGAAGCAAGTGCTGGGGGACCTCCATTGCTCATTTGACTATGATAGCTTGCTCTCATACTTTGTCCCAAGCTGAGATGTTTATACTCTATGGGAATCAACACCTCTATAAGTGAAAGGACAGAGATTTCTGCTGGTGTTGGTACTAGTAGTCTTGCTATGCTTTTCACAAGGCTAACTTGGATGAACAAATTCACTGACGCTCCTGATAAACAAAGAGAACCAGAGAGAAGTTTTGTTATCAACTCTTAGGGGCTTACCACATGAAGGAAGTGAAGCAGAAGTGAATCCTGAGGGTAGCATATCCCACCTTACCTTATTGGACGACATCAGCATATCTCAGCTGTTCTCCCATTCTGGTCCCATGGGAGACGTTGATAAAGGTGGGTCTTTTTGCTAACAGATTTTTCAAGTTAGAAAAAAGACTCAAGTTTACCACTGTCTCCCACAGGACTGGAACAGGAGAACAGCTGACATACGCTGACAGCGTGCTATAAGGCAAGGCAGGTGGCACTATTATAGGGGTGCACTGCCGCTTCCTTCCCTTGTGTATTTAAGCCCCTTAAAGCTGCTTAGTTAAAACTAATCCCTGTCTTCCCCATACATAACTCACTGAATAGTTTGACAGTGGAATAGACTGCCTTGGGGTCAGGATGCGGGGGAAAGGGTGGATTCTCCTTCTTTTAAGGTCTTTAAACAGAGGTTGAATATGCATCCTCCAAGAGTGCTTTAGATGTGGGCTCCTGCAGGGAAAGGGTTGGATTAGATGTCCCTTGAGGCCCCTTCCAACTGTAAGATTCTATGATTCAATGCCTGCCAAGTCTTCAATAAATTATAGAATGAAACTTGGCTTTCTCTTGTCTGTTGTTGACTACCTTTATCTATTGTGTGTATAAATAGCTAGGATATTTGGCTACTTCTAAAAAGGCTGGAGGACTGAGGAGTTTACCAGACACAACAAAAGCTGCACCTGAAGATCTCTAGAAGAACAGGAAGGGACGACCTTACCAGATGATGATGTCCTCCAGCGTTCCGGGGGCATAGTGCAGGCATCAGTAAGGTGTCCCTATGTATTGGCAGCTTCTCCGCACCAATGGAAAAGGGAAGCCTCGTCCACGGCAGCGCCACGCCCCTGGAACAGCTGAAGGATGCAACATCTGGTAAGGTCTCCCTTTCTATTCTTTTAGCGATCTTCTGATGTGGTTGGGAACGCAATTGTTTGGCACATTCCCCCACATCTGATAATCTCCCAAGAGTCTCACTGTCACAAGAATGTCCTCTAGTCCTGCCAGATGTGGCCATCAGAAGTAAAAAGTGGTGCCACACAAGCTGACAAGCTGTAACCCAAGCAGCTCAGTGGTTTGAAATCCACTGCTGTTGTGTCTCCACCTGAAATCAACATTGATCTCTCAACAGATAACTGTTACATTGAACCTAACTGATTGATTTTAAGAGGAGTATTGCCTTTTTATCAGGAAGCAACAAGGAAACTTCAAGGCATAGGAACAGAGAAAGAGACTGCTCAGAAAGCGTGTGAGACCTATCTTTCACACAAGACCGCGGGCACCACTGCCTCTCAGCTTCCTGTGATGCTCAACAACATCAAGAACAAATTCAGTGATGTTAAGGTGCTCTCAAGGCTCTATGAGGAAAAGTAAGTGACATCAGCAATACCTGCTACCAGAAAATGGAGAATGGGAATGTAATGAGGAGGAAGCATCCTCCCAAACTTCTTGAGTGTTTTGGCTTGAATGATGAAAGAGAACAGCATTTTGCTCTAGTGTGGTGTTGAGAAAAACAGTTCTGAAGTGAAATGTTGCCTTTTGGTTTTACAATGTCTCCCCTGCCACAGAGCTAAAGCAGGCCTGAACCTGGAGAATCAGATAGAGAACACAGATAAGATCATCAGCAACTTTGAAGCTAAATTATCTCATGATGGCACCATACCAGCCTCACCCAATGCACTGCAGGATCGTGCCAATGAACTTCAGGTGAGAGATCTTTGAAGTCCGAAGGACAGACTGGTATAAAGCAAAGTAGAGCTGGGTAATCCAATGTCACCTTTCACACCACAGCAAACATGAGGATATTGATCAGTTTAAAAAAATCCCAGAGAAAACCAGGTCCAGTAGATCAGCAGCTACTTAAAAGCAGATGAGAATCCACCTCTTCATTTAGTCACGCTTTGGTCAGCTAGCTCCCTTTCAAAGATACTCTCATAGGCCAATGGCAATAAAACAAGCAGGATGTAATGAACAGCATAGTGTATGTGGCCATATAGATATCAATATCCATATAGATATAGATATAGATATAGATATAGATATAAAGGTTATACAGTATCTGCCAAGTGGATACATTCCCATTAGGGACAAAAGCTACAAAACAATCCTAACTGCAGGTTTCTGTGGGAAAGATAAGCTTAGCACTAGTATTGCATGCCACTGCTGGAATAATGCCTTAGAGCTTGTCTATACAAGGCAATAAAATGTGGATCACATTTCTTGATCCTAGGCCAAATTTTCCTAACATAGTTAATTCTGCTCTGTTTCCATGCCCAGAGAAGGGCGACTAAAATGGTGAAAGGTCTGGAAACCATGCCTTATGAGGAGAGACTTAGGGAGCTGGATATGTTTAGCCTGAAAAAAAGACGGTTAAGGGGCGATATGATAGCCCTGTTTAAGTATTTGAAGGGTGTCACGTTGAGGATGGAGCAGGCTTGTTTTCTGCTGCTCCAGAGACTGGAACACGGAGCAATGGATGCAAGCTCCAGGAACAGAGATTCCACCTCAACATGAGGAGGAACTTTTTGACAGTCAGAGCTGTTCGGCAGTGGAACACACTCCCTCGGAGTGTGGTAGGGTTTCCTTCCTTGGAGGTCTTTAAACAGAAGCTGGATGGCCATCTGTCAGGGATGCTTTGATTGTGATTTCCTGCGTGGCAGGGGGTTGGACTGGATGGCCCTCGTGGTCTCTTCCAACTCACAGTTCTATGATTCTATGATTCTATTATTGATGCACACTAACACCAATTCAAAGCAGCTTTCATTTGTCTCCACATTTTTTCAAGATCGCAGGCATGTAGAGCCATAAAAATTTGATGTTCAAACAGGCACACCTGCAAATCAAGATGGTGGGTGCGAGCGAGTTACTCGCATTTTTATTGTCACCAGTTGCCACTACTGAACAGTTTTTTAAAAAAAGCAAATCCAAAGTACGGAAGTGTGATCTTCCACTTAAATAAACAAAAAAGGGGGGAGGCTGTGTCATTGCCTCAGCACACAATCACTACAGCAAAAATCCAACATGGAGGTTCTGGGCGCTTGCCTTGCCAGCAAGCTCTGCCCCCTGCTGTGAGGCGGGCCTCCTCTTTCTCTGTGTGCATGCACACCAGCACAGAGTGTTGCACAGATGAAGGGTTTGCCATATTTACAATTAGTTTAGGAGTCCTTCTGCCGAGAACAACTACCCTGATCTCTCTGAGACACACTCTAAGGGTTCCCTAACCTGGAAATCCCTTAGAACTATATCTCTCCTCAGGTATTTTCTCAGCCCGCCGGGAGACTGATTGAATTCTATGTTTAACCAGTAGAGCTACTCACTCTGTTAAAGTATTACCGATCCCCCTTCTCTATCCCCAGAGAAGAGAAAAGATAGCCAGGACCAAAATAAGGCATGTGTAAGGTGTGGCTTAGTAAGGGAAAATAGAAAGGCTTGTTTTTATTTAAGCAAAAACAAGTTTAAGAGGAAAATCGTTTCATGAAGAAAAGGCTATTTCCTCCAGGCTAAAGCTTAAAGTTACAGAGACAGAAAGCAGGCATACATTCAGTCAAGGAAAACAAATAAAAAGTAACCCTGACTCAATCTAACTAAACTGTTCCCTGCACACAGAAAACTACTTACATTACAGGGGCTATGAGGGTTAAATCTGGTGTTCAAGTTGGTTGGGCCACATGCTTTTCCTAAGCCAGGCCCCAGCCATGTGCTCACTCAGAGCATGGTTCTCTGAGGTACTTCCATTCCCTCAGAGCTTTCTGTGTCTCTCTCTGGCCATATTGCCCAGGAAATTATAAAATCTTTTCCAAATTACCATACCCAAATTCTCATTGGCCAGTCTAGTGTCTGGTGATCATTCCCGAATTCTCATTGGCCAGTCCAGTGTCTGGTGATGTGATGTTATGATGATGTTATATCAGGAGATGATCTCTACCTCCCACCTTGGTCTTAACCCTTAACTATTAGTTTACCTGGTCCTGTTGATCAGACAATCACTGTTTGCCGATTCGAAAATGTAGTCATTGCAGAATGATGGGAGTTCCACCACCTTTGCAGGAGGATGGAACTTCCATCAAGACACCTGTGTACATCTGACCAATCATCTTTCCACTCCCTCTCTTATTGGGAACGTGCACCAAAGCTAATCGGTTTTCCCAATGAACAGGAATGCACATTTGCTTCAGAGTTTTTTAAAAAATACAGGAAAAGCTGCAAA
The DNA here is from genome assembly GCA_030847615.1 of Gambelia wislizenii. NCBI lineage: Eukaryota > Metazoa > Chordata > Lepidosauria > Squamata > Crotaphytidae > Gambelia > Gambelia wislizenii. The sequence continues at coordinate 195,108,704 of JAUMIR010000002.1, forward strand.
GGCTTTTCCCATGGAGCATTTTGAGTTTTTGCCCCCACTCCTTCTGAATACAGTGAAATGATGTGGGATCCCATTGGGACAAAAGGTATTCTCCTAAATTTCTATGAGGAGTATTTTCACCATATAGACAAGCCCTTAGTTTTTCCAACAGGCAAAGCATTTACAGTACTACCTACAGCCTGTTTGTAGACTACAGTAGTGGAATTTATAACACAAAAAAATATCCCTCATGCGCCCTCAGCCCTTCCCCCCTCTTTGTCTCCCTTTTTATTTCTTGCTTCTGTGCTTATTCTTTCCTTAAACCTAACCAGAGTTTTCTCCCTCACATTACAGCCAACAGACATCCCCACATGTTCAGTTTAATAAAATCCAGTGAACCATTTATTTGCCCCACACATCCTGTAAGACAAAATATTTTCAAACAGTGTTGATGCCTTTCTATTCATGTCTGCTCAGTTACCATGTAGTATGATTTCTATGTAGGTATAATTCCTCTCTCTATGTAGGTATGATTTCTGGGGAGAGTAGGAGGCTGGGAAAGCAACTGTGTCAAGATTTATTTATTTGTTGAAACAAATTTGCTCTTCTGAATTGAGTGCCTCTTCCCCTCCTAGAAACTGAAGCGAGATTTAGTGAAGCAGGAGGACTGTTTGCTGAAACTAAACCGGAGTCTCAAGGATGCAGAGCATTGCTGCAGTGCTGTGCAGAACAATTTCCAGGAGTACTGCCCAGATCTGCCCAAGCAGAAGAAGGAAGTCCAGCTCCTTAATGACCGATATCATGCTGTTGCTGACCAGCTGGATCACAGGTGGGAAGCCCAACCCTCTCCAGTGTAGACGTAGCTAGGAAAACGAACATCCCCATGAATTCATACCTCGTGAGATGACTTGTTTAATAATAATAATAATAATAAAATTTATTTATATCCCGCCCCTCTGCAAGCAATCGGGGCGGCTTACAATGATAAAATGGTAGACAGTATAAAACAACCCAAAATCCCTCCCTCCCCTTAAAACATTATTAAATTAATGCAAGTTAAAATCAATACAAGTTAAAATCAATATGTATTACCATATGCTAAATATCCTTTTAAGCAGGCAGCATCTGTTAGGAGATCCAAAAGGAACCTCCAGAGGGGGTTCCAGAGGCCGGGGTTAGCTATTCCGGAAAAGCCTGCCCGAAGAGAACCGTCTTGACAGCCTTTTTAAAGCTGTCTAATGATGTCAATAGGCGGATCTCGTCGGGCAGGCCGTTCCACAATTTGGGGGCGACAGCCGAGAAAGCCCTCTGGGAGGTAGTCGCCAGCCTAGGTCTTTGTGACTGCAACAAATTCCTCCCAGAGGACCGGAGAGCGCGGGGAGGATTATAAGGGAGAAGGCGGTCCCTGAGATAGCTTGGGCCCAAGCCATTTAGGGCTTTAAAGGTGATAACCAACACCTTGTACTGGGCCCGGAAGCTGATAGGCAGCCAGTGGAGGGACCTCAGAACCGGAGTAATGTGGTCCCTCCTAGATGTTCCAGAAACTAACCTTGCTGCCATATTTTGTACCAGCTGTAATTTCCGAACTAGGCACAAGGGTAGCCCCATGTAGAGAGCATTACAGAAATCCAGACGTGAGGTTACCAGCGCGTGCACAATGGTCTCAAGATCCCTTACTTCCAAAAAAGGGCGCAGCTGGCGTATCAGCCGAAGCTGATAACAAGCGCTCCTGACTGTCGCATTTACCTGATTTGTCATCAGGAGCGACGAGTCAAGGAGCACCCCTAGGCTGCGAACACAGTCACTGGAGGAGAGTGTGACCCCATCCAGGACTGGAGATTGCAACTCGATTCTTGGTTTCGGGGCCGCTACCGTGAGCACCTCCGTCTTGTCAGGATTCAGTCTCAATCTGTTTTTCCTCATCCAGCCCATTACTGCCCGAAGACATTCATTGAGAGAAGAGATGCCGTCAGAATTCAAGGCCGACGAACGAGATACGGAGAAATAGATCTGAGTGTCATCAGCGTACTGATAACACCCAGCTCCATAACTCCGAATAATCTTACCCAGCGGCTTCATATAGATGTTAAATAACATCGGGGACAGAATAGCACCCTGTGGTACTCCACAGGTGAGCTCCCTTTTACTGGAGCTACTGTCCCCGAGCAGCACTCTCTGGGTCCTGCCTGAGAGGAAGGACCGGAACCACTGCAAAGCAGTGCCTCCGATGCCTAACTCCCCCAGGCGATCCAGAAGAATGCTGTGATCTATCGTATCAAAAGCCGCTGAGAGGTCTAGGAGCACCAACAGGATCACGTTACCCCTGTCAATGCTCAGACGCAGATCGTCGGTCAAAGCAACCATGGCAGTCTCAACCCCAAAGCCTGTCCTGAAGCCAGTTTGAAATGGGTCTAGGTAATCGGTTTCATCCAAGACAGCTTGGAGTTGAAGAGCAACTGCCCTCTCGATCACCTTGCTCAAAAATGGTAATAAAGAGACTGGCCTATAATTATTCATAGCCAGGGGGTCCAGGGAAGGTTTTTTCAAAATAGGCTTAACAGCCGCCTCCTTTAAACATGATGGGATATATCCTTCCCTGAAGGATGCATTGATGATGCTCACCAGGAACTTCCGCAATGCATCCCCTCCCTGGACGGCCAGCCAAGACGGGCAAGGGTCGAGGGGGCAGGTTGTCTTCCTCACACTACCAAGGAGCTTGTCCACGTCATCGGTACTCACAGATTGAAGCTGATCCAGTATAATTACATCGGCAGAGTTGCTGGACACCTCGTCCATTGTTTCTGTTACAATAGTGGCATCTAGGTCGGCTCTTATCTGAGAGATTTTATCTGCAAAGAAGTTATTAAATGCATCACAGCAGGCAGTCGTCGGGTTAAGCAGGGGATTCGGTGCAGGGGTCACCTGCGCCAGCTCCCTCACCACCCTAAACAGCTCTGCTGGACGGGACTCTGCAGACGCAATACGTGCAGAAGAGAAGGATCTTTGCGCTGCACGCACTGCCTCCCGATAGGACCAAAGAAAGTTCCTATGGCGAGTTCTGTCAGATAAGAGTCGAGTCTTCCGCCATCTGCGCTCTAGTCGTTGTCCAAACCGCTTCATTTCCCTAAGCTCAGGTGTATACCATGGCCTACGGTTAGAAGCGGGTTGGCAAGGACGCTTGGGAGCAATCGTGTCGATAGCTCTGGTAAGGTCGGTGTTCCACGTATTAACCAGAGCATCGACAGGATCACCGGCATTTCCAACCATTAAGCCCTCTAAGGCTTTCTGGAAACCCATAGGTTCCATTAGCCTTCGAGGGCGGACCATTTTAATGGGTCCACCACCCCCGGTGGGGCAGATGTAGGCTCTAAGTTCCATCTTGACCAGGAAATGATCCGTCCATGACAAGGCAGAGGTACTGATTACCTCCGCCCACGGATATACCTGATCCGAACTAAAGACCGCATCGAGGGTATGACCTGCACAATGTGTGGGCCCGTTGACCAATTGGGATAGGCCCATGTTTGTCATGGTCTCCATGAACTCCCGAGCCGCACCTGTTAAGCTGATCTCGAGCGGGATGTTGAAGTCCCCCAAAACCAGAAGTCTGGGGGACTCCAGCAGCAGCTCTGAGACCAGCTGTGTCAGCTCGGTTAGGGAGTCTGCTAGACAACGGGGTGGCCGATAGACTAGCAGAATCCCCAAGCTATCCCTGGTCTTCAGGCTTAGGTATATACACTCGAAGTGGGCTGGGTTCCGGATAGGTGTCCTGGTCAAGGTCAGGTGGTTCTTATGGACTAGAGCCACTCCACCCCCCCGCCCACTTCCTCTCACCTGCTCGCTAACAGAGTACCCAGCTGGGAGGGCCTGTGCCCATGTGACAGCACTATCCTCTCCCAGCCAGGTCTCCGTGAAGCAAGCCAGGTCGGCGTCCTCATCCAAGAGAAGGTCCTGGATGATATGAGTCTTATTCCTCACCGACCTGGCATTGCAGAGGAGCAGAGTGAGGTTCTGTGGAATGGTTGGTCTGCTCTCCAAGCCATTCTGGGCAGCAGAGGGAACTGAAGACGGGATAGCTTTCAAACAGCGATCCCGTCTTCTCTTGCAACATTTGTTCGCTCTGTTCCCGCCATATCTCCCATTCCCCAACACTACTCCAATGGCTGCCCCCGCCTCCTTCCCGGCCTCAGGTAAGACGGAAGAGCACTCACTCTCCACCCCCAGCTTGAAGCCACGCTGCTGCTGCTGCTGCTGCTGCCGCCGATGGTCTGGCTGGAGCTGGCTTTCAAGGCACTCAGAGGCCAGGTGTTCCTAGGGAGGAGGGAGAGGGCAAACACTCACTCACTCTCCACCCCCCGCTTGAAGCCACGTTGCTGCTGCTACTGCTGCTGCTGCCGGTGGTCTGGCTGGAGCTGGCTGTCAAGGCACTCAGAGGCCAGGTGTTCCTAGGGAGGAGGGAGAGGGCAAACACTCACTCACTCTCCCCCCCCCATTTGAAGCCAAGTTGCTGCTGCTACTGCTGCTGCTGCCGGTGGTCTGGCTGGAGCTGGCTTTCAAGGCACTCAGAGGCCAGGTGTTCCTAGGGAGGAGGGAGAGGGCAGACACTCACTCACTCTCCACCCCCCACTTGAAGCCAAGTTGCTGCTGCTACTGCTGCTGCTGCCGGTGGTCTGGCTGGAGCTGGCTGTCAAGGCACTCAGAGGCCAGGTGTTCCTAGGGAGGAGGGAGAGGGCAAACACTCACTCACTCTCCACCCCCCACTTGAAGCCAAGTTGCTGCTGCTACTGCTGCTGCTGCCGGTGGTCTGGCTGGAGCTGGCTTTCAAGGCACTCAGAGGCCAGGTGTTCCTAGGGAGGAGGGAGAGGGCAAACACTCACTCACTCTCCACCCCCTGCTTGAAGCCAAGTTGCTGCTGCTACTGCTGCTGCTGCCGGTGGTCTGGCTGGAGCTGGCTTTCAAGGCACTCAGAGGCCAGGTGTTCCTAGGGAGGAGGGAGAGGGCAAACACTCACTCACTCTCCACCCCCCACTTGAAGCCAAGTTGCTGCTGCTACTGCTGCTGCTGCCGGTGGTCTGGCTGGAGCTGGCTTTCAAGGCACTCAGAGGCCAGGTGTTCCTAGGGAGGAGGGAGAGGGCAAACACTCACTCACTCTCCCCCCCCACTTGAAGCCAAGTTGCTGCTGCTACTGCTGCTGCTGCCGGTGGTCTGGCTGGAGCTGGCTTTCAAGGCACTCAGAGGCCAGGTGTTCCTAGGGAGGAGGGAGAGGGCAAACACTCACTCACTCTCCACCCCCTGCTTGAAGCCAAGTTTAAAAAGCCAGATTTGGAATTGTGGGTTTTTCCTTTTCCTCCAAGACCTCGTTGCAACCAACACTTGGAAGCCATCTATGTGGAACCAAGGGAGAATGTGTAGGGCAAAACTAGGAAAAGTTACTTTTGACCATCTTGCTTTTCATATTCAGACAGGGTAAGGAAGGTCTTTGAAATCACCAGACTATGGTTGGCATCCCATTAGTGACCTAGGCATACTATCCAGTAGTTCAGATTTAGCAGAGACAGTCCCAATTAATCCTCTGTTGTCCCACTTTTTCAGCTGTTTTAAAAATGCCCCCGTTTCTCTCTCCTCCTCTCCTTTGGCCTCAGCTTAATTCAGTGGCTACAAACCAAGTTCAAAGTACAAAAGAATTTTTCACTCAATGAACTCAGGGAAGGGGGGAGAGGAGAGGACATGGTGGAACTTCTTTCCAGTAGGCTCAGGGAAAAGCAAACTGCTGCAGCCTCTCCTAGCTTGTGTATTCTCCCTCATTAATAACTTTTGCCATCTCGACCGTACTCTGATGTTGCTTAGCCACACATATCCCAGGTTTCATCTATAAAATGTTGGAGGTGCATATACAGGTGTAACGGAAAGTTATGTCCATATACATCTTTCTTCTTGTGGTTATTGTTATTGCAGATAGAAGGATTCAGCATCTCCATCTGTTCTGAAGGCCTCTCTGAGCCATCTACCTGTTTTTTGGCTGGGCATCCCCTGTCCCCGACAAATACAGCCATTCATTGGCTGGGGGAGAGTGAGGGCAACCAAGCAGGCAGCTGGCTATCTTTCTGCAGCTGCCCACTGAAAGAAAAAGGTATCCTCCTGGATCCCTCAGGAGTCCTCTGGAATTCCAGGAGGGTGACATCATCTTCCTGCCACTGGCTGCTGGAATGAAGCAGGCTACCTGGTTGCCTCCTGCCCCATCTTCCCCTGGCAGCTAAATGGCCATGGAGGGGCAGCAGCTTGAAGACAAGTTAGACTGCTGTGAAGGCAGGCAAGATGTAACTACTCTTGGAGGAATTTCACAATCAGCCTGTGTGATGCAGGATATCGGTCTGCATCTAATTTGAACATGAAACTCAGAAGGAAAAGTGACTTCCTTTGGAGGAATCTTTCCTGTAGCCAGAGGCATCACTAGGGTTGGTGCAGTAACTCATGGTGTCACCCCCATGGACCGTCTCCAGTACTAGACCATCGGACTGAACACTGAAGACATATTATAATTTATACTCTAAATCTAGAGAGCAAAAATAAAAGAACCAAGTTTTAAGACCCTTGTATTGTGTGGGTACTGTATTCCGGAAACGACACTTTGCACAACTTGTTTTGAAAGCAAGCAGGATTATGAAGCCCAAAGAGGAGACTCTAAACTACAATTTCACAGCAATCTGTAATCTGCATGACTTTGACAGTCACTGAAAACGTACATATGGGAGAGGAACAAGAAGGAAGGCTTGTCTGGCTGGACATGGCACCAGGGATATTGTTATAAAAACTAATAAATTTCTGCTGAAACACTGCACAAAAAATTTATAGACAGTCATTTTGATGTCACCTCTTCTAATTGTGTCACCTGGTGTGGTCTGCACTACCACACACACACACACACCTAGTGACACCACTGCCTGCAATGTCTCTTTCTAAGCTCTTTCTAATATTGTCCCCACCTATCCAGAGAGAAGACACTCCGGAACACCAGCCTCACCTACCAACAGTTCCAAAATTCGAATGAGAACCTGATGTTCTGGCTCAACAATCTGCCCAAGTACCAGGTCAAGACCACAGATGGTCCCAGTCAGATCAATTACAAGCTCCAGGCACAGAAGGTGAGAATTATGCTATCTTTAGTCAAAGAGATGGAAGATTGGCAATAACTAGTTAAACCTTACTAGCCATGTGCTAATTGGTCCCTCACCCAAGCAAAACTTAACAAATGAATGTGTTGGTTAACAGATACTCATGCTCAGTTTGGAAATAACTAGTTAAATTTAACTAGTTATACATTAACTCATTCTCCTCCTTCTGACAAAATTTAACATGCTGGCTAAGAGCACTTGTTATCCCTGTGGTGCAATGAATAAACCCTTGTTATTCCTTTCTGGGGGTGGTCTTAAGAGAAAGAAGATGGCTGGAGATTTCTGGAGATGTTAGAAACTAGAGGACCCAATCTGGCCCTTGCCATGAAAAAACATGTGTCACAGCACTTGATCTTTGAAAATCATGTTTCTTGATACTTAGTGGAGATGGAGAGGATTCAGTTATTCAATAGTGTGCTATAATGGTCTGCATATGCTCAGAGGCTTGTAAAAAATATTGTTTTACAAGCTGATCTTCATAGCTAGTAGTTGCTGCCTTTCACTGTTGCAGTGGACTAATGTCATTTAACTAGAATGAACACATCCTTCCTTTTTCACCTTTTTCAATCCAGAAAATAATCCACAATGTTTGAAAGGTGAACTGAGAGCATAGGGGGCATCCACACTAGAGAAATAATGTCATGGTATGCATTCTTTCTAATCGTGCATGAACAGAAAGGACAATTAGCAGAGTTACAGCGGGAAAATGAGGATAGTGGGCCCCAGTTTGCATACTTGGTGTAAAACATGGAGACAGTCAAAATAAGTCCTTTGCAGGCTTTATTTGAAATATCTAAAGCAAACTACTGAAAACAGAGTACATCATGACTGTTATGCAAGCCAAACTACAGAGCTTAAGAAAATCATCCTGCCTCTCTGCCTCTCTGTCTCACAGACTCTCCCTATGTCTAACAGACTCCATCAGTGTCTCAACACAGACTGCAAGACAGCAGATTCAGTGAAACTCAAAACAATAACCATCTCAGACTTTCTCAGCCTATAGCGTGGGAATGAGAGAGATAAGGTTACAAAGCATAGAGCAACAATACCTGGACATTTTCCCAGACAACATGGAAATGACCTCACTGTTGTTTAACCTCTAGCAAACCACAAACGAGGCTTGGCCTGGAGAATTTACCGGCCTAATGAGACAGTAGTCTTTTGCCTAGCTGAAAAATCATCATGGACATAATATGACTTCAATGCCCATTTTCCTTGACAAATAATCCAGGTTGAAACAGGATTATTTGCATGGCTCCTTCCTATGGAATCCTAAGATTTGTAGTTTGGTGAGGCAACAGCATTCTTTGTTAGAGAAGGCTAAAGACCTTGTAAAACTACAAATCCCAGTATTCCATAGGAAGGAGCAATGCATATAATCCAGTTTCAAACTGGACTATTTGTGTCATTTAGATTCCCCCATATGATGCTTAGATAGGAGGTGGGAAGAAAAGAGATGCAGATCAGTGACAACATTTAACTGGTTGTTAGATCCCATGCTTTAGGGCAGACTTCCCCAGCCCGGCAGCTGCCAGATACATTCCACTACAAATCCCATCATATCCTGTCATTTGCAATCCAGTACCTCTAGATAGTGCCAGGTTGGGGAATCCAACTTTAAAAGGACACAAAGGGCACTTTTGAGGAAGCCAATAATAAAATGTACTACTAGGGTTCAAAGACAACAACTCACATGGCATTCTCTGTAAATCCCACAGTTCTGAAAACCAGCAAATTAAGTAACCAATTAACCATTGCAGCTCAACAGATCAAACTAATTCTGCTGTTAATATTAACATCAGTGAATTAATTTCCCTATTTCTAGTGCTCAACATTCACAAATTAATTTTCCAGTTCTGTGTTCCAAGCTTGGCTTCTGTCATGCTGGACTATATGGAACAAAAAAAGGAGTGTATGTGAGGAAAAGACTTGAAATGATGCAGAATGTGAAACAGTGACAGGCAGTTCTAGAACGGTAGGGTTAGTATGCTTATGTGTAAAAGGGCCATCAGGGATCAGAGAGCAAAAACCTCTTTCAGCAGAGATGTTATATGTGAAGTCGAAGGCTTTCATGGCCGGCATCCATAGATTTTCTTTGGGTTTTTTCCGAGCTATAAGGCCGTGTTCTGGAAGAGTTTCTTTCTGAGAAGCTATTCCAGAACACGGCCTCATAGCCCAGAAAAAAACCAAAGAAAATCTAGAGGTGTTATAGTTTTTGTTTATAACACACCTACTCTGGTGCTTTACAAATGGGTAGCAGCAATGAGTAATTATCCAGCAATGAGTTGGGTCGTGTCCTGACGCTCCATTTCTGTTTCCCCTGCAGAGGCTGGCAAATGAAATCCAGAGCAAAGAGTCTGACAAGAATTCTGTGATTAACTTGTCCCAGAATGTGCAGTCTGTCCTTAATGTACGTATGTTGCAGTGTTCTATGCATTTTCTACTTCCACATGGTGAACTATTCTATTGTTCTCTGGTGTGTGGGGGGGTTAAAACAATTAATCCATTCATTTATTTATTTGAAAAAACAGGATTATGAACTTCAGGCAGGAAAATATCGGTCCTCTCTGGACCCCACTTTGACTGCTTCCTCTGCCAAACGCCTCCGGGTGACTCCTCTTCAAGAGAGCATCCAGGCTGAGGTGAGAATTTCAATCAAGTTTATTTATAAAAAAAATTCTACTTCTTCTCATAATCCAACTCCCATGTCTTTGAAAGAGTTTTTAAAATGTCAAAATAGGAACAACTCCTTTAAAAGTGCAAACAGCTTTCGGGGAAGGGGGGAATTAAAATAAAACATTAAGACACCATCACCACCCCGCCCCAAAAAACCATTGAAGCTTCAGGCAGTTAAAAAACAAAAGCTTCAGTTAAATAATCCATTAAACTGATGAAAACAATCTTAAATGGAAAAATGTTCCCTGAAGAAAGAAAAGACAAGTGGTGAGGGATACATTCAGATGTCACATAAGTAGACACAGCTTTTATAATACATTGCCTAAAGGCTAGTTTTTGCAAACAGGCTCTCAGTATCTGCAATGCAAAACCCGCTATGGTTAGACTTTTCTATCGCTCACACAAATCACATTTATTATGGTGTGTCACATGCAAAGAGAAGGAAGGAGCAGAGATTATATGACTTGTAGAATAGTGGCTAGACTGCAATCCTATGCACGCTTGCCTAGGAGTAAGTCCCACTGAACTCAATGGGATTGAATTCTGTCCATAGATGTACATAGGATTGTACTGTCAGGTACAAGTCACCCACTGTATCGGTGGAGCAAATATCCACGGTTTCAGTTATCCATGGCTGAAAAAACAGGGACACGTGCCATAGAGGTGCACTGGAAAATGCCTAGAGGGGTGTCCTCTCTAGGAATCACCAGGTCCTCCAACACAACTCTCTCTGGCTTTTCTTCGCAAACGAAGATTCAGGAAGGACTCATCTCGCGCTTTCTGCAAGTGCACTGATGACTAAAAAGGCCAATCCGAGATAAACAAGTCCGGTTGCAGAAGGCATAGCAGAAGGTCTCCTTGGGTGATGTTTCCAGGTTGTGGTTCTTTCTGCATTGTCGTTTCTCTTCAAGACTTGTTCGGCGTGAGTTCTCAAATAAGGCTGCAGCATTGTGGATAGTGCATCTCCATGCCTCCCGATGTGAGGCCAGGGCAGACCATTGTTGGTGATCAATTTGGCCAAGCCTGAGATGTTGTTTCAGGGAGTCCTTGTATCACTTTTTTGGAGCGCCCCTCTTACGCTGACCCGTGGCGAGTTCACTGTAGAGTACTATTTTTGGGAGGCGATGGTCCTCCATCTTAGAAACGTGCCCTGCCCAGCGCAGCTGTCTTCTCAATATCATGGCCTCAATGCTAGTAATCCCTGCTTGCTCAAGGACAGCAACATTCGTCACATAATCAGTCCAGTGTCTAGGTACGGTTATACCGGAAGTCCTTTATTTTAATAAGGTTTCTGCAGATATGGTAGGTGACCTGTAGGTTAAAGTAAGTAAGTGTTGCTCCCATTGGCAATGTCCCCATATGGTTGTTTAGGAAATTCTGGTAGCCTTGAAATCGAGGGGGAAATTACATATCACAGAAAGAAGTAGCATGTTGTCTCAATATTTTTTTTACTAATTCTCCTTAGGAAAACAATGTGACAAAGCTCTATACAGAGACAGCTGCTGAAAACAAAGAACAGCTCAGCCGGCTGGAATTTGCAAAGAAAATTCTGGAAAAGGTATATGTGATTCAAGTGGAAGGCCTAAATGGAATCACCATAAGTTAGGTATCTCCTGGGAGCAAGGAAGATCTCTTGGTTTCTCTCCTTTTTGTCTGAGACAAAAGCATGTTTTAAAAAGCTGCTTCAAGGTGCAGTGATGCTACCGCACCCTAATTTGTCATCTGAATTTGAATTCAGCAAAGAGTACAAAGATGCCTTTGTTTAAAAAAAAAAAAAGCTGCTAGAGTGTGCTTTATTTTCCTATCATCTTTTGCTTGGCCCTTCACCCTTGTTGGTCAACAATAGCACCCAGATCCTACAATATTCAGTGTAGAAGGTGGTGTCCACAGCTCCCTGTCCCAATTTATTTTACTTATTTGTTTCTTTGTTTAATTTATATTCTGTCTTTCTCCCAACAAGGGAGCCAAGGTGGTTTATGGTTTACAATGTTAACAGATGCAACTACAGATATATACATACAACACACAACTAATAACCTGGTAATACAAATGTTTAAACAAATTAGCTAGAGTGTAAATCACTCATAATTTAGAACAATATAAAATCAACAAATATAAAAAATACAGCACACACACACACACAGTTAAAAACCTTTTGTACAAGTCTCCTCAATTTCATTTTTTGTTACCCATTCACCCTTACAACCCTACATCTTATTCCTCTTAGATTGATACTGCCTGTGTTGGTCATGCTCTTATATACATCCAGCTGCTTCAGATTTTGCCACTAAATCCCACAGTCAACAGCGGCTATCTCCTGAAAACTCTTCTCAGGATGGAGATAGCCCACAGCTATTTGTTGAGAAGATTTCCTAATACTTACAGTAGTTCCACTAAAATCAATGGACTAAAGTTAGTTAAGGCTAACTTGTTCCACTGAGTTAAGTGGATCTACAGCAAGCATACCTAAGTCTGAAACCAATACTGTGCCCTAAAACCAATTGCCAGTCCTAAACAGAGAATACCTATGCATCAATTGTTGAATAGGAATTCAGTTGATTCAATGCATCTAATCGGTGTGGGACTAGTAAATGAATTTAGGGCCATGTGACTATCTCTCCTAACTAGGTAGCTGAATATTTTGATTAGTTTCCCCTGTGTATGGAACCATGATGTTTGTTGATACTCCTATAATGATTTTGCTTATGTGTTCAGAGCTCAGCCAGGTTTGTTATCTCTGTATCACAGACAGAAAGTGGATGGGCTGAGATAGTAGTTGAGACAATTATTGAGACAACATTGGGTCATCTTAGGTAAAGATGACCCAATGAGTTCATCTCTGGACAGAAATTTGATTCATATTTCACAGTTTATTTTCTTAATCCCTACAAGAGCTTGGAAGAATTATGTCTGGACTACATCGGACAGAATTCTGGCTGGCATTCTGATACTGACATATGTATGAACGAGGCAAACTATCCACTATAGTGCAACAGACATATTCTGCTGACAGCAGCAGAAGCAGAGTTGCCCGTACAACAACATTGTGCTTTGTGTTTATGCAGTGTACATTGCACATTGCAATTCTGATTGTGGTTGGGCACTGACGTGTGTTGTGCAATGTTGTTTTTCAGCTTGGGGGTTGTGTAGTGCTGGTGTAGCATATTTCTGCATGCGGATATTTATGCTATGCTGAGGGGTTGTTTGATTGCAGCCTCTGTAAGTCTGAAGTACAAAAATTCAACTTTTTAAAGGTTTTATGCACTCTGTAAAAATTGGCCTCCTTTTGTCTTGTTTTCCTGACATCTTTCTTTCTTTCTTTCTTTCTTTCTTTCTTTCTTTCTTTCTTTCTTTCTGCAGAAGGAAGTAAATGAGGCAGTACAGGTGACATATGAGCAGACCCAACAGTCTCAAAACATGGGCAGGTCACAGAGAGAACCAGAAACCCTGAAATCTCAACTGGAAGAGGAACGGAGCAAGAAGGCCAGGGTTCAGAAGGAACTGGAAGAGCAGAGATGTAAACTTCTGATGCTAAAGACTCAGCGGCCCATTGAAAGGGTGGAAGAGAAAGAAGTGATTGAGTACTACAGAGATCCAGCTCTGGAGAGTGACCTCTCTAAAATATCTCGTCAAATTGAGGGTGAAAAAAATAAAAGAAAGGACCTACTGGCAGATATTGAGATCATGAACAGCAAAGTCCTCCAAATGGAGAACAACAGGAAGACTGTAAAAAGCCAGCTGCTTACTAAAGAAATTACTAAAATAGAGAAAGATCCAAGCCTAGATGCCCAAGCAGCCAGACTCCAAGAGGAAATCAGGCACCTCCATGAGAATTCAAATTCCATCTCCGAACTTGAACGGCTCAGGAAAGAGCTTCATTTGCTAGAGCAGAGGAAGCCAAACATCCGAGAGAAAGTGGTGGTAAAAGAGGTGGTCAAGCTGGAGAAGGACCCAGAAATGCTTAAAGGCATCAGGACATTGCAGATGCAAATTGATGAAGACAGTTTCAAGAGGAAGTCAGTTTTGGATACAATAGGGAAAGTGAAAAGCAGAATTGAAGAGCTTGAAAAGCTGATTGAAACGGCAGAACCGAAAGTCATTGTGAAAGAGGTCAAACAAGTGGAGCAAGATCCAGAGCTTCTAAAAGAGTCTTCCAAGCTTCAGACTCTCATTGATGAGGAAAAGAAGAAGAATGTATTGCTAGCAAGTGATCTGACAGAGCTGCAGAGCACATACAGCACTCTAGAGAAGCAAAAGCCTAAGGTGGAAATTAAGGAAAGAGTCAATGAAATCTTTCGCATTGACCCAGAAACTGAAGAGGAGATAGCACGTTTGAAGAGAGAACTCCAAGAAACTACAAGAAAAAGGACAAGGATTGACCAGGACGTGGAAAAAGTCTTGTCTGAGCTGAAAGTTATTAAGTCACAGACACCTACAGTGGAGTTTAAAGAGGTCATCCAAGAGGTGGTGAAGATGGAGAAAAGCCCAGAGATTCTAAGAGAAATAGACAGGCTGAAGCAACAGTTGAATGACCTTGTGAATACAAATGGCAGGTCCCAAGAACAGCTGATTAGGCTTCAGGGAGAAAGGGATGAGTGGAAGAGGGAAAGATCCAAAGTTGAAACCAAGCTAGTTACCAAGGAGGTTGTCCGATATGAGAATGACCCTCTGTTAGAAAGAGAAGCTGAACGGCTCCGCCAAGAAGTACGTAATGCATCACAAAAGAGAAGAGCAACTGAAGATGCCATCTATGACCTCCAGAATAAGTATATGCTTCTGGAGAGGAGAAAGCCTGAGGAAAAAGTGGTGGTTCAGGAAGTCATTCTTACACAGAGAGACCCAAAACTCAGAGATGAGCATAGCCGGCTCAGCAAGAGCTTAGATGATGAAGTCAGCAACCGCCGACGCCTGGAACGTGAAGTCCAACAGCTTCGGGCAGCTGTGGAAGAGAAGGAGAAACTGCTTAACTTCCAAGATGACAGAAACAAAAGGCTCGCTTTGGAAAAGGAAATGCGGCAAATCACCCTGAGGATAAAGGAAATTGAGGAAAGCCCCACCCCAGTTCAAGAAAAAATAATCACAGAAGAAGTGGTCAAGCTAGAGAAAGATCCAGTTCTTGAGCAGTCCAGTACTAACCTGCGAATTGATCTTGATAATGAGAAGGCTCAAGTGTTGAGCCTGCAGAGGGAGTGCAAGAACGTTCAAGCCCAAATTGATGTTTTGCAGAAAACAAAGTCCCAGGAAAAAACAATCTACAAGGAAGTAATTAGAGTAGAAAAGGACAGAGTACTAGAAAATGAGCGAGCGCGTCTCTGGGATCTGCTAAGCAGGGAGCGAACTGCCCGGCAAAATGCAGAAGAAGATATTAGGCGTCTCAAGGAAAAAATTGAGAGAGCAGAAGGCATGAAGAAGACATGGTCCAGAGAAGAAGCTGAACTTCAGAAAGCTCAGACTGTGGCAATGCAAGAAAAAGCTAATCTTGAGGATGAATTAAGGGAACTGGAAAGGCAGCAGCAACAGAAAATCCTTTTCCTTAGAGAGCAGTCCAAGCTCCTGAGCCAAAGGACGGAGAATGATCGACAAAAGAAGATGCAACTTGTTCAAGAACTTTCTCACCTTGAATCGGACATACTTAGAGAGAAGGACCAGATTTATGAAAAAGAGAGGAATATCCGAGAACTCCAATCCAGAGTAAATAAGGAAGAACTGAACAATGAGACCCAAATGAGAGAAACAAATCTCTCCACCAAGATCTCTATTCTGGACCCAGAGACGGGCAAGGATGTATCACCTTACGAGGCCTACAAGAGAGGCATGATAGATAGGGATCAGTATATCCAGCTGCAAGAATTAGAATGTGATTGGGAGGAAATCACAACCCTGGGACCCAAGGGGGATATTTCTGTCCTCCTTGACAAAAAGAGTGGAAAACAGTACTCCATTGATGATGCCCTGCGGTTTAGAAGGATTACAAAAGAAGAATACCAGCTCTATAAGGAAGGCAGAATCCCCATTTCTGAGTTTGCTCTGCTGGTAGCAGGAGAAACCAAGCAGAACTCATCTCTCTCTATTGGCTCAATCATCTCCAAGTCTCCAGTTGCATCACCATCCTTCCAACAAAAGCAGAGTTTCTTCCCTCCTGGCCCACCAATGACTTTCTGTGATGATACTTTCCCCATTGCTGGAGTGTATGACACCACCTCTGACAATAAGTACAACATCAAGTCTGCACTTAGCAAGAAGCTGGTGGACCCAATGACAGCTCAAAAGCTTCTGGAGGCCCAAGCTGCTACTGGAGGCATTGTTGATCTTATCTCACGGGACCGCTACTCTGTCCACAAAGCCATTGACAGAAGACTGATTGACAATACATACATGCAGAGGTTGTTGAATGCTCAGAAGGCTTTCACAGGGATTGAAGATCCTGTCACCAAAAGAAGGCTGTCTGTAGGAGAGGCAGTCCAGAAAGGGTGGATTACAAAGGAAAATGCCTTTCCTTATTTGCAAGTCCAGCACCTGACTGGAGGACTAATAGATCCCAAGAAAACTGGCCGTATCCTCCTGTCAGATGCTGTCCAGACAGGCATGCTTAGCAGTGATCTGGCCATGATGCTGCAAGACGAATCCAACTATGAAAAGGATCTTGTTGACCCTATCACCAAAGAAAAAATTAATTATAAGGAAGCTATGGCTCGCTGCCAGAAAGATCCTCTAAGTGGGCTCCTTCTCCTCCCAGCCAACTCTGATGGATACCAGTCATATCAATCAGCAAACCGTTCACCCGTTTTGCCTCGCTTCAGGCACTGAAAACAGCACCAGGGTCTTCAGGTGATCTAAATTTGTGCTTCACATGTTGGAGAACAGCTCTACTGTTCCCTTTCCTTTGACCATGCTAGCTTGGACTGAAGGGAACTGCATCCCCAAACATCTGGAGGGTATAAGGTTGGGGAAGGCTGCTTCAGAGCCTCAGTAGAGCTCACATACCCTGTCAGCAGATGAACAGAATGCCTGGCAGTTATGACAGGCTGTATGCTATTCTGGATAGCTAATCTTATTAGTTCATTATACCAAGGCAGCAATGTGTCTTAAAAGATGTATTTCTGATGGTAAAAGGGTTCTAATGCAGGAATAAATGTATACTGTAGGGCAATAAAGGAGATTTTTAAATTGAACAAATAGCTTGGGAAAGTGTGCCTCCTCACAAGTTTGAAAGGATGTGCATCAAGGTGCTTTGAATTAAGATTGTTGTCATGCATGCAATAAAAAAGTTAAGATTTAAAAGATTATTATTATCTTTAAAAATGGGGGCACTTCCCCTCACTGTGCTGTATGTCCACATCAGGATACCAAACACGACTCAGAGTTGAGTAAACCTGAAGGGGTCTGACTTAAGTGAAGAGACCCAAAAAATGCACACTACAAAACCACAGAGAAAGCAACAGTGCCAGTAGTTAAGTGGATATTCAGAGTCACAGCATACACAGAAGCAGAAATCTCTTGGCCTCCCCAAAGAAGGACTGTGGGCAGTAAAAGGCTTTATAAGGCAAGCAAGGCTGCTATGCAAGAAAGACAAAATATTTCACACCCTCTGCAATAATGAGCCTTATTTTTAAATGACAACAAGATGCCTTAGGATATTTTGCAGTACAGGACACATTCAAAATAAGGATAATCAGACTGAAATCGCATCACGTACATGAGATGATCCCAACACAGCCCCTGCTGTCAATGATGTTTTTGAACCATCATGTCTTACTTTGATATCCAGCTTTAATTTAGTACAGACAGAAACATGTACAATAACAACAGTTAACAATAAAAACCACCTGAAACATCAATAGCAATTTCAAAAAATATATATTCTATGACTAGACAGTGGTTTGGATCCAGGAATGAAAGAGCTTCTCTATTTGCAAAAACAATTTGATACAGCAGAAGATGATGGTGACAGAAGGGGAATGTGTTTCTACTGTTTTTTCCCTAAAACTTCCATGAGCCACCTCCCATGACGCTTCCAGAGCTGATTTTTCAGGGGCTCCATGGAAAGAAGGGAATACAAAAAAAATGCTTTTCCACCAGTAGATCGAACACCCCAGGGATAAAACTTTGTTTGCAGGCTTTCTTGATGCAACTCAAGATCAGCAGATAGAGTTTGTCAAGCATTTATTCTTTTATGTCCTGCAATATTGAAGTCATACAGCTCTTGGCACACTGATAATCACAGACTTTCAAATTTCCAGGAAATTACAGTAAAAGCCCCCAAAGCCCAATGTCTAAGATCAAGTATCCCCATCCTAAATCCCCACGTTCTTCTTATCCTGTCTTAAGGTACAAGGGTTCCTTGGTAAGATGATGAAGGATATAGAAAGTATGATGAAGAGACAGTATAATGAGGATACAGAAAGAAATGGAAATGTACCCTATTAGGGGATCTATGATGTCTAATTGTCCTTCCCTATATGATTATCTTGAGCATGGTTACTTGCTAATAACACTGTGAACAAAATAACAAAATATTTCTTAACAAAATATTAAGAAATGAAAGAATCAAACATCAAGGTAGGCTTGTGGAGTTGTTTTTAAAGTTGTGCCTACACAAACTAAATTATTATAACTAATTTCGCTGCAAAACAATATATGATCCACAGCAAATATTACATAATATGTGGTTGCAGGAGTTGAACTTAGTTAAACTTTTGCCCCATTCCATCACTTCTTCATATACTATGAACACTAAATTTGCTGCCTCATTTAAAGAACATGCAAGTGTCATTTTAAGAAGCTTAAGAATAGTGAAATTTTACATTAACATAATATTAACTGCAGCCAAAGACTTGAGGGCATGTAAACCAGGTTGAACAGGTTCCATCTTCTTTAGTCACTCCACAACTGCCTCCTCTCATGGGCCATATCTCTGTACCACATACTGCTCTTTGGCATCCCGTGGTGTCTGCCGGAAATACTGGTGGTTCAAAGCAGCTTTGGCTGAGATGCGCCTGTTGGGATCATACATTAGTAGTTGCTGAAATTAAAAACAGAACAAACATGAACCAATGGGTCATAATCTTCAAGGGCCAAAGCATTTATGCCAACACACTTTTGCTGAAAACTGGACATTATTCAAGCAAGCCTGAATTAATAAGTTTCGGAGAACAGCAATTACTGATGACAGGAAAGCACTGATTCTAGTCATCATTAAGATATATCTTATGAATTACTCCTCTGAGAGTACAATTAATAGGAATTAGAAATACTGTCCCATAGAGATTACATATGACTGATATTAGAAGAACTGTATTTTAATCTTATAGTCGGTTCATAGGCTAATTACATGGAAGTATGTGCCACTTCATTTGAATGGGACTAGTAAGCATGCATAGGATTTCATCCTTCATTTAAATCTGAGCAGCCATTGGCCAGCTACTGTTCTGAAACCTGGGGGATTTTTTTTTTTTACAGAGTAGCAAATAACAGTGGAGATTTATAGCATATACTGTATCCACTTAAGATGTGAGACTGAGTCTCAGGTTTCAGTGTAGGACGACAACCTTGACACAATATACCAATCCCATGTCCTTTGTTTCTACTCACAGACAGTAAGTCTCGTCCATTTCGGTCCAAGTTTGGAATTACCACCTTCATGTCTTTTCTTGGCCATCTTGGGAAATTCCCTTTATAGTCAGGAAGCTGAGTCACACCTGGCCACAACGATTCGGTAGGTGTACCAAGAGTGCGGAAAATCCGGAAGAGCTGGTCAATTTCTGAGTCCCCAGGAAACAAGGCTTTTCTGGTCACCTGGAACAAAACAAAACAAAAAAGGATGTTTTTTAAAACCTAGCTCACCAGAACTATGATCCACTTTAATCTTTCACTTCCTTTGACAACATAAGAGTCCTGCACAACCAGACCAAAGGTCTCTCCAGTCCAGCATCCTGCTTCACTTTGTACAGTGGCCAAGCAGATGCTTTTGAGACGTGTACAGGCAGGATATGAGGGCAACAGACCTGTCTTGTTTTATTCCTAAAGAACTGGTATTGATAGCCACGGTGCCTCTGATCTTGGCAGTGATATACTATCTTCATGACAACTAGCTATTGACAAGTGTTGCCTCCATGAGTTTGTCTAATCCACCTTTCAATCCATGTATAGGTCAAATCTTTAGTCCCTGTGATTAACATTTGCAATGGAATTTCTTCAGGGATATGTACTTCATTACTTAGATTTGCAAATTAAAACCTTCCAGTGATCAATCACAAAACAAAGCAGTCGGAATGCAAGATGACTGAGGAGAAACACATGCAATTACAAACAAATGTGTTTAATTATTTAAGGACAATCATTTCATCAGCTTTAGATACACACAAAACACACGCCAAGGACGTTTCAGCACAATTTGATGGGCTATGTCCATTTTTTTTTTTGAGAAAGTGAGCTCAATAGTTTAACTAGATTCTTTATGAAGAAGTACTTTTGTCTGTACTATATCTCCCACCATTCAGCTTTCCAAAGAGAAGGAACACTGGGAAAGTGCATGTTTTAATTTTTACATATTGGCCACTTGATGTTGAAGGATAAAAATGCACTGTACTGTACTCAGGCATGCAAAGTCAAAAGAGTGTTTGAGCTTAGGGGAAGTCGCCTTGAGTCCCTATATTGGAAGAAAGGCAGGATGATGATGATGATGAGTAGCAGTAGTAGTAGTTCCCACTGTTTCTGCTTGTAGATGCCTGCTGTATCATTTGACTGCAGGTCAAGCGATATAGCAGGCATCTACAACAGAAATCCCTTAGATTTCTATACCCAATAGAGTCACTGCAGAAAAATCCCCATTAAAGCATCACAAAGGTGTGGGCTTCACTGCCAAGGACATTTCTCCACAAATTTTGGCTAGTTACACATTTTCCTCTCTGTGGCTGCCACTCTATCTTCTCTTTTTCCATTTGTTCTTTCATTCTGAAAACCCATTTTTGTTCTCTCATTCTGCCTATCTCTTTCTGCTTGCCCATCCGGCTGTCAAGGAGGGACACACTGCCAGAGGTCTGATCACTTGCAGAGATTTCCTATGCCTGAAAGATGCCCACCTTAAAATGCATCAATTTCTTCAATTTTTTTGCTTAGCATTATATGTGGGGAAATAATGGCCTAGTTTTAAGCACAGACATGGGGTAAGCATGGCTGAAGGGAGAAGCTAAAGTTACAAACTTTGCTATTTTGCCTGGATGCCCTTTACTCTAGGGCTTTAATGTCATCTCCACTTGCAATCCCATTATACATCAGTACCCTCTAGTGGCTGCTGCCACCATGCATTTCTTCTATCACCAGTAAACATAAGAGAGACTGATCAAAACAAAGTGAAGGAACCAGATTCATGCACCTGAGCAGAGTTAGGAGAGTTTCAGACAACACTGTTATAGTGTTACTATTCCACTTTATTTGCTATGGCTGCCTCCTCTTGAATCCTGGGATTTGCAGTTTAGGGAGGGGCATTTGCAACTCTCAGCCAGAGAGCTCTTAGGCCTCACTAAACTACAAACCCCAGAATTCCACAGGAGGAAGCCAGAGCAGTTAAAGTGGAATAGTAACACTATAACAGTGTAGTCTGAAAATCTCCTTAGTCAGATATTCAGAGGATTAAGCTAAAATTGCAGGCTGCACTGAGCATCAGGACTTTTAAGATCCTCAACTTTATCTGACCTGCCAAGGCCCCAGGTGATTTCCCCAATAACAATCCCTGTAGGTCAGACACTGACAGTAATAGTGGGTCAGAGGAGGGCGCAAGGGCCTCACTGTGTATTTCCTTTTATTTATTTAAAAGATTTATCTACTCCTTTCAGCAAATATTCTGTGGCGGTCTCCAAAATCAAGACAAAATACATTTAAAAAATTATAGCAACATGTTAAAAAGAAAAAGAACAAGAAAGAAAAGAACAAAGACTTTAGATTTCCTCTTCTATATAAAAGCTGCATTCTTTAAAAAAAATAACTGAAGAACATTACCATTTCAGCGAATATGCAGCCAATGCTCCAAATATCTACAGCAGTAGAGTAGTATTTACAACCCAGTAAAATTTCAGGAGCTCGATACCATAAAGTTACAACCTAGAAGAAACCACATCGGAAGCTGAGTCCCACTTATGGGTTGTTACAAATGAAATACATAAAACTTTAAAATTGTTAGGGTTGCACCATGAAGTTCCAAATCCAAAACTCAGGCTTAAACCCCACAATACATTAAACACATAACATGCAACCGTTCTGTTTACTCAAGAGTAACTGAACCTGGCTCTAATCCAGATGGAGATGAGTGTGCATGGGGAGGTGAGCCTTACATCTCCCACATCAGTGTTTTGTTTAAACTGCCACACACACATACACACACACACACACACACACTGGGGTTTAAAAAGAAAAAAAAGTTAGTGCCAATGATCCCTGGTTTTGTTAAAACACCACATGGAAGCCCTACATTTTTAAATGAAAAATATATAGAAGGAAGACATAAACCTCCCCCATCCCTGCTGGTTATGAGCCAGATCAGGGTCACTCAGGCTTATTCCTGAGGAAACAAAAAAAGAAAGGATTCTTAGCAGTATTCTACAGGTTTAATGTAGGATGTTGTTTGATCATCGAAGAGAACAATTTAGTTAGTATGGATGGTGAGGTATGTGAGAGCGTGAGAGGATGTGAGTAAGAAGATGAGATGGAAAAAACAGCAAAGATGGAAGATTAATGAAGGGGATGACTAAGAGAAGATGTGACATTTTATGGTTATTATATGAAAGTATGCAAGTTGGAAGGACTGGCAAGCTGTTCCATTATTATATAAATGTATCAGAAATGCAAGATTTGTAGAATGTTGGGATGAATGTGTGTATAAGTGATATTTTGATTTTGTTAATAAAAGTATAATTTTTTAAAAAGACCCATTTATTGCCATACTAGTCTACTATAAACTAATAATCATAATCATAGCCTTAATCAAGACTAGCAGAGATAAGAGCAAGAGCTGATTTCTGCTGAAGTAGTATCTTGGCTGCCAAATCTTATGTGCCAATTAATAGGTTACTCTTGAAGGTTCCACAGGTACAAGCATAGCTTCTATTCTAAAACATGCCATTCTGCTTCCAACCGGCCGCCAAATAGCATATTAACTCTCTCAGCGGCTCTTTTCCTCCTACTCTTTCATTAACAGATAAGACTGCCAGATCTATAACTTGAGCCCTCTTTCCCAGTACCTTTAACCTTTGCACAGATATGAAACTGTTACCAGTTTCTCCCTTTACTGCACCATGGTGATGTTGACCTCAAATAAAATTATAAGCCTTCTCAGTTATTAACCTGGCAACATTATTGCAGGCAGGCAGGCAGACAGACAGACATTACCTCATGGGTGTAAGTACGCAGTGGAACACCAAAGGCTCTAGCAAGGCCAAAATCAGCTAATTTGATGGCTCCTGTTTCATTTATAAGTAAGTTTTGGGGCTTCAGGTCTCTGTGGATGACTCTATGGGAATGACAGAAGCTCACACCTTGTAGTAGCTGATAAAGATAGCTCTATGGAGAAAAGTTTCAAAGATTAGGCTAGGAAAGGTTGACATATCATTCCCCAAAACAAAATGCAGGAACAAGTACCCTTTGGTTGTAGAGGAAATGAGTTCCATCTGAAATGTTTGCCATGCCCCTGAGAATATGGGTAAGGCCAAACAAAAGTTTCCCACATTAATTTTTAGGTATTCTAAGGACAAGGATTTCTTTGTCCTTGACAAGTGTACAACAGGAAGAAATTCTACAGCCTAATAATTGGCTTTCTTTGTGTGTATATTTGCCTTCAAGTCACCTGTTGACTTCTAGCAACTCCATAAATTTCATAGGGTTTTCTTAGGCAAGGAATACTCAGAGGTGGTTTTCCAAGTTCCTTCCTCTGAAATATAGCCTACAGTGCCTGCTATTCATTGGTGGTCTCGCATCCAAGTACTAAGCAGAGCTGACCTTGCTTAGCTTCCAAGATCAGATGGGATCTGATCTTTCCTTCATTTTGCCTAAATCTTTGGTTGTCACACTTTTTAAAAAAACACTGGGGACCTGTTAGATATCTGGAAAGAAGGATAGTCTAAAGGAGCAGTCTAATTTGAGAAGTAGTCAGATCACTCTTGCTTGTGGGACAGCTCTGCTGATGGAATCTGCACTGTGAGATGGGAAAACAAGATAATGTGCCAAATGGACATTTTTCCTCTTGTGAAAGTTTGTGTGTTTGCATAATTTTGTACCTGGATCAAACTCATAGGCAATTCCCCTGCACGGGATGAATCCATGTATTTTTTAAGATCCTGATTCAGGTATTCAAAGACTAAATAAAGTTTCTTCTGACTATGTACCACATCAAGAAGCCTGCAATAAAAATTAAATGCATTTACTGAATGTCTGAATTTGTAAAATCCCATATTGTCACTGTTGCACATATGACAACATTACCATTTACCTTATTTTTGTACAGTGTTGTATAGTAATTGCTAGTTAGATTGCTGGACCGAGGAAATCCAGCTTTAAATTCCACTCATCCATGAAAGTGAATCCTTGAAGGGTCACTGAGTGACCTTCAGCCAGGCACACTCTCTCAGCCCAAATTACCTCACAGAGCTGTCTGAGGATAAAATGAGGGAGAGAATCTTGAAGACTATCCTGTTATTACATTTTTATAATAATGTAATAAAATGTAAATAAATGAACAAAAATGTAATAAATGATAAAAATGTAATCAATGAACAAGCAATTGCGTTAAAGGTGTTGTTTGGATATTTGGATAGTGTTCTGGTAACCATCAAACATTAGCAGTTAAGGAAAGTTAGCCTCACCACTGGCTGTAATAAAGCTAATTAAATAGAAATTATAATGGTCAGCATGCTGCATGAGCTACTTAGTTAAATATACATAAATTAAACATCCTTAACTTAGCAACCTCTCCTGACCCGATTCCCGCAATCTTGATGGAAACATCATTCAACTGAGCTCCAATTGGTAGCAGAATGGATCTCCTTCTCCCCATGCAGCTGACGTCTAGTAAAGTAGTTTGAGGGAGAGTTATGATCATGGTAATAGTGTCACAATCATGACTAAAAGGTTTACCACACTCCAAAGAAGAGCGGCAGGGGAGCAGCAATGTTCCATCTTCCATGCTGCTTTACCACATGATGTTGTCGTTCTTTTGCTCTGGTCCCATGGTGACAGAGGTAAAACCGCATCTTTTTGCAAACCAGAAAAACTCATTAGCAAAAAGATGCAGTTTTACCTTGGTCCTCCATGGGACCAGAACCAAAAAACACTGGAAGAACAACGACATCATGCGTTGTAAGGCAGCTGTGTTGCCGCTTTTCTTTGGAGTGTGGTAAGGCTCTAAGTGGAGATCATGAATACAAAACAGTTTCCTGGATTTACTCATCCATAACTGTTTCATATTCACGATTGCTGTTTAGTCACAATTTTGACACTAGTGCCATGATCATAACTCTCCCTCCAACCTACTTTACTGGGCATCAGCTGGATAGGGAGAAGGAAGTCCAATCTCCTGGAGGTCAGAGCATGGCTGAACTACATTTCCATCAGATTGGGAGAAGGGGATTGGGCCAAGAGAGGTTACTTAGTTAAGTGTACTTAACTAAATAACCTGATACAGGATTCTGGCCAATGTCTTTATCCGTTTGTTGTTGCTGTGTGCCTTCAAGTCATTTCTGACTGTCGATGACTCTAAAGCAAACCTATCACAGGGTTTTCTTGGCAGAATTTATTCAGAGGGGGTTTGCCATTGCCTTCTTCTGATGATGAGATAGTGTGACTTACCCAAGGTTACCCAGTGTGTTTCCATGGCTGACTGAGGATTCAGATCCTGGTCTCCTTAGTGTACCAGTCCAACACTCAAATCACTACACCACACTAGCTCTCTGTCTTTATATGTAGTGCTATTTAAATAAAATATAAACTGCATCTGTATCGAGGTAGCCTGTTTAATTTTGATTTGTTTTTCATTCTTTCCTGCTCTTTATACATGTGCAGAACATATTCACAAATAAAAGCATAGGTGCAAAAAGCAACAATGAAGAAGAAATCAAAATTATCTGTCTTAAAGTATGCATGGTGGTATGTTATCCAGAACAGGAAACTGTACATCTACTTACCATTAAGTTTACTCATAAGTTGCACAGATTTGCCTCTAAAAAACAGAAAACTGGTGCATCTCAAGAAGTGACACTAAACTGGGAAGGAGCAGTTCTGTCTTCTTGGGAGAGAAAGCTGAAGCAACCCATTAACCAATTGCTCTCTTATCAAGGGCTTTGCTTAATGTCTCAAGAAAACAAGAAGAGGATTGTACCCTGAATCCAGAAACAGCCATCTTATAATGTTTGCATGAAACAATGCAATACAGGTTTTAGTGAAGGTCACCTGACATACACACACACATATCTATATCTTAGTGCAGTTAAGTTCAGATGCTCTTCTTACCTGACTATGTTTGGATGTTTCAGTTCTTTCAGCAGAGAGATTTCTCTGATTGCTGTACTGGGAACTCCTTCAGTCTCCCTGTGGAGAAAGAGATTCTGACATCAAGCAATCCAGTGTTTCCTAAAGAATGCTTTATGGGGCATAATTATACTCCACTGTCATTTACTATTTCCCTTCATGTTTCTTTTCTGTGGAATTCTTTTAGGGCTTATCATAATCAAACAAAGAACTATAAATAGAGAAATTCCAGAGATACAAGGTAAACATTCAATCAATGCCATCTGTACCTTCTCTCCCCCTGCCTCCACCAGTGAACTATTAAATGAATGATGTGAAGGAATGAAGCTACCAATCAATCCAGCTGCTTTTTGGAATCAGGACTATGTAAGAACTTTGCAGTAATGTCATCTGAGTATTAAGTAGTAAAAGTAGCCAATGAGGTCTTTGGGGGTACAAAGAGTTGTTATACAGCGAAGACAGGATACTGGAGAGTAGCAGCTGATGGAGTTTCATGGAAACTTTCATAACTTATTGGAACAATATTGTAGTTGTGTGCCTTCAAGTTGTTTCTGACTTATTTCTCATGTTCAGATTTTTAATCATCTAATCATTGCATTACCTCAGATGCCTATCCTATTGTGGAAACCATGCTGCAAAGTAAAAATTCTGTTACAGGTCAGTTAAATTTCTGTGTGTATTCTCTTAGAGAACTAATTAGTAATTGATAAGCAAACTAATCAATTACTTTTTTTTCATATATGACATGATCCCCAAAGAACCTTTCCTGTGAATATGTTCACCATTCATCCCAAATGGAATGTACTTGGGCCATCAGAAAACATAATGCTCACTAAGGTTAAAAGTGTCTAGATGTGATAGGAGACTGTGCAGAACCCTATGTTTAGTGGCTTGCATTTCGTGCAAGGAAGCAAGATATGAAAGAGTTGAGCTTTTCCTGTTATATTATCTTTCCCATCAAAGATATCCCCTGGCTGCTATTTGCCCTGACAGGGGAAAAAACAAACAAAGAGATACCATTTACAAAAAACATTAAAGAAAGAAGGACACATTTACTCACAGGTTATCACATCTACTTTGGCCTTAAACTAGTCTTCATTTCTTAATTGCTTGCAATTCTACTATTAAAGATATTTTATATTAGTAGCGGAACTCTGTTAGGAACATAATCTGGTGAGAAAAACACACTACCTATTGTTTTCCAAAATATGTTGCTGCCAAGACCTGTATGTTTTTCTTTATTCAGTACAGAAATGCCGTTTTGACATACAGTATTAGCAGATTCAAGGGCAATTTTGTGAATGAGAAGTATGGAGACCAGATACTTACGAATCTAAACGGATCTTTTTCAGAGCAACTAACTGGCCTGTCTGCTTGTTTCTGGCCTTATATACTACTCCATATGTGCCTTCCCCAATCTTCTCCACCTTTTGGAACACATCTTGGAAATTGTCCATTCTTTGCCTTCTTACTTCCTCCTATAACATATAATCAAATTATTAGCAAAAGTCCTATTTTGTCATTTAAGTGCATCATATAGTTGCATGCCAACATTCTTTCCACCATCATGTGCTTAATAAATAGTGGCCCTTCTACCCTGTTTTACATAAATATTACATAAATCCCTCCTTCCAAAGCAGAAGCATAAATCCCTTTTATTTAAAAAACTGGTTGTTCTCACTTCTTATTCTATTTATTGTTTCAGTACAATTAACACAGTTTTATCACTCAGAACACAGTATCCCTCTCATCCACACATTATGGCTACATTCCTTCCTTCAAGAAGAATAATGTTTTAGTCTCATGATAAATCTGTGAAGGTGAGCCTAAAAACAGTGACCTGCCTAGGACTACGGATAGGATTTCGCAGCCAAGCAGGGATGTGATCCCAGGTTTCCCACTACAAAACCTTCAGCAAAACACCACACTGGCTCTCCAGCTTCTTTATTGGCCTTTTTATTTGCAAATTCTTCATTTGGGAAGAAAAGCCAGAGAGAGAGAGAGAGAGAAGCACTGATTTCATACTAAGAGCATGTAAGAAGTGCACAAGGAGGACATGTTTTTTTTCCTCCTTGCATAACACTAGAACTTGAGGTCAACAATAACATAATTAGCAATACATTCAGGACAGGAAAAAGAAAGTTCTTTACACAATGCATAATTATATGAGTGGCTTCCTGGTCACAAGATGTGGGGCTGGCAGCCTGGGGTAAAAGATTGAGAGGGCTATTGACTTCATGACCTGCTTGTTAGCTTTGAAGAGGCATCTCCTGTGAGAAAGAAAGTGGATTATGGACTTTGTTTTTAATCCTAGCAGGTGGCATGACAAAAGAAATGAGGATGTGTTGGTACAACTAGGTAATTTTAGGGCCTGGGGGCCTCTTTTAGATTACCATTCTACATTACTTCACTTATGTGGTACACCACTAGTACTGTATTTCTCTCCTTGACACTAACATCGACACTACTGCCCTTTCATGTTTTACAACTTCTTCCACATTCCTAATAGGTTTGAGCAAAAAAACCAAACCAAACTTCTTGCCAATCCTGATTTTTAAAAAGAAATATTCATGAACAGCATACCACCACCACCACTACAGGAATAAAACAGAGCTTGCTTATGCAGTTCTGATTCTAAAAACATTTACTTGAGAATAAATCCCTTTGGGTTGTAGGAAAGGATATGATAATCTCAAGGTAAAAATAATAAAATAAGCATCTGTAATGTGTACGTGTGTGCTCGTGTGCACCTGCCTTTAAGTTGCCTGTTGACTTATGGCGACTCTATTAATTTCATGGGTTTTTTTTAGGCAAGGAATAATCAGAGGTAGTTTTGCCAGTTCCTTCCTCTGAAATATAACCTTCAGCATCTGGTATTTGTTGGTGGTCTCCCATCTAAGTACTAACGCTGCTTAGCTTGGAAGATCAAATGGGATCTGGTGCCTTTAGGGTATTTAGACCACGGTTATCTGTAACAAGTATTGTCTTAAAAAAAAAAATAAGGACGTTGTGGTGAAGCAATACTAGCCCTGCTGGACCCTGACAAACCCATACCCAGCTCAGGGTCTGACACCAAGCCTCTAAATCAGCTGCAGCTCTTTGGACACTTGTGGAGGGTTTGGAGTTGTAAGCTTTGACCTTGAGGTCCAGCCCTCACTGCACCACTGTGGGAATGCTACCTCAAATTTTAATTTTTATTTGTATATTTGTGCAACTTCTATGCTGCCTTTCTCCCAAAGTGGGACACAAGGCAGCTCACAAACAATTAAAATCACAATTAAAAGCAATTTAAAACCATTGAAACACATGTAATAAAAAACAGATAAAAACAATGTTAAAACCGCTCAAAGCTTTCATAAATAGGGTTTGTGTACAATTGTGTGTTTATTTGATAAATGATGCAATTGGAGGTATAGAGATGGGATCTTCTGAATGACAGCCATTTCTTCTGAAGCATGCCGGGCTTTTCCAAAGAGAAGGCAAACTACAAATGTTATCTAATTTGAGAGGGCTTCAGGCCCAGACCTTGAGACAGCCACTGAGATACAGAACACCAGCACCAAACTATCCCGTTTCCCAAATGAACTACAGGTCTAAGGGCAATTTTTAAGGGTAAAAATATAGCTCTCTGCTCTTCACAGACTTCCCACCTGCTGAATTAGTTTCCCATTCGTCTCCATGACTTCTTCCTTGCTGTACTACAGAGTTACCAAGGGGTCAAAATTCACCTCATACAAGCAGGCTTTTCCACCACTAGAGGGAGACCGTAAAATGTACATTACGACCATCTGGTGTAGTATAAATAATACAGGACAATACATTTTATTTTCACTCTTTACCTTTCGACTTCAGTACCTTAAATGTTTGCATCCCTCTGAAGCAGGGGATTGAGGGAGGTAATTTCTGCAAGATAGACTCTGGTATTTTGGAAATCACATCCCTCTATGCCTAAAATAGTTTAACAGCTATAAACATTAGTATGCAAAAATAAGGTGTATGAAAGCTGTCATTTAAAATTAGAAGTGGGTGATGTATGCCACAGAATTGGAGGGGGGGATCTAAATTTTAGTGGGGGCATTTATGCTCTGCTTTCTAACACTATAGTGAATGTCTTGACCATGGTAAATAATAATATAACACTATTCTGAACTTCCAATGTAAGGCAGGGAAGAAATGTGAATTCTTCATATCCCTTCAATACATTTATGAGAAGGTAAGAATGTACATCCAATCTGCAGCTAATACCTGCAAATACAGATGGATTCTTCATATCCCTTAAATACATTTATGAGAATGTAAGAATGCAGATCTAATCTGCAGATAGTACCTGCAAATACAGGTATACCTCAGTTAATGAAGTAGATGCATCCCTGAACATTACTTCTTCAACAGAAAATTTGGTACCAGCAGCAGAAATAACATGGAAAGAATAAGGATAGATTTCCATATCATAAAAAAGAAAAACCATTCAACATGTTTCAGCAAACTCTTTATTAAAACTAATAATTACATGCTGGAAATTAAACAGCCAGGTCAGGTAAGCTTTACATAAGTGAAATTTACCTGGGGCTCGCTGGTGAGGGAGGCTTATCTGCTTTTTTCCCTCTTTATTTTGCTGCTCACACATGGTCAGTAAGGGATTCTGGAGGCAGCTGCTGTTTACCTTGCCTGCTGTAAGCAGGCATACACAACAACAGTTGGATAGGCTAGAGAGAATTCACTCTTTCCCAGCTCAAGCTTTGTTCATTGCATTGTTTGCTGCAAACACACTGCTGAGACCTGAACGTGAAAGTTTGTTTCTCCAGTCCTCCTCCACCATTCTCCCAATGTTGATGCTGCTTTTAAAAAATGCTTTAAAATCCTTTTTTAAAAGCTTCCAGCAAAACAGAGGGTAAGGAGAAAAGTGAATGCTGGGTGAACATAAAAAGACTTTGTCAAAAAGACTTTGTCAAAGAGTTTCACTGTCAGAGGCTGTCAGTCAAGGCTGTACACACACACTTAGAGAAGGTAATCACAAAACTGATAAGGATGGGGTAGAGAAGAGGGAAGGTGCCATTAGTTGGATGGCACGTAAGAGTGTGTTGAATTAATCTGGATTAACCCTTGAAAAGTTTTATGACAACTCTTTTCCAGCATCACATTTCAAGTGAGTTGATTTTTCTTCCTGGCAGCTTTCCTTACTATCCCAGCTCTCACAGCCATGCACAGAAAACACTCTAAAATTATGTAAGATCTTGGCCATCATGTGTGATCCTTATATGTGATATCAGTGTGGACACTGTGCTAAGGGTCTGCTGTTATCAAGGTTGCCCTCTGCCAGTTTCAGCTGGGGACACAGGGAGGTCACCTACCTGGATAGGGATAATCTAACTTTGGTGGTCTACATTCTGGTCACATCCAGTTCAGATTTCTTCTACGTGTGACAATGCCAATGAAGATAAGAAAAGGAAGTTACATAGTTCAGAAAGCAGTAGCTAAACCAATTACTGAGACCGCAAGCCTGAATATATAACACACTAGCCCAGCTGCACTGGCTAGTGATGCATTTTGGGGCCCAGTTCAGAGGGAGTTTTAAACAGTTATGGCTTCTTGTTGTTGTTGTTAACTGCCTTCAACTCATGGCAACCCCATGAATGAGACATCTCCAAGACCCTCTGTCCTCAGGTCCTGCAGGCTCAGGGCCATGGCCTCCTTGATTGAGTCTATCCATCTGGTATGTGGCCTTCCTCTCTTTGTACCACCCTCAACCTTTCCTAGCATTATTGTCTTTTCTAATGTGTCATGCCTTCTCATGATGTGTCCAAAGTACAACTACAGCAGTCTCAATTTAGTCATTTTGGCTTCCATGGAGAGTGCAGGTGTGGTTTGGTCTAGGACCCATTTATTGGTCTTTTTAGCAGTCCACAATTTCCACAGAACTCTTCTCCAGCACCACATCTTAAATTAGTTGTTTCTATCAGCTTTTTTCACTGTCCAGCTCTCACATCCATATATGGTGATGGGAAATATGATGGCTTGGACGATTATCTTGTTTAGTTTTCATACCTGCCCTTCCCAGTCCTAGTCATCTTCTGATTTCTTAACTGCAATCTCCGTTCTGATCAATGATTGATCCAAAGTATGAGAAATTTTAACTATTTCAATTTCCTCAATCCTAGGGTTCCACAAGATAATTGAGATTGGGGGGAAAAAACCTTTTTTTGAGCTGTAGATGTGATAATTTTTAGGCAGGGATCCCTTGAGCCCTAAAAATTGTTTCAAGGGTTCCACCAGAGTAAAAAAGGTTGAGAAAGGCTGTCATAGAATGACTTGTTAAATGCAACTATTGGTTAATATTGTTGGCTTTCAGTAGACCACTTTTTGGCATAGATATTTTGAGGTGAACTATACAACATAGTATAGCTGGAACACCCTCTCTTTTCAAGGTAGGATGAGTCACATCATGTAAACAACATTATGATACAAGGAGATACAGGTTGACCCCCTTATCTACGGATTTTGTATCCATGGTTTCACTTATCCACATCTGAAAAAATATATTCTCTCTACGCATTTCTAGGTCCTCCAATGTGATTCTATGGTCAAGTTCTGGTGTTTGTCTCATTGAAAATAATAGGGCCCCCTATTATCCACAGTTTCAGATATCCACATATCCCCTGCAGATATGGGGGGTCAACCTGTAGCTTAAAGCAGTAGTTGTCAATCTAGTACTGGCATGCTGCTACACAGCCATACTTCACATGGTAGCAATGCAGCCTAGGACTTGAATGAAAGTGCCCATCCTGAGTGGAGGACTACAATGCTTAAAGTCTGAAAAGACAAGCAAGGGACCATCAGCAATTGCTTTGTGGTTCGGTCACACAGGGCAACCAAGAGAGATTTGGGCACTGGAGAGAAAAATGTCAAGCATGGTACCCCAAGTCTTCACCAGCAGCAGATTTGCACCATAATTTCGAGTTGTCTGTGGGTGACCATGGACCAGCTGGCCTGTAAGTGGCTGTGGGCTGAGTGGAAAGGGGGATTCTGGCTATGCATGAAAGGAAAGGATCTGAGGAAAGGGTTCTTTTCCTCTCCCCCTCTCTCCCTGATTTCCTGCAGGCTGAAGAGACTCTGGAGAAATGCTATTGGGGGGGGTGTCCACTGCTCACAGTGTTCCCAGTAGTAAGGCATGCAAGGGAATGCTAGGTGGTCATTAGTGTGGTGGGTGAGGTGGAATGGGGAAGAGCCCCAGTAGAGTTGCCAGAGTGGAAACTACTCCTGTACCTTTACTGGCTGCAACGAACAGAGAATTTTAACAGCTGTTACTTGTCGCATAACCAGGTAACAAGCAACTTCTGTTGAAATTCCCTCTTTGATGCAACCATTAAAGGTACAGGAGCCCTCTCCAGTTTTCAGTCTGGCAACCCTAATCTCCAGCACCTAGAATAGCATGGAGCTTCGTCAACTAGAGGATGTTCTTCTTCTCCCATGGTAAGGCCACTTCACTTGGTAGCTATGGGAGCAACTCTGAGAAGTCTGACCTCCTGGCAGACCAGCCATATTTATTTACATGGAAATTCAATTTTTTATATAACATTTTTCTTTAAAATTCACCAATTTTACAATGGATGTCAAAGTCAATCAATAAATATTGACACTACTGAAAAAGACAATAACATATGTAACATAGTCAGGCCCAGTTCCAGACTGCCAAGCCCTGGTAATTTGTACTAACTCCTCCCCTCTCGTTGGCCCTGGTGTCACAAAGCAAAAGAAAGGAGGAAAAGGTTATTTCAACCATGCCAAAGTTTATTACTATTTTTAAAAAACCACAATATTTGATAGGTAGGTCATGGAGGCTAAAGGCTGTTTTCATGATTTCAAAATATGGTGCATTAACAAACATTTAATTCTAAACACCTGTGTGGATCTAGAATCAATGATTCTGCAATATTTATCAACTTCTGCAGCAGAGATCTGCATCAGCTCCTTGCGTTTTATATTATTTAAATACCTTTCTAAACATAAAGGTGGCTTACAAACATCCTAATGTAATACAGGCATCAGTTCTATGGCAGTGGAAGAGATATGCATTCTCTGAATGCAATAGTAAAAATATAAACATTAACAGTAAGAGCCCTTTCAAAATAACTAGTCTCAAGCCTAAA
Source organism: Gambelia wislizenii (assembly GCA_030847615.1). Lineage (NCBI taxonomy): Eukaryota > Metazoa > Chordata > Lepidosauria > Squamata > Crotaphytidae > Gambelia > Gambelia wislizenii. The sequence continues at coordinate 195,143,190 of JAUMIR010000002.1, forward strand.
TGAAAATTACAGTTTCACAAAGGTATTACAAAGTGGTACAGTACACAGGAAACAGAGAAACAAAAACAGCTGATAAGCCAGCTATGCATCCAGTATAGAAAGAAGTTTGTTCCATAGCAAGTCCATCTTAAAACATAAGTTTAGGAAGTGTTTTCTTCCTGATTCTTTACTCTCTCCTGGAAATATTTTCTCTGTTCCTCAATGGCCTTTTCCAACAACTGAAGGTTTGTTCCTTCCACACATGTAAATACCCGGGCCTTGACAACCACCTCCTCACCTGTAAATATAAGAATTCAATTCATCAGAATGATGGTGACTTTTTAGAAGATCTGCTAAAGTTCTGCCACATTCAATCACGCAAAGCCTTGACCAAAGTTAACAGCCCAATCCAAATGTTCAGTATGTTGCCAAATGCACTGAATCCTGTATGCCACTGGAACTTTACAGCAACACTTTACACCAACACTAGGATGTGTGTATAAGGTGCATATTCAAAATAGTTCCTGCTCAAAATAAGAAATACAGTAGGCATGTTGTGATCATTGTGTTGTGACAGATCTGAAATAAGCTATTTTCCTCAGGCCAATCAACAGAAATCTTGGGAACAGTAGTACATGTATATTTGTTATAGAACCATGGCTCAAATACATTGATTCAGTGGAAGAAGAATCCACTTTCTATTACTTCCATATATATGCACACCATAACAGTGCTAGGAAGAATGTATATGGAATGGTTCCTGCTAATAATAATTTGGAAGACTTTTCTGGTTCTCCACCAGCTTCCCTAACTACACACTATATCATTGTGAAACGTTCAGAGCAGGGAGTAGAAGATGCCCAGGGTCTCTCACAGTTATCTCAATGTTAAAAAGTAAATTGTAATGAAGGAATCTGAGGCTAAATTAGAACTGTGTAAGCTCTGTTCCCCCACCATCACCCCCAACTTTGGTTCACTCACAATTGGCAATAGTTTGATATCAATTTGGCTCTGAGCGGGACAACTGTAATATATGACAGCTATACCTCTGAGGACAACTGTAATATATGACAGCTATACCCCTTTTCCTGCTTTTACTAAAGTGAGTGATGGCTCAATTAGTGACAAAGTGACAGACATCACAACTAAAAAACAAAACCCATCTTCCAGTAATGATGGGTATGTTAGATCTGGATTTTGTAATTTCATTACCATTTTAAAATGTTTTTCATTTAAATCAAATTATTGGTTGTTGCTTTTAAAATAAATTTGTTCTGAAACACATATTTTGTATTCTGTAGCAGTGCTACTAAAATCATAGAATCATAGAATCATAGAATCATAGAATTGCAGAGTTGGAAGAGACCACGAGGGCCATCCAGTCCAACCCCCTGCCACGCAGGAAATCACAATCAAAGCATCCCCGACAGATGGCCATCCAGCCTCTGTTTAAAGACCTCCAAGGAAGGAGACCCCACCACGCTCCGAGGGAGTGCGTTCCACTGCCGAACAGCTCTGACTGTCAAAAAGTTCCTCCTCATGTTGAGGTGGAATCTCTGTTCCTGGAGCTTGCACCCATTGCTCCGTGTTCCAGTCTCTGGAGCAGCAGAAAACAAGCCTGCTCCATCCTCAGCGTGACATCCCTTCAAATACTTAAACAGGGCTATCATATCGCCTCTAAACCGTCTTTTTTCCAGGCTAAACATACCCAGCTCCCTAAGTCTCTCCTCATAAGGCATTGTTTCCAGACCTTTCACCATTTTAGTTGCCCTTCTCTGGACACGCTCCAATTTGTCAATATCCTTTCTGAATTGTGGTGCCCAGAACTGGACACAGTATTCTAAGTGAGGTCTGACCAAGGCAGAATAGAGTGGCACTATTACTTCCCTTGATCTAGACACTATACTTCTATTGATACAGCCCAAAATTGCATTGGCCTTTTTAGCTGCCGCATCACACTGTTGGCTCATGTTCAACTTGTGGTCTACTAGGACTCCTAGATCCCTTTCGCACATAGTCTCATTCAGCCAGGTCTCTCCCATCCTATATTTATGCATTTCATTTTTCCGCCCTAAATGCAGTACTTTACATTTCTCCGTATTGAATTTCATTTTGTTAGCTTTGGCCCAGCTCTCCAGTCTATCCAGGTCATTCTGAATTTTGATCCTGTCCTCTAGGGTATTAGCTACTCCTCCCAATTTGGTATCGTCTGCAAATTTGATAAGTATGCCCCTAATTCCCTCATCTAAGTCATTGATAAAGATGTTGAATAGCACTGGGCCCAGGACAGAACCCTGTGGCACCCCACTGGTCACATCTTTCCAAGACGAAGAGGAGCCACTGCTGAGCACCCTTTGGGTTCGGCCGGTCAACCAATTACAAATCCATTGAACAGTTAACTTGTCTAGCCCACATTCTACAAGCTTGTTTGCAAGAATGTCATGGGGAACCTTGTCAAAGGCCTTACTGAAATCAAGGTATGCAATGTCCACAGCATTCCCTTAATCTACCAAGCTGGTAACTTTATCAAAAAAAGAGATCAGATTAGTCTGGCATGACTTGTTTCTCTGAAACCCATGCTGACTTTTTGTGATTATGGCATTGCCTTCTAAATGTTCACAGACTCTCTGTTTAATGATCTGTTCTAGAATCTTCCCTGGTATTGATGTCAGACTAACTGGACGATAGTTGTTGGGATCCTCTTTTTTCCCCTTTTTGAATCACCTATTTTGAGTATGCCAGAATTACTATAAATTTAATGAGTTGTTGCCAAGAAGTCTGAAATGTCAGTGTATCGAGCTCTACTTAGAGGCAATGGTAATTCAAATTACTGATGAACAGATTTCTGGGATGTTAAATTGACCAGATGAGCATGGTACAACAAAATCCAAAATCCACAAAAGAGTGGATTTAGCCACCCAAACTGCATAAAAAACATCATGCATTTTCAAATGGAAATGTGGAACCATTGGCTTCTTCATCAAGCAAAAGATGTTTAAACTCATACAGATGAGCATGGACCTGTCATATACAGTGCCTATCAGATTAGAAAAGTCTTGGAGAAAGATCATGGTACCACAATCGTTCTTATTTTATTTTTTTCTAGAATTACAAGAGAAACCAACAGGATACTGGAAAGAGAACACTAAATATCTTGCTCCAATCCAAGAGCCCTCCAAATTTTTTGGATTACAATTTTCATAATCAGTTACCATTGGCCATGCTGCATGGAACTGATGGAAGCAAATGGAGATCTAAAGGTTCCTCATCCCTTCCGTAATTATTGGAGAACTTAAGTTTCTTTTACAAAATTTGACACTTCTTGTAGACTTCCTGGTGAGTATCTAGGCCCATAAAGCAAATTTTGAGAACCTATTGACACTGAAGATGCTGTTGTGACTACTCCCATAATCCAATGATTAACCAAGTTGGCTGGAGCTAATGGAAGTTGATGTCTGGAGGGTCACAGATTTCCCACCTCAATCTAAAATCTCTGCCAAGGAGGATCAGAAGTCAATTTTTAAAAAAGCCAGTCACCACCAGTCTGAGCTTCTTGCGCATAAGGTAGCCTAAGGTTTTTTAGGCATATCAGTTTTGAGAGGGCTCCAAACCAGATGCTGTCATGGACATCCAGCAGTGCCACTGTAAAAAGCAGACACCCACTTCCAGCATAGGCTGGAACCTTTGACAAATAAAAGCTATTGGGACTGCATGTGCTACACAAATGCATCTGAATGACTCCCCCTTCCAATATACCATTGAGATGCATCTTCAGCAGCTGGGAATATGAATGGGTGGCATTCATCTGTTCTTCTTTATCCACAGGCAAAACTTCTACCCACTACTTGATCCACAGGCAAGCCTTCTGTACACTACTACCACTATAGTGTTCACCTGCATTCCAAATTCTAAGACAAGGTAATGAAACTTCTGGCACACATATGCTGTCAGCCTGTAGTTTCTATTTTCGTTTGTGTTTTCTTACTTAAGGAATCTGGGATCCAAATATTCAGTTTGATTTTGTTGGAGTAAAGTTAGTGGGACTCAGAACATACCCAATCCATTACATGGTGTTGTGGAGCTAACTCAACTAGACAATACTATTTATCCCTAAGTGACAGACTCAAAGGAAAGAAAATAACAATAGTACTAACAGGATAGTGAAGTTAAACATATCCTTCCAGGAAAGGGCTGCATCCAAAGTATCAGGTTCACAATTCCCAAAGCATCAATTTTACTGCCTATACCAGTGATTCTCAATCTTTGGTCCTCCAGATATTTTGAATTTCAGTTCCCAGAATCCCTGACCCAGGTGGACCATTGGCCAAGATGAAGTCCAAAAAAACTAGAAGAGCAAAGTTTGAAAACCACTGGTCAAGATTATTCCTGGTTCCATGGAATGAGCAAGCATGTAGATGTACTTACCTTCTCCATATTCAGTTTCCCCCAGTACCAGATAAAGAGATCCAAGGTGGGCTTGAAATGGTTCCACAAACTTGGTACAAACCCGGATATAGTGCTGAGCAGAAGTATGCTGAGCTGTTATAGTGGCTTGAGAAGTGATCATATCATATGAGTGTAGCCTGAAGGACAAAAATAGAATAGGCCTTGTTCATGATGATGGTGGTTATGGTATACAATAACTTTCAGAATGCTTTAAAAAACAGAAATGAACTCTTACAGAATTTTGTTACTTATTAAAATCAGAAATGAGAACTGTGTAGCCCTCTAGATGTTTTAGACTGCAAATCCTATCATACCTCACCGCTGGTTACATTGGCTACAGCTGCTGGGAGTTAAGTCCAAGAACTCTTGAAAGGTAACATGATTTCCTTGCTTGATTTAAATGTATTTTAACTGCTTTGTGATAGACTGAAGAGTGAGCCAAGGTTTAAACATACTTTCTCTCTCCCACTCTATACACACACACACACACATATCAGAAACAAACACAATATTTGAACAATCTGCTCTGGACATAAAAGCTATTTGTAGGCTCAATTAAACTCAGCACTGAAAAAGCCCATCATAGTTCCACCTAAACGTAACTACTCTATAGGCTAAGCAAAAGGTCATTGGAAGCAAATTCTATAGTGGTCCCCTGGGAAAATCGGAAAGATTCAACGGGTAGACCAAAAGCAACAAAAATGTTAATATAGGAACAGTACTGACCTGCCAAATGTTCTTAATGTCTTTCCTTCTGGGACTGAAGTAGAATTTATTTCCCAAGGAAAATGATAAGTTCCAGCTGCTGGAAGCATGACATTCAACTGTTCTTAAGGGCAGAGCCTATAAAAGTTGAAGCAAACATTTAAAACGATCTTTCAGTTTTCATAGGCTTCAAACTATATCAATGCCAGCTCCTTGTAATAAGATCCCATTGCTGTTCTCTATACAAAGGTGGATGTTAGTTTCAAGAGTATTTATTCACCACCCTCGATTCACTCCTAATAGCCTACTCTTTACTCTGCTTCCAGTATAGTCAGACACCACATATCTGTGGAACTAATGTTTGCAGTTTCAGTTATCTGTGGGACACAAAATAGGGAGACATACCATAAAGTTGCACTGGAAAATGCCTAGAGAAGTGTCCTCTCTAGGCATCTTCTAGGTTCTCCAACTCTATTGCATGTTTTTCCCCAGAAGTCCTTTATTTTAATAGGGTTTGCTGTTATCTGTGGTTTCCAGTACCTGCAGTAAGTCTGAGATATCCCGCAGATATAGGGGTCCAACTATATTTTCATCACTTTAACTACTCCACAAAAGATTTTTCTGGTGTGCCATATATATTCATTTACATTTCTATCCAGTCACATTATAGGATACAGTCATTAAAACAGCTTGAACAATTTTAGAACCACAGTATTTAAACATATTAAAACATTTCAACAGTATTAAAACCCATAGACCAACAAACCAAGAAGCAGTTATAGTTACTGAACCCCAAAAGCCTGTGTGTACAACAAGTTTAATTTGCACTGAAACGAAGCCTACATTGTCACCAATTGCTCTTCCATGGGGAGGATGAAACACCATGAGTCTATAAGTGTAATTAGCTTTTGTTACTATATTATAGATCTTTTAAAATATATTTAAGGCTTGAATAAGTTTATAATACAACAGGGACAGATTATCAATCCTTATTCATCCAGATCTCTCCAACACTGCCTTTCCTCACTCTTCCTGGTAACTCAAAATAATATCCCTAACTAGGATTAACTCTACAACATACAGTTCCTTCACACTTATACAGAGATATACCTCAGTTAATGAAGCAGATGTGTTCCTAGGCATGACTTCTTTAACAGAAAATCGGTACGCCAGGAAGAAATAGCCATTTTAAAAAAGAGAGTGAGCAACTCAACATGTTTCAGCAAACTTTTTATTTAAAACTAACAATATACATGTGTGAAATAAAACAACCAGGTCAGGCAAGCCTTGCAGCAGTAAAGAAAAACATTTTGACCCTTCCAGAAATCACTTGAAGGTGTCTTCCAAAATGCACGCAGAGATAATGTATAAACTGTATATTAGAGCAGCAGTGGACTTTTCTTTGTACCACCTTCTACTAGACACTTTCCGCCAACTTGGACCATAAGTAACTGGTACAGGTTATGGTTTCGATAGAAGGCCTTGGTGGCCAGATACATCTTGTAGAGCTGAAAGTCTCTGCTTACACCACACATACAATGTTGGGCTGTGGATCTTGTTGACTTTGCTATAGGAGAATAGATAGTGTTTAGTAGGAGCAAAGTGAGCCATTAGCATTTAAATTTGGATGATGCTGAAAGGAAAAGTTTCATTACTTCTTGCCAGATGAGGGGTAATGATTGGAGAGGACCACAGAAGATCAAGGGAATAGCCCCATTCTGTTCTGCAGTGCTCCACACCTAACCTGGGACATATGTACTGTTCTGGGCACCACGGTTTAAGAAGGATAACAACAAGCTGGAACATGTCTAGAGGATGGATAGTAAACCAAGCCCTGTGGGGAAGGTTATAGGAGCTAGGTATGCTTAAACCGAAGAAGAAAAGTGGTATAATGACCATCTTTAAATGTATGAAGGGCTGTCATGTAGAAGATGGAGTGAGTTTGTTTTCTGCTGCTCCAGAGGATAGGACCCAAGTTGCAAGAAAGGAGACTCTGACTAAATGAAGGAAGGTATCCCTGACAATAAGAGCTGTTCAGCAGTGAGACAGACTCCGCTGAAGATTTTTAAACAGATGATAGATGGCCTCCTCTCAGGAATGCTTTAGGAGTGCATTGGCAGAGGATTAACTAGATGGCTGTTGGGGTCCTTTCCAACACCATGAGCCAATGATTCTGCTTAGATTAGAGTCCTACCATAATCAGAATATTTCCAGCATCTGTTGTGTTCCAGGATGTTCAGTTGGTAGGTTGGTATACATGGACATACCTAGGAATTAACACCCAGCAGTGTGTTGCTAGGAACAATTGCTTTAATTTATCTGAAGACCTGAAGCTGGAATGCAGACATCCCAGATCTGCCTCCTGGAAATAACTGCATCTCAAGGCCTTTGGCCCATGTCATCTGGTAGCATCTACGATTCTTGGGACACTTGGATTTCTACACAAAGGAGAGGATTTTGCATGGGTTCACAGGTTTCTCTGTCATTATGTTTGAGATGAACTGCATCCTGGGAAGGAAGAGCTACAGAAAAAAAATGGGCATGCTAGACAAACTAAGACACCTCGCTTTGGAACCATACACTAGCAAGGATCAAAGATTCTTCCATTAGATCAAGACTGTTTTACAGATGTAATGATACCAACATTGCCTTTTCTTATTTATTTCAGAGCACTTTATTTCCCTTAGATCACAGTGAAATTTCCAATTATCATTGCATTTTACATTATAAGCAAAAGACTTAACAATTAGAATGATCTGTGGAATGCCATGGGAAAAATAAAGAAATAGGCAAAAGGTGTAACAATAAAAGGAGAGGAAGTCTAGCCTTAGGGGGTGACATTAACACTGGAAAGCAGGTTATAAATACTTTAACCAAGTAGATAGCCTGACTTGTCTAAAATTTCATTGCACTCTTGCAAGACCTGATCAATAATAAGGAAAAGCAGATCGAAATGACTTGGAGCAAACTTCCCTTTACAATATAGGGTGTGTCGCAATTATGACACCTGGTTGTAATTTATTGTTTTATACCAGGGCTTCCAGCAGTTGTATCCCTCAATTAGATTTTTTGCGCTACATAAACAATCTTGACTGAGCCAGTGTAAGACTAGTGGACTCTGAGAGACCAGGATTCAAATCCCTGTTGGGCCATGGAAACACACTGGGTGACTTTGGGAGAAGGGCAAATGGCAATGGCCCTCTGGGAAAAAAAAATTTGTCAAGAAAACCCCTTGATAGGTTCACCTTAGGGGTGCCATAAGTTAGAAATGATTTGACAGCAAGCAACAATAACAAATCATCTTGAGCATGTGTGAATGTTTGCAAAAGCAATGCAGTTTTGGACTGGGACCAATGCAGTTGTGGATATTTCAGAACAAATGATCTGGCCCAGTGGTTCTTAATCTTGGTCCACAAACCTCCAGGGGGTCACAATGTCCTCATGAGGGGTCCGCAAAGGCTTGAAGGCTGCTCAGCCCACCTACTCCCTGCAATGGAGTGGTCACTTGACAGGAGCTGTGGCAAAGGCTGGCTGGCTGGGCCTGCGCATTGCCATTCAATCTGTCTAGCCAAGAAGCAAACGAAAGTCTTCCCTCCCCCTCCAGTGCCTCTGAGGGAAGGTTTAATAAACGGTGTAATTGTATTATTATTATTATTTATTGTTGTTGTTATTACTGGGGTTTTAAGTATTGAGTTAAGTCTTGAGAGTCCACAGCAACAAGAGATTTGTAAGTGGTTGACCGGCAGAACCCAAAGGGTGTTCAGCAGTGGCTCCTCTTCGTCTTGGGAAGATGTGACCAGTGGGGTGCCACAAGGTTTGGTCCTGGGCCCAGTGCTATGCAACATCTTTATCAATGACTTGGATGAGGGAATTAGGGGCATACTTATCAAATTTGCAGATGACGCCAAATTAGGAGGAGTAGCTAATACCCTAGAGGACAGGATCAAAATTCAAAATGACCTGGAGAGACTGGAGAGCTGGGCCAAAGCTAACAAAATGAAATTCAATACGGAGAAATGTAAGGTGCTGCACTTCGGGTGGAAAAACGAAATGCATAGATATAGGATGGGGGCGACCTGGCTGAACGAGACTACATGCGAAAAGGGATCTAGGAGTCCTAGTAGACCACAAGTTGAACATGAGTCAACAGTGTGATGCGGCAGCTAAAAAGGCCAATGCGATTTTGGGCTGCATCAATAGAAGTATAGTCTAGATCAAGGGAAGTAATAGTGCCGCTCTATTCTGCCTTGGTCAGGCCTTACCTGGAATACTGTGTCCAGTTCTGGGCACCACAATTCAAAAAGGATATGGACAAATTGGAGCATGTCCAGAGAAGGGCGACTAAAATGGTGAAAGGTCTGGAAACCATGCCTGATGAGGAAAGACTTAGGGAGCTGGGTATGTTTAGCTTGGAAAAAAGATGGTTAAGAGGCGATATGATTGCCCTGTTTAAGTATTTGCAGGGGTGTCACATTGAGGATGGAGCAAGCTTGTTTTCTGCTGCTCCAGAGACTGGAACACGGAGCAATGGATGCAAGCTCCAGGAACAGAGATTCCACCTCAACATTAGGAGGAACTTTTTGACAGTAAGAGCTGTTCGGCAGTGGAACGCACTCCCTTGGAGCGTGGTGGGGTCTCCTTCCTTGGAGGTCTTTAAACAGAGGCTGGATGGCCATCTGTCGGGGATGCTTTGATCGTGATTCCTGCGTGGCAGGGGGCTGGACTGGATGGCCCTCTGGTCTCTTCCAACTCTGCAATTCTATGATTCTAAAGGGGGTCCCTGGTAAAGAAACGGTTAAGACCCCTGATCTAGCCAATGCTGGAATTATGCTCCAGGATTTTGCTTCATGAGCAGGGGCTGAATTTCACCAGTGGACACCAGTCCCTGTCCATCGCTGCCTCTGGATGAAGGGTTATCTGAAAGCAAAGGGCGGGCAGCAGACTTTTTCTGATAAGTCGCGATTAGCAATAATAGCCCTTTCTGGGCCGAGCGTGAACACCGAGCAGCCTGGCAGCTACCTATCCGCTTACCCCCCCCCTCCTCCTCCTCCTTCGGTGGCCGACCGACCTCTGCAGCGCCCTGTAGCTCCCCGCTTTCCGGCAGCAACCGCGCCAGGCTGAGAGAGTAGCCCCGCCCTCGTATGACGTGACTGCGGCGTGCCGCGTGGGGGCGTGGCGCGACCCTGGGCGGGTCACGTGACGGGCGAGTGGGCGTGGCCGGCGCTCTCCCTCCCTCCCTCCCATCCGGGAGCTCCCGCCCCCGTCCCGCGCCCGCTTTGCCCCTCCCGGCCCCGCCTCCCTGGGCGCTACCGGCCGGTTTCTGCTGTTGGCTTCAGTGGGAGCAGCGCAGCGCCATGGCCGCCAGCACCAACCCGGACCTGCGCAAGGAGCGGGAGGCGGCTTCCTTCAACACCGAGCTTCTCACCAACGTCTTGGACGGGGGAGCCGAGCGGACCCGGCGCCGCAAGGAGATCGGTGAGAGCCGCTGGGCAGCCCAGCCGAGCGGAGGAAGGGGGCTGGCGGGCGGGCTGGCTCTTGCCCCCCCCCCAGGGCGAGGGAGGGTGGGAAGGAAGGAAGGAAGGACGGCGGGGGTCGGCCGGGCTTGATGGGGGTCTCCTCTCTCCCTCTCTGACCCCGGCACCGACCTACCTGCTGGGAACGAGGAATTAGGGCAGTGGCTCCTAACCTTTTCTATGGCAGGGACCCCTTTTAAATGTATTTTGTTGCCACGGACCCCTCAAGACTTCACTCAAGGATTAAAACCTTAACAATAATACCTAATAATAATGATAATTAGGACAGTGGCTCTTAACCTTTTATTTAGCAGAGACCCCCTTTTAAATGTTTTTTGTTGCCACGGACCCCTCAAGACTTCACTCAGGATTTAAAACCCTAACAATGGTACCTAACAACAACAATAACGCAGTTACACCATCCATTAAACCAGTGGTGTCCAACCTGTGGCCCTCCAGGTGTTTTGGATTTCAATTCCCAGAAGCCTGAGCCAGCTGGTCCAGGCAGTGGTTAGGAATTCTGGGAGTTGTAGTCCAAAACACCTGGAGGGCCACAGGTTGGACAGCACTGCATTAAACCTTCCCTCAGAGGGCACTGGATGGGGAGGGAAGACTTTTCTTCTGCTTCTTCCTGCAAGTTTGTGGCTGGAGCGGATTGAATGGTAATGTGCAGGCCCAGCCAGTCAGTCAGTCTTTGCCTTGGCCCCTGTCATGTGAACACGCCACTGCAGGGAGGGGGTGGACCAAGCCACTTTCAAGCCTTTGCAGATCCCCTGTGAGGGCATTGCAGGCCTCTGGGGGTCTGGGGACCACAGGTTAAGAAACACTGGATTAGGGCATTTCCTACCTCCAACCCCAACCCCAGTGAAAACGCTCTGTTAAGTGTTTGGGTCACGTGGTTTTTAAAAATCCATTAAAACTGCATATAGTCATGTGTTATATGAATAGCCATCCTCCAGAAGCCTTCTCCCTGCTATTTTTCAAGTGATAATTCAGTTATCAATTGCTTTATTTGGTAGTCAGGCTTCCCCACCCAAGAATGGGGTTTAAAGTGGTTTATAGAGTAAAAGTAATACAGTAGTATAGATTAGAAACGGTACCATACTGAAACAGAAAAGCCATTATTTAAAACATCTTTCATCAAGTTTCCTTTTGGAAGAGGCTTTCCCACCTGGATCACAGAAAGCAAGGCGTGCCTCTTCTAAGCTGATTTTTGCCACATAGTTTCTGTGTGTATTGTTTTTAAAATGAGTGCATACTGAATGACTAACAGAGTATTGAATTACTAACAGAGTTCGTCTAGCCACCTCTTATTCTTAATTATGTTTTGGACTATTGAATAAGTTCATAGTGAGGAGGGGCAGAGGAATTATGATTTTACTGTGCAGCTGTTCTCTTAACCCTTTTACTGAATTATGATTTGTGAATAGGGAACTGGAGAGTCATACCAGTGCATTCAGGTTTTATGAGGTGACTAGACTAGCTGTGAAAAGACTTGCAACCAGTGTTACCTGGAAAATAAACAGCTGTTGCATTCTACTGAATTGTTACTTTTCCTGCCTTGTTGGGTACTTCTGACAAGCATCCATTTGTTGTCTTCTTTTTTTACCACATCTACACAACTTTGTGCCAGTTCTACTTGATTTGCAGTAATTATTGCTACTCTATTTTTGTCCTGCCAATGTATTTTAGAACCCTCATCCCCCAAAGCAAAGGTAATCTGGAAAATGTGTCTTACGTTTTGCTGTTCCTCAGTCACTCTACTGTGAGTGTAACTCAAGGAAGCAAGGTAGCCAGTTTGGGTTCCCTGTCTTACATCCAGGAAAGAGTGTGTTTATTAAACTTCATGTGAGCAATAGGCTATTTGCCTATGTCATTCATCTGTTCCTTTTACTTCTAGGGAGTATTGTACCCCACGCTTGCACCTCACACCAGTAAGATGCCTTGCCATCTTCTTTTGCTTTCTGCCATTCTTTTGCTTCTGCCAAGCTCTGAATCAGAGAATTATGTGATCCTCCAGATACTGTTGGGCAGCAGCTCCCAGCATTCCTTACTGTTGGGTATGCTGGCTTAGGCTGCTGAAAGTTGCAGTCTAGACACATCTGGAAGACCAACCCATATTTAGAACACTCTAAATATTCTGAATACAAAAGTAGCTGATGAATCCATCCTGGACTGTAAATGATTTATGGTCTTTTCCATGCTACAAAAGCAAAAGATGGCCTATCCATGACAGCCAAGCAAATCAACCATAGAGTTAGCACTTTGAGCTTAAACTAGAGCACTCTCTGGCTAAGATCCTGTATACCTTTAGTGTGACATAGGTATACTCTAGTAGAATTACACTGCATACGAATGGCTCATAACCAGTCACACAACAAGCACCACAGCTTTGTGTTCACTCATTTAACAGGAGGCGTTCTCTCCTTGTGTGACTTTCCATCTTTCTGTGACTTCTCAGAATGTGCAATATTTAAACAACAATTCCTAGGCTAGGAACTGGTGAGTTTGTTTTCAGTGATGCATACAGAAAACAATTTTTCACATTTCTTTAAAGTTGGAGCAGCAGTTTATCAAGCTGTACTGTGGGTGCTATCTTAACACCTGCTTTTTAAAATAAGGATTTTTTTAGTTGAACACTGATCTTCAGTTTCTGTTATTCTCTCCCTACAGAAGCACTTGTTATAAATGACCCAGATTTCAAACATGAGGATGTCAATTTCCTCTCCCGCAGTCAACGCTATGAAGAAGCTATCAAAAAGAGTGCTCTTATGGTGATGAAACTCAGAGAATATGGAATTGCAGACCCTGATGAAATCTACTGGTTTAAAAGGTACTTGAATTCAGTGCAGGATACATGAAATAGCTTACATGTTCAACTCCACTAGTGCTTAATGCTTTATTATGAGGTCCTCGCTTGCTATGAAGGGTAAAAGATTGTATAAAGTCAATAGACATTTTCAACTAATTTGTAGGACATCCCTGTATAAATACTCTTGGAAAAGAGATACAGCTTCAGGTTTTCTTTGCTGTGAAAAATGTAACAATGATAAATGTTCTTTGATGCCATTATGTTTCCTAAAGCTTGAAAACTGACTCTTGTTACATTTTACTCATGAAAAATATCAGACTATTGAAGGGGAGGAATACTGCTTTCCTGAAGTGCTTACAAATGTATATTTGAATTGAAGCTGGTGCTTTGCAAGATATTTTTCAGATGCTTTCAGTTTTTCTTCCACTGCAATTTTTTTCTTCCCTTTTCCTCCCGCCAGAAACACCTTTTGAAATATAGTTGCCCCTCCACGGATTTAAGTATTCACGGCTTGAAAATATTCTTTAAAAAATAATAATCCAAAAAACAAACCTTGATTTTGCCATCTTATATAAGGGACACCATTTTGCTATACCATTGCATATAATGGGACTTGAGTATTCATGGATTTTGATATCCATGGGGGTCCTGGAACCAAACGCCAGCAAATATGAAGGGACAACTGTAGTTCTAATATTCTAAATGGAAGTAGTTCATTCTGCATTCAATCAATGGTGTAATGAAGCTCAAAAGATGTTTTCAGCTTCGAAGACTGCCAACCAGCTACGAACTTAATTGTAAATCTTAAGTTACTTTTGAATACATCAAATAGATGCAGCGTAATATCTGTTTGTTAGATGTTTTTGCTTGCTGCTTGAACATCGTTCAGTGTATAGTTCTTGAAACAAGAGGACTTTTTCTGTGAAATATAATCCACTCATTGGTACATTTGATGTTCAATGTATTTTGACCTACCGTATATTCCAGCGTATAAGACGACTGGGTGTATAAGACCCCCTCCCAAATTTTAAGTTAAAATATAGAGTTTGGGATATACTCGCCGTATAAGTTGACCCCCCCATCACCCGCCCTCCCCGAAGCCATGATCAGACTCCCAATTGCGGTTTCGGGGAGGGCAGGTGGTGGCTAGAAAGCTTCCCCCCTCCAGCCAGCCACCCTTCCCGAAGGCTTCCCGAAGCTGGCTGAGGAATCATGGGGGATGGCTGCCTGGCTGGGGAAAGGCTCAGCCCCTCCCTCCCAGTGAGGCTCCCCCCCCCGTGTAGCCCGCTGGGCGGGGGGGGATCTTCTCCATGACTTAGTCCACAAAGAAGATCAGTTGTTTACCTTACAAGAGGCTACATGATCAACTGATGTCTAGGAGTTTTGACTTCTGTTGAATTTGTTAGCTTAATGAATTTTTCCCAGCACATTCACTTTACAGTAGTGACTGGGCAACCTTAGCAAAATAAATTGGCATGTACAAGCTTATGGCTTAGGGTTCTCATTCCCTCCAGCTTCTGTTGTGTCAGGGTGAGAGGCAGACATGCATTTCTTTCCCTAAATAAAGTTGGAGCTAAAGTTGATGCTGGGAATGTGTGACTTACAGGTGGAAAAAAGTCCCCTTCGAAACTCTTTGGTGGAAAATAAGTTATTAGAGAAACCTATTCTTTGTAATTTGTGTCTGATAATTTGAGACCACTGGCTAATGGGATTGTCTTCTTGAACAAAATGCTTATAACCTGATTCAGGTGTTGGGGGGCAGGTGAGAGTTTTAGCCAGTATGTTAATACTCAACACCAAGCAGTACATTCTGCTGATGAAAGACCAGCCTCAAGCCATAAAACTGTGGAGGACACACAGTTTGGTACACAGAACAGTTGCTAAAGAAAAGCTGGACATATTTGTTCCAGGCCAGGAGAGAAGCCAAGGAGCCAGACTGGAACAGCAAACAGCAGTTGTGGCAATACTTTGGCCTCAAATACCCTAAGTGCAGCAGGAATGAATGGTCTCCTTTTAGTATTAAAAAACCCAGACTATAGATTTATTAGATGATGATTGAATAGCAGAAGTTTGAGGAGATATCCAAGTGCCAGAAGACTGGAAAATGACACCAAAACTTAAATGACTTAGTCATGGAGAAAACCCCCTCCCCATCCAGCGAGGCTCTCCCCCCCCACCCCATGCAGCCTTGCTGGGCAGGGGGATCTTCTCCATGACTTAGTCACAGGGAAGACCCCTCCCCGTCCAGCGAGGCTCTCTCTGCCCCGTGCAGCCTCGCTGGGCGGTGGGGGATCTTCTCTGTGACTTAGTCATGGAGAAGACCCACTCCCTGCCCAGCTAGGCTCTCCCCGCCCAGTCTCCTGCGTCTTCGCTCCCTTTGCGAAGGGAGCGAAGATGCAGGAGATGGGCAGTGGGCGAGGCAAACTGATGCATTTGCCCCCCTCCTTTGCCTTCGATTCCTCCCAAAGGGGGCAAAGGGGAAGGAGGGGGCGAATGTACCCAGTTTGCATCCCCCCCCCGGTCTCCTGCATCTTCGCTCCCTTTGTGAAGGGAGCGAAGACGCAGGAGATGAGCAGCGGGCAAGGCACACTGCTGCATTCGCCCCTCTCCTCTGCCTTCGATTCCTTCCCAAAGGGGGCGAAAGCAGAGGAGAGGGGCGGATGTACCGGTACCCGCTTTGCCTCACCCCCTGCCCTATCTCCTGCGGTGAGTGAGGCAAACCGTATACCCGGTGTATAAGATGACCCCTGACTTTTCAGCGTATTTTGGGGGGTTTAAAAGTCGTCTTATACACCGGAATATATGGTACTCTTGCTTCTGTGTAATACGTACTGTATATACAGTCGTCCCTCCACATTCGCGGGGGTTACGTTCTTGAGACCCCCACGAATGTGAAAAAACCGCAAATAACAACTGCTCCCACAACCCACCCCCCCCAGAGGGAGGGAGGCGGCGGGAGGGTGTCTGGCCAGCCTGGCTGGCCTCTCCGCAAGCCTTCCTGAGGGGACTCCGGGCCTTAGAATACCCGGAGCCCGCTTCGGAAGGCCGGGGACAGCAGTGGGCAGGTGGGTGAGCGGGCGGGTGGGGAGGAGGCTGCGCTGCCCCCGACCTTCCGAAGCGGGCGCCGGGGACAGTGGCGGGCGGGTGGGGAGGAGGCTGCGCTGCCTCCCCCCGGCCTTCCGAAGCAGGCGCCGGGGCTTTGGAGCCCCGGAGCCCGCTTAAAAAGGCCGGGGAAGGCAGCGGGTGGGCAGCTGTCTTCCTCTCCCCGGCCTTCCTGAGTGGACTCCGGGGCTTAGAAGCCTTGGAGTCCCCTCAGGAAGACCGGGGAAGGCAGCGGGCGGGCGGGGAGGAGGCTTTCTGAGCGGACTCTGGGGCTTTAGAGCCCCGGAGCCCGCTTAGGAAGGGCGGGGAAGGCAGCAGGTGGGCGGGAGGGAAGCTGCCCGGCCTCTCCCCGGCCTTCCTGAGGGGAGTCTGGGTCTTAGAAGCCTCGGAGTCCCTTTAGGAAGGCCGGGAAAGGCGGAGGGAGGGAGGCTGCCTGCCCCACCACCACCCCCCAGCCTTCCTGAGCAGACTCCGGGGCTTTGAAGCCCCGGAGCCATCTCTGGAAGGCCGGAGAAGGTGCAGGCAGGAGGTTGCCCCGCCTCTCGGCAGCCTTCCCTAAGGGGCTGGGGCTAAACTGCGCATAATCAAAACCGCGAGTGTGAAAGCCGCAAATGTCTAGGGGCAACTGTACTCATGGTTAAGTCTAGAAATTTTAGTGAAAAATCAACCCCAAAACCTGGGTTGACCTATCCATGGGTAAATGTAAGTACTGTACCTTAACTCTTATTGGAAAAGGGACCATCTCCTTCTCTGAGTAGAGTGGCGAAAGGTGAGAGCTTGGGCTGTCCTTGTAAACCTAAAAGGAGCACGGACCCCCCTCTACTCTCTCCACCATGGTGTTGTTTCTGGCCTTTTTGAATATCTGGGTGGGAAAATGTGATGGCTCTTTGGTACTTCCCCTCAAAGGAGCACTGAGGGAGGAGAGAGGGTCAGTGCTTCTTTTAGGTTCTCCTGTGATGGATTAAGCTCTCACCTTTTGCCACTCAGAGAAAGGAATGGTTCCCCCTCCCCATTTTATTAATAAGAGTTAATACTGTATCTTAGATTTTGTCAAAAAAGGAAGCATCACTTACAAAACGTCTTTTTGAATGTCTGGGCAGGAAAATGGTGGTGGCCAGGGCTGCTGGCCCCTTGTGGTGGTTGGCACTTTCACCTCTCCACGTAATAACCCTTGACTTGTCATATCAAAATCCATAGTTTTGGCCCCAAAACCTGTCCTCGACTTATACATGATATCAGCTTATACACAAGTATATATGATAGGTCAGTAAATGTAGCACAAAAAATACATTTAAAAATTAATATAACTGCAAAGACAATTGTTTTGGGGGCAATGATCAAACTAGCATGTGAAGGAACATAGTATTAGTTTCAGTGTGCAGCTCTGTGTGAACATTTTTTTCATCCTCAGTTATCAGGCTAATCTTTTTTACAGTGCAGATGGGGGGGGGGTGGCAACTCAGGGCATGATAACCCACCTTAAACACCATGTGATTATTTGCTGTGAGAAAGGCAGTTGCTGGGTCTACCGAAGCAAGCCTGTTGGCAGTGCTGTCAAGCATGATACCTCAATGCCAGTAATAACCAATTCATACCCAAATTTTAAAAAACGGAGTACAGTCGTCCCTTCACATTCGCAGGGGTTAGGGGCGGAAGTCCCCCGTGAATGTGAAAAAAACGCGAATAAGAATAGTCCTTCGCCCCACCAGTCTGCAACCCACCCCGTCGCTACTCTCCCTCAGCCCCCCCGCCCTTCCCAAAGTGGCTACGATGGGCTTCAGGAGCCCCCGTCGCCACTCTCCCTCAGCCCCCCCGCCCTTCCCAAAGTGGCTACGATGGGCTTCAGGAGCCCCCATCGCCACTCTCCCTCAGCCCCCCCGCCCTTCCCAAAGTGGCTACGATGGGCTTCAGGAGCCCCCGTCACCACTCTCCCTCAGCGCCCCCGCCCTTCCCAGAGTGGCTACAGGGGCTTCAGGAGCCCCTGCCGCAACTCTCCCTCACCCCCCCGCCCTTCCCAAAGTGGCGTAGGGGGTCCCTCGCTGCCTTGGGAAGGGACTGGGGTGGAGTGAGGGAGGCTTTCCATCCCCCCCTTTCCCAAGGCAGCGAAGGGATTCGTGAGAAACCCTTCACTGCCTTGGGAAGGGACGGGGTGGAGTGTAGAGGGGGGGCAGGCGGCTTTCCGCGAATAATCAAAACTGCGAATGTGAAAGTCATGAATGTGGAGAGTCAACTGTATATGTATCCCATGATAAGTTTTGAGCTATTCGAAATGATATATCCACATCTCTAGGAATAATAATAATAATAATTAATAATAATTTATTTCTACCCTGCCCCTCTGCAACGCATCGGGGCGGCTTACATTATAATCATTTGCTACAAAGGAAACATTTGCTACAAAGTGACATAGAACTGTATCTGGCACATCTTCTACTGACAGTAAATATGCACAGCAAACTTATTTAATGCTTCAATGTTTGTTTGAAAAACCAGTTTACTATAAAATCCAAAATCATTTTGGCCCATAATACAAGGGTAAGCAACTGTGACCTTCAAGATGTTGTTGAACTACAGTTCCCATCAGCTGTAGACAACACTACAAATGGCTGACAGTTGCTGGCAACTGAAGTCCAGCAGCATCTGGAGGGCCAGAGTTGCCCATCCTTTCTATAGAAACAGATATCAAGTAGCCTTTACTTTTTAGCTATTTCTAGTCGTGATGGGGAAAAACAGTTTTGTATCAAGCTGGATGTGGCAGCTTTCAGTATCTTATCTCTGGTGTTTTGATTGTTCTCATACTAAAACAGACTTTTAAAAGATTCTACAAACCATTTGTTCAACCTTATTTTTGTAGGTCTTACTCTGTGGAGGGTGTATTTGTTACCATGTTGCAATCCCATCACAGCTTAGCTGTTAGATAAAATTAGTTACTGTTGCCAAATGAAATAAATCTTTTGATGTAAGGCCATCCTAGCAAATGGTACTTGCAAGGAATACAGACAATTAAATTGCACTGTTCTCATGTCTGAACAGCTTGCGTCTCGAACTGACTCTGTCTCAAGTTTACTGAGTCAGGGCACAGTTGGCAATTTAGCACTGGGCAGGAAGGCCAACATGCAGGTCTGGCTTGCTCTTACTGGGGTCAGAAGGTTCTCTTGCTGCTGTTCAAGAGTGCCACAAACTCCTATGCAACAGGCTGCCAGTTGCCTGCCTCAGAAGTAACAGTCAACTAAAGCAGATCAGGGAAAAAATGTTAAAATGTCAGGATCCTACAGGGCAAATGCTTTGGTTTGCATTTGACTTTGCCTCTGACACAGTTCAGGCATTACCTGCTTAGGAGTTATGAAGGAATTTTTATCTAGTTAAACTGGTCTGGTGACCCTTGCTTTTTTCCCTTTGACATTTCACACAGTTGACGTTAAGCGTGTCTTATGAAACTTTAGACTCAAGCAATTCCTGCCTGGCACAAGTTGGTATCTCCTTTCTGCCTGTGCCATATTATAGTCTTGTGGTTATGATCCAATCCATACAATCTATCAAGCAGGAAGGGTCTTTGTTGTGCTGGAAAACATTCAGATATTGCAGCCTTACTTTTCCTCCTCAGTTATACTGTGTAACTAAAGACACTTTAGTAAGAATTCCTAAATAACAGCGTTTTATGATGTTGTGCCATACAGTACCTTGTTAAATTGATATAGTATCTATAACCTGGGTTTTATTATTCAGTATCTCATGATCTGTTAATGAGTATCAATGTAACACTCTCCTTGCTGGCTTGTGTATCTAAGGTCTTTTCCTTAAGCTACACAATGAAGAGATTCCTAACATTCATGTTGAGCAAAAGTTTCCTCCCCTTTTCTCAGTAACTATGGCATGGTGGGCTGAAGTTCAGTAAACGGGGTAAAAGTCATGTGGGTGGAACTCCAGATTCTTTCCAGCCATTTGCTAACAGGCTAGAACTGTGTGTGGGATAAAGAGTAAAGTGGATAGCTGAACTGAGACCTTGCTATTTGATCTGTTCCATGACCTTGATGCTGCTTTCGCTTTCTTTGAGCTCCTGTAGTCTAAAGGTATTGAAGGATGTCACTGAACCTGCATTTTAAGCATTCATCAAAATGAGATGGAAAGTCATTTAGAAATCCAAACCCATGACTGTGCCTACCACAGAATCTTTTTTTTTTTACTTCAATCGGAAGCTAGTGAATTTCTTCTCACTTTCTTAAATTAAAAAATATCTGGAACTTCTCTTTAAAACTAATATACCTAACCAGTGTTCCATTAGGGTTGCAGAGGACAAATTAGTGAAGCTCACTAGCTGGGACTGGGACATGTTCACAGTTGCATGTTTCACTGTCCTCCCTCCCCAAGCAATTTCTACAAACCATCTCTTCACATCCCAGCACATAAGGAGTAGACTCCATTGAGCACATGCCTTCTGAGAAAATATATAGAGTTGTGCTCTAAGGAGAGTATAAGATGGAAACTTACAACATAGTGAACTAATAGTAAAGTGAATCTTTTCCTTTGGCATAGTACAAGAACTGAGTTTCCTGATGAAGTTAATCTACAGAAGTTTCAGGACAAACAAATTGTAATTAGCATGGGATTTACATCCACAAAATGTGGTAGCAGCTGGTGGTTGGTTGGTTTGCTTGTTTATGTCATATATATACGGTTGCCAGCCTGCCCTTACAGGGCAGTGGGACAGATTAGCAGAGCTGCAGCAAAAATGTGATGTTTGGGCAAAAATTGCATACTTTGTGGAAAAACTTGGAGACAGATCACCAAAAATGCCTTTATGGTTGCTTTATTGAAAGCTACAAACTACTAAGTAAACAAACCACATTTTGACAGAATAGCACAGTCAAACTCAGAGAAAAGTAATCATTTCTGACTCTCTCCTCCTGAGATTCAGCAGACACTGCTTGCAATTACATCTTACACACACACAGAGTGAGATCCTTCCTCCCTTTGGGTAGAAACTCTTCCCATAACAATCTAGCTGCCTTGTCTGGCAACTTAACTGATAAGAAACTATCTGGCTCTTCCCAGACAAACAGAGAGAAATGATCTCACTTCAACCTTGAAAGCAAAACACAGTGAGGCCTGTACTTTAGAGATTCTCTTTGCCTGGGGATAAAATCACTTCAGAGCCTTGGCATTTTGGACTGCAATACCCATTTTCCCCCACACCCCTCTGATTTGTCATCTAGGCAAATGCACTTTACACATCAGACATCACACCCAACCTGTTGCACAAATACACATGCATTGTTGGGCCCAGGGCTTTGGTAAACAAATCTGTGATGTTCTCTTCACTGGGGCAGTAGTCCAAACTGATTAGACCATTTGGAATGGCTTCCCTTATGTTCTGAAACTTTACAGCAACGTGTTTGTTTCTACTTTTCATCCCCTCTGAACACGCCATGTGAATGCATGTTTATGAATCTTCAAAAACTTTAACAGGACCCTTTATTGGGATACCCAGATCATCAAATGTTTGCCTCAAATATGTCACCTCAGACACCAACGAACTCAGAGCTGCAAATTCTGCCTCCGCAGAACTCAAAGCAATAGTTGATTGCTTTCTGGATCCCCAATAAATGGCAGTGTCAGCATAGAAGATGACCATCCCTGTATTGGACTTTCTATCGTGGATTTCACTGGCGAAATCTGCATCCAAAAAACACTTTAGCTCATGGCATCCTTGTGAACTGATTATCACACCATGGTCTAGGGTTCCACGCAAATATCTAAGCACCCTTTTCAGACCTAGCCAATCATGTTGAGTTGGCTTTGCCACCTTACTAGACAGAATATTGACAGCATATTTTATATCAGGGCGAGACCATTTTGCAATGTACAACAGACTTTCAATTACAAAATGGAAAAGGTCAGAACATTCAAACAACCTATCATCTGTAACATTGACAAAATCTGTACACATAGGAGTCTTTGCAGGTTTACATTGAGATATGTTACACAGGTCTAGCACTTTTTCAGTTTTCTGGGTTTGGCTCATCTTGAAACCACCATTCTCAAGCCTTTGAAAATCTACCCCCAGATAGTGTTGTATTAGACCAAGATCCTTGGAGCTTGAGTTTTGAACCCAGCTCCTTCTTGAACCTCTCCACCTGAATGTCAGTTTGTGTGATCAAACATAGATCATCTACAAGAGCTATTAGGATTTCTTAACTCTGGTTGGAACCTCTTGTGTACAAACATGGATCAGCAATGCTGTTCTGAAAACCAGCACTCTTCAGCTGTTCATCCAAACAGAGATACCAGCATCTCCCACTTTGTTTCAAACCATACAAAGCCCTTTTAAGTTTGTACACATGGTTTGGCCCACTACTATGAAATCCAGGAGCCTGCTCTACATAAATGCACTCATCCAGTGGGACATTTAGAGAGGCAGTTTCCATATCAAAGTGATTAACTTTGAACCTGTGCAGGCTTGCAACAGACAAAGCAATCTTGATACTTTGGGCTCTGGCAGTGGGTGCAAATACTTGATCATAGTTCGGATCCTTTATTTGTGAATACCCCTTAGCCACCAAATGTGCCTTGTATTTAACATTATCATCGTGCATTTGTTTCCTTTTAATACACCCCATGGCACCCAACAGCCTTCTGCCCCTCTTGCAGTGGGACAACATCATACACGTCATGGTCTGCAATGGATTTCATTTCACTCTCCATTGCCTGTTCCACCTTTGTTGCTCAACTTGAGGCAACTTCAGGACATCAGTAAAATTGTCAGGTTCAAAAGTTACCTGGAACACTTTTACATTTTGCACAGTGAACCTTTGGGATGGCACTCCCTTGGTTTCTCTGCTAGAATGTCGTGGAATGCTAGCATGGGGTTCATCACTGTCAGAGTCTTCATTTGACTCAGTCTCTATGTCAGAGGGCTCCTGCTTTGGGGCTCTCCATTCAGGTTTTTGGGAACTGCTAGCCCCTGATCCAGCTGCTTGTTGTGGCTGGCCATTCTGTGCCTCATCCACAAAAGAAGGCAAAATTACTTCTGGGTTAGAGTGCACATGGCCCCAGTTAGCATGCTCCTCGAACTCAGCATTTCTAGAAATCAGAACTTTGCCATTCGGGAGAGCAAAACGCCATGCCTTACTTGCCTGCTCATAGCCCAGAAACCTCAGCCTTTTAGCTTTGGGTTCCCCCTTTCTCTTGATTGCTTTTAAAATGTTCACCCACACATAGGATCCAAAGACCCTAATGAGTACCCGGCTTGTGGGGGCAATTAGCTAACACACATTGGAAACTGCTTAATGCAGTGTAGATGTGTAAATTGCTATTGCTTAAAACAGTTTGTAAGCCGCTCTGATAGTCTTGTGGCTGAAGAGTGGGGTATAAATAAATAAATAAATAAATAATTTAAAATGTGCTTGACAGATGGCTTCTTGCCATAAAACATGAAAAATGGGGTATTTGATACCACTGAACTTAGCATGTGGTTACTCAAATAATTAGCCGTCAACATGGCTTCCCCCCAGTACTTCTTTTCAATGTTTGCATCAAACATCAGACTGTCTTTGTCTGCAAAACACCAATCTTTCTCTCTGCCACTCCATTCTGACTGGGAGAAAATGGGGGCCGTCAGCCTGTGGAAAATTCCCTTCTGCTTTAGCCACCTCTGGAATTCATTTGACATGAACTCCCCTCCCCTGTCCGACTGGAGAGCAGACAGCCTCTGAGAAAAACGTTTCTCAACATAAGCTAGCCAAGCCTTAAAAGTCTCAAAAGTTTCATCCTTACTCTTGAGTAAGAAAACAAATGAGAAACAACTGAAGTTGTCTACAATTACCAAGACATACCTGGCCCCACCCAAAGTTGCTGGATAGGGCCAGCCAGGTCCATGTGGACCAGTTCGAGGATCCTGTTGGACCTCCTGTCACTGTGCTTAGGGGAAGGAGAAACCTTTGACTTTGTTTACAAATTCCACAATCCAGGTATCTATCACATCCCCTCAAAGTCAGACCATCCACCATGTCAGGCATCTGCTTAAGAACTTTAAAACTTATGTGACCAAATATCCTATGCATCAAATGCACGCAGTTGTTATGCATGGGAGCATTTGTCATCACAGAACCAGTTTGGGTTTCCTGTACAGAGTTGTACATGTAATACAGTTGATTGTGCAACACACCCTCAGCCAAAATGGCACCATTTTTCAAGACAAAACATTTGTTCCCTTTAAATTATATCTCACAGGCCTCCTATGTCAACCAGACAACAGAAAGCAAACACAACTTTAAGTCTGGAACAAATTGTCCATGTTTTACATCTTGATTTAAACAGGGTACATAGCATACACCCTCACCCAAACATTTTGACTTTGATCCATCAGCTAAACTCACATTGCAAGAGTTAGTCATTGTAATACTTTTAAAATTGTCTCTGGAATTTGAGATATGTTGGCTACACCCGCTATCGAGGGCTCAAGCAGATAACTCCCTTTTCTGCTCTTCTGTAGCTTGCAAAACTACTGCAGAAACAGTTATGCTAGAACCAGAGTTTTTCTGCTGGCCAGGCTTACCATCCTTCTTCCTCCTGTTGGCTTTACAGTCTTTTGCAAAGTGTCCCTTTTTACCACAGTTCCAGCAGCATCTTCCCTTGACAGCAAAAGCAGGCACTTCACCCTCACTGCTTTCCTTGGAATCAGCCGCTGTACTGTTTTTGGAACTTCGGGGCCTTGGCTGCAAAGACTTAGAAATTTGTAAATCCCACTGGCGTTCCAGCCTTTTCTTCTCTTCCTCTAACAAATGACCAGTAATGGACAAAAATTAATGGTCAGATTTGCTGCCAGCAAGGCCTTGAGGCTGTTTACTAAAGCATCATATTTTTCATCAAGTGATGACAGGAGGAGATAACATTTGTCCCATTCTGTGAAATTTACATTCACCTCCTGAAGCTGGTCAAAATGCTCATGCAGCAAAGCAACATGTGCTGCATTATCTCCTCCAGGCTGCAATCTCATTCTGTAGAGCTTCCACATCAACATGATTTGTGACCCTGCTCCGGCATGGACATAAACTTGCCTCAACGCTGCCCATGTCTCCCGGATTGAAGCACAGCCTCTCACATAGACTAGTTGGCTGTCTTCAATCCCCAGAATGAGTGATGCCTTGGCCCTCTCCTCAGCCCACCTGTTGTTCCTCCCAGCATTGGGACCAGGTGTAGCTAAGATGGGGCCATAAATCAGCTGCTGGTGCAAATAAGCCTCCATCTTCACAGCCCACAGATGGTAATTTTTGTCATTTAATTTCTCAAAGGGGAGGCTTCCTGAACTAAGTGCCATGGCTGCAATTATGAACTGTCAAAGCCCTTCTCAGCTCGGTAAACCCTCCAACAGGAGTAGCTTACCAGCCGGGCTCTTCAAACGGTTCCTCTCAGCAGCTCTCCGCAGGCGTCTTAGGTTGCAGGATTGATGATCCCCTCACTGGCTTGTCAACTCCTCCAGACTTTGCCTGGCACAGACAAAAATTCCAAACATCTCCAAAATTAAATCCAAAGTTCAGATCCACAGCAAAGTAGCAAACAAGCCCATCTTGCCGCTTGTTAAAGCCCTTTAGCTTGGGCTTAACAATCTGCAGCAGTTGACTGGCAGCTTGGCCCCCAACCTGGAGCTCATAAAACTGCTATCTGGTCCCATCGACCTGTATCTGGGTCCATCTTTCCTGGAACCCATCAAAACTGTCATCTGGGCCCATAACCTGTCACGTATATATGGTTGCCCGCCTGCCCTTACAGGGCAGTGGGGCAGATTAGCAGAGCTGCAGCAGAAATAATGACGTTTGGGCAAAAATTGCACACTTTGTGGAAAAACTTGGAGACAGATCACCAAAAATGCCTTTCTGGTTGCTTTATTGAAAGCTAGAAACTACTAAGTGAACAGACTACATTTTGACAGAACAGCACAGTCAAAACTCAGAGAAAAGAAATCATTTCTGCCTCTCTCCTCCTGAGATTCAGCAGACACTGCTTGCAATTACATCTTACACACACACAGGGTGAGATCCCTCTTCACTTTGGGTATAAACTCTTCCCATAACATCTAGCTGCCTTGTCTGGGAACTTAACTGATAAGAAACTATCTGGGTCTTCCCAGAGAACCAGAGAAAAATGATCTCACTTCAGCCTTGAAAGCAAAACACAGTGAGGCCTGTACTTAAGAGATTCTCTTTGCCTGGGGATAAAATCACTTCAGGGCCTTGGCATTTTGGACTGCAATACCCATTTTCCCTAACAGTTTAGGCAGGCAAAGTTATTGGGCCATAGGCTTGTAAATGTGAAGTATGACACTGCATGAATGTTCTATGTACAGAGGCAGTGCACCTCTGAGTGTCAGATGCTGTGAACAAACAGTTGGAAGAACAGCAGTGTTCTTTCCTGTTTGTGAACTTCTGAAAGATACCAGGCAAGCCATAGTTGGATATATGGACCTTTGGACTAATGAACCTTGGCCTGATCCAGCAAGCAGGGGTGTAAACTACTGGGGGACAGCAGGGCTCAAGCCCTGCCAGGATTTCCTAGAATTGGCAAAACCCCTTCCAGGCAACCAGCTGTTACATGTTAGAATCATAGAGTTGGAAGAGACCACAAGGGCTATCTAGTCCAACCCCCTGCCATGCAGGAATACACAATTAAAGCACCCCTGATAGATGGCCATCCAGCCCCTGTTTAAAAACCTCCAAAGAAAGAGACTCCACCACACTCTTGAGGCAGCACATTCCACTGTCAAAGAGCTCTTACTGTCAGGAAGTTCTTCTTAATGTTTAGGTGGAATTTCTTTTCCTGTAGTTTGAGTCCATTGCCCCGTGTCCTAGTTTCTAGAGGAGCAGAAAACAAGCTTGTGCCATCCTCAGTATGACATCCCTTCAAATATTTAAACATGGCTATATGTCACCTCTTAACCTTCTCTTCTCCAGACTAAACATACCGAGCTCCCTAAGCCACTCCTCATAGGGCATGGCATCCAGACCTCCCACCATTTCAGTCACCCAGCTTGTCAATATTCTTTTTGAATTATGGTGCACAGAACTGGACACAGTATTCCAGGTGAGGTCTGACCAAAGCAGAATAGAGTGGCACTATTATTTCCCTTGACCTAGCACTATACTATTGGTGCAGCCCAGAATCGCATTTGCTTTTTTAGCTGCTGTATCACACTGCTAACTCATATTCAGCTTGTGGTCTACTATTATTTTTTATTTTATTCATTTATATCCCACCTTTCTCCCTATGGTGGGACCCAAGGCGGATCACAACATTTAGAAACATTACTTACTAAAAACACAGTACAGTAAATAAGAATTAAAAGAGAGTAAACCATTATATAATTAAAATTCCTCCTAAATAATAAAAGATTTTTAAAACTCCATAAAATTAAAATAAATTTTAAAAACAGGAGCACTAGCAGCCCAATATTCATTTGTTAGCAAAGGCCTAGTAGCAAAAAAATGTTTTTACCTGCTGCCTGAAGGAGAGTAAAGGTGGGGCCATCTTAACCTCTCTAGGGAAGGAGTTCCAAAGTCTGGGATCAGCCACCAAAAAGGCCCTCTCCCTTGTTCCCACCAAACTAGCCTGAGAAGGTGGCGAGACAGAGAAAAGGGCCTCTCCAGCTGATCTTAATGTTCTGCTGGGTTCATAGATAGCCATGCAAAATAAGAAGATCTTGATGATAGGGATCTATGGAACCCAGGAAAATAAAGGTAAATTATAAAAAAATCTCAAAAAAGAAAAGAGGTGATGAAATATGAATACAGTAAATTTATTTTCGCTGGAGACTGGAATGGTGTTCTAGATCCAATACTTGATAGATCAATGAAATTAACAAAACCAACTAATAAAAGGGCTCAAGTCAAATTACCAAAAGAAATAAATGTATTGATGGACCTACTATCCCTAAAAGACTGTTGGCGAATAATACATGGTCAAGAACGTGATTATACATATTACTCAGATAGATTTCAGACATGGTCTAGATTAGACATGTTCATGATATCTGAAGTTTTACTAAAAGATGTAATGAAGATAGAAATTCAACAAAAAATAATCTCAGATCATAGTCCAATGATTTTGGAGCTAGGTCATAGAAGAACACAGTATAACTGGAAACTTAAAGGTACAATATTGAAAAAAGAGGAAGTAGTAGAACGGATAAAGAAAGATTTAAAACAATATTTTAGAGAAAACATGGACAAGAGGACGAGAATAGATACAGTGTGGGACGCGGGAAAGGCAGTGATAAGAGGACAACTTTTAAAACAGGAATATGAATATAAAACAAACAAAGAAAAGAGAAAGAACTTAAAGAAAAAATTAAGGAGAAAGAAGAAGCTCTAAAATGAAATCCAAAGGATGAAAAAGCTAGTACAGAATTATTGAATTTGAAAAAACAAGTAGAAAGTAACATGATAATGGAAACTGCAAACAAAATGAAATATGCTCATCAGAAATACTTTGAGCAATCAAATAGGCCTGGTAAATGGTTGGCGTATAAGCTAAAGAAAGAGAGAGAAAAAAAGGTAATTATGGAAATAAGAGATGGGAAGGTAAGATATACAAAGCAAAAAGATATAATTAAAGTATTTAAGGAATATTATACAAAGTTATATAAGAAACAGGAAAATAGAAATGATTATAGCTCCAAAATAAAAGAATATCTAGAAAAAGAAGAAATACTGAAAATATCAGAGGAACAAAAAATTGAACTAAACAAGCCAATTTCCAAGTTAGAAATTAGAGAAGCAATAAGAAGGATGAAACTCGGGAAAGCTCCAGGACCAGATGGATTTTCGGTACTGTATTATAAGACCTTTGAAGAAGAACTATTGGAACCTCTGTATAGACTACTAAATGAAATAAATAAAGGGAAATGTCCAGAATCCTGGGGCAAGGCGGATATAACTTTAATCCTGAAAAAAGGGAAAGATCTGACTATACCAGCAAATTATAGACCAATTTTGCTTCTAAATATAGATTATAAAATGTTTATGAATATATTGGCGGAAAGATTAAAAAGAATTTTGAAAAACTGGGTTTATGAAGACCAAAGTGGATTTCTCCCGGGCAGACAAGCCAAAGATAATGTAAGAGTGTTAATAAATTTACTAGAATTCTATGAAAAACATAATGAGATAAAGCTACTAATGATCTTTGCTGATGCTGAAAAGGCATTTGAGAACGTAAGCTGGGAGTTCATGTTGGACGTTTTAAAAATTATGAATATAGGTGAGAAATACCACGATTGGATAAGTAAGATCTATAGTAACCAAGAAGCCCAAGTGATAATCAACAGAGAAAAAACAAAACCATTTAAAATTGAAAAGGGGACCCGTCAGGGATGCCCCCTTTCTTCATTATTGTTCATTACTATATTGGAGGTATTGACAAGGAAAATAAGAATAGATCAACAGATAAGAGGATGGAAATAGCAAGGCCAAGAATACAAATATAAAGCTTTTGCTGACGACCTGGTTTTCATTTTAGATAATCCAATTGAAAGTTTAAAAACATTATTGGAAACAGTAGAAGAATTTGGTCAACTAGCAGGGTTAAGAATAAATAAAGAAAAATCAGTAATGTTAACAAAGAATGTAAGAAAACAGGAAAAACGAGTTGGAACAAATATCTGGGTTTAAGATAGAAAAAAAGGTTAAATATTTAGGCATTACTATCACAAATAAGAACACAGATCTGCTCGAAAACAATTATGTGAAATTATGGAATAAGATCAAACAAGAGTTAAAGAAGTGGGAAGAATTAGACTTGCCGATATTGGGCAGAATATCATCAATTAAGATGAATATATTACCGAGAATGATCTATCTATTTCAGAACCTACCGATTATAAACAGTGATAAAGTAATGGATATATGGAAAAAAGACATAATAAAATATATATGGAAAAGTAAGAAAGCTAGAATAAAATGGGATATATTGATAGACTCTAAAGAGAGGGGAGGCCTAGCCCTGCCAGATTTACAAGTATACTATCATGCCAGTGCAATAACTTGGTTGATGGAGTGGATAAAATTAGAAAACTCTAGATTATTAACATTAGAAGGATTCAATGCAAGGTTTGGCTGGCATGCCTGTTTATGGCATAATAAAGCAACTGTCCATAAGGAATTTAAACACCATTATATTAGAGCTGCATTATTGAGAATCTGGATAAAATATAAAGGGAAGTTATATATGAAAATACCATTATGGTTATCTAACCATGAAGCTTATTAGAAAAAAAGAAGATATACATAAAGGGGCATGGTTGACATACAGAGACATATTGAAAAAAGAAGGAGATATATGTAAAATGAAAACTCAAGAAGAACTAAAATTGGAAAATAAGGAATGCCATTGGCTATTATATAAACAACTAATGGAAAAATTTTAAATAGACCAAAAACTGTTAGGAATAGAAATAGAAACATTGCAATTTGATGATTTAATTCAAAATTGTAAGAAGAAGATGTTATCAAAGGTGTATAAAATAATGAATTTAAAGCTAGAACAAGAAACTATTAAGTCATTTATGATAAAATGGGTGCAAGATCTGGGCCATGAAATACTATTGGAACGTTGGGAATGATTATGGAGAAAGAGTTTATCTTTCACAAGAAGTTATAATATAAAGGAAAACATATACAAGGTAATGATGAGATGGCATTTAACACCAGTGAGATTATGTAAAATATACAAAAATATGTCAGACCAGTGTTGGAAATGCCAGAAAGCTTCAGGTACTTACTTTCATATATGGTGGAAGTGTGAGAAGGCTGGGAAATTTTGGGATAAAATACACAGAACAATACTAAAAATATTTAATACAAACTATCCATGTGATCCAGAGATTTATCTACTAAATATGTTCCATAAAATAGATGAAAATTTGCAGAAAAGATATTAGAGGATCCTAGTTTATATGATGACCACAGCTAGAATATTTTATGCGAAATATTGGAAAACAGCAAACATACCGATTGAAGAATGGTTGGGTAAACTTCAAGAGATCTGCAATATGGACAAACTTATGATTCTGATAGATGAGAAAAAACCAATAAAAGACTTGACAGTATGGGAAGTTCTGAAACCTTTATGGAAAGAGAAATGGGGAAGAGAATGGGAGATAATAATTTAATCTAGAATGTAAATAAATAGAGTGTCAATGTAATGAAAACAGAAAACAGAGAAATTGGGGATTATTAAATAAAAGGGGTAGAGTAGCATGTACTGAGCAATATGGTTTGAAAAATAAGTAGGTCACGTGGTATGTATGTAAGTTTGGAAGATAGTAGTAAGAATGGATACATGATGAAAGGTAAATATGTTGGAGAATGGAGAAAGAATGACTAGTCAAGAATGTTAAGTAAAAGAACAAGATGTATAGAGGAAATACATTATGTAATGTATGAAATGTTTTGGTTTTAATGTATGGTGCTTTTTTGGGGGGAAATTCTGAATAAAATTTTTTTTTAAAAAAAAAAATGTTCTGCTGGGTTCATACAGGGAGATGCAGTTCTTCAAGTAATCTGGACCCAAGCCATTTAGGGCTTTACAGGTCAAAACCAGCCCTTTGAATTTGATCAGAAATTGTGGTCTACTAAGACTCCTAGATCCCTTTTGCATGTACTGTCATCCAGCCAGGTATCACCCATCCTATATCTGTGCATTTCATTTTTACTGTCTAAATGTAGTATCCTACATTGCTCCCTGTTGAAATCCATTTTGTTAGTTTCGGTCCAGCTTTCTAATCTGTTAAAGTCATTTTGAATTCTGATCCTGTCCTCTGGGGTATTAGCCACCCCTCCTAATTTGGTGTCATCTGCAAACTTGATAAGCATACCCTCTATTCCCTCATCCAAGTCAGTAAGACCTGCTTGGCAGTGGAACACACTCCCTCGGAGCATGGTGGGGTCTCCTTCCTTGGAGGTCTTTAAACAGAGGCTGGGTGGCCATCTTTCAGGGATGCTTTGGTTGTGATTTCCTGCGTGGCAGGGGGTTGGACTGGATGGCCCTCATGGTCTCTTCCAACTCTACAATTCTATGAGTCTATGATTCTAAGTTATTGATAAAGATGTTTAATAGCAGTGTGTCCCGGACAGAATCCTGTGGCACTCCACTAGTCACTTCTCTCCAGGATGAAGAATGTCTTTTGGGAAGGTATCTAAATTACCTCCAGGGATCCCTTATAACTCACTGTCTCTGAGTAAAAGTGATTAAGGGTACCCCTCCCTCCACTATAATTCCTAAATGGGCAACCTTTTGTTGTATAAGGCCTGAGGGAGTAGAAAGGAATGAATCTGGGAAGGCTTAACCTGACCCAATAGGAGAGTGGCTTTTGTCTTGTAAAAACATCTGCTGGGCAACTGAAGAGGAAGGGCTTGTTTGCATGTTTATTGCATAGATAAGAGAGGGAAGGGCCAAAGACTTTCTGGAGAAAATCTTTATGAAGAAAACCCTCTTTATGAAGTGGGAGAGAATTGCCTGGAGAGTGGAAAAACAGAGCTGTTGTTGAACTCCACCCATTAATGAGGCCTGGGCTTCAGAAGACCTCCCCTGTGGCTGAAGCAGCCATTTTAGTACTAGTAGAAAATTGGAGAGAAGATATTTTTCTGGTACCCCTGAAACACCACTGCTCTGGGTAAGTAAAGAAGTGGGAGAGTGAATCATGGGTTGGCTGAGCAGCTGGGGTGGTAGTAATTCCAATGTTCTTGCAAAAAAAGAAGGGGAAATGCTGTCCCCTTGGGCCCTGTTTTAAGGAAACAAACATTTCCATCCCATCTCCATTTTATATTTAGCCATGTGGGAGGTGTGTGTGTGTGTGTGTAACCACCCATTTGAGTGTGTGGGAGGGAGAGAAGTAGGTTTTCATACACAAAAGGAATACAGTATTTATATATTCTGAATGAATGAGTATCATCATCATCATCATCCCACCTTTTGCTCAATACTGGGCCTCAAGGTGGCCTTAGAAAATTTGAAAAATATACATTTTAAAACCTAGGAAAAGAAAACAGAGATATAAAAATTAAAAATAAAATAAATATATTACAATATTAAAACATTAAGCATTTAAAATACATTACAATTTTACAAGTCATTAAAAACATAGATGTAGGCTCAGATTATTCACCAAAGGCCTGCTAGAAGAGGGGGGTTGCCTGCTTCAGAAAGCACATTAAGGAGGGAGCCAGTCTAGTTTCCCTGGGAAGAGAGTCCCAGAGCACTGCAGCAGCACTGAAAAGGTCCTCTCCCATGTTACCACCAGGCACGCCTGTGGAGATGGTGAGACTGAAAGAAGGGCTCCCCTAGAAGATCTCAAAGCATGAGCAGGCTTATGAGGGAGAATATGGTCTTTTAAATAACCTGGACCTGAGTCACATAGGGCTTTATTGATCATAATCAGCACTTTGAATTGTGCCCAGAAACTAGGGTTGCCATAGTTCCCTGCCACAAAATTGGGACAAAAGTATATGGGACTGGATTGGTTGGATTATCGACAAAAAACAAGACAAAACCCCCACATTTTGACATTTAACATTGTTTTATTGCATATTTCAGTAGTTTAAGGTGTCTTATACCAATTGTACTTTTCAAAACTCTGCACTCGATTCCCCCCCTCACTAATATACATCAATTTGTAAAATTCAGTGGGGTGGGAAAAGTAATGGGATGGGAAAGAAAAAAATTGGCTTTGTGTTGGAAGCAAAAGAATCAAGCATAGAGTTGTAGAGTTGGAAGAGACCACAAGGGCCATCCAGCAGTGGAGTTAGAAAGACAAGATTTGAAATGTGGCTTTGTGTTGGAAGGAGAGGAACCCCAGAGGAAAAGCAGTGGGGTGGGAAAGAAAAGGTCTAAAACCTTACGGAGGCATTGTGTTGGAAGGGGAAGTTATCCAGAGGAAAACCAGTGAGAGGAGGAAGTGAACAGTGCACCCAGATAGACTTCTATTGCTGACATTTATGGGGAGGGGTCCTGACAGAGGGAAATTATTCTCCCCGTTTGTTGATTTTTATTTTAGGGTTCAACTTGGATGGTATATTGTATGGGCCTTTGGATGGTGGTGTGGTGTGTAAACTATCATAATATTATAATTAAAATGTAATATTTTTGTCGAGTACTTGTTATTTTAATATGGCTTTGAACGCTATTGATGAAGGATAGTTTCTACAAATAGCAATAGAAATATAGGGTTTGTCTAAATGGAAAAAATGCTCCTCGTGGAATGCAAGAAGAATCCTACCTGTCTTAATGGCATTCTGCATCATTTTGGTATATTGGAACCTGGTGTTTTTTAAAAACAGCGAGTGAAATGTGCATTCCTGCTTGTTGGGAAAAATGATTTAATAGAAATCATTTTCCCATTGGCGAGGAAATGCAAAACTGATTGGTCAGGTGAGTGGGGGGCGGGGCTTGCTAACAAGGCAAGCACCTGCTGCTGCCATGTTGGATTTTCGCCTTAGTGAGTGGTAGCTAAGGCGATAAAACGGGGTGGGTTTTTTTCTTTCTGGTTTAATTGAAAAATCACTCTATTGCACCTTGGACAATAGGTGGTGGCAAACTGAGGAAAGTACAAATGCAAGTAAATCACTTGCGGCGGCCATCTTGCATGAAAACTTATGGAGGCAAAAAGTTGTTAAGACAAGTCGCAGCTGCTGTGAAATGCCATTACTGCAGGGCACTCCATTTGGTGGGGGGCTTGTATAGACAAGTCTATATACATACATAAGTGTAAACAAATTAGTGTAGCCCCCTTGCCCAGGTTTAGCCCCATGCTCCCCTCCTGGAAATTGAGAAGTCTACACCCCTGCCAGCAGGGATGTTATGCAAGGTATCCCAAAGCCCCAGTGGAATAGTAAAAGGAGCAGTCTCACCCGATTGCTTTTTCTTACTTAAAGGACTGCCCTCAAAGCTTCCTGAATGGGTGAGGGTGTTCATAGGATGCAATGCTGTCTTAAACACACTTTGTTACAGTATATAGTTACTGTAATTTTGATTTACCTGTATTTTAAAAAAATGTTTCCACACACAGCCAGGAAGTTCTGACAGTCATGATTATGTGCTGCTGGACTTGCTGAATGCATGCAGTAAATAACGGGATTGGATTTGATCTACAATTCAACAATACAAACTAAAAAGTCTCTCCTTTTTTAGCATGTATGTCCTAACCTAGAGTTAGATCTCTCATTTTTAGTTATCCTTAAGTTTCCAAGTTTTAGCTAGAGATAAACAACAGTTCCAGGTTCAGACATGTCCATGAGTGTAAGTTTGTAACCCAACAAAAAACATGATTCGTGACTTGTACCTGATTGACATACTAAGGTGGGGGGAGGGGTTGTAGAGACTGGTTCAGGTACTACAATGAACCAGAGTTCAACCAACCATAACCTGGCTGGTTATTATAGGTAAACCTAGTGAATGCATGAGATTGACATTCATCCCTTTATTTCCTGCCTTTCTCCCAGGCTGAGACTCAAGGGGGCATAGAATAAGACAGAGAATACACTAAAACACATTCATTTAAAAAAAATACAAAATTAAGATTAAAACAGTATTAAATGTAATTAAAACATAATTAAGGCCTTCCTGGAATAACTTCCCGGCCCAAGTGGAGTTGACTGCCTACCCACCCCAGCCCCGCTGCTATTGCCATTTTGGTTGCAATTTGTATATTGTATTGTATTTTATGTTGTTTTAATTCTTCACTAGTTTAATTTAGTTTTAAGTGGTAGGAGGGTTCCCAATCCAGGAAGGATTGTTTTAACTTGCTGTTGTTTTAATCTTGTTGTACACCACCCCGGTTGCTGAGCAGAGGGGTGGGTTAAAAATAAATTATTATTATTATTATTATTATTATTATAGTATTATAAAACCAATCAATATCTTACTTTAAAGCTGTCATGATGACCTGCCAGTCATCATGGAATCCTCATCACAAACTCACAGTTACAACATTGGAAAGTTCCACTCCTTATTTGCTCTGTTAAGGGGATGGGAACCTCATTGAATAAACATCACATCACCTGACTGGAGAGCCAATCACAGTTGGCAATACAGAGCCAATGAGAGTGGCTCTGCAAAGACTTTAAAAGTTCTGATTTTCCTTTGTTCTGGGCCTCGTGGGCTCTGAGCACATGGACATGACTGAGAAGCCTCATGCATCATGTGGCTGGTGAGAGCCTTGAGCCACATGCAGTAATCAACAAGATGCAACTGTGATAACAAAAGGTTGCGGGGAGCCAACCTTTCTTAAGGACTAGATAACACCAAGGCCCTAAAATGATATCAAAACTTCAAGAGAAAGTTCCTATTCAAACAGGACTCTGGACTCTGAATCCCATCACAGAGACTGCTAGATCCTACCAGATTGTAAATTATCAATAACTGTAGCTTAGGGACCGTCTAGTTAGTTGCGTTAGTTTGTGATTTTATTTGTAGTGCTCTGAATGAATGTATAACTTTGTAAACTTCTAAGCTGAAGCCTGGGGGAAGTCCTGCTCTCTCCCAGTAACATAGACCTCTGGAACTGAATAAAGCTTTCTGTTATTTCATAACCTCCCTGAATCGCCTGCCTTCTTGGTCAACTATCAGACACTTCTCTGGGATAGAGAAAAGGGGCATTATTGATTTTTAACTCACCCAGTCTGGCTTCTCACTGTGCTGGGCACAAAAGGGTTAACAAACTCAGCATTACCTTAGAAAGGGATTTCTAGACTAGCATTACCTTAGAAAGGGATTTCTAGACTAGAGAAACCATTGAGAGTGTGTTTTCAGGTTGTACAAATAAGCTGGAAGCCTTCCCTTCCTGCTGAAAGAGAAGGGGCAGCTTACGACAAAATCAGATTAAAAAATTTAAAAATCAGTTTCCAAAAGCTTGCTGGAGAAGAAAGGGCATAACCTTTCACCAAAAGGAAAATGAAGGAGGAGCCATCCTACCTTCCCTAGCTAAGGGGTTTTGCAGTGTGGAAACAGCCACAGAGAAGGCATTCTCCTGCATTCCCATCAATCATTCCCGTGAAGGCAGTGGGATAGAGAGGAGTGTCTCCCTTTCAGACCTTAGAGCTCAGGAGGCTCATAGGAGAAGATAATGGACCTTCAAATAGCTTGGGCCTGAGCCATCTAAGGTTTTATAGGTAAAAACCAGCACTTTGAATTGTGCCTGGAAACAGACAGAAGCCAGTGGATCTGTTACAGCAAGGGAATTGTGCTCCCTGTACCCAGGACCCATTGGCAATCTGGTGGCAGCTCTTTGGACCAGTTGAAGTTTCTGAACACTCTTCAAAGGCAGCTCACATAGTGTGTTACGGTAATACAGTCAGGATGTAACTTAAGGCATGTGCCACTGCAGCCATGTCAGACGTCCCAAGGAATGGACACAGCTGGCGCATTAGCTTTAACTGTGCAAATTACACTCCTGTCCACTGCAGAAACCTGAGCATCCAGGGTCACAGTTGAATCCCAGAAGTAAACCCAAGCTATGGACCTGCATCTTCAGGGGTTATTTATTTATTTATTTATTTATACCCCGCTCTTCAGCCACAAAGGCTATCAGAGCGGCTTACAAATGGTCAATTTAACAGTTCCCTGCCCTCAAGCTTACAATCTAAATAACATGTGACACATAAGGAAAAGGGAATGGCAGTGGGGGTAAGGATTAAATCCAGCAGATACTGCTGGTTCTTCTCTCCCTCCAAGGACAAGGCGGTGGCAGTTGGGCTGGAGGGAGGGCCTTTCACCTGCTTCTGGGCCCAAGCCTGACAGATTTCTGTCTGCCTCTTCTTCACTCCCTCCAAGGACAGGGCAGTGGCAGTTGGGATGGAGGGAGGGCCTTTCACCTGCTTCTGGGCCAGGCCTGACAGATTTCTGTCTGCCTCTTCTTCACTCCCTCCAAGGACAGGGCAGTGGCAGTTGGGATGGAGGGACGGCCTTTCACCTGCTTCTGGGCCCAGGCCTGACAGATTTCTGGCTGTCTCTTCTTCTCTCCCTCCAAGGACAGGGCAGTGACAGTTGGGCTGGAGGGAGGGCATTTCACCTACTTCTGGACCCAGGCCTGATGGATTTCTGTCTGCCTCTTCTTCTCTCCCTCCAAGGGCAGGGCGATGGCAGGGTGAGTTTAACATCATCCAGCACAGGCTAAATCTCTATTTCCTGATCTGCCTTACAACTGACCAGGAGCACCTCTGCCTTGTCTGGATTAAGCTTTAATTTGTTTGCCCTCATCCAGCCCATTACAGCTGCCGGGCACTGATTTAGCACAGAAACAGAGTTCCTGGAAAAACTTGTTAGCTTTCTCTCTCTGCCTTGAACATTGAAACTTCTAGTAGGTTAGAAAGCTAGGTGGTCGCAGTCAACCAGAATAGACAAGAAGATCGGGGGTGAATCTACATCTTGGCTGGGGAGAATGGTCTTAGGTGTGTGTGAGTTTCTATCACAATTGCGCTTGTAAAATTAATTGGAGATGAAGGACAGACTAGTGAGATTTTCTGTGTTTTGTGTCAGCTTTCCCAGTCACCTACAAAAGACTGTTCCAGTGGCTGATGCCCTCAGAGGCTGCTGACAGTCACCAGAGTCTAATGAAACGCTCAAAAGGAGCAAATTTTCCACATTGCAGCAATTTGCTTATTTAAAATGGAAATAAACCAAAGTCTTAAGAGGAATAAAAGGCAACTTGCAAACAGAAAAGTCATTTAATATAAATCATAAGTGCAACAAGGGAGAGTTTGAGTTTGATCCTAAAATGCATTAAACCTGTGGTCCAGGGGACCCCCAGGAGTCTGCAATGACCCCACTGGGGATTCACGAAGGCTTGAAGGCTGCTTGGCCCACTTCCTCTACACAGTGGAGCAGCCATGTGACAGGAGCCAAGGCAAAGGCTGGCTGGCTGGCTTGGCCTTCACATTTCCATTCACTCTGCTCCAGCCGCAGACTTGCACGAAGAAGCAGGAGAAAAGTCTTACCTCCCCCACCCCCACCCCATGCCTCTGAGGGAAGGTTTAATCAATGGATGGTGTAACTGTATTATTATCATTATCAGGTATTATTATTGTTAGGGTTTTAAATCTTGAGTTAAGTCTTGGGGGTCCGCAGCAACAAAAGATATATAAAGGGGGTCCCTGGTAAAAAAAAGGTCAAGAGCCACTGCACTAAACCCTATACTCTAGTATACTCAAGTATAAAAGCAATGCACCACACAGAACACTGTAAAAGAAACAGGAATGCAAGATCAATTTAGTCCCAGCTCCACAACACCAGAGCTTGTAAATATTCCTTAAAAAGGCCAGCATCTTAATGTTTGTTACATGTTAATATTCTTATAACATGTTCATATCAGTGCAGATTTAGACAAGGCACATAACTGTATTACTGTAGTTACTAGTGAGTACTCATTTTAGGCATCTTTTAAACACATTACTTAAATAGAAAAAGGTCAACTAAGTGTTCCATGCCCCTAAAAAAGTTTGGGCAATATTGAGTAAAAAAGTACTTATCATACCATCTCCCAGAAACTATAACATGGGAATGGTATTAACATGTCATTAGAAAACAATGAGGAGACAAGCTCCACGTGCTATTGGATGGTCAACTGTTTATTCCTTTTTTTAAAGCCCTATGTGTTTGGCCTGTATTTAAAAGGTCTGCTTCAGGGGCTAAAAACAAAACACAAATGCAATCTATTATAATTATTAAAAAGACAGGACAACACTGCATTATCTTATCCCATAAAACCATAAAATTACATTTTTAATAGAACAGAAAATACATACCATTCAATAGAAAACAAGAATTCAGTAGAAAACAGGAAGTGTGGAACAGAGGACTAAAATTTACATGTTCACACAATCTTAAGGAATACTTGTATAAGATGATGTACAAATGGTATTTAAGCCCCCCAAAATTAGCAAGAATGTATAAAGGAAGCCAAGATGAATGCTGGAAATGTCAGAAACAAACAGGTTCATTCTTTCATATGCGGTGGAGATGCGAAAAAGTAAAGAAATTTTGGTTTAAAATTAATAAATGGATAGAAAAAATGTTAAAAACCAAAATAGAAAGGAGACCTGAATTATATCTCTTCAATATGATAAACTTAAAAGATAAAACAGAAAAAGAATGTAGAAATTTAATCAGTTACTTAGTGACGGCTGTAAGGTGGTCTTGGCAAAGAAATGGAAACCCAGTGAATTACCGACATATATGGAATGGATGGAAAAGGTTATGGAATTAGCAACACTGGACAAACTTTCAAATTTATTGAAAAATAAGTCAAATGACATTTTTATAAAGAATTGGGAACCATTTATTGAATACATCAGATAAAAAAATGGGGATATTAATACTTTGGGTTTTGTGGTATAATTAGTAGAAGTACATTTGATAATGAGATATGTGAGAAATGTCTATGATTGTTGATAATATGTAAAAAGTTAATGAGTTGATAAGTTGTTAGATAAGAAGAGGAGTTATTAATTCAATGTATATAGAAAAATAATCAAAGAAAAGCGGGAAGCCAATTACAAGGGAGGGGCAGGGTTATGTTGATATGTGAATGATAATACGTTATTTGTCTCTTTATGTATGCTTTTTTATTTTTTGCATGTCAGTTTAGGGTGTTTGTTTTAATAATTATACTGAATAAAATATTTTAAACATCAGGAATTACAGGACCAACAAATGATGAAAGAATAGAGTCTACAGGTTTTTTTTGTTATTAATAACAAAAAACAACAACTGTGGATTCTGTTCTTTCAACATTTGTTGGTCCTGTAATTTGGATAGTGTTTTTAACTCCAGTGATTTCTATTGAATGGTATGTATGTTTTTGATAAGTTAAAAATGTAACTTACATACAGGCTGAAACATGTAGGGCTTTTTAAAAACGAATAAACAGTTGACTATCCAATAGCACATGGAGCTTGGCTCCTCATTGTTTTCTTCTTACATATGTGTTTTTCAGTATTTTTTCAATATTAGCATGTTATTACCACTAAAGTAGCACATTGTATACCATTGTTACTTTTAGTACATTACTTACAAGCTTGGTTGAAGGCTGCTGAAAAGTACCGCTTTGAGTCCTGCTCAGCTGGCCATCCACTGGGGCAATATCCCAAATCCACATGAGCATCCTTGCAACATCCATCCTATTCCCCTTTGAGTCATTCCAGTGGGGAGGGCCTGATTTATTGCCATATATTGCAGGGAGAGAAAGCTTTCCCTCCCTGCCAGTTTTCTAAATCCTTTCCTAATGAGTGCATTTTCTCCTTGTGGGAAAAGAAGCAGAATTGGCTCAGGCAAAGAAACCTAGGAAAGCTGATTGACTGATACTATTCATAATTATCTTTGTCCCCCCTGAAAATTGCCCTTAGTGGGTAGTCACCGGGCCATTTTTGTTACCAAGTTTGTTTGTTTGTTTTTAAGATACAGTTTGTGAGCTTAGATAGCCTTGAGCTCACAGGTCATACTTTAGCCAAATCCATACTACACAAATAATCCAGTTTGAAACTGAAATATTTGTCATGCCTTTTTCCTAAGGAATCCTGGGATTTGTAGTTTGGTGAGGCACCAACACTCTTTGGCAGCAACGGTGAAATACCTTGTAAAACTACAAATCCCAGAATTCAGAAAGAAGGAGCCATGGCAAATAATCCAGTTTCAAACTGGATTATTTGTGTAGTGTGGATTTGGCCAATGTCTACTCCAGTGATAGTTCCTGAGCTTTGGAACAGCTTCAAGAACTGCTTCTCTCTCTTGAGCGAGCTGTTAAGACTTTTCTTTTCCAATCAGGTTTTTGTTTCTATTGTCATATTGGTGGGCCTTCCTGTCAGGTCTTGATGTGTCCTTTTGGCTTTCTCCTTGTAACTTGACTGGTATTGCTCTGGGATCTGACAGCATTAAATAGAAGGCAAAAATAACCTATGTATGTGAAACCAGGTCACATGTTTAAAGAAGATTCATTTCTCCTTCCTTTTGCTGAAACAGTTTA
Organism: Gambelia wislizenii; assembly: GCA_030847615.1. Taxonomy (NCBI): domain Eukaryota; kingdom Metazoa; phylum Chordata; class Lepidosauria; order Squamata; family Crotaphytidae; genus Gambelia; species Gambelia wislizenii. The sequence continues at coordinate 195,185,749 of JAUMIR010000002.1, forward strand.
CTTCACCTGTGCCAATATGGGGTGGTTACCATCTGCAGATTGTAAAGAAAGTGCTCTCCTCCATTAGGGCATTCTACAAGCCTACTCCACTATAGTGTCACGATGGTATATACCAAGCTGTAGTAACAGCTTGAAGCAGTTATGGAGACAGGTCAATCTTTTTTAAAAACATGCTTGAAGGCCAAACTATTGTTGATAAGCTCAGTCTGAAATTAGACAGCCAGATACATACTTTTGTGAGCCTTGCCTGTGGCATTTAGTTCCTATTGCTTCCACAGCCCTTACCTTCCCATTTTCCTTAGCATCTTACTATCTGTGTCAGAATAAAGGGGATCCTGTACAAATGCCAACACTGTTATCAATGGGAGAAAGTACAATTTGTAGAGGATAGATTCTTTAGGTGTAGAATTTTCCTCTTAAAAGGATTGTAAAAGATAACCTTTGCCTTTTAATTGTTTTTTTTTACCAATAGCTACAGTAAAGTTTTTTTAAAAAAATAAATACATGCATGAGTGATGTTAAAGAGTTCAGAGTACAGCTTCTCTACATTTTACTATTAAAAGGAACTGTTATACAGTGTGTCAGTGATGCTTTATTGTGGCTACTGCTGTGTCTAAAAGCTTAAGATGTGAAAAAGGATATAAGTTATACATTTCTGTGTATGTCTGCAGAAAAATGGAAGTCTGTTGGAGCCTAGGAAAGTAGCGGCTAAGACCTGATCAATCATCTCTCTTTCTCCCGTAGGGTATGCGTGGGCATGCCCAAACCTCTTTTGCCTATTGATCTACACTTCAGCATGTTTACGTCCACCTTATTGAACCAGTGCAGTGATACTCAGCGAGAGAAATGGCTGCCTCTGGCCTCTCGATTCCAGATAATCGGCACCTACGCTCAGACAGAATTGGGGCACGGTTAGTTCGTTTCAAGACTTATGGGTGACCCTGTTTGGTGTAACTCTTACCTGGCAGTTATCTTTAGGATGAAAATGTAAATATTTTTCTTTTTTTAAAAAATACTAGTCAGATTTCAATTTTGAGTTTTGACTGTCCTGGCTCCCTGTAATGGTGTAAACAAAGTTGTGCAGTTTGCACATTCAGAGGCACCTCCTGGCTGTCTGCTGGTTTTATTTCCTTGCTGTCAGATCTTGAATGTAACAGGCCAAATACAGTGGGCCCTCCAGATCTGTGGGGATTTGGTTCCAGGACCCCCCCACAAATGCAAAAAAGCCAGTGGATGATCATGTCCCACACTATTAAATGACAGCTGCATTTAATAATAGGGCATGATAGTCCATGGTCACTTGAAACCATGGATCTGGAGCCTGTGGATTGGGAGGGCCCACTGTACCACAGCTTGAAGATGTTACCTTTTTGGATTACAGCTCCCATTGTCCCCAAGTCAGCATTGCCATAGTGCCTGGTGAATTCTGGAAGCTTCATTCAAAAAGTAACACTTTGCAGGCTCAGAATTGTTCCAAAGACTGCTGATGGTCAGTTTCAGCAATTTGTTTAGTTAGCCTAGTTTTCATTTTGAATTTAGGAAATACTGCCCAAGAATAGATTTTCCTTGGTTGTTTCCCACCTCCCCACCCCCCAGACTGTGAGGGTGTGTTCTGGAATAGTTTCTTTCTGAGGTTTCACTTACATTTGTGGCTGGCATCCTCAGAGAATGGTTGGGTAGGTGTGTGTGGAGTTATGTGCTGTGAACCCCTATTGGGGATGATATGTAAATTTGTGTAATTGAATGGTTAGTTTCTGGGTATAGAAATGCAAGGCTCGTTAGTGTCTGTTTGGCTAATGGTTGGTTGATGAGCCATTATCTGCTGGGAATTCTTTTGTAAGTGTTGACTTTTTATTCTGTTGTATTTCAAAACTGGGAGCCACACTTTATTTACTTTTAAGGTTTCTTCTTTCCTGTTGAAGTTGTCCAGGTGTTTGTGGATTTCAATAGCTTCTCTGTGCATTCTGACATGATAGTTGTTGGCATGGTCTAGAATTTCTGTGTTTTCAAATAGCATTTTGTGTCCAGGTTGGTTTATAACATGTTCTGCTACTGCCTCACAGCCCGGGGAAAAAAAACCACAAGGAAAATCTATGGATGCCGGCTGTGAAAGCCTTTGACTTCACATTGAACTGCCCAAGAATATTGCAGTATTATATTTCCAAAATCCTAGGTCAACATCAGTTTAATCACATACAAATTAAACGTAGGATCACATATTGCAAACCACATGGATTTAAATCTTCATACTTGAGACTTGACGTATGGTGGAAGTTCTAGCGTAAGTGCTTGAAATGAGGTAGGGCCAAGCATATAGCTTTCTGATTGGTGCATTTGGCAGAGGAGAAAATGCTTTGTGTTGCATTCATCCCTCTACAATCTCTGTGCGAGGCACAGCAGCATATGAGGCACACCCAGCACTTGGTGGTGGTCTCTACTATTGTCCGCCAGACAAATGAGTTGATCCAGTGCAGTTTTCTTCACAGAATGAACTCGTTTAGTACAAGCTTCTGGAAGTCACTATCTGGAAAGACCCTTTGCTAGTGTCTTGCACAGTCAGCCTTTCCTTTAGGATTACTTTCTTTCAGCTTTTGGAGCCAGGGAGAAATATCAAACCATCTTTTCCTCAGCCAGTCTGGGAAGATTTAAAATGTTGGCTCTCTGTATGTCTGTTGTTGCATGAGGCAGCCAATAGCTGTGGCCACAATTCAACCACACTCAGTATTTGCTTGGATGGGTGACTCTTTTCAAGTACATGAACTGGAGGAACATATCAAGTACAAGATGAAATTATACCAAAATCCACGTCAAGCTTCTAAATGGCTTCTTTTCTCATCTGGTGAGTGTGTTTAAATTTGAAAGGTAGTGCTGTTGTTCAAAGCACTTATCTCTCTCACTTATGGTGACATTGTACATAAATCTTAAGAAGGTATTTAAGATTTAGATTGTATACTTACAATCCTAAATATACACTGGACTGACTATGTGACAAATGTTGCTGTCCTTGAGCAAGCAAGGGTTACTAGCATTGAGGCCATGATATTGAGAAGACAGCTGCGCTGGGCAGGGCACATTTCTAGGATGGAGGACCATCGCCTCCCAAAAATAGTACTCTACGGTGAACTCGCCACGGGTCAGCACAAGAGGGGCACTCCAAAAAATCGATATAAGGACTCCCTGAGGCAACATCTCAGGCTCGGCCAAATTGATCACCAACAATGGTCCGCCCTGGCCTCACATTGGGAGGCATGGAGACGCACTATCCACAATGCTGCAGCCTTATTTGAGAACTCACGCCGAACAAGTCTTGAAGAGAAACGACAACGCAGAAAGAATCACAACCCGGAAACATCACCCAAGGAGACCTTCTGCTGTGCTTTCTGCAACCGGACTTGTTTATCTCCGATTGGCCTTTTCAGTCATCAGCACGCTTGCAGAAAGCACAGGATGAGTCCTTCCTGAATCTTTGTTTGCGAAGAAAAGCCAGAGAGAGATTTAAGATTGATGACTTAATCTGGAATCTTTTAATGCTGTACTGGATTTTATAGGAGGCATGAATGCCCCCAAATGAGAAGAAAAGCCCATGGTTTCTAGTTTGTCTGCAATCAAACCTGAAGAATGGTGAATCAAATGACTTCTTAGGCTATGTGATGAAGACATTGTTTCCATTTTTAACTGTCAGAAGTCATCCCTTTGTGAAGATAAACACACAACCTTATTTTGGTACACTTCTTATCACCATTTGCATGTAATGACTGAATGGAACATCCCAGGACTAAGCACATGGAGTAACCTGTTTGTCTTCCCCTTTACTTTCTTTCCAACTTTGTCTATGGCATTTTTTTTTTTTTTGCATGCTGTCTTACTAACATATTCATCTGTCTGTATATCAGTGTGTAATACTGTAATCACAGCTAATCAGTACAGTATGGTAAGGATGAATGAATCGTGCTGATACCTTCACAGTTGCTGTGAGTGATGATGCACTGGTGCAACTCTCTGTTTTTGATGATTGCTAAATGGCATGTGCAAGCTGTTGAATGGTGGCTGATTTGAACTTCGTTGCTCTAGAATCAAAGCTCTGCTTTAAACTATTAAATTTGACTAGGGCTGGCTTGACAAAGATCTGGTGTGTGGGGGGGAAATCTTTAGTGGCAGATGGGAATTAACTCTTCTACCTATTTGAAAATTTGCTAATTTCATATCTTAAAGGCAAGCATTTTTGCATTGACTGCAAGTTTGCTAGATCCCAGGATAGAAGACATTCTTCACTCCAGACCTATGTTTGGGCTGCATATCAAATCGTATATAGATCTTCTGCTATCTTGGTATTGCAGCCTGTTACCCAGTTTTTGTCTCTCTGCAGGATTAGGAGTCAGGACTCCTCTTTCAGCAATAAGTAGCAGAGAGAAAATGGGGGCATGGCAGCATTGTGCTTGAAAATTTGGAACATTTGTTGTTTGACTTGTAAATCAGGACACTGAGTATTATTATTTAAAACTTTATTTCTTTATTATTTTTACTGTATAGTGATTTCAGACATCAATAGCTGGAGATAATTCTTCCATGTCCTTTTGATAATGTCCTGATTCTCATGTACAAAGACATATGTATATAATTTACTCTGTGTTAGTTATATAATATGCCATTTTTATAGTAGCCCAATAATTTGAGAGAGGTTAGAAATACTGGCTGGCATCCTGTTGAGCAGTTACAAATGCATAAGCTAGACTTACACATTTGTAACTACAGGTCAACCCCTGTATCTGCGGAGGATACATTCCAAGACCCCCTGTGGATACCTGAAATAATGGATAGTAGGGAATAGTGTTATTTTAAATGAGATGAATGCTGGAAGTTGACCATAGAATCACAGTGGAGGACCTAGAAATGCCTAGAGAGAACACTTTTTTTTCTGACATGGATAAGTGAAACCATGAATACCGAATCAGTGGATATGAGGGTCAACCAGTATTACACATGCATGTTTACAATTTTGGCACTAATGCCACAATCACAAATGTACACACACCCCAACCTATGTTAACAACCAGCATCCACACCAAGTGGCGGGAGAGAGCTGGTAATGTTATCCAGCAACACCGTAATCATCAGCAGAACAGACCTCCATTGTTCAGTGCAGCTGCTGGCTGTTAAGGTAGATTTGAGGAGTCAGGTCAGGAGGGGATATGTCATTACATATTCATAGCTATATCTCTGACTTAGAATCTTGGCCTTTTTCTTAATGATAAGATATAATAAACCTCACCTCTCTGTTATATAAAGGTGCTATGGACAGGCTGGAAATACTGCATTATTTAAGTTTTAATGCTGATACCATACAGTCTGTTCCTATCACAGTAGGATTTAATTTAGGGTTGTTGTTTTTTAGTTTGGTTCATTTTTTATGGAGTGAGTGAGAATACTCCAACTAGATTCAATGTGTTTGCAATAAATAATGTTTGAACTGTCTAAAGAAGAGCCTCTACCCCTGCTACCTTCTGGTGCCAAGCATACAACTACTGCTAGAGCAGCCATTGCTATTGTACCTTTGATGAGGGGGCCTTTCACCGTCAGCCTAGGAATACTGGCTATCTTGCAGGAACGATTTATTAGCAGCTTTTGCCCCTTTCTAGTATGAAATGTGTTAATTGCTAAGGCTGGCAAAGACAGTTCCCTTCCTTAGCTGTTGCTACTGAGACTATCAAGGAAGGGGTACCCTTATCATGCCTACATCCCCATGAAGCCTCTTTCTCATTTCCCCACCCCATTCCACCCCACCTGCAGCCACAAAAGCATCTTGTGTGGGAAGTGCTGCAACCATCTGGGAATACCAGATACTGTACACCGTATTCAGAGGAAGGCAAAGACAAATCACCTCAGAGTATTCCTTGCCTAAGAAAACAGTATGAAATTCATGGAGTTGCCATAATTTGACACATGTCTTGAATGCACATATTTGACTTTAAATAACACAGAGATCAGGAGCATGTAAATCACTGTTATTTTAATCCTCTGTAAACCTGTAAACTACCCCATTATTATCCCCATATTGCAGATTGGATACCAAGTCTGAAAATGTATAGATTACTAAAGTATACATAGCATGTTCATGACAACAGATAAATTTGGACCAAGGAGCTCTAGGATTGCTCTTTTAGTCACTACACCAGCTCATGCAGGAAATGAAATGAGCACTGCAGGAAGGAGGGTTGGGACAATGGGACAATGAGTGCTTAATGCTTAATCTGGATCAAAAGATCATGTGTGGCTATTGGATTATCATAAGGAAGCATGTTTTATTGGCTTCAGGTAACCTTTGCTGGTGTTGGTTCACCTGTTTATAAATGTTGGCTTTTGACACAAAGCTATGGATCTATTCATTAGCTTTGATTGCTGGTTCAGAGCATTGTTCTTTTCTTGTACAGAAATCCCCTAGACAATCATTTGAAAGCAACAACAAAAATTGATGGTGGCAAACATATTGGGAGCAAAAAGAGACAATTAAAATAAGTCTTTGCCATTTGTTTTAAATCGTGTTTTGTCTAAACATTTTCCTGAGAAGTTGAATTGGATATGGATGGATTCCTTTAATTCCATGGTGAAGCATTCCTTATCTAATTTGGTCCAAAACCAATTAAGTGCTCGGACAGAAAATGTACTTTGAAGATTTGGGAGGAACCAACTGAACTTCTGTTTAATACTGTTGTAATTACAATCCCCTATGCCACCAGTGTTGCTCTGCCATTCTGGTCCTCTTTTTGAAACAGGAATGGAATACCTGCTACTTGTGTAAATCATTTTGGGCCAAGGAAAAGAATGGTGCTTTGATAAAATTGTGCTTGCGAAATTCTTATTTGTACAAAATTCTTATTTTTTTTCTGTCAACCTTCCAATCTGCACCTCCAATCTCTCCTGCTTCAATCCGCCAATGTCCCTTCACAATTCCCTTCCCTCGGCATTTCTCCACAGTTCTGCTCACCGTGGACGACCTGAACCTCTGGATCTTCACCTGGGCATGTTCCTGCCCACGCTCCTAACCCAGGCAACCCAAGAACAGCAGGATCGCTTCTTCATGCCTGCTTGGAACTTGGAGATCATTGGCACATATGCTCAAACAGAGATGGGTCATGGTATAGTACTTTCAAGTCTTATTTGAAAGAGTAATACAGCTGGGTAGAATATGTTTCAAAAAGTGTAGAAGCTGTTTCCTTAAGTCCAGGGTTCTTTAGGCTGTCTGGTTCACAGCCATAGGATCCCTCTTTATGAAAGAGGGGTGTGCGTAGAGGTAGAAATGTCAGATGGTATTGGAGACATTTCTCAGCCTTATGCCAAGGGTGACATTGCTAAGAAGTCAATGAGCCTTTCCCCATGTTTCTTGCATGACTTCTTCCATTGCCTGACATACATCAGCTTTCGGGTTACACATTTAAATTACATGCATGCTCTCAAAGAACAAAGATTAGCATGTAGTCTTGAGCAAGAAATAAGTTGATGAAACCACCTTTAAGTTAAGCAATACTTTGAAAAGGACCTGAGAGAGAAAGAAGTGTATTTCCTAACCGTCCTAATTCATCCTATCAGTAACAGTGCTTAAATCAAGTGGTTCCTTGAAAGTATCTCAGCTTCTGAAGCACTAGGTGCAGCCTCTCTAAATAATGGGGGAGGGAGCAGGGGAGTTATTTGCAAATAGTCTCTCTCTTCAGTGGATTTCTGTACTAGATGAACTTTGATTACAGTCTGTATATATTTGACAGGCACTCCTGGCTTCTACATATATTAATGCTTAATTAAAAATTCTTAAGCTTCAAGGCAGACTACTTCACAGATCTTTAATATACAGTAAAATATAATACGAAGGTATCACAGAAAGATTTTAATTTACAAAAGTTAATCTGCTTATACCAAATAGAAGCTTCTTTCTAGTTTCTGTAATGTTACGGGAGAAATGAACCCTCTAAAAAATAAATATTTTTGTTAAGTCTTATATAACAACAATAATAATAATATTTATTTCTTACCTGCCTTCCCCCGTGGACTGAGGTGGGGAACAACAGATTTACACATAACTAATATAAGTTAAAATACATATTGATTAAAATACATTAACCCATTAAAACACATATCAGTTTTAAAACAAATAAAACCAATCCATATTAAAATAATTTAAAATTCACAGTTTAAAAATACTCTGGATAGGCCTGCCAGAAGAGACTAGTCTTTAATGCTATTTTAAATTCAGACAGTATATTCATCTGTCCAGTCTCTTCCAGCAGGCCATTCCAGAGTCTAGGGGCAGCTGAAGAAAAAGTCTCTGGGTGACAGTTGCCATCCTAGGACCTGAGTGTATGAGGCGCATTATATGGGAGAAGCCGATCCTATCAGTAACCTGAACCCAAACCATGTAGGGCTTTAAAAGGTAACAACCAACACTTTGTATCTTGCCCGGAAACTAATTGGCAGCCAGTGGAGTGATTTTAATATTGGTGTAATGTGATCACTCCTAAGTGTACCAGTAACCAATCTGGCTGCCATGTTTTGCACTAATTAAAGTTTCTGAATTTGGTACAGAGGTAACCCAGTGTATAGTACGTTGCAGAAGCCCAACCTTGAGGTTATCAGTGTGGGCACTACCATCTTTATATCACTTAGGATCACTTAAGTTTATAATTGTGAAATCCTGGTGCAACATTATATCTGGTTGTATTTGAAGGGCACTCCTCTTTCACATGATGACAGCCTGGAATTAGTCAGTGGTTTCTTTTTAATGTCCAGGGTGTGGTGATCTTGAGCACGTGGCAACTCAGTTAGTCTCCAAACCCATCTGCTGTTTGGATGACTCTTGCCCTAGTTGGGATATTCATCTTGAAGATGGTAGAATAAAGCTTATTTGAGGTACTACAAAAGCAATACAGTAGTATTACTTTATTTAAGAACCACCCCAGGAAATTAGCTGTACTCAGAATGTTGGTTTAAAATATTTTCATACTGTTCTTTAAGGTGAAGTTGTCTCAAGACAGCTTATAGAATAAGACATTAAAGCAATAAAATAAATTTAATAGAACATAATAGTAAAAACAACAACCGTAACCACCAATATCAGCTCCTTGGTTTTTTTTGTTTTAGCTGTGACCTTCATAGATGTTGAATGTCTTCTTCTGTTGTCCTTTTCACTTAGCATGACAATCTTGCTTCTGCTCAAGAAATCTGGAATTCCCTATTTACCAACAGTAGGGTGATCGGTTTTGCAGGAATGAACCTCTTCTCGATAAATGATGAGATGGAGGATGGCTTCTGCTTTCCTTAGTCCAGGCTTTTCTCCAAGGCAGAAGGTTTCTGAAGCTCCAGTAAATAGCTTTTAGATAAGAATTTCTGTTCCCTCACTCTTTCACATAGAACAGAAGCTGACTGGAACATCTTTCCCTCCTGATGATCTTAGTCAAGCTGGGTATATTCTACACCCTGCTTGTGAGCATTGCCAGTTATTTTTAAAATCTTGGGCTGAGGTCTGTCTGCCTTGTCACATGGGAAAAGAACATTCCCTCCCTTTTGGCAAGGATGGTTGATATGTACTGGAACATCTGGAAAACTGCTATTCCCGCCCCCACTCTCACCACAACTCCACTCAGCACCAGGTGACTCCATCTCCTCAAGCTACAGTTGAAAGGGAAGGGGAAACTCTGTACCTGTCATGCTGATTGAGGAAAGGGATGACATTGCTTCAGGGGAGGCCTATGGTGCTAGGATGTCAGGATGTAGAAATCTCTATTTAGAACTTCTCCTTCTGTAGATAATTGACTATAGGTTCCTGACATGGAAAACTTTGTTCCTGCAGACTTCATTCCAGTAGCACTTTTTCATTGTTTGCAGATTTTTTGTTGAGACAGATTATGAGGGTTGGAACAAACACTGTCATCCAGATAGTTCATATGTTCATGCATAGCTATGCTAATCATCTGTGGAACACTGATGATCCTAAAGGGAGAAAAAACCCAACAGTCTACAAAGGCCTCTCTGCCTGTTCATTTCTTTCTTGGCTCAGGCATCCAAGCAAGTATCTGTCTGCAAGTCTACAAGCTATTAAGTATGATGGGACAGAGAAGCAAAGACCTAGGCCAATAGGAGTTGACAAGCCTTAAGAGTAGAAGATTTGCTATAATCCTCCGAAGCAGATTGCTCTCTTCTGCACCCTACCCCCAATTGTATAGAAAAGCTTAAATTAGGCTGAGCTGGATCAAGGTCTAAACAAGAGCTTATCACAGGACCACATTTGCACATACAGGACTGCATTAATATTTAAAGTTTGTCACTACTGCCCTAATGCTGAACACCTTCATTTTAAAAGGAAAAAAAAGCTGACAGAATGGGTGAATGGCTTTGCCCAAGACGAATAACTTTGCAGTGCATAGTACAATTGGTCAAAGATGCATCTCTCTGCCTTACTCAAAACTGTGTGAAGTTCTATGAGAGGGGAAAGCCAGATGTACATTAAATGTATTTGGACTCTTTCAAAACCAAAGCCACCTCCCCTACTTTCTATACAACTGTGTAAACCTACAAAACCAGTCTACTATGATACAGTGCTAGGCAATCTTTTCTTTTAAAAAAGGATGGAAAGAAAGAAAGAAAGAAAGAAAGAAAGAAAGAAAGAAGTGGTGGCCACCTTGATCATGCAGTGGAATCTCAGCTGACATTTTGACATAAGCATCTTCATCATAGCCAAATGACAAACACATTGCAGGAAGCTGGGTTTCTCCATTTTCTTGAGATGCAGAAGATGAAAAACCTCAACACCTGCCAAGCTCCATTGCTCAACCTGTAAATCTTATCAGTCTTATCTACAGGGAAGAAGATTGTGGTGCCTGGGAGTGGCAGTGGGTGGGAGCCAAATGAAGATTTGGAAGTGAAATGCAGTTATTGAACATTTCTGTCTGGCTGTGAAGACTTCCACACAAAGCAATAGTTAGATTTGCATGCATAACTCCACCATAAGAAAGGGGCAAAGAGGCTGTGTCTCTCTTTGTGTGATCCTGCCAGATAGTTATGATATTTACTTTGCATGTATGTTTTACTGGCAAACAGGCAGGGAAATGAAGCTGTGAACAGCAACTGCCTCTTGGTGATAAAACCAGTACATTGTCAGGATGGAGGTGCCCAAAAGTGGAATGATCTAACTGTGATCTTGGGTAAATTTTGTGACTGATGTGCATCCAGTATTTCACATATATAGTTGCTTTTATTTATAATGTGGGGTTTTGGTTTTTTTGTTTTTTGTTTTTTTTTCTATCATATAAGTATACATTTGTAATCAGTATTTCTAGCTTTTGCATTATCTATGCCTGTCTCACCACTGAAATTCACAGAAAAATGCCTATATTTGTAAGTATTCTATAACCCATGAAGCAAGATGTGTTGCTTATCTATAGGAACTCATCTCCGAGGACTGGAAACCACAGCAACTTATGACCCCGCAACCCAAGAATTCATCCTAAACAGCCCAACGGTGACTTCTATTAAGTGGTGGCCAGGGGGATGTAAGTGGATTGTTTAAACTTCAATGCTACATGCATTGTCCCTTCCTTTAGAACGCCCCCCCCCGTAAAGACAGTTAAACTAATTATTTTTATTTTTAAAACCAATTCATGTTATATAATCTTTTTTCACTGTGTAAAAAGTATGGGAAAAAATCCCCAACTTTGATCTTGTCCTAAGTTCTAGAACCTAGAGAATGGAAGGGTTCCTATTAGTCTAATGTGTTACATAAGGATGCTACCACTGGTAAACAGTCTTGCTTCAGAAATATTTCTCATTCTTTCTTGCTGTCCTCTTGTGGCTGAAGGTTGAGGTGGGAGGAAGTGGTTTTACATTAAAGAGGCTTGACTGTTTTTTTCTTGACATATGTTTTTCTCTATGCCCTCTAGATAGTTGGACTACCCCTCCCTTCATGGCCATTAGTCATGCTGGTTGGGAATTATTTTATTTATTTATTGGATTCATAGACCGCCTTTCTCCCAAGATGGGATTCAAGGCAGAATTATGAAGGCTCTAGTTCAATGAATCTGCAGGTTAGGGAAGACTGCTGTAGGGAAATCAAGAATGGTATGCTTCCTGCTCAAGCAGATCCTCCTTATTTTTTCATTGGGGCAACATATAGTCATCCCTCCACATTCGCGGGGGTTAGGGGCACAAGAACGCCAGGAATGTGAAAAAAAGTGAATAAAATACCCCGCCCGCCCGCAATCCCTCTCCGCTCTTCCAAAGTGGTGATGGGGCTTTTGAAGCCTCCTAGCCACTTCTCAGCCATCACCCCCACCCTCCCAAAACTGCTCTCCACTCCAAACAGAGCCAAGCCCAGGGAGAGCAGGGAGATTGGGTTTAAAGCGCCCACCTCACTGCTCTCTTGGGGCTTGGCTCTCCAGTCTAAACAGAGGCAAGCCCCAGGAGAGCGAGGAGGTGGGCGCTTTAGTCCCGATCTCCCCAATCTCCCTGGGCTTGGCTTTGTTTGGAGTGGAGAGCCAAGCCCAGGGAGAGCAGGAAAATCGGGTGTAAAGCACTCACCTCGCTGCTCTCTCGGGGCTTGGCTCTCCAGTCCAAACGGAGGCAAGTCCCAGGAGAGCGAGGAGGTGGGCGCCTTGGCTCAGCACTCCAAGTGGAGCCAAGCCCCTGAGGCAGATAGAGTTCCCTCCCAGGGAGGGGGAGGAGAAAGAGAAGGAGGAGAAACTGCAAATACTCAAAACGGTGAAAGTCAAAGCCGCGAATGTGGAGGGAGGACTGTACAATTACATTTCATGTGGAGGGAGGACTGTACAATTACATTTCAAGAATCTTACCCAAGTTGTTAATGAAAGCAGCATCTAGGCCTGTTCCCTGTTTCGGTTGCATGTATGTTTATATTTTAACGACAAGGAAAGCTAATGTTTAGCAGTTTTAAAATAAATTGTTTGAAGGGGTGTGTGAATTGGATTGCGTAGTAAAGCTTCCATTTGTTTATGTTCTATTTTCTTTGTCTCTTTGCAGTGGGTAAGACATCAAACCATGCCATTGTTTTGGCTCAGCTTTATACCCAGGGCAAATGTCACGGCTTACATGCTTTCATTGTGCCGATACGCCAGTTGGGAACCCATGAGCCATTGCCAGGTATGGCCCTGGCCTCTGTGCCTGGGTGTGTATGTATGCTAGCAGTTGACTCCTGGTATGAATGTAAAGATAATGTATTAATTATTCCAAGTGTGGCTCTAAGGCAGCCTCTCCCCAAACTAGCACTCTTTGGGTGTGTTAGATTACCATTCCCATCATTCTCAGTCAGCATAGTCAGTGGCCTTGTTGGCTGAGAATGATGGTAGTTGTGGTCCAACACATCCAGAGGGCAAAGGATTGTGGGAGGCTGCCTACATTATTGAAATAAACAGAGTGACCAAACCTTCTCAAGAACTGCTAGGTTTACAACGAATCTTTTTTAAAAAGGTAATGTATGAGAAAGCAGTTGCCTGCAGGTACATGTTTTGAGACTTGCAGATTGAAATCCACTATTGATTTGATTTTATGTTTTTCCCCAGAGTTAACAGCCAAGGCAGCCAAGGCAAATTAATTTCAAAAGGTTTCAGTGAAAGCACAACACATTATCCACATTAAAATACAAATTCAATTAATTATACTTTTACAACAAAACGTACATGATTTAAAAATGCCACACTAATAAATAAACAGTAAAATGTGTCAGCACATGTATCCTAAAATGCAAAACCATAGAAGGCAGTCAGTTGTTGAAGCATGCCTGCACAGAGAAGAGAGCTCTTTTCCTCTAGCAGATAAACAACAAGGAGAGGGCTAGCTAACAAGTTCTATAATCTAGGAATATCCACCAAGCATTACTTCAGGATAAGTTTGCATGAACTACAGCCCGCTTCTCCAGATGCATGGAGTACAGCTCCAGTAGGCAAATATTTATACATATTTTCAAGTAGTGGGAGGGATGTTAAATGTAATAGATGAGCAAAATGTCCTAGCATGGGAATGGGGGTGAAAAGTGTAGATCTTAATGGTGATCTTTAAGAATTGTTAAAAGGACATGGGTGGTGACCAATACATACAAGATTAGATAACAGATAACACATGTATAGTAGCAAGGAGTCTTAGTCTAAGCCCGTTGAACGGCAAGAATTAATCTATAGATTGGAACTGGATGCAAAAATTATAAATAAAAAATCCAAACAGTGTCATAAAACACGATACAGAAAAATACTGTTAAAAATCTTGAAAAGGCTGATTTAGAATAATAATATGGCTTATGTAATCTGGTGCATGGTCTGCAAAACTGCTGGACCCTTTATTTACCACTGAGGTGTGAAAGCCATACATGCTACTTTTGAGAAAGTTTATTGCATACTATGCAGCTGTGGACAAGTTTACATAGGGACCACTAAACGCAGTGTGCAAACATGAATCAAGGAACATGAGAGACACTGCAGACCGGGCCAGCCAGAAAAATCAGCAGTAGCAGAACATGTTATAAACCAACCTGGACATAAAATGTTATTTGAAAACACAGAAATTCTGGACCAGGCCAACAACTATCATGTCAGAATGCACAGAGAAGCTATTGAAATCCACAAACACCTGGACAACTTCAACAGGAAAGAAGAAACTTCAAAAGTAAACAAAATCTGGCTCCCAGTTTTGAAATACAATAGAATCAAAAGTCAACACTTACAAAAGAATTCCACCCAGGGACAAGAGGATTCCCAGCAGATAATGGCCCATCAACCAACCATTAGCCAAACAGACACTAACGAGCCTTGCATTTCTATACCCAGAAACTAACCATTCAATTAAACAGTTTTACATATACTCCACTACAGGGGTTTACAGCATATAAACTCCACACACCCACCTACCCAACCATTTTCTGAAGATGCCAGCCACAGATGCGGGTGAAACGTCAGAAAGAACACAGCCTCACAGCCCAGAAAAAAAAGCCCAAGGAAAATCTATGGATGCCGGCCGTGAAAGCCTTCGACTTCACTTTGAGAAAGTTGTTTTTTTTGAAGGAAGAACATTTTCTTGAAGAAGAATCTGTACTGTACACACAGTGTTAATGAAAACCAGCATATTACTGCATGTGTTGTTGTGTTCCTTCAAGTCGTTACCAACCCTAACATGATCCTATCACAGGGTTTTCTTGTCAAGATTTGTTCAGAGGGAATTTGCCTTTGCCTTCTGAGGCTGAGAGAGCATGACTTGCCTAAGGTCACCCAGCAGATTTCCATGGCCGAGTGGGGATTTGAACCCTGGCCTCCAGAGACATAGTCCAGTGCTCAAACCACTACACCATGCTGGCTCTCCCACATGTAGTCTGCTAAAAAAAACCATTATCTCTTTTCAAACCTCTGTTTAAAAGACTGGAATTTGTGACTGTATCATGGCTTCTTAGCGATTATCCCATTCACAATTCCAATTACCATCCATTGCTGAAGGAGGATGCTCTAGTATTCTGCTGTTACTGTAGAGAGCTGGGTACTATCAGGAATCTATTGATGGTGGGGCCGCAAGGGGTTCAATGTATCCCCCTCCCAGGAAGTTGCTTAACTCTGACTTAAGTGAACAAAGTGAGGAGAGTACTGTACCTTGTAGTCCATCTAGCCTGTAGAAGAGATAAAATGTAGATTTATTATACCAATAATCTTCATAGATTTCTCATATGCAGAGAGGCTCCACCCATATACTCTGCCCATAAATCAGGCATTACTTGCCATAGTTTCCAGCAATACTGAGAATCTCTAAAACAAACATTGGTCTATGTGTTTTCATTACATGCTGTAATGTGATATGAAGGATGAAGCCCTCTTTGGGTATGATGCCATGAACTTTGAACCTTCACATTTTGGGAAGAATCCATGGGGTTGTCATCAGAACAATTTAAGGATGTAAATCATTCTGCCACCATAGTTTGGCACATGTTGCTGGTTATCTTTGTAAAGGAAAGATACTTTACAAATGTCCCCTCTTGGCTTTCCATCAAGAATGTAGAGTTTCTTATGCTCACCCCAATTGTTTTACCCTGTTTGCTAGGCATTACTGTTGGTGACATAGGACCAAAATTTGGTTATGATGAAATAGACAACGGCTACTTGAAAATGGACAATTTCCGCATTCCCCGTGAAAACATGCTAATGAAACATGCCAAGGTAAATTTTTATGATCCTTTTTGGTGTTTGCTGTTGATTTACAACTGTCATCTCTTCAAATCACTTGAAATAAGCCTTTCCAAGTAGGGGTTTAAACTCTCTAAAAGGAGCTGACCACTTCAAACACTCTTTAAATTCACATTAAAGAAAGTGCGGTCAAGTCTCTGTTTAAGATTAAATCCCACTATGTCTCTTATCAGGGAATTCTGACTTGCACAATTCTACCTTGTTTGCAGTTTTTGAGGTCCAGCTGCCTGGAAACTTTCTCTGAAGTGTGCCAAAGTTCAGTATATTGCAGTTTACGTAAGGCAAGAAAAAACTGCACTCATAAGCAATCTGTTAGGTTTGCTAATCTGCTACTTGTATAATTTACAATCTCATCTTTAAGGCAGCAATCAGACCTGGTGGTTCATCTCTAATTGTTTCCTGCTCCAGCCACTGCCACCTCCTGTTGAATGAATACTAATAACATACCTTTAGTATCTGGCCTCCTCCCTTTCATGTTTTCAGCAGTCTTCTGTTCTGTAAAATAGCCTGATAATTATTATAATTATTTTTAATTGTCAGTCTAAATCTCATTACTTGGAGAGTATGAACTTTTCAATCTCAAGTGGAAATGCTTCTGATTTCACAGCATGGGCTAGACAGTAGGTAGTCAGAGGTGTTGATTGTGGGGATCTATTTATATGCTTAGATTTGTATCTTACCTTCACACAAATGGTGTCCAGCAGTTTTACTGAAATAAAGATGATAAAAAATAGTTTGATGTAGAACATCAAGATCTTTGAAAGCGCTTCTAGCAACTGAATATCTGTTCAGATATGTGTTTAATGTGTTAAAAATGGAAAATATCATCTTTCTAAAACTGTAAAAGCAATATTGAGGTAACCAGCCCATCTTCTTCGTGATCTCTGTGAATCCACACAGCTGGGTAATTCCTGTGCTGGCGCAGAACATTCGGAACCTTCTAGAATTGCTAGGTAGAATTTTGGCTGTAGCCCCGCCCACCCCAACGGGCACTCTGAGCCATTACCAGTCATTCCCCTCAGTTCCTTTCGTCCGCCGCACAAGCAGCACGTTAGGAACACCACTCCTGTCTAGGATAGCTTTTTCTTGTAAAATACGGACTAATCTTGGATTTGGACTTTGAATTTGTGTACTCAACGGCATTTCTGGATTTTGGACTGGTTTTGGATTGATTCTCTCGTGTTTTCACCTCGGACTGACTGACTACTTTTCTCTTCGACTTAACTGGATTCAGTTTGTAGAGGTATCGTAAAATGGCCTCTAAATTAGCTGCGTTTAAGCGCTGTGTTATTTGCCAACCAAAATTGACGAGCACTGATGGGCACTCAAAATGCTTAATTTGCTTGGGAGAATCTCATAATGTGGAGAACTGCTCCCATTGTATGGCCTTTACACCTCAGGCCCGAAAGCAAAAAAATGTCCCAGCTTCGATCCTTTTTATATGAAAAAGCCTTGGTGCCGTACTCAGCTTCGACACCTTCTTCGGCAGCATCAGTGTCTATGGCTCAGCCGACGAAGGAAAGCTCAACCCAAAAAAGGGGAAGGTTGGATTCAAAAAGTCCAGCTAAACGCCATAGGAAGGAATCCGATAGTCCATCCTGAAGGAGATGTATGGTGACTACATCTGATACCGAAGCACAGATATCAGCTTCTAAGAGATGTGTACTCCACACTGAGACTATATCCCAATCATCAGTTTCAAGGGATCGGGATCGAGAGACTTCGGTATCAATGGCACGGGATCGTGATCGTAAGACTTCGAAGTCGGTGGAAAAACTATGATCTCATTTGCCTTCTGATTCTGGTGAACGCTCAGCGTTCGACACCGAGAGATGTTCCACCATTGAAAACACCTGTTCCGTCTCGAACAGCATCACCTGGAAAAAGACCAACTCCAGTTCGTGAACCGACCCGACTCCGTTGGTAGAACTGGTTAATGTAGACACAGTGCAATTGTCAGAAGGAGAAATCTTATCACCTTCAAAGAAAATAACTTCACCATTTCCCATTGTGTCAAGAGCAGAGCTCTTAACTGGAGGCAGTTTATATGGGAAGGACATTGAGCAAGTGCATGATGAACCTGATTCCCCAATAGTCATCCGTCATCCACCTACACCTTCGATTTGTGCCTTGGACACCGTTCCTACGTATGGTGGCTTTGATGTGGCAACGTCTTGTCTGACAGGCTTTCATGATTCTCCGTACAGAGTACGGGTGTCTTCAATGGATAAAGAGAGATCTTTCTTCAGAGAAGAAGAAAAACAGCGGAGTTATTGTTCTTCTCCAGAAATTTCATATCATCTGCCTGAACCACTGCCGATTAGAAGATCTGCAGTGATGGATGCCGGTAGTCTGGTTACTCCTCTAGCAAGACTACGGTTCCGACCTCTTCAAGCATGGTTTCTCTCTGTTTTCTGTCCTCTAAACGACTACCCAGACAAGTTAGTAACGATGCCGAGGGCAGTGCAGTGGTCGCTGGGATGGTGCCTCCATCCAGAGAATGTATTGAAAGGTCTTCCATTCCAGTCTCCACAACCACAAGTAACCATCACCGCCGATGCCTCCATGACCGGCTGGGGCACTCATCTCGGACGGCTTGCAATTCAAGGGAAGTGGTCGGTACTGGAGAATCAATTTCATATCAATGTCTTGGAGTTAATAGCTGTTCAGAAAGCGCACAGAACTTTCAAATCCATGCTGACCAGGAAGGTAGTACTGATTGTTACTGATATTACATCAGTCATGAATTACCTGAACAAGCAGGGAGGGACCAGGTCCTTCACGTTACTTTCGATCACGCTCGACATTTGGAACTGGTGTGCACTGAGGAATATCCAGTTGCAGTCTATCCATCTTCCGGGGGAAGAGAATACTCTTGCAGACGAACTCAGCTGTTCAAGTATAACTGTCCACGAGCGGATGCTCCATCGCAATGAAGCAGGGAAACTCTTCAAACATTGGGGGTTTCCAGAAGTAAATCTCTTTGCATCGAAGTGGAACAGGCAGTGTCAACGGTACTGTGCTCGAACCCAAGGGATGGGTTTGTTGGGAGATACATTCTTATTTCAATGGGACGGTCCACTGCTTTTCCCCACTTCCACTCTTGACGAGGTAATCTCAAAGAATCTCAAAGAAGGAAGGACAACTCCAATGTGATACTGATCACACTGTGGTGGCCTCGACAACTGTGGTTCAGTCCTCTACTACTTCTGTCCCGACATCGGTACCTATGGCTCCCATCCAGACCAGACCTTCTGACAATTCAGAAAAACAAAGTCAGACACCTGGACTTGAATACATTAAAGCTGACAACATGGAGGATTGTCCCACGACATCGTCCATAACTTTAACTCCTGATGTTGAAGCAGTGATTAATACAGCTCTTCGACCATCAATTAAGCACTCTTATGCCTACAAGTGGAAAAGGTTCAACTCATTCTTGGCTCAGCAGGGCCTGTCGGTATCAAAAGCTACAATCACAACAGTCTTTGAATTTTTACTACATCTGACACAGACTGGTTTGTCAATGTCATCTTTGAAATGCTGTCTAGCTGCCATTTCAGTAGAGTTTCAAGCAATGGGTCGTCCATCTCCATTTAGAGACCCATTAGTGAAGAAGTTTTTGAGAGGTCATCTTAATCTTCATTCTCCAGTGCATGAGCCTACACTGCCTTGGAGTTTAGAACTTGTGTTGTCTCAACTGACAAAAACACCATTTGAACCTATGGCAACCTCTGATCTTCGAATTTTATCTTGGGAAACTGCGTTTCTAATAACTATTACTTCAGCACGAAGGGCAAGTGAAATATGTGCGTTATGAGGTGATTCACCTTATCTTGTCTTCCATAAGCATAAGGTGGTTCTAAAGCCTGACATTCTTTTTTACCGAAAGTAGTCTCAAGTTTTCATCTCAAACAATCAATTGTATTACCAACCTTGATGCAGAACCCATCAGACAAATTTGAGAGAACTATGTATTCATTAGATGTTCGGCGAGTTAGCCTTTTATACTGAAAGAACTGCTGGGATTCGGAAATCACCAAAACTGTTTGTGCCCTATTTGGCAAAGAAGGAAGTGAACCAATTTCTCCACAGCGTTTATCAAAATGGGTGGTGTCTGCGATTTCTCTGCTATGAACTGGCCGAGACCCTTGCCATCCAGAATACGTGCACATTCCACTAGAGCAGTAGCTGCATCAACTGCCTTTATGTCGGGTGTCTCACTTGAGACTGTCTGTAAGGCAGCTACATCGTCTTTGCCTTTAACCTTTATATCTAATTACAGATTAGACCACAAATCCAGAACTGACTCTGCTTTTGGGAGAGCTGTTTTGCTGTCTACCATTCAATGAACATGGAAATTTGATGTTCAACCTTCATATTAAGTTTATTGATGGTAATGGTGAATCAGTTGCATGCCTGGTATTTAAGCAATACACAGTTATTTGGTTGAAATTTGTGTCCTTTTATTATTTTATTTGGGTAGTAGTAACTTAATAAGGTATGTATTTAGCATAACATTCCCCCCTCTGAAGGTGAAGCTTGCTAGTCTACCCAGCTGTGTGGATTCACAGAGACCACGAAGAAGATGGTCAGGTTGCTTACCTGTAACCATAGATCTTCGAGTGATCTTCTGTGAATTCACACAGACCTGCCCATCCTCTCCTCAATGTTTAGCTATGTTTTAAATTAATATGGTGCTGCTAATTGTAGCGTCCTTTATGGAACTGAGGGGAATGACTGGTAACGTCTCAGAGCAACCGTTGGGGTGGACGGGGCTACCGCCAAAATTCTACCTAGTGATTCTAGAAGGTTCCGAGTGTTCTGCGCAGGCGCAGGAATTACCCAGCTTTGTGAATTCACAGAAGACCACTTGAAGATCTATGGTTATAGGTAATCAACCTGACCTTCATATCTGTACTACTTTCCTCTGCTAGGTTGAACCAGATGGCACGTATGTGAAACCTCTCAATGCCAAGCTGACATATGGGACCATGGTGTTTATCCGTTCAATTATTGTAGGAGATGCTGCTCGCTGTCTAGCCAGAGCTTGTACAATCGCCATCCGTTACAGTGCAGTGCGGCACCAGTCTGAACTGAAGCCAGGGTAAGAAGCTGGTAGTAGTAAGCGAAGCCTGTACAAAATGCCTTGGTATCAAATAGCAATATTGTGCTCTCTTCCCCAGAGCGCTATTAAGCCTTGAATGCAAAATTTCCCTTTGTAGTAGCATTGATTAGATTAGAAGCTGCTGGTGGTTTGTCCTAATCATCTGTGACATCTGCTTTGGTTTCTGTGGGAGGTAGGAGTGACTACAAATGGGAATTAGAAAAAGGGAGCACAAGTGCCTTCCCCCCACCCCTACAAAGAAGGAGTGTACTTACCTCTCCTACCATTACATTTGAATCATTGTCATCCTACCACATTAGGGCCATTGCCCAAGCTTGTCCAGTATTATTGGTCAGGATCATGGGGCACCTAACTTGGCACACACCCCTTCAAGGGGCCCACTGTCAGCTTTTTGGACCCCCCCCCCAAAAAAAGCCCTGCTGCTGCTTTTCCTTTCTGTTGCTGCCTGCCCACCTGCTCTCTCTTGAAGAGGGAGAGGCGCAAAAGAGAAGGAGCAGTAGCCCATTGCTTGCCTTGCTGTTTTCCCCTGGGTGATAATGCAGATTGGGTCCAGACAGACTGGGCAAGCAAATGGGCAGTCACAATGACAGTGAGGAGGAAATAGAGAGATTTGTTAGGGACACTGAGAACATCTTGACAAAAGTTTTCCCAGAACTTGGAGCCAGACTTGCAGTGAGATAGAAGTTTTAACCTCTATGTACGAAATTAATTCACGTTTTCTTCTTTTACCTTCCTGTATCTGTTCCATCTGTATTGTCTGAAGTCTTCTTTACTTAAAACCAATCAGCATTTTCTTTTCTTTTTAAAGAAACGTCTCAAAACCCACATGTTCATGATTGTTTCTATAAGTAAATGTACTGTTGCTGCGTGTTTCCATATCTTCTTTGGAATGCAACTTCGCCATTTTTTGCTGTACTGGCTCTCTAAGAAATCAAGCCATAGCAACAGCAGTGGTTTCTTTTATTCTTATTTCTGCTGCAGGGAGCCTGAGCCTCAGATCTTGGATTATCAGACTCAGCAGTACAAACTGTTTCCTCTTCTGGCAACAGCATATGCCTTCCACTTTGTGGGTGCCTATATGAAAGATACCTACCATCGCATCACTGGGAACATCAGTGATGGAGACTTGAGTGAACTGCCAGAGGTGTGACTCTTCTACTTAAAATGGGAAGGAGCCCAACTGAATATAGCAAAGTGTTATCTTTTCCTTCAGAATGTAAGGGTGACTCCTAGGAGGGAAAAGATTCAAGGGAGAAGAGTTTGGGACCATGAATTTTGCAGATGGATGCACAGAAATCACTGTCATTGCCTCAAGCCAAAGTATGGTTAATGGAAAACCAAAAGGGATGAAAACGCCCTTTCTTTTCCCACACCCCTGAAGAAAAATTGTATTATGTTAGCTTACAAAGCTCATTGGCTTCGTCATCAGAAAAAGATGGTTAAAATGATGGGGTGGGAAGGTGACATTGTTGGTGTCACAAGTCTGCATCGTGCTTGTTGCAGATGTTACAGAAAGACAGAACCTATACAGAAAGAGGTGCAGTCCCTTCCTCCCCACAAAAACAAGGCAATAAAATTTCCTTCTCCATTTTGCAGCTGCAACGTCTCTTCCCTTACAATCTGGATCTTTCCCTGTCCTTTGTGAAATCATAGACCTTTATAGAGAACATTCATTAAGAGTCATGACCAATAACCTTTAACAGACCAGTCCCTCATGCACTGGTCTATTAATCTCTTCAGATAGGGTTGCTAGAGTGAAAACTGGTGTTGCCTCCTATCCCTTTAATGGTTGTGTAGAAGAGCAGGTTTTAGCAGGTTTTGCTTGTTACTTGATTGCATGACAAACCAGACCTGCTGAAATTCTCTCTTCTACACAGACATTAAAGGGACAGCAGATGATTCCAGTTTTCACTCTGGCAACCCTATTTTTAGAAGCTGTCTAATTGAGAAGGGTTGTAACCTTCATAAGCAAAGGCTGCTGGTTAAATGCAATATCAGATCTGACAGATTCTGGTCTGAACTGGCAATAGAATGATGTTTCATATTTGCTGATTATAAGGGTCAATAATGAAAGAATTCACATAGGGAAAATTATGTTTTTGGACTTCACTTATGTGTCCTCACCCTCTGAATTCTAAAACTCTAAGAAGAATTTCTGAGACCCTGAAACCATTAGGCTTTCTTTAGGCCAATTTTAAGGAATTTCCCTTTTCTTCTCTCTTCTACATAAAGTCAGGGGGCCAAAAAGTATTATTGTTTAATATAGTGACAAACCTAGTAGAAATATCATAAGACGCCTGGCTTCCTAACGTTTTTCTCTCCCTCAGCTGCATGCATTGTCTGCAGGGCTAAAGGCTTTCAGTTCCTGGGTTGCCAGTGCTGGCATTGAGGAATGTCGGATGGCATGTGGTGGGCATGGCTATTCCCGTTGCAGTGGCTTGCCTGATATCTATGTCAATTTCACCCCTTCCTGCACTTATGAAGGAGAGAACACTGTCATGATGCTGCAAACTGCACGGTGAGTGATGGAGCTTGACTTGTTGCATGACATTGCTTTAGCTCTCCACATTTCTCACCTAACTTCATAGACTTAATAATAATAAATTTTTATTTTTAACCCGCCCCTCTGCTCGGCCATCGGGGCAGTGTACAACAAGATTAAAACGCAGCAGTTAAAACAATCCTTCCCCATCCTAACCCTCCCACACCTTAAAACTAGATTAAAACTAATAGAGAATTAAAACAAAGATAAAATAGAATACAATATACAATAAAGAAATAAATAAAAAATGGCAATAGCAGCAGGGTGGTGGGTAAGCAATCAGCTCCACTTGAGCCGGGAAGTTATTCTGGGAAGGCCTGCCGGAAGAGATCCGTCTTTAGCGCTTTCTTGAAGCTATCAAGAGTAGTGATAAGACGGATCTCATTCGGCAGGCCATTCCAAAGTCTGGGAGCCATAGAAGAGAAGGCCCTCTGGGAGGTCTGCAACAGCCTAGTTTTCATAGGCTGCAACAGATTCCTCCCAGAGGACTGAAGTGTGCGGGGGGATCATATGGGATGAGGCAGTCCCGGAGATAAGATGGACCCAAGCCATGTAAGGCTTTAAAGGTTAAAACCAACACCTTGTACTGTGCCTGGAAACTGATCGGCAGCCAGTGGAGAGATTTAAGCACAGGTGTTATATGCTCTCTCCTAGATGTACCCGTAATTAACCTGGCTGCCATATTTTGTACCAGTTGAAGTTTCTGGGTTAGGCACAAGGGTAGCCCTATGTAGAGTGAGTTACAGTAATCCAAACGTGAGGTTACCAAAGCATGTACCACAGTTTCCAGATCCCTTTTATCCAGGTAAGGGCGCAGCTGGCGTATCAGCTGAAGCTATAACAAGCACTCCTGACTGTCGCACTCACCTGACTAGTCATGTGAAGCAACGAATCTAGGAGTACCCCCAGACTGCAAACACAGTCCTTAGAGGAGAGTGTGACACCATCCAGGACTGGAAGTTGTATTCCCAGATCTGGCTTTGGGCCTGTGACTGTCAGTACCTCTGTTTTGTCTGGATTTAGTCTCAATCTGTTTTTCCTCATCCAATCCATTACCGCTCTAAGACAGTCATTGAGAGAAGAGACACCATCTGAAGTCTGAGCTGACGATCTGGTCATGGCTCTGAATGATGGATGAACAAAACTTATCATTCTCGGAATTGATATGCCGTATATTCCGGCGTATAAGATGACTTTTGAAGCCTGGAAAATAGACTCCAAAGTCAGGGGTCGTCTTATATGCCGGGTATACGCTTTGCCTCACCTGCCACCCAATCTCCTGCCTCTTCGCTCCTTTCGCAAATGGAGCGAAGATGCAGGAGATCAGGTGGGGGGGGTGAGGCAAAGCGTGTACTGGTACATTCGCCCCTCTTCTCTGCTTTCTTCCCCTTTGGGGAGCAATCTAAAACAGAGGAGAGGTGAGAATGTAGAGCTGCTCCGTCTCCTCGCCTGCCTGCTCGTGCTCTGGGTCAAAGAGAGTGCCCCACTGGCCGATTCCTCAGGTGAAGCGGCGGCGCCCCCGACCCAACCAGACCCAGCAGGAAGCAGCCAGCCGAGAGGGGGGGGCGCTGGGCACGGGTTGGCAACTACTCCCCCCCCAACCCCACAGACCGAGAGGGAAGGCTTTGGGAAGGCTTTGGGAGGCTTTCAGCTACCGTGATAAATCAGAGAAGCCCTCCCTCCCTGTGCGGCTTCCCCCTTTCCCTTTTAGCCACATGGAGTGGGGGGTCTTCTCCGTGACTGGCAGCCACAGAGAAGATCACCCCCGACCCCGCGCAGCTTCCCCCACTGCCTCTGGAGCCGTGCGGGGCGGGAGATGCTTCTCCGTGGCTGGCAGCCACGGAGAAGCCCTCCCTCCCCGCACAGCTTCCCCCCTTCTCCTTTCAGCTGTGCAGGGTGGGGGGTGATCTTCTCTGTGGCTACCAGTCATGGAGAAGGCCCCACCCACCCCGCGTGGCTAAAAGGGAAAGGGGGGAGCCGCGCAGAAAGGGAGGGCTTTTCTGATTTATCACGATAGCAGAAGGCCTCCCAAAGCCTTCCCAAGTTGGTGCTGGGTGACACACAGCCTTTCGGTCCACAGGGGATGGGGGGAGCGGTTGCCAACCCGTGCCCAGTGCCCCCCCCCTCTCTCTCGGCCAGCTGCTCCCTGCCGGGTCTGTCTGGGTTGGGGGCGCTACTGCTTCACCTGAGGAATCGGCCAGCGGGGCGCTCTCTTTGACCCAGAGCACGAGCAGGCAGGCGAGGAGACAGAGTAGCTGCCGAAAAGGCAATTCCTGGCGCCAGCGTGGATGCTGCCCGGCCTCCCAGCCCCTCATGATGCGATGCGGAGGAGGAGGGGGGTCTCTCTCCAAGCAGCCGGGTCACATGACGGTGGAAGCCCCCAACCTAGAGAGGAAAAAGAGAGAGCTGCCCCTGCCCCTTCCCGAGAATGAGGCTGGGCGGGCAGGGGAGCGACCGAGTGAGCGAGCAAAGGAGGAAAGAAATGGGAAACCTACCCACACGCCCAGCTGGCTGGAAACGGCAAAGCGGCAAAGCTCACCCAGGAAGCTCTCGGTTTCACCGGCCAATGAAAGTTCTCACCGCAGTGGTGATAGGCCGGCCCTCACCTGGAAAAGCGAAGGGCACCGCTTGGGAGGCCCGGAGTGGGTGGGTATGTTGTGTGTGTGTGTGCGCAGGGATGGGCTGCCCCCCCCCCGACAGGGAAGCGCCATGCTCCAGAGGCGCCACTGGCAAATCGCCGGTTGAGTTGAAAAGCCGGGCGGGGCTCACATTGAGGCCCTCAAGGGGTCTCCAACTTGGGAGAATGAACGCTCCCACACTGCACAGCAGAGCAGCCAGACACGGTTGCCCGAGGGGAAATTGGTGGGGAGGCTCCTCCTGTATGGACCTTTCATGGTGGGGTAGAGGCAGGGGCTCTTCACCTTTTCTTTACCAGGGATCACCTTTGAATATCTTTTGTTGCTGGGGTCCCTCAAGACTTAATTCAAGATTTAAAGCCCCAATAATAATAATAATAATAATACCATTACACCATCTATTCAACCTTCCCTAGAGGCACTGGAGGAAGAGAGAAGACTTTTCTCCTGCAAGTTTGTGGCTGGAGTAGATTGAATGGCAATGCGCAGGCCAAGTCAACCAGCCAACCTTTGCCTTGGCTTCTGTCACTGCAGGGAGGAGGTGGGCCAAGCAGCCTTCAAGCCTTCACAGACTCCCACGGATCACAGGTTAAGAACCACTGGTGTGGAAGACAGAATATCAACCAGTGTTGCTTGTTCCCTGACTGTGCGGCAAGTGACACCTGCTGATATTTCCTCTTTTACACAGACATGAAAGGCATAGGAACTGTCTCCAGTTTTCGGTCTGACAGCCCTAATACTGCCTTTCTCTTCTCCCTCAGCCTAATTCCTGACTCATCTTTCCTTGGGTTTTAACATGACCAATCCCAGTTTTATTTTGCTCACCTTAAAAGGTCTCTGACCACAGGAGGTTCCTCATCCCAGAAGCTGCCATTCTGCACCAAAGTGTTTGATGAACTAGACTCCCACCTTCATGTGACTCTTAAAACACCACAAACAAGGCGCTTAGTTCTGTAACATAGTGGACACGGTAGTGCCATTTTCAGTATCTGGTTTACTTCCATGGACTTGAAGTGACTATGCAGAAATGTATAACATTGCAGTCAGTATTTATTATTGTTGTTGTTGTTTATTTATATAGCATCATCTATGTACATGGCACTTGCATTAAAACAAGCAAAAAAACCAAGCAAACAAAACCCTGGGACCTGCCAAAGGTGTACAGTCTAAAATAAATATATACATAAGCACACACAGAAGGAATGAATAATAAACATAAGACTATAAAATATAATTGCAAAACAAATTATCCAGGTAACTACAAAAAAAAACCCAACCCAACAACAATAATATAGTATGAAACAGCAAGAAAATAGAAACATAAAATAAACTGACCAATACATGTGATCAAATATAAAACGACAATATATATGTGTATATACGGTAATATAAATCAAACTGACCAAAACATGTAAACAAAATATACAAGATTACAAACAGTATCAAACTAAAATTCCAAAAGCTTTGGAAAAAGAGCAAAGCTTTCAATTGAGATTTAAAAACAGAAGGGGCAGTCCACAAATGTGCATAAAAGGAGGCTGGAGCGGGGAGTTCGGGATATTCTTGCCATATAAGAGAAGGGGGGGGGTCGTCTTATATGGCAAGTATATCCCAAACTCTATATTTTAACTTAAAAATTGGGGGGGTCATCTTATATGCCCGGTCGTCTTATACGCCGGAATATACCTTATGCGCCGGAATATATGGTAGGTGGTATTCTAACAATAGGCTGGCCAGATCTGACTAACTCAATTAACTCATCAAACTACTCAACCCCACCAACTAACTACAAATCTTGACAGGCTACTCTCTCATCCTTGATCAGCTGTCATACACTAGCCTTTTCAAAACCCTTTTGGACATTCCACCTATCACCACTCACTCCCAGCATTGCATTCTGTCACTCCTTTCCGACAGATCCTTACCTTATAATATCTAATACACAGTGCATATGTAATGATATTACTTTAATATCTAATAAATGAAACAACATTTTCCCTTGAAAATCCAGATAATCACAGACTGCAACTCCCAGCATTCTTCACCATTGGTTATGTAAACTAGGGCTGTGGGTATTGCAGTCCAACAATATATGGAAGCCTATAAATTCCCACTTCTGTTTCATGGTGATCTTTTGACATTTAAATGAGCACCATTTTGGGTTGCTAGTTTGCTTATTTGTTTTTACATGCCTTCAATATTGCCCTGTCCAAATATATGTTTGTTGTTGATGAGGTTGAGATTGCCTGTTCAGTTTTTATGTTACTTATTATACTCCTGCTGCTTTTCATACTTGTGTTAACCTGTTTTCCTTTTTTATTGAGTTGCTGTTCATTGTATTGTCACTCTTGTGTGATGTTCTGCCTAGAGAGCCTTTTTTTTTTTGAGCAGAAAGATAGCCAGTGCATGATAGTACTAATGAATAAACAAACCTAAATCTGAGCCCATAAAACTCTAAGTTAAAAGGAAGACATAGAAAATGGAAGAATCATTTCAATTGAAGAACATTATTTTGGAAAGCCCAAACCTTCATGCTGTCCAGGTTTGATGAATCATATCAGACATTAATTGCATTGATTACTAGAATATTTTCTTCCTTCCTAGTTCCTTCCTAGTTTCCCTCCAAATGTACTATGTTCAGTTCCAAGATATGACTGCTGATCACAACTGTGAACTAACTTGTTCACCAGTAGTTCTGCAACCAGCAAAGTGATATGATATAATTTTTGTCTTGCATCCAGATTCCTTGTCAAAAGCTATACACAAGTTAGTTCAGGGCAGTTGCTTAGTGGCATGATGTCCTACCTGAATGACCTACCAGGGCAACACATTCAGCCCCAGCAAGTGTCTGCTCGACCCACCACAGTGCATATCAACAACCCATCCAGCTTAGTGGAAGCATATAAACTGAGAGCTTCTAGGTAAGTTCTGGTGTAAAGTGCACGAAATCTGTTGTCACAATTCAGAACAGTTCACCTCACAACAGTTTTCTTGACCATTTCATATTTGGTTTATGTGAAATGGATTGGCTCTTGTTTGTCTTTGTTGTTGCTCCTAAATATGAAAGTACTGGTATCAGGCTGAGCAGAGGTCTGGGCCTGGCTGACCCAGTGGAGTCAAGAAACAATATGCTAGCAGCTGGAAAGACTGTGTAACATGCAGCAGTACTATGGAGGGAGTTGTTCAGTGTGACAGAATTACTGGGAAGGAAACGTGGAGGAATCTGGTGGAGGAAAGAATCTAGAAATTGATAACTTGTGTAAATATTGAGAAAAAGTCAGACTGTGCAACATCTGTTCAGAGTGGATAGAGGATAGAATTGGCAATGGTTGAAGAACTGGAAAAGGAGGTTCTTCTGGATCCCTAGGAAAAGGAAGAGGATGATTTGGAGAATGTCAGCCCTTTTCTGTAACAAAGGGAGTATTGAGCCTGGAAAGTACTTTCAGAACACCACTACCTATGTCAGGAAACTGGATAGGGGCTGAAAAATGAAATTTCTTTTTCATAAT
This sequence comes from Gambelia wislizenii, assembly GCA_030847615.1. Classification (NCBI taxonomy): domain Eukaryota; kingdom Metazoa; phylum Chordata; class Lepidosauria; order Squamata; family Crotaphytidae; genus Gambelia; species Gambelia wislizenii. The sequence continues at coordinate 195,215,775 of JAUMIR010000002.1, forward strand.
CATTCAAAAAGAGCATGTGTTAGTGCTGCCAAAGATATGACAGCTTCTTTTCTTTCAGAGCAAGACAGATATGATTGTGCCTATTGCACCCTACTATGGATGGACCATGTGCACTCTCCTGATCCATTTCTGCCATTTCTGCCCAAATTAGTCTGGTTGCTGCTGCCAGCAGAACCATGCTGCTAAAATTCAGCAATGGCAGAGAAACTCAGTATTATTTTACTTTTCTTTCTGGAAGGGATAGAAACACTCTGCTCTTCCAGTATAGAGAGCTCTGTTGCAAGAGATGCTCTAGTACCCTCCTGAACCATAGAGAGCAATTATAGTTGCTGTAGAACTTTGATGGCTTCAGCAGTGTGGTCTTTAGAGGGTGGTGGGTTTCTAGAGTGGTCCACTATCTGGAAGTTACCTACCTTGCCCTACCAGGCTTTCCTATCCTAGCAAGTATTACAGTATATTAGTCAGAAGAGAATTTATGTATGGCCCCTAAGGCTGGCCCATAATTACTTGACCCAAGGACCTGTAGATTGAAAGATAAAGCCATTATATCCAACTTGTAAGATGGATTATATTGGTTTGTAGTATAACCCCCATCATTCTGAGCTTGTGACTTATAGTAGAAATAAACACATACTGTACTAAATAAGTGCAAAATGTTAACATAAGACACATAACAGAAGAAAGAAATTTCTGTATGAAGAGAGAAGGAGAGATATGCTTGGATGCTAAATAAAGGGTAAAATAAACCAGTGAAGCTCATCAGTATCACTACAGAGGGGCTTGGTTTAATTTTGTGTTGATCAAAAAGTTAGAAGGAGAACAAGTACTACAGTTACAAAAATGGGCCTTACTTGCCTTTTATTTACTTATATTGAAACACTTGGATTACTTATATTGGAACACTTGGATACTCAAGAATTGTGTGAAAAAGGAAAAACGCAGTAACTGTCAGTTTATAAGGTTGGGATCAAAACAGAGGTATTCTGAGTGGATTTTGTCACTGGTTGTACCAGCTCTGTGTTTCTATTAGCATGTCAGTAGACTTGAGGGTTCATTCTGGTTTGGTGCCACTTTGAATAAGGATGCACTACCTCGGAGTGTGGTGGAGTTTCCTTCTTTGGAGGTTTTTAAGCAGAGGCTGGATGGCTAGCTGTCGGGAATGCTTTGATTGTATTTTCCTGCAGGGCAGGTGGTTGGACTGGATAGCCCTCATTGTCTCTTCCAGCTCTATGATTCTAAGTAGCACTTGTGTTCTTCCATATTACAGGCTGGTTGAATTTGCAGCAAAGAACTTGCAAGCTGAACTGAACCGTAGAAGGAGCAAGGAGGATGCTTGGAATCGGACTTCCATTGATTTAGTACGAGCATCTGAGGTCAGTACTGCCTCCAGATAAGTTAGCTTTTGTTGCCTGTCGACACTACCAGACTCAGGACCTTACACCTGTCCATTAAATGTTCCCTTTTTTTAAGGCACACTGTCACTATGTGGTGGTCAAGCTATTCACAGCAAAGCTTTCAGAAATTGGTGACCCAGCTGTCCGGGCTGTCCTGAACAACCTGTGTCTACTGTACGCACTCCATGGAATTAGTAAAAACACTGGAGACTTTCTACAGGTAGGGAACTAAATTCTACCTTAATACCTTGAACCACAATGTGCTGCTTTTTAGCTACAAAGAGAAAGCACTTGGCAGGGATAACTAGGATTAAACACTACTGGGGAGGCAATAGAGAAACCTTTTGGAGCAATAATTCTGGCAGGCAAGCTACAGGCAAAGCTGGCTGGTTGTGGATACAACAAGGCTCTTAAGTTGGCCTTTTGGTTGGTTTGTAGGATAGAGGCAGTCATTTGGGTACCATGATGACAGTGAGGCTTGATCATGGGTAGGCTGAACATAGATCTGGATGATTTGCAACATGGTGGGCAAGGGTTTCTCACTTCCAGTTGTTCAGCAATAGCAATAGCCAAGTGCCTCTTCCCTGTCTAAAAAATATACAGCAGAAATTAAGAAAGTTGGGGGTAACCAGTGGTTGATTTTTCTGTGGAAGAACTGTAAGTGCCATTTAGTTCTGATATTTAGAACAAATTCCTGGGCTCAGAATTTCTTAATTTAAGTAAATGCCTTTTATAGTAGGCTGCTGTTGGTCAATCTCAGGGTTCCCAAAAAGCTCCCAAAGTAGGTTCTGCAAGGCTGAATCTACCTGTCCCTGTCTAGATGAACCCATGGTTTACTCTGTATAAAGCACTTTCATGTATTCCTAATACATTCCTCATAATCCCCCGTGGATACCAAAATCCATAAATGATCAAGTCCCATTATATACAATGGCATAGTAAAATGGTGTCCCTTACATAAAATGGGAAAATCAAGGTTTATAGATTTTCCTTGGGTTTATTTCTGATGTTCCGCCTGCATCTGTTCTCTGAAGATGCCAGCCACAGATGCAGGCGAAACATCAGAAGTAAACTCTTCCAGAACATGGCCTCACAACCTGGGAAAAAAAACAAAAACGAGGAAAATCTATGGATGCCAGCCATGAAAGCCTTCGACTTCACAAAATCAAGGTTTGCTTCTTGGATTTTTAAAAAATATATATTTTCAATCTGTGCATGGTAGAATCCATGGATGCCAAATCCATGGATACAGAGGGCCAACTGTAGAAGCCCATAAGTATCCTTATGAGATGGTATCCACTTCCAAATGCATCTTAACGCTCTGTGTGGAACATAGGTCCATATCAGGTTTGTAGGGTGGCTGGACTGGGCTTCATATGAACTGCATAACTCTAGATTCACTTTCTTTCTTTCTTTCTTTCTTTCTTTCTTTCTTTCTTTCTTTCTCACTTTCATTCATTCATTCATTCCTTCATTCCTTCGTTTTGTTTTGTTCTTTTTTTTCCCCTTAGGGAGGCATTTTGACAGATGCACAGATAATTCAAGTGAACCAGCGTGTAAAGGAACTCTTGGCATTAATCCGTCCCAATGCAGTAGCTCTGGTGGATTCCTTTGACTTCCACGATTCTGTTCTTGGATCTGTGCTTGGCCGATACGATGGTAATGTCTATGAAAATATGTTTGAGTGGTCAAAGAAATCACCACTAAATAAAACACAGGTAAGACCTACTTTAAAAAAAATAATAATATTACCCATTCCATTTATCAACTGATTAGGACAACATGGAAAAGAGGGTCCTCAGAGATGCATCAGAAGGAATGTGAGGTAAAGCTGTAACAGCATCCCAGGTTATGGTGGAATGATGCAGCTCTCTTGGGATTACTACAAATATAAAACTGACCCTTAGTTATAGGAAGGGCACACTGATCTAATGATATCACAAGTTTGCAAGGTCTGAATATCGACTGGACCACAAAACCTCCATTAAATCAGGTGATGGGTGTGAAGAAAATAAGAACCCTCTTAATTGTGCTCCTTTTTGTACTGTCCCTAGAAAAGGAAGGACAGAGGCAACAGAACAGAGATCTTTTTGCAAAATCTGATCAAACTTACTGACCATGTAGTGGTCCTAGTGAAAGCAGAAGTGGAAACAGAACAGTGAACATTCCATAGCCAAACTCAGCAGCTGTTGAGAACAGAGGGCAGGAATCAGCATTTCCAATAGGTTCGACAGCAGCTTAGAAGTACTAAAGTGTATATAAAATCTAAAGGCAAGGGATTCATTGAGCCACTTGAACAGATTGGAAATTCCAACTGGAGGCTAAAAATCCTTTTCAAGTAAGGGATACGAATGCTTGTTACTACTCAAAACTGCATATATCAAATAATGAAATAGTAAAATTAAATGTTTTAAAAGTGCATAATAATCACCTACAGCTTCATAATACATGCTTATGAAGTAACCTGTGATTATGAAGCTGTGAGTGTTCTGGCTGGGATATCTTGTCTCAGCGGTCCCATACCTAACTTGAGTTATTATCTTTCTTGGTTTGTTAACAAGTGGTATGCCAGAGTTCCCTGATTTAGACATAAGGAGAACTCAGGCTCATTACAAGCATGGATTTCTTTGCCAAAGGTGAAATACAGCAGGGAAGAGTGTTCTCCATAGCTTTGTATACCCAGTTATTGAAACAAAGCTAATACAATTCTACAGGCCCATTAAACCTTTTTATTTTGGATTAAAACAGTAATTTTACAATTCTCATATACACAATTCCTCCTATTTGTGGGGGCATTTACAACAAATAAAATTACTGTTTATGAACAGTACTATCTCTTTTCCTCATCTCCAAAGACATTAAGGTAAGTGTGGGGAAACTCTCAACTTCCAGCTGTTGTCTGCAACTCCTGTTTGCATCATCTTCATCAGAACTGTTGAGAGTCTCAGTCCAAAGAAACTGGAAAAAGGCAGTAGAAAGTGTTGACCTAGCCAGTTCCTACTGATCTTAACTGTTGTTGAGACAATGAGCTGGATTTGGAGCTTTATTCTTAATGCTATGTTAAAGAGTTGAAGCTCTTTAACACATACAATACAACCCCTGTATCCATGGTGGATACGTTTCCTGACTTCCCGCGGATAGTGGAAATTGTGGATAACAGTGAACCCTCTATTTCCAATGGAAGCATACCATAGAATCATGCTGGAAAACCTAGAAAATGCCTAGAGATTTTTTCGATGCAGGTAAGTGAAACCGTGGGTAGCAGTCTTACGGATACAGGGGTTGTATTGTACTTGTACTTGTATGGGTGCTACATGGTTCTAGTTCAGGGGTGAGAAAAGTGCAGTTCATGTGCTGCATGTGGCCCCCCAAACATCATTGCCAGCACATCCCCAAAACAATGGTGCGGCCTGCAGGGAGGGGGCAGGTATGAAAATTGCCCCTCATCCCCCTCATAGATGCCCACCCTATTCTAGTGGGATCAAGAAGTATGGAGTATGTATGTGCTTGTGTTTTAATTAACAGCTTATCTTACTACCTTCCACAGGTCCATCCATCTTTCCACAAACATCTGAAGCCAATGCAAGCTAAACTGTGATCACCTTTACAGCTGTTTTAACATACTATTCTCCTGTTCCCTGGAACTGATTACTTCATTTGCCCTGTGAACACCTGAATCATTTGGCGAATCCAGATAGCCATAGGGTAGTTGGTAATTTTAGCCTTTACAATTTTTAATACATTTTGAATGGATTAGCGCAAACAAATACAAGATGATAAAAGTGCCATTGTAATTATGCTTAGAAACTAACCTTTTTAATCTTTCAGAAAAGCTTTACAGACTGATGTTAAAACTGTCAATTTGTGAAGCGGTTCAGACTGCTGCAGAAGTCCATGTTTTGTCTAGCAGGATTTTTTCACTACTAAGTAGTTCTGGAGGTAGTTGAGGAGTAACAGCTTCCCTTCTGAAAATGCTGTTAAAATTCAAGGTAGCTGTGTGCACTTTGTCAGAAGCCTCTTGCCCACTTACTTTCCTGTAATGAGATGGTCACAGCCCTGTCAGGACTGGGCTTCAAGGACCTTGGCAGGAACAGTGTATGTATGTTTGTCCGTCTAGCCATAACTTTAAAATTTTAGAGGCCCAGAAATTCACTCCTGGTACAGCCTGTCCTCTAACCAAGAGTCAACCTGATTGCTTTGCCAGATGACCCCAGGAGTTCACCTTCCTCTTTTCCTCTAAAGCTGTGACTCATTATAAATCTTCTGTAAAACTGTCAAAGCATGTTTTTGTCTCTCTCAGCTATCCTCCCCTAGGCTCCAGTCCCAAGGAAAATGGGAAAATGACAAAGTTCTAGAGTCTAGAGAATATTGGGAATGATGTAAGTGGTAATCACTACAATCTGTAAAGCTTTTAATTCAGTTGCAGCAGGATGAGGAAACGTCTTCCCAAAATGTTTGACCTGAAATTGGACAGTATTTGAGATCACAGCCTCCAATTTTACCAGTCTTGGTATTTCCTAGAATTCTTTCTGAAGCACTTAGATTATTTTAGAAGGGGAATGATTTCCACCCTGCATTTTGCAGAATCAATGACTAGATGGGAACAAGTTCCAAACTGGAATGATGGACAAAAGCCCATCATCTTACACAATCCTGATCTCAGGGGTTCCACAAAGGATAGGTGCTGTTAGACTAAATAGCTCCAGATTACTGTTAGCAGGCTAACATTTTAGCATTGTATGTACAGGACTTTGCTTTGTGAAATCAGCAGGGGTAACACTTCCAGCAAAGTGGCTAGATTCTGCTTCATTAAATTTCTCCAACAAATCAGGATGTAAAGATCCCAACTGAAGAACTTTTGAGTTGTTTTCAATTATGTAAAACTGTGTAAATGAAGAGTCTAAACTGAAGTCTCAAGACTTAATTCTTGGACCATTCTGACATCCCTCTTCCAAGACCTAAACATACTGCAGGGATTTCCTTACTCTGCAGCCTTCAAGCAAGAGAAGCAATGTGTATTTAAATCAAAGCAAAAACTGATTGTAAAGTCATTTTAACTTTCTAGCTGCTGAAGCATTCCTTCTAATGTATCTGATTACTGTGGTGTTAACATATGTGCATACTGGCTTTCTGTGTACAGTGCAGACTGGAGATGGAAACCATGCAATAGAAGACAGTTGAACATCTTTTGCAGGCACATGCATACTTAATAAAGAAATTCACTTTCAAACAGTGAAAAAACATTTATGTCCATTTATTGTTTCTTGAGTTGATTCAGTAAATTATCAGGGGCAATGTTCATGTGTTGATTCAACACTCTGTATTCTTTTTGCTGTTCTGGTGCTTCTAGCCTACATGGATGCATTTTGAGTCATTGTAGAGGACCTTCTTCTTAACACTTTAAATCAGAGGTAAAGAACTTTAGACTCACAGATCAAATTTTTATTGTTGTATGCCTTTATTTCTGACTTATGGCAACGCCAAGGTGCACTTACCATGGGGTTTTCTTGGCAAGATTTGTTCAGAGGGGGGTTGCCCTTGCCTTCCTCCGAAGCTGAGAGAGTGACTAAAGCAAGGTCACCCAGTGGGTTTCCAAGGCTGAGTGGGGATTCTAACCCTTATCTCCCAGTATCCTAATCCAACACACACACCACAACACCATGCTCACTCTCCCTAATTTTTATAGGCTAGCTTATCCAACATGGTGGGCTTTGGGATGAGTGCCACATTGCACTCCAGGAAGGGTTGGGGGAAGACTGAGCTGCAGTTTCCAGGATTGAATGAGGGAAGAGCAAGGATGGTTCCTTGAAGACCTGGCTTAAATCTACTGGGCTGTTCTTCTGCCTGGACAAAGCAATGGTGGCACGAAGGTGGCCCAAATGCATTGCTGAATACAAATGTCCCCACCCCCAGTTACCACCTAAGTGAACTTTGTTGCAATTGCATTAATGTTTAAGTGGAAATTCAAATGTTTTGTAATAAGGGTTGGAATGACGTAATGGTGAGTTAACTAAAATGTAAACAGGCATATTTTAAAACTTTCATTTCCATTGTTTAGTTCATTGAGCTTCTGGTTATAGAAATTGACTTTTGGTGGTGGAGAAAGAGAATGGAAGAGTTCAAGTGAGGGAATGAGTGATCTGCATACCACTATGATATTTACATACAAACAAACCACCTCCTTAAGAATCTACTCAGCAAATGTTGTTAACTGCCATCAAGTCGACTTCAACTTATGAATGAGAAACCTTCAAATGTCCTGTCATCAACTGTTCTGCTTAGGTCTTGCAGACTCAGGGCCATGGCTTCCTTGATTGAGTCTATCTATCTGGAATGTGTTCTTCCTCTTTTCCTACTACCTTCTGTTTCCAAGTATAGTTGTCTTTTTTAGTTAGTCCTATCTTCTCATTATATGTCCAAAGTATTACAGTCTCCATTTGGTCATCTTGGCTTTAGGGAGATTTCAGTCTATTTGTTCTAGGGCCCTTTTATCATTTTTGCAGTCCATGGTATCCACAGAACTCTTCTCTAGCACCTCATTTCAAATGAGTTGATTTTCTTCCTCTCAGTTTTCTTCACTTTCCAGCTTTCACACATGTACAAAGAAATGGGAAATACAATGGCATGGACCATCATAACTTTAATTTTCAATTATATATCTTGACACTTCAGGATCTTATCTAATTCCTTCATAGCTGCCCTTCCAAGTCCTAGTCTTCTTCTGAATTCTTGACTGCAGTCCCCATTCTGATTAATGATTGAGTCTAAGTATGGAAAATCTAGAACTATTTCAATGTTTTCAGCTACTTTAAAGTTAATGTAAATCATCTGAGGATCAGCCTCCTTTGGGAGGAAGAGGCTGAGGCCATGGCTGCTGGAGGAGGAAAGGGGAAGAAGCATGCTCGAGAAGGCAAAGGGCTGCTGCAGGAAACAAGGTGAAGGGGTCAGAAGAAAACTAGAGGCAGCTTGGAAATGTCAAGATGTAAAAAAAAGTTGACCTGAAGGAGGGTGGAATTGTTGACGAGAGGGGATAAGAAAGTGCTAACTACAAGCATCCAAGTCAATAACATTGTTGATTTGACAGGCTGAGGGGAGTGAAAGGATCTCGAATGATACTACGCTCATGTAATGTGCTCCAGCTTTTAACTCTCCACTGTTTAAAGAGTTGTCAAGCTGCCCCAAGGGCAGCACCAATTCCTTTCTTCTGTCTGTAGATAAACTCTTGAGTAAGCAACAAGGCTTTTGTGGAGGAGCTAGACTAAAGATGCCGAACAGATACTGGGCAGCAGCAGTAGTGAAGGGTGACACTGGCAGAGGATCTCTCAGAGACAACAGCAGTGGCACCTTAGCTATTGCTTGTTAGTACTGCATGCAGAGGAAGGCACCGGTAAATCTTTTGACTATATTTTACCACGTAAGCCCTATGATGAAACAACCCTAAGTGAAACAAGAGATAGAGACAGAATGCACTGAAAGAGCTGCTAAGGTACAGTAGAGGTATTGCTACAACTGGATTCAGTCCAAAAGGATGCTCAGCACTTGACACGCTCAGAGGCGAAAAGAAAGTCCAAAGCTGCACAACACATATTAGTGGAACATGGAATGTGAGAAGGATGAACCAAGGGAAGCTAGACATAATGAAACAAGAAATGGAATGTATAAATGTTGCAATACTTGGGGTAAGCAAGCTAAAGTGGACAGGAATGGGACATTTTGAAGCAGATAATTAGTGTTTTACTCAGCAAATGTGGGGGTATTTATTACAAGAAGAAAATGTTCTTAATACCCAAAGCAAAATACAAAATCACAGAAATGGAATGTCATATATCCCAACTGTGGATAGTTTTCGGTCTGTTGTACAATGTACTTTGCACTTTCTCTGCAGGAAAAATAATAGCAAGTAACAGAACTGGCTTCTTCGATTTGAGTCTATTCACCTTTAGTATGGTCTTTTTCTTTCCCTACTGCCTTCCACTTTACCAAGCATTATTGTCTTTTTCCAGTGATGGGCAAATACAATACATTTAATATAGTGGTCAGTGCTCAGTCAGATTGCCAGTATTTAGTCAAGGTGTACACTGTGTTTTAATAATCAGGGTTTTTTATGATGGCTTCATTACACATCCTTCACAAATTCTTGGAAATCATACACTAGTAACACAAATGTAGGCTTGCCTTTCAAAGCGCTACAGCAACAACTAAGCAGATTTAATGGGTAAACCGACTGAATGTAGTATGATTTAAATATCCATAAAATTACAATGTAAACTACAATTTAAAGTTTCATTGTACACTTATTTAAATCATAGGTTACTTCCTTATATCCCACAAACTTCCAGCAAAAAGATTTTATATACATATACAGCTGGAAAGAGTGTGCCAACGCAGTAAGGAATGTGTGGTATGAGCTTGCACATTCTGCAGGCTTCTGTTTTATTTATTTGCCTTATAAGCCATCTTTCTCCCAGAATGGGACCCAAGGTGGCTCACAACACATAAAAGCATACAATTAAAATGTGACAATTCCTTCCAAATTGGAAGAGATGATGGGAAGTTGGATCTTTTAGAAATATAGTGTATATACAGTAGGACTCCCTTATCTGCTGGGGATTGGTTCTGGGGAGTCCTGTGGGTACTGAAAACTGTGGATAAGAGAGTGCCATTGAAAATAATGGGACTTCCGCTTTAAAATACCAGTTGCCTTGGAGGACCTAGAGAATGGCTAGAGAAGACACATTTTCTAGGAAGACTCTATGGTAGGTATGCTGCTTTGTGTCCTGTGGATAACTGAATCAGTGGATAATGAATCAGTGGATACAGGGAGCCTACTGTATTGGTTTGTCTGCTTATTTGTATATCTCAGTATGTGTATTTGTTTTTTTGTTTTTTAATTGTGGAACAAAAGTTATTATTTTTAAAATGTGATAATTAAAAGTTTTTAAAAAACAGTTAAAATGAAAGCATGGCAATTTAAAATTATATTAAAAATATAAAAGTTAAAAACAATAAAAACACACCACAATAAAATATTCCATAAAACATAACTGCATTTTAACAGCAAAATGGCAATTCCACTGGATGTACAGTACAGTAATTCATTTAAAAAGTGGCATAAACGCTTGAGCAATCTTGCTGACAGAAAAATTTACAGCCTGGCAGAAGAAACGCCCCAAAGGACCACACTTCCGGGGGAGGGGCATAGGCCATTTCCGGTTTTCGTTGACGTCCACGGAACGCTGAGGGGATGTGGTTCTGCCGCGGCGGTGGCGGTACAGGGGCTGACGTAAGAACTTCATTTCCCAAGGTGCTTTGCGGCTGAGCTGGGGCGAGAACCTTCTCTCTAATAAGCGGTGACAGGAGCCACTTGGGTGAGATTCGCTGCCATTGTTGTTGGAGGTGGTGGCTGTGAAAGGAGTGAGAGGGATTCGGGGCTCCGTAAGAGCTTCAGGCTGTTCCTCACGAGAGGAAAAGGGGTTGCGGGGGGGGGGGTGGGGGTTGAGTGTGGAGTTCATTCTAGCTAACACACATTGGAAACTGCTTAATGCAGTGTAGGTGTGTAAATTGCTAACGCTTAAAACAGTTTGTAAGCCGCTCTGATAGCCTTGTGGCTGAAGAGCGGGGTATAAATATCTAATATAAATAAATAATATAAATACAAAAATAAATTCTCTGTGCGGGGCAGTACTAGGAGTGGACGCTTGGCTCCTATGGCAACTGTGGGGAGGTTACAGGCATAACAACCCACGCCTGGTGTCTCCACCGCAGCCTCAGAAAGTGTGTTTCCAAACCGACACGGGTCGGACAGACCATCCACACTGTTCACGTGCTTCTATCCAGCATCATTTCGAATTGGGAGGAAACCAGAAAAAACTAGCCTGGAGTGATTAGGTCCCCCCCCCCCGACACACACACACGTAGTTAAATGCCAAGTAGGGGGAAGGATTCAGGAGCTCCTATTTTATATACACTCCCTTAGGAGCAGCTAGAGATACCCAGTCTAGAGTAAAGGGTGACAGATTAATGCCATACCCCTCTCTCCTACTCTCTTGGTTATAGGGTTTATTTTACATTTTATGATATAAGAAGAAAATATTGTCCTTTGAAATTAGCCTACCCCCCAAATACAAGTGTAGTAGGAAGGGGGGGGTTAGGTAAGAATTCTGTGCAGAGTTAGGTGTGCCCTTGTTCAGTGGTACTTAACCTTTACTTTACCAGTGAACCCTTTTAAATATCTCTTGTTACTGTGGCCCCCTAAGACTTAACTCAAGGTTTAAAACCATAATAATAATAATAATACCTAATAATAATAATACAGTTACACATCCATTAAATCTTCCCTCAGAGGTACTGGAGGTGGGAGGGGAGACTTTTCTCTTGCTTCTTGCTGCAAGTTTGTGGCTGGAGTGGATTGAATGGCAATGTGCAGGCCAAGCCAGCCAGTAAGCCTTTGCATTGGTTCCTGTCACGTGGCCACTCCACTGTAGGCAGGAGATGGGCCAAGCAGTCTTCACGCTTTCGTGGAGCCCCTGTGAGGACATCATGGACCCCTGGGGGTCTGCAGACCACAGATTAAGAACCACTGCCCTAGTACTTTTATTTTGGAGGACCAGCTTGGTGCATAGATGTGAAGAATGAGGGTGTAGTAAACTAGCGAAGATATTAATGGTGTTGGTTTGATGCATGTCATTGTTTTTATAGAGAGTTCATGGCTGTAATGGCAAGAGTAATAGATTTTTCCTCCCTTTCCTCTCTGTCTTATTTAGTTTGTAAGCCTAAAGGAAGGACTGTTTTTAACTGGTCTTGGGAGCCTTTGGGGGCTAAAAGATGGGAGTAAAAATGCTTTAAATCAGCGCTACTGAAAGGGATGGCTCCTGGCTCAGTGATGACCCATGAGTTCTTGGCAAGTTTCCAAGAAGAAAAGAGCTGTTGTCAGTGGGCACAAACATGGTACCAGTCCCTTGCACACATGGGGGGGGGGGAATGCAAGTCCCTCACATCAGATAGTTTGAGAAGCACTGTTTTAAATAAATAAATCTGGGAATCCTACAAAAAGCTTCACTCCAGCTGTGTAAAGTTGAGTGGCATTGGGCAGCTCAGAACATCTTAGCTTAAAATCTCCTTCATAGGGTTGTTGCAAGACTAAAATGCTGCTCTGAGCTGCTTCTTTATGTATATTAACAAAATATGTTTGCTGCTTTAGCAACTCAGGTAAGTGGAAAAATTGTCTTAACAAAATTAAATTAAGAATTTTGTTTTACAGTTCACTGCTTTAGGAGAGGGAGATTGGAGTTAATGTTTACTGGGCTGGAATCATCGATATAGGTGTAAAGATGAAAAATGTCTGAAGAGAGCACAAAACAAAGAAAAATACAGAGTTTGCAGCTGGAAGCCATGCTATGGTAAGGGAAGAAACTAGTCCATTTAGTCTACAGAACTGTGGTCACAATTGGGAAGGCCCTGTCCCACATTGCTGCTAGTTTAATCACCCAGGAAATAGGGACTCCACTTTTAGGAGATAGTGAGTCAAAGCCTGCATCTGTAGTTCATGCTTTTCCCCCTTCTTTCATAACATCCTTGTTGCTGGCAGCTCAGGCCCATGATTTCCTCAGTGAAACTGTCCATACCACTAATTTTAATGAATGATATAGCAAATATGATGCCTCTTTGACACTATGTTATACCAAGGATATTAATTGCACCAAGGAATTAGATATATTATAAATCTGTGGACAATTTGGGGAAGAAGACAGATTTGCAGAGACAGTATGGTATAGTTATAGCAACATAACTTGGAAAAGTTACAACATCCAGAAATACTGGCTTCTGGGAATTATAGTTTTAAAATTTTCAAGTTCTAGATTAGAGTGTTGCTTTGGAATTTGGAAGAGCCAGATTCTAGTCCCCACTAAGCCATGAAGCTCACTGGGTGATCTTTCACCAGTCAGTCTTTCATCACTGTTTTGTTGTTAGGATAAAATGGGGATGAGATCCATATACACAGCCTCAAGTTCTTTGGAAGAAAGGTGGGATGTAAATTTTACTAATAAAATATAGAGAGCCAGAAGGGGTAGTGGTTTTGGTATTGGACTAGGACTTCAGAGACTACGGTTGAGATCCCTGCTTAACCATGGAAACCCATTGGGTGGCCTTGGGTAAGGCACATTCCCTCAGACTAAGAGGGAGGCAGTGGCAAACTCCCTTTGAACATATCTGCCCAAGAAACTCCCTTTATAGGATTGACATAAGCTGAAGTTGACAGAAAGGCACATAACAGCAACAACAAATAAAATTCATAAACCCATTCATACTATGGCAGGACAGAAGTGCTATTGTGGATTAATTCAGCACCCAATCATAGAATCATAGAATTGTAGAATTGGAAGAGACCACGAGGGCCATCCAGTCCAACACCCTGCCACGCAGGGAATCTTGATCAAAGCATCCCCGACAGATGGCAATCCAGCCTCTGTTTAAAGACTTCCAAGGAAGGAGACCCCACCACGCTCCAAGGGAGTGTGTTCCACTGCCGAACAGCTCTTACTGTCAAAACATTTCTCCTAATGTTGAGGTGGAATCTCTGTTCCTGGAGCTTGCATCCATTGCTCCGTGTTCCAGTCTCTGGAGCAGCAGAAAACAAGCCTGCTCCATCCTCAGCGTGACACCCCTTCAAATACTTAAACAGGGCTATCATATCGCCTCTTAACCGTCTTTTTTCCAGACTAAACATACCCAGCTCCCTAAGTCTCTTCTCATAAGGCATCGTTTCCAGACCTTTCACCATTTTAGTTGCCCTTCTCTGGACATGCTCCAACTTGTCAATATCCTTTTTGAATTGTGGTGCCCAGAACTGGACACAGTATTCTAGGTGAGGTCTGACGAAGGCAGAATAGAGCGGCACTATTACTTCCCTTGATCTAGACACTATCCTTCTATTGATACAGCCCAAAATCGCATTGGCCTTTTTAGCTGCCGCATCACACTGTTGACTCATGTTCAATTTGTGGTCTACTAGGACTCCTAGATTCCTTTCACATGTAGTCTCATTCAGCCAGATCTCTCCCATCCTATATCTATGCATTTCATATTTCCGCCCTAAGTGCAGTACTTTACATTTCTCCATATTGAATTTCATTTTGTTAGCTTTGGCCCAGCTCTCCAGTCTATCCAGGTCATTTTGAATTTTGATCCTGTCCTCTAGGGTATTGGCTACTCCTCCCAATTTGGTGTCATCTACAAATTTGATAAGTATGCCCCTAATTCCCTCATCAAAGTCATTGATAAAGATGTTGAATAGCACTGGGTCCAGGACAGAACCTTGTGGTGCCCCACTGGTCACATCTTTCTAAGACGAAGAGGAGCCACTGCAGAGCACCCTTTGGGTTCGGCCAGTCAACCAATTACAAATCCATTGAACAGTTAACTTGTCCAGCCCACATTTTACAAGCTTGTTTGCAAGAATGTCATGGGGAACCTTGTCAAAGGCCTGACTGAAATCAAGGTATGCGATATCCACAGCGTTCCCTTCATCTACCAAGCTGGTAATTTTATCAAAAAAAGAGATCAGATTAGTCTGGCATGATTTGTTTCTCTGGAACCCATGTTGACTTTTTGTGATTATGGCATTGCCTTCTAAATGTTCACACTCTCTGTTTAATGATCTGCTCTAGAATCTTCCCTGGTATTGATGTCAGACTAACTGGACAATAATTGTTGGGATCTTCTTTTTTCCCCTTTATGAAGATGGAGGACAACGTTTGCCCTCCTCCAGTATGCTGGGATTTCTCCTGTTCTCCAGGGGCTTGGTTACACGGTGAAAAAAAAATGTGAAGAATTCGCCAAGATTCCTAATTGTTTACATTCATTGCGGCACAAAGTCGCCTCTTTCAGAAGGAAGGGGGCACAAAAACCCATTAGTAACGCAATAAAGAATTTCGGGACTTTTCCCGACTTTTTTGAAAAGTAGCGCATTTTCGATAGTCTGAACAAGCATTACACTACGTGCTGTGTGAATTACCAGCAATCTTTTGGATAAATTCACAGCAGAGCTTTGCCATGATTGATTGAACTCATCAGGGAGGGGTTTGGACAAGGAGGGGATGGAGGAAAGATCCATGTTGTTTCCAGCCACGAAAGACTGTGTGCTAGCCTCCCATCGTGTGTGTGTCTTTCTCTCCCTCCTGCCTTGCTACTTTCAGTCTCAGTGTGTGTGAATGATCTAATCTCCCCTCCTGCGATCATCTCAACCCTTCTCCCTGTCTTGTGCTTAGCCATGAAAAAGATGTCTTTCCTTCTCTCCCTCCCGC
This sequence comes from Gambelia wislizenii, assembly GCA_030847615.1. Classification (NCBI taxonomy): domain Eukaryota; kingdom Metazoa; phylum Chordata; class Lepidosauria; order Squamata; family Crotaphytidae; genus Gambelia; species Gambelia wislizenii. The sequence continues at coordinate 195,231,472 of JAUMIR010000002.1, forward strand.
CTTGCTACTTTCAGTCTCAGTGTGTGTGAATGATCTAGTCTCCCCTCCTGCGATCATCTCAACCCTTCTCCCTGTCTTGTGCTTAGCCACGAAAAAAGACGTCTTTCCTTCTCTCCCTCCCGCCTTGCTATATTGTGCCCAGCTGCTACGATCTGAAGAATTAAGCAAGCCTTTTCCAGTCTCTCTTGTGTGTGTGTGTGTGAATGTTCCTCTCAGGCATTCCTGTGGTAATCAGAGGATGTGCTGGGGAGGCCACACCCCCTCTCAGTCTGTGTGTGAATATCAAAGCGGAACACAGCTGAAAACAAAACCGATAGATCAATTAAGCCATATATCATCTGAACGATGCACTACAGCTGCGAAACAGCAATAAAGCGCAAATTACCGCAATAAAAACTGTCGTTTAACTGAAGCCCAGGAGTTCTCAAAGATTATTGCCAATGGCTCTGAGATCACATTTGCCAGTTCTTTTAATACTCTTGGATGTAGTTCATCTGGTCCTGGAGATTTAAATTCATTTAGCTTAAGAAGGTATTCCTGTACTATCTCTTTGCTTATTCTGAGCTGGATTTCCCCTATTGTGTCCTCTGTTCCATTGTCCTCAGGTTGGTCCCCCTTTTCCTTTTCTGAAAACACTGAGGCAAAGAAGGTGTTGAGTAATTCTGCCTTTTCTCTGTCCCCTGTTAGCATTTTGCCATCTTTTCCATGTAGTGGCCCTACCATTTCCTTCTTCCTCCTTTTGCTGCGGACATACCCAAAAAAACCCTTTTTATTGTTCTTAACCTCTCTAGCAATCCTGAGCTCATTCTGCGCTTTAGCTTTTCTGACTTTACTCCTACACGTGTTCGCTATCTGTTTGAATTCTTCTTTGGTGATTTCCCCCTTTTTCCATTTCCTATACATGTTTCATTTAAAACATAGCTCCGTTGAAAGTTCTTTAGTCATCCATCCTGGTTTCTTGAGACACCTCCCATTTTTCTTCCTCAATGGTACTGTTTGAAATTGTGCCTTCAGTATCTCCCTTTTAGAAAGTCCCATCCGTCTTGAGGTCTCTTCTCTTTTAGTATTCCTGACCATGGGATCACCCCCAGTATTTCCCTGAGTTTATTGAAATCAGCTCTCCTAAAGTCAAGAATGCGTGTCTGACTATGCCTGGCTTCTCCTTTCCATTGTATAACAAACTCCAGGAGAACATGATCACCTAAGGATCCCACCACTTGCACCCCATTAACCAGGTCATCTCTGTTGGTTAGGATCAGATCTAAAATAGCTGACCCCCTTGTTGCCTCTTCCACCTTTTGGACCATGAAATTGTCAATAGGTTTCATATCGTATTCACTGCTTCTAGCCAACATTGTGTCTTTTATTCTAGTTCACAGCAGGATTCTAATACAGGACTGAAATTAGTGTACCCTATAATCACACCTGGATAATTTGGATAATTCTTTACTTTAACAGCTATGTACTTTGCTGCTAGAAAGCACTTGGCTATCTGGATTTTATTTAATTTAAATTCTTGAGCCAATAAATACTTCACACTTGAATCTAGTTCACTTGCATTTTATTAGATTGACGATAGTAATTGATGATCCTGAAGAGGAATGAGAATAGAATTGTAAGGCCTTTTGAGGTCAAAGGCATCCTAACTCACTAGTTTCTGATCTCTGAACAATGTACATATATGCATTTTATAATTCAGTGATATAGACAGAGTACCTATATCAGGTTTCATGTAGCACATTTAAGCTATTATGAAATTTCAGTGATTTCTAACGTATTAAGATTGCCTTGAAATTAGCAAACAATAGACAAAAGTGCTGTCATAAGAGAGAATGTTCTGGATACCACCTATTGGTTCCTGAAATTTATTATGTGTCCCTCAGGGATGCATGTTAGGCAGGTTTATGTCTTTGCTTTCATCTTCTTTAATAAGATATCTGGTTTTTTTCCTCTAGGCAGCAAAACTGAAGAAAGGACTAAAAAGTACGTGTGTTAGTGTTTCCACATTATTATGACCTTTTGGTTCTTGCCTTGGGATGGTGCTTCATAGATTGACTTGGTGGATAGAACAGTTCAATTCAGTCCTCCCAAGCCCTGAAGCCCTTGTCTTTATGTCAGCCAGAAATCTCTCTCATTCCTGTAGCCATCTATGCTAAGTTTATGCTAGGCAGTCTTTTAACAATTGTAAACTCATTCTGTCTTATTGTAGGTTCCATCGATGATGTTCTTGGTGATCTCCTTGGAGATGATGGTAAATAATAATTGAAGCTGGCGTGGGGATGGGGATTTTAAAAAACCCTATTGGAACCTGCCTTTCAAATAATATCTTCAAGTAGAACCCTGCTCTTGCTCCATGTACCCCCAACCTTCAGAGGTATGGTAGATGGATACCAGAGAAATGGGTCTTTTTTCACGCTGGTCCCCAATTGAGGGATTCCCTCTGCTAACAAAACTGCGTGGTGCACGTGTTAGAATTCGTTTAGGTGCCAGGTAAAATCATGCTGTTCACCCATGCCTTTAATGCTTGCTGTGTACACACTTAATGCTGAAATAAAACTTAACATGCATGAGGAGAGAGTAGCCTGTGGAAAGCATTGAGTTTGCGTGCTTCTCCTCCCGTATAACTAGGACAAGGAATCAATCAGAAATCAATTTCGCTTTAACAGATTCCTAGCTTATTTTTACATGGAAATTAGGAATTGTGGTTTAAAATAAACTCTAGTTTGTTAAACAAGCCAGTATAATAACCCAGAGTTTCTCACTGACCTTTTAAGAAACTGACCAGTTTCCTTTAAAATCATAATCCATGTTTGGCACATAACAATCCAGGGATCTGCTTAAGCAAAACTGAGTTCTTTTTTATTCCTCTTATTAGTCTTCCACAGAAAGGAGGAAGAAATATGCAGATCTAAAGCTTTCTGTGTGTTCCTGTCTGTTCATGTGTAATGCTAAACCATGATTTAGAGTTATGTGTGAACAGTCTTATTGCGTGCTTTTATTCCTGCTGTTGCTGTTCCATTGGTTGGGGAGGGTAATAAGTAGCAGTGGCTTTAATTTTGTAAGCTATCTTCAGGCTATATTAAGAGGAAAATGAGGTAAACGTTTTCCAAAATATTTTTTTTAAATGCTTATGTCCTTTATGGCCGATGAGCAATGAAGGGAATATTGAGGGGCAGTGTATACCGTACAGTCTTGCTCAAGTTCTTCTCCTCTGACCTGTCAGGGTCCCAAAACTGTTACATTTATATATAGTGTGCTCAGCCCCTCCTTTGTTTAGTGCGACTGTCATCACACATGATGGGACTGTTAAGGTTTTAAGCATTGCAATAAAGTTGTAAGAGCAAATAATGTAACCTACGGTTTGGCCTGCTAAGACAAAATTTTTGATTCTTAGATGACATCCTCAAATCTAGTAAGCCTGCTTCATTCGGTAGCAGTGGAGGGCATGCCAGAGGAATCACCTCACAAACCAGCAAAAAGTGAGTTATGACATTATTGCTTCTGTATGTAGCACATTCAGTGCCCAACATGAACGGTACTCTGGGAGCTGTTTGAGCATTCACCCAGTTATTATTCCCCCACCACCATTTTTGGCTTTCCTGTTTCAAGGATTTTTCATGATTAGAGTTGCTACTGACATTTCTTTTAAACAAAAGTGAATAGGGATTTTTTTCCCCCTTAGTCAAAACCTATGAGTAATTTGGAGGGAATTTTAGTAACTTCAGTAAAATGGTGCAGGTGGGAGGGTTGGACATCCTAAGCTTTTTGTTTGTTGTTTTTCAGGGGGCTTCTGGATGATGATTTCTTCAGCAAAATGGCTTTTGAAGAAGAGGCTGATGCAGAGGTGAGAATAAGTAAGAGTAGCCAAATTCTCTGCATAGTAAATAAAAGTGGTTTCCATTGTTACAATACAATAAACAAAATCACAGCTTCCTGAAGTTTACACTTACATCTGAAAATATGGATAGGAAACAATTTAGATGGAAAACAAAACAGAACATGAATTCTGCTGAGTACAGTAAGATTATCACATTGGGCAGTTTCCCTGACGCTTTTATGCTGAGGCCCAGTATTGTGTGTCTAGATCAGTGATGTGCATGTCGGTAGCATTGAGGCTAACTGCATTGGATAGCTTGGTTGGTTGTTTTAACTGCCAAACGGTATACAAACCATATAAGTTAATGTTTCTTTGCATATGTATTTATATATTCTTAAGGATCCAGATATCTCAGATGTAGACCCAGAAGCTCTGCTGGAGACCTTGAAGGTAAATGGAGAATATTTCCATCAATGTGAAAATAAGTGGTTTGCTTTGCTCTGCTGTTTGTGGAGAAAGTTACTCTGCTTTTTTTCCATGCTAGGATATGGATGACATGGAAGCTGATCTTCTGGGCATAAAGAAAGCAAATTCTGAGCCTATTCAAAAACGTGCAAAGAATGTGACAAAACCTGAGCCTTCAGCTGAGCCAGCAAAATCTGCTAAGAAAACAACCATCAATGAAAAAGGCAAGGCTGCTTTTTCTTATATATGAAAAACCTCTCTCTCAGGATAAAACTGTATACTTATACATTTCAAGATCCTTTTTTACTCAAAAGCACATTCATGTGAGAGCCAGCATGGCATAGTGATTTGAGTGTTGGACTACAACTTTGGAGACCAAAGTTCGAATCCCCGCTCAGTCATAAAAACCCACTGGGTTATCTTGGACAAGTCACACACTCCCAGACTCAGAAGCCCCTGTGATAGGTTCATCTTAGAGCTGCCATAAGTTGGAAATGACTTGATGACAACAAATGTTCATGTGGCCCTTATCTAATTAGGACCAGAGTGAGTGGAGGAAGTTAGAAGGCACTATATAGCTTTTTGGTCATCTTCTTAATGGATTTTCTGCTACATGAAAAAAAGCCAGAAGGTATAGTGGAAGCAAGCACAGAATGATGTTGTTAGGGCCAAATTAAGACATGCTTTAAGGCTTTCCACTATTGTTGCATTTAAGATGCTCTATGATATTAACAAAAAAAGTGTTACATGAAAGATGAAATTTAGTAATATTAAGTTGCATTTTGGGAAGTATTTGTAAAAAATAGTGTTTACCAAATTTGAGGCTCTAAACTGTGATTTACTTCCCTTGTGTATAAATGTGGTCATGTGAAGTATATACACCTGGATGTCATGTGAAACGCCCATAAAATTCAGTGAATGAAGCAGGGAGAATAGAATAATCAAAGTCTCATTTGAGACTGCTCATAAATCTTCCCATGCACCCTTTTGTTTCCCATGCATTCATTTTATTAAACACTGAACACAGACCAGCAGCCATGAATTTTTAGAGAGATTATGCCTTCTCCACTTGGCCATACAGGTCTTCATGTGGCTCAGGCCCATATGCTTACTTTAGAGTAAAATAAGGTTACATAGCTGTATGCTATGGGTTGAATGTAGGACTTATCTATTTTACAAATAAGTTACTCGTCTTTCTAGCATGAACTATTACAGTGCAAACAATATTCTAGTGGTACATACCTGTGATGAACACTGAAGTCTCATTGGCTCAGAGCTAATTCACATAACCACAGTGACCTGGAAAGGATGTGTTAGCAACATCCACTGCTCTGAACTCCTTGGGCAGGGATGGGGAAGGTGGGCCCCAGGTGATCCCCAGTTCATTTTTTCCATGGAAGACCCTCACAGCCCTCTGAGCTCTTCTGAAAACCTGGAAGCACCATGGGTTTTTTTCAGCAAAAATTTTTTAGGTAGACCACCTATGAATAATCACCAAAGATTTGCTTAATGCTCCCCCAAAGTCCACCATCTCAGTGCCCCAGCAGAGCTGGAGGTCACAACCAGAAGTGTCTTCCAGTTGCTCTTTTTAGTCAAAAATTTGGTGGTGTGGCTGGTTGTGGGTGTACAGGGAAAGAAATTGGCCACCATTGCAAGTTCCCACCTCAGCCTTGGAGGATAGATGTTCAGTTCTGACATAATGCTCTCCGGCCCTCAGAGAACAGCCACATTGTGCCATTGGGTTGCTTCTAGAAGAAGTGTTACATCTGCAGGATCATCTCCAAACCATGAATCCTTTAGAAAGTCACTTTCACCTGCTTCCCTTGAGCCATCTTTTTTTAACCAGAAATATTCAGCTTTAGCATTGACTTGGGACAGAAGTTTTTTGTTACCTAAGAGTCAACTTTGGACATGAATGCTGATATCTGCCATGACTTTAAAAAATATTAATGTTCTATCCATACAGGAAACTCTGTTAGTGGAATAAATAAGAACTCCAGCTCTACTCCCATTGCTTCCCAACAGCTTAAACCAAAGTTATCCTTTGAAGGTAATGTCTCATAGCTGATATGGGAAACTGTGTGTGTGTGTAAAATATGTTTAGTTCTAAATCTAGGTTTAATCACAAAGTAAATCTGGAAGGGAAGGGCAAGCTAGGATATAACCATGTATATAATCAACTGACATCAGTCTAATTTATCCCAGTGCTGGTACGAAGTATTCTTACTGCATCTGTCATCCAATATAGAAACCACAGATGATAGACATGGAACAGTAACCTTCACTGAATGCAGGACTACTAGACATCTTGACATTCTTTCATTCTCTAAAGATTGCATTTGTAATGTGAGCTCCATTCCAGCCCAGTAATGCAGTTACACTTTCCCATGCAGTTGCTGAATTGGTAGCTTTACATTAAAGAGTCAGTGGGGCAAAGGTGTGAAGGGTTGTCTTTCTATCTTATAAAAGCAGTCAGAAGGGACTAGCTGAGTGGGTAAATGGAAAATTGAATGTCTCAATGCAAGAAGGCAGAGTTCCATTTTGTCTAAAAGAAGCTGTGGTGAGGCCCATACTACAGAAACCCTCTCTGCACTAGATAACTACTGGCCAGTTTCCAATATTCCTTTTTCTGGGCAAGGTTCTGGAGTGCGTGGTGGCCTCCCAGCTCTGTGAGTTCATGGATGAAATGGATTATCTCAAGCCATTTCAATCTGGTTTCAGGCTTGGCTGTAGGGCAGAGTCAGCTTTGGTTGCCTTGGTGGATGACCCATGCAGGGAACTGGACAAGGGGAGTGGAGGAACTTTTTGACAGTAAGCTGTTTGGCAGTGGAATGCACTTCCTCGGAGCGTGGTGGGGTCTCCTTCCTTGGAGGTCTTTAAACAGAGGCTGAATGGCCATCTGTCAGGGATGCTTTGATTGTGTATTCCTGCATGGCAGGGGTTTGGACTGGATGGCAGTCGTGGTCTCTTCCAACTCTACGATTCTATGATTCTATGTGTCCCTGTTGGTTCTGTTGGACCTTTCATTGGCTTTCAGTACCACTGACCATGGTATCCTTCAGGGCTGCAACTTGGAGGCACTGTTATGCAGTTGTTCTGGTTCTTCTTGGAGGGGTTAAGTCAGAGGATGGTGCTGGGGGGCTTCTGTTTGATGTCCTGACCACTGGCCTGTGGAGTCCCTCAGCATTCTGTTTTGTCCCCCATGTTGTTTAACATGGGGTGGGACCCAAGGCAGCTCACAAATTCCTATTTATAATGGCATGACTTCTTTATTTGAAAAGGATTGTTCACACTCCTTATGACCATTCGTTCCTAGGTGTATCTTTTTTCCCTCAGATATGGATGACCCTTTGGCTGGACTTTTGTCTGATGAAGAAGAGGTTGCAGTGAAGAAAGCACATTCATCTGCCACCAGAAATGCTCCCAAAATAAATACTGGAACTGTTAAAGAAAAAGGTAGTGAAATTATATCTCTTCAGGCTAGTTTGGCTTCCTTGAGATGTGTTGTTAGGAGTAATTGAAATATACTGTTTTTATTTGTGCAAATAAAATGGTTATGAATGCCCATAGAAGCAGTTTTGGTAGCCTTTAAGAATATAAGAGGAGTCCTGTTGGATCACTCCAAAAGCTGAACCTAGTCCAGCATCTTGTTTCCCATAGAGGCCAACCAGCTGTCCCTGGGAAGTTCCAAGTCAGGACATGAGCACCATAGCACTTTCTTACTCATGTTCCATAGGAGCTAGTATTTGGAGGCATACTGCCCTGATGCTGGGATTGATGTATATAGCAGTAATAATTGATAGCCTCCATTTAGTCAGAACTAATGGCTGTCATTGTATCATCTCATAGCAGAATCCATGAATGAAATATGTGCTGTGTGATGAAGTACATCTGAAGGGCATGACACTGGAGATTGTTGCTTACCCCTGTCCCCAGTGCTTTTTGCTTTTCAAGCTCTTCCCCACAGCTCAAGTTAGGAAATCAGCTGTGTTCTCAAAGTTCTAGCTTGATTGCAGTTATGCCATCTCTTAAGCACTCTTGGGTGAGAAATGAATGATTGTCACTAGATTCAAGAACCCAAGGAAAATCTATACTGTATCTACTTCACAGGTTGATCACTAGGATGTATAGGGAAAGCATTTTAAACCAAGATGCCCACCAAAAATCCTTTAGAAATTGCTAACATTAATTTATGCAGGATGACATGAGTCAGTACATCCATTTGTGGGATTCAGCTCATAGAGCTCTATGTGTAGTAGAGATTTTATCAGGTCAGCATTAAGTTGTATTAATGGAGCCAAAGGGTTTTGTATTAGTAAGAACACTCAGAAGAAGACAGGATTGGAAACTTTGGGTCTTGTCCAACTCCTTCAAGTTTTTTATTTTTCTAATTGCCAGTCCTCCTAACATAGTGCGAGGATTTAGACAATTTGCAAAGTTGAGATCATGCAAATTGTGTGGATGATTAAGAATGTTTTTGTCTTTTCTTTCTGTACTGTGTTTTGAAATTGTTTTTAAGCTATTTTTAAATTGTGTTATTTGTTGTGAGGCAGCATGCAGATTTTAGAGCTTGAAATATGATACATATTTCACACATAAAACACACATATAGCGTGTGTATGTGTGTATAAGTCAGGCCATATGGTTTAAGATCTAATTTTCAAAAGAATGTTTATTGGGATAGGATGAGGGATCTCAAGAATCAACCATTAGCTTTGAATCTAATTCAGTATCATAGTACTCTCCTGATTAGATTATGGTCACAACTGCAACATCATTATTTACAATGTGAACATTCTATTCCTGATTAGACTATTAGTTAAGACTATTAAGTCAGTAAGTACACCTTATATGTGTAAAGCAAGTTGGAATCTTACAACGGACACTTCCGCACTTTGCACCTTTTAGAACTGCTTGAGGCAGTATTCTTCTACAATTTGCTAGAAGCAAAGGTAAAATTATACAGCATTGGATATAACAGTACACTGCCCTTTCCCAGCATTCTTTTGTAATAAGCAAGTCCTTTTCATCAAAGGTCCCCTGCAAAATTTAGTGTGATTTTGCCAATGAAAATTGAAAAGCAACTACTAATTCAAATCTCTGGGGAATCAAATCTGACAAATGAAGCAACAATTAATTGTTAACACACCTATCCACCCACCCTAATTTGTACTGAACAGGCATTAATAAAACAGGCAGGACTTTCCTATCTTTTGGCTAATTAATCTGTTAGATATCTCTAAGTGTTCAAAGTAAGGGCAAAAAGACTTCCCAGGATATTGTGTGTACGGGGGAAACAAGGAGGGATCAGTCCTTTTGGTTAATCCCAGTTAGAGTAACCCACTGAATCAATTGTTAATTGGTGAGTTAGCACATAGGTAAATTCCACTGGTTTATTGGGTCTGGTCTACTCGGACTGATTTATAGAATTCAGGCCTCATAATAGGAAGCTTTGAATTAGAGGCACAATAGCCCTGAAAAGCCTTAGTAGTGTATTGGTAGTCGATTTATTGAATAACATAATCTACATTTGCATTGTACTGTAATTTTTTTAAAAAATCTTACAAGTTGGATCCAAAAAACAATTTTTTTAGATGCGATTATTTTGCAGTGGTATCATTAAAAAGTGAGAGAATAAAAGACAGCAATTCTAGAGGAAATGAACAAATTAGAAGTAAGGAAGGAGTTAAACCATGCCACAAAATGTTTAGCATGAAAATTAAAGGAGAGTTGATTAGTCACACTAGTGTAATAAGCCTACTTTAAGCATTTTCTGAATGAAGGCAGAAGTTCAGATTTTTTTACTATTAGTGTAAAATTAGAACTCAGTATCAAAAACTTTTCCACTTCATTTATCAGGATTATCTGCAGCTCCTGCCCATGCTGTTGCCCCTGACCGGAAAAGGGATGAATTAACATTTGAGGATGATGAGGATGACCTCATGGATGCTCTGGGGTTTGGTGAGAACCCAAAGGCCGAACTGAAATCGGGCAGAAAGGGTGAAGAGTAAGCAACCTCTGTTCACTAAAAGGCAGTGAGTAATGTTGATTCCTCCAGCTGAAGGGGGATAGTGGCATTCCTGGAAGTAGAATTCTTTCACATTTGGTATAAACTAAGGGGAAGAAACTCATAATGCAACTTGGATTGTTCCCAGTTTGTTTCCGGTCATAATTCAGAGTGCTGGTTATGACCTACAAAGCCCTATATGGATCATTTCTAGACTATATGGCAGACCATATCTCCCTGTAAGAGCCTGCCTAGGCCCTGAGATCATCAACGGAGGCCCTTCTCTCAGTCCCACCACCATCACCTGCATGGTTGGTGGGGATGCAAGAGAGGGCCTTCTCAGTGGCTGCCCCTAGACTCTGGAACTCCTTTCCTAAAGAGGCTAGAACCACCCCCTCCTTGTTGTCCTTCCATCTGCAACCTAAAATCTTCTTATTCTGACAGGCTTTTTAAAACAGAAAGTTTTTAAAGAACGGACTAGGAGATGCTGTATTGTTCACTTTCATCTTAGCTAAAGTTGGTTGGTATAGAAAGCCAAGGTATTCAATTTCCCATGAATTCTGGGCCTGATGAGACACTCCAGAACTTTTAAGTAGCCATATGGAAATCAGATTGCAGATCGCCTACAGATTGTCTCTGCCTGTCCTGTTCTCAAATTGTTAAGTCATGGTTCTGTTAATTTCCTGTTCTCAAATTGTTAAGTCATGGTTCTGTTAATTTCCAGAAATAGTAACTGGAAATTGTGGTTTCTCAGTGTTTATAAGATGGCTATATAAGCTGGGAATGATGGAAGCTGTAGTCCATCGCATCTGAACAGGGACAGGTTGGAGCTTGAAAATGTTATCTCCAGCTGGAGGAATGGGCATTAAATTGGCAAAGGCAGTTCAGCCTAAGCAAGTGGGATGTGATGCATACCGGGGCAAAAGTTTCCAACTTCACATATACATTGATGAGATCTGAGCAGTAGGTGACCTAGAAGAGTATCTTGAAGTTGTGGTCAATAAAGTTGCAATGTTAGTTCAGTTTGCAGCTGCTGTGAGAAAGGCAAAATTCAAGTTAAATGTTGGACATAATTACAAAAGGGACTGAAAACTGCCAGTATCACACTGCCCTTGTACAAATATATAGTGCAACAACACACAATACTGTGTACAGTTCTGGTTTCCATTTCACAAAAAAGCATATGGAGAAGCTGGAAAAAAATTCAGAAAGGGGAAACCAAAATGAAGAAGGGGTTGGAGCAATTCCTCTGTGTTTAGCTTAGGGAAAAAAGTAAGAGAAAATGTGCTGAAAGTGTACAAGATTACAACCTGGTACTAAAGGAGGAGGGGACACAACTCTGACAGGAATAATAGCACATGTACTATACACATTGCTGGAGTAAAATTGGTCACAACCTTGTTTGTTTCAGTTGATATGTCTTAGTGCAGCATAGAGCAATGGCTCCAAGCCTTGAATGACCTATTTACCAACCAGTGAACCAGTGGGGTAAGTTCATGATGTAGATGGTATTTTTCTTTGGCAGAGAGGAGCTTCGCCCTGCCCGATCCATGCTAGATGAACTGTTGGGACGAGGAACAGCAAAGAAGTTCCTGGAGAGACCCAGCACAGGAGAACAAACTGAGTTCAAGCTGGATAAGAAGCATCAAAAGCAAGCAGGCAAGTACTATAGAGGGATGACTGATCCCTCCTTGTTTCCCTTGTACACACAATATCCTGGGAAGGCTTTTTGCCCTTACTTTGAACCCTCAAAACTATCCTAACAGATGTAGGCATCTCAGGAAGGCAGGTAGGACCCTTATATACTTGGTTGGTGTCTCTTTCTTATATGCTAGTGACTATACCCAAACATTGTTTTGACAAAAATGTTGAAGAGTTTTCCCCAAACCACATTATCAGGTGATTCTGGTTTATTCCCACCCACCCCCCGTTTCATACCATCTCATAGTATTCTTAAGGTCTTATCTCTTCTCTGTAGTGTGAAATAAATATGCCAAGCATGCAACTTATGTCTAGCACATCTGTTACCGAGCAGTCGTATTTTCTTGGCATTCAGTATTTTGTCACTCAGGAAGTGTAATTCCTTCCTTAGCTAGCTCTTGCAATCACTATGTGGAATTATAGCTGAATGGATTTCATATATTTGTACTGCCCAGTGCCCCTGACACAAGTAAAAAAGAAATGCCAGCAATGCAATGTACCATTTTGTGATTTTTTTAAAAAAAAAGTGTGTTTAACTTAATGAAAGACTGAGTGCTTCCCTGCTGCACTACTCAAGGTGAAACACTCACATCAAGCATCTCTTTAAAAGAGGTGGAGGAGGAAAGGCAATAACTAGTCAGGATACCCATTCCAGCCAAACAGTACCTGGTCCTTTGAAATGGCTGCAATTTAATGTATTCTGAGCCTTCAGGTGTATTTGCATTGTATGGCAGTTTGAAACCACTTTAACTGCCTTGGCTCCATATTAAGGCATCTTGGGAACTAGAGTTTGGTGAGATACATGATTCTCTTTCAGAGAATTCCATTGTACTCTTCTGAATGATAGCACTATTATGGCTTTCTGCTAGAGAATTCTAACTACCTTTCTGGACTACAAATCCCAGGATTCCATGGGATGGAGCCAGGGCTACCAAATTTCTGTAATTGTGGTGGATAGTGTGGATACTATGAGACAGATGTCTGCCACATGCAAATGTATTTATCCACAGGAATAAGTTGTTAAAACGAAATCCATATGAAACTGTCCTATACTAAGTCAAACTGATAGTCCATCCAGCTCATTATTTCCTATGCTGACTGGAATTTGCTTTCCAGGCTGTTCCACCAGGAATCTTTCCCAGTCCTACCAAGAGATGCCAGAGGCTGAATCTGGGATACTCTATATGTAAAGCCATGTGTTGTTTCACTAAGCTACACCTTCAGCTTCACCACCTTCATTTCTTAAAGAAATAAAGGACAGAGGGCTGAAAGTGTACCTCAGCAGCAGCACACAAGTTTTCAATGCAGAAGATCCCAGGCTCTATCCTTCTTATCTTATTTCTTTAAGGACTGTGTCTTTAACCACTTCTTTAAGAAAAGAATACTTATGTTCCCAGATGACTGCCTGTCATCTGCATCTACTGTATCTACTTTTTGCACCTGCTCATTTCTTTTGAGTTCACTTTAGAGTCTTTAAAGCAGGGATGGGGAACCAGTTGCCCTACAGATAATGTGGGTTTCCCGTTCCCATGAGATCCAGCCAGCATACGGCCAGTCATCAAAGATAATAGGAGCTGTAGTCCACCAACACCTAGAGGGCCATAGACTCCCCACTTATGTTCTAAAGCAAGAGTGGAGTTGATTATGTGTTTTGTCAGCATGACATCTCAAGGATGTTGTCCATACACAGATAAGGAAGGCATTTTGGGAGAAGAGTTCACCTTTGGAGCCTACCAACCTTCTGTGGCGTCTGCTCCAGAGGGGCGGCAGTCAAGACGACAGTCTGTCAGGTAATAATAAGTATGCTAACCACAAAACATGACATTTTCTCCCACAAAGCTGCCTATAAAATCTTAGTACCGCCCTTTGTTTCCTGTTGTAGGTTTTCCTCAGAGAACCTCAGTGAGCTGAAAACAGACCAGAGATCCAAACCTTCCACCCCAGCATCTGCCAGCCCTGTACGCAGCAAGACTGGAGCTGATTGGTTGGGGCTGAAAGATGAAGATTTTGACTTGACTCCTCCATCTCCGCTAAAGGAATCCAGCAAGAGTACCATAAGAGAAGCCACACTAGATATGGCACCTGGGTCTTCTGATGTTGAGCATCTGACTCCTACCAACCAGCTCCCTTCTAGAACCAAGCCAGCTTCTGAAGCAGCAGCCCTGAAGTCTGAGCCCACTGAAGATGACAGTGACAGCTGGCTGAGCAATGTCTTGTCTCAGAAGAAATCTCGCATGCAGGAGAAAGTGAAGGAAGAGAAACTGAGACCTTCTGAATTCCAAATACATGGAGAGAAGGTGGATCCCGTCACTCTTAACACGTAAGACCAAAGGATCTCTGTTTCAGCACTTAACATTTTTCACACTATGAATAGCAATTACACCTGCTGTGATTTGCTAGTTTCTTAGTGTTTTCCAAATGTATTTTGTATATCGTTTTATATGTTTTTATTAATTTTAGGAACAAGTTTTCCATACAATAACCACTTCATAGCTCCACAATTTCGCATAACTTACAATTTACACACTAGTTATACGTGGACATTTCAATAAAACAATCAGCTTCCTCCGTACCATAGCTCATTGAGAGTCCTCTATCGTTATCCTTTCTCCTATCTTCCCTTAATCTCCTCTCAATTTAACTCCTTCTATTGTTGCTTTATCAGAATTGTTACTATCCCTTTCATCTTCCATCCCTCAATCGCCTCCTATAGCCTTCTATAGGATCTTTTGTTTAAATCTGTTGTGCTTTTCTTTAGTTTTCATTCTGCAGTTACTAGCTCATATTACATTCCACCTTTTTTTACAGTAACTCGTCAAAGGAGCCCACTCCCTTTCTACTTCCTCCCTTGGTTTTTTATTCAATATGTGGGTTAGTGTATCACTATCTCTCATATCTAACACTCTTTCTAACCACGCATCAATTTGTGGCATTTCTCTATTTTTCCATTTAACCGCTGCATTCATGCGTGCCGCTGTAGTAAGGTATAGTATTAGCCTCCAGTTTTTCCTCTCTTGTTCTTTTTCGAGTATTGTCGTAATGTTTAAGAGGTACAGCTTCGGATTTAGCTCGAATTGTATATTTAGGACTTTTTGTATTATCTCATGCACTTTTCCCCAATATTTTTTCATAATTGGACAGTGCCAAAAAATATGCATCAGTGTACCAGTAGCCTTGCCACATTTCCAGCATGTTTTGTCTTTAGCACCAAATACCTTATTCATCTTCACTGGCGTTAAGTACCATCGATTGCTAACTTTAAGGTAATTTTCTTTTAGTGCCTGGCACGCTGTAAACTTCTTTGTTTGTTTCCAGGCCATTTCCCACTCCTCCATCGTTATCACATCTCCCACATCTCTCGCCCATTTCACCATAGCTTCTCTCACTGTCTCTGTTTCCAGTTGCCTTGATAAAAATAATTTATAATATTTAGTTATTTTTTTCCTTTCTTCACCTCCTATTATCTTGTCAATTTCCATCTGTTGTTCCAAGATGCCTGGGTTTATTCTGTCTTGTTTGAATCTATTATTGATCTGCTGATATGTTAGCCAGTTTAGCTCCCATCCTTCTTCCTTCAGTTCCTCTTTTGATTTAATGTCTAATATTTTCTCTCCCTTTTTTTTTGTGAGATCGGCGTATGTAAGCCATCTATTCATTGATCCTTTTTGTCCCCATCTCCCCATAAAAGCTTCAACCGGTGATAGCCATTTTGGCAACTTGTTGTTGTAGAATATTTTGATCTTTTCCCAATTATGGAGCAGCGCCTTTCTCACGATATGGCTCTTGAAATCTTTATGAACTTCTACTTTATTGTATCCCAGGTATGCGTGCCAGCCGAACCTTAAGTCGGCTCCTTCCAGTGTCAGTAATTTAGAGTCCGCCAATTTAATCCATTCTTCGGTCCATTTCATACAGCAAGCTTTATAGTAGAGGGACAAATCAGGTAGAGCCGTTCCACCTCTCTCAGTTCTTTCTAACAATGTCTGCCATTTTATTCTCGGTTTGCGCCCATTCCATATGAACTCACTCAAGTCATTTTTCCATTCTTTAAATGGTTTTTGGTTGGTCAAGATTGGTATATTCTGAAATAGAAACAAGATTTTAGGGAGTACTGACATCTTTATTGTAGATATTCGGCCCAACAGCGATAATTTTAGTTTTCTCCATTTGTTCAAGTCTTCTTTTATGCTCCTCCAAGTTTTCCTATAATTGTTATCATAGAGGTCTAAGTTTCTGTTAGATATCAGTACCCCTAAATATCTCACTTTTTTCTCGATTTTATAGCCTGAGATTTTTTCTATTTTTTCTTGTTCTTTCTTTCCCATATTCTTTGTTACTATTAGCGTCTTATCTCTATTGATCTTGAATCCCGCAAACTTATCAAACTCCGTCATTATCCTAATTAACTTCTCTATATTCTCATTCGGATCTTCCAACACTACAACCAGATCGTCCGCAAAAGCCATCACTTTATATTCCTGACTCTTAACTTTTAACCCCTGAATTCCCTTGTCCCTTCTGATTTTGCTCATTAAGAACTCCAGTATAGTAATAAATAACAGTGGTGACAGTGGGCAGCCTTGTCTGGTCCCTTTTTGAATTT
Source organism: Gambelia wislizenii (assembly GCA_030847615.1). Lineage (NCBI taxonomy): Eukaryota > Metazoa > Chordata > Lepidosauria > Squamata > Crotaphytidae > Gambelia > Gambelia wislizenii. The sequence continues at coordinate 195,248,065 of JAUMIR010000002.1, forward strand.
CAATTTCTTGTGTTTTTTCCCCATTTATTATGATATTTGCTTTTTGTTCCACGTAGACTTTCTCTATATTCGCAGTAATAAATTGGCCAAAGCCCAGCTCTTTTACCGTCTGCTTTAAGCAGCTCCAGTTTACATTATCAAACGCTTTTTCCGCGTCGGCAAAAATCATCGCCACTTTTCTTTCATTATTTTTTTCCAGAAACTCTATTGTATTGACTAAATTTCGAATGTTCCTCGTTAGTGATCTTCCTGGCAAAAAGCCATTTTGGTCCTTATGTACGATGTCGTTCAATACTCTTTTCAGTCTGTTAGCTATCATGAAAGCATATATTTTATAGTCCACGTTAAGTAGCGAAATCGGTCGATAGTTTCTGACATCCGTTTTATCCTTTCCTTCTTTAGCAATCATCACAATGTTGGCTTTTTTCCATGACTCAGGCATACCCTCCACATGGATTGTGTTTATCAATTCTAACAAATGTATCCCAATTTCGCTTTCAAAGGTTTTATAGAATACTTCGTTGAAGCCATCTGGGCCTGGAGATTTTCCACTTTTAAGATTCTTAATAGCAGTTGTTAATTCTTCCTTATCAAACATTTTTGCAAGTTCAGCTTTTTGGAGGTCTGTTAAATCTGCAAATTTATTTTCCTTCAAATACTGCACCATTTCCTGGTGCCATCCGTCTTCTTGTGTTTTTGCCTTGTACAGTGAGGAGTAGAATTCTAGAAAAGCTCCTTCTATTTGTTTTTGGGTTGCTAATATTTTCCCTGCCACCTTAATTTCTGTAATTCCATTCCTATCCCTTTCTTTTTTCAGTTTATATGATAGCCACCTCCCTGTCTTATTTGCGTATTCAAATTGTTTTTGTTTAATTCTTTTCAACTTAATTCCTATCTCTTCCACCATTTTGGCATTTATCTCTCTCTTAATTATGCCTATTCCCTTTTTCAGGGTTGAGTTTTGAGGTTCCTTTCTTAATTTGTCTTCTTGTATCTTTAATTTTTGCAAGAGGTCTTGGTTCTTTTGTCTCTCCTCTCTGGAAATCTCCGCTCCCCTTTGAAGAAACAATCCTCGAATTGTGGCTTTAAACGCATCCCAGATTACATTCAATTTGGTTCCTTTCCCCTTATTTTCATTAAAATAATGTTTAATGTTGTCTTTTATTTTATCAACAAAACTTTCTTCCCTTAGCATGCTTTCTTTAAACCTCCAAGTATACTCCTTCCTTGGCAATATCATAGTCATTTTTATCGGGTTATGATCCGATAATAATTTGGGTATTATTTCCATTCGTCTTATCTTGGGGAATAGATTCTTAGATATCCAAAACATATCTAGTCTCGACATAGTATTGTGTGCATCCGAATAGAAGGTATATCCTTTCTCTGATTGATATTTCTTTGACCATACGTCATCTATGTTAAACTCTTCCATTAATTCAAAGCATACTTTGGGGAGTCTTCCTTGTTTTTCATTTGTCGTCCCAGATCTATCTTGTCTTGCATCCATAACACCATTGAAGTCTCCAGTCAATATTATCGTTCCCTTCTCCAGGTGCCCCATTTCTTCTTGGAGTTTCGTGAAGAATTTTTGTTTATTCTCCACCGGTGTATATATAGCAATCAAGTATGTCTTTACATTGGCTAAATTAAGTTCTAAGCCTAGCATATGGCCTTCATTATCTGTAAGCACTTGTTTTGCTTCATATTTTCTGTCAACATAAATTACCACTCCTTTTTTTTTATTTGTTGCTAGGGAAAAGAATTCTTGTCCCAATTTTTGATTCTTGAGATATTTACTATCCCTCTGTTGTATCCTGATTTCTTGAAGACATATGATCTCAGCTTTGTTTTTTTCTAGGAAGTGGTATACTTGTCTTCTTTTCTTTAGAGTATTCAGTCCTTTGACATTCCATGAGATTACACTTAGGGACATAACCTTGGCTCGTCTTCGTCCTCTCCTTCTTCCTCTGCTACTTCTTCCTCCTCTTCCTCCCCTCCTTCTTTATCCTCTTCCTTGTCCTCATTGCCTTCCTGATATTCTAGGACCTCACTTTTTTCCTTCTGGGAACATCCCTCTTTTCCCTCCACCTCTTCTGTATTCCCAACGGTCTTGTCCTCTTTGTTATCCTTCCCATCCGTATTATCTTGTCTTCTGCGTCTTCTCTGGTGGTATCTTCTCTCTTCCTCTTCTAATTTCTCCATAAAATCCCTTGCTTTTTCTAGAGAGTTTATTTTATACCTTTTCTGCCGATATGTACACGAGAGGCCTTCAATTCTCTCCCATCTGTAATTTATCCCAAGCCTTATCAGAGTTTGTGTGAGAGTTTTGTACTCTTGTCTCTTCCTTAGTATTTCCACCGGAGTATCTTTGTATATCTTGATTTCATTGCCATCTAATATCAGCTTTTCTGTGTAATTTTTTTGGATAATCTTGTCTCTGTACTTAGATCTCGTGAATACTATTACAATATCCCTTGGGAGCTTTCTGTCCTTCGCTATAACTGAGTTAGCTCTAAAGATTTTATCTACTTCCTGCCCAATGTTCTCTTCTGGTTCCTCAATAAAACTCGCCAAGGGAGAAATTATCCTTTCATGTAGATTTTCGTACATTCTTTCTGGTAATCCTCGTAATTTGATACATTTCTCTCTGTATCTGATTTCTTGTAAAAGGCTTGTTTGTTTTTCTTTCTCCATTTCTTTAGTTAAGTTCTCCGTTTGGGACTCCAGCACTGTTGTTCTACTCTTAATATTGTCCATATCCTCCTTAATATCCTTTAATTCCGTAGTCATCTTATCCAGTCTCTTATTCACTTTCTCGAAATCTTGTCTCACTTCCTTTTTAAAATCTCTCAGTTCCTGTTTTATCTCTTTCTTAAATGATTTTAATTCTTCAAGTATTTGCATGTTAATGTCTGTTTGTTTAGGAGGCATCTCTGTGGATCCTCTTCTCGTTGTTGTTGTAACTGCTGACACCGTATATGCCCTGGGTCTGAGTCCTGAGGCCATCTAACAGCCTCTTTCCCCCAAGTACTTTGGATTTGTTTTCTATGATTTAATTCTATACTTTAGATTACAATTGTATATATATGTATATGTGTATATGAATATGCGAGGTTTTTTTTTTCCCTTTCCCTTTAATGTAGTAGACCTAGTTTTATTGAGGTCTAGCCGTCTAATCCACCAAAAAGAGGTTACTTTTATATAGACCAATTTCTAACCCACCAAAAAGAGGTTACTTTTATATAGACCAATTTCTAACCCCTTAGAGGAGGTATGTCAAGCCCCACTTTTCCCTCTCACTCTTCTTTCTTTTCAAGTCGGGATATTCTATCCCTCCCTTCGTTCCCATTAATTTCTCGCTGTGTCTCGCACTAATAATTCGAACACAAGCTCAAAGCCACGAGACCAGAGGAAGGGGGGTAATGACAGGTCAATCCGTTCCGTTAAGTTCCCTTCTTCTATTCCTCCCCCCTCTGCTCCTTTCTTCTCCCTTCTGCTACGTATCCTTTCTACGTTTCTTTCCCCAAATGCTCCCCCTCGTTCTCTTTTCCTCCGTCTAGTCCTTCCTTCTGGTCCCCGTCACGCTTCGTCTGATCCCCTCGTCTGGTCCCGTCACGCTCCCTCCGCTCCTCCTGTCTGTTTCCCGTCACGTTCCGTCTGATCCTCCCTTCTGATCTCCGTCACGCTCTTTCTGCAACCCTAGGTTGCTCCGTCCTCACCTCTCCGTCTGCCTTCTCCTGCTCCTTTAAATCCGTCTGTCCCTCCGCTCCCTCCGCTCCGTCAGCTCTGCCTCTTATTCTCTGCTCCTGCTCACGCCCATCTCCTGGATCCGTCTGCCCTCCACTTTCGCCTCCGCCCGCTGCTCCGCCCTTTGTATCCTGCTCCTGGATACGCCCATCCGTCTGCTTCCAATCGTGGCGGCAACGTCCCCTTTGTCAGCCTTAAGTTTCCTCAGTTTGCCTCTTAATCTGCCTCAGCGTCCTCACTCCTTCTGATCAGCTGCTATCACAGCAAACAGACTCCACCTCCTCCTCCTGCTTCTTCCTCCGCTCGTAGTCCTCGTAACCCTCCAATCACCTGCTACCTCCGCCTCAGCTGATCGCCCCCACCCGGTATCCAACAGAGTCCCGTATCTAGGAGCTGCGCAATTAAAAGTCTCTACGCAGTCATTTTATTTTGCATCTCCTTGTTATTAAGCCCCCACTGCTTTCCCGACCAGGTTTCTCTGCGATAAAGTTGCTTCCCACACTCCCTTTATTGATTTATAGTCGTTCGTAGCTATATTAGTACTGATTTTGCCTTTTGCCTTTTGCAATGAGCCAGCTATCTCCCCCCCACTTCTTCTGACCAGCTTTCCTTTTTATTAATTTAATTTAGCCTTTAACTCTCAGAGGGAAGGCTTATTGTTGGAAGCCCCTTCGCCCTCTTTGAGCTATTTGCTTTTCTCTGCACTTTTGATTTCAGCAGTTCCCTGCCTTTTATAGTAGGGGAGAAATCAAGACTAATTGCCAAATGGCTCCAGAGACAGCACTGGCTGCTCAGAGTGCCGATTGTAATCAGGGAGAGATCTATCCCTCACTCCCCGAAACACAAAAAGCTACTACAGTGAGCCCCAACTTCCCTTTTATCTTCCCGGATAATCGGGTTGTGGTGGTCTTCAAAAAAGACCCCACTTACCGTCTCTGGACGACTGGCCCCCACGGAGCCCCGTTTGAGCCGGTCCTACGTCTTTGCTCCCCCTACTGGTATTTTGTATATCAATATGTAGATTGTTTGCAAGCATCCAAATTGTAAGACATTTGCCAAGCATCCCATTGGAGCTACGCACATTGCTGTACCTTGAGAGAAATCTTGTAGGCTGATATTGAGCAGAATGTGCTGGGCTTCCAGGCAATAGCTTTATTGCAATAGTTGACCAGAATACCAGAGCAATGAAGTAACAGCAAGATAACGATATACAGCAATAACCAGCATGTTGTATGCTGTTTTGGTGACAGTACTTATGTGTACAATGCAGTGCTTATATGGTGCAAAACTTCAGAAAAACTTTCACTGTGCAGCAATATGAAAGCAAATTACAATAAGAGGACAGAAATTCAGTGCTGCAAATGCTGCATTGTGGTGGATCAATTTTTTCACAGTACAACAGTATGCACAATGCATGAAGAGCACAGAAATTCAATGCTGCTAATGCTACTGAAATTCTTCAGCAAGTCCTCCAATTATCCAAGTAGGTATGACATGTATGGGAGGACCAAGGAGGAAGACAGCGAGTCAACAATTATCGAGCTGTTTTGTGATCGTTCAGTCCTTATTAACTGCAGTATTCAACATAAACAAGTACTTTTTGTTAAACTATAAACTACTATACATTTTACATTCAGCAAACTAAATTGCTGTATTTAATAACAAAAGAATGCAATTTAAATTAACAACTTACCTGCACCATTCAGTACATGTAGACACTTTACTCTCCTTCAGCAAATACAGCAAATTGGCTTGTTGAATAGAAAAATAATTGGAGAACTTGCTGAAGAATTTCAGTAGCACTTGCAGCATTGATTTTTTTTCCTCCCTAGTTCTCCCACACATCTCAGCTATAATTGGAGGACTTGTTGAAGAATGTCAGTAGAACTTGCAGCATTGAATTTCTGTGCTTTTCATACATTGTGCATACTGTTGTACAGTGAAGAAATTGAACAGTGTTTGCTGCATTGAATTTCTGTGCTCTTTTTGTAATTTGCTTTCATACTGATGCACAGTGAAGGATTTTTCTGAAGAAGTTTTGTATTGTGTGCGTATAAGCATTGTATTGTACACATAAGTACTGCATAATTACAACAATACAGCATACCAATTCTGGTTGTTGTTGTATATTGTTATCTTGCTGTTTTCCCATTGTTCTGGTATTCTGGTTAGTATAGTTGAGGTGGGTGCTGACTTCTTTTGGTAATAGTTTTACTTGGACATTATTATGCTTACAGTTTGAAATCTGCTTTTATACACCTTATGAAGGTTTATCTTAAAGGCAGTTTATGTGACTTCTAAATATATAAATGTTATAAATAAAATTAATACATTTTTGTTTGTTTTTTTATCAGTCAGCATACTACCTCTGCACAGGGAAATCAGCAGTCTGTTGTTCCCATGGATAGACCTGCCAGACTAGATGAACATAGGTAAGAACTTGTTTCTGGGTTTTCCATAGGCAACTGGTTTAACCAAAGTAAAAAACAGGATGCTTAATTCATTAAGTCTTTGATTTGATCCAGCAGGGCTCTTATAATTTTCCCTCAGAGCCTGCCCTGTCATTAGGCTAAGTGAACCACAGGCCTCAGGCTAAAGGGCAGGGATGCATTTGCCATGTAGCCTACCTGTACCCTGGAAGATGCTGTCCCTTTTTCAGTAGGTTTCAACTGTCAGTACCACACATCTTGCACTTAATTAATACATTTTTGTTTTGTTTTTTAATCAGTAAGCATATTACCTCTGCACAGGGAAATCAGCAGGCTGTTGTTCCCATGGATAGACCTGCCAGACTAGATGAACATAGGTAAGAACTTGTTTCTGGGTTTTCCATAGGCAACTGGTTAACCAAAGTAAAAAAACAGGATGCTTAATTCATTAAGTCTTTGATTTGATCCAGCAGGGCTCTTCTTACAATTTTCCCTCAGAACTTGCCCTATCATTAGGCTAAGTGAAGCACAGGCCTCAGGCTAAAGGGCAGGGATGCATTTGCCATGTAGCCTACCTGTACAGTGGAAGATGCTGTCCCTTTTTCAGTAGGTTTCAGCTGTCAGTACCACACATCTTGCACTTCAGTTGGCTTCTGTGCTGGAAATGGGAAATGGGTGCTATCTTCTCTTTTGTCTCAGGCAACAAAATGTCTTCAGCCAGCCTGGTCTTCCTAGTAATTGAAATGTTCCTCTTCACCCTATTGTACAGAATTATTATTATTATTATTATTATTATTATTATTTCTTAACATACACCCCCGTGGATTGAGGTGGGGAACAACACATTAACATATAAACATAATTTTAGTTAAAAACACATATCAGTTAAAACTTATCCATTTAAAAAACAAGTAAGACTAAGACATTTTAAAACAATCAGTACACAGTTTAAAATTCAGAACTTAAAATCATCTGGATAAGCCTGCCAGAAGACACTTGTCTTTAATGCTACTTTAAATTCCAACAGTGTATTCAGCTGTCGTATGTCTTCCAGCAGGCTGTTCCAGAGTCTAGGGGCAGCTGAAGAAAAACTCCTCTGGGTGACAGTTTCCAACCTGATCCTAACTGGCTGGAGCAAATGTCCCCCAAAGGACCTAAGTGTACGGGGCAGATTATACAGAAGAAGGTGATCTCATAGATATATAGGGATGGATGAAAGCTAAAGGTTAGGTGAGATACTATTTCCACATTTTCAAAGAGCACCTGAAGGCCATGAAATGCAGGCCATTCTGCTTTACATGGCAATTGAGGTAGCTATTCTAAACACTTACCTGGGGAGTAAATCCTATAGAACACACAGGAATATACTTCGGAGGAAGTGTACTTGGGATTGCACTGTATGAACTAGATTACAGTGAAATATATGAATTGACATAAGAATGTGAGCTAACACAAAATAATTAAAAGATGCTTAAAGTAAAGAGGAAGGGTCAAAAATCAACTTACTAGCTTTTTTTAAAAATAGAGTAGACAGTCTGTATAGACACAGCAAGGGTTCAAGGTATGGAGGAAAAAGCTGTACCAACAGAAAGACCAATCCCAGTTGAGTGTATGCTAACATGGAAGAATGTGAGGGGAAGAAGCTGTACACCAGCTAGTGTGCTGACCTTCCTCCTACATTCAGAGGGACACACGGGGGGAAATGGGAAGGCCCAGCATGCCTTTTTATAGCTGCTACCACTGCTAGAGCACTGACAGGAGAACAGCAAGGGCAGTAGGAGGTTTCTGTGTCTGTGATGGAAAGGCTTGTGAGCGTGGGTCTTTCAGCTTGCAGGCCTTCGTCTCTCTGGTCAGAGGGAGATGTGCTCCATCCTGTGGCCCCAGAGTGCTCTCACCCCTGGGGCCCAAGGATTGTTGCCTAAATGATTTTCATGACATGCCCTGAAGTGGTGCTCTTAACCAGATTGCAGGTTGAAATTTATACCAGAATAGAAGTCTCTCAAGTGGATGTTTATCTAAGTATGAATATCTCTCTTTTGAAGGACTTCCACACCTCGGTTAAAATCTCAGGAACAAACTACTCCTGCTTTTCCATCTGATCACAGGAAAGGGACTCCCTTTGGAGACTCTAATACAACAGGTGAGATTCAAGCTCCATTTCCATCCATTACTTTGGTAGCCTTTGGTAACCAACGTTTAACTTACTTGTATAAGCCAACTGATAATAAAAAGTTATCAAGTTGCATAATAATTGCTGCTCACGTCACTGTAATAACCAATAGTAGAAACATTTGGAGCTTGGGCTGCCAAATAAAGTACACCACAAGGCACCTCTTCAGGTATTTGAGAAGACTGTTGGATGCAGTTGCAAAGAGAAAAATAGCTTCTTTTCCTCCCTGGTTGTATTTCCACTCTTTGCTTACTTTCTCACCCATTTTCCTTAAGGGTTCTGCTATACACCTTGAACTGAAGCGGAATCCTCTGTATCTGGAAATCCAGTATTTATTTTTGCTCAGGGATGATCCAAGACATTTTCCTGCCTAAGGCAAAGATGGTGCCCCTTACCTCTATTTGTAATTATCAGCTTAGGGCAAAGTGGTCTAAATAACTATTATGCTTCCTTTTCACCATGGACATTAATGATGAAATGCCTAAAATAAGAAAGGAGACCCACTAATCGTGCTTCTCTTTAAACTCATAAACCAATGGCTACATTTGATATCTACAGGTATTGCATTTCCAGCACCTCCAACATTTTTACAAGAACATCAAGAGGTCTTTGGGATTCCTGTGCACTCTCAGGTATGTGTGGGGAAATGATATATTTAAAAATCAAGAAAGGAAAATGGGAAGAATAAATTAGTACAGTAAAATTTTTAAACAAATACATATGTGTCTCTAAAGGTTCATATAAATATGGCCCATTAAGTGACCTCTTCTCATTGTGCATGGAATTAAAAAGAAACATTAACCCAGAAGGCCGCACAGTTCACTACTCAGCAGGTTTTAGTTCAGGAGCAGCCATGAACTACCCAAAGGTGTCCTTGGAGCACTACTTGTGCCTGATCTCCCATTATTCCTGTGTTCAGGATAAATAAGAACCTTCTAGGTTTGCATACGTTCATAACATTTAGAGGGGATCGCAGATATTATATAGTTCAGTATCCAGCAGTTGTAAATTATCTGATTTAAAATATCCCTAATGAACTGTTCTTCCTATATAAACATCCAGGAAAGGAGATTCTTTTGTTTTCTCGTATAAACCATAACACATCCAACTCCCATACTGTTCTTTTTAAGGACAGGGTTTGCCAAAGGGGAATATCTTTTCCTTGTATATTTGTGCATTTCTACCGCAGGAACAGGGAACCAGCAAGTTGTTTTGTTTTATTTATTTACCCACTGCATTTGTATAGCCACAGTATCCCAGGGTGGCTAACAACACAAATGCAGCATTAAAATACAATACACCAGTAGACACAATTAAAACTACTACAGAAAAGCCATATGGATTGCAACAATTAAGGTCAATGCACAGCTATTTGGTGGCAGAGCTCTCAGGGCTTGTCTACATTGGGAGGGGGGGAGAATCCACACCTACCTTGAATATGGTGCTTTAGGGGCATACAACATGAGGTCCTTTTCATACTAAAAGCACTTCTTTTAGCCTTTCATGGGATTTTTTAAAACTCACCTCTTGCTCCACAGTTTCCAAGAAAAAGCTGTCTTTACTGGGCTTTTTTACAGGTAGCCATCTCGATCAGGTGGCATTGAATTTTTGGATGGCAAATGATGCCCTTTTTTGTTAGATGTTTGGTGGTAGTTGCTGAGATCATTTAGCAGTAACAATCCAGGGCCACCACCTGCTCCCCAGCTGATCCCAGCCATGAAAAATAAATGTCCACTTCTCCCCAGGGCCGCTGCCACTGCCTCCTTCCCAGCCAAGCATCTCTAGCAGAGCCCCACTGGCGTGCACTTGCTTACTCTGAGGTCAGAACAAGGTGCCCAGCCATGTGATCAATCTTGGGGGAGTCAATTGGGCCCTCACCGTTGATTGCATAGCTGGGCACCTTGTTCTGACCTCAAAGCATGTGACTAGGCTGGGAAGACTAAGCCCCACTGGTGTGGTCACTTGCCCTGAGGTCAGAATGAGGTGCCCAGCCATGTGATCAACAGTGAGGAGGTAGCCTGATCAATCCCCACTGTTGATCTCATGGCTGGGTGCCTCATTCTGACCTCAGGGCAAGCGACCGTGCCAGCAGGATTCTGCTGCAAAGGTGCTTGGCTGGGAAGGCAGCAGTGGTGGGCCCAAAGAGAAGGGGACAAGCAGAAACGAAGTAGTGTGGATTTGGGCTTTGGCCTGGGGACATGTGTGGACACTGATACACATTTGCAATTAAATAGTAGAGCCATGTTTGTCACAGTATTCATTCCATTTTACAGTAGCTCTCCCCTGTTTTCTCAACCACAGATCACAACACTTGGTACAGACACACTGAAAACTAAGCACTTAACCACCTCACTTGTGAAATAAACTTTGATCATTCTCAGTCTAAGCTAAAAATGTGCTTCATTCATCTCTCTTCCTCTCCCTGTCTTACCCTTTCTCAGATGCTGCACTCAGAGCCCCACTCACTGAGCTCACCAAATAACAATGAATATGAAAAAAGACTGGCAGGCGTGCAGCTGCAGCTGCGAGAGAGCCTAGCAGGCTATCAGGCAGAGCTACTGAGTGCCCAGACTCGCCTCACTGAGCTGGAAGGCCAGGTAAGTTAATCATGCTGGTGTCTGAGGTGGAAAAGGTTGACCTTCTTGGTCTAATTTTCTCTTTATGAAAATACTATCCTATATGTTGAGAGTGAACTCTGTTCTCTGAGTGTATATGCTCATGTAGTGTAAAGTGCACTATCTACGCACCTGACAGAAGTATTAGAAATCTTGGAGGAAGCCCAAGATTTGCAAAAGGACAAAAAATGTTTAAGTGATTTCTCCACCCCAAAAGGAGGAGGCTCAAGGAGGAGATGGAATTGAGTGGAGTATCTTGGAACACTTAAAGATTTCATAGTAGAGTTAGGAAAAAATCCTGCCTGAAACCCTGGAGAGCCATTCCTGCAAACCACCTACAGGGCTAGGTGAACCAGCTGTCAGATTTAGTATAAGGCAACCTCCTCTGTCTTCTGTATGCCTTACTTATTGCAAAAAGTGATTAATTAAATAATTGTTTTTCGCTGGTTACTTCCCAGTTGTGTAACTGCTTGAAGCACATTGTTCAGGAGTGATTGTCAGATCCTTGGGTTTCTCCTCTAACCTTCCCGTCATCAAAGCCAGGTAGCAGATTAGCCCTGCTCCAAAGTAATGACCATTGCAATTTCCCTAGCATTGTCTGACAGTAGTAGTTTTAAATGTCCACATGTATGCTGTGCTACAGCTGATTTTTGACTTTTAAAAAAAAGAAACACTTCACAAATAGAAAGTTTTTTTAAAATGTCTTCAGGTAAGACGGCTGGAGCTGGAGAAGAATCAGCAGAAACTGCTATTGGAGAGTCTACAACAGCGTCATCAAGAGGACCTGGAACTCATTGAGAAAGCTCACAGGTAATGGTGGTTGTAAAGGAATACACTCTTCCCATAGTATGTTTACAAAGATGGATATACAACAGGTAGTATTGGAAGCTTAGCCACTGGCATCACTACCCACAAGGACTACTGTGATAGTAATCCTTCAAATACCAGCAGCGTATTCTCTTGCCTGTCTCTAAGTCATTAGGCCCTCATTGGAATGTGCTGCCAGAGCTGGGCACACATGCAGTATGGGTATGTTTATCTTTCTTGGCAGTCATAGCCTGTGCAAATAAGAGGTAGAGGTAAGATTTTGCTAGAACTGCAGTTCTGTCATCAGACAAATTCACATTCAATTATGAAGGATTTCACAAATGCTACAGACTTTTGTGTTCTTAGCATCCATAAATTGTTCCAGGGTGTAAAATGAATGTATGTGTGTGTCATAGAAATGGGAAGCTTTTTAATTTTTAAACATATCTGAAAACGACAAATGGGACATATAGATATACAGACCATATGGCTGTATGGACCCTTAGGAACCATTAAAAGATGACTTAGGAGGGAAATGATAGAAGAAGTTTGTAGAACTATCTGTACAGGGAAATAGATTTGATTGGAAGCCATGTGAAGACTTGGAAGCAATGTAGATCACAAGTGCATTCCCCAGTGCACTGTAAGTCCCACAAACCACAGTTCCCATTATGCAGGTTTTATGAGCTATCACAAGGACTATTTTTTTTATTGTTTTAACTGACAATTGAGACTCATAGGACTGTCTATTACAAAAGACCATGTTCTGCAATTAGCTTTCAGTTTCAGTAAGTAGGTATTCTGGTAAGGGCATATGTTCAACAGGATGCCCTCATTTGCAGTTTAGTCCAGCTCCTGACTAAGGCTACATTAGCAGTTCCTCCAGCCCTAACAACACAGGCTTGCAAGCCTGTCTTTATGCTTCTGAGAATAATCAGGAGCAGTTCATTTAAGCCTGTGTGGTGGTTAGGAAAGAGCAAGGATATAGGATTTTTGCTGTCATAAAAACTGAGTGATTATCAGCCACTGGCCCTCTCAGCCTTTCACAACCTTTTTACCCTGGAGGAACCCTTAAAATAATTTTCAGTTCTCAGGAAACCCCTACGTAAAAGTTATACCTACAGCTCCTTTTTTTAAAAAAATTACAGAGACAGTGAAAAAAATAGATGCTTATTATATTCCACATTGCTAGCAATACATATTTGATACTTGAAAGTAACAGGCCTGAAAGAACATACTGGCAGAGAAGTATTTATAGTATACATTAAAATATTGACAAAATATCCTATGAAAATGCCAAAAAAGTTAATCTGTAATAAAAATAAATTAAATGAAAGGCAAATATATTTATCATGAAACATTATTAAAACCTGAAAAATGTCCTGTAGTTTGAACCCATTGCTCCGTGTCCTAGTTTCTGGAGCTGCAGAAAACAAAGTATGACATCCCTTTGAATATTTAAACATGGCTATATCACTGACTCTGACCCAAAAATCGAACCCTGAGCTAACAGAGGTTGCAAAAAGCAGCAACTAAGCAGCCAGGCTCATGATGAGAGGGAGGCTGTAGCTTCCTGCCAAGCCAGCGTCATGGTAAACACATTCCTCCCCTCCTCCCCTTTGATTAGCACATCTAAGACAGAGCAAAAGCTGGGAGGGAGAGCAAGGTAAGAGGCCCCTTTGGAGGCGTTGGTGTGAAAACTCATTCTCACATACTCATTCCTCCCAGGCTTTCTCTCTGCTGTGGAGAGGAGAGATAAGCTGTTTCAGCTCACCACTTCTCAGTGATTTATTCATTTATTACCATTTTCTCACGGAGCCCCTGGCGATCTCTGGGGGAACCCTGGTTGAGAAATGCTGCTTTAGATGTTTGGACTAGCTCCCAGCTAGCATGCCCAGTGGTCAGGTGTTCTGAGAGCTAAAGTCCAAAATATTAGGAGGACCGGAAGTTAAGAACTACTTTCATAAAGGATTAAAGACATACAGTATAAGGCAAACAACAGCAGAGCAAATGCAACCTTTAAAAGGTACTGTTAGTTCACTGATAGTCATCAAAAACAGGAAGGGCAGAAAGAGAGACTTGGGGAGCTCCATTTGCAAAGTCTAAGCCATCATTAGATCTTTAAATTTTCTATTTAATTAGTAGTCTATAATTATTTCTCCTAAAAGTACAGTTGTCCCTCTGTATCCACGAATTTGGTATCCAAAGATTTAAGTATTCACAGCTTGAAAATATCCTTTAAAAAATAATAATCCAAAAAGCAAACCTTGATTTTGCCATCTTATACAAGGGACACCATTTTGCTATGCCATTGCATATAATGGGACTTGAGTATTCATGGATTTTGAAATCCACAGGGGGTCCTGGAACCAAACCCCAGCGAATATGAAGGACAACTGTATATACAGGCTGACCCCTATATCCGCAGGGGATACGTTCCAAGACCTCCCATGAATACCTGAAACCATGGATATTAGAGAACCCTATTATTATCATGGAGACAAACACCAGAAGTTGACCATAGAATCACATTGGAGGACCTAGAAATGCCTAGATAGAACATATTTTTTCAGATGTGGATGAATGAAACCGTGGGTACCGAATCTATGGGTATGAGGGCTGACCTGTAGTCCTAATTGCATGAGAGTTGAAAAAAAGAATGGTTTTGCATCCTTTTTTCAACCTGAACTTGAGGATCTGTTTGGGCTTTTGTTGGGGATAGAAACCGCGTGAAGGTGATTGAGGACTCATACCGCCAGCGTGAAGAGCGTTTCCAGCAAGAGAACCAAGAGTTGGCACAGCAATACTTGTCTCACTGCCAGAGTGCAGAGCAGGCCAAATCAGAGCTGCAAGCCCAGCACCAGCGCCGACTCACAGAGCTGGAGCAGGAGAAAGCCAAGGAGATCAATCGGTTACAGGAGCTTCAGAGGTAAGCAGCTGACATTGAGGGGTGTGTGGAAATGATTGGACTTTAAACTTATGGTGCTTTTTGGGAATACAAGTCAGACATGCTAGTCTGTTTCTTTTGCCAAATGCTTGCATTTTAATCCTTCAAAATGTGGCTAAGCTTTCTGTATGACCACAGGGAGTGCAAAGTGCATGTATACATCCTCAATTAACTTGTTCTTTTTTATTCCAGTTGCTAAATACAGATGTGTGTTTTGCTTTCCCTTATGGTACCTAGGATGTCCATTCTGGAAATGCGCAAAGACCATGAAGAACAACTACAACGGCTGAAACGGCTGAAGACTCAGGAGATCGATGCCGTGACCAGCGCTACCTCTTACACCAGGTAACATCTGCTGTTCATTTGAGTTTCCAAGGAAGCAAAAGGAAGAAGAGTCAGCACAGGAAAAACAAGGAGCACATTTGGGGGAAAGGGATGATTGTATCTAATTTCCCAGCAGTGAAAGGCTGAACCATCATGACATGGGTTGCTCCTCCCTATGGTACAGACCTTTGAGGAGTGTCCTCTAGTGGGAGCAACCCCTTGTAAGGCCAGTCTTCATTCGTCACTTACATGTCACTAATCAGAGAGTCGTCGGGCATATTGTGTATTCCTGCATGGCAGGGGGTTGGACTGGATGGCCCTTGTGGTGTCTTCCAATTCTATGATTCTATGAGAGTTTCTGGATACATATTAGAATTGAGATCCCATCAAAGGACAAAGGCAGGGTATAAATTGTAAACCTCTTTATAGAAGAAATGGCACCTTCTACAATCCAGTACATAAATTTAATTATTTAGGGTTAGTCTCTCTCTCTGGCTTTTCTTCGCAAACAAAGATTCAGGAAGGACTCATCCCGCACTTTCTGTAAGCGTGCTGATGACTAAAAAGGCCAATCTGAGATAAACAAGTCCGTTTGCAGAAAGCACAGCAGAAGGTCTCCTTGGGTGATGTTTCTGGGTTGTGATTCTTTCTGTGTTGTTGTTTCTCTTCAAGACTTGTTCAGCATGAGTTCTCAAATAAGGCTGCAGCATTGTAGATAGTGTGTCTCCATGTAGTAAGAGAATGTGATATATGGCTGAGGAGTGAATGGGTTTGTTTGGCTTGCTGCTGCTGCTGCTATTGACCTGTTTGGGAGTGGTTTCCTGTGTGGGGAAGCATTATATTAGCATCAACAGAAGAGAAAGATATGCCTTCCTTTGTCTGTCAAGGGATTGTATGGTCCTCCAAATGTTGCTGAACTGCAACTCCTAGTAGCCTTAGCTAGCATAGTCAGTGGTGAGAAATGCTGGGAGTTGCAGTTCCACAACTTTTGAAGGGCTTGTACCATTCCCATCCCTGGGCTAGCTGAACAGCAGTCTGCCCTCTCCTGGCAGTGCCACTGGGAAAGTGAGGTGGAAAAGTCTGGAGGGCTTCTGAAAAGAACAATAGGGAGGAATCCTCCATCCTTTTAAATAAGAGGAACATGGGGTACTTTTGGATTTGCAGTTAGCTGAGGAAAGGACATGTTACTTGGGAGTCATGCTTCTCCAAGGCACATTGCTCTGTGAGACACAATAGGGAGTGCAGGTGGAGAATAAGGTTAGGTTCCATATCATCCACAATTATACATAATAGGAGTAACATGTGAATTTTGAGGCTTTGGCATGAGTTTTTCAAACTGACAATCTGGTAAAATTGACTAGAAGTGGTACTTGCACATTTTGGCCAATGTAAGGTGATTGCTTTTAGTGTTAAAATGAAGCCTTTTATAAAGTTCCAGGTGAGTTTGTAACTAGAAGGAGTCCAGCTAACAGCCATACAACATCTAATAGTTAATCTTTACTATAGCATAAGTTGCCTTCTGTTTCATATTCTTGGTGGGGGGTTCTGGACGGTAAACAAACCTTTGAGACACAAATGGGTGCAACTTATGAACCAATGCACTGCTGTTCTTGCTCTCTGCAGGTCTTTGAATGGCATCATTGACCAAATGGAAAAGTTCTCAAGCAACCTGAATGATCTTGCCAACAAAGTAGAGGCCACTCATCACACCACGCACCAAGGACTTGAGATTGGGGCACGCCAACGGGATGAACAGCTAAGAGGTACATGGGACACTCAGGTGTCTAGGTCTCCTTCATGCTTTTAGGCACTTTTAACTTAGTTTGTCTAAGTCTAAAATGACATGCTATAGTCTACATTTCACTGCCATATTGCCCCATATTTGTCTCTATATATCAGGGGTGAACAACTGTGGGAGATTAGGGGACACATCTCCAATGCAATAAATAAATATATAAATAAATTTTGGCCCCCAAATGTCATGCAATGCCCTCTAGGGGTTGTGGGGAGGCATTTCCCCCATGTTTCCACCCACCCACCCACCACAGACATTTTAGGCCCAAGAGAGACCTTTTTTCAAAATGTACAGTTTTTAAAATGGCCTTTTCTGGGCCTAAAATGGCCCAAGGGGCCCAAAACATAGCAAAAATGCCTCCCACATCCCCTAGAGGAGCAGCACATTGGAGTTCCCAGATCTTTTCTGCGCTTCTGTTTGTGTCTTACAAGGGTAAATGAAGTGTGTGGATTGCTGTTTGGGGTCGCCCCATCTTCCATTTTACTTCTCCTAGAGACAAATCCCTTGGAAATCAGTGGATACCCACTAGTCAGTGGGGCCTACCACTCTGTTGGGGTTCTTGCTTCAGGGGGTGGTAATTCTTTTCCTCCCTCTCCCATCTGAAAGTTTTACAAGACCGTCTGGCCCGGCAGCAGAGAGATATGGAAGATGAGCGAGGGCGGCTGCAAGAGGTCATTTCTAAAATGGAAGCCAGGTTAAACGAGCAGACTCGTCTTCTGGAGCAGGTGAGCTGATGCTAGAATAGACGTGCTTCATGGCACAGGAGAATGAGAACTGGAATTCAAAACTTATAGAAAGTTGGCTTATTCTCACCTCCCTGCAATAACACTGAAAGCAAATGCTGGGTTTGGGACTGCTTAATTGTTGTTAATAGAGGGAAAGCAAGTGATTTTTGTCCTTTTCAGCTTCTTAGCTGCATTTATTTACTAGTGTTATAGAAGTGAGAACTCAACGACCAATCAGTGCTGCCTCATGGCTTCACTCAGGTCTACCATATCAGTGTATGGCACTGAGTGACATGACAAGAAGTGAAATGAAGAAAATCTCTTGAAAAGGGATTCTGAATATTGCGTAGGAGATCAGGTTGGGGAGGGGAAATGACATACAGGGAGCTAGCTTGCTGCTGACTACTGTGGAGTTCATACACCAACAGGCATCTCAGGAATTGCATGAAAGATTACTTTTTTATTTGACAAACAGAATTCTTAGTGGAGATTATTCATGGATTCACAAGACTATTCACATAAACATGTAACCATGTGTGAAGTGGAACAGCAAGAATCTATTTCTTCATTTAGAATGGTGTGTTTAAAGATTGGAGTATTGTTAGTGGTTGTCAAAATGCTCCCTGTAAACTAATTCAGAATCAAGTAACATATATTAACATAGAATTGTAAGAGCATTTCATTATACCTCACTGAAAAAAAATTAAGAAAATTATTTAACCTACCATGATTGATACCAAAAGGATATTTAAGTGTTTATTTCTAACTCTTTACTTACACAAAATATCTTGTAATCATTGAATTTGGTTCTAAACTATATTTGCATTTTTCTGTAACATTAGGATAAAGGGTCTCTGTGCTGTTTCTAGAATAATGATTAAATAATAGAAGAAAATAGGAAAAAGTAAATAGATAACTGATCAGGGGTATAAGGAGTCTTCTGTTTTCATTTGCATGGATGACTTTTCTTAATGGTTGCTACCTGTATAGTATGGAATTGTGTCAAGTTCGTATTCTGGCTTTGGGTGAGTTACCTTTCACCTGGTAGCACTGGTTCAATAATGTCTTTGCCATCTCTGCGTGTCTCACCCAACTACGTTTCTTTTCTAGACTCATTGAGGGGTATGAGCTTCTCTCAACTAATGTATGTCTTTGTATCTCAAGGAACGCTGGAGGGTAACCACAGAACAATCCAAAGTAGAATCTTTGCAGCACTCTCTAGAGGAGCAGAGGAGGGTCATGACCCAGCAACTGGCCATGGAGAGGGAAGAAGTAGAGAGGGCAAAGGTTAGAAGTGTCCATGTTGCTTAAGTAAACTGGTCTTCTCAGCATGCTGCAATTGCTACAGCCTATACAGAGCTGCAAGTTGGAACAGGAGGGAAATATCTGTGTGTGTGTGTGTGTGTGTGTGTTTGTTTATTTTCAAGTTGCCTGTTGACTTATGGCGACACCCCATAAATTTCATAGGGTTTTCTTAAGCAATGAATACTCAGAGATGGCTTTGTCACTTCCTTCCTCTGAAATATAGCCTATAGCACCTGGTATTCATTGGTGGTCTCCCATCCAAGTACTAACCAAGGCTGAGCCTGCTTAGCTTCCAAGATCAGATGGGATCTGGTGCCTTTAGGGTATTTAGGCAGAATATATGTATATCTTTTGTATTTTCTTGAACTTCAGTTATAGCAATGGTTCCTCTCCCCCAGTCATTAAAAAGGACATTGCTCCTCTGAATTTTCTATTTATAATTTTATCCTGTAATTTTTTAAAATAACCTTGTATCCAGTTAATGCCTCCTGCTTTTGGAATGAGGAGGGGGCAGTTCCTCCTCCTTCCTGCACCCCCTCCCCACATTGCATCTTTCAAAACCACTCCAGAGCATGGAGAGGCGAGGGGGAAAGTCTCACTGTGTGAACAGAGATCTGCTTACATGATACTGAGTGTTCCCTGTATTGCCACTGCTCTTTTTTTTTAGAGAAGACAGATAGATTTTTCCATAGCAACAAAGATTTAAAGTGGACAAAAATTTTATTCCTGAAAAATTCTATTCTTTGAAGGAATCATAGTAAAGAATAGTAAAGAAAAGATTTAACTTTTGAAATTAGTTAATAAAAAAATTGTGATGTTTATGGTAATATTATGTGTTTTACTGAATAAGTATTGATTGGATATTATAATGTATGATTATAAAATTAATTTTAAAAATTAAAATTCTATTCCCAAAGGAATTTTTTTATTGCATTTTTCAATAGAGATGGCTAAGGGAAAGTAAAAGGTACACAATCATGGAAGACAAAGTACTGTTTTGGCTAAATGGTTTGCTATCTAATTTAACTTCATATCAGTGCTTTCAAGAATCCCATGGAACTTTCTTCTGCTGGCTTTACTTGGTGTTAACTTAGCTTTGTTGTTCTTCTACTCCTGTTGTAAAGTTTAAAGGCTTTTGCAATTACTGTATGTGTTATTATGTTCTTGCATTATATGATTTGAAGCTTTTGTGTGTGTGTGAACTGACCAGGAGACCAGGGTTTGAATCCACACATAGCCATGGAAACCCACGGGGTGACCTTGGGCAAATCACAGCCTCAGAGGAAGGCAATGGCAAACCTCCTCTGAAAACATTTTGTCGAGAAAGCCATATGATAAAGTTGTCATTAGTCAGAGCCAACTTGTAGGCACCTAAGGACAACAGCAATTGAAATGGAAGGAATAAACTGTTCTCTGTCTCATCCTATTTGCCTTAGAATTCTTTGCTTGGGGAGCAGAAATCAGTCATGCAGAAATGTGCTGAGGAGCGCCGTAAACTTGCTATAGAGTGGTCAGAGCTCCACACCCAACAGAGACTGATCAAAGAGCGCACAGAGCGGGAGGTTGATCGGGCTCTACAGATTGACTCTCAGAGAGAAGGAGCCATCATGAGTCTTGCAAAGGTAAAAGGGACTTATTCAGAAGACACTGAGTTCTGGGAGGTTTGTCTTTCAGTGCCACAGCTCAATCCTTAAGCTTATGAGCATTTCATTGACAAAGTAAAAAAATAAAAGGTGGGGAAGAGTTTTAAGAGTCTGTTTGAATAGTTGAGCAGCAGCCCTCTCTGTCCTTTAGAAATTGATAAAAATAAAACTGCATGAATAGATTAGAGGTACAAGTAATAACTCTTATTATTGTAATTCATTCCTTCTACTTCCTTCTTTTTTTAATTGCATTTTAATTTTTTAACACAATCTAATTTGCAATCAGAATCAAAGTAATATAATTATACTCATAAAGAAAATAAAAAAGAAAATAAATAAAAGGAGGAAAAAAGGAAAAGCTAAAAAAACAAACAAACCGAAACATATAACTAAACCAGAATAGGGCTTTGACACCCTTCCCCCAATCCTAATGCATGGGAGTGGGTAAGAAAACATAAACAGTTATCCCTCAGTATCCACGGATTTGGTATGCACAGAATTAAGTATTCATGGCTTGAAAATATTCTTTAAAAAATAATAATCCAGGGGGCGTGTCCAGATGCTTAAAATGGCAGACGCATATTGCGAGGGCTCCCAAAGGCTTCGAAACTTCAGCCTGTCCTCAAGCCACCGGATGGGTCCTTCCAGGAAAAAAACATTCTCTCAATACTTGGCAGTAAGAGACTGGTCAAGAGATCAACCTCCAAGTGCTGCCAGATGACGAAAAAAGGAAGGGAAACTCCCCCAGGCCACAGCAGTGAAGAGAATGAGGAGCAAGAAGATAAGATGGCGCCTGCAATGAATAAGGCAAGTAGGGGAGGAGGAGGGGGAGGAGGAAAGGAAATTCCACCACAACAAAATAATCAGCAGCTGCTAGACCAATTTGAACGACTACGTGAAAAAATAGTCTGATTTACAAAGAGACTGGTCTGCTGCCCTGGCTCCCCTACAAGCCTCTATCAAGGAACTCACGGGGACCACCTCCGAAGTGGCAGAAACAGCCACAGAGGCACACAAAATGGGGCAAAATCATGAATTAAGAATACAACATCTTGAAGAAAATAACGAATCCCTGGTAAACAAGCTGGAGGATTTGGAGAACCAAGGGAGGAGGGTGAATATCAGATTTCGCAGCTTTGTCGAAGGCGCTGAAGGAAAAGATATCTTAATTTTCCTAATAAATTGGATCAATGAACATTGCCCTAACAACACCATTACTACAAGTGACATAGAACGTATCCACAGAGCACTGGGCCCTCCACAGACCTCCTCGAGATATCATTGCTCCGTTTGCCCACTTCTCTGTAAAAACCCGCATATATGACCTCTCAAAACAAGTGCCAATATTACATAATGCAAACCAGATAGCAATTTACCAAGATTTAGCCCCAGAAACCCTACGCAAGAGAAAACTCCTCAAGCCATTGACATCAGTCTTGCAGAAAGAGACGATATGCTACAAATGGGGCTTTCCATTCATACTTATCATTTCTCACAATAACACAACAATGACTGCGACCACAAGACTCCAACTTCTAGATATACTACTCACCATTGATGTACCTGTGCCCAAAGCATTAGAACAAGAGATACGACATGAAGAAAACTCCACAGCATAGAAGATCCACACATCTGATATGAACCCATGGACCATGGTCTACAAGTGGGGAATAAAAGACCCCACAATCTAAGAAGATCAACATACACCGGACCACCAGTCCTTCAACTATAACAATATCTGGAACAACAGGACAATAGAAAATGCATGATGATGCCAGACACCATCAACTAAGACAAATGCACACCTTAAAGTCAGACTTTTCACGAGCTCCAGTGGACTTTCCATCAATATTTCCACATCTGTGGATCTCCTACCTATTGGCTAACCTGACTGATAAGTATTTATTTGCCATAGCCTCTATGATCTAGATAGACATGACATGACCTCATATTTGGGTGAAATGCCTTGATCTGGGGCGGCATGCCGCATGACACCAAGCGACAGGTCTGTAGCCAAGAGGGCATTTAACGACATTTAACATTGTCGGTAAAAAGATGCCTTAACAACCTGTCCTCTGCTCTAGATTACCCCCAAAAAAGTGATTTCCCTGGGAAGGATGGGGATATTGCCCTCACCCAAAGTCCCATACTCTATGTATGACTTCTTGCCCAGGTGTTTGAGTGTTCAAAGGTTAATGTTGATCTTCTTGAAATTTTTAACTATTGTGTTGTTCACCTCTCCTCTCAAAACTCTGGAAAGACTCTTGACTTTCACTGTATGGTTGCTGGGTATTTGCAATTGCTCTCTCTCTCTCTGGCCTCCCACAACTGATGCCTCTAGTCCACTTTTGGAACAACAACTGTAAAAGTGATTCCCATCTAACTAAATATGTCTAATCTCAAATTTCTCTCATATAATGTTAGCAGGTTGGGATCACCAGTTAAAAGAGCCAAGATACTGAAACAGATTAGACCTCTCCACCCGAACATAATTTTCTTACAAGAGACTCACAACAAATTGTCCAATCCAGTGCTCCCAAAATCTCAATTTGGACAACAGTTTGTGGCTAGAGGTAATGGGAAGGCAAGAGGGATTGCAATAATACTTGACAAACACACTCCATTCATTCCACAGAAAATCTGTACGGATCCTAAAGGCAAATTTGTAATAGTATAAGGCATTCTCTTAAACAGGGAAATCACCCTAGCCAGTTTCTACACACAAAATTCTAACCAAACCCAATTTCTGATATCCTTTCTGGAATCTCTGGAGCAGATGACAAAAGGCACAGTGATAATTGCAGGAGACGCTAACGCAGTCCTCAACCCATACATGGACAAATCCTCCCACAAATCATTTAAATCCCACTCAATACCACATATCCCCCTGAAAAATCTTTAAAAAACTAAACTTAGTTGACCCACGGCGATTACTAAACTGCACAGCCAGAGACTATACCTTGTTCTCCAAAGTACACTTGTCCCTCCACACTCACAGATCTGGCATTCACAGTTTTAAGTATTCACAGCTTGAAAATATTCTTAAAAAGATAATAATCCAAAAAGCAAACCTTGATTTTGCCATCTTATATAAGGGACACCATTTTGCTATGCCATTGCATATAATGGGACTTGAGTATTCACGGATTTGGGTATTCACGGGGGGTCCTGGAACCAAACTTCAATAATACAATACAATAAATACAATAAAATTTATTTATATCCCGCCCCTCTGCAAGCAATCGGGGCGGCTTACAACGATAGAATAGTGCACAGTATAAAACAACTCAAAATCCCTTCCCCCCCTTAAAACATTATTAAATTAACACAAATTAAAATCAATATATAATACAATTTATTAAAAACCCTTTCGAGCAAGCAGCATCAGTTTGGAGGTCCAGAAGCAACCTCCAGAGGGGGTTCCTGAGGCTGGGGTTAGCTATTCTGGAAAAGCCTGCCTGAAGAGAACCGTCTTGACAGACTTTTTAAAGCTGTCTAATGATGTCAATAGGCGGATCTCATCCGGCAGGCCGTTCCACAATTTGGGGGCGACAGCCGAGAAAGCCCTCTGGGAGGTGGTTGCCAGCCTAGATCTTTGTGGCTGCAACAAATTCCTCCCAGAGGACCGGAGAGCGTGGGGAGGATTATAAGGCAGAAGGCAGGCCCTGAGATAGCTTGGGCCCAAGCCATTTAGGGCTTTAAAGGTGATAACCAACACCTTGTACTGGGCCTGGAAGCTGATAGGCAGCCAGTGGAGGGACCTCAGAACCGGAGTAATGTGGTCCGTCCTAGATGTCCCAGAAACTAGCCTGGCTGCCATATTTTGTACCAGCTGTAATTTCCGAACTAAGCACAAGGGTAGCCCCATGTAGCGTGCATTACAGAAATCAAGACGTGAGGTTACCAGCACATGCAGAACGGTCTCAAGATCCCTTACTTCCAGAAAAGGGCGCAGCTGCTGTATCAGCTGAAGCTGATAGCAAGCGCTCCTGACTGTCGCATTTACCTGATTTGTCATCAGGAGTGACGAGTCAAGGAGCACCCCTAGACTGCGAACACAGTCACTGGAGGAGAGTGTGACCCCATCCAGGACTGGAGATTGTAACCTGATTCTTGGTTTCGGGGCCGCTACCGAGCACCTCCATCTTGTCTGGATTCAGTCTCAGTTTGTTTTTCCTCATCCAGCCCATTACTGCCCGAAGACATTCATTGAGAGAAGAGATGCCGTCAGAATTCGAGACCGACGAACGAGATACGGAGAAATAGATCTGAGTGTCATCAGCGTACTGATAACACCCAGCTCCATAACTCCAGATGATCTTACCCAGCGGCTTCATATAGATGTTAAATAACATCGGGGACAGAATAGCACCCTGTGGTACTCCACAGGTAAGCTCCCTTTTACTGGAGCTACTGTCCCCGAGCAGCACTCTCTGGGTCCTGCCTGAGAGGAAGGACCAGAACCACTGCAAGGCAGTGCAACTTCAGCAAATGTGAAGGGACAACTGTACACAACTCTTACTCAAGGCTCAATTATTTCTTTGTTGATAAATTAACCATGTCCCATATTGAAAAAGTAACTATCCACCCAGCTCTCCACTCAGACCACACTCCACTAACTATGGACTGGTCTTTGACAGAAATAACACAACCCACTAAAATCTGGAGATTTAACTCCTACTTATTAAACAATGACTCATTTAAAACGCAAATACAAAAGGCAATAAAACACTTCTACCAAGAAAACAAAACAGACAACACCACAGAGAATCACTACTCTGGGACACTCTAAAGATGGTCCTATATGGACTCTTGATACAGGAAGGAGCAAAACAGAAAAAAAAATACTGTATACTCCAGCGTATAAGACAACTTTTTAACCTTCTCAAAATCTTTTCAAAATTAGGGGGTTATCTTATACAACAGAATAGGGCTCCCCATCACGACTTCGGAAGGATGGATGGAAGGGGGGAGGCTTGCCAGCACCTGCCCTTCCCAAAGCCGCAGTGGGGAGCCCTATAAGAAGACACCCTGCCCAGGCAGCCACACCTCCGAACCCCCCCTAAAACCGCAGTCGGGACCCCGATTGTGGCTTCGGAAACGGCAGGTGGTGGCTGGGGGGGGCTTTCAAGCCACCACCTGCCCTCCCCGAAGCTGCGATCGAGCTCCCGATCACAGCTTCAGGGAGGGCAGGTGGTGGCTTGAAAGCCCCCCCCCAGCCACCTTTCCACCCTCCCCGAAGGGTGAAGTAAAACGCTACATTCGCTCCTCTCCTCCGCCTTTGATTCCTCCTCAAAGGGGGAGAAGGTGGAGGAGAGGGGCAAATGTACCTGCTTTGCTTCACCCCCCACCCGGTCTCTTGCGTCTTCACTCCCTTTGCAAAGGGAATGAAGATGCAGGAGATGGGTGGCATGTGAGGCAAACTGCTACATTCGCCCCTCTCCTCCGCCTTCGATTCCTTCGGGAAGGGTGGATGGGTGGTGGATGGAGGTGGGAGGCTTTACAGCCACCACCCGACCTTCCCGAAGCCATGATTGGGTTTCCCATCGCGGCTTTGGGAAGGGTGGATGGCTGGTGGCTGAAGGGGGGAGTTTGGGATATACTGGCCGTATAAGAGAAGAAGGGGTAGTCTTATACGGTGAGTATATCCCAAACTATATTTTAACTTGAAAATTGGGGGGTGTCGTCTTATACGCCAGAATATATGGTAAAAGAGACACGTAGGCACCTTTTATTGAATGAACTAAACACGCTGACCCAAACTCATAAGAAGAGTCAGAATAAGCAGACGCTAGATCAATTGACAAAAATCAAACCTGAAATAGAAGAATTGTATCTAAAAAACATACAGATAGCCACTCAATACACAAAAGCACAATACTACCGTGTATACCGGTATATAAGACTATCTAACTCCTGAAAATCAGGGGGCTGTCTTATATGCCAGATATACAGACCGAGATGGGGAGCCCTATCTCGGACTTGGGAAGGACAGGAGGTGGCTAGGAAGTTTCCTAGCCAGCTCCCGTCGTTCCTGAGTCTGAGATGAGGCTGGCAGCCCATCTCTCATTTGGCTGGCTGGGTGGGGAGAGCGTTCGGCCCCAAGCCTCCACAGCAGCGCCATGCAGACGACCCACAGGGGCGGCCGTCCCTGCTGCCCCTTTTCCAAGGGAGAGCTGGGCAGCCGGAGGAGCGACCAAGTCCCCTGGGCTGGGTGGCCTCCTCGAGCACTGCTGGCCTGCTTGCCATGATGCTGCTGTGAGGGAGACTTTGAGGGCGCCCTCCGAGCAGCAGTGCACGCTGGGCAAACTTTCCCGAGTGCCTCCGAAACTTCGGTGTGAGGGGAAGGAGGAGGAGGAAGAAAAGAAAGAAAGCAAGGGTAGGAGGCGGTTAAGGCGAGGGGCTCCGGAGACCAGCGGCCAACGTCCCCCCTAGGCAGAGGTGGCCCAAGACGGCCTCGGAGCTCCTCCGGCTCCAGGCAGCCCAGCCGAGCTGAGGCACCTGTGGAGCTTCCAGGTGAGGTGGGTAAGGCAAACTTGCCTCTCACGCTCCAGCTCTAAGAAGACTGGGGCAGCTCAGCTGGCCAGGCTGCAGACCGTGGCGGCTGAGGAGAGCGGCAAACTGTGGAGTGAAGGCGGAGAGAGGAGGGAGGGCCGGGATGGGTGTCACCGAGCGCGGGGAGCCGGGGGGGGAGAAAGGGAGGCAGTGTCCGGTGCCACCAAGCTGCGCCTCGGCTCTTCTCCACAACAATGAGTGGAAGAAAAGGGAGAAAAAGCAAACCCTCCCCTTGCTCGCTCCCTGCTCTCCCTCGGCTTCCTCTCCTGCACCCAAGGCAGCTGCAGAAACTTACCTGTGAGTAGAGCCAGCCCGCTTCGCCTCCGGTTTTGGCATAAAACGAGGCCCACACGCACCTCCCTTCACCTGTTGGGTGGCCAGCACTGCTCCGCATTTTACCTCGCTTCACTATTTTTGATGCTTTTTTCTTTGAACCCTCCCCCCCTTGCCCTTTGGCAATTTTTACTTTGGGGAGCTAAAGAGCACAAAATCCCCCACCACCAAACAATGCCCACAATCCCCCCAGCCAAAAAAAGGAACTTTTCAGACCTCTGTGAGTACATATGGGTTTAGCTGCCAGTTTAAGATCCTGTTTCCTGTATCTGATTACAATAGGGCCCCGTATCCACTGATACATTATCCACTGATTAAGTTATCCGCAGGACACAAAACAGCACACCTATCAGAGTTTTCCTAGAAAATGCATCCTCCCTAGCCATTTTCTAGGTCCTCCAAGGCAACTCTATGGTATTTTAAACCAGCCAAACTTCTGCGCTTTTACACGGGCTCCTCATGAGGATCCCTTGTGAAAGCACAGAGGTTTGGCTGGGAACGCTCTCCTCAGCCAGCCAGCAAAACCTCTGAGTTCCCCCTGCTTGAAAAAGTCTATATTGAAAAACTCTTTATAAAAATTCTATATTTTAACTTAAAAATTAGGGGGGGGGCATCTTATACGCTGGAATATACGGTACCAACATGGAAATAAGAACTCAAAGCTATTGGCACGCTTAGTTAAAAGAAAAGCAATAAAGAGAATTATCTCACAAATTAAAACCCTGGACGGGACCATAGCTACCAAAACCATAGATATACTCGCTAGATTCCTCACATTCTATGGACTTTTTTGGATGTCTAAAATGCAACGGAAGCAGCCTCGCCACGTTGAGAGGCTGCTGCACTGCAGGGCGTCCCTTTCGGATGACGCCCGTCCCTGCCAGTACTGTTGCGGTACCACAGGGACATTTTGGTGATTTTTACTCACGATCAACTTTCGCAACAGTACCGGCAGGGACGGGCGTCATCTGAAAGGGACGCCCTGCAGCGCAGCAGCCTCACAACGTGGCAAGGATGCTTCCGTTGCATTTTAGACGTCCGAAAAAGTCCTATAAAGATTTATATACCTCAGAGTGCCCCCAATCTTTAGACTTCACTCAGTTCTTAAATTCACTCAAAATTCCAAAACTCACGGAACAACACAAAACAGCTCTGAATTCCCCAATCAATTTCTACACAAGAAATTGAACAAACCATCAGTCAACTGAAACTGGAACAGGCACCCAGGCCTGACGGATTTTCCACTGAATTCTATAAACAACTTAAAACAGATCTTACTCCTCACCTACGCAACCTGTACAATGAACTCCTCCATAATGGCCTGCACCCACACAGCTGGAAAAGATCACGGATCATCCCTATACCTAAGACGGAAGATGACACACCCATCATCACTACCTTCAGACCGATTCCTTAATCAACTCTGATCTTAAAATAATGACCTTAGTCTTCTCAAAACATCTGAATATCTTCATCACCAACTACATACATTCTAACCAAAAAGGCTTTATGCTGGGCCGACATCTAGTTGAAGCCATCAGAAGAACACTTAATATAATACATTTCTGCAATAATAAACCCACTCCCTTGGCCTTAATATCGCTGGATGTGTTAAAAGCCTTTGATAGGCTGGAATGGCTGTGCCTATTTAAACTACTCCAAAAGATGAATATGGGTCACCAATTTGTAACATTTCTCCAAAACCTATATGCTAACTCCGAAGCAATGATATATGCAAACAAAGTGGACTCCCAAACATTTGAACTCCATTGGTG
This sequence comes from Gambelia wislizenii, assembly GCA_030847615.1. Classification (NCBI taxonomy): domain Eukaryota; kingdom Metazoa; phylum Chordata; class Lepidosauria; order Squamata; family Crotaphytidae; genus Gambelia; species Gambelia wislizenii. Next base: position 195,277,238 of record JAUMIR010000002.1, read on the forward strand.
AACCAAATAGGGATGCCCACTTTCCCCTTTGTTGTTTGCAATAGCTATAGAACCCCTTGCAGAACAAATTAGGATGACGCACCACATTGAAGGCCCAATAATCTATGGACAAATGCACAAAATCAGTCTCTTTGCAGACAATATCTTACTCTACATCACAAACACAACTACAACATTCCCAGTCCTCCAGAAAATCCTGATCAGCTTTGACATACACACAGCTTTTAGAGTAAATATGCAAAAGTCAAAATTACTGTGCACAAATGCTCCACATGCAGTACAACATGAATGGCAACGGTTGACTAAACTACACCTATAACCCTCTGGATTTAAATACCTAGGAATATTAGTTACCAAAGATATATGTCAACTATTGCACACCCCTTAAGTGATCAGGACTGGTCAAACATCTGGAAATCCCAGTATTTCAGAAAAGTCCAGTCATAATACAAGAAAACACACTTAAAGTGGTATACAAATGGTATCTGACACCTCATAGATTGTCCCAAATCACCAAAAGCAGCAGTCCTACCTGCTGGAGAGGCTGCAAAGACAAAGGCACCTATCTCCACATGTGGTTTCATTGTCCCTTGGTTCAAGAGTTCTGGGCTGAAGTACTCAGACTGATCACGAAACAAACCATTACCATAATGCCCAGTCTGGTGCTCCTCTCTTGTTTCTCTGACCAGAACACCATAGTCAAACACAGAGATCTGATATGATTTTTATTAGCAATAACGAGACTGGAGATTGCACAAAACTGGAAAATGGGCAATCTTACAATGGGAAAATGGTGGAATCGGTTCTGGAACATCTGGCTAATGGAAAAACTCAAGGAACAAATCAGAACATCCCAATGTTGTCCTATAAATACAACTTTTGCAGAAAAATGGTTTCCAATGATTGACTATATAATCATAATTCGGCTCAACAAATCCCACCTGCTGCTCATGAGAAACTGTGGAATGATATATTAACAGATTAAGACATACTCCTCATAGATCATTGTACATTGTACATTGTACATTGTTAAGTAAAGTCAAGCATGATCAAATTGAACCTCACAACCAGGAGAGTATATACTCTACATGTGTAACAACACAACATTTTTATTTTCTCTTTTGTTCTATTTTTGTTTTTCTAATATATGTATAAAAAGCTATCTCTGTATGTCATTTTGTGGTGATCTGTAACCACAAAACGGATATGTTCAATATATTTTACTATTTTACATAAATAAAAAGAAATAATAATAATAATAATAATCCAAAAAGCAAAGCTTGATTTTGCCATCTTATATAAGGGACACCATTTTGTTATGCCGTTGCATATAATAGGACTTGAGTATTCACGGATTTTGGTATCCACGGAGGTCCTGGAACCAAACCCCAGCGAATATGAAGGGACAACTATATTGTTATACCATTACAGATCCCATTACTAAAATTATTAGTAACCATAACTACAGATTATTACATTATTAGGTTTCTTATTGCTCAAAAAAACCCATAAATGGTTTCCAGTCTTTCACAAAATCTTCAGTTGGTTTATCCTTTATAACCCATGTTAGTTTGGCAATTTAGGCTAACTCTGCAACTTTAGCAATCCATTCTTCCATGGTCAGTGCTTCAGTCCATTTCCAAGTATGAGCAAACAATATTCTTGTTGCTGTTATCATATATCAAAGAAGATTTTAGGCTTCATTAATAGGAGTATAGTGTCTAGATCAAGGAAGTAATATTGCCACTCTATTCTGCTTTGGTCAGACCTCACCTGGAATAATGCGTCCAGTTCTGGGCACTATAATTCAGGAAGGATGTTGAGAAGCTGAAACATGTCCAGAGGAGGGCAACCAGAATGGTGAGAGGTCTGGAAGTCATGCCCTATGAGGAATGGCTTAGGGAGCTGGGTATGTTTAGTCTGGAGAAGCGAAGGTTGAGAAGTGACATGATAGCCATGTTTAAATATTTGAAGGGATTTTCCGTGGGTGTTTTCCGGGCTGTGAGGCCATGTTCTGGAAGCCATTCAAATACACAAATTTACATATCCTCTCCAACAGGGACTCATAGTATATAAACCCCACACACCCCTACCCAACCATTTTCTGAAGATGCCAGCCACAGATGCAGACGAAACATCAGGAATAAACTCTTCCAGAACACGGCCTCACTTCCTGGAAAACACCCATGGAAAATCTATGAATGACAGCCGTGAAAGCCTTCGACTTCACATTTGAAGGGATGTCATAGTGAGGATGGGGCAAGCTTGTTTTCTGCTGCTCCAGGGACTAGGACATGGATCAGTGGGTTCAAACTATAGGAAAAGAGATTCCACCTAAACATCAGGAAGAACTTCCTGACAATAAGAGCTGTTCGGAAGTGGAATACACTGCCTCGTAGTGTGGTAGAGTCTCCTTCTTTGGAGGTTTTTAAGCAGAGGCTGGATGGCCATCCGTCGGGAATAATTTGATTGTGTATTCCTGCATGGCAGGGGGTTGGGCTGGGTGGCCCTTGTGGTCTCTTCCAACTCTATGATTCAGTACTCTCCAACTGTTTTTCTATAATACCCAACTAAAAGATTTCTGATGACATTACAAAATCTACCTTTAATTTTTTTGGATTATCATATAAATCTTGGACCAATAACTTTTCACCTTCTTAACAAGTCCACCTTCTTAACAAGTTCTTAACATACTACTTTCTTCTTGTACAAGTGTGCCCTGAGCAGCTTATAGTATAAAGGGAAAAATCAATATAGTCATTAAAACATAAAAAACAAATGATAAAGAATACTAAAAATTAACTAAAGGATGTTTTCCTGAAGAGCTATTGTCTGTTTGAGCTGGACAGAGCCTGAAAACAATAAACTACAAATTACATCATTAATAGAACATAGTTATTTTTTTTCCTTTAACAAAGGGCTACATTCAAAAAAATCTAATAATAATAAATGGCAGGAAAAGTATAGGGTGTAAATACTGTTTGGATTTACCTTTTAAAGTTGCTTTTAAGGAGCGTTTTTAAAGGTATTATGTATAGCACGTCTCAATTTCAATCAAAAGAGCTTTTGGAGTTGCCTTATATCCTGTTCACAGAAATAGAAACACAAGATCTCTGGGTTTCCTTTTATTAGGAACAAGCAGACCTGAAAATCAAAGCCAGTGAGTTGAGAGCCAAAGAGGAGCAGTTGGCTAGAGACAGAGAGATTCTGGAGCAAGAAAAGCAAGATCTAAGACTAGAAAAGGAAAAAGTTAACGCAGCAGCTCTGCACATCAAGCAGAGGACAGCCGAAATTGACAGTATGAGCAAGGTAAGAAAACTTCCTTTCTCCCCTTTACACGGGTTCCAGGGCAAAGGCCCGGTGTGCTCTAGCTAAGGTTAAGTCCTCATTTTGTTTTCTGTACTCCATAGCTATCATCTCAGAAGTATGAAGAGGGAGAGAGAGCCCTTCAGGAGGCCAGGAAGGTAGAATCAGAGCATCAGGCAAGACTGCATGCTGTACAGCAGCAGATGGAGCGACTGAAGCAAGAGGAGGAACATTTGCACCAGGTGAGCTCTGAAGCTTTGAAACAGGTTTGTTCCTTTTGTGCCACTATCTTTGTCAGCCTCAGAAGCCAGATGGACCGATTCTGAAAATATAGCTAGAGATATCTCATTTTCTCAAAGTGGTCAGTAGCAATTCTAATCATAATGTACACACACAGAGAGTGCTGTTTTAAAAAATCCCATTCTTACCTCTATAAGCTAATTCCCTCCTAATTTGAGGGACATTGAGTGAGGCCTCCTTGAATCCATTTCTTCTTTTTCATCTTCTTAAATCTATACATGAACTCTCAGATCACATCATTTTGCTAATTGCAGCTCCTAGTACTTAAGTAAGCCAGCTAAGACAGAAAGAATGGTAAGAAACAATTAAGGAAATATTAAACGAGCCAGCGTGGTGTAGTGGTTTGAGCTTTGGACTGCAACTCTGGAGACCAAGGTTTGAATCCCCACTCAGCCGTGGAAACCCACTAGGTGACCTTGGGCAAGTCACACTCTCTCAGCCTCAGAGGAAAGCAAAAGCAAATCCCTTCTGAACAAATCTTGCCAAGAAAACCCCATGATAGGTTCACATTAGGATTGCCCTAAGTCAGTCAGTCATAAACTTTATTGTACATAGCCAATGGCCTTCACAATATACACAAAAGAAAAGAGCATGAATACAATTGACAACAAACATTAAAATGTTATACATAGTGTCCAGATATCCCAACAATTCCTATAAAAACATCAGAAAGACCAGAATCCCTTTCATGATACAATATGTTCCTTGATAAAGGGAGCACGTAATTTCTTAGCTGCCAATGCAAAACGGGCTACTGAGTATGTGATAAATAGATTTATGTCAGCTAGCAATGCCACAACTACTTCCTGAGATGAGCAGTCTGTGTATAGCTGAATAATAGAGGACACAAATCTTTGTCTAGGAGCAGCATAAAGGGGGCAAAACAACAGATAATGGGTTATGTCCTCAATCTGGTTACACCCAAAAACACATTTCCTGTCTGGCACTGGAGTACCTCGAAATCTCCCTTCAAGATATGCAGAAGGCATCTGCTGAAATCTAAGTTCTGTAAAAGCTCTTCTGATCTGATGAAAGGTTAGAGTTTCGAAGTACTGTGGCCTTGCATGGTTGATCTGAATCTGTGGATACCAAATGGAAAAACGTGCTCCAACTATGGCTGCCCTGTCTTGGTTAGCATCATGATCAAAAATCCAGTTTTTGAGATCAAGAGGACTGAGTCTTAAGTATTTCTCGCTATCAAGGTTGTAAACCATTAACTTATCTTGGCACAGTTGTGCCCAACCTCCTGTCCTCAGTTCCTCCAACCAGCAAAGTTTGCTGAGGGAGTGATCATGAAGACCATTTAATCTGCGCCAGAATCTTAAAAAAGACAGATCAATTCTAGCTGCAATTGAGGGAAGGCCTAACTCTGCCCTAAGGTGAGCCGCAGGAACCCCATGGAGTAGACCCAAGATCTGTCGCATGAATTTGTTTTGCAATATTTCCAAATCATATTTAACATCTTTTCCCCAGATTTCAGCTCCATACAACATTTGTGCTATTATTTTTGCAGTAAAAGCCTTTAAGACAGGATTTATTAACTGCCCCCCTCTTGAATAGAAAAATCTTTTGAGTTGTCCAATAGATCTAGCGCATGAGATTTTGGTGACTTACAGTTGCTGCTTCCAAGAAAGTTTCTCATCCACATGCAGCCCTAGATATTTAAATGAGTGCACCTGTTCTAAATGGCAACCATCAAGTGTCCACATGCACTTAGGGGTTCTCCTCCCAAAAACCATTATCTTGCTTTTAGTATAGTTAACAACCAAATGCTCTTCTTTACATAGACCCCCAAATTTAACTAACATCCTTTTGAGGCCAATTTTATTCAAAGATAGCAACACCAGATCATCAGCATAAAGCAAGATTGAAATTTTGCGGTTACTAATGGCTGGAGGGAAAAATGAAGGGGAGTTCATTTCTGGGATCAAGTCATTGATATAAAAATTAAATAGAAAAGGTGCCAAGATACAACCCTTTTTCACTCCCAGGTTGATGGGAACAGGTTGTGTTAAAGCACCATTTAAGCCCGTTCTCACCTGCAAAAAATTATCCTGAGGTAGGAGCTGAATAAGCCACAACAGTCTTTTATCATTGTTTGTTTTAGCCAATTTGTACCATAACCGCCACCTGTCTATCAGATCAAAAGCTGATGAAAAGTCTACAAAAGCTGTATATATAAACTTATTTAGGCCACTGGTATATTTACATATAAGATGATGTAATGTAAAGACCTGGTCCAGAGTACTTTTACCTCTCCTAAAACCTGCTTGTTCCTCATGGATAATAGATTGATTACTGTCCCACTCTAAGAGCTTGTTTAAAAGATATCGTGCATAAATTTTAGAAGCTACATCTAGAAGACTGATGGGCCTATAGTTAGAAGGATCTTTTATGTCACCTTTCTTATAAATTAGCACTACAAATGCTTGATTGCCACCCTGAGGGAAAGTTGCCAGTTGAGTTAATATAAGTAAACAGTTTGGCAAGAATCGGTGACCACCAATCAATATCTATTGTAAATACCTCAGAGGGAATCATATCTTCTCCAGGGGCCTTACCACTCCGAAGAGTGGAAATCAATTTTTTAATTTCAGCAGAGGTGACTGGAGGCCATTCAGTGAATTTATCAGAGCTCTTGGTTGTAATATGCTGCATAATTAAATTGCTTCCGAAAATGTGCCTAAAGTGGGCGACCCATGCCTCTGGTGAAATTGAGGTAGCAGACTCATATGTCTTGTGGGTGAGACCTCTCTGCAACAGAGACCAAAATTTCATGTCATTGCCTTCGACGAGGGCAAGACCCAACGATTTCCAATTGTTAACAAAATATGCCTTCTTTTTTCCCCTAAGAGTTTTATATTCTCCTCGTTGTTGTTTTAAAAGGGAGATAACATCATCAGTGCCTATATGTCTCACCTGCCTCGTTAGTTTACTCAACTCCTTTTTCTTGAGTTTGCATTCCCTATCAAACCAGGTCTGAGGGGCAGCAGTAGATTTACCTGATGTGGTAGTGACCACATATGGTCTAATTGTACCAATAATATCCTGTTAGATTTCCTGATATTATGCAGCTCCACTAGGGCATGTTGTCGTAGTCCTTGAAGCTTATCTGATCTTAGCAACTGCCTGATGTTGGCATCAATTGTAAAAGACCATTTGAGCCGTTTTTCACCTTCTAAGAGGCCAGACATTTTAAGATCTGACAGAACCCCAGAATGAGTCTCAACCTTAGAGGAAAGTGATCACTTTCAGCTCTATCATCAATTTCAAAAGCCCTAAGTCAGAAACTACTTGAAGGCACACAACAAAAAAATAACTTGTAGCACCTTCGAAACTAACTGAGAAAGAAGTTGGTAGCATAAGCTTTTGTAGATTTAAGTTTACTTTATCAGGTGCAAGATGAAGTAGACTCATGTCCACAAAGCTTATGCTACCAACTTCTTTCTCCCAGTTAGTCTCAAAGGTGCTACAAGATCCCTTTGCATACTGATCCAGACGGACATGGCTTTGTCTTTGAATTCTCACAAAAAAATGGAATATTGAAAAGCAGGAGTGCCATATGATCTGTTCTGAACCCCCTAAACTATCCTGCTGCTTTCAGGTGTAGTGGAAGATTGCCAGTGTTGAGGCAGAATTCCATTGGCTTATGCATATTGAACTGGAAGGGGTGCTGTCTTGTCCTTTGCCTCAAGTAGCAGAATGTCTTGGGCCAGCCCTGTCAATACCAGTGCCTTAAGTTAGACCTAGAAGCTGAAGGCATCCTGTAGGCTTGGTATAACAACCATGTAGATTAGCTTCTACCAATTTACAGCCTCTAAGACAAGAGCCATAATAGTAACTGCAGTCTCTGAACAATTTTCACAAATAGACTGAAGAGAACATTCCAGCAGAATATGTCACAATAGCCAGACCCTGAGATTAGAAAAGTATGGATAATTGTGGTCAAACTATGATTTTCCAAGGTGGGGAACAGCTAGGGTATCAGCAGCATCCAATTAAAAATGCTCCTGGTCACAATTGGTATTTGCTTGGGAGCAGAAACATGATGGTAATATGATAATCTGGGAGCATGTGGCAAATTTAAAACTGAGTCTACTAGATACAGCACATCTGATCAGGATCAAGTAATTTGCAAGGGAAAAGTGGCACAGGGTCTCCTTGAATGTTTCTCTTTCTCTCTTTGAACACCTCAGGAGCGCCTCAGTTTGACTCATCAGAGGAGGCAGCTTGAACAGCTGCGGATGGGACTCCCAAACAACAATCCACTGTTATTCCAGACCTTGCCCCAGATGCCAGTACCAGGAGCTCAGGCCAACATAATCTCCAACATGCACTGTAAGTAGTTCCACAGCCACTAAAAATCCCCTTAGGAGAACTGACAGAAGGAAGAAGAGTAATGGTGCAAAATGCCCTCCTCCATACACGAAAAGCATTCACGGCATTGCACAACACTGCCATTAAAGATATAGTCTTAAGCTAGAGGTAAAAAACTAATAGGGAAGAATGCACTTCAATAAAGAATGCTTCTGTAGCTGTATTTAAAAATAAATATAGCATTAATATAGTCAATTTTCCTCCCTTTTTGAACTTAACAAAGACCACAGACATTCTTTTTAAGTAGCCACATGGCAAATGAAGAAACTGATTCAGGGCTCCACATCTGGATGCATGACTTTATAATTTATTGGTTGTGTGGCCCCTTTGATCCAGAAATGTCCTTCCACAGAAACACAGAACATAGAATTTTGCAAGGCCAAATTCATTGGATCTGATTCACAGAACTGATGTCAAGATGCCCTCAACGAGAGAACTGCAAACTCTGTCTATCTTTTCGCAGGAGACACCCTGCATGTTGTATCTGTATAGGAAACACTTGCCTTGTTACTACACCAAAGCTTATTTTCTTTCCAGATTTGTCTGTTCCTGTGAATAATCTTCCTAAAGTCAATCCTGGGAACCCTGGAGTCTCTCAGGTCTTCCCAAGATCAGAACCAGCAGACCTCTATGCTAAACTGGTGCTGCATAAGCTTACAGCTGAACGGGTAAGACTGAAAGGGAAAGACTCCATACCATCCTGAACATACCCAACATTGATTGATTTTAGGAAGCCAAGAGGGCTCAGGTCTGGTTAGGTGGGAGACTACCAGGGAGTGTCAGTATGTCCAGTTATGATTAGGAAAGAACCCTGTCTGAAACCCTGGCAGAGGTCTGACTCAGTACAAGGATGCTTCCTATGTTGCTATCCACCTTCTGACCTACTATGGATTGGAACATTCTGTCAGCAGTGGTCTTCTGTTTATGCCCTCACAGTTTCAGTCAGCTTTCATCTTGCTTACTCGTATTTAACTCAGTTTTAGTTCTGACACATACTTCTCTGAGGGAGAGCTCTGCTTAGCTCTCAGAAATTGGCATGATCTCCAGTGAACTCAAAGCAGTGCACTGACATCTCTTTCTCCTTACTATAACCCTGTGAGGTTGCTCAAGCTCAAAGAGAGTGAGTGACTAAGCCAAGATCACCCCATGAATCTCATGGCCCAGAGGGGTTTTTAAGCCTACATCTCCCATATCACAATCCAAATTCTAACCACGGCATAGTAATGGGTTTATAAATGTAAGTTCAACAGTGGAGAAGTAGCACTATGGCTACTCAATACCCAGGCATAGGGCCTTTTCCTTCTTCCATCAAGGAACTCCTAGTTTACTAAGATTCTGTCTCACTACTTTCCTTTCCCTTTAAAAAAATAAAACAGGATCATGATTTTTTGGAGGAAGAGCAGTTCTTCTTAGAAACCTTGAAGAAAGCTTCCTACAAGACTTCATCTCAGTCAGCGTGAGAGCAGATGAATGCGGGAGACAGACCTGCCTGGATTGATGCTTTTTTCAAACAAAGATAGATTATAATTCTGAATTGTCAAATAATTGGGGAAGGGGTAGTAAATTAAACATGCGAATTGTCAAAGCCTGTTGTTGTAGAAATTACATTTTGTAAAATAAATTAGTTTTTACGTTTTCTGTAAAACTTTTACTTTTGCCATACTGCCAGGATTTTTAATTTCCTTTCACTAAAACGCTACTACAGTTGTTCCTCCGTATCCACAGATTTGGTATGCATGGATTTAAGTATTCATGGCTTGAAAATATTCTTTAAAAAATAATAATCCAAAAAGCAAACCTTGATTTTGCCATCTTATATAAGGGACACCATTTTGCTATACCATTGCATATAATGGGACTTGAGTATTCATGGATTTTGGTATCCATGGGGGGTCCTGGAACCAAACCCCAGCGAATATGAAGGGACAACTGTATTACCAAGCTATGGAGTTTGGTCTTCTGGAGCAGAAATGTATCCCAGTCATGCCACATCATCATCCCACTCCATCCCGTAACCTGCTTGAATCCCTTTTAGTTTGGTTCCTTCACACTGCTGATGAACCAAAACTGGCCAATGATGTATAGTATTCAATCCTGTAAATGTCCTCTTAGAAATAAGCACTATTGAGTTCAGGGGGATTTACTCCCTTGTACCTGGGTGTAAAATTGTGGTCCAAGTTTAAAGTCTGGCTCACTAAGTTGTTTCACGAGTGGTATCCTTTCTCTTTCATATTTTTTTTAAACTGGCTTGTCTTAGCAGAGCAATATGGTGTGGAATCACAAAGCAACCATCACATTCCTTTTGTAATGTAAACACTGGCCTTGGTTTCCATCTGATGCTTCCTTATTCTATATCAGAAAGTGACAGAAGTCTACAACTATAGCAGAAGTCTACAACTGAATACACCCAGTCTTGTCAGATTTGGGAATATAAGCAGGATCAGACCTGGATAGTACTTGTATGGGGCTACAACTCTGGAGACCAGGGTTTGAATTCCCACTCAGCCATGGAAAGCCACTGGATGATCTAGGGCAAGTCACACTCTCTCCGCCTCAGAGAGAAGCAATGGTAAACCCCATCTGAACAAACTTGCTAAGAAAACCCGGTGATAGGTTCACCTTAGCATTGTCATAAGTCAGAAACAACTTGAAAGCACATAGCAGCAACACCTCTCAGGCTTTTCTTCGCAACCGAAGATTCAGGAAGGACTCATCCCACGCTTTCTGCAAGCGCGCTGATGACTAAAAAGGCCAATTCGAGATAAACAAGTCTGGTTGCAGAAAGCACAGCAGAAGGTCTCCTTGGGTGATGTTTCCGGGTTGTGATTCTTTCTGTGCTGTCATTTCTCTTCAAGACTTGTTCGGTGTGAGTTCTCAAATAAGGCTGCAGTATTGTGGATAGTGTGTCTCCATGCCTCCCAATGTGAGGCCAGGGCGGACCATTGTTGGTGATCAATTTGGCCAAGCCTGAGATGTTTCAGGGAGTCCTTGTATCACTTTTTTGGAGCACCCTCTTATGCTCACCTGTGGCGAGTTCACCGTAGAGTACTATTTTGGGGAGGCTACGGTCCTCCATCCTAGAAACGTGCCCTGCCCAGCACAGCTGTGTTCTCAATATCATGGCCTCAATGCTGGTGATCCCTGCTTGCTCAAGAACAGCAACATTCGTCACATAGTCAGTCCAGTGTATATTTAGGATTGTGCGTAAACAGCGCTGATGAAAACGTTCGAGGAGTCGCCTGTGGTGGCGATAGGTGACCCACGTTTCAGACCCATAAAGGAGAATAGACAGCTCTATACACACTGATTGTTGTGCTTCGCCTCAGGTGTTTATTACTCCAGACTCTTTTGTAAAGTCTTCCAAATGTGCTATATGCCTTTGTTAATCTGTGATCAATCTCTTTGTCAATCTTGGCATCTGAGGAGATGATGCTTCCCAGATAGGTGAACTGCTGAACGGACTTGAGCACAATTTTGCCAACGGCAATGTGGGGATAGTGGTGTTCGTGCAACAACCATTTTATTAAATAAGTTAAATCGTCTGTTGGGAGGGTGTGAGAGAAAGAGATGTTGGAAGTGAATGGTCATTGGTTTGAATAGATTGTTAAAAAGGGTGGTGTGTTTGATTATTAATTAGAGTTAATTAATTTGTTAGGGTCAGTTAGAGTTTATTAGAGATGTAATATTGCAGGCACAATGGTCAGAACAATCAGGAGTCAGTTGACGGGAGCAGAGAGTTGAATCTGTGAGGAGTGTTTCAATAAAGTTAATTAGCATAAGTATATAGGTGCATAAGTAATTGTAAGAGCTAGGCTAAAACACTGTTGTAACCACACACATTTGAGTAACAAGTACTTGTGTGTAGCTCCATTACCTTTTTCAGTTAAATAATCTTGTTCATTTCCACATGCCTTTTGGGGTCCCTATACTGAGATGGATAAGGTTTGGCACAGTAGTGTCTATCGGGCAGTGGATGTACCATTGTCATTGGTGTCTCTGGTGACTAGGGTGATATTTGGAAAGGAATCCACACAAAGAGTTTCAAAATTGATTGTTAGAAGAGGCACCAACAAGTGCAAAGCTGGACGTTCATAGGTGGCCGCAGTTTAGATAATAATCCGAAGAGGGTTATCACAGATTACAGAGGGGAGAAATAGGGGTCCCGACAGCTATATCTTTGAATCAGTATTTTGCCTCCAGTGTGACACTTCAGGCAATACTATCTGCTCTGCCAAAAGTATTTGGATGGATTGCCAGGGGGAAGGGGGAAGCACTCTAGCTTCTGAACATCTAGGTGTGCTGTTATTAGGGGCAGCAACTACTGTGGTTGTCTGGCTTTTCTTCTTGTTGTGAAAAGATGATTTAAATAGGCAGTCAGGCGGTTAAATGTGAAATCAAAGGCTTTCACGGCGAGCATCCATAGATTTTCCTTGGTTTTTTTCCCCGGGTTATGAGGCTGTGTTCTGGAAGAGTTTCTGGCATTTCTCCTGCATCTGTGGCTGGCATCTTCAGAGAATGGTTGGGTAGGAATGTGTCTGGGGTTTATATGCTGTGACATGGAGATTCCCAGCAGATAATGGCCCATCAACCAACCATCAGCCAAACAGACACTAGTGAGCCTTGCATTTCTACACCCAGAAACTAACCATTCATTTATACAAATTTACATATACTCCCCTACAGGGGTTCACAGCATATAAGCTCCACACACACTCCTACCCAATTATTCTCTGAAGATGCCAGCCACAGATGCAGGCGAAACCTCAGAAAGAAACTATTCCAGAACACGGCCTCACAGCCCGGAAAAAAAACAAGAAAAAAGTCAGGCTGTTACTCATTAAATGAACCACTGTCATATTAGGCTGGGAAACTGTCTGAATTACTAACCAACAAAAAGCTCTTGTGTTATGAATAGATAGGATGCAGAGAAAGCACTCTTAATACTTTTTCCCTAATAACTTTTTCCACCTCTATTTTCATTATTTATCTGCACTGGAGCAGATTGTATTATTTTTAGCAAACACTGGTTTGTGCTTTCATCTCGCCTGTGATTCGCTGTTTCCGCTAAAAGCATTGCACATCACATTATGGCCTGAAAGCTTAATAAAATCTGCAGCTGGAGAAAAACAACCTGTTTAGAGGAATGGCATGATGGCTTTCTTTGTCCCCCTTCAGCTGCCCTGGATAATATAATTTAATAGGAGGAGCTGGGCATTTAATCTCCACATGTCACACTCAGGCCTTTTTTTATTAGTTTCCATTCAAGAGACAAACACTGCTGATTTAGACTGCTGCCTGCATGGCAAAAAACTAATAAAAAACAGAGGCAGACACTGATATTGAACACACAGCAGAGAAAATAACAAGAAGCTTTGCCATATGTATAAACGTAGGTTAGAATAGCAGGAGGACTCTTCCATTTTATTAGGGTGTGTGAGATGAGGAAGACATCCATATCTTCCAACATTATACAGATGAAAATGGGATATGTGTGGCCAAACAACATCAGAGTGTGGTCAAGATGGCAAAAGTTATTGAAGATCACACAAGCTAGGAGAGCTTGCAGCCATTTTCTTTAGCCTGAGCCTACTGGGAAGAGCAGGATTCCACCCCCTGCTAAACTAATTGAATGTAGACTACTTTTGCACTTTGAACTCAGTTTGTGACAACTGAAGCCAAAAATGAAGATGAAAAGTGGGAGGAGAAGAGAGAAACTAGAACATTTTTTTAAAAAACAGCTGAAAAAGTGGAACAATTGGGGATTAATCAGGATTGTCCCTGCCATATTGGGACAGTTGGATGGTATGGTCATCCTCAAATTCTTCTCAAGAAGCACACTAGGCTATAGAATGAGTAGGGAACAAGCAGCAGATACATTGCAATGATTTCTAACCTTTAATCTGGTCTGTGGAGCAATTAACAGGTAAGGAATACTTGACAAGATATGGTTAGATGTACAGGACAATTGTAGGCCAGGCTAGTGTTTTTCCCACCGGTTGGCAACCCTATTATCCATTTGCTCCAGCTCTGTGTATTTTGATGTTGTGCTCACAGAGCATACACGCAACTTTTAAATGGAGACTTTTTAAAAAGACCATGTAACCTTTGTTCCTATTGCACAACTGTAAAATATTTTGAAGTGTTGCCATCTAAAAAGGGGTCACTTTAACACAGTGGAAGACCACATGATGGAAGCCATTATGAAGCATAAATTGGTTCAAAGATAATCGGAGTGCCAGAGAACATGGAAGAAGTAATGGTAGCATATGGGCCCACAAGTTAGAAAGTGATACTGTTTTTATTTGACTGTCTATGAAAATAACACCAAAACCTTGGAGTTTTTAATCTCCCAAACAACTCTGCTTTAGAAGCAAATTATCTCTTATGAAACAAGGCATATGTAATCCTTTTGAGTCTCACAATCAAACCTGTATCAAAGAAAAACAGAAGAATTTGAATTTTCATTAACTCTAGATTCTAATTCTGATTTCATGCTCCAAGTGGTATCATGTATGGAACAAAAGAGGCAGGTTTCAGTAGACTTGGGGTAATTGCAGAAATGCAAAAATAAAATTAAAAGAAAGACATCTTCAGGGGGAAGAAACCCGTTAGAAGGATCCTCCAAACAGCCCAATGAGGACTGAATTCAGTGCCCATGGAATCCAAACTCACTGCTGTTTGGGGGGCAGAATGGAATGGAGTAACTGGAAAAGGAAGAAAACACACATAAATACAACGGAAGCGGGAGAGAAGAACTCTTGCAACATCTTTGAGACTAATTTATTTTAGCAAAGCTTTTATGGAATACAGGATTAACACTGCAGGTATCTATGCAGTTACATAGTTGTCAGGGTGGGATCAGAGTGTAATGTAATACATAATGATGCAAATTGTGACACTGTCTGTAAACCTTCAAAGAACTCTGTAAGATACCAATCTGTCAAGCAGTTGGCTTGTTAGTCTTGAGCTGTGGAAGCAATACCTAGTACCTAAAAATCAGTTCCCTTGAGGTAGGAAACGTCTCTGAATTATTTTGAAAATTGGAGTGTAGAATCAAAAGCTCATGCTGAAATAAATCCATCTGGTAATGCTAGATACCTTCTCTCACCTTTGTTTTTTATGCTGAAACAGATTCAACAGATTAACACTATCTTTTAAAGGATATAAAAGAACTCTGATTCACTCATTCTTTCACCACCTGGTGCCTGCTCATTCACTTGTTCTAGGCAGCTCCTCTTTGGGAATGGGGAGCTTTGAAGGTTCCCTTCCAAATACACATTTTGTTACAAGGATCCGCTTTTATATATTAGGCACAACCTAAATTCTGATTGGTGGTCTTTATGTGGCCAAAATGGCAACATCCACATAGTAAAAAGAGATACCATGCAGACTCAGGGTCAAAACCTTAAGGTTAGCAGAAATGTAAACAAAAAAAAACTTTGAGGAGAAAATGCCCTTAAATAACCCAATGAGGTCTGAGTAGGTTCAGTGGTTATGAAATTATGACTTGGAGGTTGGGAGTAGAATGGAGAATCCTGAACAGCTGGCACTCTATATAAGATCCCACTTGTTGCTTGGGATTATGCAGTTATGCTTGAAGACATACTAACCCACACTTCCAGGGACAATCTAAGAAGTAGCACATAGAGCAGTGGTTCTTAACCTGTGGTCCGGAGACCCCCATGGGGCCACAATGTCCTCACAGGGGGTCTACAAAGGCTTGAAGGCTGTTTAGCCCACCTCCTTCCTGCAGTGGAGCGGCCACATAACAGGAACCAAGGCAAAGGGTGGCTGGCTTGGCCTGCACATTGCCATTCAGTCCACTCCAGCCACAAACTTGCAGGAAGAAGCAGGTGAAAAGTCTTACCTCTCCCTCCAGTGCAGTGCCTCTGAGGGAAGATTAAATGGACAGTGTAATTGTATTATTATTATTATCAGGTATTATTGTTGTTATTATTGTTGTTAGGGTTTTAAATCTTGAGTTAAGTTGTGGGGAGCTATGGCAACAAAAGATATTTAAAGAAAATGTTCAAATATTTTTAAACATTTTAAACATTTAAAGAAAATGTTAAGAGCCACTGGTATAGTAAACATTATCTGAGTAATATTTACAGCGACAATACAACTCTCTATTGCTAAGCTGAGGGCAAGAGTAGATGTTACACATCTGCTAATCAGACGTGCTGCCACTTTTTTGGGAGGGAGGGGTTTAAAAGAATTTGAAAAAAGACCTAATTGATGAGAGATATTTCCTTTACTTCTGTTTAAACTATCCTGCACACTCTTTCAGCTGCATTAGTCTACAATGAAGGGAAAGACAGGTACAATATGGATGAAATAGATCATCCCCAAGAATAATGGTCCTGATCCGTATCTAACCCTCCACCAGATTTTGAACCACATATCCTCCAACTATTCCAATTTGGCAGATACAGTCCCTATTAATCCTGTTGCCCCACTTTTTCAGCTGTTTTAAAAGTCTCCTTCTTTCATCCTTGGTTTACTTCCATTGAGTTCAAAGTCCAAAATTAGTTTGTACTCAGTTAATTGGGGGTGGGGGAAATGAGGGTGCAGAATCTGGCCCTTCCCAGTAAACTCAGGCAAAAGCAAACTGCTGAAGTCTCTCCTGGCTTGTGTGTTCTTCCTCACTAATATCTTTTGCCATCTTGACCACACTCTGATGTTGCTTCTCTACACATATCCCATATTTCATCTGTGACATGCTGGACAGTATGGTACCAAAGAAAAAGACATGCCTTGTTTAGCCTTCAACGTGTGATCTTTAATACAGGATTCCTGAGACTTGTACAGGAAGTGCTTTGAAAACTAAAAACAGCTAATTGTTGTCTTCTGCTATTTTATGGCTGCCCTATGGTTGTTTTCCCACAGCTTTAGTAATGCTACTTTATGAATTTATGTTTGAGAGCTGAGGCACAGCTATCTTAACCCTCAGTCAAATGAAACCAGCTTCGCTTACATTTGTTCATTTTTTTAAAACTTGAAGAATATGTAAATCACTTGTTTTGACTTTTTGGGTCAAACAACCCAAGAGGGCAGCCTGCTTTATAACATCCCCACCTGCCCCCACCAATTTCACATCATTCTGGATCCAAACTTGTTGCAGCATTGCTCTCTGGTGGTGAACAGTAGTCACAACATTAAGCTACATGTATTCAGTGCTACATGTATTAATGTATTCGTGGCCTAGTAGCTTTTGAGTGTTGGGCTACGACTCTGGAGACCAAGGTTCAAATCCCCCGCTCGGCCACGGAAACCCATTAGGTGGGTGACCTTGGGCAAGTCACACACTCTCAGCCTCAGAAAAACCTGTGACAGGGTCCCCTTAAGGTCACGGTAAGCTGGAAACAACTTGAAGGCACACAACAACAACAACAACAACAACAACACTTGGAGCAAAAAGCGGCTGCAGCTTCTGTGGATACACAGTTGCCCTGTGATCGCCTTTTGTGAAAACCTCAGAGCAGGGATTCATTCATCCAGTGCAATAATGGGGAAATCTTCAATGCCCTTAGCAGACTTTAAAAAACAAAAACTTTTGTACAAATCTTTGCTTTCAAGACTTGGCAGCTTATCACAAGTTTCCAGCTGGGTACGAACACTGTTTTTTGTTCAATTTATTTATTTGCTATCTCTACGCCTTAAAAAAACAACAACAAACCAACGTGGGAACTATGTTAGTTTTCTAGAAAGAAAGAAAACTCTTTCAGACTTATAATGACTAGCATTTCATTAAGGCATAAACTTTCGTGGACCATCACACGGAGCTCTAATTGTGTCATAAGTTATACTCCATGAAAGCTTTTGCCGCTTTTTATATTATATTTTAATTCGTATTGTACCCCGCCTCGGGGAGAGGCGGGTAAGAAATAGAAATGTATTATCACACACACACACACACACACACACACAATATCTATATCTATCTATCTATCTATATATATATATTAATAATATAATTATTAATATTATTAATACACACATTAATATATATATGACGTGGCAAAAGCTTTCGTGGAGTACAATTGCCTAACTGTCAATTGTCTGTCTAACATATACTGTATATGCCTGCCTAACAGTAAAAAAAAGGCCTATTAATTAATATATAATATATAAGTGTGCGTCTATTCCTATACAGTACATATTTATAAGAGAGAAACTGTTAATACTGTACATATATATATTAATAGGTCTTTTTGACAGGCATTCGCGAAGACAACCCCCGCTGCGTGACGTCATCCACCTTGCGCCAAGTTGGCCCGTGTGGCCTTGACCAGGGGGCCTTCCGAGTCGCGGGGCTCAGGAACTGGGAAAATGGCGGCGGGGCCGGTTCTCAGGGCATTCCTTCATAGGGCGCGAATGGGACGAAGCTTTAGTACTACCGGTGAGTGGCGGCTTCTTTCTTGCTGCACCCGCGAGTTGCAGGAAGTTGAGCTTTTGTTTTCCTGGGCAGCCTGACTGCTGCTAGAGATCCGGAAATACTTCAGTTCACTCTTCTCGGTGCTTTAGGAATCCCAACAATAAGTGTTGCCAGACGTTAACTTTCCTCCCTTGCTTCTCTGTGGGATGAGCTCTTTTTGCTTCTTGTTCCAATATGCCAGTGGCTCTTAATCTTTTCTTTACCAGGGACCCCCCCTTAAATATATTTTGTTGCCGTGGAGCTCAAGACTTAACTCAAGATTTAAAACCCTAACAATAGTAACACCTAATGATGATGATGATGATGATGATACCTAATAATAATACCTAATAATAATAATAATAATAATAATAATAATACGATTATACTATCCATTAAACCTTCCCTTAGAGGCTCTGGGTGGGCGGAGACTTTTCTCCTGCTTCTTCCGGCAAATTGGTGGCTGAAGTGGATTGAATGGCAATGTGCAGGCCAAGCCAGCCAGCTTTTGCCTTGACTCCTGTCATGTGGCCACTCCACTGCAGGGAGGAGGTGGGCTCAGCAGCCTTCAAGCCTCCATGGACTGGGAATCCCTGGACCACTGGTTAAGAACCACTGGACTATGCTGTTGTCTCTGTCTTGTCACTTTCATCTGTAAGAGGTCTTTTGGGATGCGAGGGAAGTGTTACTATGATGGTTAAAACCATAATCTGAACTAGTTAGTTTTGTTACTGCTACCTTTCAAACCACTTCATAAGAGGAGTAGTGATGTTTGCCTTCTGTGACTGTAGAAACAGTAATTGGGTATTTTACATATTTTTAAAGGCTTTTTACATATTTTTAAAGGCTAAAGACTTCATTTTCAATATGTATGATTTCATCGTTGTAGTTCTGAAACTGTACTGTTTCTTAGAAGATCTCAGTAACAAAAGTAGAATTATTCTCTGTTAATACTGCTTTGAAGCTCAGCTGCTTTTGGCTCGGCTTCTGTTATACCAGGCTGTGGTAAATTCTGGACTTCACAGGCTCAGAAGATTTATAACTTTAAAACATTTAATTTTAGAGGTGGGAGATGATTTGATAACTTAGAAAAACAAGGAAACTGGTTTTGGAAAAAGCTTTTGTACTCTTGTAAATATATGAAGATACCAAAAAGAATTGATTGTATACAGTTGAACGATGTGTCATGTTTTTCTTGTTACGCAATGCAAAATAAAAGCTGCTAACATACACATCTCTCATGGGTTGTACTGATATAAATGTCTAAAACTAAAAGATGTCTTAAATTTAAAATTGTCACCATTTTGGCTTCAGCTGTATGTTGTCAGTGTCTCTTTTTTCTGCTTTTGCTCCTGGGAAAATTTCACTTGAATGGAAGGGCTCCAACTGTGCTGATAGTTAGGCATTGTACATTTATAAAATCATTTTTGTTTTCAGTTGTTTTGCACAAACTGGAGGTGCCGCTAGGACCAATGCCTAATGAAGGTATTGATGTGAGCAATTTGGAAGCATTAGAAAAGTACCGCATCTTCACCCGTTACTTCAAGGTGGCAGAAAAAGAAAGTAAGAAACCTCATTGGTGGTCAACTTACAAGAAACACATCACTCCACAGCAAGGTACTCAGCCAAGACCTAAACTCAAAGACCCAATCCTGTTTTATTTTCTCCATTCTCTGTGTGCCAAGAGCTTCTTTTTTATGTAGAAAGTGCAATTCTGTGGTACTTATTCAGGAACAAAGCTTATAGTGGAAACTATTTCTTATAGATATATACTGTATAGGAATAGGCCATAAGAGCGATTTTCATTAATAGATGAAGGACTGCTTGTGGGAAGGGGGTGTTAAACTTGCAAAAGTGAAACAGAACTGTCCTTGTTTGTCAAAACAGCAACAAAGTGACTAGAAGCTAACAACCTTCTACTAGGCCTCTGCAATCTATTTGTTATTCATTGTAAAGCAGTGTGCATGCAAACATACAGGTTCATACACTTGGATTCCATACAAATCAGATGGTCTGAATGAGGTCTAAGTTTACTACACTGAATAGTTTGCATTCCTAAACACTAGTATAAGGCAAGACACTAGGCATATTTAGCTACTCAAGCATTTTTTTATTTGTCCCCTAACAC
The DNA here is from genome assembly GCA_030847615.1 of Gambelia wislizenii. NCBI lineage: Eukaryota > Metazoa > Chordata > Lepidosauria > Squamata > Crotaphytidae > Gambelia > Gambelia wislizenii. The sequence continues at coordinate 195,297,766 of JAUMIR010000002.1, forward strand.
AACTGTAAGTAGAAAACACATTGTGAGGTTTATTGTGTGTATTTTTTCCTTTGTCTTTCTCCCCACCTCATCTCTCTGTTCTTTTAAACCCTAGATGAAGAGGCAAAGATAAATATTGGTCTACCTTATCATCTGACATCATGGAGAAAAAAACTTAAAGAGAGAAAAGCAATAAGGGCACAAAACCTTAACAATGTGGAACTGGAAAGAGCATCCCGCCTTGGGAAATGTATATTGGTTATACCTCCAGCTATATCTACTTCTTTTGTATTCATTAGAGCTTATTTGCCTAGTTTTGCTCAGTGTTGTGTTTCTGCTTGCAGTGTTGATTCCACTTGATGATGTCAAAGCTGAATGGGAGAGAACCAATGGCCCATATCACAGACAGCGAATAGCTGAACACTATGGACTATATCGGGATTTGTTTGATGATGCCACATTTGTTCCCCAAGTTCTTCTGAGAGTGGAATATGACCAAGATGAGGAATATGTTATGCCAGTTTATCATGGGAATATAGTTACACCCACAGAGGTATGTTATCAAGTTGAAAGCTGTAGCCACTCTGATAGTTGTTTGAGGGAGGGAAAAGAATCCTGAGCATTTCACAAACTGACTCATTTCTCCCCAATCCAATAGTGCCTGAGAATACTTCACAATTTTAACTATGATATACATTCTATAGTTGAAATCCTACATTGTTATGCTCTGCCCATGCAACTGCACATCCCAACCAACATGGAAGATAGCTTTGAAGTCCTAGAGAACACTTAGCCCTAGAGCTTTTGATATAGTTATATATCTATATAATTCCCCAGGGGAGATTTTATCGGGGTGTTTTTTATGTTTTTATTTGTTTCTATTTTGTTTTACTTGTACGTTTTTAATTTTTAATTGGTTGTAATTGTGATTTGAATTGTTTTGTGAGCTATCTTGGGTCCCACTTTGGGAGAAAGGCACCATATTAAATAAATAAATAAATATCACCCAGCCTTTTAAAAGGCCCGTGAAATTAAAGCCCTTTGTTCACCACTTTATTGTATAATAGACTAATGTTAAGGCATGACAAGCTTCTAGGAGGAGTAATGTGAATTGTCTGTTGCAAGTCTAAAGTGAACGTAGTTGGCAGAAAAGTGACCAGAAGAAATGTAAACTAATCAGGTTGAGAACTGTAGATAAAAGTCTTCCTTCACTGCTTTATTTTTCTACTTAGGCTTTTAATCCTCCCAAAGTCTCCTTTGAAGCTGAGGAAGGAACCCTATGGACCCTGTTGCTTACTAATCTAGGTGAGTGCAAAATCTTCTAAAGGTGCTTCTTTAGGATGTTGCCTTGCCCTAAAGCAGGTCATAAAAATAAAACATGTTTGTCTTACTGTTCTTTCCCTTGATACCTACAGTGTTAAGTACAAGCTCTTCAGTAACAACAGAAACTTTGCTTGTGAAAGGCTATAGAGGAGCTGGATTTTCTCTTGGCAAATAACAAATTTAAGTTCTATAGAGCAGTTAGCATGAAGTCAATCTTTCTGGGAAGCTGCATAGTTAGCAGGTCTTGGTTAACCTGGCATTCATCATTCCTGTTTTTGTGGTTCAGAACTACAGGAGTTTGGAGAAGGAATTATGCAAGCAGCTGCTGTTGGTTAAAACAGGGATGAGAATTGTTCAGCCCCTGCATCTCCACAGACTTCCCTTTAAAAGCCCCCCCCCCCAAAGCTGTTTACAGCTGGAAAATGCTTCCAGGGATCCCAGTTTTTGCCAGCAACTACTGTTTCAAGGGGAATCCAACATAGCCCCTAGACCTAACTGGAAGTGGCTGAAATGCTACTTTTGGTTTCTGAAAATGACACCACTGCAGCCTGCAAGGGGTTGGGAAGAGGCAAACATGGCTCTCAAGCCCCCCATATGTTTCCACCCCACCTTAAAAGCAAACAAGCATATAGTTCCAGGTGCTTTGTCATTTTATTGTTATTACAGTATGCCATGGTCTTAAAATCTCTGATGTACCAGTGATGGTTCTGGTGACAAGGTATGGGAGGTACAAATGTTGCTTGTTGAATCAGAACAAGGATGAGTTCTCTAGGGGATTTTTCTTTCACTCTAACTTGAGGGGGGCAGTTTCCAGAAATAGTTAGTTGTCAGTAGAAGCATCGCTGTCACAAAAGGATTACTTTAAATCCACAGTGTTATGACAAAAAAGGCACTGGTAGACCTGGAGCTTTCAAAGCACTGGTGGGTAACTCTGGGGGCTGGAGCTAATTTCCCCCAGCCTCATCCCATGGGCCACAATCCTGCCCAGGTGTACCAAAAGATCTATTTTTCCCTCTATTTCTTTCCCAAATGGTAATGAAAATATGTTGCTTCACTTCCTGTCACCATTTTGGAGAGGAAATGGAAGGAAAATAAGAGATTTTGAAGGGGCTTGCTCATTTGTGTGTTGCTTATCTCTAAAATTTTGCCAAATGTTTTTGAAATGTTGGCAATTTCAGTGGGCTTGAAGTGACTGGTAGGGGGATTCTGGGGCCACAAATAGTGGCCCTGAGCCTCATTTTCCTCATTCCTGTTTTAAAATATACTGCAGCCAGGGAAATTTCCACATTTGCACCAGAAGGAAAGAAACAATAGGCTCTTAACTGGGTTTCTGTATGTGTTGTATCCACAGATGGGCACCTGCGTGATACCAATATGGAATATGTGCACTGGTTGGTGTGAGTATCGCTTGCTAATCAGTCTTTCCATTACCATCAGGTTCAGAGTTTGGATAAATTTCAAACTGAATTTCACTATTCAGCTACCACCCTACCATTGAGCAAGCTTACATGGTCTATGCAACAAATGTCAGTCTTGTGGATCACCTTTGGTCCAAGCCTTCTAAAAAGGCAGTAGTGCTGGATGTTGTTTTGCTACTGCTTTTTTTGATCAGCTCTGTGCTTGGAAAAAGGAAGGAGGTGAAGTGGAAACAGCTACACTTTTCATTAAGGGAAGTTTATCCGTCATGGATCAACTGCTCTTCTCATTGTGGGACCCCCAAGCTTCCATGAAACATAGTCTGAAAGTAACTTACCGTATATTCCGGCGTATAAGACGACTTTTGAGCACTCAACAGTGCCCTCCAAAATTGACAGTCGTCTTATACGCCGGATACACTTTGCTTCACCTGCCTGCCTATCTCCTGCCTCTTCGCAAACGGAGCAAAGAGGCAGGAGATCGGGCAGGGGGTGAAGCAAAGTGCTCCTCCCTGCCACCCACCCACCCCCCCGCGCTTCCACCCCCCCTCCCGAAAGTCGCGGAACCACGGCTTTGGGGGGGTGGCTAGGAAGCCCCCTCCTCCCTTCCCCCGCCCACTCCCCGTGCATCCAACCCCCTCCCTGAAAGCAGCGGAACCGCTGCTTTCAGGGAGTGGGGGGGCGGAGAAGCCCCCTCCTCCCTTCCCCCCGCCCACCCCCCACTCATCCACCCCCCTCCCGCCCACCCCTCGCTCATCCACCCCCCTCCCTGAAAGCAGCGGAACCGCTGCTTTCAGGGAGGGGGGGTGGCGGAGAAGCCCCCTCCTCCCTTCCCCCCGCCCACCCCCCGCTCATCCACCCCCCTCCCTGAAAGCAGCTGAACCGCTGCTTTCAGGGAGGGGGGGTGGCGGAGAAGCCCCCTCCTCCCTTCCCCCCCGCGCATCCACCCCCCCTCCCTGAAAGCCGCAGAAACGCGCTTTCAGGAAGGGGGGGTGGCAGAGAAGCCCCCTCCTCCCTTCCCCCTGCCCACTCCCCATGCATCCACCCCCCTCCCTGAAAGCCGCAGAAACGCGCTTTCAGGGAGGGGGGTGGCGGAGAAGTCCCCTCCTCCCTTCCCCCTGCCCACTCCCCATGCATCCACCCCCCTCCCTGAAAGCCGCAGAAACGCGCTTTCAGGGAGGGGGGGCGGCGGAGAAGCCCCCTCCTCCCTTCCCCCTGCCCACTCCCCATGCATCCACCCCCTTCCCTGAAAGCCGCAGAAACGCGCTTTCAGGTAGGGGGGGGCGGCGGAGAAGCCCCCTCCTCCCTTCCCCCTGCCCACTCCCCATGCATCCACCCCCCTCCCTGAAAGCCGCAGAAACGCGCTTTCAGGGAGGGGGGGGTGGCGGAGAAGCCCCCTCCTCCCTTCCCCCTGCCCACTCCCCATGCATCCACCCCCCTCCCTGAAAGCCGCAGAAACGCGCTTTCAGGGAGGGGGGGTGGCGGAGAAGCCCCCTGCCCACTCCCCATGCATCCACCCCCCTCCCTGAAAGCCGCGGAACCGCGGCTTTCAGGGAGGGGGTGGCGGAGAAGCCCCCTCCTCCCTTCCCCCCACCCACCCCCCGCGCATCCACCCCCCCTCCCGAAAAGGAGGGGGGTTGGGAAGCCCCCTACTCCCTGCCACCCTCCCACCCTCCGCCCAGCCACCCCCCTTCCCCAAAGGCTCGCTTTGGAGAGGGTGGTGGTGGCTGCGAAGCCCCTTCCCCCCTGCCACCCTCCGCCCAGCCTCCCCCCTTCCCCAAAGCCCCGTTTGGCCGCACAGCCTGCGGATCCCCCTCCTGCGCTCCCTCCTGGAAGGGAGCGCAGGAGGGGCATGCAGAGGCTGCGCGGCCAAACCGCGATTCGCCCCTTCTCCCCACCTTCCTGGAAGGTGGGGAGAAGGGGCGAACGTGCCCCTTTTGGGCGCACAACCTCCGCATCCTCCTCCTGCGCTCCCTCCTGGAAGGGAGCGCAGGAGGGGCATGCGGGGGCTATGCGTTGGAAGAGGGGGGTCGTCTTATAGGGCGAATATATCACAAACTCTGCATTTTACCTTAAAAATTGGGGGGGTCGTCTTATACGCCGGGTCGTCTTATACGTCGGAATATACGGTATTTAAAGCCATGCGATTATGTAGCAATTTCACTTAGAATGGGACTTATTCTGTGCCTGTTCATATATGTAATTGCAGGCAAAGTTGGTTTTGAATCTTCATTTTAAACCTACAGGACAAACATTCCTGGTAACAACATAGAGGCAGGTGAAGAGATCTGCCATTACTTCCCTGCATTCCCTGCCAAAGGAACTGGATATCATCGATATGTCTTCCTCCTGTTCAAGCAGCTTCAGACAGTTGATTTCACTGAAGATGTACGGCCAAAACCATGGTAATTCTTCACTTAGTATAATTAAAGTGGGATCACTTTCTGCTTCCATCTCTGTTGATATAAGCAGCCACTAGCTGATTTGTTAAGGAGAGAGGCTGTGAACAGTTAGTATCCCTTGAATTTTAGACATTGGATTAAAATTAATAATGATACAAGAAGATTTTTGGAGCAACTCAACAAAAAGCCGAAAAAAGTGTCCCAAAATCAATTTTAAGTTTTGAAACCTTTCTGGCTTGGACGATACTTTCTGAAATCTCATCTGTTGTGAACATTTGATCTTGAGCTTGTCTGCTTAGAAATTAGACACAGATGGCTGTTGTATTAATCAGTTAGATCTGATATGCTGCCTTCCAGACTCTCCTTCCAAACCATCAAAATAATGTCATGGTAAGAAGTCCTCTCTTGCTGTTTTGTCTCAGTTAAAGGGGCCATTTGCTTCCCTCACTTCTCATCCCTATCACTATCTTGAATCTTAATGCTAAATAGCTTGCTGAGAAGTAATATGGTTGCTACAGCAGGCACTAAATTAATTCATGTTCTGTGAGCCAGCCACCTTGGGTACCACTTTGGGAGAAAGGCGGGATAGAAATTGCACAACTAAAATAAATAAATAAACAATAAATATGACCCAAGGTGGGAAATTCCTAAGCATCCGTGTTTCTCTTGCCACTCCTTCAGTGCTTACTCAAAGGTGACCTATATGTTATGTTACTCATGTGATAAGTGACTCTGCTCGTAAGAGTTCTGTGGAAGTCACTAGAGGCGGAGATGTCTGGAGAGGTTTTTTGTTTTTGTTTTTTAATATTTCCTCTTCTTAATTTTATTTTCTGACTTTTGCTTTGGAAGCACTGTGCTTCCACTCTGAGAAGCAGGAAACTATCTCATACTCTCCCTGGGCTTAGCAGATTCTCATTTGAAGAAGGAAATGTCAGCTGCTTGTGTTCCTGGCTTTTTCTATTGTCTGAAGTAGCTAATCTTTCCCTAGCATAGTATGGAGAGTTAACTTCAAAAGCAAAGCCCATACAACCATCTTGGATCCCATATTGAGAAAAAGGCAGAATAAAGTATTAAATAAAATTATACTGCAGCTATATTCAGAGCTATTTTAAACCACTCCTTCATGACCAAAAAAAAAAAAAAATCCTAAAAATGGTTACTTAATTCTTAGCTGAATTCTTAGTGGAATGAAAACTCCAGTCTCCCTGCTCCCTTCCCTGACTTATAATTTTTACTGTTAATCTGGAAATCATTTACAATTTAAGTGATGAGACATGCTTTCATTGGCAGTGTAGAAGTGTAATTCGTCACATAGTCAGTCCAGTGTATATTTAGGATTGTGCGTAGACAGCGCTGATGAAAGCGCTCGAGGAGTCGTAGGTGGTGGCGATAGGTGACCCATGTTTCAGATCCATAAAGGAGGATAGACAGTACAATGGCTCTATACGCACTGATTTTTGTGCTTTGCCTCAGGTATTTATTGCTCCAGACTCTTTTGTGAATCTTTGTTTGCGAAGAAAAGCCAGAGAGAAGTGTAATTTTGCAAATCTGTTTTATTTACTGAATAAACTTGAGGCTGGTTTGAACATTGTGAACACAGTAGCCAAAGATGACAACAGTGGGATCTTTTACTTCTGTTTTATCTCATCTTTGCAGCCACAGCCTCAAGATGAGAACTTTCAAGACATTTGACTTCTACAAGAAGCATCAAAGTGACATAACACCAGCAGGATTGGCATTTTTCCAATGTCACTGGGATGAGACTGTTACACAGGTCTTTCATCACCTACTCAGTGAGTACTGGACCACAAACAGATCTTCTGTCTAAAATTCTCTATTTAAAACTCTATGGTTAGAAGTTAAAAAAAAAATACCCGAAGATTAAATTTTAAGCATGTATCCTATTTGATGTGCATCCTAAATTTAAGGTTTGAGATTTTACAGATGCCGGACCTGCTTGCACACTTCAGGTATTCAGTTCTATAGTATATCAGTTCAGAACTTTGTGAAGGTTATATATTTGTGTATGGTTGTTTGTTTGTTTGAACTATCATGCTGACCCCAAGTCAAGTTTGTGTTCAGGCCAAGTTCTGTGACTGTTGCAAGTTAGATATCATGTAGTGGATCAGCTATTAATAGATAGGAGATCAGAGTCACTTTGATCAGATGTTTCTAATGCTCTCTGGCTTATAAGCCCTGAACAGATGGAAACTAGCAAAATGGACCAGCATCAACATGTGGACAGCTGGAGGTACTAGTGGAATTCCTTGTAATTTATTAAAAATGGTGGTATCATTCTGTACAGGTATCTGTAAAGGAAAAGCAAGAGATAAGTACAAACTGAAGATAGGAAAATAACCTGTTAAAGGACCATTAGTTACATTTTCCATTAGATATAAGTGGTGTCTGAGGTGGAAAATGCTTAAGGTTAGTACTTTCCACATTTTCAGATTCTGAAATAACATCCTGTCTTTCTCTTTAGACATGAAGGAACCAATTTTCGACTTTGTGCGGCCCCCCAAATATCACCCCACACAGAAGAAGTTCCCACACCTTCAACCTCTGAGGTATTTGGACAGGTACAGAGACAGTGATGAGCCTACCTATGGAATTTACTGAGGTGCTTGGCGCTCTGCTTTGCAAGTGGTCACTGGATAGATGGTGCAACAAGAAGACCTTCCAGAGATGGTTCATGCATCTGATCAGACAATGGAAGTGCCAGAGCTACAGTTGGACTGGGTTCAAATCATCAGTCATTCTTCCTCAGCATTTGAAAGCAGGATGCAGCTAACTTCCAACTTGTGCTTGTCTCATAAGACATGTCAGAGATGTCATGAATATAGCTATCTTTACAGTGAAGAAGCAGTTCAACTGCACCAACAGGTCTATAGCAGTTAAGAAACAGCTCCTGACCCACTCCAAGGAGCCATTTCCCCCCAAAATAAGGCAGATAGATGGCTTTGTCAATGACCTGTTCAACCATATCAACAATGTGCACTCCACCAAATTGGATCAGAGATGTTGCAGACTTGTTTGGTCACTGCTGATATGCTAGACTATGTGTCTGTAATTTAAGTGTGAATAAATGTAACTTTAAATAATCACAATTTGACAACAGGAGAGCAATGTTAGATGTGAATCTTCTGGGGCCAACTAGTATATCTTTTGGTCTTGCAACTTCAGGAGTTAAACAGGCACGAATGGTAGCTGTATGTCCACATGGTTTGAACAATACCAGAGAACAAAACCAAATGAAACTTGAAAATCTGGATGTGTGCCTTCTTTTGGCATTAACTTTAACTCTCATTGTTCATTTGAATAACTTATTGCTGAAAGCCTATATTGCACAATGCAACATCAGTGGTTAGAGAGTTTTTTTTAACCCTTAGGGAGCACATGATCATCTGAGGGAACAAAAGAGTTCATGCTGGATGTCGAAAGAGAATAAAAAGAATGATACCGTACAACCACCTGCTTTTGTGTATGCAACAGTCTAGTAGCAAAACCTGGATTTGTGTCTGTTCTTTCTGCAAAGCATTGTCCTAGCATATACCACCACATCATAGGTGCCCATATGAGGTTTGATTGTTTGTATTTAGAATGGGCTACCCAACTCAAGGGCCCTGTACCTTTTAAAAATATTTACTAGCAAGGTATTCATTCACAAGCTATGAATATTAAGAATGAAGTAGGAAAATGTGGTACTGCTTGCTTGTTCTTTAAAAGAAAGGATTTAGAAATCTAGATAGTATAGCAAAGTACAGAAATACAGTGCCAAAAGAAAGTGAAGAGAGATCCTTGGATTTATATTGGGCCTGGTGCTATTTAATATTAATATACTTACCTTGAGTCTATGCCCTTTATGAACATGTAGCAAGTTAAACCAGTTGATTTTCCTTGAGTTTTTTTCCGGGCTGTGAGGCTGTGTTCTGGAATAGTTTCTTTCTGACGTTTCGCCTGCATCTGTGGCTAGCATCTTCAGAAAACGGTTGGGTAGGAGTATGTGGAGTTTATATGCTGTGAACCCCTGTTGGGGAGGATATGTAAATTTGTGTAATTGAATGGTTAGTTTCTGGGTATAGAAATGCAAGGCTCGTTAGTGTCTGTTTGGTTAATGGTTGGTTGATGGCCCATTATCTGCTGGAACTCTCCCTGTCCCTGGGTGGAATTCTTTTGTAAGTATTGAGTTTTGTTTCTATGGTTCTTAAAAGTAAACAAAGTCTGGCTCCCAGTTTTGAAGAACAATAGAATCAAAACTCAACACTTACAAAGGAATTCCACCCATGGACAGGGGGATTCCCAGCAGATAATGGCCCATCAACCAACTGTTAGCCAAACAGACACTAACGAGTCTTGCATTTCTATACCCAGAAACTAACCATTCAATTACACAAATTTACATATCCTCCACAACAGCGGTTCACAGCATATAAACTCCACATACACTCCTACCCAACCATTCTCTGAAGATGCCAGCCACAGATGCAGGTGAAACATCAGAGAGAAACTATTCCAGAACATGGCCTCACAGCCAGGAAAAAAAACAAGGAAAATCTATGGATGCTGGCCGTGAAAGCCTTCAACTTCACATTAAACCAGTTGCATCACAGGGCATTACATTAGCATTGTGCTCCATAGGATCACAATCCTGGGCTAAAGAGCTTAGGGCTATTGTGGAAAGCTTACTTGAAAAGATCAGCTGAGTGGCTTCTACTATAAGAGGAAAGATCAATTTGTAGAAATTAAGAAAGGGTGCAAATAATACAGAGAGCCAGCATGGTGTGGTTGTTTGAGCATTGGACTATGACCTGGAGACCAGGGTTCGAATCCTTGCTTGGCCATGAAAATCCAAATGGTGACCTTGGGAAAGTCACACTCTCAGCCTCAGAGGAGGACAAAGGCAAACCCCCTAAAATCTTGCCAAGATCTCTATGATAGGTTCGCCTTAGGGTCACCGTAAGTCAGAAACAACTTGATGGTACACAACAGCAGTAAGAAATACGGTACTATAAATCTGGGAAAGAGAAGCTAAGTTGTGGTTGGAAATGGAGGAACTTCCCCATAAATGATTTCAAACAATTATGGCTCCTTAATTAAGAAAATTACTAAGGGGAAACACAGTAAAAGCTTGTAAAAAAATCTTGAACAATGCTGAAAAAATGAATATGAATAAATGTTTGCTGTAATACTGAAATACAGGACCATCCAGTAGAATGTAGAAGTAGGAGGCTCAAGCTGAGTGCATCAGTACAATGTATAAGTATAGAACTCATTGCCACAAGATTGGGAGATGCTAATCAAGGCACCTTTTAGCAAAAGTTGGGAGGCTATACCTGAAAATGTCCCTTCGCTATCGGGAGAAAGGCTCAAGAAGCCCTTGAACAGAGCACAGATCTCAGGCAGCTCTAACTGTGAGGAGACCGGTCCCAAGTTACTTGGTGCTGCGCAAACTCTTCCCAGTGAGCCTTAAAATCAGCTGAAAGCCAGTCATCACAAGGCTTGTGTCCTTTGCCAAAATCAGTGGTGGCTGTAGTTTTAAAAACTGCCTTTCAAACAGGGTTAGGGATATTCCTTGGGTGATTGTTTTTTTTTTTTTTTCTGGGCTCTGAGGCTGTGTTCTGGAATAGTTTATAGAATTGCAGAGTTGGAAGAGACCACGAGGGCCATCCAGTCCAAGGTAAAATTTCAGCAACATCCTCACCTTGGCTCTTCCCTACCTATTCACAAGGATCACAGAACAGCAAATGTGGGGCAACAATGAATGGGAAACATGGGAGACCCTGGCTTAGCTCATTCCTCTGGGACCAGTCAAGCTCCATCAGGGTGCATAGTCCATCAAAAAGATCCAACTCCAATGAGCTTCAAAAAGTTACTTTTTTTGGACTACTTACCCCAGAATGTACCAGCCAGCTTGGCCACTCTGATTTATGCTTCTGAGAATTCAGCAGCATTTCACCCTCAGAAATAGCCTCAGCTAATTAGGTTTTCAGTTGCTACCTGGGTTAGTGTTGTTCCCTGTCCCTTGCTTAGCTTTTCACCAGCAAAAAAAAAATCTTCTCTTCTGCTACAGTCTCTACTCACAATCAGCTTTGGTCTTAGTGAGGTTGTAGTCTGCTCGAAGTGAACGCACAGCCTTAATAATGTTCAACACAAAGTCAATGGTACAGTCCAGGACCTCATTTCTCCAGCAGTACTGAGGTAAGAAAGGAAAAGATTACATTAAATGTTTTGATTTATGATACATTGGGCATCCCAGTTTAAGACTGGGATATCAACACATCAGAAGGATGCCTTGACGTGACCACTGATTTTCCTTCTTTGAAAACAAACTGGTAAACAGTGACCCATCAGGAGCTATTTTCTTGATCTGGTGGCAAAGGAAGTACAGCCTTTGTTATTTGTTTGACTAAACAATCTAAATGAAATAAATGTTGGGGTGGGTGGGTGGGGGAGTGGGTGTCTTTTCCTTTTTGTTGCTTGTATTTTAATTTTGGTCTCAAAACCCTTTTCACATTCATTCAGGAGGACCCCTCCATTGTGTGACTACAGGACTCCACTCCACAATGCCTCCGGCTACAAGCTTTTCACTGCACTTACCTCTTCTGTGCTGGGGTAAGGGGTAACACAAATGCTGGGAGGGTCCGAGGAGGGACACCGTCGGGGCAACCGCTGAAACAGTTCCTCTGTGACAAACGGCATAAATGGGCTGAGAAGACGAAGTCCAGCATCCAAGCAGCTGTAGAGAGCATTCCGGGCTGTCTGGATGGTGGCCTCATCTTGACTAGCAAATACAGGTTTTAGGCACTCCTAAGTAATGAGTTAAAAAGGATGTAAGGAAATGGGTACTGTGTGCAAGTCTTCAAAAGCCAGTACTTTGCAGTGTAAGTGTATCTATCCATCCATACACACCCACACCCACTGACAAATATACATACACACATATGTTACATATATTAATAGTCTGCTTGGGGGGTAGCATTTGCTTCCATTTACAGCGGTCCCTTCCTATGCAGTCACTATGAGAATGGAGGTTATTAGCTTCTTAGCTGGCTAGCAAAATCATTAACAATATTGCTTTCTGTAAAGAGGGTTGCTGGAAGGGGTAAAGAATAATCCCAGCTTATTTTTTTAAATATATTTATTTAACGCATATACATATGATTATCCTAGTATTCACTATATAATCCTTTCCCAACATACATACATACATACTCAATCCGCACATTTACACAATTCTAACTTAACATAATATACCAATACCTCTTTTTCTCCTGTTCCCTTCATTCCTATCATCCTCCTATTTTCTAGTCTTTAGTTCTTTGTCTCTTTCTTTGTCTATCCTTCTTACATTGCCTTCTTCCCCTTTTCTTACAATCTCTTCTTTCTCTTTACACAATCTTTTCTCTACTTTCTCTCACCCTCTCACTTACTTTTCCTTCTTAATCATTCTTACGTCCTTCCACACTTCCGACTTCCCTTGTTCCACTTCCTGTTTGAGTTGTTTAAACTATCTCTCTAAATGTCTCCTCTATTAATACAGTTGTCCCTTCACATTCGCTGGGGTTTGGTTCCAGGACCCCCCGTAAATACCCAAATCCATGAATACTCAAGTCCCATTATATGCAATGGCATAGCAAAATGGCATCCCTTATATAAGATGGCAAAATCAAGGTTTGCTTTTTGGATCATTATTTTTTAAAGAATATTTTCAAGCCGTGAATAATTAAAACCGTGAATGCCAAATCCGTGAATGTGGAGGGACAACTGTAATCAATTTCGTACTCTATATCCATTAACCAAATTTTCCTTTCTTTATTAGTTATCTTAAAGAAGTTTTAAAGATCCTTCAATAATTATTGTGTCCAAAATGTGCCTTTTGTCCATTATATTAATATATTTTATTCCACTGTCCTTCAATTCTAATCTATAATTCTCCTTTTATGTTCCATCTTTTTTCCCAGTATTGAGGGATCAGGAACCATTCTTCCTCCATTTTAAAAATGTTTTTCTTATTTACAATGTATGTTAGTCTATCATTCTCTTGCATATCAATTAATTTAATCAGCCAGTCTTCTAATAAAGGAATTTCTTTCTTCTTCCAGTTTGCCTGCATCTGTGGCTGGCATCCTCAGAGAAGCGGGCGGGGGAACCCAAGGAAAATCTATGGATGCCAGCCGTGAAAGCCTTTGGCTTCACAGGGTTAGGGATAAATTATTGTGCCAGAAACATAAGGCTCCTCTCCCCCAGCATATCTCCTTTATAGAAAGCGAGTTGTGCTCAGTGTCTGCTCTGCTTGTCTCTTTAAAAGGCTGGTTAGCAGTGAGTCAGAATTTATGCCCAGCCCTCCCCCTTGTAAACTTGGCAACAGTGTCAGGCCTTTCAGATTGAGTTTCATTTTCTCTTCCCACTTGCTATGGACAAAAATGGCAACTGGAAGCTCACAGAAGCTGGAGGAGAAACTGTCCTGTTGTATTTGTTTCTATCTGTTTACCAATCCTGTGACTACACCCTGTGGGCACAGTTTCTGTGAGAAATGTATCAATAGCCACTGGGACAAAGAAGAACAAGGACCCACAGGACAGAAGGCTTACTCTTGCCCCCAATGCCGGAAAAGCTTCCCAGAGAGGCCAGAACTAAGCAAGACAGTTCAGTTGGACAGCCTGGTAGAGCTTCTCAGGCTAGGAGAAGTGCAGACACCTGGAGCAGACCTGCCCATCGCTGTTCAAAGAAGGGAATGCCCAAGGCATGGCCGGCCCTTGGAGCTCTACTGTAAGACTGAGAAGCGAGGCATCTGCTGCGAGTGCACTGTGAAGGAGTGCCAGAACCACAGCAGAGTCCTCTTTGAAGACGAGCGGAAAATGAAGGAAGTAAGCAAAGCAGGATAGGGTGGTGCTGGAAGGAGGGCCTGTATTGCTAAGGATTTGTACACAGAGCCTTTCTGGAACTGCCACATAGTAATTTGATACGGCATGGCTGAAACCGGGCAGGCTTTGGCTTGTCTAGGATTGTAGCCATGGAAGTGAGGTGGGAGTGTGAGGTCTGACCACCCCAAATTTCCTTCTGGCCTCCTCTCCCAGAGCATAGATGAACTGGCCATGGACTAAGCTGTGCTTGCTCTTCCTGCACACATATTTCCTGGTGAAAAGTGGAGCCAACTTTTATCTGTGGTGGCTACTTATCATATACAGGTGAATAGCCCAGGCATGCCTGACTCTATATGGGATTAGGACCTTGTTTTTTGAGTGCCCATTTTTCCCTTACTCAAACCAGGCTTGCCAACTTACCTTCATGGTTCCCATTTTAAAATCTACTCTACTTAGGGCTTTATCACACTACGAAGTGCTATTATTCCACTTTAACTGCTAGGGCTGCCTCCTATGGAATTCTGGGGTTTGTAGTTTAGTGAGGCCTAACAGCTCTATGGCTAAGAATACTAAATGCCCCTCCCTAAACTGCAAATCCCAGGAGTCCACAGGAGGCAGACAAAGCAGTTAAAGTGGAATAATAGTGCTATAACAGGACAATTAGGCCGAGAATGAGGATATGTCTACACTCAACACACTTCAAATTGGCTTAAGACATATGCACTTAGTACATTCCCTAAGATAGTGGTTCTTATTCTGTGGTCCGTGGACTCCCAGGGGGCCGTGATATCCTCACAGGGGGTCCGCGAAGGCTTGAAGGCTGCTTGGCCCACCTCCTCCCTGCAATGGAGTAGCCACATTACAGGAGCCAAGGCAAGTAACCACATATGGCTAGAAATGTAAAAAACATTACGATTAAAATACTGTAATATCAAACTGCCTACAGAATTAAAACCATTGTTATTCTTGTTCAATTGCTCCAGTCACAAACTTGCAGAAGAAGCAAGAGAAATATCTTCCCTTCCTCTCCAGTGCCTTTGAGGAAAGTGTTAATGGATGGTGTAATTGTATTATTAGTATTAGTATTTTAAATCTTAAGTCTTGGGGGTCCATGGCAACAAAAGATATGTAAAGAGGGCCCCTGGTATAGAAAAGGTTAAGAGCCACTGCCCTAAGACATGGCCTAGAAACCGCCTGGGACATTTCGCTCCCCCAATCATAGTGTTGTTTCCATGGAGAAAATCAAACCTGCACCTAATGTAATACAGGTCGATCCACAGATTCAGTATCTATGGTTTCACTTATCCGTGTCTGAAAAAAATATGTTCTCTCTAGGCATTTCTAGGTCCTCCGATGTGATTCTATGGTCAACTTCCAATGTTTGTCTAATTGAAAATAATAGGGTTCCCTGTTATCCATGGTTTCAGGTATCCACAGGGGGGTTGGCACACGGATATGGGAGTCAACCTGTATTGCAAATGCTTCCACAATTTGATGCCTCAAGAGCAAAGCTGTGTGGCAGCCTTAATATTAAGTCTTTCTGCCTTAATTCCCCAGGAATTGTAGCTCTGTGAGGGGTATGCCAAGGCATTCTAGCAAAACTCTCAGCAACTGGGATGTTGTAAAAGAAGCCACGAATAGTTGTAAGACAGACCCAAGTTTGTAGCATAACTATCTCGTAACAAACAACAAAACGAACTGGATACCATTTTAAAGGTTCAGTCATTACTTGCTCTGAGTATTCCTGACAAATCCTTGACCTGAAGATCAATCCAAGTTTACAAACATCAGCTTTACCAAGTTAGTACTGCAGTCTATAGCTTGTCTGGTGAAACATTTCACCATATTACAAGATAAACTCAAGTTGTTCAGGTTGACCTGTGTTCTTATGACATCTCTGGTGACGTTATTGTCTTCCTGAATTTATGACTTCTTCCTGAATCTTGGTCATGTCATATTTATCATGACCACTGACAACAATTTTATTATCAAGCCTTTAATGCCACAGAGTGAAATGGTAAAACCAGAGGCATAAAACATCTGAGAGGATTTGCCCACTTCACCTGAATAGGAAACAGGAGCTGAGATGTACCAAGTTAAGTATTATTCTTGCCTACTTAAATGCTTTTGGATTCTTTGGCAGGAGTCTGTAAAAGAAACACTGGAGAAAACCCAAAAGGCGGCAAAAAGGATTGCAGAAGAAATCCAGAAACTGGAGCAGCAGATAACGGCCGCTAAGGTAGAGTCTACAGGCAGCAGCACCATGATGCAAGTGCCTCCAGTAGAAATGGCTTACTGTCTGTCTGAACTGGCAACAGTCATCACAAAAACTGCAGCTGCTGAATGAGCAAATGGGCTTTCTCCATCTCCTCCCTCACTTCTGACAGTATATTCCTACAAGATAAAGATCACCCTGTTACCCAAAATGCTCCTTGGAAAATTCCAAGAAAATATCGAATTTCTAATATGTTGGGGAAATTAGCAGCAACTCGACTTAGCTATGCAAAAGAGGGGGTAACAAGGGAATCTGAAAACCAATTATACCAGTACTCGTCTAGATGGAATACATACAGATTTAAAATTAAGTATGTTTTTTTATTAAGTTCAAAAATAACACCAAACACACTCATATTCACCCAGAAGAAGCATTCACTCAAGGCTATAGAAAGAAACAGTAGGAAAACTTGGATAGAGAGTTGCAAGAGGGTTTTGCTGGGATAATATTACCTGTCCTGTAGTCAATCTGGCAGAGTGGATGGAGGAAACTGCAGGTGGCAACACATAGCAACAGAATGTCCCCGTTACTGGATGTGTGCAAGGAAGCATATTTTGGGGAGTCTTTTATACCTCCAAATACACCTGAGGGGATTGGTTGCTTCATGGGTTAAACAATGAATTCCATGAGCCTTCATGGATTGCACAATGAGTTTCCTGGTCTTGACAAAAGGTGAGGAAGATGCTAAATGTGTTTCTTAATGTCCAATGATTGGATTTTAACAGCTTTGAGCAACTTCTTTTAGGTTGGGAGCTGAGGAGAGGAAATTTCACAATCAGCAAGCACAAAAGGGTTTCTCCCATCCATTAATCTCCCATTTATGTGGAGTGTGTCTCCTTTTGACTTCTTAGCTTCAGGCCTTCCTTTCCAGGGAAAAACCAGAAATGACCTTTTCTGAGACCATCCTGTCTTTTCCCTTGTAAAAGGTCACATTAATGAACCAAATTGGCCAGTTTCTGAGGCCTATAGCCAATGCTAACATTCCAGAATTGGGGTGCCTTAGAAGTAGGGTGCAAGGTTGGTTACACACTGGCTTATGCAAAGATAGACCATTAGTGCATATAGCCCAGTAGTGTCAGCTTGGTTACAACCCCCTCTTCCTACACCCAACACTTACCTTTTTTTTTTTCTTAATGTATCATCGGCCCTACTAATTAGAAGGACAGATGATGTCCTAAATACTACAGGGTGAGTAGGGAAACAGCTGCTGCATTTGTGGTAAGACTTGATTTTCATGTTGTTTTCCTTCTTTTTCATGCAGGATTCTTCAGAGAAATTCAAATCAGGGGTTTTGCAAAAGTTTGGCCATATTATGGAAGCCCTGAAAGAATGCCAAAGGAAGGCAGTGGAGAGAATAGAAAGTGTACAGGCTCGTGGACTGAGCCAGATGGAAGAGAATTGGAATCGGCTGCAGCACCAGCTGGAGGTTCTTACCGAACACAGTAAGAAGGCAGAAGGGCTGCTCACCTGTACTGATAATATCAAGTTTCTGGAGGTGTGTGAAATATGCATGGTACCTGTGTAGTGAGAGCTGATCTTGTCAGCTAAGAACAAAAATAAGAAGAGCTTTAGGTGAGTTAGATGAAAGACTCATTTAGTTTAGAGTTCTGCTGCTCCAGAGACTGGAACACGGAGCAATGGGTGCAAGCTCCAGGAACAGAGATTCCACCTCAACATGAGGAGGAACTTTTTGACAGTCAGAGCTGTTCGGCAGTGGAACACACTCCCTCGGAGCGTGGTGGGGTCTCCTTCCTTGGAGGTCTTTAAACAGAGGCTGGATGGCCATCTGTCGGGGATGCTTTAATCAAGATTTCCTGCGTGGCAGGGGGGTTGGACTGGATGGCCCTCGTGGTCTCTTCCAACTCTGCAATTCTATGATTCTATGATTCTTTTCCCACAGTGGTCTATGGGAAACCTAACAGCAGGACGTGAGGGCAATCCATCCATCCATCATTTCTACCTTGTCTGTTCCCCAAGAGTGGGATTCAAGGGGATTTATAGAATAAAAAGAAATACATGTAACCACATATGGCTAGAAACATACAAAACATTATGATTAAATAATATCAAACTGCCTACAGAATTAAACCATTTGTTATTCTTGTTATGTGCCTTCGAGTCAACTCTGATTTATGACCCTATCCTAGGATTTTCTTGGCAATATTTATTCAGAGTAGGTTTGCCATTGCCTCCCTTACAGGAAAAGAGATTCCACTTAAATATTCGGAAGAACTTCCTGATGGTAAGAGCTGTTCAACAGTGGAATGCACTGCCTGGAAGTGTGGTGGAGTCTTCTTCTTTGGAGGCTTTTAAACAGAGGCTGGATGGCCATCTGTTGGGTGTGCTTTGATTGTGTATTCCTGCACGGCAGGAGGTTGGTCTGGATGGCCCTTGTAGTCTCTTCCCAACTCTACAGTTCTATGATTCCTCTAAGACAATAATTCCCAACCTGGGGTATGCATACCCCCGGGGTACAAACCAGGCCATTTAGAGGTATGTGGGGGAAAATTGACTAATGGTGGGGAAAGGCACATACATCAACAGCGTCAACAGCATAAGACAAAATACAATGGCAGATGGTGCACTCGCAGCAGGAAGCTGGAAGAATGTGTGCCTGCCAACTGGAGCTTCCCACTGTAGCCTTCCCCTCTCCTGAAGCTTCAATCCAGGGGCAAGCTCTGGGTGACAGAAACAAGCTCAGCATCACAGAGAGTTGGATCCACCAAGACTTAGCCAGCAGCTGTAGGCAATGTTCTCCCCTCCCAAAAAGCAATCCCGCAATCCCATCTTGGCTTCAGGCATGCAGAGGTCAGCCTGCCCGGCTAGGGAGGGAAAGAAACTGAAAGACCAGGCTGCTGAAAAGGGTATACAGTACAGTCCACAGAGCAATTGGCTTTGGGAGGTGGTTGGTGCTGCTGCTCCGCCCTCCCCAAGCTTGTATAAAGCTAGTAGAATAGAAAGGGTTTTATTAGCAGTACATTATCAGTTGCTTTTTCTAATGATCCCCAACATGGAATTTTCCTTTTTCACAACACTGCTCTGTTGTCACTGAACTATCCAACAGCCTCCTAGATCCCTTCCCTGATTGGCAATACTCTCCATCATTTTAGGCTCCATCAACATATACTGTATATTTATGAAATTCTAGTATGTATAACTTGATGCTTGCTTTCATGTAACAGCTTTTGCCATTTGGAGAAATCCTTCTAGATATCTTTGCATTCTCTTATTAACTATCCAAATAAATTTGTATCATCAGCAAATTTGAACACCTCACCATGTAACCTTAATTCAAGATCTTTTATGACTCTTAAAAAGCACTAGTCCCAGTATAAATCCTGGGGGAGGTGAAGGGAGGGAACCTGAGCTGTTTCCATCTCCATAGTGAGTTCTTTCCATTTATTCCTTCTCTCCCCCTCCCCTTTATAAAACTCGTTTTCTGTCCATAAAAGAACCTTGGCTCACTTCCCATGAACATTTCTTGATCAGTTTTGTGGAAACCTTTTCAATGTAGACCATGTCCACCGAATCATATTTTTCCATATACTTGTTAACGCAAACGTGGAAAGCAATTTCTCAATGAGGCTGGATCACAAACCACCCAGTCTCCAGGGCTGGTCTCAACAGCAAAGGGGACTCCCTCAGAGGCAAGGGATATCACACCCAAGGCTAGTCATGTCATTTTAGCACCTAGGATAGATAATCCCATAAATGCCAGTCCCCCTCCCCTACAGTAAAAATACATTTTTATATATATATTGCTCTTAGGTATGTTGCTGTTTCCAGTGTGCTGATTGGCAGCTTAGGAAACTTACCAACCAATCAAAGCTCTGTTGGGGAGCCAATTGGCACACTGGGAGTGGGGCCATGTAGAAGTTTCACTCTTTTCTAAACATGGCGGAGGCAGAAAGGGTGTGAGTAGCATGGGGGGGATGTGGCATGGTGTGTGTGTGTGTGTGTGTGTGTGTGTGTGTGTGCGGCCGGCCTGTACGGGGTGCAGAGAGGGTGGTGTGAGTGTGGGGAGGGTGGCACAGGGTGTGGGGAGGGCGGCGCAAATGCAGGAAGGGCGGCACAGGGCGCAGGGAAGGCAGCACGGGGTGCGGGGAGGGTGCCATGAATGCGGGGAGAGCAGTACAGGGTGCAGGGAATGCAGCACAGGGTGCGGGGAGGGCAGAGCGCATGTGGGGAGGGTGGTGTGAGCACACAGAGGGTGGCATGGGGTGTGGGAAGGGTGGCACAGGGGAAGGCAGCACAGGGTGCGGGGAGGACGGAGCAAGCGCGGAGAGGGCGACACGGGACGTGGGGAGGGTGGCACAAATGCAGGTAAGGTGGCATGGGGCGTGGGGAGGGTGGCGTGAGCACAGGGAGGGCAGCATGGGAGAGTGGCATGTGTACCGTGGGGGAGTGTAGCACACAGGGTGGGGGGAATAGTATATGTTACACTGGCTATAACTAGTATTAATAAATTTCAATAGCTTCTGGCTTCCTGCCCTTTCACAACAGCCAAAATCAGCTGCCTTGCTGTAGGTCCAGCTTTGTTGATCCCATTTTCTAATTACACTTCCTTCATCCCAGTCACCTGGAAAAGAGCTGTGTAGGCATAATGCCTGGGTCAATACACTGTCTCCCTAAAGAAGCACAAAACTCAAATTCTTCTACTTTAGAAGGAAAGAGAATAGCTAATTAATTAATCCATTCTTCTCTTCTCTGGTCTGCAGAATTCTGTGGCACAAGCTAGCAGGCAACAGCCAAATTACATTCACATTACTTGTGAATTTCTAGAGGCATACACAGTATATCTCACAAACCCCGAGACCTAATGCAGTTAGGCTTTTCTCATGATTTTAGATGTCCTGTTCAGATAAG
This sequence comes from Gambelia wislizenii, assembly GCA_030847615.1. Taxonomy (NCBI): domain Eukaryota; kingdom Metazoa; phylum Chordata; class Lepidosauria; order Squamata; family Crotaphytidae; genus Gambelia; species Gambelia wislizenii. The sequence continues at coordinate 195,318,890 of JAUMIR010000002.1, forward strand.
CTATGCTTCATGGTTTGATAATGGACAACTACTTATAAGAGTGTGCATTTTGGCCACTATTGTTCAAATGGACCACTACCTCCCAGTCTTAACAAGGCACAGACAGCACTTGGAATTGCTGGCATTCCTTTCTGTTCACCACTTCCTCACATTTACTAGTTTCTCCTTACCTTTTGGATCACACATAGCTAGGGTTCTGAGTGCTGGCAGCTACTAACATGCAGGACTTGTGTGGGGATTTAATGAATAACAACAGTGGGATTGGAATGTTTTGCAGAACCAGTCCCAGACTATCAGAATCTTGTGCTGAGCGGAAGTGATATCAGACTCCTCCACTAGGGTTTGAGATCCTTTAATATTCATTTGTTCATTTATTAAATAAATAAATATAAATTTAATATCGTCCAAGTATGTTGGGGGATGCTTGCACCTGCAAGTTGTTCACCCCTACTTTAATACAAGGTGCGGGTGGGGTTCTGTTAAGGGTCACATTTCCCCAACAGTCATCTGTCACAGGCCTCACATTGGTGGTAGGCAGGGGCAAAGTTGCTTGCTGTGTTTGGGGCCAGAGGCAAAAAGGGGCAGAACCCTGAATTCATTTGCTTAAAGAGGTTTTGGAGTTAATGCTGAGGAGTGCACCAGGTAGCCCACCTCTGCTTTAATATATACTTCAGGATTTTTGTTATTTGTTGAAGTGAAAAACTAAGATTTTTTCAGGATTTCAGCTATGTCATACGTAGAACAGCAGTTGTATGTCTTTCATAATGTCTACAGTAGGTTGCTGAAACTGGAAAAGAACTTTTATTTGTGTTGACTCTGACTTTTATGTGGGGCCATTTGGGTAAGCTCTTCTCCAGCCTTGCCAGCTAGAAATAAAAGCAGGATTAAATGGGAACAATAGTCAGCAACAGGATTTTATGTGAGTCACCATGGTGAAAGGGAAGGCTGAAGCAAAATTAGCTGAGGGAGAATTCCACTGAGTAGTCCTTTCCTCTTCAAATAGAAGGAGGAATCTTTCAGTGGGAGAATATTCTTATATTGCCTTTCTCACTGGTTACTCATAGTAGTACTCTGTGGTGTAGAACTGCAGCATGGCTTTCGCTGTAAGACTGGGTTGCTGTTGTTGTTTTACCATTACCTTTTAAAATTATTTACAAGTCAAATACCGTAGATCATTATACAGGTCAACCCCCATATCCACGGATTCGGTATCCACAGTTTCACTTATCCCTGCCTGAAAAAATATGTTCTCTCTAGGCATTTTTAGGTCCTCCAATGTGATTCTATGGTCAACTTCTGGTGTTTGTCTCACTGAAAATAATAGGGTTCCCTATTATCCATAGTTTCAGATATCCACAGGGGATATGGGGGTCAACCTGTATACTAATCTGAAATTAACCATTCTTGCTATCAAGGTAATTATGAAGACACTGCTTTGCTTGCTTGCTTTAATATATGTCTGATTTGGATCTTTACTTACAGATTACTCAGGTCAATAAAAACCTTGTGAGTACAGCTGGGTTAGACTGAAACCCACCACCCCCTGCCAGTACATACGTGCCTGTACACACCCTTGTTCAAGAAAGTTGTGCATATCAGATCAGCTTGTTTTATTTACTTTTATTTAAAATATTTATAGACTGCTTTCCAGCATAGCTGTCAAGAAGAAATAGAAGTATCAGTGGCCAAAATCCTGTTGGGGCATTGTGTACTCATAAGTGGATTTGCATCTGTGGGAAATACAATTGTGAAGATGTGCAATGTCTGTATCCAGTAGAGGGCTGCTGTTATGTAACTTCGTAGCAGAGCCAGCAAAGGGACCAGATGCACCTCAGGCACCCCAATGAACATCAGGCACTCTTGTCAATGTCCTGTTGTGCATCTTTGCAATTCAGTATCCCAGTTTCTTAGCACCTCTGCTACTTAATTAAGTGCATGCAAATTTACTTTGAGTGAAAGGCCATATAGGATTCTGGCCAGTAATTAGTATAGCAATAAACAACAACAGATCAAAGCAGAATGGTAAAATTAATGTTATTGACGAGCCTCTTTGAGCCATTACGCACATAGGCAAATAAGGCCTTCACCTAGTACCTATGAATCAGCAACTGCAGATAGATGAAAAAGATCCACAGCGTGAGGTGCCAGCACTGAGAAGACTCTCTTTCTCTGCATCTGAGAAGGTGGGAGCACCAAAGCTGGACCTCTGACAATGATTGTGAATAGTGAACAGATAGGTATGGGAGTTCATAGTCCTTCAGATGCCCTGATCCTAAGGGACTATTTCCAGCTTTGTAGCTCAGAACCAGTTTGGGGAAAGGCTGGTTGTCATTGAAGTTCTTGAAAATTCTGGCAAGATGTACTTCTCGTTCTGTTTACCAACCAGCTGAATTCTGAGCTAGCTGAAGTTTTTGTACCGTCATTATAGGCAACTCCATATAAAACTCATTACAGTAGTCTAATCTGTATGTTGTCATTACATAAAAAAACTATAGACAAAATAGTTACTCCCTCCCCACTTTTTTTAAAAAAGGAGGGGCCTCATCTGGTGTACCAACCATAGCTAATGCTTTAAAGCAGTACTTCTTATGCTATCCGATGTGAGGGACCAACAGGTTCCCGCCCCCCAATGTTCCATGGACTGATATCATATTTGTGCCCACTGACTACAATTGTTTCTTTCCCGTAATCTCGCCAGGAGGTAATGACTCATGTACCCACCACCAGTCCTGGGACCACTACTTTCAGTAGCACCACTTTAAAGTACCACCTACAGATATGTCAGCTGCAGCCCTTCCTGAACCATACAGTGCTCCAAGGGCTTTATCAAGATCTTAATGATTTCTGTATTATCAATTTGGGGTCCTCTGTCCACCATAGAGACAAGTCTGGTTTTCTGTAGAAATCAGAGCAAAAACAAATACTGATTTTCACATGGGCAAAACTTAGGATGATGATGATGATGATGATAGTGGTGGTTCTGCTAGGCACTGTTGAACTTAGAAACAGCAAGAAGCTAAAAAGCCAAGTCTTTACAAAGAAAACTGTGCTCTTAAAATAACACTGTGTGAGCGTGCATATGTGCAAACATTAATGTTTAAGAGTGAGAGTTTGCCACCGGATTCCAACTGTTGCTATTCAAAAGACATCACATCTCTACTTCCTTAAAATATTTATTTGTTTTTTTGGTTTGGAGAATAAACTAGACAAAAAAGTCAGTAGAAAATCTTGGGAGGGTTATCAGTAGAAAACAACATTATCTGGCCATGGCCAACTTGTAAAATTTTGTTAGTAAAACAGCGGGCTCTTTTCACACTACAAAATTAGAACAGTATGATTCCAGTTTAACTACCATGGCAACATCCTGTAGAATTTTGGGATTTTCAGTTGAAGGAGGGGGATTCAGAATCCTCAACCAGGGAACTCCTCTGGTGTGTGTCTCTGACCAAACTACAAACCCCAGGAGGATTCTATAGGGCACAGCATGGCAGTTAAAATGGAATCATAGTGCTAAAACTGTGTTGTGTGAAAGGGCCCAGGGTTACCACACAATAAAAGCCTTGTCTGGAAGCATCCTGAGAAAAAGATGTAGATACAACAGCTGAACAGCTCTGAGGCAGTTTACCATAATGAAGGCTACATAATTCCCCTTCTCTCAGCCCCCCCCCATGTGAATACAGTTTGTCACCTGATGAAAACAGGCTGTCAGCTGATGTGGCCATGATTAGAGAACAGGAGGGGGCAAGAAACCCACTAGGCCAGAAAGCAGGGGAAGGAGATTTCCAGGATCGCTGCCCCGATTGTTTTAACAGAGGGGCGGGCTATAAATAAATTTTATCATTTATTATTATTATTATTATTATTATTATTATTATTATTATTAGGATCTACTGTATTTCCAGGATCTACTCTCACGTGGTGGTCGAGCTTTGTGGTTTCCTATGTTCTCTCTTCCTTGTAGGAACTGCCACTTCTTCTTCCACCAAGGTACTCAGAAATTCCTCCACAACTTGAATTTGATTTGACCACCAGTGGGGTCACCATCACCCAGTTCCTCAATGAGGTCTCCAGGCTTTTGAAAGAGGCTCTGTCAGATTCATTTAGTCCACCAGTGGCTGACACAAGAAGCACAGGTATATCGCTGTTAACAAAGTAGATGTGTTCTTGGACATTGTTTCTTTAACAGAAAATTTGGTACTAAAGGCAGAAATAACATGGAAAGAATGGAGATAGGTGCCTGCACCACAAAAAAGAACAGCAGTTCAACATGTTTCAGCAGCATTTTTATTCAAAACTAACAATATGCACATATGAAATGAAACAACCAGATCAGGTAAGCCTTGCAGAAGTAAATAAAAACATTTTGAAACTTCCAGAAACCACTTGAAATGCTTCCCAAAATGCATCTAGGCATTACTTTTTCTCTCACCAATCTCCACTTCTCTTACAATTGTCGTTTTGGTGAACAGACTTGTGGATTTATGCTGTTTTAACGTGTTGGGGATAGCTGGTGAGCAGTCTTATCTGCTCTTCCTTTTTCTGTCTTTTTTGTTCTTCATGCAATCTTAATAAGGGATTCTGGAGGCAACTGCGGTTTAACTTATCTGCTGAAGGCAGGCTCCTATCGCTGCAGTATGATTGGCTAGAGTAGAATCCAATTCTTTTCCAGCTCAAGCTTTATTGCATTGTTTACTGCAGATACACTGGTGCAACCTGACACCAAAACTCGGGTTGACTAAACAACAAAAATACTCCTCACAGAATGCGAGGAGAAGACGATCCTAAGGCAATCTATGTTGTTTTGTCATATTGGGAAGGATGGGGCCCAAAAGGACAAAAACTCTGCAGGAAAAACCTTCGCGGCTTTTCCTAGGGGTCAGTTAAACGACAGTTTTTTAATGCGGCAATTTGCGGTTTAGCGCTTTTTTGCAGCAGTGATGGATAGTTCATACGATTTATAGGGGATCAGTTGTGTTGTTTATTTTTTCGCTTCTCAGTTCAGATGGCAAAGGTGCAGGGGGCGTGCCTGCCTGCCTCTTAAAGCCACTCACTGAAAACACACACAGTTGAAGCAGGAGGGGCTTGTTGGGGGGAATAGTTCCTCTGAAAGGGCTTTAATTGCTGGCGTTCCTCAGAAGGGATTTGTATACAAAACAACAGTATCACCTTTCACAGCTTGATCTCAGCAAAGCAACTAAAAAGCAGGGAGCCCAGGAAGTGGGAAGGATTAATGACAAAGGATGGAAGGAAAAGAATTCTCTTTGCTGTGCATTTCTCCTATGTCAGTAGACTGTTTTTTCTCCCTCTCTCATGCCAGCACTGCGAGTGTGCACACAAAACAACGATCTGTCGATAGATCAGCTGGTGGAGCATACAGGGAGAGAGAGAGAGGAGGGAGGGACGGGAGACGAAGAACATTCACACAGAGACTGAAAGGCAACCTTGGAATTCTTCAGCTGGCTGCAGCCAAGCTCGAAGAGACCAAAGAGTGAGGGAGGAAAGACGCACACACACACAGCTCTGCTCTGCTGTGAATATGAAACCACTCCCATATCCCACCCCTTCAGATGCGGTTCCGGTACTTTTTTAGGAATCGATCTAAAAATGCAACGGTAGTTCACATCATCGGTTTAGCGATAATTTTCGGTTCTTTTTAAAAAAGACGGGAAAAAATACGAAGTCCTAAAATACGCTACAGATGGGTTTTTCCCCACCCCTCCTTCTGAAAGAGGCGATTTAGAGTCGCAAAACATGTAAACAATTAGAACTCTTAGCGAATTCTTCACGGTTTTTTTATACCGTTTAACTGAGCCCCTAGAGTTTTTAAAAAACAGTGAGGGGGATGCTCATTCCTGCTCATTGGGATAAGCAATTTGATATGAATCACTTTCCATGTGAGAGGAAGCACAAACCTGATTGGCCAGACAAGTGTGGAAGGGCAGGCTTGCTAAATAGGGCAAGTGTCCACTTCCGTCATGTTGGATTTTTGCCTTAGGGAGTGATCGTTAAGGCTATAGAATGGGGTTTTGTTTTATCTCTTTTTGAAAAGGTTAAATATTGCTTATGCACACCATGGAAATAGAGTTGTTGTTTTTTTAAATTTCAGTGGCAGCAGATTTTAAAATGTGAGTAATTCACTCACAGCTCTGATCTTGGCTAGAGGGCATGCAAAGTTTATGGGGGTTGTAAAACCATTAAGACAAGTTGCAGCTGCTGTGACCTGCTATTACTGCAGAGCAATCAGTTTCTTTTGGCCTGGTATAAACAACCCCTCAGTGTTTCTTCAGCCCTCCTACACCATCTTCCCAATGCCAGATTTGGCTAAAAAACACTCAGGTAGACAAAGGACAAGGAAGAAAAGTGGGGGTTGGGCTGACATAAAACACTTTGTAAAAAGGAGCTTCATTGTCAGAGGCTTTGTTAACTGAGGTATGTATGTAATCAGTTAATCTGTTTTGTTCATACATTTGCAAATTGAAAAGGAAATAGAGTAAGGCAGCATTTAGTATATCCAGAAAAAGATCTAATTTGCAATCCCATCCCATAGCCCTATATTGATCCACAAAGCCTGGACTTCCTCTTGGGGGCATCTTTTATTTAAAATTTTTAAAGTTATTTGTTCCCCAAGTATTCTGCTAGAAAAATAAGATTCATTTCAAAGGCAACAACAAGCCATGTCTGGTTATTGTAGAACAAGTGGTAGCAAACGTCATTCTTGCCTGTTCCCTCCTCCTCTCTGGAGCCTCCTTTGTGTGTAAGGAGAGGAGCTTCCCTTCCAGTCTGCAGTGGGTACAGCAAACTTTGGTTTGTTCTGAAACCAGGATCTGAAACCATAATTTGACTCTTGGCTTGGACCCTGGTATGAGAATACATAGATCTGCAGAGATCACACTTTGACAGAAGTGGATATAAAGGCAAACTCTGGTTTGCCATAAAGCCTGAACAGGGCCAAACCACAACCATCTTGGATTCCATCTATTCATTTAAGCTCCTGACCTGCAAACAAACAAGGTTGTAGGCCTTTGAGCTATGTGATTCCCATCGACTCATAGGTAGCACTGTTAAAATGTGGTAACCTGATAATATAATCAATGTATAGGATACAAATTAGAAATCTAAAAAATGATATAGAACTGTAATTAAATGACCTTACACCAGAAATACTGTTTAGAAAGAGGAGGTCATTGTTGTAGCCCATCTTGTTTCAGACCACAAGCAAATATTCGTTGGGATCATCTATATGTCTGGCTATTATGACATTAGAAATGTGACTATGTGAAATTATCTCAACTACTCTGCTCTTTAAAAAAACACATTTTAATAAATTAAACAGAAAGTCTTTGAATTTTTCTGTGGATCTTGTTGCTCCTCCTCTCAGAAATTCCTTCTCCCTCCCAGCTGAAATCTACAATAATGCTTGGTCCCCAAATATGGCTTTAAGAACCCAGTCCTTGATGTGTCTACTATTGACTTATTTATTTGACTTGTCTACTCTTTGGAAATAAAGTGTGTGTTTTTTCTTTTTAGTTTCTCAACCTGCAGTCTCACTGGAGCCAAAGGTAATTGGGAGGAGGGTTGAACCACGTCTTCCAGAAAATGAGTTAAGAATGGATCTTTTGAAAGGTAAGAAACTTGCTGGGCTACAGACAGACCTGCAAATGCATCCATGTTTGCAAAACGGTTTCCTGCTGGTTGATTTTAAAAGGGGGATGCTTCTAGCAGAGGCCTATTCATTTGAGCAGTACAGCATAGAAGCCCCGGTGGCACAGTGGTTAAATGCCAGTACTGCACGTCACCACATTGCAGGTTCGATTCCAGCAGGCTCCAAGGTTCACTCAGCCTTCCATCCTTTCGTAGGTCGGTAAAATGAGTACCCAGCTTGTGGGGGCAATTAGCTAACACACATTGGAAACTGCTTAATGCAGTGTAGATGTGTAAATTGCTATTGCTTAAAACAATTTGTAAGCCACTCTGATAGCCTTTGTGGCTGAAGAGTGGGGTACAAATACCTAATTAAATAAAAAAATTAAATTAAAATTAAAGAAGCTGCAAAGTCACACAAGATGTAGATCCTTTTCAGTTAAAATGAGACAACCGATTTTTTTCCCTTTAAAGGAAGGGAAGGACATAGTGCTGTATGGCTATGGTACTCCAGCAGCATGATCCTGCTCATCCAAGTAGTCTAGTCCTTTTCTGACTAGTCCTTTTGTTTTAAATCACAAGCTGCTCATCATCAGTAGTGCAAAAATATTTGCAAATTGGAAGGTGATATGGTGAGATATGCACAGCAGTGAAAGGAGAGGGGTTTTGTTATATTCTCACTCATATTCTATGCCACCTCCCTGCTTGTCACTTGGAGAGGCACTGGCCAGGTTGCTAGTCCACCTCAGCCTGAAAGTAAGTTAAGGGGCTCATCTAGACGAGGCGTTATAATGTGGATTGCTGTGCATTAATGCAGAATTGCAGCAGCATTCATTTGTCTCCATGGCTTTTTGGCAAGATCACTGGTATGTGAAGTTATCCATGTTTGAAGGTCACATGGAGCCATGCCTGTGAAACAAGATGGTGGCTGCGAGTGAATTTCTTGTTTTATTATTCTCTACAAGGTTAAATCTAAAATGCAAAAGTGATCTTCCACTTAAAAAACTGTTTGGTTGCCTTACTGCTGCAAAAATGTGCATGACCACTACCACAAAACTTAAAAAAAAAAAAAAGCAGTTCTAGACACTTCACTGCCGGCAAGCCCGCCTCCCATGCACGTCCAACCAATCAGCTTTCTTTTTTTTAATTATAATTTTTACAATCATACAAATAATTGATTACTTAAAATATTGACTTCCTCTGTAAAGCCAATCAAAGAGTTTTTCCTTATACAAATCTAATTCAACTTCATGATTAGACAAAATATAACATAATCTGTAAAAACCATATCTCTTCCAAATAAGGATTTCCTCTCTAAGTGCAATTCATCTTTTCACTGCATTTTATCTCTTATATCTGGTTGCTTCCCTCAATCTCAAGATAGCCCTTTATATTTCAAAGTTTGTATTCCATCTTCCTTTAAGAAAATCAGCTATAGAGATCCATTCTTTATCCACCATTTCTGTAGGTTTGTTCTTTAATAAATATGTTAATTTGTCATTATCTTTCATTTCTGCAACCTTAATCAACCAATCCTCTACTTGAGGGGGTTCTTTGGTTTTCCATTTGGCCACCAAATTTAAGCATGCTGCTGTGCAAAGGTACAGTAGTATCCTCCAATATTTTTTCTCATCCTTTTTCTCTAATATCGATGTCATGTTTAATAAGTATATTTTAGGATTAAAAACATATTGTATATTTAATATTTTTTGAATTAATTTATGAATCCTTAACCAGTATTTCTTAATCGTTGGGCAGTTCCACCACATGCGTAGTAGTGACCCTACTTCTTTGTTACATTTCCAACAAGTTTTGTCTTTTCTTCCAAAAATTTTATTCAGCTTTAAGGGGGTTAAATACCATCTAATGCTTATTTTCAAAAAAATTTCTTTCAGTGTTTGACACACTGTAAAACCTTTTGTATTTCTCCAAGCTAATTCCCACTCCTCTAATTTTATACCTCTCCATTGACGCCCCCTTGTCGTGGGAGAGAGGCTTGCGTACCCTAATGATGTTTTGAGCTATGCTGGCGGTGGCATAATAGCCACTGGTAGGGTCTCCCATGCCAGACAGGTCAAAACCGAAGGGTCTGACAAAGAGCGTCAAAGGGCAGGATGGGCTCTCCAGCCTTGTGGCAACCGTCCTAGGAGAAGGAAAACTCCAATCCCAAACCCGGGCAGATGGTGCTCGTCCAACCCTGTAAGGTCAACCATCTAAGAGAAGGAAACTCTAATCAAACCTACGGCCCGAGGACCTCACTGCCACGTCCATGCTTGCAAGGCCACGGCAGATGAATCTCTGGTTTAAAGGGTGAGGCCAGTTCTGTGCACGCTGCGCTCCACCAGAAAAATCCATTGCACAGGCTCGAAGGACAAATCCATTTCCAAAAAAGCCCTGTAGCGACTGGCGAGGGACGAAACCGGCAGGTGTAAAGATGCACTGGAAGCCGCAGCCCCAACCCTGCATGCAGGCGGTTCAGGACATTGGTCGCTCAAGCCTGACCCGGGAGATGACAGTCTTGTTCGGCAGCATTCTGAACGACCAAGCAGCCTTTTTTAAGGAGAGCACTGCTTGCTCCACATGGAGAGGGGCCTAGAAAAGGTGGCCTAAAGAAAGCTCATCCCCAACTACCTGGTTGGCTAGCCGCGGCCAACGGGAATCTTCTGATGCGGTCAAACCAAGGCAAAGAAACAAAGGCACACACCGGCCTCCAAAGGTGTAAATAAACTGACACTTGCATGCTGGAACATCAGAACCATGCAAGACTCTGAAGATAGTGGACGGCCTGAGCGTCGTTCTGCCCTAATAGCCCTTGAACTATCACGGCTTAATATTGACATCGCTGCTCTTAGTGAAGTTCGCTTCCATGAGGAAGGCAGCCTTAAAGAACATGGCGCCGGCTACACACTTTACTGGTCTGGCAAACCCAAAACCGAAAAACATCTGTCAGGAGTAGGCTTTATGATTAAAAACTCCATTGCCTCCAAACTCGAAACCTTGCCAACAGGACACTCTGATCGCATTATTTCCTTACGCCTCCCACATGTTGTTCTCTTTAGTGTATATGCCCCAACTATGCAAGCTGACCCTGTAGAGAAAGACAAATTCTACACAGACCTACGCCAACTCATACAAAAAGTCCCTGTAGAAGATAAAATTATTATCCTTGGTGACTTCAACGCCAGAGTAGGAAAGAACTCCGAAGCCTGGAAAGGTGTCTTAGGCAAGCATGGTGTTGGAAATTGCAATGATAACGGACGCCTCCTGCTAGAGTTCTGTGCAGAACAACAGCTGACTATTACAAACACAATCTTTCAGCAGAAAGATAGCTTGAAGACAACCTGGATGCATCCCCGATCCAAACATTGGCACCTCATTGACTACGTTCTAGTCCGTCAGAGAGACATTCGTGATGTCCGTCATACCCGAGTGATGCCCAGTGCAGAATGCCAAACAGATCATCGCCTTGTCAGATGTAAACTAAATCTTCATCTTAAGTTCAAACCTAAGAGGGGTGGCATCTTAAAGAAGAGACTCCAAGTCAACAATCTTCAACAAGCTACCATGAGAGACAACTTCCAGGCAAATCTACAAACGAAACTTGAAGACCACCCTACAGATCCTTCTCCTACAGTGCATTGGCAACATATCAAAAACAGTATCCTCCAGTCTGCAGAAGAATCCCTTGGCTTCTCCCACAAGAAAAATCAAGACTGGTTTGATGAAAACAACCAAGAGATCCAGGAACTGTTGGCAAGGAAGAGAGCTGCTCACCAGGCATACCTCGCCCAGCCAACCTGTCATGTAAGAAAAGCAGCTTTCCGCCTCACATGTAGCAAACTACAACAAAAACTCCGAGACATGCAGAACAAGTGGTGGATCAGTATAGCAGAAAAGACACAACGCTGTGCAGATCTGGGTGATCATAGAGGATTTTATGAAGCTCTTAAAGCAGTGTTTGGACCTACTTATCAGGTCCAAAGCTCCTTATACAGTACAGATGGTCAAACATTAATTACTGATAAAGCCTCCATCCTAAATCGTTGGGCTGAACATTTTCAAAGTCTCTTTAGCGCCAACCGAGTAGTCCAAGCCTCAGCTATCCAAGATATGATACAAAAACCAATGAAAAATGAATTGGACATAGCTCCCACTTTGGAAGAGACCTTTAAGGCCATACAGCAGATGAAAAACGGCAAGGCAGCTGGGATTGATGGAATCCCACCTGAAGTTTGGAAACACGGAGGTCATGCACTCCACGAAAAATTCCACGAATTCCTTGTGAATTGCTGGGAAAAAGGGGAACTGCCATCAGACCTCCGAGATGCAGTCATCATCACCCTGTACAAGAAAAAAGGAGCAAAATCCGACTGCTCAAACTATCGAGGCATAACACTGCTCTCTATTGCTGGAAAAATCCTTGCAAGGATACTCCTGAACAGGTTAGTTCCTGCTATTGCAGAAGAACTTCTCCCTGAAAGCCAATGTGGCTTCAGAGCCAATAGGAGTACTACAGACATGGTATTTGCCCTTAGGCAACTGCAAGAAAAATGTAGGGAGCAGAACAAGGGTCTCTATGTAACATTTGTCGACCTCACCAAAGCCTTTGACACTGTAAGTAGAAAAGGTCTGTGGCAGATCCTGGAAAGACTAGGATGCCCCCCCAAATTCCTTAAAATGATTATCTTGCTACACGAGGGACAGCGTGGTCAAGTCAGATATGGCGATGCTCTTTCAGAGCCCTTTCTAATAACTAATGGAGTGAAGCAAGGTTGTGTTCTTGCACCAACTTTATTTACAATCTTCTTTAGCATGATGCTCCAAAGGGCTATGGCAGAGCTTGAAGAAGACGACGGCATCTATATACGCTACCGTACTGATGGTAGCTTGTTTAACTTAAGCCGTCTGAGGGCTCACACTAAGACTCTAAACTATCTAGTCCGTGAGCTGCTCTTCGCCGATGATGCTGCCCTTGTTGCCCACACAGAAGGAGCTCTGCAGCGCCTAACATCCTGCTTTGCAACAGCTGCAGAGCTGTTTGGGCTAGAAGTCAACCTGAAGAAAACAGAAGTTCTTTACCAGCCTGCACCACAGGACGAACACCACCATCCCCACATTGCCGTCGGCAAATCAGTGCTCAAGTCCGTTCAGCAGTTCACCTACCTGGGAAGCATCATCTCCTCAGATGCCAAGATTGACAAAGAGATCGATCACAGATTAGCAAAGGCATATAGTGCATTTGGAAGACTTCACAAAAGAGTCTGGAGCAATAAACACCTGAGGCAAAGCACAAAAATCAGTGTGTATAGAGCCATCGTACTGTCTATCCTCCTTTATGGATCTGAAACATGGGTCACCTATCGCCACCACCTACGACTCCTCGAGCGCTTTCATCAGCGCTGTCTACGCACAATCCTAAATATACACTGGACTGACTATGTGACGAATGTTGCTGTCCTTGAGCAAGCAGGGATCACCAGCATTGAGGCCATGATATTGAGAACACAGCTGCGCTGGGCAGGGCACGTTTCTAGGATGGAGGACCATCGCCTCCCAAAAATACTACTCTACGGTGAACTCGCCACGGGTCAGCGTAAGAGGGGCGCTCCAAAAAAGCGATACAAAGACTCCCTGAAACAACATCTCAGGCTTGGCCAAATTGATCACCAACAGTGGTCCGCCTTGGCCTCACATCGGGAGGCATGGAGACGCACTATCCACAATGCTGCAGCCTTATTTGAGAACTCACGACGAACAAGTCTTGAAGAGAAACGACAACGCAGAAAGAATCACAACCCAAAAACATCACCCAAGGAGACCTTCTGCTGTGCTTTTTGCAACCGGACTTGTTTATCTCGGATTGGCCTTTTTAGTCATCAGCGCGCTTGCAGAAAGCGCGGGATGAGTCCTTTCCTGAATCTTCGTTTGCGAAGAAAAGCCAGAGAGAATTTTATAGTTTCCCCTATATCTTTGGCCCACTTGATCATTGGATCCTTTACAGTCTCTGTTTCTAGTTCTTCCACCGGGAAGATCTTATAAAGTTTAGCAATTTTATTTTTATTTTCTCCAAAGATTATTTTATCCAAAACCGTGTCTTCCTCCAAAACCCCACATTCCTTTATATCTTGTTTGTATCTATTGTGTAATTGTTGATAGGTGAACCAATTGATATTCCATCCCTCTTCTATCAATTTGTCTTTCGTTTTGAAGCTACTGGAGCCAGTTTCATTCTTTGTGCACAAGTCTTTGTATAATATCCATTTTTCTTTCTTTAGTCTTTCTTTAGTCTTTAGTCTGTATGATAGCCAATGACCTGTTTTGTTGGCTTGATCAAAGTGTCTTTGTTTGATTCTCTTTAACTTAGCTCCGATCTCTTCGGTCATATTTGAGTTTATCTTCAACTTCCAGAATGCTGAGAATTGGTTGTCTAAACAAGTGGTAATGTGCATTTCCACACATTTAAAAAAAAACTGGGAAGAGCCACAAAGGCTTTTGTTGCACAGTTTTGGGCCCCCCTTCTTCTGAAAATGGCAAATCACTGTGGAATCTCATTGGGACAAAAAGTATTCTCCTCGAATTCTGTGAGAAGTTTTTTCACTGTCTAGGCAACACCAAGGTTCCTCAAAGTTATGGTGGGGTTGAGAGCCAAATTACACATTAAACTAATCTTGCTTTTTAAATAACTGACCTTAAACTATAGGTCAAGAAAAGGTATAGAAAAATAGTTGCAGGACCCGTCCCAGTGTAGGCCTCATCCTGGTTTCCTGCCAAAAATGCCCTTTGCGCTCACCAAGCTGCTATTTGTTCCTGAAGGTACTGAGAGACAGCAAGTTAAGGATGAGGGAGTAAGAAAGAGCAACAGCTAGGCCTCACAAATGACAACACACACACAAGAAGAGGAGGAGAAACCTTTCTCTCTTCATCAAGAACCAGTCATCAGCCCCCAACCATTTTGATGCCAGTGGCACCTAGATTTTTTCTTTTGCCCCCTGCATTATTCACTTAAGAGGCTGAGGTGAATTCTGTAGCATAACTGTCACACCTCTAATCACTTTTAAAAGCAGGGCTGGGTGGGATCTTTTGAGTTATCTTTGACTTCTTCCTCACTGAAATTCCTTCCCAGCCAAACATCACTTCAGAGGTGCTTGAGAGTGATTCGTGCTAATGTCCAAGGTTGGCATCCTTACCCACCACCTGCACCTTTCCTTTGGAAGGAAAGACCTGAAACATGGACAGTACCAGCAACTGCCAGGGCTGAAAGGAGACTGCTACTGCTGCCTTGGGCTGCTGCCTCGATCTTGCATAAGTAAGAAGTCCCCACACACACACACACACACACCATTTCATCTCATTTTAAGATCAGAGGCCTAGTTCTAAAGCATGAGAATGATCAACCCAATTATTTTTAGACTCTGCCCCTTTAAAAACAGTTGTCTCATCTAGTTTTTGCTTTCATGTGTGAGAAACTTTAATGGCCAGGATATCTTTGTTCTCTTTGTGGAAGGGTCGCTTTATGAATGCACCCTTCTTTAGTCAGGCTGCTAACTTTCTTTTTCAAGTGAATGGGAAAGCCACTCATGTGAGATCTACATGTGCTTATGGGAGCATTCTTGACTTGAAGGTATTGTTTACATGCTTTTCAGAATTTTTTTGAACTCATGCAGGTTAGACCCTCAATAAAGTATCCAAACTGTCTGCCAGATTCGTTTAGAGGAACAAAAGGATAATTATTGTTAAATTTACTTGTGTGTGTAGTTTTTCATGCTATAGCTCTGTAAATGTTCAGTACATTGCTTGATTTCCAAATGGAGAATAGACATTAAAGTTACATCTGTCCAAGTTTCTTAACTGGGCAGTGGTTGCACATATTTACAAGTCTTGATTGCCCCAAGTCCACATGTGTTAAGAGGCTAACCCTACACTGGCCTCCCTCCCATGGTGGATAAAAGCAATTGTGGCATTAGTACAGGCCAAGTAGCTTTCATATCTATCTTTTGGGGGCCAATAAGCAGGTTCCCTGGTTAAGTTTTTTTTTTAAATTAATATAATCCACAGGTTCCCAAACTATGGTCCTCCAGGTGTTTTGGACTTCAGCTTGGCCAACAGTCAGGAATTCTGAGAGCTGAAGTTCAAAACACCTGGAGGACCGCAATTCAGGAACCACTGATATAATCCTTGCCATTCTATAAAAGAAAAAAAAAAGTTCTAACAAAATAGTATTTTTAAAAGGTTCCTGGTGTTACAAAGGATAATCTTGGGCTTAGAGAAGTATGAAATCAGAAAGCTGTTAACTAGACATTTCCTTGATTTACAAGGGTCTTAGTTTTCCCATTAAAGTAAATGAAGCAGCTCCTGTTCTCTGACAAGGGTGGAACATGATCAAAGAGGAAAGTACGGTACTGGTAACTACAGCCAACAGTACTAACCGTTTCCAGTAACTATGGACAACAGCCAACAGACAAGTGTGTATATACTTGGATATATGTCTGTATGCTTTCCCTGCTTGGGCTTCTGGTTTGTGTCCCTAAGGAAAATAGTTACATCATTAACCTTATTTAGGCAGAAAACTGATCAAAGGAGTGCTGAGTTGCTGGCAACAAACACGCACATTTTATAGTTACCATGGCACACAGCAGGGTTTTCACATAGGCAATTGTGAGCTGTAAAACTAAAAATATTATATAAGGCAAATGTGGCTTGTGCTAAGAAAAGGTAAGACACTAATTTCCCTAGGCTTTTATTTGATGCCCCTTCAGACAACTTCTAGCCTTTTTCACATCTGTAGCGAAACTGTCTCCATCTTACTTTCATGGCAGTCAAATTTGCCAGCCCACAGGTTTTCAGAGTGCAAACTAGGGATGTAAAGCATATTCAAAAATATTTTTTAAATAGTTTTTAAAAAGTTTATTGAATATCTGGAAACCCTCCTAAGACTCCTAGACAGGAAAGAATCTTCACAGTTTGGGACTTATTTTTGCACTAAAAAATGTATGTGGGGAGTTTTATGCAGAAAACACACATTACCTGTGCAGAATGCATGTTCCTTGTACATAAAACAATATTTTCTGTGCAGGAAACCTGATCCAACAAGTTGTTCTGTGGATAGAATAGCTTATGTAAGGGAAACCAGGAGTTTGACAGCTCCTCCATCCTGCAGAATTGCCTGAGACAGGTTTTTAGGCAAAAAGGGAACTGCATGTAGCAGCGGGGAAAAGTCCCATCATGCCACCATATAGTGCATTTCCCCTTGGCTCCACTTAGTATGATGTTAAATTTCAGTCATGTCTTGTAGTAGGTATGTTTCTAGAACTTTCTTATCAAAGTAAGGAGGCTTCTGTTTGAAAAATGAGAAACCAAAAAGCAGAGGTGACACAGTAACATTGTAACCTCAGGCCTTGATCTATCCTGCCAGAACACATTCCTGTTTAGTAGACTTCCTGCATGAAACAGATCTCAGGGAAAGGGATGAATCCATAAAGAATTTTTTTCTTTCTCTTCACACTGTTGCCATTCTCACAGATCAACAGAACCTGACCTTTGACCCAAGCACAGCAAACAAATACCTACGGTTGTCTGATCTCAACCGGAAGGCCACCCACCCTCAAGGTTTTTACAGTGCAGGACCAAATGAGCCACAGAGGTTTGAGCCCTGGCAGGTCATGTGTGTCCAGAAGTTCAGCCAGGGTAGTAGCTACTGGGAAGTCAAGTTATCTGGCCATTCGGTCATTGTTGGTGTAGCTTATGAAAGAATCATGAGGAAGAAACGGGCAGGACGCAATTTCACTATTGGGCTGGATAGTCTCTCCTGGGGCCTGCACATCCAAGAAGACTGCTATGTGGCTTGGCACAATGGCAACTCAACTAAGATCAAAGAGCCCTTGTGCAAATTCATTGGAGTATTTTTGAACTATGACCACGGACTCCTGTTCTTTTATGGCATCGATGAGAATATGAAGCCTCTTCACTCATTTGACACCATCTTTACAGAGCCTCTTGTCCCAGTTTTTTGGCTTTGTGAAGGCACAGCTATCACCCTTTGCCAAAAAGCAGAAGCCCAACGTGCAACTGAAGGGATGCCTGTTAACATGCAAACAGCAGATGATGATGATACCACTGTGGAAAAACAAGGAGATGAGCAGATTGCTCCAAAACAGTGAGGGTGAATCTCTTGAGTCCTCAAGATGCTCAGGATTGTAGTAGGCAGTGTGTTTTTGTCTTTTGTAAGATCATCCCCAAAGACATACAAATCTATCTGTCCCTTTCTCTCGCAGGTATAATTGTAGCTAATGTGCAAGGTGAATAATACCTCGAGGATACTAATTAGGTACCTAGACACAGAACTTTACCTATCCTAACTATCTCCTTCTTGGTGTAATATCCTGCAGCAAAATGTGGCATTCTAAAATTCTCATCTCATATAAGAAACTAAACAAGAAATGAAAGTGGATCAGGGTGGACTTCCGGTCTGAGATGGAGTGAGCAAAGATCGACTGAGAGGAGCTCCAGCTCCAAAACCCCCAACGCAGCTGAGGGAAAGACAACGGAGCCGGTAAGCTCCCTAAAAACCCTGCTAAAAGGTCCCCCAGGCGAGGGGGTCCAAAAGGTTCCACTGAAACTAGAGCTCCGAACATGAAGCCCGCAAAAACCAAGGAGGTGATCAAGAACTAGTGGGCACATCGAGCACTAAGGTGGCTCCCAGCCGCATTAGGAGAAGAGTGGGACGAGAGGCATACTCACCACTCACTGGAGAAGCCATCAGACACCACAAATTAGAGACAAGAAAATTTGTTTAAACAAGGTCCATGGAGCTTGATTTTTGGGAGGCGATAATATCCCTCCAGATGTTAAAGCATTACCTTTATTGGTCAGTAAAATAACTTTAGTCTGCCTGCTGATCTGCTTTGAACTGATTTGTTAACCTGAGTGGAAAACGAAGAGGGCTTAATTTGAAGCAGTTCCCCCCCTTTTTTTATTCTATTTTTGTTGCTTAACACTCTCAAACTTTACCAGTTGGTTTAGTATCATTATTACTATTATTATTTATATTGTTATTATTATTATGGTTACTACTTTTTTTGTGCTGTATATTATTTAACCACTTTTTTCCTTTTTTGAAATTCATCCTGCCTTCTTAGTTAATAACTGTTTTTTGTTGACCACTACTTATTATTTTTCCTTATTGTTTTCCCCCTCTCTTTTTAATTTAGTACTTTTGTTGTTTCTTTTTTCTTTGTACTTTTTTGTATTTATATTTCTTACTTTCTTCCTCATGTTTTATGTAATACTATACTATTATAATTAAGAACTGAATAGTTTTGGTTTCTTCTCTTTATTCTTTGCTAAATCATTGCTGCCAAAGTAAGCCCCGTAATCTGACCTTGAAAAAGCCGAGAGTCACTGCCACATGGTTGGAGGGCTGCCAGGGCACCTGGCTTTCTGATTTTGCCCCACCTACATACTGTCCTTTGATATTGCACGAAGATGCAACCCATACTACAATTGTTTTTTTCCCCATTTCTTGTTTATTCTATCTTTATTTTTTAGTTCTTTATTTTTTTTCTTCCATTTTGTTTCTTTCCCCCCACTGAGCACCTTCTCTCTGGGAAATTCTTTTTTTCTTTTTGTTCTCTTTTTTCCCTTTTTCTCATCTCTGAATTTTTAAATCTATTTTTTTTAATTAATCCATCTTTGCTTTTTCTTACTTTTTCTCTTCTCCTTCTTAAAGGAAAGAGAACATATTATAGTGCATCTCCCTCCCTTTTTTTCTTTGTTTCTTTTTTATTTTATTTTATTATTATTATTTTTTTTGAAATCACCTCCTTCTTCCTGAAGTGAGTACAACTGGCTGAATTTCGTCTCACCTCTTCTCCTTCTCCTCTCCTTCTATTGCTTAAGAACAGGAGACCAAAAAGGTAGGAGATAGAAAAGGAAAACAAGAAAAAAAGGAAAAGAGGAAAGGAAGTAAGATTTGGTAAAGGAAGTAAAAGTCAAGTAGTAAAGAAGGAAAAAAAGAAAGTAGAAGGTTTGAGTAAGTGAAATAAAAAGGGGCTGAGGAAGAAGAGGAAAAAAGAAAGGAAAGGGAGGTAAGAGAAAGGAAAGAGAATATTAAAAGAGAAGAGGAATTGAATGGAAGGCTGAATTGAATTAAAGTAGTAGATAAGGAGTTAAGGAAGAGAAAAGGAGGTAGAGAAAAGGAGGAAGGGACGAGAAAGGAAGGAGAGAGAAGGAGTGGGAGAGAGAGGAGCAGGAGGGAGGAAGGGAAGAGTACGTTAGAAGAAAGAGAATTGAAAGAGTGAAAGTGGAAGAGTGATTTGGAGAAGAAGAAAAAGAAGTAAAAGACTGGGAAGTATAGAGAAGATCTGATAAAATTGAGTATAAGATACAAAAGACAGAGAGGAAAGGAAAGGAAAAATAGGTAATAGAATATAAGGAGAGAAGGGAAGAATAAGGGGAGGGAAGAGGAGAAGAAGAAGAAGGAGAGGAGAGGGAAAAAGGAAGGGAGAGGGAAAAAAGATCAAATAGGGAAATTGAAACTTTTCTGGCGGTGACAAATAAAACATGGCATCCGGAGTAAGAAGCAGAACCAAAACATTTGATCCCTTGCAAGGGTGAAGAGGTTCAATAGAAGAAGGCACACCACAGTACATGACGAAACTCATGGAGAAAATACGAGATTTTAGAAAGGCCATGATGGTCCAACTAGAAGATATTAATACAAAATTCAATGCTCTTCACACTATACTAACTCAAAGGAAAAATGAAGTGAAAGAAAATAAAGAAGATATCCAATTATTAAGGAAAGACAATAAAGAGCTATGTCTGGAATTGGAGACAACGCAAGATCAATTAGCATTAGCTGAAGAGAAAAAGAAGCCAGGATCAGGCTCAGAGGACTTAAAGAACAACCAAATGAAGATACTAAAAGATTGATAATTGAGCTGTTAACACAAAATTTAGATTGGACTGAAGAACAAGTTACTAGAGAGCTGGACCGGGTTTATAGATTAAGATCAATGTTCGCTGTAAAGAGGAACCTCCCAAGAGATCTCATAATTCAATGTGCAAAGAAAGTAGTAAGAGATTATATTATGGAAGTGCACTTCAATAAAGGTATCTGTTACGAAGGAAAATTGCTTATTTTATTAAAAGAGATCCCAACAAGAATACTAAGGAAACGTAAAGACTACCAATTCTTGCTTGAGATACTGAAAAAGGAAAAATTCCTTTCAGTTGGGACAGATTGGAAGGTGTATTATTCACATATAAAAAGGGGAAAAATTAAATTGATACAGTTGAAAAGGCACAAGAATTTGTAAAAAAAGAACAAAAGAGACTTTGGACTGCAACGATAAAGGCAAAATGATCAAAATGAGGACAAAAACGGAAATAAAGATGACGCCTACCAGGAAGAAAACACTTTGAATGAAAAAGAAAAAAAATGGAAGAGGCATAGAAAAAAAGAAAAATCATGAAGACAGCCTGCTGGACTTAGAAGATTTGGAGTAAAAATATAGTCTTAAACTATATAATATAGATTTTGCAATTTGTAGTAAAATAAAAATCAATAGTTTTAAAATATGTATATAAATAAAGCTAACAATATTGATACTACCATTACTACTATTGTTACTTTCTTAATTCAATAACTTGCACAAAACTGATGGCAGAAACAAAATTTTTGACTTGGAACGTGAAAGGATTAAATGCTGAAAAGAAGAGAAAATTAGTATTTCACTATCTTAAGAAAAATAGAGCTGATGTTATCTGCCTACAGGAAACTAAGATTTAAAAAACTTTAGGAGAAATATTTACATCATCAAATGTAAAAAAGAAAAAAGGTGTGGTTATATATGTAAATCCCCGATTAAAACCGACCTTGATTTTAGCTGATGAAAAAGGAAGATTTATAATGGTGGAAATAATATTGGATGAAATAAAATTACTAGTAATAGGCATCAATGGTCCTATAAAAGAAAAATCTAGCTTTTTCAGAGAATTAAGAAATATAATTGGGCAATTGAACTATAATAATTGGTGTTTGCTAGGTGACTTTAATGGGGTGGTGGAGCTGAAACTGGATAGATATACAGAGAAAATTATTACAAACAAAACTAATAAAAAATATCAAGGGAAATTAACTAAATATTTTTTTTAAATAACAGAGGAGTTGCAACTAGCAGACGTTTGGAGTTATAAAGAAGAGGAGGCTAAAGATTACACTTATTACTCAGATGTACACAGCTCATTTTCGAGAATTGACATGATCTGGATCAGTACAAATTTAGTAAATAGAGTAAAAAAAGTTGATATCCTGCCTAAACCTTTTTCAGATCATAACCCAGTAGTGTGACTATGAAATGCAGGAAAGGTATAACTAATTGGAAAATAAATGCAACACTGTTGTCAAGAGAAGAAGTGATTGAAGAATTCTTTGAATTGAATTTAAATAAAGAGGTAAATAACAATATGGTTTGGGATGCGGGGAAAGTGGTAATGAGGGGTATCTTAAAGAATTGGAACGTGATCATCAATAGGAAAAAGCAAGAAAGACAGAAATTAATATTGGACGAAATAAAAATACGAGAACAGGAATTGGTGAAGACTCCACAAAATAAGAACATTAAAAAGCAGATTAAATTACTACAGGAACAATTAGCTATGAACATGACAGATGAAATGAAGAAAAAGTTGGACTTTCTAAAACAAAAAGATTTTGAGTTTGGTAACAAACCGGATAGGTGGCTGGCCTATAAGTTGAGGAAAGAAAGAGCTAAAAGATTGATAACGAAAATAAAAACAGGGGACAAAGAAATAACGGATGAAATGCAAATTCAGAAAATATTTCATAATTACTTTAAAACAATATACCAAAAAAAGAAGTACCCTTAGTAAAGATGGAGGAATATATTTAAAAATGTAATATTAATAAAGTTACGGATATACAAAGAAAGAATTCACTAAAGATATAATGATTGAAGAAATTGCGGACTCTATAAGGAAATTGAAACTAAAGAAGACACCAGGACCAGATGGCCTGCCAGTGGAATATTATAAAATATTTCAAGCAGAATTAATTACACCCTTCACAATGATTGTAACTGACATTTCTGTGCCACTACAGCATGTCTACAACTGGGCATTTCAAATTCTGTTTTATATTGGGTTTTTCTTACCAGAGAATGCGAAGCTAAAACTTAATCTGCCAAGCTAATTGCCATTTTTTTTCTGTGTAGTTTTTAATTTTGTTTTTGAATTAAAGTTCTTCCTTTTATTATATTTCCTTACATTGCTTGTAACCTAGGCAATCTGTACATCCATGAGAGCGGTCTTTTCCAGAAAAAGAGTCAGCCTTATTCTCAGAAGGGTGACCTTAATATCCCAAGTGAAATAAAAGGGTACACCTAATAAGAAGCCAAATGAACAAAGAAGGTTCCAGGTCACTTGACATGAGAAACAGAATTATGAATTTGTTCTGCAAATCAAATTAATTCTAGACAATTGTTGTAAACTACCTGCAATCACTATATGAAACAGTATTTCATTTCATCTGTTTTAATTGTACAGCCAACCACTGTCATTGGTCAATCCCAAATTCTAAGATGGTAACATAGGGAAGGTTGTCCTTCCAACCACCATTGTCACCATTGTTGTGTGCCTTCAAGCTATTCAAATATACACACACATGCGTGCGCACACCCATAATCACTACTGTGTCCTTTCTTATTTCTTTCTTCTTCCCCTAAACAAAAAAAGAACCAGGATGGTGTGGTGGTTTGAGTGTTGGACTAGGAGACAGACCAGAGTTCAAATCCACACACAGCCATGGAAACCCACTAGGTGACCTTGGGCAAGTTACCACTCTCTTACTCAGAGGAAGGCAAAGGCAAACCCACTTTGAACAAACCTTGCCAATAAAACCCCATGATAAGCCATAAGTTGGAAACAATTTGAAGGCACAGAACAACAAGTAGTCACATTTGTAATACTGTGTACAGCTCTGGTCACCCACTCCTAGGATATCAAAAATATCCTAGGAGTAGAAAAGATCCCCCCCCCCGCCCAAAAAGGGCAACTAAAATAGAGGATGGATATACCTTTCCCTTGCTTCTTATTGTGTGCTTTCAAGTAATTTCCAATTTTTGATGACCCTATCCTGGTTGTTTTCTTGGCAAAATTTGTCCAGAGGAGATTTGCCACTGCATTCCTCATGGGCTGAGAGCGTGGGACTTCCCCAAGATCACCCAGTGGTTTTCCCTGGCTGAGCAGGTATTCAAACCCAGTCTTCCCTAATCACAGGCAAGGAATACTCAGAGGTAACGGGTTTTTTGCCTTTTGTCAGGCTAATCACTGTGACTCAGTGGCTTTCCACGCACCCTTCAGGCCAGAAAACTATCCCAGGCACTCAAACAAGTAGGTTACTTCAGGGGAAACGTCGCTAGGCTTTTGCGCTAGGAATCAGATTTTTTTTTTTTAACCCGAGTCTCCAAATTCATACACAGGTGATTCAGATTCAAATGAGCTAAAATAATGTTTTCCCGCCACCTGTGCTTTTGGAGACACTCACCAGAGGGCGCGGGCTCGGCCAGACCTGTAAAGTTCGGGATCTCTCAGCCACTCCATACTTTTCACTAGAGTCGGTGTGTTGTGCCTTCAAGTTGCCTCGGTTTCCTTAGGCAAGGAATACTCAGGGGTGGTTTTGCCAGTTCCTTCCTCTGAAGTATAGCCTGCAAGCACCTGGTTGGCGGTCTCCCATCCAAGTTCTAAAACCAGGGTTGACCCTGCTTGATTACAAGATCAGGCAGAATTGGGTGCCCTTGGGGTATTTAGGTTATCCTAGACTGTTGTTGGGGGCCTTCAAGTCATTTCTGACTTGCGGCGACCCTATCACGGAGCATTCTTGGCAGAATTTGTTCAGAGGGCGTTTGCTCTTGCTTTCCTCTGAGCCTGAGAGTATGTGACTTGCCCGAGGTCATTCCATAGGTTTCCCTGGTCGAGCGGGGGGTTCGAACCCTGCTCTCCTAGTCCAACACTCAAATCACTACACCACGCTGGCTCTCTACCCTAGAGAGAAAGTCCCGTTAAATCATTGGGAACTTGCTCCAGAGAAAACCAGCCAGCCTCCACGCCCGTGTAAGACACCAGAGAAAGTCGCCTGTATTAAAACGGCTGCAAACAAGATACAATTTTCGGGAGGGGGGACCTTGGGTTGTCCATTCCTTCGCTCCGGAGCGCAAAGAAGACTTCACGCACCCTCCGTGTTTGAGGGGGGCAGCCTACCAGGCCTCCCGCCCGCCTGGTTCGGGTTTCATGGCTTTAAGTGGACTCCGCCGGGTAGGACGGGTCTTAGGGGGGAGAATGGGGAGGGAGCCCGCACGCCCATGCCCCCTCCTTGCGGAATTTCGGCGGGCCGCCCGCGTGAGTAAGAGAGAGGCGTGGAAGCGCCCGTCCCGCCGTCCTCCTACAGCCGCCCCCTTTGGTGGACGCCGCTCCGCCCGCGGGCTGCCCGGGAGCTCTCCTGCGAGGCGGAGGCGGAGGCGGCGCCCTTGGCCCTGGCCGGCTCCTGGGCGAGCGGGACTCGGGCGGCCGCCGCGCTCCCAGCATGGACCCGGGCTGCGGCCCCCTCCGCCCCGCGCCCGGCCTCCAGGAAGACCCCTTCAGCTGCCCCATCTGCCTCGACGCCCTCAAGGACCCGGTCACCATCCCCTGCGGCCACAACTTCTGCCTCCGCTGCCTGGGAGCGCACAGGCACCACCCGGGGGGCGGGACGGGCGCCGGCGGCGGGCAAGGGACCTCCCGGTGCCCGCTCTGCCAGGAGCCCTTCCCGGCCGGCCTCCAGCTCCGCAAGAACCACACCCTGGCCGAGCTCCTGCAGCTCCGGCAGCCCGCCCCGCGCAGCCCGCCCTCCTTGGCGAGCATGTCGCCCGAGGAAGAAGCAGCAGCAGCAGCAGAAGAAGCGGCCGAGGCGGCGGCCGAGGGGGCCCGGGGGCAGCCGGGCGCTCTGGGACACTCCTCCCGGCCCGGAGATGCCGCCGCCGCCGCCGCCGAGCCAGAGCCGGTGCTGTGCGACTTCTGCCCCGAGGGCGAGCGGGCCGAGGCGGCGCAGTCGTGCCTGGTGTGCCTGGCGTCCTTCTGCGCCCCCCACCTGCAGCCCCACCTCCGAAGCCCCGCTTTCCAAGGCCACCGGCTGGTGCCGCCCTTACGGCACATCGAGGAGAGCCTCTGCAAGCTGCACCTCCGGCCCTTGGAGAGCTTTTGCCGCACCGACGGCGCCTGCATCTGCCAGCTGTGCCGGGCCCAGGAGCACCGCGGCCACGAGGTGGTGGCCGTGGAAGTGGAGCGGGACCACGTGGAGGTGAGTGCGGGGAGGGCAGGGAAAGGAAGGGGAGGCGGCCGCCCGGCACAAAGGGGCCCTTGTGCACCCTCCTCCCTCCCTCCTCCAGGGGCAAGGCCCCGGCTGGCTAGCGCGCTTTCCCCCTCAGGGACGCTGCGCTGAGATTCCCGCCTCCCGCTCCTTCGGCCACCGCTTCCAGCCCCAGAAGCTCTCCTGCTGGGAATGAAAGAAAGGAGGGAGGGAAACCGGGAGGGAAGGAAGGGCGGCCTGGAGGCGGGAACCCCTGCCGGAAGGGACAGCCAGGGCCGGTTTAAGGAATTTTGGGGGTCCTGTAATGCTTTATTTTTTGAAGGGGGGGCATATGTTTATCTCAGGTCAATGTAACCTAACTCAACCTAAGCTCTTCACAGAACAGGATATTCAGATTATTACTACAGTACTAATGTTTTTCCAGGAGGAGGGTTATTACTATGGGGGCCCCCACAATTATGGGGCCCCCTGCGGATGCTGACGCCGCCGGTGCCTTAAACCGGCCCTGGGGACAGCCGAGGAAACGGTGTGAAAGCTACTTCAAAGCCGCCTTCCCCAACCGCCCCGGTCCCTAGGCTAGAAGCAGAATCAGGCAGCCAGGAGAGAAAAGCAGTCTGCATATGCTCAGAGACATGTTTCTAGAACTTTTTTGTCTTTTTAACACAGAAGTATTTAAAGTGCAATCTCCTCTAGAGAATCCCCCTCCCCCTTTTAAGCCTACAGACTTGAAGATGGGGCTCCCTGAGGGCGGAAGGCTGTTGCCCCTCCGAGGAACTACTAGTGCTAGAAACAGGCGTGGGGGCAGAGCTCTATCTAGTCTAAGGGGATTGGCAGAGTTAGGTATCACTGCAGAATTACAGGCTTGAGCCAAGGGGAAATGCCTTTATTTTTGGCAGGATCTTCAGAAAATAGTTGGGCACGGAGGGCATCCCGATTGCTGAGACTGCGGAGCATTTAGAACTTTGCAGATTTTTGGCCATTTTCATCTTTCTATATACCGTGTATCCTTTTATATTCTAGCTTATGTGTAACTGTGTTTAAATATCAGTGGCTTTAATATTACTCCATCTGTGCAATATGAAGAAATGGATTAATATGCATGAAAGCTCATGCTAAAATAAGTTGGCCTCAAAGGTGATGCTAAAGTCCTCCCCCGCCCCTTTTTCTCATTAAGCAGAACTTGGAAATGTTAGCTCTTTTGGATTCTGGGAGTTCAAAAAGGAATTTTTGCAATCTCTGGAAGAATTGTATGTTTGCAGCTGGAACCTGGGAATGAATAAGAGCTTTTGGCAGAGCTATGGGCCAAACCACTTATAAAATCCAAAGTTTTAGAGCTCTAACTTACAAACAGGTGTTGGTAGCTGCAAATGTGATTATAGCAACAGCCAGTGCAATCCTGTCCCTGACTACTCAGAAACAAGTTCCACTGAAATCAGTGAGACTGACTCCCAGATGAGTGTGTATGGCATTGTGGGCAGTGCTGGGGAAGAGGGTGGTGTTGCTCTTTTTCCCATTATTGTTTCCCCATAGAAGCCAACAACAGCTTTCAGGGAACAATAAGTAGGTGGGGGAAAACAGTAGGTGGGGATGAAAACACTCTTTTCTTCCACTACCTTCTACTGTGGTACAGTTTGGATTCTCTTAGGCTGATTTGGAAGTTCTGAGGTAAGTTGAGAGAAGCAATCACAGATATTTCGCATAACCCATGACTTGGTCTTACAGTCTTAGGGAAACCATATGCTTAAGGGTTTGTCTATATAAGCCCATAAAAAATGGAGTCCTTCATAGTAATGACACTTCGCAGCAGCTGTGACCTGTCCTAATGGTTTTTCTGCCCCTTAAACTCTGCATGCCCGCTAGGAAACATGGCAGCCACAAGCGATATACTTGCGTTTGCACTTACCTGAATTTGCTGATGACTCTTTTTTAAAAACACTATCCAAGGTGCGATTGAGCAATTTTTCACTTCAACACAAAAGCAAGGAGAAAAAAACAATACCCTGTTTTCTTGCCTTAGTGCTTGCCCAGTAAGGCGAAAATCCAACATGGCATCAGTGGGCGCTTGCCTTCCTAGAAAGCCCCACCCCTGTGCTCATCTGGCCAATCAGATTTGCGTTTCCTCTCATTTGGGCAAGCGAATCAGATTGACTTGCTTGTCCTAATGAGCAGAAATGCGCACCCTCATATTGTTTTTTTTAAAAAGATGAGGAAAGCCACGAAGGCTTTTCTGGTGAGGTTTTTGCCAGTTTTGGCCCCCCTCCTTCACAATATAGCGAAATCGGGTGGAATGACATTAAGACAGGTAGATTCTCCTCACATTCTGTGAGGAGATTTTTCACCATCTGGACAATGGTGCTGGAAAGTAAATGAGATTTAATTGGCTGGAAAGTAAATGAGATTTAGAATTAAAAGGAGTATAGGATCTGGGGAGTTCCAGATGTGGGTGAAGAGAAAAAAGGAGGGGAGATCTGAATACATACACACACATACACACAATTGGGGAGGGAGTAAGCTTTGTGGCTTGGAAAAGCCATTGACCATGCTGGTTGGAGGATTCTGGGAGTTGCAGTACAAAAAAAGTAACTTTTCCAAGGTTTTCATAGGAAGTACCAGGTTACCACCAGTTTACCATGGTACCTACAGATACCATGGACTGCTAAAAAGACCAATAAACACATCGTAGAGCAAATCAAGCCTGAACCCTCCCTAGAAGCAAAGATGGCTAAACTGAAATTGTCATACTTTGGCCCTATCATGAGAAGACCAATTTCTCTGGTAGAGGGGAGCCAGCATGGTGTAATAGTCTGAGTATTAGACTAGGACTCTGGGAGTCTAGGGTTCATATCCCAGCTGAGCCATGGAAACCCACTGGGTGACCTTGGGCAAGCCACACTCTCTCAGCTTCAGAGAAGGTAAGGGCAAACCCCCTATGAACAAATTTTGCCAAGAAAAAACTAGGATGAGGGTCACTCTAAGTCAGAATTGATTGAAAGCACAGAACAACAAATCTCTATTAACAACGGCCACTCAGGGGAGGTCCCTGAAGATCCATGTGACCTTGAATTGCTTTTGACACAGTTGGATGAGGTAGCACAGGGCGAGATGGAGTCTGACCTGACCTCCAGCAGCTTCCTGTGTCAGTAGGGGTGGGATGACGGGGCTACAGAGCAAGGAGAGAACAAGTACCTGTGCAGAGGCAAGGTTGGGAATATAGATCAGAAGTGGATGATCTGGGTGTGATAGACCAGAAGAGTTGCTTAGGCACAAAAATGTAGCTAGCATGGCTGGCATGAAACAATCCTTGTAGAGAAGGAGGAGTCCTAGACTGAGGCATGATGGGCTGCTGGCATGGTCATATCTGAGGAATCCTAGGAATGGCTCTGCCAGGAAATTTGTAAGGCTGGGCTGGGAGCTCGAAACAGCATGTGGGTAATTGGATTATGTGTTCTGTGAGCTGTGCCACCACTCAGGATAGGGTAGGAGACTGTTTGAAGGTGAAACAGCTTCCTACCCTATCCTGAGTGTTGACACAGCTCACAGTACACGAGATGTCCTCTTAAGGCAGGAAGTCTGACCAGATTACAACCTTCTAGAACTGTGAGTCCAGTTTATCTCAAGGGGGAACCACTTTGAAGAAGGCTGCCCTAGAAGAACACCAGAACCTTGGCAGCCGATTCATGGTTGGTTGGAAGAAGTCGCTGCCCTTAATGACTAGAAACCTCTGGTTGTTAGTGCATGGAAGTGGAAGATCATTGGCTTGAGTAGATTCCTACTGTGTGGTCAGAGGGCACTGAAAAAAACAGCACAGGCCACAGGTGGAAAACTAGGGACCATTTGCTTGTTGTTGGAATACAGCTTCCATCATCCCTGGCCACTGGGCATGCTGGAGGGATTTGTTGGAAGCTGGTGTGTTAACAGAATCAGGGTGGTTGTAGGTTTCCCACCCAGAATAGATTCTTGAAAACTTATGGGATCTTTGTTAGATTCTTTTCTAAATTCAGACTATAAGAATACCAAATAGCATCCTCCTAGAGCAAGAGTTGGGAAGATGTGGTCCCCAGCCCCCATTTTTATGCCCCCAACACCCACCAAGCCCCTCCACTCCCCCACAAAAAATTATTGAGTGGAAAAATACAAAAAACATAATGCAAAAAACCCAATCATTGTTCCTTGAGGACTCCAGGATTTTCTCAAAACACCCCACCCCACCCCTAAAAAATCTCCAAAATTACAACGAACCCAGAAGTTGCAGCTGGCAGTAACCTAACATTGTAAAAATCAGCCAATATCAGGGCAATGCAACCTGGCAGTGATGTAAAGATTTTGACAAAATTGCCCTCTATATGTTACAAATATATGTTGGATCATGATTACTCTAAAAGAAATAGGAGTGCCACAGTGTCTGATTGTCTGATGTGTAACCTATATGCAGGATGAGATGCCACTGTCACGACAGAATATAGAGGTATACAATGGTTTTCCATTAGCAAGGTGGTCAGACAAGGCTGCATTTTATCACTCTGGACAGGTGATGACCAGGGCTCTTAGAGGTCTCATTCATTGCATCGCCATGAGTTGAAATTGACTTGGTGGTGATAACAGCAACAAATCTATTGCAGTTGTCCACCCATGGTCTAGGACAGTTGTTCTTAACCTGGGGTCCGGGGACCCACAGGAGTCCACAATGTCCTCATAGGGGGTCTGTCAAGGCTTGAAAGTTGCTTGGCCCACCTCCTCCGTGCAATGGACTGGACGTGTGAAAGGAGCAAAGCCTGATTGGCTTGGCCTGCACATTGCCATTCAATCCGTTCCAGCCACAAACTTGCAGGAAGAAGCAGGAGAAAAGTCTTGCCTCCCCCTCCAGTACCTCTGAGGGAAGGTTTAATGGATAGTGTAATAA
Source organism: Gambelia wislizenii (assembly GCA_030847615.1). Classification (NCBI taxonomy): domain Eukaryota; kingdom Metazoa; phylum Chordata; class Lepidosauria; order Squamata; family Crotaphytidae; genus Gambelia; species Gambelia wislizenii. The sequence continues at coordinate 195,349,792 of JAUMIR010000002.1, forward strand.
TAATAATAATAATAATAATAATAATAATAATAATAATGCTTTAAATGTTGAGTTAAGTCTTGGGGGTCTGTGGCAACAAAAGATGTTTAAAGGGGGTCCCTGATAAAGAAAGGGGTTAAGAAACACTGGTCTAGGGTAAGAAAAACTGTGTACTGCTATTTTGGCAGAATGATTTCTATTCATCATGCCGTGGCATGAGTTCTGGTACAAATTTGGTAATTTAGTAAATGTTGTTGTTAACAAAGTTGTCATGTCGACTTTGATTTATGGCAACCCTATGAATGAGAGACCTCCAAGTCATCCCATCCTCAACTGCCCTGCTCAGCTCTTGCAAACTCAGGCTGTGGCTTCCTTGATTGATTCTATCCATCTGGAATATGGTCTTCCTCTTTTCCTACTGCCTTCTACCTTACTAAGCATCATTGTCTTTACTAGTGAGTCATGCCTTCTCATGATGTGACCAAAGTACAACAGTCTGAGTTTAGTCATCCTGGCTTCTAGGGGAGGGTTCAGGCTTTATTTGCTGTAAGACCCATTTATTGTCTTTTTAGTAGTCCATGGTATCTGTAGAACTCTTCTCCAACACCATTTCAAATGAGTTGATTTTCTTATCAGCTTTCTTCACTGTCCAGCTTTCACAACCATACATAGAAATGGGAAATATGATGGCATGGACAATCCTAACTTTAGTATTCAATGATATACCTTTACATTTCAGGATCTTATCTAATTCCCTCACAGCTGCCCTTCCAAGTCCTGTCTTCTTCTGATTTCTTGACTGCAGTCTCTATTCTCATTAATGACTGAATCAGGATATGGAAAATCTTGTATTATTTCAATGTCTTCATTGTCTGCTTTAAAGAGATGTAAATCATGTGTGGTCATTATTTTTGTTTCTCTTAATGTTGCACTGTAAACTTGCCTTTGCACTTTCTTCATTGACTTCAGTAATTTTTTGCTAGTACAGTAGTATGCTGTTTTCTGCTACTAGTATGGTGTCATCTGCGTATCTTAAATTGTTGACATTCCTTCCTCCAATTTTCACACCTCCTTCCTCCATGTCTAATCCTCCTTTACATTTTATATGTTCAATGTAGAAGTTAGCAGGGTGATAACATTCAGCCTTGCCTGACTCCCTTGCCAATTGCAGTCCATTCTGTTTCTCTGCATTCTGTCCTAGCGGTAGACTCTTGTACTGAGTACAGGTTATGCATCAGGGCAATCAAATGTTGTGGCACACTCATTTCTTTAAGAGTGATCCATAGTTTTTTCATTAACTGCACAATTAAAGACGTTGCTATAATCTATAAAGTACAGGCTGATTTTCTTTTGAAATTCCTTGGTGTGCTCCATTATCCAACGTATGTTTGCAATATGATCCCTAGTGCCTCTTCCTTTCCTGAGCCCCTTTGACATCTGGCATTTCTTGTTCCATGTATGGGAAAAGTCTTTGTTGTAGAATTTTGAGCATCACTTCCTTTGCAAGGGGAATTACTGCAATGGTCCTGTGGCTACTGCAATCCATGGTTTCCCCTTTCTTGGGGATTGGAATGTATATAGAGCATTACCAATCTGGGGACTGTTGTTTTGTTTTCCACATTTGTTGATAGATTTTAGTTAGAATTAGAGTAGATTCCATCTCTGTAGCTTGAAGCAGCTCTATTGGTATGCCATCTGTTCATGGTGATTTATTTCTCCCAAGTGCTCTGAGTACAGCTTCCACTTCACTTTCTAAAATTGGAGGTTCATCTTCATAAGGTTCTTCGTTCAATATATCTGTCAATTTTTCATCTCTTTTATATAGTTCTTTCATGTATTGTTTCCATCATCTTTTTATTTCTACTTGGTCATGTAATCTGTCCTCCTGCTGGTTGTAGAGCATCCCCACTCTTGGTTTAAATTTCCCTTCAGTTTGTCAGATCTTGTGGCAGAGGTCTCTTGTTCTTTTTTGTTGTCATCTTCTATTTCTCTGCAATAATTGTTATAGTACTTCTCCTTATCCCTGCACACAAGTCATTGAACAGTTGCATTCAGGGTTCTCACTCTATTTCTGTCACCTTTTACTGTTGCTTCTCGTCTCTCCTTAACTGCTTGAAGAATTTCATTTGTCATGCATTGAGGCTCCTCTTTCTTTTTGGCTGCACATAGTATCTTTTTGCATCCCTCCCTGACAATGTCCCTGGCTTCATAGAATCATAGAATTGGAAGAGACCACAAGGGCCATCCAGTCCAACCCCCTGCCCTGCAGGAGCACACAGTAAAAGCACGGCCGACACATGGCCATCCAGGCTCTCTTTAAAAACCTCCAAAGATGAAGACTCCACCACACTCTGAGACAGCACGTTCCACTGCCGAACAGCTCTTACCATCAGGCAGTTCTTCCTAAAGTTTAGGTGGAATCTCTTTTCCTGTAGTTTGAGTCCATTGCTCTGTGTCCTAGTCTCTGGAGCAGCAGAAAACAAGCTTGCTCCACCCTCAGTATGACATCCCTTCAAATATTTAAACATGGCTATCATGCCCCCTGTTAACCTTATCTTCTCCAGGCTAAACACGCCCAGCTCCCTAAACCACTCCTCACAGGGCATCATGGCTTCCAGACTTTTAACCATTTTGGTTGCCCTCCTCTGGACACACTTCAGCTTGTCAATATCCTTCTTGAATTGTGGTGCCCAGAACTGGACGCAGTATTCCTGGTGAGGTCTGACTAAAGCAGAATAGAGTGGCGCTATTACTTCCCTCAGTCTAGACACTATACTCCTATTGATGCAGCCCAGAATCATATTGGCTATTTTGGCTGCTGCATCACACTGCTGACTCATGTTCAGCTTGTAGTCTATTAAGACTCCTAGATCCCTGCTGTCAAGTCAGGTGTCACCCATCCTATATCTGTACATTTCATTTTTTCCTACCTAAGTGTGGTACCATACATTTCTCCCTGCTGAAATTCACTTTGTTAGTTTTGTCCCAGATTTTTCTAATCTGTTAAAGTCATTTTGAATTCTGGACCTGTCCTCTGGGGTATTAGCTACCTCTCCTAATATGGTGTCATCTACAAATTTGATAAGCATACCCTCTGTTCCCTCATCCAAGTAATTGATAAAGATGTTGAATAGCACTGGGCCCAGGACAGAACCCTTTGGCATCCCACTAGTCACTTTTCTCCAGAATGAAGAGGGGCCATTGCTGAGCACCATTTGGGTTTGGTTGGTCAACCAATTACAAATCCCACTAATAGCCCACATTTTACTAGGTTGTTTGCAAGAATATCATGGGGGATCTTGTCAAAGGTCTTACTGAAATTAAGAGATGCTACATTCACAGCATTCCCTTCATCTACCAAGCTTGTGACTCTGTGAAAAAAAGAGATAAGATTACTCTGGCATGACTGGTTATTAAAAATCCATGTTGATTTTTAGTGATCAAATAATCCCTTTCTAAGTGCTTACCGACTGTCTGTTTAATGATCTGCTCTAGAATCTTTCCTGGTATTGATGTCAAGATGACTGGGCGGTAATTTTTTGGGTCCTCTTTCCCTCCCTTTTAAAGATGGGAACAACATTTGCCCTCTTCCAGTCTGCTGGGATCTCTCCTGTTCTCCAGGAATTCACAAAAATTATTTACAGTGGTTCTGAGATTACTTCTGCCACTTCTTTTAATACTCTTGGATGTAGTTCATCTGGCCTGGACACTTGAATTCATTTAGAGTAGTCAGGTGTTCCTGTACTACCTCTTTACCAGTTCTGTGCTACATTTCCCCTACTGTGTTATCTGTTCCATTTTCCCCATGTTGAGCATCATTCTCCTTTTGGGAGCAGACCGAGGCAAAGAAGATGTTGAGTAGTTGGGTCCCTTCTGGGGGAAAGGTGGCATATTAAATAAATAAATACATAAATAGATCTGCCTTTTCTGTGTCCCCTGTTAGCATTTGGCCATCTTCTCCACACAGCGGCCCTACTTTTCCTTGTTCTTCCTTGTCCCTTAATTTTTACCCAGATGTTCTCAACCTGGCTTCCAGGATTTAGTCATGGATCTGTTCACAGGTGTATAATGTTACTCCACCTCCCTTCCTGTTTGGTCTGTTTATCTGAAATAAGTTATACCCCGCTATTACTACATTCCAATCATGGACTCATCCCACCAGGTTTCAGTGATGCCTATTATAACATATTTGTTTTTCTGTGCTAAGAGTTCAAGTTCCTCCTGTTTATTTTCCATGCTCTGTGCATTAGTATGGAGACATCTAAGACCATGGATCATTCCCCCTATCTGCCTTTTAAAGGGTTTTTTTCCCTCCCGCTGTTGGGTTCTTGTACTACTTGCCTTGTTTTCTGTATAACATTTGGGCTATTATCTCTAGCACTTGATGAACTCCTGTCCTTAAGAATACTGTCTCCCTCCCCCACATAACTCAGTTTAAAGCTCTCCTGATCAGATCTTTCAAACTCTTAGCAAAAACGTTCCTGCCAACTGCTGTGAGGTGCAACCCATTCCTTGCCAGAAGTCTACCTCCATGAAACCACACACCATGGTCCAGGAAGCCAAATCCTTCCTGGCAGAACCATCTGCGGAACCAGTTGTTCACTTCCACTATTTTTCTTTCCCTTCCTGAGCCATGCCCTTCTACTGGAAGTACAGACAAAATTACTACCTATGCATCCAAGTCCTTCAGCTTCCTATCCAAAGCCTCATAATCCCTTGTGATATTCTGAAGGCTATACCTTGCAGTATCATTGGTTCCCACATGGACCAAAAGGAAGGGATAACAGTCAGAGGGTTTGACAAGTCTTGTCAGTCTCTCTGTTACATCATGAATTTTTGCCCCAAGGAGACAGCACACCTCATGAGACATTTTGTCAGGCCTGCAAACTATTGCTTCTGTTCCCCTCAGCAGGAGTCCTCTACCACCACCACCCACCTCCTCCAAGTCTTGGCAGAGGCCATTCCATGTGTTGAACTTTCCAATTCCAGAGTTCTTCTGACTCCCGGTCAATTAGGTTTAATAGTGCAAATCTATTTTTTTACATTATCCTTAAATTCAACGGGGATGTTCTTCAAGTTGTATTTTGGCATGATGGTTGGTTTAGTGTTCTTTAACTTTACTGTAATTTTTTATATTAGGGATTCATGGTCTGTGCTACAATCTGCTTCTGGTCTTGTTTTTACAGAGATAATGGAGCTTCTTCATCTTCTACTTCCAACTATGTAATTATTTTATTTCTGTATTGGCCATCAGGTGATGTCCATGTATACAGTTGCCTCTTGGGCTGCTTGAAGAATGTGTTTGCAATGAACAGACTGTTGGTCTTTCAAAATTCATTCTGCTCTGTTTCCTATGGTTGCATTCCAAGTCCCTATGATTAACAAGTTTTGGTGTGTGATAATTTTCTTCCTGGACTCTAGCATGGACTCTTTCAATTTCTTCTTTTTTCTACTACTGTAGTTGGAGCATAAACTTGGATTATGGTAATATTGTTGGGTTTTCCCTGAAGTCTTTTCTATAGATTCAGTCAGACTTTGCATTGTATCCTTTGACTGCTTTTGCTACATCTCTGCTCACTATAAATGCCATCCCATTGCTTCTTAGATTTTCATTTTCTAAATAAAACACTTGTCTAATTATCTGATCCAAAATATCCCATTCATGTCTAGCTTCCCCTGATTCATCCTTCTCACATTCCATGTCCCTAAAATATGTGTTGTGCACCTTTGGACTTTTCTTTCCCCCTCTGGGCACATCAACAGCTGAACATCCTTTCGGCTTGAATCCAGTTGCATTATTAGCCACACTGCTACTCATAGTTGTCCTGTGCTTTTTCCCAATAGCTCATTGAGTGCCATCTGACTTGGGAGTCTCACCTTCCAGCACTATCTCTTCTTTCATTTTGGATTGTCTCATCATAGGGTTTTCCTGGTAAAGGATATTCAAAAGGAAATTTTAGGTACCTCCCTCTGTGCAGTACTAACAAATGTTAGCTATGGCCCCACTGCTGTTATCTCTGGAAGATCCTCCACCAGTATCTCCCCTGCTGCTGCTGAGTAGCTGTTTGGCACAGTTAGTCTGGCTCCTCAGGAAAAGCCTGTCTGACATGGGAGAACCTACCAGCAACACTGTTCCCATCAGCATAGCCTCTTGCCTCACAGAAGCACTCAGTCCCACTACCACGGTGTACCAATATAATCATGGGTGTGGACACCATGAAAATTTCAGGTGGGGGGAACCTTTTTTTGGCTCTGTTTTCTGAACTGCAGCCACACAAGTAAATGAAAGTGGTAAAATTGACTAGAGCAGATTACTATCAGGTTTTGATCTATTCAGTTTTATTCCTAAGGAATGATTGCACCTTTTCCTTTCCTATTAAAAGAGTATTAAAGCTGTAATCCCATACCTGCTTAATAAGTGAGAAGTCTTGTTAAATCCAACTAGACATACAGTACTTCTGAGTTGATACATATAGCATTGGACTGTGAGTACATTTGTGTATTAAATTTATTTCCTTCAAGTCTGCCAAACAAACAAACAAACAAACAAACAAACAAAAACCTCTCAAGGTGTCTTAATAATAGTAAAAGCAAAAAAACCCCCCAAAAAACAGATGTGCATCCACTTCTCAATGGCCAAGCTACTAAGCAGTTCTTGAGCTGGCTCAGTGTGGAAGGAGGTTAATTATTGTGGGAGCCATCATACATAGGTGTCTGAAACAGTCACGTCCATTGCAGTAACTTTGATCATATTCCTGGAGTTCATTTCAGCTTTCCTAAGTAATGCTCAGAGAGATGCAAAATCAGTTTAATCAAAAACTGGAAGGAAGAAGCAAACATAAGCAACTGTTACCATATTACACTCAACATTCAAGGGTACACATGTGACCAATCAAAACCTGTACATTGTGACCCTAGAGGCATCTTCTGCCATGGTGAGGCTATGATCTTCACTTAGGCCAATATTAGCTGTTGAACGTATGCTTAAGACTTGAGTCAAAGTATACAGTATTACAGAATAGGTGCATTACCAAATCTATGACTTTGCTGCCAGAGTGGAGATGTTGGATAAATAAAAGGTAAGAATTGTGCAAACCATGGGTGACGTGCAGCCGTTGGGGGGCATGTAGCCCTTGATGACCCCAGCACACACACACACCCGCATGAAATAATTTTTTGAATCATTTTGCAGCAGAAAGACATGGTTTTTTTGGGGGGGTGTTGTTGCTAAAACTCCATCTGGGAACAAGGTTTTGGCCCTAAAGCCTGTTATAAGTAGTGGGGGGGATACTCTGAAAGGAAAAGGGGTCTTCATCAAAAATGTGTAGTAGTTGTAGAATTCATGAAGTGGGAACCAGAGACCAGGAGACAAGGGCAGATGTTCTTTTCTAGGTCCTGCATTGTACAGCACGTCAGAAGAAGAATAAGTTCTCTACTCAACCCTCCTAACTAGTTCCGTGTGGTATTTAGAATTCTTTGCCAAAGAGTTCTAGTGACATAGGAGTAGAGAATGCTAAACACCTCCCGAAACTACAGATCCCAGGATTCCATAGGATGAGGCCATGGCACTTAAAAGTGGTATCAAGCTCCCACAGTTGTGCAGTGTGGCTATACCCTGAGTTTTTAAATAAAGGAATTTGCCTGAAGGTGAACTGACTAGGAAGATGTTAAGCAACAAACTCCCTGGTTCACTATTAGGCAATGGCTTTTTAAAGACATGCACAGTCCCTATGACCCTCCTTAAGCTCCTGTGGGTGGAAAGAAAAACAAAAGGGGCTCCAGCCTGATCCTGACTTCTGATGTACTGTAATACAGGAGTGGGAATTGTGTAGGCCAGTGTCTCTTAACCTCTTCTTTACCAGGGACCCCCCTTTAAATATCTTTTGTTGCCACAGACACCCCAAGACTAAACTCAAGATTTAAAATCCTAACAACAACAACAATTAATAATAATAATAATAATAATAATACAATTACACCATCCATTAACCCTTCCCTCAAAGGCAATGGAGAGGAGGGAGGACTTACCTCCTGATTCTTTCTGCAACTTTGTGGCTGGAGTGGATTGAACAGCAATGCGCAGGCCAAGCCAGCCAGCCTTTGCCTTAGCTCCTGTGACATGGGCTGAGCAGCCTTCAAACCTTCGCAGACCCCCTGTGAGGACATCATGGCTCCCTGGGGGTCCATGGACCACAGGTTAAGAACCACTGGTGTAGGCCAAATCCGGCCCTTTGGGGGGTCCAGTGAGGCCCATGAGATCTGTGAGACTTCACAAAGGTCATGGTACTGCCTCCCCAAAATTTGTCATTCTTCAACTGAAGAAGAAAAAAACCCCTCAAAATCACCAGAAAGCCCTGTGCAGGGCTATACAGTGCTGTTTCAGAGGGCTCACCACCCCAAAAAAGCTAGAACAGTCCAAAGGTGACCAGAAGTCAATTCCTGTTTCCCAAAATTATGGCTGCAAGGAAGCTAAGAATGGGAAGGTATAGGCTTCTTGGCTCCAGAGCATGTCCATCCCTGGTGTAATATGTAAAACTGAATAGGCAGCTATGCTAAGCTATGCTTCTTTATCATGTAAGGTGTCATGTGCAGGCAGCAATATAGGGGTTTTAGGTCGCAGTTGATGCCATGTGTAAATATTGGGTGGAGGTTCCTATCTTTATTGCTAATGTGTTTATTGGTACTATTGGTGTTTCATGAATGGAGGATTTTCTTACCAGGGCTCTGGATCAATCAATTCAGAACATACTCTGGGTAACCTGATTTTTAAAAATTATTTAATTTCATACCCAGCCTTTCCTAAAACTAAAGGTGGCTAGCAATATTAAAATAGAGTTGAAAAGAAGATCTTGATTGAAACACAACATAAAATGTAATCAATTAAAAACCTGGTGATAAAAGACAGACCCAGCAGCCAAGCTGTGAAAGCCTGTTCAATAGCAGACCACCTTACATGCCAAAGGTCTGCCAGCAGAAGGACAACAGAGAGCAAACCCACCTACCCTTTCTCCACAGGGAGTTTTAGAGTCCTGGAATGGCCACCAAGAAGAACAATGGCTTAAAAAAACAAAGTGTCAAACATTCCTAGATCCTCTTAGAGTGCTCCTTCTCTGCATACAGTGCTTCTAGCAGTTTAACTAGGTAGCAGTCAGCAAGTGTACATGATATCCTCAAACTTACTTTAGTGTTAAAGGTCCTAAGCGCTTGCTGAGCCAGCCATCTGTGACAAAATGGAGACACTAGAATCAAGGTATATGAGGCATTCTTTTTTTATTTCTTTATCTTATTAATGGGACTCAAGTTAGATACATAATATGAATAATAGCATAACAAATTAAAAGACAAAAAATTTTAAAAGACACTCTAAAACAACAACATAGAAAAGCACATACAGTAGGAAAGCAATTAGAAGACCTTTCAATTAGAAGATGTACCTGAATTTTTTTAAAAATCAGATAATACCTGAAAATCGACAGTGCAGTTTGGCTTTTGAATAACTGGAGAGGGCTCCTATACCTTTAATGGTTGTGTAGAGGAGGGGATTTCTGCAGACAACACGACTAGATAACAAGTAGTGACTACTGAAATTCCCATTTCTACACAACCGTTAAGGTACAGGTGCCCTCTCCAATTTTCAATCTGGGAATCCCGCTTGTTACTCAAAAGCCAAACTGCACTGCTGATTTTCAGGTACCTGATTTTTTAAAAAACACCTCCAGGGAATCCCTGGAGTTAATAGTTTTTATAGCCTTTTTTTTTTTTTTTTAAGAAAACAGTAATATTCAGTGGAGGCACTTTACACATTCAGCCAAAAGTCATTGAATCCTGAGATGTCCAGTGATGTATGGGGCCAGAGTACAAACAGAGTACGATTGTTTTAACAGAGGGGCGGGGTATAAATAATAATAATAATTATTATTATTATCCCTGAGCATGGCTTTGAGGAGTGTCTTCATCATCATCTAGTCTTTCTGGCTAGGGGAAGGGGATGGAGGATGAGTGTTTTAAAAAGGAAAAGCAGAAGAATGCTGTGTGAGGTATAGAAATGGAACAGAAGGTGTTTGGAAGGGATGTGAAGAGCTGATTGGTGTCAGGGTTGAATGCTTTGACTTGGGCAAACTAGGAGGAGACTAGGAGCAAGGTAAAGGTGTCTGGAAAATTTCCCAATAAAGATGCTTTCTTTTGAAATTCGAACATTCTGTAATTTCTGAATACTACCTGTGCAATTCTGCATATAGTTATGCAGAAATATAATTACGTCTGGATTTCCAGTTTTCTGTGCATACTTCAGATGCTGTTCTATGTTTATCCAACTCCTGATGTGCTACCCAGGAAAAAAAGGGAGGGGGAAAAGGGAATTATGTTCCAGAACCATCAACAAGATGTTTCCAATGTAAAGACAAACATTTAGCTGAACTTTGGTGGATTCTGTTTTGACTGCCAAAGTACACACATGTGAACAATCTGCTGCGTTTGGATTTGGAAAGCAGGCGAAAACAAAAGTGTGGGGTGGGGTAAGAGTGTGATTAATTCCGTTTGGTGTTAACAAGGCTCATCCAGTTCTACATCGGACAGCCTTGGCTTCAGCATGGGTACAACACCAGGGATGCATTCCTTCCCTTTGCAGTTCTTTCCCACAGTGGCTCAAACTGGCTCCTTTATTTCCTTTGGCTCCTCTCCCAGGTTCCGCTCCTTGCTCTGTTAGTCTTTTGTGTTCCATTGACGACCAGGCTTTTTTCCATCACTCCCCTTCCCAGATGGCGCTGACTCACCTTCTGCATTTTCACCCACTCATTTTTAATTGAGCTGTCAGTTTCGGTTTAGATCATCCTAAAGTTACTGGGTTACTTGGGAATCCCCCGTCTACAGAAAGTGTATTGACTCTGTGCTCTCTTCAGCCAATTGCTAAACTGGGAAAGGCTTGTAAGCAGTGCTCGGACAGCCAGATTCAAAGGCTTCCCAATGGAGCATGGCCTGGTAGAGAAGTGGGGGGGGGAGTGGTTTCCCCACCATGGCCTGGGCATAGGGAAGAGGAATGCAGGAACTGTTGGATGGGTTGGTGAAGTCTGTCCCTCATGGTCAGGGGACAGCAAAGCAAAGCTGTGAAAAGGGAGGGACTGAACAATGATTAAAACAAGATGGAGCTTGACAACAGTTGGAAGGATATTAAAAAGGCAGCTGACTGAAACACCGTTATGGCTTCCCCAGATATTCAGAGCTAATTGCTTCATAGAGAGTCCTGAAGTGGAGCAGACCCGTGACATATAGGAAGTTCACCTGTTCCACACTCAGTGCCAATTCTGATTGGCATTCTCTCTCCAGAGCCTCATGCTAAGGTCTCTCATGCCCTGCTGTCTTAAGTTCTTCCAGGACTGTCTAAATGGTGAAAATACTCCTCACAGAATGTAAGCAGAATCCTACCTGTCTTAATGGGATCCTGTATCGTTATGCCGTATTTGGAAGGAGAGGGCCAAAAACATCAAAAACTCCAAAGGAAAAGCCTTTGCAGCTTTTCCCGGAGTTTTTAAAAAACAGTGAGGGGAATGCACATTCCTGCTCCTTGGGACAAGCGGTTCACTTTGAATTGCTTTCCCATATGAGCGGAAGCACAAAGCTGGCTGGACAAGCATGGGGGTGGGGCTTTCTAACAAGGCAAGCGCCCTGAGCCGCCATGTTGGATCTTCACCTTAGCAAACGAACACTAAGATGATAAAACTGGGTGTTGTTGTTTTTTTCTTTTAGTAAAGGTGAAATATCGCTCCATCACACATAGGATTTTTTTTAAAAGTTCGGCAGCAGTAAATTCAGGTAAGCTAAGACTAGTGGGCATGCAAAGCTTTTTGGGGGGGGGGCAAAAAAAGTTAAGACAAATTGCAGCTGCAGTGATTTGCGGAGCAATCCAGTTTTTTTGGCGGGGGTTGCCTTGTATAGACAGGCCCTCTATTTATAGGTACTTGGATAGCAGGGCATGGCATGAGGCTCTGGAGAAACAATGCTCATCAGAATAGACACAGAATAGACAAAATTGGATGGACTAAACATCTGGCTGATTGGTATATAAGGCAGAGATTGGGAATGTGAGGCTCTCCATATGTTATTGGCCTGCAGCTCCCCAGCATCCCTCACCGCTGGCCCTGCTGTGGAGGGTTGGCAGGGTGCCGTTTACACGATGAAAATGTAGTGGGAAGAATTCGTGTCGAACCCTGGTTGTTTACACGTACATCGGGTTGGGCGAGTGATTTTCGGAAGGGGGGCCATCTTTTATCCCTCAACCTGCGGGACTTCCAGTCCTACGGTTTGTGCCAGTTTTTTAAAAAGTCACGAGAGGATTCAGAAAATCGGAAATGTAAACAGCCCGGGACAAGCTATCTCGGTACTAGGTGATGACCGGAAATGGTGACCGGGGGCGGGCTCAGAAATCAGCGACCAGAAAAGGAGGGGTCAGTCACCTGTTCAGCAGATCCAGCCTCACCAGCTGAAAACAAAGGCATCCCTTCCAGCTGCACGAAGGTGTGTGTGTGCGTGTACTAAATCACCCTGTTCAATGGATTTCTACACTGCACACCCTCCAGCTTTAACCTGTTCCTCAACTGCATGTTACAAAGAGATCGTGGGCAGAGGGTCGCCCATTCATCCCCTGCCTTGATCACCTCCCTGGGTCTGAACGGATAATCAAACATTCATCACCCTGCCCCCCCCAAGGCACAGAAAAAATGCCAGTGTCTGAGCGAATGATCACACGTTCATTCATCCCCACACACAAGGCACAGTAAAAAATGCCAGCGTCTGGGTCTTTCAAAATGCCTTGTGTGTCACTGGCTTGAAATCTTCACTCCACAGCTGCCTCTGCTTAAAGGGTTAACATTTTAAAGAGACAGGGCAATCGCAAGCCTCTGCCCCCCCCCCCGCACTCAGCTTGTACTGGCTTGGGCTTGTGTGTGTGCGTGCTCCTTCCCCCCACCCCAGTTTAGCTGGCTTTACATGGTGTTCTTTCATTTCTAAAGGAAAGCTCAGAGTTTAGCCACTGATCGCTCCTGCCTCCCCCGGATTCCTTCCCCATCCCCTCAGCGCCTCATCCCAAAAGCAACACTCATTAACCCCCTCATTCCCAACCAGAAGCCTGAACAAACATTTGAGCTAGCCAATAGCATTGCTCGTGGCGTGGAACACTAAATGAAGTACATCACTGATTTTGTGAAAACATGAGTAATCGCATCCTTGATTGACAGCCAATAAATAAATAAATCCCGGTACGCTAAACATTTGTAAACAGCAAAAGCACGGGATATAAGAGTGCAGGATAAATGAAAAAATACGGGACCTGATGCCGTGTAAATATGAATCACGGGATCTTCCGGAATTTCCTTAAGAGGGACAAAAATCGTTTAAACAGCGCGGGACGAATACGGGATCAGGAAGTCCCAATACGCCCCATGACAAAAATTGCCATGTAACTGGCACCCAGGAGTTGCATTCCGTGACATCTGGAGGAGGAGGGAGTGGATGGTCCCCACCCCTTTGTAAGGTAGTGCTTAGTACCCTGGGCACTGTGACTCCTTTCCTTGTGCCAAGCAGCCATAAATTGTTCTCCATTTCTGTTAGGAAGGCTGATGAACCCTGTAGCTGATGAATAAAAGGGAACACATCTATTAATTACCTTTTCCCAGGAACAGCATGTTATCACTCCTGCTGGAAGGGAGGGACAAAGGCCTTCCTGTGTGGCAAAAATAGATTGCTTTTGGCTCTGTGTCAAGGATTACTACACTTGGAAGGGTTTAAAGAAGTTGTATTTATATGTCAATTTATTTCAGGGTGGGAATTATGTAGCCCTCCAGATGTTGCTGGACTGTAGCTCCCAGCAGCCCTAGCCAGCATAGCCAGTGGTGAGGAATACTGGAGACTGCAGTCCAATTTAATCTGGAAGACCACATGATTCCTACCACTGTCTTATTTTCATGGCAACCCTGAAAAAAACCTTTGTGGTGTGTATGTGCACATGCTTGGGAGTAGCAGAAAGTTGTTGTGTGCCTTCATGTCATTTCTGACTTATGGCAATCCAAAAGCAAACCTATCATGAAGTTTTCTTGGCAAGATTTGTTCAGAAGGAGTTTGCCTTTGCCTTCCTCTGAGGCTGAGAGAATGTGACTTGCCCAAAGTCACTCAGTCAGTTTCCATGGCCAAGTGGGGATTCGAACCCTGGGCTCTCGGTGTCCTAGTCCAAAAGTCAAACCACTACGCCACACTGCTTCTCTTAGCAAAAAGTGCATATGTGAATAGTTTTGTGGTACCATGTAAAAGGAGACCCAAGCACACTGCCTTGAGCACGACAGCAGAAAAGCTGAATATAAATGTCTCTCTCTGTGGCTTTTCTTCGCAAACGAAGATTCAGGAAGGACTCATCCCACACTTTCTGCAAGGCCAATCTGAGATAAACAAGTCCGGTTGCAAAAAGCACAGCAGAGGGTCTCCTTGGGTGATGTTTACGGGTTGTGATTCTTTCTGCGTTGTCGTTTCTCTTCAAGACTTGTTCGGCGTGAGTTCTCAAATAAGGCTGCAGCATTGTGGATAGTGCGTCTCCATGCCTCCCGATGTGAGGCCAGGGCGGACCACTGTTGGTGATCAATTTGGCCAAGCCTGAGATGTTGTTTCAGGGAATCCTTGTATCGCTTTTTTGGAGCACCCCTCTTACACTGACCCATGGCAAGTTCACCGTAGAGTACTATTTTGGGGAGGCAATGGTCCTCCATCCTAGAAACGTGCCCTGCCCAGCGCAGCTGTCTTCTCAATACCATGGCCTCAATGCTGGTGATCCCTGCTTGCTCAATTAGTTACATATAAATGTAACTAATAAATAAATATGCTTCTAAGTCTGCCACCTGTCTAGCTAGTCTCAAATTGATGTGGCCATTTCCCCCCTTTTCTTTTTGTTGTTGCTATTAACTTACTAACTTTATTCATATCCTGCCTTTTCACCAAAAGTGGGATTAAAGGTGGTTAACCACCCAATTGCTTGTTTTTAGTCTGTTGAATGCTAAGAAGAATCAAATTCATTTTATTTACAGTATTTATGTTCTTATGGGTTTTTTTTAAAGTGTGTGTTTGTGTGAGCACATGCAATTAAGGAACAACCATTCCCCACATTGGAAAAAGGAGTGCCTCTTTTCTGTTACTGAAATCTGGCATTTTATTAAACAGTCTGGGTTGCTTTACTGTTTAATCTCTTTTTCCCTTCCCTGGGTCTGTTTTTCAGAGATCAGTGGGCTATTATGCCTTTCCCAGATAAGCTCTCTCCAAGCACTCTAATTTCCTTGCTTTCTGGTGTGGGCGAGAGTGTTGATATGGTTTGGGCTTGGACTGTGTCTGTTTCTCGGATAGTGCAATGATTGTTCTTTTCAGTGCAGCCCTTTCTGTCTGATCTTTATCTTAGCTAGCAGATTGCCTAAATAGAATTTGGAGCTCCATAACAGTAGCACTTTGCTTCTTCTAGCAAGTTTCCAGTCAGAGTTCAAAATGTTGAATGATGGGGGAAGTAGGAAACACAATTTCCTTTACAGGGCCTGTAAACAATATCCTAAAGACACCAGATCCTGTCTGATCTTGGAAGCTAAGCAAGGCCAGCTCTGGCTAGTACTTGGATGGGAAACCATCAATGAATACCAAGTGCTATTGGCTTTATTTCAGAGGAAGGAACTTGCAAAATCATCTCAGTGTATTCCTTGCCTTAAAAAAAGACCTATGAAATTCTGGGAGGTTGTCATAAGTTGACAGACAACTTGAAGGCCCCTACTCACACAGACAGATAGCCATCATTTTTTGCAAAAACAGACAGATCAGCAATATATTTTGACCAAAGTTCCAAATACAAATTCATCCAACTCTTCTGTACGTTCAGATGCAGCCAGCAGAGGAAAGGGTTTCTTTTAATTTTAGTTCATTGTGTCAGGGACAATAAATTAAAAGGAAAGAGGAGATAATAAGGGCTATAATTTGTATAGAAACTAGATAGAGAGCCATCATGTTATAAGTGATTAGAGGAGTTTTAAATTCCCACTCACTGAGTGACCTTGGGCCTGTAACTGTCTGTCAGCCTGCTCTAACAGGGTTGTTGTGACAATAAAAATGGGGAAAGGAGTCGTGTTCATTGACTAAGCTCCTTGGATGAAAGGCAGCAGGGTATATATTTAACTAAATTTATTATCTGGCTAATAAATAAATGTGGAATGAGTAGACAGGAAATATAGGGGTTTATGTGGGAGCAAGGGAAATGGGATGTCTGCAAAATAAAGTCCCACCATTGCCTCCTGGACTCTGTATCCAGATGCCCCATGGGCTTCACAGAAATGGAATAATTACATTTTAACAGATAGAAGGTTACTTGTAAGTATTTTATCTGTAGTCGTGATGATTTAAACATAAAGACCCTTCATGTAAATGCAGGTTAAGATTCTGATTTCTCCCTCTCCCCCTCCCCACTTTTCTTTTAACTTGAAGGCCCAGAGACCAAAGATCTTGAACAGTGTTGAGAGTCAGCTGGATGAACTTGGAGTCCTCATTGCCCAGACAAAGAGAACAGTCGACCTTATCAAAGTAAGATGACTTCTTTTTTATTTCATCCCAAGAGTTAAAGCTGAATGTTGATTCTTTGGCCTGTTTTTTGTTTTGTTTTGGCTTTCCAAAGAATTCCTTCCCACACCTCTGATGCACACAGGACTCAAGGGTGTAGGCAAGAGAAGGTCTTCTTTATGGCCTCACACAAATGGGTTTTCGCACTTCCGCAGGGACCCAACTGTAATATTCTAGAGCTGAGTAGTTTAGCAGGAACCTGCCTTCCCCCTATCTACTGCACATGTCCAAGACCACTAAGTTACTCCCCCCAATTTCTCTTCCTCTGCAGACAGTAATTTCTTCCTGGGAGATTGTCTAAACCACGGCTTCTTAAATTTTTCCCACTTGCGATCCCTTTTTGCCTGAGAAATTTTTATGTGACCCCAGGTATATAGGTATATAAAATAGGTATACAAATCAAATTTACTGTTGCCAAATTTTTTGCGACCCCCACATTCAGTTACATGACCCCATATGTGGTCATGACCCACAGTTTAAGAAGCTTTGGTCTAAACGGTGAAAATAAGCCTCATAGAATTTGCGGAGAATCCTTCCTGTCTAAATGGGATCCTACAGCAACCCACAGTATTCAGTAGGAGAGGGGCCCAAAACAGCAAAAACAATGCTGGAAAAGCTTTCATGGCTTTTCCCGTATTTTTTTAAAACAGCAAGGAGATGCACATTCTTGCTTGTTAGGACAAGTGATTCACTTTGAATCTCTTTCCCATACAAGTAGATGTGCAAAGCTGATTGGTGGGCCAGTATGGGGGGCGGGGCTTGCTAGCAGGGCAAACGCCCGCTGCTGCCATGTTGAATTTTTGCCTTAGCAAGCAATAGCATAGCAATAGCATTGATATTTATATACCGCTGATCAATGCTGAAGCACTCCCTAAGTGGTTTACAGGTTTTTTTAGCTAATTGCCCCCATCAAGCTGGGTACTCATTTTACCGACCTACAGAAGGATGGAAGGCTGAGTCAACCTTGGAGCCCTCTGGGCTCAAACTCATAACCTGTGGCTTGCAGTACTGGCATTTAACCACTGTGCCACCAGGGCAATCGCTAAGGTGATAAAATGGGGTGTTTAGGGATTTTTTTTGCTGTCCTTTTAACTCAGAAAATCGCTCCAGCACATCTTAGACAACTTTTTAAAAATAAAATGTTAGGTAGTGGCAAAGTACTGATGCAAGTAAATCACTTGCGGCCGCCATCTGACATGCAAAGTTTCTGGGGGCTTCCAAAACCACCATCAAAACAAGTCACTGCTGCTGCGAAATGCTATTACTATGAGGTACTCCATTTCCCCCCCCCCTCCACATATAGATGGGCCCTTCTTGCACCACTACTAAACCTCCACATCATGGCTCTCCTAGACACAGATCACTTCCACTGTCTCCAAGATGGGACAGTTCTCCTTTCTGGAAGGAAACTTCATATGCATCTTCTCACCCTTCTTACTGAGATTGTTGGTACCAGGAAGACTTGCCTTATACACCAGTCTCTTACATGGACCATTACTGTCAAAAACATCTATGAAGGAAATCTCCCAATTCATATCATTCATTTCCTCATTGTACTGAGATTGTTATCACTACCATGAGTTCTCCCACTATCACTTTTCATGCTATTCTCTGTGTCCTCAATACTGAAGTTGTTCTAGATTGCCTCACACTCACCTACCACCCTGTTCTCCTTGGTATTAGTCACCATCACACCTATTTTCCCCACAGAGGCACTTCTCACCAACACCTCATCACCGCCCTCTATCACCACCACCTAGGACAACAGTGACTTTATCTAGACCTCCTCCTGCTCTAATTATTGTGCCCCACAGCCTTCATCAGCCTCTAGAAAGGGCACACCATTGTTTAGATGTCCACCCAGCATTAGCCCTACTTACTGACGTTTGAACAAATTGTTTGTTTGTTATGGAGGGCCCAAAAAAGGGCTGCAGGTACCCTCCCAATGGCTGTCAAAGTGGGTGGTAGAAACTATACGGCTCTCCTATGGAATTGCTAAGCAGCCTTTCTGGTTGTTCTTAAGGCACACTGTAGTAGTGCTGTGATTTCTTCTGCAGCTCTACTCTGTAGTGTACCTTTACCTAAACTTTGCAAAACTGTAAAGCGGTCTCACCTGTCTACATTTATTCAACACTATAGATTAAACTGCAGAGCTAGGGCAGATGTCCAATTTGGCTGTGCTGTTCTTTTTGCTTTTCTCCAGTGACCTGGCCCATGTCCTCTGGTAAGCTTCATAGCCACCCATTTATCTGAGGCACAGAGACCACAAAGAAGAAAAAGGGCAGGTTGCTTACCCTAACTGTGATTCTTCAAGTGGTCATCTGCACCCTCACACAATGCGCCCTGCCTCCTCTCTGGTTCAGGTCCCTGTTTACTCTCTGGTGGACGTTGAAACTGAGGGGAGTGGCTTGGTGGTCTTGGACATACGTGGTACATAGGAAGGGGTGGGGTTCCCACCAAGCTGTTCAGCTCTAGAACAATCTGACTAAATGTGAGTGTTGTGAGGTTTCTTTTTAGATGTCATGAAAACCGAGAAGGAAAGTGCTCCTTCATTTACACACTCTGTTATGTAAATGCACAATTATAAAAAATGCACAAGAATGGCATTGTGCTTCTCTTGGATTATCCCACTTCAAACTGCAGGTGGAGGATCATATATTTGAATATTCCATGGTTTGAAGGCTAGATTCCATTCCCATAGAAAAGTGTCAATAAAGGTCAAAATTAGCCTTCTCCATAATGCGTTCCTTTTGAATTTACAGGGAGAGGCTTCCTAATTTCTGGAAATCTAATAGGGACAGAAGAAAGTATTCCTGTAATCACCATGCTTGTTTAATGCTTTTCCCAGTTTCCTACAACAGTTTGATACCACTTTAACTGCCATGATCACCCTACGAAATACTGGGATTTTTTGCTTGGTGAGGTAATTTGAATTTCCTGGGAGAGAACTTTTACACTGTACTTTAGGGGTGGAATCAACTGTACTATGTTGAGGTGGAATCTCTGTTCCTGGAGCTTGCATCCATTGCTCTGTGTTCCAGTCTCTGGAGCAGCAGAAAACAAGCCCGCTCCATCCTCAGCGTGATACCCCTTCAAATACTTAAACAGGGCTATCATATCGCCTCTTAACCGTCTTTTTTCCAGGCTAAACATACCCAGCTCCCTAAGTCTCTCTTCATAAGGCATCATTTCCAGACCTTTCACCATTTTAGTCGCCCTTCTTTGCACACACTCCAATTTGTCAATATCCTTTTTGAATTGTGGTGCCCAGAACTGGACACAGTATTCTAGGTGAGGTCTGACCAAGGCAGAATAGAGTGGCACTATTACTTCGCTTGATCTGGACACTATACTTCTATTGATGCAGCCCAAAATCGCATTGACCTTTTTAGCTGCTGCATCACACTGTTGACTCACGTTCAACTTGTGGTCTACTAGGACTCCTAGATCCCTTTCGCACGTGGTCTCCTTCAGCCAGGTCTCTCCCATCCTATATTTATGCATTTCATTTTTCCGCCCTAAATGCAGTACTTTACATTTCTCCGTATTGAATTTCATTTTGTTAGCTTTGGCCCAGCTCTCCAGTCTATCCAGGTCAGATGGTTAAAGAGTCTGTGAAAAATCCTTTCCTCTGTTTTAGTATTAGCTGTTTTCATACTCCTGTTCAAAGCTTAACCAAGGTTGGTATTAAACCTTGTACAGCCACAGCCCTAACCACAGTTGACAGTGTAAAGCAGTGATAAGCCAAACACTGTCCTTTGGATGTTGTTAGACTGCAGACTCCTGTCATTGTCGCAATTGGCTATGTTGGTTAGGGCCAATGGGAGGTGCAGTCCAACACAGGGTGGCAATTTCATCAGTAATGCACTGAGGGGAGCCATATCCTTTGCTTCCCTAGCTCAGTCCTAATTAATATCTGCCCGTCTCCTGTGGGCCAATTGGCTCTGGGGGAAAAGCTTCCCTTGGCAACAGTAAGGGGTTGTCTAAATGGCGAAAATAATCCTCACAGAATTTGAGGAGAATGCGAAATGCTATCCTGCATCAATCCACCATATTCAGAAGGAGGAGGGCCAAATCCACCAAAAACTCTGCAGGAAAAGCCTTCACAGCTTTCCCCGAAGTTTTTACTAAGCTCCACAGAGAATGCACAATACTGCTCATTGGGACAACTGATTCACTTTCATTCACATTCCCCATAAGAGTGGAAGTGGAAGGTTGATTGGTCAGACATGTGCAGGGGGTGGAGCTTGCTAACAAGGCAAGTGCCCAGAACTACCATGTTGGGTTTTTGCCTTAGCGGTCATGCGCTCAGGTGACAAAACAGCCTTTTTTTCTATTTATTCAAGAGGGATAACACACTTCTGCACTTTAGATATGCCTTTTTTAACTGTTTGGTGGCAGTAACTGGTGAGAACAAAAACACAAGTAATTCACTCCTGCCCACCATCTTGATTTGCAGTCATGCCCATTGGAACAGCAAAAGTGGATAGCTTTGCATGCCTGCGATTTTGCCAAAAAAACATTAAGACAAATAGAAGCTGCTTTGAATTGGCATTAGTGGACATCAGTTCACATCCCCCCCCCCCATATAGACAACACCTAAGAGTTTTTCCTCATAAGTTCATAGCAGCATGCATGTGGGGTTGGGTTTTTTCCCAGAATCATGGACTAGGAAGAAAGGATTAAATCTCTCCACTTTGTGCAATGTAGCCCTGATGAACACTGCTACCCGTTGTTGCTGCTACAACTGTTGTTTAAAATATTAACCTATTTTCTAGTGACACATTTAGCATCCTGTCTGGCCTGGAGTGGGAACTGCTTCTCAGATTCAGGTCTCTGGAATAATTTTTAATTGGTTCTCTCTACTCCCCTTCAAAAGAAGATCCTAGATTGTCCATGTTATGGGGGGCATGTTGTCTTAGCTGTACTCTCTATTGGCACAAAACCACCTTTGTGTGTTTAGGGCACTGCTCAGAAGGAGAAGGAGAAGGTCAGCAAACTCTTTGCTGAGATGGCACGAGTCCTTGCAGCCTTTCAGAAGGAAGTCCTTGGTTTCATTGACGATGGTGAAAGAGCCATGCTGAGTGAAACAGAAAAGGAGCTGAGACAGAAGGAAGAGAGGCGGGCCATGTTGAATGAGTGCAGGCAGAACCTGGAGAAGGTCCCCAACACAGATACCATCTCTTTCCTGCAGGTGGGTGCTCTGGGTATTTCACCAGTAGAGGGCTGGCCTGCCGGCAGAAAGTCCACCATAGGGGCAGCAAGTGAAATGGGGCACTCTTTGCCTAATCTTGCCCTTCCCACACTGGGCAATAGTAGAAAAACAGGAGTGTCCATGTTGCAACTTCTCTTCCTGAAAAAATGCAGGAGCATTTTGCAAGTCGAAAGCCAGTTTTGCTTGACCAGATGCTGCTATCCTGCCCATAGTTTTGCTTAGAGAGTGCACGTGGGCATCTCAAACCACTTTCATGCCCAAAGGCCATGCTGGCTGGCAGGGACTTTATAAGCTGTTGTCCAAAAACATCACTCTTCCAAGTGATGCACATTTTCAGCTTGTACTTAAAGTGAATCACTGAGGGTATGGCATGCATTCTGCAGCAGCAGCACTGGCCTTGCCACCAAGCATGCGCACAACAGAAGCCATAACTAAGTGTCTGATGATCATTCCTGTATAATCTCTCTCTCTCTCTCTCTCTCTCACACACACACACACACACAGCCTCAACCACTCCACTTTTTTGGATGCATGGATGAGAACCTTTAAGATCTAGGGATCACTGGGAGGCAGTGTTGGTGATGTAAGTTTTCCCCATCCTTCAGGGATCTCTCCTAAGATTTTTGCCTCCTCCTCCTCCTTATAGTGATGGGAAAACATTGATTTCAGAAACCGGAGAAGCACATTTTTCTCTCCTGGGGGAACATTGGTGTGGGGGGGGGGGCTCCATCAGCTTTGTGGAGCCATATGGAGAGCAGCCAAGGCCTACATTGTCCAGCTTTAGCAGACAAATTTTGTGAATGTATGCACTTGATGATGAGCATAGGATGAGTGTGGTGTGCTTTTGTATGCGAATGTTCACACACAGAAAGAGAGTGGACCCAACAGGTTTTTCTTCCTTGCATTGGGCTCCATAGCTTGTATAGCTTCCAGTAATAGGGTGTTATAGTACAGTACTTAGTCCCATCAGGGTCTCTGCTGGGTAATCTGTCCTCATCTGTTTCATTTGTAGAGTCTGGGAAAAAGTATACTTTATAGGGAGGAGGCTGTCTTGGACTCAGCTCTGTTCCAAATGTAGATCCAGGAACACTGTGTGCCAGCAGCTACAGCCAGTATAGCTGTGTCCCCACCCCCACCTTCACTCTAGTATGTCTGTTTCCATATCATGAGCTGCTATAACCATAGGCAGTCAATCAACTATGTTCTCTTTTCTTTTTCTTTCTTCTTTTTTTCCCGATCCAGGAGTTCCAAGCACTGAAAATAGCTGCTGAAGAGAAAAACTTCCCATGTACAAGCTTCCCAAAAGAACTGAGTTTTATAAAATCAAGCCAGGCTGTGTTCACTGTCAAGGAGTTGCTAGTGAACATTTGCAAGAACCAGTTGGATCAGCTGTTGGGAAAAGGAGATGATGGATCCATTCCTTACGGGATGCCAGAAGGTTGGTAATGGGGGAAACACCACCCTCATTTTCTACACGGAGTTCTCTCCCATGTTGTGACACTAGCAATGGTGGACCCCTTGGCCCTCCAGATGTTTTTGACTGCAGCTCTACCCATTGGCTGTGCTGGTTGAGGCTTCTGGGAGTTGAGGTCCAAAACATTTTGAAGACCAAGGACTTCCCCAACCATGGTTTTTGTTCTGTTTTGCTTTTTGCTGATTTTGATAGTATTCTTGAAGTCGCTATAGAAAGTATTTGATTACAAAATATCAGCTACAGAGATCCTAAGAGCTGCTGCCTAGCAAATGATAGGTTTCACTCTGCCCATATAACCCTAAATTACTAGGAAGTATAGCAATCTCTGTTGCTGTGAAGGGGTTAGAAGTATCAACACATATGGCTTCTTCTCCTTTCATTCAGTTCTCTCAGGGGGTCTTTTTTTTTTAGCATTGCTCTGTAGTCTTCTCTGTCCTGATATCTACTGTATTAGAAATCCCTCGTTCTTCCCCTACTTCAGTGCTTCTTAAGCTGTCTGATGTGGGGACTGGTATTTACTTATTTTCAGTGTGCCAGGGACCAGTACTATATTTGTGCCTGCTGGCTGCAATTGTTTCTTTCTTTGCTGCAAAATCTCCAGGATCTGGCAGCTGATGGCTTGTGAACTGGCACCAGCCCATACTTTGAGTATGACTGCCCTAGTTCATCTCCATTTACTTTTGTACAGTGCTAAAGCAACAATAAGAAGAAAAAGAAGTCTTATTTACATTCACCACACATGCATAGATGTTAATTTACATGCAATTTTGCTTTTGGAATTTTGCTGCTAGCTTTGTTTTGTAATGTAGACTTTATGGTATTAAAAACCACTGGGCACTAGGTGCATCAGGTTGGACAACTGCAGGCCTCTAGGTTTTAGACTGCAAGTTCCATAATTCCTTACCATTAGCTGTGCTAGCGAGGACTAAGGAGAGTTGTTGGGGGGACCAAAACAGCTGCAGTTGCTCACCCCAATTTATGTGATTGGAAGTAATCTTTTACACCTCTGGTGTTTTATATGGAGCATCCAAGCATTTTTCAGGTTGGCATTTGTGACTCATAAGTGGATGTGAAGTAGCAGTAGTGTCAAAGGGAAAGGGAAAGGATGTTGCATGCTATAGCCCACATATAAAAGTGTTGCAAAGAGTGCAGCTGCTCTAAAATTGCATAATAACAAGTTTCTAATTTGGCCTCAGGCTTCTGGGCCTCATGCCTTACACTTGAGGTTTTATGAGGTTTCCATAATGACTCAAATAAATCAGTAGGCAACAAACAGACATCACCGGGTGTGGCCAATGGTGGTTTGGAGAGCATGTCCAAAGTGGCAGCCCTTGAAATAGAGCCTTGTCTGTCAGAACACAGGAAAGATGTCTTTAATTGACAGGCTTTAGTTTCAAGACTTCCTGTCCTGCCAGAACTAGAACTGATGTTACTGGCTCAGTTGCAAGGGGAAGTAGTTGGCTCTCCTATAGCATCTAATTGCATTATTTAAAATTCCCCATTGTTTGTGTTTTCCCTGTACAGCTGTACGAAACCTTAAATCAATCCCCCCACCCTTATTCCATTAGGCCGGTATGGCTCTTGTTTGTAACTAGGACCATTCCCCATCTGCAGTATGACCTTCAGCTGCTACCCAAAGAAACCATCAGAGTATGATGGATGTCTGTCCCTGAAACTGCTTCGGCTTCTTTCCTCTCAGGGCCTGCATTAGATCTTTGTTGTCACTCCCAATTGCCTTTGTGGCCATGTTTCAAACCCCTGTGGGGGCAGAATGTAGACAGTGTTGTAACAGAGACAGTACTTGCAGGTCTGAGGTGGTTGGACTTTTTCATTGGCAAAGACAGCAATGTTTCTGTTCTCCCTGCTTAATAGGTTCACTGTTTCTTCTAAATTCAGCTATATTGTAATCCTCACAGGAGCTGTGGGAGGGGGAATGGATAATTCCAGCAGCATGTTGTTGTGAGTTCCCCCTCCACAAGCATGAGGTAGAGGTGGGTAGAAACAGGCATTCTCATGAATATGGGTTAACACAACTGCATGCATGTTTGACTTCTCCTTGGGTCAATGACTGTAGAAACACCTGTACTTCAACATTTACCTCTACACTGCTGAAAAGAGAAATACTTCCTGAATGCTCAGCAAATGCAGGGGCCCATTTACACTACACCATTACAGCAGTTTGATCCCACTTTAACTGCCATGGCTACATCTTATGAAATCCTGGAATTTGTAGTTTTGGTGAAAGGCACCAGAGCTCCCTGGCTAAGGATCCTAAAGGCTTCCCCTCAACTGCACATCCTAGGATTCCTTAGGATGTTGCTATGGCAGTTAAAGTGGAATAATAGCACTGTCATTCTGTAGTGTGAATGGGCCACGGGATAACTTTTCCAATTGCTTCTATAGTTTCCTCCCTCCCTGGCCATTCTTGCAATACCCAACTTAAGGAAAACTGTGACTTCCATGAGAAGTGAAAAACCCATCTCCACACATAACACACAGGGGCATGAAGGAAGGTGAAACAGAAAGGGACTGAGGCTTTGCAGATCCAGGGAATAGGTTGCCTTCCCCAAGTACTCCATAAAACAGACATTTCTCCACTTCCATCTCTCTGTTTTTTAATTACTAGGGGACCACAGCAAAGATGAGATCAGCCCTCTTTGCTGGCTGACGCTTTAGAGCAGCATAATAAGCATATAGTTTTCAATTCTTAGATCCTGGGAGAACAGACTCGGGGGTTTTCCTGTTGTGATTTCAGTCTTTTAAAATCTTAAGCATAGCATTCCTACTGCTAGTGCAAACAGCTGGATTGTAGGTTAAAAGGGATGATGTGCCACCAGGTGGTTGTCTGGAATACTGTGTGTTCTTTGATTGCTTCAGTTTTGCTGCCTGGTGTGCTGGTGGAAATTTATGACAAATGCCTCTCTTTACAGTGACCATGGGGCCCCAGATTTCTGAAAAAAACACCAACCCTGCCTGTCTGGAATCACGAGATTATTTTCTCAAATGTAAGACCATTTTATTTTACATGCTGTCCTCCTTGGCTTCCCCCTTCCTTTTCTTTTGTCAGCAGGGCGATTTTGGGCAGTATTGGGCAGAGCCCTGGTGGCGCAGTGGTTAAATGCCAGCACTGTAAGTCGCCACGTTGCAAGTTCAATTCCAGAGGGCTCCAAGGCTTGACTCAGCCTTCCGTCCTTTCATAGGTCAGTAAAATGAGTACCCAGCTTGTGAGGGCAATTAGCTAACACACATTGGAAATTGCTTAATGCAGTGTAGATGTGTAAATTGCTATTGCTTAAAACAGTTTATAAGCCACTCTGATAGCCTTGTGGCTGAAGAGTGGGGTATAAATAACATATATATATATTTGGGATAGTACATAAATGTAGGTCCCATGAAGCTTGACACCAAAACACATTAAAGATTAAAATTATGGACATGATCCGGGCAAAATTAATAGCAATAGCATTTATATTTCTATACTACTTATCAGTGCAAAGCACTCCCTAAGCAGTTTACAGTGCGTTAGCTAATTGCCCCCAACAAGCTGGGTACTCATTTTACCAACCTACAGAAGGATGGAAGGCTGAGTCAACCTTGGAGCCCTCTGGGATCAAACTCACAATGTTGTGGCTGCAGTACTGTCATTAACCACTGTGCCACCAGGGCTCCTGGTTAAGTGCTTTTCAGTTATATGACCTAAATGTGAAAGTTAAGCACTTTAACTACTCTTCCTTATTTAAATCAGCAGGACTGAAAAGTCCTTAATTTTGGTTTTATACAAGTTGAGTCTTCCTTATCTGAAATGCTTGGGACCAGAGGTATTTCAGATTTTGGAATATTTTGGATTTTTGAATACTTGCGTATACACAAGAGGTATCTTGGACGTGGGATCCAAGTCTACACACAAAAATCATTTATGTTTCATATACACCTTATACACATAGCCTGAAGGTAATTTTGTACACAATGTTTTCAATAATTTTGTTGCTGAAATAAAGTTTGTATGCACTGAACAATCAGAAGCAAAGGTGTCACTATATTAGCCACCCATGTGGACAATTTTGGGTTTTGGAATATTTCAGATTTTGGCATTGCTGATAAGGGAGACTCAACCTGTATGGTTAGTTTGAGAGCCAATGTGTTACAGTAGGATTCTGGGAGACCAGGGTTCAGATCCCTGCTTGATCATGACCTTAGGCAAGTCACCCTCTCACAGCTTTAGAGCAAGGCAATGGCAAACCTCCTCTAAACATACCTTGCCAAAAAACAAACAAACCTCACAGTATGGCCTTAGGATTGCCATAAATGGGAAGTGACTTGAAAACACACAACAGCAATTATTAGTGTCCATTTCAGGATAGAAAAGTTACATAAGAAGATGCTCAGTTCTGCTGATTGATCTCTCTGGTCTAGCATGGTCAATGTACTACCCAGGCACTGCTGCTAGAATGTTGGAGTTGAACTTGAAACATTCTGGTTCAGGTCCGTATTGAGCCACGCATCTCAGTGCATGACCTTGGATCAGAGAGGTCTCTGCCTGACCCACCTTATAGGATTATGAGGATACAGTGGGTAGAAAGAGAGATGAAGAGAATCATGTAAACTGTCTTGAGCTCATAAAAAGGCAAGGTATAAGGTTAACTAATAATAAGTAAAGTAAATGATAAACTCTTACAGGTTCATGCACTGGTAGCTTCTCAGTTAGACTACTACCATTTCATTGTATGTGGGGCTGCCGCTG
Organism: Gambelia wislizenii; assembly: GCA_030847615.1. NCBI lineage: Eukaryota > Metazoa > Chordata > Lepidosauria > Squamata > Crotaphytidae > Gambelia > Gambelia wislizenii. The sequence continues at coordinate 195,377,824 of JAUMIR010000002.1, forward strand.
GAAATTATTCAGAAGCTGTGGCTGCTGGAAAATTCATCAAATAGATCACTGACAGGAACATTTTACAGCAGCCATATAACACTGGTTTTAAAGGAATTGCACTGGCTGCCAACATATATTTGAAGCTTAGAATCCCAATGCCTCTCTGACACTGCACTTGCCCAAGGACCGAGGCCTTTCTATGGGAGAGAGCCTTTTCTGCTGTAGCATCCTGGTTGTGGAATACCAGGAGGGGGCAATGGTTACTGATGCTGGGTTCTTTCCAGTCCCATGTTACAACATGGGTTTTACTATAGCCTTTGGGATCTAACATTTTTTTGCAATTTGTTTTAATTGCTTTAAACTATTTAAAATATTCCTTGTTGTTGTACATTTAAATTATTCTAAATGGATTTAAAATTTATTTCATCTGTACCATGCCCTAAGATCTTGTGCTACAGGGTAAGGTTATATACAACAACAGTGGTATTTCCAGTATATATAAACCACTTTCTCATTAAGAAGTCAAAACAAATACTCAAAAATATATTTTTTAAATAAAATAAAATATGTTCACTATTTACCAGCCATGCTACTTTTAGCTGGAGGTCTGGGAATTTAAATGTTTATGTGTAGACTCCCAGGAATCTGAGCTCTCACTGTTTAATATGTATATGAACCGATCCCTCATGGTTGCAGGGGAGAAACCTGAAACCATGAGGACAGTTTTTGCTAAAATGAATAGGAAACAGAAGGGCTCTTATTAGTCAGTGTATGGCAGTATTTGATCAATGTCAGCTCCTTGTTTCTAGCCTTTTGCTACTAAACTGCTTCTAAACTATGGTTTTTAAATCTCTTCTGATTTCTCTCCCTGCCCATGGTAGGCAATCTAAGTTTTTTATGTTTGGTATTTGTTCTAAGCAGAGATTAAAATAGCTACTTTGTTGGACAGTGACTCTCAAATTTTCAGTCAGCTTGGCTAGTTCCATGCTGGCTGGGGGATTTTGGGTGTTGCAGTCCAAAATATATAACTTTTCCAAGGTCTGGAACTTTTTAGATGTCCTTTCATTTGCCCCCAGCTGGGTAGCCACCTCCCGTTCTTGTGGTTCTCACTTCTGCAACTGATAGATAAGGAGCACAGCCTTCCCCCATTCAACACTTCGCATTCCACGGACAGTGCAAAACACTTTTGGTTTCCCACAGTTGCCTCCATTTCTGTATCTCATGGTGCTGCCATTGCTGAACACTGAACACAGTCATTCTTCATTCCAGGCCTAAGGCAAACATACTGTAGGGCCACAAACAAAACATTGGGTGAAATCTAATGGAGTTTTTCTGGTGGCAGAACAAATTCCACTAGCTTCTATGGAGGGGGCAAATCTTCCTGAGCATTCTCAAAATCTGCTCCAGAAGGTTGTGGGTGGGGAGAGGGGGAAAAAACCTTTGCAGACTTCCACTCACATAACATTAGTTTCTGTCCCTGATACTCCTGGTGATGCTCTGTTAAACTGCATGAGCACATCTTCAGACCCAGTGCAAAGCAACACAAACCATGAGTCTCTCCCCACTGCTCAGTGCACATTTGTGTGCATGCATGGATGCACACACACACACAATTGACATGCCAAAAAAAAATAAGTCTAATTAGAAAACACTAGGCTTACCAGTACCAGCTTTTGCAGAATATATTTTGGCTGCAGCATTGGAGTTTTCCAGTCACAAAATTAAAAGTCCCTAATGCCTGAGTCCAGAAGCTAAAGAATCCTCAGTTGTTCGATGATTTCAGTTTTGTTATCCTGGAAGAAAATGAAATCATACCATGTGGCCTTTTTTTGCTAATCATTTCCCCTGCTTTTTAACCAATTTCCCTTCCATACAGTTGCTTTCATCATCGATTTGGACAGTGATACAGCTGACAAGTTCCTGCAGCTCTTTGGCACCAAGGGGGCCAAGCGTGTGCTGAATCCCATTGCCTACCCTGAGAACTCAACCAGGTTCATTAACTGTGAGCAGGTGCTGGGTGAGAACATCATGAACCGGGGCAACTATTATTGGGAAGTGGAGATCATTGATGGCTGGGTGAGCATCGGGGTCGTCACAGAAGACTTCAGCCCTCAGGAGTCCTATGATAGGGGCCGCCTGGGCAGAAATGAGAAGTCCTGCTGTCTGCAGTGGAATGGGCAGAACTATATTGCCTGGTTTGGGGGTTTTGACTGTGTGATACAACAACCTTTCTTCCACACCATCGGCGTGTTCTTGGAGTACTCTGAGAAGGTGCTCACTTTCTTTGGAGTCAAGGATGGCAAGATGACATGCCTACAGCAGTTCAAAGTTGCTCGCTTCAAAAAGGGCCATTTTGACCCCTTCCAGAATAAGATCAACCACCAGTTTCCCGCACTCTTTACCCACAACCTCAAGCCAGCTTTTTTCCTTGAAAGCGTAGATGCCCACATGCAACTGGGGCCTTTAAAGAAAGACTGTGTGTCTGTGCTGAAACGACGTTAATGCACTTAATGTATGGGAGAGAACACAGAATTCAGGAAAGGGTAACATGAATTCTCTGTTGCAGCATTATGTCACCTTGGTGATTTAGGATTAAAGTGGTGTCATTCTTATCTCTGTCACTACCACCATGAGTAATTTGATAGGTAGCTTTAAACATAAAAGGCATTTGCTGATATCACTTTTTCTTCACCTAGGTTTTAATTGGGGAGAGCACATTTTAGGGCTTCTGCCTGCTGGGCCTGATCCAGAGCCCTAAGCTTGTTTTCCTTTCACATCATGTTTTGAATTGCTGTACTTTTCTTTCTGTATAAACCTACTGGTATCACTAAAAGCAGTAGACACCTGCACTGGGAATTAGCACACCAAAGTAGAGTTGAATAGCCCTGGCTGTAGTCCTTGATCCAGAATGACCAGAACAGAAGTGCCCGTGTCTGCATTCTTGTAAACCTCAGTGGAAGAGGTTGTGAGGATAAATTTAGGGGAGATGATCCAGTCATTCACACCTTGTTGTAAAAATATTTTGGATCAGGTTATTCTCTCCATGAGAAAAGGTTGTGGGATTGACTGTCAGTTCAGTTACTTAAATCTAGATTGGAAAGAATACTGGATGTTAAAATATGTTACCGTCCTCCAACATGGTGCCCTCCAGATGTGTTGGATTGCAACTCCCAGCTGGCAGGAAATTTCTGGGTGTTAGAGGAGTCCAAGACACATGGAGGACATCTGCTTGGGGAAGATTGTTAATCTAAAATGATCCAAGAGAGTGTTTTTAGTAGTAGGGAGTTTTCTGCTCTCTCTCCCTGAAACTCATTCTTTTCTTGATTTTGCTTTGTGCAGCCAATTCTCAAGCTGGCATTTCTCCACTAAGATCTGATCTGTCACTCATTTAGATGTGGTAGATATTCAGCCATTCCATCAGTTGCAATGGGCAGACCACATTCTTTCCACCTGGGGTTTTCCATGTAGGTGAACCTTGATCAGAGTTTACCTACGCTACAGACCACTGCTTATTTTTAAATCTCATTAAATAAGATGGGAGTTGTGCTGGTAAAAGTGTACAGCCCCCTCCACAACAGCCTGACTATAAACAAACAAAATGGCTGTGCAGAGAGCAACCATGACACTGTTCAGCACTCACTCTACTTGACTTGTAGCTGCCCATCATACTTGAACATTCTCTGTTGCAGTCACAATAGCAAGGAATGCACTGTCAGGTGGGTATTGGGAGAGATTCAAACTAGATATCAACCTAAATCTTAAAGCTATAATTCTGAAGTGAAATTGAAAACCCCTTAGTTGCAGTATCATTTGAATATATGGTAACACAATACTGATGTGTTTCCTATCGATGCTTTAAAAATGGCAGAGGATAAACTGTCTGAGCATGAGATTCTAATATGTTAATTACTGCAGATAGGGAAAAGAGCAGGATGCATGGCTGTGTGTCGCACTTCCCACTTAATATCTTGCTGGCCTAGAGTTCTTAAACAATGTGTTTTATATTTTTTAGGCAAAAATGGAAGCCATAGAGTTAGTGATTCTTGAGAACAGGCCCATGAAACAAGTGGAGAGAAACACAGATTTGAGAGAGATTACAAAGGTTTGCATTTTCATGTAGCAAGGATCAGAAGTGCCTACAGGTCATGCTTCCACAACTTTGTGCCTTCCAGGTGTGTTGGATGACAACTTCTGTAATAATCAGTGGCTGTGCTGGTTCGGGATGATGGGAGTTCTAGTCCAACAAAGCTGGTAGGTGTGCCAGGTTGTGGAAAGCTGGCCTATAAAATCAGTCTTTAAAAAAAGTTTACAGTCAGGTAGTTTGAGTTAACATGTGAGGAGCTGCAAACTTTTCTGTGGGCATTAAGGAGTCAAAGTTAAACCTTATTTAAACTATTTTGTTTTAGGACAGGAAATGGTGGAATTCATGATCCATTGGATTTCTTCTGCCTGCAGGATATAAGATTGATTGTTACAATCTGACTGCAGTTATTGTTACACTTGATATATCGGTATACAGTTGTAATTTTACTCTCTTCCGGATTGTTACAATTAGTATACATTTATGCTCATGGAAGAGGGGGGAAATACAGTAAAACTTATTCTGGAGATACAGTACAACTTAGTTTTAGAATTCCAAGATTTCTTCATGCATTCCTTGCAGAGATAATAATTGAATGCTGGTGTACTTCATTAATGCCGATGTACACTAGCTGGCATACTCCAAGGATTCAGTATTACGGCTGCTTTTGGAGGAGTTTACTCAAGTTTAATTCTTATATTGTCTACCTCCCAAGGCTTGGTCTTCATACAAAATAAATGCTATTCCGTATTGTATACGGAATGAATATTATTAATGAGATTTAATTATGAGGTTAATTTTGTAAGTTCATTTGTCTTTGCTATCTGGGTTTTATTCAAATCTTCCTGGCTACCAGCAAGAAAAAATGATATCATCATAGTTGGAGTTTTTACTTCCACTAGTGGAATAAACAACAGCACAATTTTATTGATTGACTACTATGCTAGTAGTATTGTGATATTTAAACAAGCTTTTGTGGATAAACTGGAATGATAATTTGTTCACACTGAACAAACTGGCTGCATTCATTGTTCCTACTACACAAATGGCTAAAGCCAATATGTTTGTTTCTTTATACAGTACTGTGCAATTATTACTTTTCCAAAGTTGTTTTTCATGTTTTGGAGTGCTTGTAACCTATTTGCTTTGGCGCTCGCACCTCAAAATACACAGTTGCTCTATAATCTGAAATGTGTTAGGAAATTTAGTTTCTATTAAACAATATGCAAGCACAATCCTGATTTCTCTGTTCTTTGCAAACCAAGAAGAAAATTCACTCTGCTTTCTGCTTGTCTTCTAATAAGTTATGGGGCACTAAGGGAAATGTGTGTATAAGGAGGATGAATTTGTAAGGAGGTTGAGTAAGTGTGGGGAGATCTCTAAGACTGCCGGGAGTGGGACCTATTTGCTTTAAATGTGTTGGAAAGACTGAACAAGGATGGATTGGGGAAAGTCTCAATGCATTGTCATGCTGGGAACTAAAACAGGAATTCTAAGTTAATATTTATTCACTACATTTTCTATACCCCTTTTTCTAACAGAACATTCAAAGTGACTTTCAGTTTAAAAGAGAGACAAGACTCAAAATGAAAGGAGGGGGAAGTAGATATAAGAAAAATGTGGCTATCAAGGTAGTTAAAGAACTAGGTAGAATGGTCATTGCAGAGAACAGTTGTGCAATGTGGTGATCAAAAGGACAACTTATCCAGGCCAGGCTGATGGAATGGCCAGTAAGGGATAGCTTTTCCAGGGGAGGCTCCAAATGGCCCTCTATGATGGAGTTGGGTGGAGTAGGATTGGGCAAAAGCCAAGACAGTATGAACAAATTTATGCTTTATTTGGGACTTACTGTTCTTTCCTTAGTAATTCCTAATCCTTTGGCTTACTCTTTCATGCTGAGATTTAGAACATGACCCTTGAGGACATGAAACCATGTACGAATGCAGTACTGTAACCATTCTGAGATTGTAGAATAAGGCAGGCTACAAACATGCAGGTTCAAACCTATGTTGAATTTTCTTTCTGACAATCTGGCTAAAAATGTTAAAATCTGTTCGCATTTTCTTGTAGCTCTTCTGTTCTCCCTAACAGGGCTGGGCAGTTCCTCCATGGCTGCTAATGGGAGTTCATTTGTGAATATACATACAGTTCTTGCTTACAGCATCTTAATTTGGACAAAAGCCCTGGAAACAGAGTGTTTTATCTGCAGCTGAGCCAGCTAGGAAATTTCTTCCCCAAAACCCATGGCATAAAACCACAACAAACTTAGAACTGTGGTAAAAATAGCATGTAAAGTCATAGGAATGCCAAGATTTTTTAAATGTTTGGCTACATACCTGCTTCTGAATAGCAAATATTCCTTATAGCAAAAATACCAAAAAATAAAGTTAGCTAGTAATAGATCCATATGGCTGCTGTTTTTTTTTAAGTGGTCTTCAGGTGAATGTAATGGATTTTATCATACAGAACAAAAAACAAAAACAGGAGGTAAGCTTACTATAATGCCTAAATACCCTAATAAGGTGCCAGATCCTGTCTGATCTGGAAGATAAGCAGGATCAGCTATGGTTAGTACTTGAATGGGAGACTGCTAATAAACAGCAGGTGCTGTAGGCTATATTTCAGAGGAAGGAACTGGCAAAACCACCTCTGCGTATTCCTTGCCTATGAAAACCCTAGGAAATTCATGGGATCGCCATAAGTCAACAGGTGACATGGGAAGGAAGCATGGGACTATATGGTCTAGCTCACCCACCACTGCTGATGTGTCCAACAGTCCAACCTCCTCACCCCCTCCCTATTCAGAGCCACTGCTTCAGTGGTCTAGGTGGCATTAATCAGCACCCTCTTCATTCCCTGTTTTCCACCCACCCACCCATTAATGAAACAAAACAACTGTAAACACTGATGGTACCTGAGTTATATTTTCTTCTTCCTTCCCTATCTTTTATCTTTTGTATTTTGTCTTTCAGATTGAAAGCCTTTGGGGAAGGCCTAGTTCTTAGATAAAGTGCATACAGTAGTTGATTTCCGTTGTTTAATAAATGCTTTATATCTGTAACAGAGTGACAATTTGGAAACAGCTTGGACATTCAGAAATTGTGTTTTAAAAATACTGTAGTTTAATCTTGGATTTAAAAAGAGCAGTCTGGGAAATTGTTTCCCACCTGCAGTGAATGAAATTCAAGAGCTGTTGCAGACAGTGCCATTATTGACAACAGAACTTCTGTGAGGCATAATGACTCATGCTACAAAAGTGGAGGTGGTATGCAGAGGAGTTGTTAATTGCTGTCAGGCTGACTTTGACTTAGATGAGAGCCCTCCAAGTTGCCCTCTTACCAATAGGGTCCTCTTCAGGTTTTGCAAATTCAGGACCATAGCTTCCTTGACTGTACCTGTCCACTTGTAATGCAGCCTTCTTTTCCTACTGCCTTCTACCTTTCTGAGCATTATTGTCTTTCCTAGTGAGTCATGTCTTCTCATTATGTGTCCAAAGGATGACAGTCTCAGTTTAGTCATCTTGGCTTCTAGGGAGATTTCAGATTTGATTAGCCCAGTTTATTCCCTGAATGGATCATGCATGTCTCGATCCAGCATTCTAGACTTGGTACAAGAAGTGGGGGAAACAAGCTTCTAAATAAATTCCAGAAGTGTAGCTGTATTCATTTGTTACAGTAACCCAGTGGTGTCATCAAGGCAAAACTTTGGGACAGAAATAGAATGAGTAGGAAGGACCCAAATACAATAGGGTTGATGACTGCACTTTTGAGTAAGTGGATGTAATATGCATTACAAATCTGTAGAGGTCTATAAAACAATTAAATCCAGAATAAAAAATTATCTAAATGTACATAATACAAAAAAAAGACAAGTCTTACAGGTTGTTAAACACTTGTGTTCATTATGCCATGAGGTTTCATGGACCAGAACTTACTGTGTACTTGGGATACATTTAAGTTTAAGACAGAAAGAACTGGCAAAATCACCTCTGAGGGTTCCTTGCCTAAGAAAACCTTATGAAATTCATTGGGTCACCATAAGTTAATGGTGATTTGAAGGCACATACACACACACATGATGGGCAATAGTTACTGCATTTAATGGTCAATTCCCCCTTTGTTTTCCCATATTTCAGAGACCCCCCAAACCCCTTTAATAAATAATTAATGATAGTTTCAGGAAGCAAATAACTAATTTCCTGTAGCTTTACTAAGGCCGGTGTCACCCCTCCCTCTGATGGTGTCAGCTAGTGCAGTTCAGCCTCTATGCAAGCGCACACACACACACACAGTGCCATCACTGCTAATTTCTGTTATGGTTCCACTTTTTCACAAGTAATGCTGACATTTTTTCAGAAGTAATTGACATTATAGTTATTTTAAGAACACTTTTTTCATTCAGTAGCATGAGGCAATTATGTAACACTACTCATATACTATTTACAGAGCTCACATCCTGTAATTATTATAGTACTGTACCAAAATAGTTACATCACAAGAGGAATAACGGTGTCCTTTATTAAGCCACAAGCGTAATGTAGTTACAAAGTTATTAAGGAAAGGAATTAACTACCCATAACTAGTTACTTGTAACTAGTTGTACAGATTATTGGGGTGAGAGTGCAAGAAAGAAAGTGATGATAAAATGGGTGAACAATATACACTTGTTCTGAGGGGGGTCAGAGATGGAGCAGCAGATTAAATGACTGTATGGCCGCGCAGTCCTCCTCTTCCAGGGCTGTAAATTCAATCCCCACTGGGTACCTCAAAAACCAGGAAATTTCATTTTCCGAAATGGAGACCAGCCTGTGTTAGTCCAAAAGTAGACCTGTGTTTCTCCCTCAAAGTAAGTCGTACAGCCCTGACTGTCCTACCACAGATCTCAGTTTGAGTCCAACTGATTTATTTTCTCTTTCTCCAGGGTCAGAGAGGCCAAATTTACAAAAAAGGCTTCTCTTTTTTGAAGAAAAAAAGGGGCAGAGATGGATCAGCGGTTAAATGGCTGTATAACCACACAATCCCCCCAGGGCTGCAAGTTCGATCCCCACTGGGTGACTAAAAAACCAGGAGATTTCATTTTTTTGTGTATTCCTTCATGGCAGGGGGTTGGATTGGATGGCCCTTGAGGTCTCTTCCAACTCTATGATTCTATGACATTGTGAGTGTGTATATGTTTATATTCATATATGTGTATACAGAACATAGCTTTGATAAAATGGGCTGTAATCCACAAATGAACACTCATTTCTAACAATCCTACTAATCCTTAAGGTGTCAAGACATCCTTTTTTTTTCCTACTAGCCACTCTTGGAATTTCACACACCTGTTTGTTGTTTATTGGATTTATAGCCTGCCTTTCTCCCAAGATGGGATTCAAGTTACAATGGTTAAAAATACAACTAAAACCTCACGTTACATTTAAAAAAAAAAAGAATTAAATTAAATTTCCATTATTAAAATATAGTTAAAAACACATAATTAAAAAAATAATATTGATAAAAATACAACATTAAAAAACAGCACACCTAGTAAAATTCACATTTCAAAGACCTGCCTAAATTTACAAAAAAAGTTTATAACTGCTCATGAAAAGAGAGCAAAAGGAGACCAACCAGACTCCAGTGGAAGGGAGTTCCGCAGTCTGGGAGCAGCCTATTCCATGACTCTAAGGCCCAAGCTCCGCCCCTTCTCGCCCCGCCTCCTCCCTACAATCCTAAAACGCCACAGGCGAAGGCGGTGTATTGCCAAAATGGCGGCTTCATTTCATAAGCCATGGAAACTACCTTTCCCACAATGCTTTGCTCTCCACGAAGCCTCTTCCGGTCCCTGCGTTGCCCGGGGAGCCTAGCTACGCCGGAAGTCCTCCTTAGCGGCTGCGTAGCATTGGCTTGGCGACCTCGCTTGGGTGTCCGGCCGGGGGAGAAGGGGCTGGGAGTCCTCTGGCGGCCATGGCGCTGAACAGGAACCACTCGGAGGGCGGCGGCGTCATCGTCAATAACAGCGAAAGGTATCGGCCGTGCGGGTCGGGAGCCGCGCCGGGGGCTGGCCGTGGTTTCCCTGGGAGCCCTCGCCGTGTTGTTGTTTTCCTGGGTGGTTTCTCCTCCTGCGTCAGCTGTGCGCCCTCCTCCTCCTCCTCCTCCTCCTCCTCCTAATGATAATGATGTTCCGCCTCTTCCCCGGGCTGAGCCCCTCTCTCGCCTTCCCTCCATCTTCCCACCCGTGTGGCTCTGAGCAGCTGATGGCGGACTGGCTGGCTTGGCAGCCCCACCACCCACCCCCAGGGCTCCCTTTCCCTGCATATTCCCAGTCGTCCCTTCATATTTGCTGGGCTTTGGTTCCAGGACCCCACCCCCCGTGGATACCCAAATCCGTGAATCCTCAAGTCCCATGATATGCAATGGCATAGCAAAATGGTATCCCCTATATAAGATGGCAAAATCAAGGTTTGCTTTTTTCGATTATTGTTTTTTAAAGAATATTTTCAAGCCGTGAATACTTACATTTGTGGATACCAGATCCGTGGATAGGGAGGGACAACTGTAGTCACAACAGACATCCAGCGCTAGTTATAGCATGTGCTGTGGCCAGGTTAACTTGGATGGCATTTTTATTGCTGCACACTCGAGTGAAGGAGGGGGGAAGTGTGGGAAGCTCAAAAGTCTGCCTCAGCTCCTCATTTCTGCCCCAAGTGACGTGTCTCAAGCTTTATTTCTTTATTTTGTTGCCCTTTAAGTGTGTGTATCTGCATGCCCCCCCACAAGGGGGGCTGACAGGGCTCTAGCCTGGGATCCCAGGATTATGAGGGGGTGACCTCAACGTGATATTGTTGTAAGTTTTTATTATGTAAATCCATTTAGGTTTTTTTTTAATAAATATAAATATTACTTTGGTGTCAGCATTTAAACTGACTTATTTTAATTTTTATCCTAAATCCTGTAGAGCATCTCACAGCCCTTAGCAGTAGTAGGTAGGGGGCTGGCCAAAGATCCTGGCCTGGGATCCCACTTCAGGATGTGGGGGCCATGTGTATATGTGCCTTCAAGTCTTCTATCAATATATGGCAACCCCATGAATCTCCTTGAGTTTTCTTAGGCAAGGAATCCTCAGAGGTGGTTTTCCCATTTCCTTCCTCTGAAATATAGCCCTCAGCACCTGGTATTTGTTGGTCCTTTCCCATCCAAGTACTAACGAGAGCCGACCCTGTTTAGCTTCCAAGATCAGATGAGAGCTGGTGCCTTTAGGATATTGAGGCTGGCTTGCTGTTATGATTTTCTCCTCCACCTGAGACCTTCTGCTGTGCTTTCTGCAACTGGACTTGTTTATCTCGGATTGGCCTTTTTAGTCATCAGCACTCTTGCAGAAAGCGCGGGATGAGTCCTTCCTGAATCTTTGTTTGTGAAGAAAAGCCAGAGAGACACAAAACAGCTAATCCTCCAGAACCTGGAGGTGGAGGTGGCTCTGATCATAGAGATTGCAATTCTCAGTTGTTGTGTCCATTGGGCAGTTTTGTTCTCTATTAATTTATCTGAAATATTTTTGAAAGCAGTTTACTTCCAACAATCTGTGGCAATGAATTCCATGAATTATATGTATGTAGTGAAATAGTATTTCCTCAGATTATAATACTGTATAGCATTTTGAAGGGGAGAATAACTTTTAACAAAATCAAAGTTTTCTCATTAATACTGATGAGTTTTAATTTTTTGTAAACATTCTCAGTTTGCTTTCTCTTCTATATCTTAGGGTTGGACTGGATGGCCCTTGAGGTCTCTTCCAACTCTGTGATTCTATGATTCTCTCCCATATCTAGCTAAAAGTACTAATCTCCAGTAGTTGATATTTTTAGCAGATGTCTCCTTTCAGTACCCCACACTCAAAATCCAGGCAGTTGAGACGTTGGTAGATGCAACATTTCTGTAAGATTAAGTAGAATGGGGAAGCATGATGATTACTATATACAGTCACCTTTAGAAGAGCTTGCACAGGATGTTAGCAGGCACAAATGATGGAATAGTTAAGGGGAAGTATGTAAGCCAGTGGAGACAACAGTTCAGAGCAAAAACAAGAGTAACTGGGGTTTACAGCCTGATAGTAAATACAAGATGATGAGGAGCCAGAACCAGGATACCTGAAATAACATCATACTTGGTGACACATGGCAGTATGTGAGCATATGTCAAAAGGATCACAGTTACCTCCCAGTTTCCTGATTTGTTCCAGCCTTTTGTAACTAAGTTTCTTGGTTACTCTTCCATATAGGGTTTCACAGCTTCAAAGTTACCGGTACTTTCCATATAAGATTTCACCAGCCTTTGCTGATCTTCTGAAGGCATCATATGTGGATGTAATTAATACTGTGGGAAATCAAGTCCCAGTATTGCTTTTGCCAGTGACAGTTTACATAAACTGAAGACCAGGGGCACAATCAAAATTAGTCCTGTGCACATTATTTCTGTAATAGAGAATCTATGCTGTAGAAAGTCTGTACTTTAAATTGATATGGTGCACTGGTGCAGTAAAAGTGGGTTGCAACTGCAAGGGAAACTAGGAACCACAAAGCATATATGTGCCATCTTACTACCATGCAATATTGCAATTTTTCTGGGATTATCCCACCAACCCATGCTCTCTTCATCCATGTGTTCTTGTCCCCATACCTCCAGCTCCTCTTTGGATTGTAGCAAAGTGCTGTGGGGAAACAGCTACCTGGCACAAGACAAGTGGGGACAGTAGAAGAGCTTGTACCCTGGAGATAGCAGCACAAGCTGCAAATATATATTACAGATTTCCTGTATGCGTTTGTGTTATTTTTTCTTAAGGAAAAGCTAGGATAGTTTGTTGGAGACTATCAATGTATTGGAGGTAAGGGAGGCAAAGGATAAAACATCAGTTGAACTGGAGCATATTTGCAAGAGCTGATGGTGAAAAATCACCTGCAGAGGACCCTGTTAGAAGGTCTGTTTCCGGATAGAATTCAGAGTCCTGCTAGTCATCTGTAAAAGCCCTATATGAAATGAGTGCAGGTTGTCTGAATGATTCCATTCTCCTGTATGAGGTTGAGGTGGCTTTGAAAAGATGAGAACTTTCTTTTGGTCCTGCCATTCTCACAGGCAAGTTTGGTTTCAGACATGAAACAGGGCTTTCTTGGTGGTTATTGTCAGGCTCCAGAACACCACACCAAGGCAGATCACGCTGGCTCTCTACCTCTTGACTTTCCATCAAAAAGCATATGCCTTTTCAGGTCAGGCTTTTAACAACTGTCCAGTTGCTGAGGAATGGACTTTTTACTGAGTAGGTACAATATTTTTACTGATGTGTTTTAATATTTAAACTTGTTTTAGGTTTTAATTTCATTTTTGCTCAATCTGATTGTGAGTGGAGATTTTGTGAGTGTCCTTGAGTCTCATTTTTTGAGAGAAAGCTGGAATAAAAATCAAATAAGGGTCCAGTGAGTTCTCCCTAGAAAATACTGGTGGGATCTATTTCTTTCAGATCATATAATCATAGTAGCTTCCTGTCAGCCATGTGAACAGAGGACTAATAGGAGCTGAAAAGAGTCATATGTTTTATTAGATGCTCTGGAATAGCAAGCACAGCCCCCAAAATGTGCCATGTGGAATTCCTTTACAGAGCTGCAACAACCCCTGGATGAGTCCTTTGTTCCTATATTGACTGGGGCCTCATGCTATGTCATTACGGGCTGATTAGTTTTGATGCACAAAGAATATTGGCTTTGGTATTGCTGTATCTCTTGATAGAATCTTTTTTTGTGATTACTTCCATTCAGCTTTTTTCAACTCATCAGGTTGCTGCTGTTCCAAAATGCAATTTCTATATGCTTCACAATGTGGGCATATTGTATAGGGGACACATTTGGTATCCTACTGTGTGGTGAATGCAAATGTTCAGAACTCTTATGGTATGTATCTTGTATATAAATGGTTGCTAAGAAATGGATCCAAGTGCCTTGTCTTCTGTTTGTATATAGCATCTTGATGACTTATGATCACATTGAAGTTACATTCCATGATATGGAACACATGCCAGATGCTTTCAAGGGGACCAAGAAAGGCAGTGTCTTCATGACCCCATATCGAGTAAGTAGGCAAGCATGTACTTAATTATATAGGTACAGGTCAGCATCCTGTTGGGGCATTATACCAGCATAATTCCTCGGTATGCTGGCAGCTGTACTTATATGCTTGCATAAGAAGGTATTCAATACCCCCTTATGCAAACTGTTTTCTTTTCATCTGCAGTGCAATTGGGTACACCTGCACAATTTTACTGCCCCCCCCCAACAGCCATTGGAACATGATGGTTATGTAAGCGAGAAAGAGGATCTCAGCCATAATTCTGTTGTGATGAGATAGGAATCCAAACACAATTCTTTCTAGCGTTTCTGTGCTGGCTTAAACTGGAAGACTTTTTTTCTTTCAGTAGTGGTATGGCTACATTTTATATGTAATGTAAAGTTGACTGATTTTTGCACATAACTATATAGTCATGGATGTAGTGTGTTGAAAATCAGAAGAGAGGTAATACAGATTCAGCTATAAAATCTTTAGGAGCAGCAAGGTGAGATTTTGAAGACGGTCTTGGTACTATCTTCTTGTCTTTTTCTAACTCCCTGCCCATCATTTTGGAGTCATATAGCATATATCCTCAAAGCGACAGGTGATAGTGGGTTTAAAGGTGTAAAATGTTTCCCAACTAAACATCCTCCAGATGTGTGGTGGGCCTACAGTTCTCCTCATACACAGTCTACCTGGTGGTGGGAGTTGTAATGCAACACATCTTGAGAATGCTCAGTTAAAGGACCTTGCTCAAAAGAGGTATGTGGTTCTAGGAAGGAGGTTCTAGGACCAGGCCATATAATCAAAAGATAAAATATATCTTTTTGCTTGACGTTTCATGTTGAATTGAGGCTGTGAGTCCCAGCTGGCTAATAGGTGTATAGTAGGACCCCCTGTATCCGCTGATTCATTATCCACTGATTCAGTTTTCTGTGGTTTCAGTTTCAGTACAACTACCATAGAGTCTTCCTAGAAAATGTGTCCTCTCTAGCCATTTTCTAGGTCCTCCAAGGCAACTCTATGGTATTTTAAACAGGAAGTCCCATTATTTTCAATGGTGTTCGCTATTATCCGTGGATTTCGTTATCCACGGTTGGACCCGGAACCAGTCCCCTGCATATATGGGGGTCCTACTGTAATACTTAGTTTTTGAGCCAAGTAAAAAAGGAATTACCATTGATGGGCAGAGGGCAGGATTAGCTGGATAGAAGAAGAGGAGATTGGTAAATGCCTTTTAATAACTTACAGATACTGGGACAGATATTTCATGTTCTGGCAATACTTACATAATACAGTCAGCACTCTACATTTGCGGGTTTAACCTTTGATTATTTGTGGATTATACCCACCTAGCTTCTCAAGGCAGATGTGGGTAGCTGATGGGTGTTGCTGCCACCTCTGCTGCTGCCCTATGCTATTTTTAATACAAGACTTGCCTCATATTCACAGTCTCTCACAATCTTTCGCAGTCTTGCTATTAAATCCCTATTAAAAATGGCATAGGGCAGCAGCAGAGGCGGTACTGTACTTCTGACACCCTTCATGTATAATCATAAGTGCTTTTAAAAAAAAAAAAACCTGAGAGCACACTTCTCTAGGAATTTCTAGGTCCCCCAGCATGATTCTGTAGCCAACGTCTGGCAGAATTTGACTATAAAATCATGCTGGAGGACCTAGAAATGCTTAAAGAGAACATACTTTTTCAGTTGTGTATAACTGGAACTACGTTCAATGAGTCTACATTAAACAGGATCCTGTATGGTTTGTGGGGGCTTAAAGATATTCCCAGTTTTTCCACTTTCGTGGGGATCCTGTGCCCCAACCCCCACAAAAGTTGAAGTCTGACTGTATATCATTTAACCTTAATTGGCAGACGACAGTGCCAGGTAATGTGTGTACCGTGCCTGCTGAATTAATGGCTTGTTCCCATTGAATATGTGACCTGCAGAAGCTTCAGAAGGCCATTTTAGTTTTCAGATTCTAGCCTCTAGTAATAAGCTCCAACATTTTCCTTTACCTACAGCCATCATTAAAGATCTTTATTCCTTTCACCTGCAGATTATCTTTGTGTCTAAAGGAAAAGATCCAATGCAATCTTTCATGATGCCCTTTTATTTGATGCAAGATTGTGAGATTAAACAGCCTGTTTTTGGAGCAAATTACATCAAAGGTGCAGTGAAAGCAGAGGCAGGAGGTATGTACCATAGCAAAGCATTGTGTTTGATGCATTCAGTTTTGTGACTGTGCATTGCAAAATGAAGAACCTGGTTGTGGCATGGAATTCAGATTCTTATGAAAACAGAACAGTCTTCCCTGACCAACCATCACAGACCGTTTCCTTTAAAAGCAGGAAAAAATGCAGTGCAAAATCCAAGCAAAGACCCATTTAGTCTAGCAGTGGTTTCTACTATGATGAGTCACATGCCCCACAGAATCTGAGAATTCTGCTTCATAACACGAAGGCTTAATTTTTAGCTATGGATGTATCTAAACTTATCTTAATAAAACTGTGTGCTGCTTGTGCTTGGGAGACCATTGACTGTTTGGGGCCAAACAGATTACACAGGCAAAGTTCCATAGGTCACAGTGAGGGCCCTGAGAGCTGCGTGCAGCCATTAGCTTCACTTTGCACACCCCGGTTTTAAAGTAATCATGCATTTTCATACACACACATACCAAAATGTTACATTTGTCCATCCTGAACCAAATTCAGTAAATCTTGTTTCCTGTCCCCAAGATGAAGTATTCTGAGAGTGAATAATTTTATTCGCTGTTAGCAGTAGTTGCTAACAGTGGGCTGCAAACTGGGAAATATCCATATTTGCTCTTGTTCAAGCTGATTATATGGCATTAGCTTCATGTCGGTGAAAAACACACCTATGCCTTGTGGTTTCAGAGAAAGCTGAGGTGAAAAACAAGGAAACAAGAGCAATGTCTGTTAAAAAATTAAACTAGGAGGCATCTATGTGGAATTAACTTAATAAAGACCTTCTTTTTTGGCCTTGCATGATTTTTGGCTTTGGCTTCATGTTTTTTCTTCCCATATCTCAAGATTAATCTTTATGTTTTTGCCAATACTCCCCCCATACCAAAAGATTGCTAATAATTGACATACAGTGTCCACTAACTTCTCTTTTTTCTATTCTAATTTTTCTTTACTCCAGTCCTTTGCAAAAGTTAGCTTGTGAAAGCCCAGATATTGCATTGGTTTTCAGTTGTACAGTTCTTCGTAGAAAGTTGAGATATTCTTTGCATAAATTGTTCCTAGCTGTCCTTGTGAGTTCCCCTTAGATATCAGAACACAAGTTCATCATGTAGTGTGTCAAAGCACTTCATTTAAATACCAAACCTCAAACTTCTGCCCCATTCTTTGTTTCTTTTTGCAGTTACAAGGAAGCAATATGTCAGCAAAAATTGATCTCATCCTCTCAGTTCAAGATACTAAACTTAAATTAGGCAAATGATTTCATCCACTTAGCATCTTTAAATGGCTTCTACTGAACAGTAATTCATATTCTAGAATTGCTAAGAAAGGTCACAGCTATAACTGAAGCTTTATCTTGTCCATATGCTTTTCTATTCTTTTTTCTGCCTTTTTTTTGGGGGGGGGAGCTTCTAAGCTCTCCTTTTTCATTGCAAACTTGAATTAATTGACTGGAAAGCACATGAACAGTGTTTGCTTTTGTGGTACATGAATTATTGCCAGACAGTATTTTAGCCATCTCCGGGCTCTGAAACATGGGTCACCTATCGCCAACACTTACGACTCCTTGAACGCTTTCATCAGCGCTGTATATGCACAATCCTAAATATACACTGGACTATGTGACGAATGTTGCTGTCCTTGAGTAAGCAGGGATCATCAGCATTGAGGCCATGATATTGAGAACACAGCTGCGCTGGGCAGGGCACGTTTCTAGGATGGAGGATCATCGCCTCCCAAAAATAGTACTCTACAGTGAACTCGCCATGGGCACTCCAAAAAAGTGATACAAGGATTCCCTGAAACATCATCTCAGGCTCGGCCAAATTGACCACCAACAATGGTCCGCCCTGACTTCATATCAGGAGGCATTGAGACGCACTATCCACAATGCTGCAGCCTTATTTGAGAACTCACACCGAACAAGTCTTGAAGAGAAACCACAATGCAGAAAGAATCACAACCCGGAAACATCACCCAAAGAGACCTTCTGCTGTGCATTCTGCAACCGGACTTGTTTATCTCAGATTGGCCTTTTTAGTCATCAGCACGCTTGCAGAAAGCGCAGGATGAATCCTTCCTGAATCTTCGTTTGCGAAGAAAAGCCAGAGAGAGATCCTTCCTCAACTTGTGTAATTTAAAAATACATTAAGAAGAAAACAGAGATTGCCTGGAAAAGAATACGTATTGCATGTTGGTTTACTTCACACTTCCATTCTGGTGGTGCTTATATTGCAGGATCCTTTGGGAGAAGCTAGCTGCCTTTGGAGGTGTCTGGTCATCCTCAGTCATGTGCCTTTACCTTGGCTTTGACTTCATTGGGTCCCACCTAGGCATACACTTACTTCTCTTATACTTCTCCAGTCGTTAATTAGACCAATTACTGAAGAGAAGACTAGCAGAAATGTGTCTATATGCCTAGAAGATGGCCAGAGAGACAAGCATTTATTAATAACTAGGTCTAGGTCTTATGCTTTCTGTAGCTTGGTCAAGAGGTGCATTATAGTTTTGAAGCAGGCAGGAGCCTATGTCGTTCAGTGAAAATATCTGCCGTAGTAAGCTACGCGGTGAATCTAGTGACATCTTAAAGGCTGCTTTATTTGACATAAACTTTTATGGACTGCAGCCCATGTTGCAGTAACTACTTAGCCTTTAAGATGTCACTTTGTCTCAGTAGGTGTGTATCTTAAGACAGAACTGGTTGTTTGGGCAATTTTATATGAGCTAAACAATACATAAAAGGCCTTTTATTCTGTATCGGATTTTTAAAAGAATCAAAAGTTAAAAGGCTTAGGCCTTCCTCCAGCCTCTTTCCTGAAAGGAAGAAATGCTAGTCCACAGTGGCCTGCCATGACAAGTATATTACCACCCTCTGGTGATCATGAAGCATAAATTTGCAGAAGTGGACAGGGACTATCCTGCATTATCAACAGCATCATGTTTGAGAATACGGCTGGTGTTTAGCAGCTGCATAGCCAAAGTCTCTGGAGTATTTTGGATACACAGGGCCAAACTAGAACCCCCTTTATTGCTGTTCCTTTGCCATTGTTCATCAGAGGTGCTCTAAGCACCTCCATCAATGGTTGACCAAAGAAACTCTCCCATCACCTGCCATAAATGGAGGGATAGGAACAGGAGTCTGGCAATCTCATTTTGTGGTTTAGCTATGAAAGCCAACACTGTGGGTGCCTGGCAATATTGGCTTTTAAAATCCTTATTAGTTGGACTCAGTGGGATTAGTCAGCTCCCTAAGAAGCACTGAGCAGCAGGTCAAGCTCTTCTGTGCCTCAAGGATCAAATAGAGCAGTTCTGGCACTGAGAAGCTTTTATGTTTTTAGATGTGTTACAGAAATGGGTTGAATCCTCCCCAGAATAGTTCCTTTTTATGGGTATATGACTGTCTCTGTACACACTCAGGTCTCAGACTAATGACAGTTTGTATCTACATGTACTGTTCTTTCTGCATTGACATAGAGGATGGGCTGTTGGGTGTGTTACCAAACCTGTTGTCACTAATAATGCTGTTTCTCTAACCCGTGTCAGCTTCCTTAAGCTACATTATACAAATGTCCCATTTAATTTTATGTCACATTGATTGTCCTTCTAGACTGGTGGCTATCTTGCAAAGGGCGTTGTTGAGTTTTTTTAGCAAAATTGAATTTGCCTTTGCTGAATCAGAGCAAATCTAATCTTCTTGATATTTCAGTCTACCAGAGGTTGGCAAACAGAATTTACTGTCTTTGGTTGGCTGCTAGCCACTCTCAAAGGGCATCAAAGTCTTTTCACTCCACTTTTAATGGCATAAGATTAAACAAAGGCTAGTTGCATTGCACATCCAGAAAATTATGGTCCTGATTTTATGCAAATTACAGAGATTTTAAAATAATTTTGGTGGAGAATAGGTATGTCAGATTGTGGATGGAGGAGGAGTGATAGGCAAACATTGCTGGACGCTATACAGAATGGCGCATGATGTAGAAGTTTGGCCTCTACCTTTTAATGAGACCTGGAAACCTGCTTTTAAAAATGACAGCTGATGCAGAAGGGAGATGCATATTTAACCTGCTTTCACAATAAACTTTTTTTTTTTGTTTCCCATGCCTGTGTGAGATACTATCATTCCATATTATGCATATTCAATTACATGCAAGTTTTTTATTTTGACTTCACTATGTCTTTTTTTTTTTTTTACTTTTATTCAGTGTACTTTTTTTAACATGGAGAAGCATTATGTTCTGATTTCTGTTGTTTTACTGTTTCACTGTACTTGCTTCTCTGGAATTTAATAGTAATCAGTTGAAGTAGATTTTAGGTGTAGTTTGAATGAAACAACTCTGTTTCATGTATTACACATTATATAATGTGTAATACATGAAACAGAGTTGTTTCATTCAATATATATATATTATATATATTGACCATTATAGCCATTGTGATGTGTTTTTTAAAGATGGTAGGGTAAAAGGACTGTTCTTAATTTTTCGAACGTGCTGTCCTACATGGCAGCCTTGAAATATAGCTCATGGAAATCTGTGCAGGATCTCTGGAACTCAGCAATAGCCTTATAGGGGAGTCTGTTAATAGACCAGCTTACTCCACGGTGTCTTTTATTTTCTTTCTAGGAGGTTGGGAAGGATCTGCAACTTTCAAAATGACATTCTCGGCTGGAGGTGCCATTGAATTTGGACAGCGTATGCTGCAAGTAGCATCTCAAGGTACTGACTGCTTTTCATAGGGAAGTTAGCTTAGCCAGAGATAAATGTGGGTTGAAGGTACTTTGTGAATAAGAAGGGAGTTATATCTGGATGACTTAAGGTATCAAAGAATTTTTAAGTGTCTGTGGTAAAAAGTAACATTTTAATTTGGTTGATTGAATAATTGTTAATGTTGATATTATCTTTTGATACAAGAATCTTGGGTAGGTATGAAACCCAGAGTGAAATTACTTGGTTAAGCTATAACTTTTAATTAGCTCCAATTGCAAAAAAGAAAAAAGGAGGGGGGTAGATTTACCTGCTATTCCACATCTTAAGGTTACTCTGTTATCTGTGGCCATTAGATGGGCACACCAGGTGTATTCCCACCTGGGCCAGCATTTGAAACATGGTTGTTCTGTTAATGACCCATTGTTCTATATACCATCAGCCCATCAAAGGACAGACCTTTATCCTCCAGAGTCCCCTATATGCACTATAGCCATTCGTCTCACCATCTTTACTGTCTGGCCACATCACTTCAGCTAGCCCATTGGCTCCTTTCCACATCTTGCAAGGAGCTAATAATCATGAGATCCAGCAACTGTGCAACATTTGCAGTTGCTTATGTCTCCTTCCCCAGCTTCTTTGTTCAGCACTGGGCTTCCCACAGTAGTACATGTTGTCCCTCTACATTCTCACTTCATTCCCAGTCAGCTGTGGGGGGAATTAAATACCAAGCCAAACATACTGTACAGCTAAAGGCTTTTTCTTTGCTCCAGCACCAGGCTCCTTTCCTACTCCACCAGGCCCCACGGTGCTTCTGCCAATTCTGATCAGCATACAGGAAACACTCAGAGCCAATTAATGTTGTGTGATGGTGTTACAAGATATGATGAACCCTGCAATTATTCATTTCACCAGCTCTAGATTTGCTTGGTTTTATTATAGCAAGAGGTTTCAAATCTGTTGGAGTTGCTATGCTGTTGTGGTTTTGACTGTTGTGTCCCTGAAATGGATCCAGCTGGCATGACAGAATTTGCTGACCCTTTGTTTTACAGCTTCACGGGGCGAGGTCCCCAACGGAGCCTATGGTTATTCGTACATGCCGAATGGGGGCTATACCTTTCCGCCCCTTGCAGCCAATGGGATGTACCCTGCCCCTCCTTCAGGATACCCTTACCCACCACCGCCTCCTGGTAAGTTATGGAAGTGGAAGAGGGAAGCCCTGTAATTCATCTTTAATTTGAAAATATAACCTAAATTAAGGGAAAAAACTCACATGGTTTTTGTGATAGTGGGTTGCTTTCATATGTCAACAAACTAACAACTCCCTTGTTAAATACAGGGTGATTTTTTTGCTTTTAAAAGCTATAGAGTTCCTTCAGAATAACACATGACTAACAGTTCATCCTTTTTCCAGTACCCTTCAGTACCCTCCTCATTGATTAATTTTTCCCATTGCCATGAAATCAGCTGGGAGGTAATCTGGAGATTGACAAGAGGTAGTCAGCATGGTCTAAAGTAGCTTTGAATTTGGTATCTTACTTGTAACTTACCAGAAGCAACATAATACTGTACTGGATGCAGGGGTTCAATTTGACACATTTGTTCTCTCAAGTTTTCCTGGGTGAAATCCAGTTAAGTTTTTTTTTCTGATGCAACTTCTTCTGTTGGCAGAACCAGGAGGGGGTAAATGTCCCCTCTAGTCTATAACCTTCAAAATCTGCTCCATAAATAAATTGGGAAGAGGGGTGAAGAGAAGAGCAAAAGGGAGAAAGCCTCTTTGAATATAATAACAATTTTTTAATCTACCATATCAGCTTGAGGACAGATAATTTGGTGATATGTTAGAGGGGTCTGGCTTAAACAGGTGTTTTTCCAGTATTCTATTCTGTCATTCTCTGTTGTAGCTGAATTGTATCCTGGTCCACCAATGGACGGAGATATGGGATATATGCAGCTCCCCCCACCTCCCTATCCCGGGCCCATGGAACCACCTGCTGCTGGCCCAGACCTTCCCTCCACTCCAGCAGGTAATGGTTGAGGCAAGAGAGAGAGATTTCAAATATTCTGAAATACAGTAGAACAACACAGGGCCTTCAAGCCTATTCTGTTTTAAGCAGGATTCACAAAACTCTAAGTAGATCTTGACAGCAATTCTTTAGCCTCTCACTAACATCCATGAGATGGAGACTTGCATTCTGGAAACTCATAACACGGTAGTGCAATTTCAACCCTGGAAGCTGGTTGCTAAAAATGGTACTATTGAGGTTCCATATTAAACTGTCTCTTCCTGTCTCTAAAGCTAGTCCACTCCACTTTACAGAGAAATTATTGTTTCCTCATTGCAATTTATATAGAAAGCAGAACAGGGTTCTTTTTAACTAACTAGATAGCTAGGGGTGAAAAGGGCAGTGTATATAATGCTTGCTGCTGATTGCATTTGGGAGTGTTTGCATCTGGTCGTGTGTCCAAGGCCAGTTCTTCCTCCATTAAGCAAAGTGAGATAACTGCCTCCGGCAGCAAGTTTTTGATGTCATGAGGGAGCATTGGATAGCTTGTTTTGTTTGCTGCTGTTGCATATTTATTATAAAGAACAGTGAGAGGAGTTTCTGACTATTCTGCTTCAGATGCCAAAATAATTTGAATGGCTGAAGGAGAGGGAAGCAGCAACAGTTGCATGTAAGATGTTGAGTAGTTCTAGATGAAGAGATGTGACCATTGCAGGGGAGCACTGGCTGCCTTTCTTTTAACCCCTTTAACAAGAAACTTGGAAAAACTCTGTGGCATCTTGAGTGGTTCATAGAAAAGGAGCAGAAGTATCCTTTTCCCCCCAGTTCAAACAGTGTTAGGAACATTGCTGTCATTCCTACTTTGCTCCCAGTTTACTATCCTGATTCATAGAATCAAAGAATCATAGAATTGTAGAGTTGAAAGAGACCACAAGGGACATCCAGTCCAGCCTCTTGCCATGCAGGAAATCACGATCAAAGCATCCCTGACTGATGGCCATCCAGCCTCTGTTTAAAGACCTCCAAGGAAGGAGACCCCACCAAGCTCCGAGGAAATGTGTTCCACTGCCAAACAGCTCTTCCTGTCAGAAAGTTCCTCCTAATGTTGAGGTGGAATCTCTGTTCCTGGAGCTTGCATCCATTGCTCCGTGTTCTAGTCTCTGGAGCAGCAGAAAACAAGCTTACGCCATCCTCAATGTGACACCCCTTCAAATACTTAAACAGGGCTATCATATCGCCCCTTAACCGTCTTTTTTCCAGGCTAAACATACCCAGCTCCCTAAGTCTTTCCTCATAAGGCATGGTTTCCAGACCTTTCACCATTTTAGTCGCCCCCTCTGGACACGCTCCAATTTGTCAATATCCTTTTGAATTGTGGTGCTCAGAACTGGACATAATGGAAAAGTGGTTCAAAGGGCCAAGCACTGAAGCACATGAGGAGAGGGGCTAGTGGAGAGCATTCTGGCCCAAAACTTATTCTAGGCTTAACTAACAAAGGATTGCAACACATTGTGTTCATACTGGTCCATTCTTTTAATCTGAAGACTGAAGTTTTCAGTTTCTCTTTTCCCTTGAAACATATCCCGCCAATATGCTGCAATCCCAAAAGCAGCTTCTATTGAATTTATAATATTTTTTTCCCTTACAGCTGAAGCCAAGGCTGCAGAAGCTGCTGCAAGTGCTTATTACAATCCTGGGAACCCTCATAATGTCTACATGCCGATGGTAAGCTTTGAACATTTATGTATTTTGTGAGTTTATAGCTGTCATGATGTCCTGCTCTGCCCATCATGGGAGTTCATCTCAACAACCTACATTTTACTACATTGGAAACTTCCACTCCTTATTTGGAAATGGGAAGGGGGTGGGAGAACCTCATTAAATAAACATGATGTCACATCACCTGACTAGATAACCACTCTGATTGGGCACAGGCAGAGCCAATCAGAGATCAACAGAAAGGACTTTTAAAAGTTCTGATCTTCCCTTTTGTTCTGAGCCTCTCTGAGTTGAGCACATGGCCGAGCTAGATTGAGCTAGCTGAGATGGACTCTGATCCACATGGCCTAGCTCTGGGCCACATGGACAACAAAGCCATAGAATAACTGCAAAATGCTAAACTGTCATAACAAGATAGTTGGGGGTAGCCAACTTTACCCAAGGCCTCAAAAGGATCCAAAAAGAACTCTGAAATTCCATCTACAGAGACTGTAAGTTACCTCTGCGTGTAATAGTTAGGGAATGTGTAGTTAGATTGCATTAGATTTATGTTTTTATTTGTAAGTGCTCTGGATGAATGCATATTGTATAAGCCTTAAGTTGAACCTGGGAATGTTTTGCCTTCTCAAGTAACATAGACTTCTAGAACTGAATAAAAGCTTTCTGTTATTTTCTCACCTGCCTCAAATTGCCTGCTTCTGGTCAGCTATCAAGAACCTTCTCTAGATTAGATAAAAGGGTATTATTATTCTCATAACTGGTCTGGCTTCCCGTCGCACCGGACAAGGAAGGAAACTCAATGGGTGGTGGCATCGAAGAGCATTTCTTAGGTTTTTAGGATTTCAAAACATAAGGCCAACTTTGGACTCAGGCAGCATAGATCCTTGGGTAGCTTTACGACATAGTGGCGCGGTCTTGGACCCTGGGTTGGAAATGACGGTTAAGCAGTAGCTTTTGGAAAGTTTTTTTTTTGTGGGGGAGGAAGCTTTTCTGTGTTGCAGTTCTCTGTGTCCTGTTTGTGTTGTGTCCCTGGAGGAGGGAGACGGAGGAGCTGAGTTGTGTGTGCATGCCTGCTTGCAGTTTCTTTGCTCTGTTTCCAGCCTTTGTGTTGTTGCTGGAAGGGGGGGGGGCTGAGGCATGTGTCTGCTTTCCTTCTCTGTGCTTGCAGTTGTTTTTTTTCTTTTTCTTTTTTTTAAAGGCCTGATTCCCTGTTCTTTTGTGGAGGAAAAATTGCCTGTTTTTGAACAGCTGTGGGTATTGAAGGTGCCTTACATATGATTCCCAGGTCATCTCCCACTCAGACTAGACCTAAGGCCTCTTTGTGTCATGAAGACGGCTGCACCATATATCTTTAGACTCTGTCCCTGGTTTCTTTGTCACTGCTGTCTTCTACAGTAGGGGGATAAGGTGCAAATAGTCTTCCAGTGTGCTCTCGACTGTCTCTCACATCCATATGTTACAAGATGACCTCAACTAGAAGAATAATGCTAGCAAGTAAGCCATATTGCTGTGAGTGTAGTCAACACCACAGGAAGGCAAGGAGTGAACAGCACCTATAGTATAAGAACTTCTCATTTTGTAAAATAGATCCTGATGCAAAAAGCAAGAAAACCCTTGGTGTAAATTCAGGAGCATGCTTTAACAGTAACTGAAACAATGCTTTCTGATGCAAAAATCTACTGAACACCTTCATAGCATTAAGTAGGTGATCCACATTTGCAGGTAGTGGTTTAATTAAGAAGACCCTGGTGAGTTCATAGTAGAGCAAAACTTTGGCTTCCAGGTTCAGACTTAAGAACCAACCAGAAGGGCCTAGGTAAGTAAAGAAGCAGCAGCTCTTAGGAGAGTTTTAAGATTGTTTGCAGTTCATGGTTTGGATAATGGTCACATACTTATTATAGCGGGTTTGATGTAACAAACTTGGGCTTCATCTGTGCTGCAGAAATAATCCAGTTTGACACCACTTTAACAGCCATGTCTCAATGCTATGAAATTCTGGGATTTGTAATTTAGTGAGCTATTTAGCCTTCTCTGTGCCACAGCAGAAAGCTCTTGTGCCACAACAAACTACAACTCCCAGGATTTCATAGCATTGAGCCATGGCAGTTAAAGTGGTAACAAACTGGATTATATCTGCAGTGCAGATGCATCTTGGGTTACTCTTGCAGTTGAAATTTGTGTTATCTAAAATTGTTACTTAATTTCTCTATCTCTCTCTTTCTGTTTCCCATTTTAGGATCAGCCACCTCCACCTCCCTATTTTCCTCCAGAGGATAAGAAAACCCAATAGACAGTCCACACACATTGCTTCCTTTCCCCCATTTGGTTCAATATTGATTAGGGATATGACAATGATAAGGACTGCCTAGTCTCCCTCCAGTGCACGTAACTCCAACAAGCAGCAGTGGTAGATACGTGTTTCATTAGAAAAGCTTCTAACATTTTCATGGAGATCACACACACCTACACTTAAGAATATATTGTTCTCTTCTATATGATTCTTTCTCCATGTCAAAGATAAAATGAAGGAAAAGCTTTGTTCTTCTCCCATCCCATCTTTGAAGTATCCTGGAGAACATACCTTCCTAAACAAAGACTCCATAAACCAAAACTTATCAACAGCTGTTGAATTTCGTAGGTGTGGATCCTTCAATATCCAGCTCTCATGTGGCGAAGCTTTGGAAGATGTTCACCGTTGTGATCTATCAATCAGTTCTTCATTGCATGAACCCTGCCATGTTTTGACCAAGGAAATGCACTGATCTTCTGACAAATCTAATAGCACATTCTTAGATGTTTGATTTTATTTGGACACTGGCATGTTCTGCCATTTCTTCCACAAGAGACACATACAGCAGCATGTATGCATCAATTAATTGATTTTAAACATTCCTATCTCTTTATGAATCTTTCTTAAATTAATTTATTTTACACAACAGCAAAACAGTGGCTGCATGTATCTGGCCCACGATGTTTATTATCGTCACACCTAACTTGGTAGTTGATTTGTCTTTTTTCCATTCTAGCAGAAAGAGTTTCTAAGAAGAAGATGGTTGACATATTCTTTTCTTTTTTTAATTTATTACTTGGATTTTACTACTAGCATGTCATAATCTGAAGCAAGGCACTTTCCGTTTTTGCTGCATGGTGTTCAACAATTTGGTCAGCATCATCTTTCAGACCAGTGATTATTCAGATGAGGTCTAAACTGACAAAGGGCAAAATCTTCTCGGGGATTCCTGCATCTTCCTGGAGTTTCCTACACAAACCTCTAGTAAGGCTTGGGGATTGTATGGTTCTCCTGATGTTTTGGACTGCAAGCCTCCAGCAGTTCTAGGCAGCATGGTCAGTGGTGAGGGTCCTGGGAGCGGCAGCTTAAAATCTGGTAGGCTTGCACAATGCCCACTCCTGCTCTAGTTGAATTAATGCCAGTGAAATGCCATGTACAGCAGAACCACTATAATGTTCTGCATTTGGTTTTGCTTTTTCTGACCCAGAATATGGAGAGGAAGCAACGAGGGAGAATATTAGGAATTGCATGTATATGGAAGTAGCTATATGCATGTATGAGTGCACGCAGCTCCCTAAGATCTAAAAAAAAAAAAAACCCAAACCCATGAAATTCAGTTTTTACAGAGAGCTGGAGTGTTCCAGTGTGCCTGGAAATGGAAAATCCACTATTAGCGTTGTTTTTGATTTACATAGAAATAAAATGAAAGTCTGATTTGTATAAAAATCCTCATATTTTCCTGAAGTTTGTGTTTGAAATTGGGGCTCCCTGGAAAGTTAACTTATTGAGCCAGTGCTTGAAGCTTCAACCTCTTTTCACAGTTGCTTTGAACCTGGGTACCTGCTAGTGTTTGAGGCAACACAAGTTAATTCTAGCTTTGGCTACATTGTGGCTCTGTTCTCAGCAGTGGAAGTCCTGTGGTTGCTGCCGAGATGTCCTAAGGAAAGACACAGATAGTTGCCAAGATCATGATGAAGTGGGATGGTTTAACTGCATGCCTCTCCAATGCTTGGTTTTCACTTCCTTGCCTTCTCTGTGTATTTAATTTTAAGCAAAATTACATGCCTTCTGAATTTTCATGGGGTAGAAATGCAAACTGGCTTGTTTTCTGAAAAACATCTCCATTTGCATTCTCAGTAGCATTCACTTTGCTGTTTTGCTGCAGGATCAAGTGACAGCCAAATAGGTGATGACCTTGAGTTTGGGCAGGATGCAAATTCAGTTCACATGTACTCTGCAGAGCCTTTTCTAGCAGGAGCTTTTAAAACAAACCTGTACTAATAACACTAGAAGCATTGTTT
Organism: Gambelia wislizenii; assembly: GCA_030847615.1. Classification (NCBI taxonomy): domain Eukaryota; kingdom Metazoa; phylum Chordata; class Lepidosauria; order Squamata; family Crotaphytidae; genus Gambelia; species Gambelia wislizenii. The sequence goes on from JAUMIR010000002.1 coordinate 195,406,905, forward strand.
TCCTGATAGGAGAGGTCCATTTAAGGCCTTAGTTTTGTTTTCCCAAATGGTTTCTAACTGACCAATGGTGTTGATTCTGGTGCACACCCCCTCTCTACCTTGTGCACTGTTGTCCCCCCCCCCCCGATTTGCTATTTAAACTGCAGTGATGTAAAGAAACTGTTATTTTAAAAATAGGTATGTATTTTGGATAAGTTCTAATAATATAATATGAATGTGAAATGGTTCATTTGAATGTAAGGCTGCCTTTTGATTTGCTGAGACTGTGAAGTAAAGATAACATACATCAAAATCTGTCTGGCTCAGTTTATGTATATTCTTGGGTGGGCCAATATTCATTTTGGCACATTGTAGGCCTTGAATTGAAGGGGTGGCTTCGCAGTTAAAGCACAAGATGCTTGTGGCATAGGAGATGCTGTTTTGGGTCCTCCACTGACTTCTGCTCTGACCTAAGCTATACAGAGGAGAGACTTGGATTAAGATTTTCTTGCAGAAGCTAGCTGTAGAAATAGTGTGCTTGTCTTCAAAATTCAAGGTGCTCACAATTAAATGTATTACCTTGTCTGAGTTTGTGTGACACAAGTTCATCATTGGGTTTTAACTTTCCCTTTCAAGGCCCTTCTGCTGCAAAGATGTTGAGTTCTCCTCTTGCCAAATCTCAGCACAGAGGTTTTCTCACTGAATTTCATCTTACATTGGTAAATGGTTCTTGTGCACTTTAGATAGGTTTGCTTCACTTCTCCATTAGAATATCTGGATGCAAACCACAACAGAGGCTTAGAGGACAGCCATAGAAGGGAAAGGGGGCAGAGGAAGATAGGCCCTAGAGTTGCCATGTTCCTCAAAGCACAGTGTCTTTTCCAAGTTGACTATATGTATAAAATATTTAGGAGAGCATCTGTAATCATAAAATCCCTTATGGGGTGAAGGACTGCTTCTCAAATAAATTACTGTTTTCAATGGCAGGCCTGCGTAAATGTCTTCCCACTCTGCCAGCCCAATAACGTGTAATAAACCTTATCTTCATTATCATTGGGTGCTGTGTTTTTCCCTACCTTTCATATGATGGATTTGTATAGTGACCATAACATATGGGGAACCATTTGCGTAATCCTATGAAAGCCTTCCACTCAGTGGCCTGATTTCACAGCAGCTTCCATGCACTCATGAAGTGACCTTCAAGTCTGCTTCAAAGGAAGGCAACAGCTCCTGTTTGTTATTATCAGATGAGGGAATGGATGCAATGTTTTAGAAGAAAGTTAGATGAAATGGAACTGTCCCTTGTTATAACAAGCCTGACATGAAAATGATTGTAGTACATCTAGTAGACTTTGTTTCCTGGTATGAATCACCTTGTGACACTCACTTTGGTAGCCAGAGCTGTAGGTGGTGTGCCACACCCCATACTTTTGGATCTGGACACGTCTTCCTTGAACCAAGCCATTGTTGGCACAATGCAACCTATTTTTCCTCTTTCTACCTTTGCCTTCAGGTAGAGCAGAACTGTAGAAATGACACTTGGATTCTGGCATCCACCTGACTGGCATCAGTGTCAGTGTTAGCATTGCTGGGACCTAGTATTAAGGAACAACTGGGCCAAGAAAACTATAGAGTCTAGACCACATAATATTTTCACTGTAACTGCATCTTAAGAAAATTTAGGAAGAAATTGGCCTTTGAAGAGCTCATGTTGTTTGGTTCCAAAGATCATATTTAAATACACAACATAAACATGTTGTTTCCGCCCTACTAATAATTTCATGATTTGTGATTGGTTTAGTCCTGCCTGGTAGTGTTTTTGCCTATCCCCTTTCTAAGGAAATGAGTCAGTAGAGAGCTGTGAAACTCTCTCCTGTTTCAGAGATAAAGGCACACGCATAGCAGAAATTCTACAAGCTGACCAAGGTGAGTTATGGCCTTCCCTTTATTGCTGCCATGACCCCCCCCCCTGCACTTGATATTTCTGCACATTTGACAGAGGGTTATCTAGAAAACAATGGATGGATTGAAAAAGAAAAATGCTCCCTGCGTGAAAGAATGCAGGGCAACTAACAATGGGCGGGACAAGCTTCAACTTGACAAGTGCAGGTCAGGTTGCTGAACTGAAAAGGAAGTTTAATTTAGAGGGTGTCAGCACAGCCCAGGCAATTTTGGTGCCTTCAGTGCTGGAAATCCAGATCATGCCCTTCCCTATGGTGGCATAGCCTCTACCAAACTGGCATCCTTCAAATGTATTTGACTACAAGTCCCATTATCACAGCCAATATGAAAACTGGAAGAGGAAGGTGGGAGTTGTAGTCAAAGACACACAGAATGCATGAGGTTGGGGAACACCATTATAATAATATTTGTGTTTAATGGTAATGAGGTGGGTTGCCTTACGCTGCCCGATGCCCAACAACCTCATAGAATTGTAGAGTTGGAAGAGACCACAAGGGACATCCAGTCCAACCTCCTGCCACGCAGGAAATCATGATCAAAGCATCCCTGACAGATGGCCATCCAGCCTCTGTTTAAAGACCTCCAAGGAAGGAGACCCCACCACGCTCCGAGGGGGTGTGTTCCACTGCCGAACAGCTCTTACTGTCAGAGATTTCCTCCTAATGTTGAGGTGGAATCTCTGTTCCTGGAGCTTGCATCCATTATTCCATGTTCTAGTCTCTGGAGCAGCAGAAAACAAGCTTGCTCCATCCTCAATGTGACACCCCTTCAAATACTTAAACAGGGCTATCATATCGCCCCTTAACTGTCTTTTTTCCAGGCTAACATACCCAGCTCCCTAAGTCTTTCCTCATAAGGCATGGTTTCCAGACCTTTCACCATTTTAGTCGCCTCCTCTGGACACGTTCCAATTTGTCAATATCCTTTTGGAATTGTGGTGCCCAGAACTGCCTCAAACAGTTTAGAACTGGTGTGGCTATTGCTGCCCCCGCAACAACAAATCTGTTACACAGTACAGACTAGACTGTAGCTAAAAGGTACTCTGAAAAATATATTTCAAAGTCAGCAAATTACTCAGAAAGTTATCTTTGCTTGATGCATAACCCAGCGTCCCATGTGTGCAAATTCAAGGTTCTTTATTTTAGGATGAAGTTGGTGGCTGTAGTACAAGTAGAAGAGAGTGAGTTAAACACTATCTGAAGTTAATGCATTATTAGTGTTTTGTTAACTGCTATCAAGGCGACCCCATGAATGAGAGACCTCCAAGTCACCCTATTATCAACAGTCCTGCTCAGCTCTTGCAGACTCAGGCTGTGGCTTCCTTGATTGAGTATCCGTCTGGAATACAGTCTTCCTCTTTTCCTACTGCCTTCTACCTTACTAAGCATCATTGTCTTTTCTAGTGAGTCATATCTTCTCATATGTCCAAAGTACGACAGTCTCAGTTTAGTCATCATGGCTTCTAGGGAGAGTTCAGGTTTGATTTGCTCTAGGACCCATTTATTGGTCTTTTTAACAGTCTACAGTGAACTCGTCACGGGTCAGCGTAAGAGGGGCGCTCCAAAAAAGTAATACAAGGACTCCCTGAGGCAACATCTCAGGCTCAGGCAAATTGATCACCAACAATGGTCCGCCCTGGCCTCACATCGGGAGGCATGGAGACGCACCATCCACAATGCTGCAGCCTTATTTGAGAACTCACGCCGAACAAGTCTTGAAGAGAAACGACAATGCAGAAAGAATCACAACCCGGAAACATCACCCAAGGAGACCCTCTGCTGTGCTTTCTGCAACCGGACTTGTTTATGTCAGATTGGACTTTTTAGTCATCAGTGTGCTTGCAGAAAGTGTGGGATGAGTCCTTCCTGAATCTTCGTTTGCGAAGAAAAGCCAGAGAGAGAGAGAGAGAGAGATCTGTAGAACTTTTCTCGAGCACCACATTTCAAATGAGCTGGTTTTCTGTTGATCAGCTTCCTTCACTGTCCAGCTCTCACAACCCTACATGGAAATTGGAAAGACAGTGGCTTGGACTAACTTTAGTATTTAGTATTCAATGTTATATCTTTATACTTCAGGATCTAGTCTAGTTCCTTCATAGCTGCCCTTTCAAGTCATAGTCGTCTTCTGTTTTCTTGACTGCAGTCTCTATTTTGATTAATGACTGAGCCTTTGTATGGAAAATCTTGAACTATTTCAATGTCTTTGTCATCTGCTTTAAAGTGATATAAATCATCTGTTTACTTGATGTTCAAGTGTAAGCCTGCCTTTGCACTTTCTTCCTTGACTTTCTTCAGTAATTGTTCCAAGTCTTTGCTATTTTCTGCTAGTAGATTGGTGTCATCTGCATATCTTACATCGTTGATGTTCCTTCTTCCAGTTTTCACACCTCCTTCTTCCAAGTCTAATCCTGCTAAAATGCAACCTTGCCTGACTCCCTTGCCAATTGGAAACCATTCTCGTTCTCTGTATTCTGTCCTAACAGTAGCCTCTTGTCCCAAGTACAGGTTACACATCAAGACAATCAAATGTTGTAGCACACCCATTTCTTTAAGAGCAGTCCATAGTTTTTATGATCTATACAATCTATACTATATATATACTGTACTATACAATCTATATGACAGTTCTGCTGGTGTGAAGCTTTAAATGTGTGACTAGCACAGAGTTAACTTTACCACTTCCTAGTCCAAGGGTGAGAATTCTGCCGTACTCCAGATGTTGTTGAACTACAACTCCCATAAACCCTAACATGTATAACAGTGAGGAATTTGGAGAGTTGCAGTCCAACAACATATTGGAGAACCATACAATCCATACCCAGTCTTACTTCTAGAGTGCTTCTGTACTTTCACAAAAGAAGAAGGTACTTCTCTCTTCAAACAGAGAGTCCTGGAAATTCTAGGACATCAGAATTTCTAGGACAAATTAGGAGGAGTAGCTAATACCCTAAAGGACAGGATCAAAATTCAAAATGACCTGGATAGACTGGAGAGCTGGGCCAAAGTTAACAAAATGAAATTCAATACGGAGAAATGTAAGGTACTGCACTTAGGGCGGAAAAATGAAATGCATAGATACAGGATGGGGGAGACCTGGCTGAATGAGACTACGTGCGAAAGGAATCTAGGAGTCCTAGTAGACCACAAGTTGAACATGAGTCAACAGTGTGATGCGGCAGCTAAAAAGGCCAATGTGATTTTGGGCTGCATCAATAGAAGTATAGTGTCCAGATCAAGGGAAGTAATAGTGCCGCTCTATTCTGCCTTGGTCAGACCTCACCTAGAATACTGTGTCCAGTTCTGGGCACCACAATTCAAAAAGGATATTGACAAATTGGAGCATGTCCAGAGAAGGGTGACTAAAATGGTGAAAGGTCTGGAAACAATGCCTTATGAGGAGAGACTTAGGGAGCTGGGTATGTTTAGCCTGGAAAAAAGATGGTTAAGAGGTGATATGATAGCCCTGTTTAAGTATTTGAAGGGGTGTCACGTTGAGGATGGAGCAGGCTTGTTTTCTGCTGCTCCAGAGACTGGAACACGGAGCAATGGATGCAAGCTCCAGGAACACAGATTCCACCTTAACATTAGGAGAAACTTTTTGACAGTAAGAGCTGTTCGGCAGTGGAACACGCTCCCTCGGAGCTTGGTGGGGTCTCCTTCCTTGGAGGTCTTTAAACAGAGGCTGGATGGCCATCTGTCAGGGATGCTTTGATTGTGATTTCCTGTGTGGCAGGGGGTTGGACTGGATGGCCCTCGTGGTCTCTTCCAACTCTGCAATTCTATGATTCTATGATTCTATGATCATGATACTGCCAGCAGCCATGAGACTCCTAATGGGAAAAATATTACTATATATAAAGAGTGTGTGCCCAAGTGCCCTTTCATACTATATAATTATAACACTATGATTCCACTATGGCTGTATATGTGGGATTTGTAGTTTGACAAAGGATTAGAAGAGCTATCTAGCTGAGAGTTCTAAATGCTTCTCCCTAAACTGAAAATCCTAGGATTCTATAGGAATGTGCCCATGGTAGTTAAAGTGAAATCACAACATTATAATTTTGTAATGTGAAAGGGCCCCAGGAGAATTAAGCATCACTCCTGAGCATTTGTGGCACATGTTGAGTGCAGGGGGTGGGGATACATGCTTTACTTTATCTGCAACCAAGCAAACGGACCTCTCCTTCCTTAGGTTCATACTCTTAACTCAGAAGGGTGACTTGCAGTTTTCTCCATCTCTCCTACCCTTCCAAAAGCATTTACCCATACAGGAAGCAGGCCAGACCTATTTTGCCTTGAATTGTATAAATAGTCTTGCTGAGCTCACAGGGCAGGCTTTTCCTACCTTTCAACTTATTGGTACCCAAAGAAAGACCAAAAACAAATCTAGTGATTTGTATTCAGGGGGGTGGGTGGGCAGCAGAGCACCCAGTTGAAGCAGAGAAAAAACACATGCAGGCATTAACAGGCAGCTGGCATGGCCAAAGCTCACACTTCCTGTCAGCAATGATGGGGTTACTGTCTGCTTTGCTATAATCCACAGATAATGAAATAAGAAATTGATTTATATTTCCTCTCTGTGTGGAATGAAATTATATGATCCACAGGGAGGTATCACTATCAACAGAACAGATTCCCTGAAAGAAACACAACAGCTGAGGGCAAAGTTTAGTTTGGTGTTTCAGACCGCCAGCACTTGCTGGATAGAGCATTGTTGTGACAGTCTGTTTTTCTCTTCCTAGGTAAGTGTTCAATATATCTATATAGGAAAGAATTCCTTTGCATAATTAACATTAGGTATTGCATGTACTGTATATGTAAGGAGAGAGCTGCAGCATTTTAGACTACTTTCACATGACTTGCAAGTTTCTGTAGCATTAATTATATCTCAGATACCTCAGGGCCATGAAAGAAAGGTGTTGTCTTGCCTAAGGTGGTGATGACAGCTAGTTTCTGCGCTACACAGATAAGATCACAAACATGTACAATGCATAAACTAATCTGAATTCACTGCCAGATACAGGTTGGAGAGTCAACCATCATGTTTATTCCTTAATTCAGGAATAATCTTCCTTCATTAAGGAATCTTCTTTTGCTTTCTTGATTAAAATGGTTTGAAGGCCTTCCCCCTCCCCAAACAAAAGCACACCTTTTGCCACTTCTTAACCTCCATTCTGATAATTCTGGCTGGCTGGCTTAGAGAGGAATCCTACTGCATTTACACTAGAGTAAGTCCCATTGTGTTGTGTTAGGCTCACTCATCTAATAACTGTATTTAGGTGTGTGATCTAAAAGGTTTGCAGGTGTAAAAGGGGTAACATCTGTATGCAGTTACCATGTACTTTTTGTAGAGAGCTGAGTTGGAATTTGCAGGCTTCACCTGAAATAAGTTCTGTGATGGCATAGCTCCCTAGAAAATTGTGGGGAAACTCTTGTTTCAGCCACAACACCTGAGATATATTCCTCAGCGCTTTTATACCATTACAACACCTGAGATATATTCCTCAGCGCTTTTATACCATTGATCTGGCCCCTTTAAACTGAATGAAAAACCCTCCAACCATACACCCAGAATCCAAAGCCAAATACCATATGAGATGTATTTTGACTTCGCATATCAGGACACAAGTATAGAACAAATGGGCGGTGGAGGAGAGGTGAGGTGGTCTATAAAACATATTCCTGATATTGCAAACACTCTTTTTCTCTATAGTTAGCTGCCAGCATTAAATATTACTTCCTGTAAGTAAGCCTTTGAAGTTGAATATTTTGCAAGTCAAATTACTTAATACAAATAGTGTGATCCTATGTGTGTTTGTTGAGAAAGTCCTCCCCTATGTGGTTAGTGTCTGCTCCAGGTAAGTATGTACAGGATTGCAGCCATGATGTATTTATTTATGTGATAGAAAATTACTTAATTGGATTCTGACAGAATAGCTAAAAGAGAACACATCAACAGTGGTATTCTACCATCAAAGAAGCCAGGGTGAAGGCAGATATTGTAAGGGTGGTGATATTGACTATTGAAGACACACATGCCTTCATTCTGAAGCATTCTTTTGCAGTGTAACAGCATATATGTCAAAGCTACACCACTTTGGGTGTAGAGCTTAGGGTGTAGAGCTTTCTACACTAGTCCCTAAGAATGTGTAATTTAATTAATTTATACCAGAGACAGGCAACTGTGGTAGACTAGGGGAGCACATTAGCTCTCCAGGAGACCTTGGAAGACTGTACACACCCTGGCCACACCTGCTCTCTCTCACACACACAAATGGTATGCCCAAATGCCTCCAAACCCATTCTAGGAGATATGGAGGTATGTTTGGGCACCCAGAGGGCATTTTGAATTAAAATCTTTTTTGAAATATTTTGCAAAATTTCATTTTGACAGCTCGAGAGTTCTGGAGAGGGGGAGCTCCAAACATGGTGGATATGCCCTCAATACCTTCAAGATATTATTTTGGGGCATTTTGGAGCATAAATAAATAAATATCGAGCCCTAGGGGGTTGCATCCTGCCCATGGGCCACACTTTGCCCACCTCTGATGTATACAATGGTGACATAAATTATTCTATTTGCATACTTTATTCGTTTGAAAATAGTAGTTTCCCACTTGATTTGTTTTTATGAAGCATGCTGGGGAACTAAAAGATGGAGCATATGAGACGTGGAGAGAGGGAGAAGAAAGGAAGGAATGGCTGGATGCCATTCATCCACAGTGACCTCCTTGGCTTCAGTTCATAAGCTTCTGCAGTTTATATTCTGCAACAAAGGGCTCCTCCAGATGTATCAGGCGGATGAAATATTTGTCACTGTAGTCCTTGGGGTGAAATTGGGAAATTCTGTTGTCCCAGAGTCTTTTCTGGCAATTCCTGGCACCCGCTGCAACATTTTATTCTGTCTCTCAAATGCATTTCTTTTCAATTCTGAGGTGTTCCAGAACAATATGTTCTCTTTTCTTCTCCTCCTTTATTTTTTTACTTTCTAAGAGTTATAATGCATCAGCAAAATAGCATTTTGCGCTATACATTGATGACTCTTAAAAAGTTGGGTGGTGTTTTGTTTTGTTTTTTAATTCAGAGAGGAGAACATTTGCCCTTCAAACCATATGGCCCTCTCAACAAATGACGTCCCAGGTTTTTAAAATCCTTGGAAGGGCACTAGTGCAGATCCAAGAAATTGCTATAAACATCTCCCCAAAAAAAGAGAACTTATATGCACGGAAACGACAACAACCAGCAAATCCTGGCAAACCCAAGGAGCTATATACCCAAGGAATAGCCTGGAAAGAAAGCTTTGCATTTGTTAAAACAAATCTGAAATTAAACAGTTCTAAGATGCTGTTCTATTTGAGCTGCTGATATAATTATGTAGACCAATGCTTCTTAAGCTCACTGATGTGGCAAACCAGTAGCCCCCACCGTCACCTCGATATGCCAGTCACCAGAAACATATTTGTGCCCACTGACTACAATTGTTTCTTTCTTCCTGGAAACTTTCCATGGACTAGCAGCCAGTAATCACCCCTTTGCATAGGACTGATACAGACCCCCCTGTCAGTAATGGTTGGTGACCATCATGTTCTGTTGATCATGACAGTGCTCTTTTTGGTATCAGATAATCTAGACTGTAGATGTGATTCATTCTCTGGTAAATTAAGAGGAAATCCCCATCTTTCCTCTTGGGCTGTAAAACGAAGTAGACTTCTCTGTTCAAAGGTCCCTTTCCTTCCCATTCAAAATGACTGGTAATTTTAGTTATTTGGCTCTCCTAATTTTTTTCAGCGGTACAAGGGGAGGGTGGAATGAAGCAAGTTTTCTCCATTGTGACAAAAGCAGCCACCATTTGACAGCATAGCAATATTTATTTATTTATTTATTTATTTATTGAATTTATATCCTGCCTTTCTCCCAAGGTGGGATTCAAGGCGGCTACTCGGCAGAAAAGAAAGAAGCAACATTATTGAAGGACTGGAGCAACTCCCTGAGGAAAGGCTGCAATCACTGGAGCCTTTTAGCTTGGAGAAAAAAGGCAAGTAAAACTGAATAGTGGGAGATTCAGAACAGATAAAAGTATTCCTCCACACAGCTCATATTTAAGCTGTAGTATGTTTTGGGTGAGCACCTACTTCAAGACATAGTGATGACCTCCAATGTGAGTGACTTTAAAAGGGGATGAGATATGGTGTCATCTGGAAGAGGGCTTGGGTCCTAGTCCAGAGACTAGGGTATGGAGCAATGGGTTCAAAAAGTGGGGAGGGGGAGAAGACCCAAATAATTACCACCCAGTCAGCCTGATATCAATACTAGGAAAGATTCTAGAGCAGATCATTAAACAGACAGCCTGTAACCACTTAGAAAGGAATGCAGTGATCACAAAAAGTCAACATGGGTTTCTCAAAAACAAGTCATGCCAAACTAATCTTATATCTTTTTTTGATAGCGTTACCAACTTGATAGATTAAGGGAATGCTTGATTTCAGTAAGGCTTTTGACAAGGTCCCTATGATATTCTTGCAAAAAAGTTAGTAACCTGTGGGCTAGACAATGCAACTGTTAGGTGGATTTGTAATTGGTTGACTGACCGAACCCAAAGGGTAGTCACCAATGGCTCCTCTTCATCCTGGAGAGAAGTGACCAGTGGGGTGCCATAGGGTTATGTCCTAGACCCAGTGCTATTCAGCATCTTTATCAATGACTTGGATGAGGGAATAGAGGGTATGCTTATCAAGTTTGCAGATGACACCAAATTAGGAGGGGTAGCTAATACCCCAGAGGACAGGATCAGAATCCAAAATGACCTAAACAGATTAGAAAGTTGGACCAAAACTAACAAAATGAATTTCAACAGGGAGAAACGTATGATACTACACTTGGGCAGTAAAAATTAAATGGGCAGATATAGGATGGGTGACACCTGGCTTGAGGGGAGTACATGTGAAAGGGATCTTAGGAGTACTTATTGGACCACAAGCTGAACATGAATCAGTAGTGTGATGCAGCAGCTAAAAAGTCAATGAGATTCTAGGCTGCATTAATAGGAATATAGTGTCTAGATCAAGGGAAGTAATGGTGTCATTCTATTCTGCTTTAGTCAGACCTCACCTGGAATACTGTGTCCAGTTCTGGGCACCACAATTCAGGAAGGATATTGAGAAGCTGGAACATGTCCAGAGGAGGGCGACCAGGATGGTGGGAGAACTGGAAGCCATGCCCTATGAGGAGCAGCTTAGGGAGCTGAGTATGTTTAGTCTGGAGAAGAGAAGGTTTTGAGGGGACATGATAGCCATGTTTAAATATTTGAAGGGATTTCATACTGGGGATGATACAAGCTCCAAAACTAGGAGCAATGGGTTCAAACTACAGGAAAAAAGATTCCACCTAAACATTAGGAAGAACCTCCTGACAGTAAGAGCTGTTCAGAAGTGGAATACACTGCCTCGTAGTGTGGTGGAGTCTCCTTCTATGGAGGTTTTTAAACAGAGGCTGGATGGCCATCTGTCGGGAATGATTTGACTGTATATTCCTGTATGGCAGGGGCTTGGACTCGATGGCCCTTGTGGTCTCTTCCAACTCTCTGATTCTATATATTAACAGAAAATAAGTATAATAAATGGCTACCAGTTATGATGGGTATGTATTACAGTTGTCCCTCCATATCAATGAATTTGGTATCCATGGATTTAAGTATTAATGGCTCCTTGATTTTGCCATCTTATATAAGGGACACCATTTTGCTATGCTATTGCATATAATGGGACTTGCATATTCATGGATTTGGTATCCACGAGGGTCCTGGAACCAAACTGCAGTGAATATGAAGGGACAACTGTATATCTGGTGGCAGTGGCACTATGAATATAAGGTCCTGGGGATCAAGAAAGTGTTGGTACATCCATATACACTTGTGGACTTCCTATATTCAGTTGGTGGCCACTGTGTGAATCAGTGGCAGGCCTTTTTTGGTCTGATCTAGAAGGACTCCTATGTTTTGGTATTTCTTTTGCTCAGCCCGTGTGATCTATGAAGGAGAAAGTTTGCACTGGAGCACATGAAGCATTTTAAGGGTGGCTGTAAAATGTTAGAACATAGTGAGCGAGCAAGCAAGCAAGCTAGCAAGCTTATGAGTTCTCAGGAAAAAAAAAGTTAATTTGACTGGATGGTAAGCAAAGAAAGGCGGAGGAAAGCTCAATATTGAAGCCACACAATCTATATTTAGTCAATGCAGACTGTTAAGATGGAGTGTCAGAAAAGATTTTCAACGTTAACTGGATTATGTTAAAGCAGGTGCTATGCAGATCTATGTATAGCAGCTTTACCAGCTAGTAAAAAACCTGCTGTGTGAATTATTAAAGTATTGCTCAGCCACCACACTATGTCTGATTTATTTATATTTTTCAATGTGCTAAGTGCTGTGCCAAGTACTTTACTTACCAAGTCTTGCTAAGTTAATTAATCAAATACCAAGGACTGGGAAAATGGGAAACTGGTTAAGCTCTCTTCTTCCTCCAAAAGGGCATCTATGCAATCTTTTGTGCAAAGTTAGCACACTGATTTCAATAGGCTTAACTGCATGCGTAACTTTGGATACGGTTAGTCTGCTTTACAGGCCAGAATTCAATTGATGCAGTGATGAGGAAAGCTGTACCTGTTGATATCGCTTGACAGGCTGCTTTAAAGGAACAGTTTATCTGTCTAAAGAAAAAAGAGAGCCCACCTTAGTGATGGAGTTGACGGAGTGCACTGCACTTGGCATTGTGCACACATGGACATGTAGTTTCGGCCACTTTTAAAACTGTACAGTCTAGCTAACATAGGTGTGCTATTTGCCCTTCAGAGAGGAGAAATGGAAAATAGAATGTAAGACTCTCCACACATCCAGTACAATCAAATCCAAAATCTACATGGATAACCTTCAGGGAAGAAGGACTAGACAGGCATTCTACTGCTAGTGCACGATCATGGGCAACAGGTCACTTTCTGATCACAGCCAATGCAGCAATAACAAGTTAAACCAGTTGGCTGACCTACTTGTCTGGGAAAGCTCACATTCCTGAAAGCTCAGCTTGAGTGTTCAAAGATTTTGAAGTCTGAGATACATTGGAAGAAGAAAAAAACCAGCCAGGGAGAACAAGTACTCAAGGAGGAACATCAGTGGGAGGAGAGTTTGCACATTTCCTTTCCCATGTGCTTTAAACTGGCCCTCTCCTTTTTAAAGGGATTGGCATTGACCCAAGTCTGATATGCAATTCTGCTGCTGTCAAGCATCACTCAGCCTGGATTGATCCTTGACAAGCATTCTTAGCAATACTTTGGTAGTGGACAGCAGGAAAGCACGTCCAGGTAAGAGGACTCTGCTTGAGAAGCTGTCTTCTTCCCCATCCAATAAATCCTGATTTGGTATAAGGATGTCTCTGGTTTACTCAGAAATAGTGTGTGAGTATACAAGCAAGGAGGTAATTCTCATGGAATGATATCTGTTTTGCTATTTCAAAATATTTGCAGGATTTCAAACTCCATCAGTTCTTCATCAGATCAGAACATGATTGTTTACAGTAAATATTTGTCTATGAGCAGAGCAGTCATGGATGCTTGATGACTCTGCTGAGAAAAACAAGAGATATGTGTAGTAATTGCTAATTATAAGGTGAATTAGCCAAATCTGGGCTGGCAGGAGAGGGTTCAGACCATTCTGGGAGATACAGAGGTTAGATTTGTTCACCATAGCTACCAGTTTCCTCACTCATCTCCCCAAGAAATTTAAGGAAAACAACTGCAGCTGCTCAGGTGTGGCTGAAGCCTTCTATATCTGGGGTCTGGTGAATCTGCCCTGGTTTTATTCCATCCTTCAGAGAACTCATCTAAGATGTTGAAACCAGTTTTGGAACATCTGGAATAAAACCCAGGGAGGATTTACCTCAGCCCTGGCATAAAAGCCACTGGCTACTCCTACAGTTGCTGTCACTCTTGTTTCCATTCTGTATTCTCTGTTTCAGGATCAGGATGAAGATAAATGGCAAGTGTAAACTTGGAAAGCATGGCTATGCTGGTCTTATGGGGCATTTACATTATTTAATATTCATCTCTCAGTCCGCCTTATCATCCTTGCTCCTGTTCTCTCGTAATTTAAGCTACTGTATGTATTTACGTCATTCTATATTTCTCTCTCTGGCTTTTCTTTGCAAACGAAGATTAGGAAGGACTCATCCCGTGCTTTCTGCAAGCGCGCTGATGACTAAAAAGGCCAATCCGAGATAAACAAGTCCGGTTGCAGAAAGCACAGCAGAAGGTCTCCTTGGGTGATGTTTCTGGGTTGTGATTCTTTCTGTGTTGTCGTTTCTCTTCAAGACTTGTTCGGCGTGAGTTCTCAAATAAGGCTGCAGCATTGTGGATAGTGCGTCTCCATGCCTCCCGATGTGAGGCCAGGGCGGACCATTGTTGGTGATCAATTTGGCTGAGCCTGAGATGTTGTTTCAGGGAGTCCTTGTATCACTTCAGTGTAAGAGCACCCCTCTTACACTGACCCGTGGCGAGTTCACCGTAGAGTACTATTTTTGGGAGGCAATGGTCCTCCATCCTAGAAATGTGCCCTGCCCAGCGCAGCTGTCTTCTCAATATCATGGCCTCAATGCTGGTGACCCCTGCTTGCTCAAGGATAGCAACATTCGTCACATAGTCAGTCCAGTGTATATTTAGGATTGTGCACAGACAACGCTGATGAAAGCGTTCGAGGAGTCGTAGGTGGTGGCGAAAGGTGACCCATGTTTCAGATCCATAAAGGAGAATAGACAGTACAATGGCTCTATACACACTGATTTTTGTGCTTCGCCTCAGGTGTTTATTACTTCAGACTCTTTTGTGAAGTCTTCCAAATGTGCTATATGCCTTTGCTAATCTGTGATCGATCTCTTTGTCAATCTTGGCATCTGAGGAGATGATGCTTCCCAGGTAGGTGAACTGCTGAATGGACTTGAGCACAGATTTGCCAACGGCAATGTGGGGATGATGGTGTCCATCCTGTGGTCCAGGCTGGTAAAGAACTTCTGTTTTCTTCAGGTTGACTTCCAGCCCAAACAGCTCTGCAGCTGTTGTGAAGCAGGATGTTAGGCGCTGCAGAGCTGCTTCTGTGTGGGCAACAAGGGCAGCATCATCAGCGAAGAGCAGCTCACGGACTAGATAGTTTAGAGTCTTAGTGCGAGCCCTCAGACGGCTTAAGTTAAACAAATTACCATCAGTACGTTAACGTATATAGATGCCATCATCTTCTTCAGGCTCTGCTGTAGCCCTTTGGAGCATCATGCTGGAGAAGATTGTAAATAAAGTTGGAGCAAGAACACAACCTTGCTTCACTCCATTAGTTATTAGAAAGGGCTCTGAAAGAGCATCGCCATATCTGACTTGACTGCACTGGCCCTCGTGTAGCAAGATAATCATTTTAAGGAATTTGGGGGGACATCCTAGTCTTTCCAGGATCTGCCACAGACCTTTTCTACTCATAGTGTTGAAGGCTTTGGTGAGGTCGACAAATGTTACATAGAGACCCTTGTTCTGTTCCCTACATTTTTCTTGCTGTTGTCTAAGGGCAAATACCATATCTATAGTACTCCTATTTGGCTCTGAAGCCACATTGGCTTTCAGGAAGAAGTTCTTCTGCAACAGCAGGAACTAATCTGTTCAGAAGTATCCTTGCAAGGACTTTTCCAGCAATAGAGAGCAGTGTTATGCCTCGATAGTTTGAGCAATCGGATTTTGCTCCTTTTTTCTTGTACAGGGTGATGATGACTGCATCTCGGAGATCTGATGTCAGTTCCCCTTTTTCCCAGCAATTCACAAGGAGTTAGTGGAATTTATCGTGGAGTGCATGACCTCCGTGTTTCCAAACTTTAGGTGAGATTCCATCAATCCCAGCTGCCTTGCCGTTTTTCATCTGCTGTATGGCCTTAAGGGTCTCTTCCAAAGTGGGAGCTATGTCCAATTCATTTTTCATTGGTTTTTGTATAATATGTTGTATAGGTGAGCCTTGGACTACTCGGTTGGCACTAAAGAGACTTTAAAAATGTTCAGCCCATCGATTCAGGATGGAGGCTTTATCAGTAATTAATGTTTGACCATCTGTACTGTATAAGGAGCTTTGGACCTGATAAGTAGATCCAAACACTGCTTTAAGAGCTTCATAAAATCCTCTATGATCACCCAGATCTGCACAGTGTTGTGTCTTTTCTGCTATATTGATCCACCACTTGTTCTGCATGTCTTGGAGTTTTTGTTGAAGTTTACTACATGTGAGGCGGAAAGCTGCTTTTCTTACATGGCAAGTTGGCTGGGCAAGGAATGCCTGGTGAGCAGTTCTCTTCTTTGCCAACCTGTCTTGATTTTTCTTGTGGAAGAACCCGAGGGATTCTTCTGCAGACTGGAGGATACTGTTTTTGATATGTTACCAAAGCACTGTAGGAGAAGGATCTGTAGGATGGTCTTCAAATTTTGTTTGCAGATTTGCCTGGAAGTTGTCTCTCATGGTAGCTTGTTGAAGATTGTTGACTTGGAGTCTCCTCTTTAAGATGCTACCCTTCTTAGGTTTGAATTTAAGATGAAGATTTAGTTTACATCTGATGATGCGATAATCTGTTTGGCATTCTGCACTGGGCATCACTCGGGTATGACGGACATCGCGAATGTTTCTCTGGCGGACTAGAACATAGTCAATGAGGTGCCAATGTTTAGATTGGGGATGCACCCAGGTTGTCTTCAAGCTATCTTTCTGCTGAAAGATAGTGTTTGTAATAGTCAACTGTAGTTCTGCACAGAACTCTAGCAGGAGGCGTCCGTTATCATTGCAATTTCCAACACATGCTTGCCTAAGACACCTTTCCAGGCTTCGGAGTTCTTTCCTACTCTGGCATTGAAGTCACCAAGGAAAATAATTTTATCTTCTACAGGGACTTTTTGTATGAGTTGGCGTAGGTCTGTGTAGAATTTGTCTTTCTCTACAGGGTTGGCTTGCATAGTTGGGGCATATATACTAAAGAGAACAACATGTGGGAGGCGTAAGGAAATAATGCGACCAGAGTGTCCTGTTGGCAAGGTTTCGAGTTTGAAGGCAATGGAGTTTTTAATCATAAAGCCTACTCCTGAAAAATGTTTTTCAGTTTTGGGTTTGCCAGACCAGTAAAGTATGTAGCCGGCGCCGTGTTCTTTAAGGCTGCCTTCCTCATGGAGACGAACTTCACTAAGAGCAGCGATGTCAGTATTAAGTCGTGATAGTTCATGGGCTATTAGAGCAGAACGACGCTCAGGCCGTCCACTATCTGCAGAGTCTCGCATGGTTCTGATGTTTCTGCATGCAAGCGTCAGTTTATTTACACCTTTGGAGGCCAGTGTGCACCTTTGTTTCTTTGCCTTGGTTTGACCGCATCAGAAGATGCCCGTTGGCTGTGGCTAGCCAACCAGGTAGATGGGGATGAGCTTTCATTAGGCCACCGTTTCTAGGCCCCTCTCCATATGGAGCAAGCAGTACTCTCCTTAAAAAAAGGCTGCTTGGTCATTCACGATTCTGCCAAACAAGACTGTCATCTCCCGGGTCAGCCTCGAGCGACCAAAGTCCTGAACCGCCTGCATGCAGGGTTGGGTCTGCGGCTTCCAGTGCATCTTTACACCTGCCATTTCGTCCCTCGCCTATCACTACAGGGCTTTTTTGGAACTAGATTTGTCCTTCGAGCCTGTGCAATGCTTTTTTTTTTCTGGTGGAGCGCAGCGTGCACAGAACTGGCCTCACCCTTTAAACCAAAGGTTCATCTGCTATGGCCTTGCAAGCATCGACGGTAGCAGCGAGGTCCTCGGGTCGTAGGTTTGATTAGAGTTTCCTTCTCTTAGATCGTTGACCTTACAGGGCTGGACGAGCACCATCTGCCCAGGTTTGGGATTAGAGTTTTCCTTCTCCTAGGATGGTTACCATAAGGCTAGAGAGCCCATCCTGCCCTTTGACGCTCTTTGTCAGACCCTTCGGTTTTGACCTGTCTGGCATGGGAGACCCTACCAGTGGCTATTATGCCACCGCCAGCATAGCTCAAAACATCATTAGGGTACGCAAGCCTCTCTCCCATGACATCATTCTATATTTACACACAAATCATATGATATCGTGTTCAATTCCTTACTGGTGGAATTTTGGGAACCCTTGAATGGAACAGGTAATCCTTTCTGATATATGTATCAGGATCAATCCTGGATGTGACCTTTTCTTGCGAATTTCAGTGTTTCATTTGTTTCATTGTAACCTTGCAGTTAATTGTGTTTTTGTTTTTCTTGTGCTTGTTAACAAGTGTTATGTGACAAGTGTAAAAGGGAGTATAACGGAAGGGTAAGATAAGCATGCAGCTGTGACTTTTGAGTCTGGGAATTGTAGGCTGGGCACTGGGATGGTAAGATGAGGTCAGAGGATGATGAGTAACCAATAATTATTGTAGCCCAACAGATTTGGTGGACTGTAATATACTTTTAGTATGTTGTCTGTCTTTTAAGTTTCATGCTGAGCAACAACCCTGTATGGTTTGCTTTCTGGATTTCTGTGCCAAAAATGTTTTATGTTTAACTCTGAAACTTCTGGTCACTGCATCTGGGAATGCCAGTACCTGACAATATGTATATATCAGTATACTTTCCACTCCCTGTGCTACAGCAACCTTGGCAATTTTCCTACAGCAACACCAACAACAGATTTCAAATAGAGGGCCTATTTGAGGCCCCACTTTAACTAATATATGGAGCCCCCCCCCCAAGTGTTTTTATGATGGGAATAAGCAGAATCAGGATATAATTAATGGCATTTATTTTTCAGGCATATTTTTATATCTCCTTATTTAATGGAAGTTGCAATGTTATAATCTATCACATAATTGAAAATGGTTGAAATGAATTAATAACAGTCGTAGGTACACACGAATACAAAAAAAAAATCTTAAGGACTATTGGGTGATCAAACTAAATGTTACAGAACACTTAAAATATCTACGAATATTAGCTATAGCAGCAGCCTTTTTTAGGCTGATAGCCAGGGCAGGTGGGTTCTAAGTCCCTCTGCCCCCGCCATATTTCTGGGATCCATTGGATGGTGAATATTAAAAAGTACAAAATAAAACAAAAGAATTTTAAGAAGAAGGCAGTTTATGGCGACAGGTTGGAATCTTGCAAAGAATGATGGACTAAGGGGATTTTCAGACGGGGAAATTATTCCCCGTGAGATCGGGACAGAATTGTTTCTGTCCCGGAAGCAGCGCCACGTTTCGCACGCCCACTTCCCTTTCCCGATCTCCCATCATCCTGACGCTGTCCTTGTCCTAGTTCCCTGCTGGTCCCTTCCGCGATATTTTATTAATGAGAGTTCGTCGTTAATAAAAAGAACTAGAACAAGGACAGCATCAGGACGACGGGAGATCAGGAGAGGGAAGTGGTCATGAAAAACACAGCACTGCTTCTGGGACAGAAACAATTCTGTCCCAATCTCCCTGGGGAATAATTTCCCCATCTGAAAATCTCCTAGGACAGGGGTCAGCAACTTTGGCCGTCCTGTAGCCAAAACTCTGCTGGTAGCACCAGTCACAAGCCATACCAGGCTCAGGAATTACCAGCAAATCAAAGTCAAAAGTAGACAAACATCCAGACTCCTGGTCAAAGTAGGTACACGTTGGTCTGATCCAGCAAAGCACTTGTGTTCTTAAGTAATGCTGGGTATTTAGACTTGCTTCACATGAATTAGATAAGCTTCCAAAAGAGAATGTATGTTTAAATCATATTAGTGGATGCAACAAATGACCAATTTTATCATTCTTGTCCTACAAGCAAGCTTGCCTACAAGCTTTGCTTCATGAGGGCATGAATTCCTTTATTGCATGAAGGAAGGGAAGTGAAAATGAAGCCTGAGAATAGCACATCCCACCTTGCCAACGTCAGCGTGTTTCAGCTGTTCTCCTGTTTCAGTCCTGTAGGAGATGGTGGTAAACACAGGTCTTTTTGCTAACAGGACTGGAAAGGGAGAACAGCTGAAACACCCTGACATTGTGAGATAAGGCAAGGTCGGTGGTGCTATGATTGGGGTGTACTGCCGCTTCCTTCCCCTGTGTGATAAACCCCTTTGTTGTGTGCTAATCTAGCTGTAGGTTCATCAGATCTATTGTCTTTGTTGCAAATGGAAAGGAAGATGGTTAAGAGCTTCCCCATTCCTACCTTCTTGATGGGCTGAGGAGGACTCTAGAAGAATAGAGTGCAGAAAAGAGGCTACACATCTTGGCCAGGGAAATGCTCAGGTCCCCACTATTTTAAGGACCATATTCTCCTGTATGAGAGACCTGGACCCTGAGATCTTGGAGGAGAGATAATGCCCTTGGTCCCCTACTTTCACAGGCACACTCAGTGGGATTATGGGAGATGGCCTTCTCAGTGGCTGCCCCTGGCTCTGGAACTCCCTTCTTAGGGAGGTCAGACTGGCTACTTCCTCACTGTCCTCCTGCCAACAGGTAAACATGTTTTTATTCTGACAGGTTTTTTAAAACTGACTGCAAGTGTTTTTTGTAATGTATTGTTCTAGTTATTGCTTTTATGTTTGCCTTTTAAAAGTTGTTTATGTTCTATGGGGTAATTATATTTTAATTATGTTTTGGTGTGATTTTACCTACCTGGGTTTTCATTTGTACTTGTTGTTATTTTTCTTTGTTTTAATTGTAAGCACTGTGAACACCAGTTCTATTGAAAAGGCAGAATGTAAATGAAATAAATAAATAGTTTGCCCATTGCATGCAAGTGAGCAGAAAGAGTAAAGGGCTATTTAACATGTCTGGCTGCTGACACCTGCAGAAATAATGCAGTTTGACACCGCTTTAACGATCATGGCTCCAGCCTATAATAATCCTGGGATTTGTGGTTTGTTGTGGCACCAGAGCTCTCTGACAGAGAAGGCTAAATATCTCACAAAACTACAGATCCCAGAATTCCATAGCACAGCACAGAAATGATTTTACTGCAGCATTTTTTAGGGAGAATGCAAAAAAAAAAGTATGTGGTACATGTCAGGAGATGATAGGATATTCAGTCCCCGGCAGAAGCCAAAAACTGTCTCAGCAGACTAGGTAGTAACTCTTTCCCAAGAATACTCACACACAGAGTGTTTAGCATCCAGAAAACAGGAGGTGCTTTTAATCTTCAAAGTTTCAGCTATTCACAGTATGTACAAGCAAAGTGCTATGCCAGGCATCTCAGGATCATAGGAAGAGAATGAACACTGATCTGGCTCTTTTATATACATCTCAGCACAGCATTGGCTTACCCAAGCACATGGTTACATTGCATCAGATTTCCACCTTACATGGCTTTGTACTGTAGTAACCCTTCTGGTGCAATCTTTCTCATGCAGCTGTAGCATGATTAGCATGACTGGCAGTTCATGGAGTCATGGAGTCAGTCATCATGACTCAGCATGATTTCTGCAGTTGTTTGGCCATTTTAAAACTTAGGGTTCAGTAACCAATTCCTGACAGTACATGGTGCACAAAGATGTGTATTATTCATTCTGTGTGAGGAATGATTTCATTTCTAAGAACTTTGTGAGAATAAATGTCTGTGCAGCACATGGCTCTTTTGTTGGAGAAAGTAATTCCGATTACTACAGTTTAAATTAAGAACTAGGCCAGAAGGCATAGGTGATGGATAGAGATGATTCATTGTGCTCTCTTACCCCACACCCACCAGACATGGAGGGGAGACCAGATGAGAAATCTGCATTTAACAGGAAGTTGGTCTGTACTGAAATGGGCAGAGAGTTGACTTTTTCTTCTCTGTGGCTGGAAATCCTATAGTATTATGGATTCACCTTAAAACCTGATGGGGAACAGGGATTTGATGGAGTGGTAATACTTTGAATTA
Source organism: Gambelia wislizenii (assembly GCA_030847615.1). Taxonomy (NCBI): domain Eukaryota; kingdom Metazoa; phylum Chordata; class Lepidosauria; order Squamata; family Crotaphytidae; genus Gambelia; species Gambelia wislizenii. The sequence continues at coordinate 195,428,762 of JAUMIR010000002.1, forward strand.
TGGTCATAATCTTATGGTCAGCCTATCATCTATCTATCTATCTATCTATCTATCTATCTATCTATCTCCATGTAACCAAATATTATATCACAGAAAGGCCATAAATCTCTGGTAGCCCTCCTAAAGAGAGAGAACCCTGGGGTGAGTGCTGGAATGGAATTCTGAAAGTTCTCACTGTTCAGATGTGGGGTATATGGAAATAATTACTGTATAGACTAATCTTTTACAACATCAAGTTGTCATTGTAATTCATAATTGCTTCCAGGAGGATGAAGACTGCTGCCATCCCCTCCAACTGCTGCCATCCCCTCCAACTGTCCAGATTTGGCAGGGACAGTCCCAATTAATCTTCTGTCATCCCACTTTTTCAGTTGCTTTTAAAATGTCTCAGGGCTCATCTATATGAAGGGTGTGTGTGTGGATTGATGCATACTCATGCAAATTCGAAGCAGGATCGACCTGTCTTAATGGTGGGTTGGCAAAATTGCAGGCATGCGAGGCTATCTGCTTTTGTTGTACCAACAGGGCATATCTGAGATTCAAAATGACAGCCGTGACTCTCATTATTTTTGCCAGTTGCCTTTGCTGATTTTTTTAAAGGCATATCTAAGGTGCAGATGTGCGATAGTGTGCTATTCTGCCTAAATAATCATAAAAAAAATTAAAAGGCTTTTTCGTTGCCTCAGCACATGATTGCTAAAGTGAAAATCCAAGATGGCAGTTCCAGGCCTCTTGCCTTCTTAGCAGGCCCCGACACCTGTTCCCATCTGGCCAACCAGCTTTCTACTTCTGCTTTTCTGGGACTGTGCAAATAAATGTGATTGCCTGTCCTAATGATTGACAATGTGCATTCTCTATGGTGTTTTTCAAAAACTTTGGGGAAAGCCCTGGAGGATTTTACTGGAGGCTTTCCCCGAGGAGTTTATGATGGATTTGGCCCTCCTTCTTCCGAATATGGCGGAATTATGTGGGATCCCATAAAGACAGGTTGCATTCTAAGGGAATTCTAAAACGATTATTTTCACCATTTAGACAGGCCCTCAGTTTCTCTTTCGTTCTCCCACTTTCCAAATTTGTCCTGAGCTTCCACGAGTTGCTGCAAACTGAGTCGAAAGTGCGAAAGTAATTAATGTTCAGTTAACTCAACGGGGGGGGGGAGAAGATGTGGGTGTGCAATTTTGCCCTTCCCAGTCAGCTCAGGCAAAAGCAAACAGATACAGCCTTTCCTGTGTGTTCTTTCTCATTAATAGCTTTTGCCATCTTGACCACAGTCTGATGTCACTTGCCCACTCATGTACCAGTTTTCATCAGTGCTGGTGCCATTGAGGAGGGAGTCCAGAGCTAGATGGGTTAGTTGGTTCTCATAAAACATCTAGCTACAGTAGGGATGGGAACTGTGAGCTCATCTAGATGTTGTTTGACTGCAACTCCCAGCATTCCTCAGCATTTGGATATGCTGGCTAGTGCTGCTAGGGGTTGCAGCCCAACAGCATCAGGAGGACATGTAATTCTGTAAACTTGTGATTTACACAGTAAGGAATTCCATGGCTATTCTTATAACTCAAGTTTCATACTGCAACCGTGGTACTTTCCAGTGTCAGATGTAATCGAAACAACACAATTTTACAAAATACCACAAAATAATAATCTGACCTAGCCTTCTCCAGACCAGCATATCAGGCATACCAAGCGTAGGCTTAAAAGGAGAAGTGAATCATACTGAAACACAGGCATTAGAGTGTCTGTTTTAAAATCTTCTTCACATATCTTCTTCCAGATACAATCAAAGGAAGGGCAGAACTGAAGAGAAGCAACCCAGGAGGTAAGCAGACAAAGTTTTTTTTTTTTTTTTTTAAAGGAATCTGTTTATTTCAACACTGGAATATTTGGAATAGAGTAATTTGCTTTCAGAGAGCCATTGTGGTATAGCGGTTTGAGCATGGAAACCCACTGGGTGATCTTGGGCAAGCCCCACTTTCTCAGCCTCTGAGATAATCAAGGGCAACCCCCCCCCGAGGAAATATTGCCAAGAAAACACCATGTTATATTTTAAATATCATTTATAAGGTTTTCCAGCTCCACAAAGGTTTTCAAATGATAGCTGTACCTACAAGATAATGCTAATTTCAAAATGGCTTGAAGTAGTCTTTAATACGTAACATATTTGAAGTCTTAGAAGTACATTAACAGAGTATTGTGAAGTGAAGGTGAGGCTTTTCTGCAGCTGATTAGAAATGCAAGAGCCTTGCCACTAATTTAAATTGAAATTTCAATCACATATGTCTCTCTCTCTGGCTTTTCTTCGCGAACAAAGATCCAGGAAGGACTCATCCCGCGTTTTCTGCAAGCGCGCTGATGACTGAAAAGGCCAATCCGAGAGCACCCCTCATACGCTGACCCGTGGCGAGTACACCGTAGAGTACTATTTTTGGGAGGCGATGGTCCTCCATCCTAGAAACGTGCCCTGTCCAGCGCAGCTGTGTTCTCAATGTCATGGCCTCAATACTGGTGATCCCTGCTTGCTCAAGGATAGCAACATTCGTCACATAGTCAGTCCAGTGTATATTTAGGATTGTGCATATGCAGCGCTGATGAAAGAGTTCGAGGAGTCATAAGTGGTGGCGATAGGTGACCCATGTTTCAGATCCATAAAGGAGAATAGACAGTACAATGGCTCTATACACACTGATTTTTGTGTTTCACCTCAGGTGTTTATTACGCCAGACTCTTTTGTAAAGTCTTCCAAATGCGCTATATGCCTTTGCTAATCTGTGATCAATCTCTTTGTCAATCTTGGCATCTGAGGAGATGATGCTTCCCAGGTAGGTGAACTGCTGAACAGACTTAAGCACAGAGTTGCCAACGGCAATGTGGGGATGGTGGTGTTTGTCCTGTGGTCCAGGCTGGTAGAGAACTTCCGTTTTCTTCAGGTTGACTTCCAGACCAAACAGCTCTGCAGCTGTTGCGAAGCAGGATGTTAGGCGCTGCAGAGCTGCTTCTGTGTGGGCAACAAGGGCACCATCATCAGCAAAGAGCAGCTCACACACTAGATAGTTTAGAGTCTTAGTGCGAGCCCTCAGACGGCTTAAGTTAAACAAGCTACCATCAGTACGGTAACGTATATAGATGCCGTCGTCTTCTTCAAGCTCTGCCGTAGCCCTTTGGAGCATCATGCTGAAGAAGATTGTAAATAAAGTTGGCGCAAGAACACAACCTTGCTTCACTCGATTAGTTATTAGAAAGGGCTCTGAAAGAGCATCGCCATATCTGACATGACTGCGCTGGCCCTCGTGTAGCAAGATAATCATTTTAAGGAATTTGGGGGGACATCCTAGTCTTTCCAGGATCTGACACAGACCTTTCCTAATTTCAATCACATATGTATGCTATAGGATTCCAGCTTTTTATCTCAATCCCAAATAATTTGAGTTCAGTTCTAAAGAAAGTCTTTGAGACCTTAAGCTGCTGCAATCCTGTACACTTACTTTGTGAATAAATCCTACTGAACTCAGTTTCTGAATAATCATGAACAGGAAGGATTGCATTTCAAATTTTGTTGATTTTTACTGAGTTTTGTTGATTTTTACTGAGTTTAGTTTGCTTCCTCTGCTGATAATTGGAGTATTGTGAAGGTAGCTCCCTCTAGTTAACTGATAATCAGTTTTTGTAGTTGTCAAATATTTAAAGGCTTTGCTTTTTATCAGTTGCTTGATTGATGATATTCCCTCAGATTGCTTATTATTAACTACAAATATTAAATGTTAGACTACATTACTGTGGTGTATTGATTTAAAACATGGGCAATATAAAATTTTAATGTCTTCATGCTTCATTCATTGAATTCTGTTGCTCAGAACACCTGTTTCTGTCTGTCCTAAAATTCTTCAAAATGTCCCAAGAATGGTCTCCAAAGTTGCATTTCCTTCCTGAAATCTAGAGCAGACTATTTTTGTGTGAGTGTGTGTGGGTTCACTTGGTTAGATTCCTATCTTTAGTATTCTCCAGAGACCTAGGGCCTTTTCAACACTGCAGAATGATAGCAATATGATTCCCCTTTAGCTGCCATAATTCCATCCTAGGAATCCTGGGATTTTCAATTGACATTGGGGCCTTTAGAATTCTCAGACTGGGAGCTCCTGTGGTGCCTCTGACCAAACTAAAAATCCCAGGACTACATAGTTGCCATGGCAGTTAGAGCAGAATCATAGTGCTATAATTGTGCAGTGTGACCCTACGCAGATCATATACTACTGAATCATGTTCCCCTAACAAGCAATGTGGAGCTTGAAATCAGTGCTCTGCAATGTGTGCACATAGAGGGGAGACATTTAAAGACATTTTAACTGAGTCAGAGATCTAGAGGGACCCAACCTGGGCTGCATATCCATGTACATAAAGAAAAATAAATAGAGGCAGAATCTAAGGTATAGAGCAAGGGTGGGGAAAGTATGGTTCACAGGTTGTGTGCAGCCTCCCAAGTCTGTTTTTTAAGCTCCCATAACTTCCCGATTTTTGGAATTAGAAGAATTTCTAATCAAAATGCTCCCATGCTGTCTAGGACAGTGGTTCTTCACCTGTGGTCCGCGGACCCACAGAGGGCCGTAATATCCTCTGTGAAGGATCTGTGAAGACATGAAGATTGCTTAGCCCACCTCCTTCACACAGTGGAGCAGCCACATGACAGGAGCTGAAGCAAAGGCTGGCTGGCTGGCTTGGCCTGCACATTGCCATTCAGTCCACTCCAGCCACAAACTTGCAGGAAGAAGCAGGAAGAAGCAGGAGAAAAGTCTTCCCTCCCCCTCCAGTACCTCTGAGGGAAGGTTTAATTTAATGGATGGTGTAATTGTATCATCATCATCATGTGTTGTTGTTGTTGTTGTTGTTGTTAGGGTTTTAAATCTTAAATTAAGCCTTGGCAACAAAATCTTTAAATCCTGAGTTAAGCCACAGCAACAAAAGATATTTACAGGGGATTCCTGGTAAAGAGAAGGTTAAGAGTCACTAGTCTAGGAGGTGTGGGGGGGCAATTTTATCATGTCCTTCCTCCTGGGCTGTTTTAGGCACAGGAAAGACATTTTAAAATTGGGAAGTATACTAGAAGTAGTTTCCATTTTACTTCCTGGTTTTAAAAAGGCCTCTTGAGGCTAAAACAATCAAGGAGGTAGGAGGGGAATAGATGCTAACATTATCCCCATGGTCCTTGGGCAATGTAGTGGGGCATTTTGAACTTTAAAGTGTTAATTTTCTAAAAGATGGCAAGGATGTGGCCATCCAAGGTCTGGTGAGGGATATGTGTGCCCCCCCCCAGACCATGAGTAGTTGCCAAAACCAGCATAAACTATGCTTCTGGATATTTATGCCTTTCTTAGCACATGCCTACATGCATATCTGGCTCTTGTAAGATTTGGTGACACCAGTGAGAAACAGAACAAGCAGCAAGGGTGGGTGAGTGCTTGGACTTCTTTGAGAGTCATTGAAAGCTATGCCTCTTTATGTTATCCTCTTGATGTAGAACGGCCCCCATGTCTTGAGCTGGCAACAGGAATTTTACAGAGGAAACCTATAATATATTGAGACAATGCAACAAATGTCTAGAGAAATGGTATGACATAAACACACACCTTTTAAAAACACACCCACACAAAGGTCTGTGGGCTCAGTTCAGAGTGATGTGAAATGGACAGATTTATAGACTCTTGCAACAGCACTCCACACTAAGAACAACATTGACAATCTGGGGTGAGACCACAGGCGTGGCTTCTCACATCTCTAGCATTGGCCTCAAGATGTCCTTTAAAAAGATTATCAGACATGCTGAATATGGCATTACACAAATGCCAGGAAATCGCTAAAGGGCTTCCCTTTCACATGACATTGTTCCCAGATTGTCATGCACCTGTGCTGCTTCAGTTCCACCTGCACTGCTTTTTATTCATGGGTTAAGTCATCAATAGATCACCTGTTCCATTTCTGTAATGGAATGACGTGCTTCTGAGAAGGTGCCCCGTTATGCTGGCGCAGTGCAGCATCAATGGGAGGGCTGTGCCAGAACACTTCCGGGTGAGATCAGGACATCCAGGTAAGTGACACCCTTTTTTGTACCCTCCCTGGGTTACCTGGGATGTTGTAAGTGTGCTTTTGTGCTTGCTGTCACTTATAAACTTGTATTTTGCTTTCAAAGTTTGAATTTCCTGCACTCTTATCTTCTTGTGAGAATGGCCGGGATTTCATTTCAGGAAGTGAAGGGAGCTTTGTTAGAGCTTCATTCACTCCTGGGCAGCCCTGATGTCGCTAGCAAAGTAGGTCTGAAAGGTTTCATTGATGTATCGGGTCAGGGACAGGAGAAGGGCGGGAGAGGAGATTGAGAGACGGGAACGCTTTTTTCATTCCCATCTGAAAATCTCCTTTGACTGATGTCAGTTCCGGGACTCTAGGCCAGACCTGAAGTGTTGGCCATTTCCCTAGACAAGCTGTAAGATGACTACTGTGTTTTTCACAAAACACGAAGAGAGAATGTCTCCAAGAAGTAGAACATAGATCAGAGATGGATGGACATTTTCAGACAAATGTCAGAGGGTAGTAACAGCCAAATTAAGAAACTGATCTCTTTTGTGCTTTCTATTCTGGTGTCGAATGCCTTCTGTTGTGAGTTTTTGGTTTAACTACAAAACTGTGGACCAAGGACAGAAGCAAGCTGTGTGCTAACATTGTAAAGGCCAATCAGCAGAGCAGTTATACCGAACATTAACATGACTTGTGCAGTTTTCTAGACTTCTTAAAATAGAAGCCAGCAGTACTAAAAACAGCAAGAGGCTGGATCATACTCTCCAACTGTCCCAATTTGGCAGGGACAGTCCTAATTAATCATTTGTCATCCCACTTTTTCAGCTGCTTTTAAAATGTCCCAGTTTCTCTCTTCTCCTCCCACTTCCCTGTAGGCTCAGGCAAAAGCAAAATGTTGCAGCCTCTCTTAGCTTGTCCATACCCTCCTACGTTTCACAGATGAAAACTGGAATGTTTGTGACCAAGCAACACCAGAGTGTGGTCAAGATGACAAAAGTTATTAGTGAGGAGAGTTTGCAGCCATTTGCTTTCGCCTGAGCCTTCTGGGAAGGGTAAATTTCCCCCCCCTCCTTAACTGAATTAATTCAGTTCGAACTATTTTGTGCTTTGAATTCAGCTTGCAGCGACTGAAGTAAGTCATGGACAAAAGGGGAAGTTTGAGGAGAAGAAGAGAGAAACTGAGACATTTAAAAGCAGCAGAGAAACCATCACATTACATTTAAAGTAGTTTAGTATGAAGGTGTCTTTCTGGCCACATATCCATAGAAAGGGAGCCTAGGACTGTTTAAGAGGGTGACAGGCATGGACTCTGCAAGTTATTGTCTTTACTGACTGTCCCTTGGATTAACACACACACACACACACTTGGGGGTTGTTTAGACAACAAAAAAAATCCACAAAGAATGCGGGCAGAATACCTTTTGTTCAGATGAGCTTCTGCCAGGATTTACCATATTGGGAAAGCAGGGGCTGAAAACTCCAATAGTTTGCAATCATTCACTGGTTCTCACAATTTTTGTAAAATTACATGAAAATGCACATAACTGCACGTCTGAACAACCAGTTCGAATTGGGGCACATTGAAGAACTCAAACGTGATTGGTTGGATCTTGGTGGGGGCGAACTTGCACAGGATGAAGTGGCTGGAACTGCCATTGTTTGTTCCTGGGTGAGCAAAAAAAGCAGCAACAAAAGTTTTTTTTTAAAGCAGAAAATCACTTTTCTGCATCTGTCATTTAAGGATAGGGGGAAGAGGGGGATGGAGGGAGATGTTTGTCAGGCAATTCACTCACAGCCACCATCTTTTCTCGGGGACATGTTCAGTGTGAACAGCAAACTCGGTAATTTTCCATGCCAGCAATCTTGCGAATGAGTCGTGGGCACAAATAAACACTGCAGCAATTCTCCCATCTAGCTGAGCCCTTTGTCTTTTAAAACTTTGTACAGAATGACAACAAAATGCCATGCTCAATGCAAACAGAAAAGAAAACAAAACATAAAATAACAAAAACCATATAAAGTAAAACAAAATAAATAAAAGGGAACCTGTCATCTGGCCTCTAAATGTCTGGCTTTCCAATTCTGGGTTTAAACAGTAAAGGCAAATTAAAGAGTGAAAACTGAGAGGTTGACTATATGGGCAGGAAATCCCGTACCTACGGTACATCGTAGCCATGGCAAATTTCTTTGACCCACAGCAGCCCCATAAACACCACACTTACCAGGCTTCTCCAGTTGTAGATCGGAGTATCCCTCCACAGTTAGTTGTTTCAGAGTAAAAGGGTAGGCCTATGCTGATCATGTATCCTATACTTTGTACTATTTCCTGCCACACAGCCAGGGCAGCTCTGATGTTTTTTCTGTTCGTTCCTGCAAGCGAATAACCAAACATACATGGTCCCTGGATAAGCAGAGATATGCTTGTTCAGATATGCACACAATCAAAAATTTATTTTTTCCCCCAAAAAGCACCAGAACAGAGTCCTGTCTGTCAGAAGTCCCATCCCAGCTTTGCTCCAAAGCCAATCCTCAGCCACCACATGGCCAAAAATCTGGGTTTTCCCTTCAAATCTAGAGCAAGCTGCAAATATTACAGATCCGGGGTTTCAGACCTGGTGAAAATGTGCATCATTGAAATATTGTGTGGCAACTGCCATTAATATGGAGTGAGTACAGGTTTTATTGCCCATGTAGACAAGCTCTTGAGTCTATGAATTAAAACAGGTAAAGCTAGATGTAGAAATCAGATCTCTGTTGGGAGTGTGTGGAATCTCTAGAGATTTCCTTAGCCAGAGGTGGCAACCCTACATTAACTGGCCACAGGAACAAAGGATGAAAACCATGAATCACCAGTGCTGCTGGTAGGATTTGTAGGCCCCAGAATATATATGAGTAAAAAGACTTAGGACTTTATCACACCAGCCTGCTGTCCTGATGCAATCCTGCTAGTTTAACTATGTAAGCATACTGGTTTTATATCCATCTTTGTCACACTTTCTCCACATTAGCACTACTTTGGTGATTCATGGTCGTGCAATCTGCTTTCTGCACCACCGCTGTAACTCCACCTTCTGACCCCTGCATGCCCTATGCAGTGCATGTGTGCCTTTCAATTTTAAAAAAGTTTTCTTTTCTGTAATTTTGCTATTGCAACGATACAACCTGCCAAAGAAGGAATGAGAGTCCTTCTTCACAGGGGGGACTTGTATGAAATAAAAAAAAGGAAAAGAAAATGAAAGGAAAAAAGAATAGACAGGGGAGGGGGAGAGGAGCAGAATCATACCCACTCACATCATGTGACTGCTTGAGAAGTGGAACTGCAGCAGGAGGAACTTTTCGCATGTAAATCCCTTGTGGAAAAGCAGTGCAGGTGGGAGGCATTGACCTGTTTTACCTGTCAGTGAAAAGGAGAGCTCTTGGAATGGGTGGGATACCAATCACCTACAGAACAGAGATGGCGTTGTGCAGTAAGTAACAGCCAAAGACAGCCATTATCCTGTGGAGATAGCTCTTTACCAGTCTCATATAATAAAGTCCTTAGGCCTTTGATACTGACACACATGTCATGCTATAATTATTGGGCCATAAGGACAAACCAGGCAGCCAAATATGCATCATACTGAAACAAAGGATCCCAAAGAGGCTTTATGGGCAAAATCCTCCAACTTAAAAAAGCTGAGATGGGTTTTCATGGATATACGCAAATAGGACTGTGCACTATGAGTTTGTTAAGACTGGAAACTGCTTTTATACGGCTGGGGGACTTTACACTATTGGCCTGTGGGAATCTGGTTTGCTGTCTGTTTTTATCATTTTGGTTATGTCTAAAAGCTTCTGCTTCTACATTGTAATTTAGTAAAACAATTGTTAAAAGGTAGCATTTGTCTTCTGCACTCTCTTATTCAAAGGAAATTAAAGCCTTCAGGGGTTGTCTAGACTGTGAAAAAACTTCTCATAGAATTCAAGGAGAATACCTTTTGTCCCAATGAGATCTCACAGGGGATTCACTGGAAGGAGTCAAAAACTACATGGGAAAAGCCTTTGCAGCTTTTCCCAGTTTTTTGGGGTTTTTTTAATGCAGGGGAAATGCACACTCCCGCTCATTGGGACAACTGAATCACGTTGATGCACATTCCCAGATAAGAGCAGAAGTGGAAACTGATTGGTCAGATGTGTGCGGGGGGGGGGCGGTGAGCTTGCCAGCAATGAAGTGGATGGAAGCACCATTTTGGAGTTTTGAGATAGTGATTGCGTGCTTTTTCACTGTGCTGAGACAATCAAACAGCTTTTTAAATGGAAGGTTGCACTCGTGCAGCTTAGATTTACATTAAAAAAAACAAACTGTGCAGCCGCAGCAGCTTGTTGAGAATAATAACACAAGCGATTCACTCCTGGCCCCCATGTTGATTTGCGGGAATGGCTCCATGTGAACATCAAAAACAGATAGCTTCACATACTAGCAATTTTGCAAAAAATCAGTGGAGACAAATTAATGCTGCTGCAAATTTGCATTATATATTTTCGTTTAGACAAGTGCTGTCTCTTGGCTCCTTAATGCACAAGGGAAAGGGAAAGCACATAACAGAGCAAAGGATGAGGACATAAATGGAGAACCTGTTTCAGTAATTAAGCTTTCAGTTCCCTCTCCCCGTCAGGGCTTCTGTATCTTGAACTGGTGCTTGTTATATAGCTATTAAAGTAGTGCAACTTCCCCATCACTGAAATGCTAATATAGGAAAACGTTCTGCATTAAAATGAATCTTCCATGTCAAGCTTGTGTGGTGTATTAGAGTCAGACAAGAAGAGGCCCTAAATCTAGTTGCTAGGCCCAGTTAGAATAGAGCTATTTAATTAACTGTTTAATGGCAATCATAGAATCATAGGAGATTTTCAGATGCGATTTTTGGGTCTATATATTCCAAAACAGCTCTGTTGCTGCCGCGCGGCAGGGGAGCAGTTTTGGATGACGCCGTTCCTCTGCCGAACCCCTCCGTGTCACTTCCGTGACAGAATGGAGGAAGCTGCGTCATAGTTCACTCACGATTGTTGCCCGTAAGTGAAATATGACGCGGCTTCCTCCATTCTGTCACGGAAGTGACACAGAGGGGTTCGGCAGAGGAACAGTATCATCCAAAACTGCTCCCCTGCCGCGCGGCAGCAACAGAGCTGTTTTGGAATATATAGACCCAAAAATTGCATCTGAAAATCTCCATAGAATTGTAGAGTTGGAAGAGACCACAAGGGCCAACCCCCTGCCATGCAGGAAATCACGAGTCAACACATAATTCAGCAAGTCTACATTAGTGGAACTAGCAACTTCCCACTCAGCCATAATTCTCAGGAAGTGACCTTAGACCACTCTACAGCCTGGTTAGACATAATATTTCTGTAAGTGTGGCTTTCTGTCCTGTTTAAGAGGATTTCCTTGGTTTCACAAACCAGGATTCTCCTCTAGAGCTGGAATATACAAGGGAGTACTGAAGCTCATTTTTCATTTCCAGATTAAAATACCATAATTTGTTGACCCAGGCATATTCTGGCTGGCACCCTGTTAGCGCCATCATCATCATCATCATCATTTCTGTCCCGCTTTCCCCCCAATTTGGGACTCACACAGTTTGGGACATACACAAGCATAAGTTGTGGAGTGCATGTTGTGGTCAATAAGAAACTGTCATATCCAGCTGCTGAGTTCTGCAGTAGCATATTAAAGTTCATAGAGTATATTGCAAATGTGCACTGCTGTGGTGCAATGGGATGTCAGCCATGTGAATTCCTCTCTTTGAACCGGGCTGCCATCTGCCACCCCAGCCTACCTCACAAGGTAGCTGAGAGGAGAAAATTGAGGTGAGGGTGGGTGGGTAAGCTCAGCACTCTGAGCTCTTCAAGGAAAGCACTTAATTATTAAAATAAATTAAAATTTCTGGTCAATAAATTTTATTTGCAGAAAACCAAGAAAAAAAGACACCCTAGAATTAAATTGTAACATTTGATGCTGGATTTAATTGTTTATTAAATTAGTTTTATTCATTACAGTTGATTAATTGATGTAAAATTAATTTAAATAATTGGTATATTATAATGGCCACATGTAATATATGCCATCTGCTCTGTGTTTCTGAGTGGATATGAGGGAAATGGATCTCCTCTGACTAGCTGTTTGGCTCCTGTGAGACAAAACTATCTTCAAAACATGAATTTGGTAACCAGCCTTTTGTTCTTGTTGTGAAACTAGGTCAGAAGAAGTGCATCTTTCAACACCGGTATTTCCTAAGGCAGTTCCTCCAACTTTATTGTGATACATAGAAACCTTTCAACTTAAACTACCATTAGACAAGATTGATTTGGGTAATGGTGTAGCTGATCTGAACCAAAATGTATGCCAACAAGTTGGGAGATACCAGAAATAAGTCTATGCCTGCCTTTAAGTAGGGTTGGGGAACTGTTGGTCTTCCAAGTGCTGCTGAACCACATGTCAATTCACCCCTCACCATTGGTTGTACAAGTTAAAGCTGATGAGCATTATAGTCCAACAACACCTGGGGGCTACATATTTCTCATCCCTGACTCACAGAATACTATACCTACATAACTGTGTGAGAATTTCTAGTTGTTCCCAAAGCAGAAGAGAAAAAAAGAGTCCATAGGAGAGCTTTTATTCAAGCTATTAATTTTACCAGCCTTGTCAAAATTTTATTTTGGCTGTTCTACGTTTCCACTTGAACGTTTTTCAGCTGAAATAAATATCTAAATTGAAACATTATTTCTGAAGTTGTAATGTGAAGGTCTCTTTAAAGCTGCTAATATTGCATAAAGGTAGCTTTTCATGATTCGTAAATGACTAATTTTCTCTTTGGGGTTTGTGGCTGGTTGACAGTGAGTAACTTTAGCAACTGCAGTGGAAAACATGTCCTTTAGTCACTACAGTTGCTAAAGCAAATCAAGCAAAATAGAAGCTATTGGAAAAACAAACTATTTAAAGCCATTTTTAAAGGGTACAGAGTTGGATTTTACTGTTAATTAAAAATAAAGAGTATTAAGTTTTGATCTCTCTAAAATATTAGGTCCTATCAATGTCCTAAAAGCATATAATGTAGTTCTGCTACTAAATATACCTTTCCAAAATTTTAAACCAGTTTAACCATTACGTTTTGCCCCAAGCAGTTTCAGGAGCTGCAGTTTTATTTGAATGACTCAATTGTTATATACCTAATTGTTTATAAGAAACAGTTATTTCCTTTTCTTTATATACTCGGCAAGTAGGGTAACTTTGTCTACCCCTTTTCTTTGGATACCTAACTTGTATTTTTAAATGCTCAAATGCATTTTAAGTTACCACAGTGCTAGAAACTTGGAAACTGAAGGGAGTTTTGATTGGGAGAGTTAAATTCTTATTTAAGGGAGCGTTGCCATCATCCCCACCTCTGGTTGCTACACACTAGGGTAACTCCATGCCATGCTAACTACTATTCAGATTCCAGTGTTGTGGATCTGCTATACAGGTCTGCACCTGTACAGGTATGGATGCTTTTATTTTCTTAGATGGTACATTTGCTCCTGTGCACCACACTGCCTTCCTGAATCTGCATGACCTTCCTTTCTCTTCTTGCAATCCTGCTTCCTTGTGCTGAGTTCTTAACTCACAACTGCTGTTTTTCACACAGTTTAGAAATAACAAATTACAAAGGTATAACTAAGCTACACAGTGATTGTAACGTAGAGACAGAAGACTCCCCATATCTGTCCTCATCCAATATTTTTTCATGCCACAAGCAGGTTGCATCTTGCCAGGGGCGACTGGAAAAGAACAAAGGGCCCCTTTACACGGCAAAATAAGTCCGTGAAGAATTTGCTAAGATTCCTAATAGTTCACACACATCGCGCCACAATATTGCCTCATTCAGAAGGGGGGGAGCTAAAAAACTCAAAAGTAGCATAATAAGTTCTTTTGCTACTTTTCCCAACTTTTTTGAAAAGTAGCATGACTTAGCGCACTATCGATTGTGTGAATTACCGTTTCACAAAAGTCTGTATGAATTATCAGCAATCTTCCCGAAACAACAACAGCAGAGCTGAGCCGTGATTGGTTGGACTGACCACGGAGGGGGTGGACTTGTAAGAGATGGAGGAGCCTCAAACGAAAAGATCCAGCCACTGTTGTTTCCAGCCATGGAAAAGATCCAGCCAGTGCTATCCCATCCTAATCGCTCAGCTGTCTGCCTCCCAGCTTGCTTGGCTGCTGGGGCTGAGGAATCCCCAGTTAGCTTGTTCCCCTCTGTTTTTGTGTGTGTGTGAGTGAGTGAGAGAGAAAGAGAGAGATTGAGTAGCGATCTGGCTATTTTCTCCATTTTCTCCCTCGCCCTGCTGTGATCACAGATCGCAATAAAAACTGCCGTGTAACTGAGCTCAAGGTTTTGCAATGCCCAGCCCATTAGTTATAAGAAGGAGACATGAGACATACCAGTCATCACTGGAGAAGGCAAGGAGAACCTCAAGGGTCACCAGCCATTTAACCTTCTGGGAGGAAAATTCCTCCCAGAGAACAGGGACAAGTCAAACTTGAATGTGAAAGTAAGCATTTGTTGGCTGAGCCCGTTCATGGGGAAATATGTTTAAAACTGTAACAGAGATGGAGCTTTGCATACAGCACAAGTGTTGGGGAAACAGAGGAGCCTGTAGTTTGCAATAGCACAGAGGTGAGTGGAAGGGGAAAGACTGTTGAATCAATGCTTCTGCCTGGTTTTGTCACCAGGTTTCCCTTTAACTGTATTTGTCATGGTGGGGATCTAATAGTGCCCTCTTAGAAGTCATTAGCGGTCCTTGGCACACCACACATGTTGTACTAATGTCCAACTTGAGTGCAAATATATTTTATTTAGTTGGTGCATTTGTTTCTTCACTCTTTCAGCTCTCAGGGCAGCTAAATTTCAGACAGAGACGCCGGTCAAAGAAAGGTTGATCAGAGTCAGATAGGTTTGCTACCTGAGGTGTACCAACAAATGGCCACCCAGAGTTTACACTACTGAAAGCCAGCTCAATTATGTTGGCATGTGGAACAAAAAAGCCTACAAATATCTCTCCCTATCTGTGACAGTAAAAACACATTAATAGCACTCTTGGCCATTTGTTGCCCTTTCAGGACACCCTAAACCAGCAGGTCAGGGACTGACCATTAATAAGGGACTATCCATTGGTTTATATAGAATTCCATTTGTTCTAGAGTCTAGAGCAGGGATAGGAATTGTGTGGCCCTCCAGATGTTGTGAAACTACACATCCCAGCAGCCTTAGCCCAGCATAATAAATGATGAAGAATGTTGGAAGTTGCAGTCGAGTAACTTCTGAAGGGCTGCACTTGGCTCACCTCTGCTCTGGAGAAATTACGGCTCAGTAACTAGAGAGCCCTGCACATTTCCGTTTGCTGTTACGATGGTCAGAGTGTGATAAAAGAATGTGGTTTCCTCTTAAGCATGCGAGAGCTGATGGGAACAGTTAGGCTTCTGACTTCAGAGTTCAGTGTTTTGTCTGACATCTTCCCACACTTGGCTCAGGCTTTTGCCGGTACTTCCCAGCATGGAGGCCCCAGAGATGGCTAACCTTAGAGAAGACAGCGCAAAAGTATGTAAACTTTTTACTGTAGAATGTGGTTTAAGTGCAAGTTGTAACTCTTGTTTTTCTTCCTCTTTCATACCCTCTTTCAGTCTGTTAAGATACTGAAAGCACATGATCTGAGCGACTGAGCCACTTTGTGTTTTTCCTCTAGAGATTTCCTTAGAATAAAATGTTAGTAATACATCCCTTCTGTGAAATATGTTATGCCAAGAGGCCAGGATTACTGGCCATCTGGATTTTCCACATGAAAACTGTGTCTCTAGCCACAGTATTGCGTGCTAGCCTGTTCTTTGCAAGGGAATTGATATCTACTTTTGACTCACCTGGGAGAGGGGAGAAGCTGAAGGTAGAGTTCCAGTACTGGAAAAAAATGGAGTTATGTATAAATCAAGGCAATCACTACTGTGTTCTCACTAGACCAGTTATGGAGGACTGTCTAGCTGCTCCTTTGCTTTTAATTAATGCATACAACTTTGGGCCAATGTGAAACATTTTCTAGGGCTGGAACTTCTCTGAGTGGCTTATTAGGTGCTCGACATACCTTGATAAATAGGTTTTTAATATCATGTTGACTGTAGGTAGTCACTCCACATTTAACTTGGAGTAATTGTCTAGTTTTAAGATATTTTGCATTTGTTCAGTGGCTTTACTACTAACCCATTTAATACTACTGTGATACAGTAGTACCCTTTTTATTTCTAATCAGAAAACAGACTGTATTTAATAGAGGCCCATCAAAACAATGTTCTTCCAGCCTCCTGCAGTTGGTTCGTACATTCTTCTATATTCTGACCCATTTTGGTATGTCATGACTTTTATCTTTCTAAATAAATCCTCGACTCATAAGTTAGTAAGTTCCGAAGAGCAGCTCACCATTATAGTATTGGTTCTTACAAAGATATGAGAAATACAGCTGGGCTGCCAAATGCAACACTTCTAGCTCTTCCTCTGACCAGATGTGGAAGTCAAGAGGTCCTATCTCTTAAGAAATTTGATAATTATTTAGCATTGTTATATAATTTATTGTTTTTATTGATACTTTAAAAAATATGTTAAAGTAAACCTTGGTTCCCAGTTCTGGAGGAAATGTCGGCTATAAAATAGAAAGACAGATAGAACTTTATCACATAATAGGTTTGTTATATGATAGCACTGGTTTTGTTCTGTGTTTGATCTTTCCTTATTACATGACATTATGACTTTCCTGTTGCATTGCATTACATTTCCATTGTTATTGGATTGCATCTTTTCATTGACAGGAAAAACCCATTAATAGCTCCAAATATTGCTGGTATTCAACTATTGTTTCTGGTGCAATTGTTTCGTTCCAATATTCTGTCAGTCATGTGGTGTGAGTGGGTGTGCTTCTCTTATCCCTCTCCCTATCCCCAAGTCGGGTGAAGTCACATTGGTTTTACTCAGTTCCCCAGTTTTTGTTTTATTTTTATTTGCTTTGCTGTAATTGCACAACTGTGCTGCTGTGGGAGGTTGCCAGCATGCTACAATTACACAATTATGGCAATGTTCTCCATTTGTGAGAAGCCTTGAAACTCCACAATTGTGAAATTGTGGTATAAAAAAGGGAAAAAATTAAATAATGCACATGTGCTGTGTAGGGCAGACACAAGTAGGAAGATGGAGTCAAGTGAAGCAGTGCAAAAGACTGATTGCAGGAACACGCATCACCAACGTACCCCATAGCACTACTGGAGAGAAGGTGTGAAAGTGATTGTTTCCATGCTGGTATGTTTTTGTTTGCTTAAACAATGCAATTGCTGTGAGACAACAGACTGGTTTCTTCCAAGCTGTCTTGGAAGAAACCGAGTATCTAGATCCATTTCAAACTGGCTTTAGGATGGGATTTGGAGTTGAGACTGCCATGGTTGCCTTCGCTGATGACCTTCGTCTGAGCATCGACAGGGGTAATGTGACCCTGTTGGTGCTACTGGATCTCTCAGCGGCTTTTGACACAATTGATCATGACATCTTCCTGGATCGCCTGAGAAGGTTAGGAATTGGAGACACTGCACTGCAGTAGTTCCGCTCCTTCCTCTTGGGCAGATTCCAGAGGGTGATGCTCAGGAACAGTCACTCTGCAAGGAAAGCGCTTAATTGTGGCATTCCACAAGGCACCATCCTGCCCCCGATCCTATTCAATATATATATGAAGCTGCTGGGAGAGATCATCTGGAAGCATGGGGTGGGGTGTTATCAGTACGCCGATGACACCCATATATACTTCTCCATATCTCAGTCTCCAGCTCTGACTTCAGATGGTGTCTCTTCTCTTAATGATTGTCTTAGGGCAGTAATGGACTGGATGAGGGAAAACAAATTGAACCTGAATCCAGACAAAACGGAGGTACTCACGGTAGCAGCCCCGAACCCAAGCATTAGGATACAACCTCTAATCCTGGATGGGGTCACCCTCTCCCCAAGGACTGTGTTCGCAGTCTGGGCGTATGAATCAGGCAAATGTGATGGTCAGGAGTGCCTGTTATCAGCTTCAGCTGATCTGCCAGCTGCGCCATTTCCTGGAAGTTGGGACCTTGAGACCATGGTACATGCTCTGGTTACCTCCCGTCTTGATTTCTGTAATGCACTCTACATGGGGCTACCCTCGTGCTTGGTCCGGAAGCTTCAACTGGTACAGAACATGGCAGCCAGACTGGTCTTGGGTACATCTAGAAGAGACCTAACACCGATTTTAAGATCACTTCACTGGCTGCCCATCAGTTTCTGGGCCCACTACAAGGTGTTGGTTATCACCTTTAAAGCCCTAAATGGCTTGGGTCCAATCTGTCTTCGGGACCACCTCCTTCCATATAATCCTCCCCGTGCACTCAGGTCCTCTGGGAAGAATTTGCTACAACCTTTAAAAATTAGGCTTCCTACGACCCCCCAGAGTCTTAGAAATGCCAGTGTTATGACAGAATCTATAGACGAGGTGTCCAGCAACTCCGTTTATGAAATTTTATAGGATCAGCTTCAATCTGTGAGTACCGATGACGTGGACAAGCTCCTTGGTAGCGTGAGAAAGACGACCTGTCCCCTCGATCCCTGTCCATCTTGGCTAGCCACCCAAGGGGGTGACACATTGAGAGTACTCCTTAGGGATATTATCAATGCGTCCTTCAGGGAGGGGTCTGTTCCACTCTGTCTGAAGGAAGCGGCGGTTAAGCTGCTGCTGAAAAAGCCTTCCCTGGACCCCTTGGACAGGAACAACTATAGGCCAGTCTCCTTACTGCCTTTTTTAAGCAAGGTGATCGAGAGGGCGGTCTCTTCCCAACTCCAAGCTGTCTTGGATGAAACTGATTATCTAGATCCATTCCAAACTGGCTTTAGGACAGGATATGGAGTTGAGATTGTCATGGTTGCTCTGGCTGACAACCTCTGCTTGGATATTGACAAGGGTAGTGTGACCCTGTTGGTGCTCTTGGACCTCTCAGCGGCCTTTGATACAATAGATCATTCCATCCTCTTGGATCACCTGAGAGGATTAGGAATTGGAGGCACTGCCTTGCAGTGGTTCTGTTCCTTCTTCTTGGGCAGACGCCAGAGGGTGAGGCTCGGGGACAATTGCTCTACTAGAATAGAGCTTAATTGTGGTGTCCCTCAGGGCACCATCCTGTCCCCAATGCTATTTAACATCTATATGAAGCCGCTGGGAGAGATAATTCAGAGGCATGGAGCGCGGTGTCATCAATATGCTGATGACACCCAGATATATTTCTCCATGTCTCAGTCATCAGCTTTGACTTCAGATGGCATCTCTCCACTCAATGATTGTCTTAAAGCAGTAATGGACAGGATAAGGAAAAACAAATTGAGACTGAATCCAGACAACATGGAGGTACTAACAGTTACGGGCCCGAAACCAGGTCTGGGAATACAACTTCCAATCATGGACTGAACTACACTCTCCTCCAAGGACTGTGTTCACAGTCTGGGGGTGCTCCTGGACCTGTCGCTCCAGATGTCTAATCAGGTAAATGCAACGGTCAGGAGTGTTTGTTATCAACTTCAGCTGATACGCCAGCTGCGCCCTTTCCTGGAAATCAGGAACCTTGAAACTGTGGTACATGCGTTGGTAACCCCCTGCCTCGACTTCTGTAATGCGCTCTACATGGGGCTACCCTTGTGCTTGACTCGGAAACTTCAACTAGTGCAGAACATGGCAGCCAGGTTGATTTCTGGTGTTTCCAGAAGAGAGCATATAACACCTGTGCTAAAAGCTCTCCATTGGCTGCCTATTAGTTTCCGGGCACAGTACAAGGTGTTGGTTATGACCTTTAAAGCCCTACATGGCTTGGGTCCAACTTACCTCTGGGACCGCTTCCTCCCATATGACCCTCCCCACGCACTTCGGTCCTCTGGGAGGAACATGTTACAACCTATGAAAACAAGGCTGTTGGTGACCTCCCAGAGGGCCTCCCTACTGCTCCCAGATTATGGAATGGGCTGCCGGATGAGATCCGTCTTATTACCACCTTAGACAGTTTTAAAAAAGCTGTCAAGATGGATCTTTTCTGGCAGGCCTTTCCTGAATAGCTATCCTGGCCCAAGACTTGGCTGTCCTTCCCTCTGAGCTGCAATTGGATTTTTTTTTAAATTATTGTATGTTTTATTTTTATTTTTTTCTAATTTAATATATTTTTAATTATTGTATGTTTCTAATCCTTTATAATTTAATATTATTTTAAGGGGTGGGTGAGCTAGGGTACTGTAATTATGGAGTTTTTATATTGTAAGCCGCCCCAATTGCGTTGCAGAGGGGCGGGATAGAAATAATAATAATAATAATAATAATAATAATAACTTTCTGCCCAAAAGTGCTATGGGGCTATTTGGTGATGCAATTAGTCTTCTGAACTGCCTCACTTGACTCCACCTTCCTACTTGTCTCTGCTCCAGTGTCCATTCCTTCAAGCACTTCTGTTGCTTCCCTCAAGTGCCTCTTCCCACAATGGGTGAGCAGGAGAACAGGTGGAGGCAGCACTGTTGAGACTGCTCTCCCCTCATCTGGGAATTGCCTCCTGAGGTGGTGGTGGCAGGGGTGATGGCAGCAGACAAAACTCTGCAGGGACAGTGAAAACAAGGTACCCCATGTCCCTGTGGAGAATAATAATGGGCAGGGATTCAGGGTGAATGTGGGGGCATGTGGGCAGAACTCCATTTGGAGTTTCCCCCCCACATGTAGGCAGGTTCCCAGTTTTCACTTGGCACCTGAACAACAGCAGTGCTGTTGCCAGTTGGGCCTCTAAGGGGAGGGTGTTCCATAACTGACGTGCCACAGTAGAAAAAGCCCTCTCCTGTGTCTTCTAACAGTGTATTGTCCCTAGCGGATGGGACACAGAGGAAGCTCTCTCCAACAGATCTTAAACCTCAGTCAGGCACATATAGGGAGAGGCACTCCCTCAAGTCTTGAGGGCCGAAGCCACGTGGGGCTTTAAATGTCATTACAAACACCTTGAATTCAGGCTGGAAGTGAATTGACAATACCTGGCAATCCTGGAGAATTTAGATTAGCATGCATGGGTGTACTCCAGACTGTTATGGGAACAGTAGGGGAACTGGCTGCTTTTTGCCTTTTGTTAGGGGAAGCAGGCTTTGTGAAAAGCTCATCTGGACTGCTTGTTCGTACAGCATGCAGTGTTGTCTGCACTGCAAGGGTGAGCAGTGGGGAACGGAATAATATTATCCCTAATTAGAAGCAGTGGATTGTTGAGACAGCCACACTTTTTCCTTCCTGGAACAGCAAGGTGTTTTTCATTCTCCATAAAATAGGGCATATTTCATCCTATTAAATTTTAAGACCAGATTCACAGATTGAGTGTAATTTTTTTATTAGTCATCATAACTTTGTTCCGTCTCCTAACAATCCATGTCTGTGCCTGCACTTAAGGCTAGTTTTCTATAGCTGGCAATTCCTCAGACTAAGTAGATCCTCCTGAATCTTATTTTCCAACAGATTTTTGTCCAGTAAATTTGCTCTGAAAATAGTGGAAGAAGCCTTCCCTAAAATGAATAAGCAGTATTCTTGGCCTTTCCTTCTTTTGTGCAAAGTATAGCACAGCAGTCCTGTCCAAGGAAAGTGTTCAATTTTTTCAAGCTGCTGATCCCAGTGTCCTGATATCATGAGTCACAGGGGACCTCAGATTCCTTTCACATGTGCACGTTGCCATAAAGTTGCTTGCAATAAATGTGAAAGCTAGTGGGCCATTGCTTTCTAATACTACTGACAGGCAATAAACTTTTGAAAACAAACACTAGTAGAGTTAGAAACATCTTATTTGGGAAAAAATATTTCTTTAATTTGTGAGACCAATACAGAACCATTTTGTTCCTGTCTGAGACTGAAGTAGATAAAACTCTCAGATGTTGTGGCCTGACCACTAATCTTAGAGATGTGGGAATCATTTATGTACTCAGTGGTGAGAGGAAAAAACTCAGACATATATTCAGAGACATTTATATTCAGGGCCAAGACAGACCTGCATTAAAACAACAACAACACTATGTTGTGCATTTTCTTGTGAGTTCCGCCTTTAATGTTTTTGCATGTAGAATAACACCGGGACCAGTACAAAATATTTTGCTGCTTAAAGTGCAGACCATGGTGGTGTCCTCACCCATGTACAAAAGCTACTGGGCTGTCAGTTGACTCTTCCTTCAAAAGTGGCAGTGGGACAGTCTCTTCTTCCTGCACCATTCAGGCTAGCTTAGGTGGGTGCAAGGCAGGCCATGAGGCGATCAACAGATACCTTGCTTTGGCCTCACAGCATCAGCCATCTGTGATTACTGCGTTACCTGAAACGCTTGGGTCCGCTGGGACCGTCTAAAAAATAAAAAAAAACCCAAGGAACCCAGGGAGGGAGGGAAAGGGTGGCACTTACCTGGCTATCCCGATTGTGGCAGGAAGTGCTTACCATGGAGCTCCTGCCCTGCCCTGTCATTCCAGAACAGGGTTGGGGCTCCTATTTGCACACCCGTGTTCCGTTACAGAAAAGGAACTGGATATTTAATAACGACTTCTCCCCATGAATACTATGGACATTTTCATACAGGACTTACTGTGCAAGAAGACTCTGGAACAGTTGCGATGCTGTCGCGTGGCAGGCAGTCCATTTCAGATGCCTCTGTCCCTCTCTCGGCATCGTCCGTGATTGTTCTGGGTATGACTGAAGGCAGCCGTGCCATTTTTTACTCATGGACAACTTCCATGAGTAAAAAGTGGCACGGCTGCCTTCAATCATACCCGGAACAGCAGCGGATGACACTGAGAGAGGGACGACGGTGTCCAAAATAGACCCCCTGCTGCACGACAGTGTCGTAACTGTTCTGGAGTCTTCTTGCACGGTAAGTCCTGTCTGAAAAAGTCCAAAATCATGGGGAGAAAACAGAATAGTGACACTTTGGGCATGGAACAGGGTGAACGCTGTCTGAAAGAAAAATCTTCCAGCGACCCTGTTCCGTGCCTGTAACAGGACAAATTGCCCGTGTGAAAATCTCCTTTAGTCTCAGTGCTAGCCTTTGGGATTCTTGGTTTTGGGGAGTTCCCAGTTTACTGGCCACACTCGTGGAAGGCCACCGTTAGTCAAATTATTCAAATTAGTCAAATGAGTCAAATTTTTATATGGATAAGGGGCTGGGGACTGTCAGGGCTGGTAACAACTGCATCATTCTGCCTAAAGCTAGCCTAAACCTACATAGCACCCAGCCTAAACCTACATAGCACCCAGTCAAAGGCTAGCATGTATTAAATTAGATTTCCTGAAACAAAGAATTTTGAATCTGCAAATTCTCTGGGGAGGTGGTTGGCGGCTAGATTGAGAAAGGAAAGGTCAAAAAATATGATACTGTGATACAAGTTATTTTATAACTATTTCAAAGAGTTATATAAAAAACAAGTAGTACAAGAACAGCATATTAAAAAGTATTTGCAAGAGAGAAAGGTAGTAAAATTAACATGGCCCCAAAAGGATAAATTGAATGTGAAGATTTCAACTGAGGAGATTATAGAGGCTATTGGAAAGCTGAAAAGAGGAAAAACACCAGGTCTAGATGGTTTTACAGCCTTATATTATAAAGGCTTTAGTGACTATTTGGTGAAACCAGTGCAAATTGTTATGAATTATATCTTGCTAAATTTAAATATGCCAGAGAGTTGGAAAGAAGCAAATATTGTTATGTTGCCTAAAGAAGATCGAAATCCAAAGATAGTAATTATAGACCAATTTCATTACTAAATGAGGATTATAATTTTTTTGCTATAATATTGGCAAATAGATTAAAACATTTTCTGCAAGACAATATTAATAGAGACCAGAATGGTTTCCTCCGTAAAGACAAATTAAAAACAATGTAAGAATAATTATTGATATATTAGAATATTTGAATTATCATAATGATGTAAAGGAAGCCCTGGGTTTTTTAGATGCTGAGAAGGCTTTTGACAACTTAAATTGGAAATTTCTATTAGAGGTACTGAAAGAAATGGATTTTAGAGAAAACTTTTATAAATGGACCCAGGTGATTTATTCTTCTGACAGGGATGTCCCCTCTCCCCACTACTTTTTATCCTGACATTGAAAATTATGAATAGAGTTATAAGAGAGGAGAGAAGGATAAAATGTATAAAGGTGAGGAAAGAAGAGTTTAAATTACAAGCCTTTGCAGATGATTTGGTAATTGTAATGGAAGACCCTTTAAATGGTGTGGAATAGTTGCTAAAAAGTATAAAGGAATATGGTAAACTCGCAGGTTTCAAAGTGAATATTGATAAATCAAAGATTTTGACTAAAAACTTAACAACCCAAGAAGAGAGGGAACTTAACTCAAAAACAGGGTTTGAAATATCAAAAATGGTGAAACATTTAGGTATAAAATTATCTACCAAAATTCATTATGCCAAGGTGTGGGAAAATATTAAAAAGGATCTAAATAGGTGGAAGAACATGAATCTGTCACTATTAGGTAGGATCTTGACAATAAAAATGTGTGTACTACCTAAACTTATGTACTTACTGCAAACACACCCAATTATTTTGTCTAATGCACCCTTTAAAGTGTGGCAAAAGGAATTAACAAAATTTATTTGGGTGGTAGGAAAGCAAGAATTAAATGTAAACTATTAATTGATGCTAAAGAAAGAGGAGGTTTAGACCTTCCAGATTTTAGATTATACTATGAAGCCTCGTGTCTGGGATGGGTGAGAGAATGGATTAATTTAGAAAATACAAGGGTATTAGAATTAGAAGGACATGAGTTAAGATGGGGATGGCATGCATATTTAAATTATGGGAAAGTGAAGGTAAATGCAGAGTTTAGAAAGCATATCATTCGGAAAGCGTTGCCAGGGCTGGTTTAAGGCACCAGCGGCATCAGTATCCGCAGGGGGCCCCATCATTGTGACCCTCCCATAGTAACTCTTGTTCTGCAAAAAAATTATTACTAATAATCTGAATATCCTGTACTGTGAAAATAGCTTAGGTTGAGTTAGGTTACATTGACCTGAGATAAACATATGGGGCCCCCAAAATAAAGCATTGCAGGGGCCCCCAAAATTCCTTAAACCGGTCCTGAGCATTGCTGAGAACTTGGGAAAAATATAAAAGTAGATTAGGGTCAAAATTAGCTAGATGGGTATCCCCACAAGAAGCATTTTATAGGAGAGAAATGGGAAATTTACAAAATTGGTTAAAATATAAAGATTTACTGAGAGAGCAAAAAGGAAATTGGATATTTAAGGACAGGCAACAATTAGAGATAGAGGGCCATAACATTCAATGGCTAACATATTTCCAATTAAGAGAAAGATTTAAAGAAGATGTTAAGAATTTGGGGTTTGAGAAAGATAAAACAGAGTTTGAAGAATTGATGTGCTCAGAAAATCCTCAATTAATTATTAAATTGAATAAGATGCTGTTAAAATGGGAAACAGAGCATATGGTGAAATGGGCAAGGAATGTTGGACATACAGTACAATTAGATCAGTGGGAATCAGTATGGCATAAGGGTTTTAAATTCACTTGTTGTCGTGAGTTAAAAGAAAATTATTATAAAATGATGTACAGGTGGTACATGACACTGGAGAAATTGGCTACTATTTATAAGAGTGTTAGTAAAAATGTTGGAAATGTAAAGATCATATAGGTTCCTTTTATCATCTCTGGTGGACCTGCAAAAAAGCAAGAAAATATTGGTTATTAATTAATGGGATTCATAGAATCATAGAATCATAGAATTGCAGAGTTGGAAGAGACCACGAGGGCCATCCAGTCCAACCCCCCTGCCACGCAGGAAATCACAATCAAAGCATCCCCGACAGATGGCTATCCAGCCTCTGTTTAAAGACCTCCAAGGAAGGAGACCCCACCACGCTCCGAGGGAGTGTGTTCCACTGCCGAACAGCTCTTACTGTCAAAAAGTTCCTCCTCATGTTGAGGTGGAATCTCTGTTCCTGGAGCTTGCACCCATTGCTCCGTGTTCCAGTCTCTGGAGCAGCAGAAAACAAGCCTGCTCCATCCTCAGCGTGACATCCCTTCAAATACTTAAACAGGGCTATCATATCGCCTCTTAACCGTCTTTTTTCCAGGCTAAACATACCCAGCTCCCTAAGTCTCTCCTTATAAGGCATGGTTTCCAGACCTTTCACCATTTTAGTTGCCCTTCTCTGGACACGCTCCAATTAGTCAATATCCTTTCTGAATTGTGGTGCTCAGAACTGGACACAGTATTCTAAGTGAGGTCTGACCAAGGCAGAATAGAGTGGCACTATTACTTCCCTTGATCTAGACACTATACTTCTATTGATACAGCCCAAAATTGCATTGGCCTTTTTAGCTGCCGCATCACACTGTTGGCTCATGTTCAACTTGTGGTCTACTAGGACTCCTAGATCCCTTTCGCACGTAGTCTCATTCAGCCAGGTCTCTCCCATCCTATATTTATGCATTTCATTTTTCCGCCCTAAATGCAGTACTTTACATTTCTCCGTATTGAATTTCATTTTGTTAGCTTTGGCCCAGCTCTCCAGTCTATCCAGGTCATTCTGAATTTTGATCCTGTCCTCTAGGGTATTAGCTACTCCTCCCAATTTGGTGTCATCTGCAAATTTGATAAGTATGCCCCTAATTCCCTCATCTAAGTCATTGATAAAGATGTTGAATAGCACTGGGCCCAGGACAGAACCCTGTGGCACCCCACTGGTCACATCTTTCCAAGACGAAGAGGAGCCACTGCTGAGCACCCTTTGGGTTCGGCCGGTCAACCAATTACAAATCCATTGAACAGTTAACTTGTCTAGCCCACATTCTACAAGCTTGTTTGCAAGAATGTCATGGGGAACCTTGTCAAAGGCCTTACTGAAATCAAGGTATGCAATGTCAACAGCATTCCCTTCATCTACCAAGCTGGTAACTTTATCAAAAAAAGAGATCAGATTAGTCTGGCATGACTTGTTTCTCTGAAACCCATGCCGACTTTTTGTGATTATGGCATTGCCTTCTAAATGTTCACAGACTCTCTGTTTAATGATCTGTTCTAGAATCTTCCCTGGTATTGATGTCAGACTAACTTGATGATTCAAAAGATGTTAAAAGGAACCATAGAATTTAGACCAGAACTATTTCTATTAAATATCTTGTATGTGGAAAATAGTATTGAGAGAGAAAAAAGGTTTTACTTTGTTATTTGATTACAGCTGCAAGAATAGTTTAAGCCAAGTACTGGAAACAAAGGAAGATCCCAGCTATAAAAGAACGGATAAGAAAACTGCAAGAATTAAGGGAATCAGATAAATTAACGAATATGTTAAAAGAAAATCCTATACAGATACACCTAGATATTTGGCAACCATTTATGGAATTTATTTAGAATTAAATCAGAGACTAAATATAAAATGTGTTGTTATTTAAAGTATTTCCCTTTCTCTAAAATGAGGAAGGTTGTATAATATATATGATTAAGTGGTAGAGGTGAGATATTATACTTTTTAGAAGCAGTCAGCGGAAAGTGGGAAGTCGGGGGTGTGTGATTGTATGTTGTATATCTGTTGTCTGTTTTTCCCCTGTCTTTTTCCTATATATGAAATTAGAAAATTAAAATAAAGATTTTTTTAAAATAAAATAATGTCAGCTAAAAATAAAAATAAAAAATGCTAGCATGCAGTCATTCCATATGTGCTGCCCTGTTCCAGCCAATCCTAGGAACCTGCAGTGGCAGGGCAAGGTAACAACTAGGTGGCATGGGATCTGGGAGACCTGTACCCAACAACTTGGCCTAGGACTACCCTTCCCAAGCTGTACCTCTTTCCACAAAATTGGAATCCTCCAAGGGCATGGGTCTTGAGTTTGAGGCCTAGCAGTCCCCCTTCCCTTGGAGAGCTAATGCCAAGCATGCCATTTGCATTGGCACACAGATTCCAGGGATCATTGATCCTTGTGCTGCTTTACCAGTGCTAGTGCCCACCAATATCAGTTTGGGCCCATGGGTCTCAAGAATGAGGCTTTCAGGCTTGGAGAGGGGGGCTCTCCTTTGTCAGAAATCTCTGGTGTTTTGTGGCCTCTGGCTCTTCAGTGATGCTTGAGCCTGATGTTTTCTCTGCTGGCACCACAGGTTCCTCAGCCCCTGAATCCATGCCCAGGTAACTGCTGGACTCTAAGACTCTGGGTGAATAATAGAAGCTTAGAACTGGAAGAGACCACAAGGGCCATCTAGTTTAACCCCCTGCCATCCAGAAATACACAACTAAAGCACTCCTGAAAGATGTCCATCCATTCTCTGTTTAAAGATCTCCAAAGAAGGAGAGCCCCGACCCATGCCAATACTAAGTCTATTCCACTGTC
Source organism: Gambelia wislizenii (assembly GCA_030847615.1). Taxonomy (NCBI): domain Eukaryota; kingdom Metazoa; phylum Chordata; class Lepidosauria; order Squamata; family Crotaphytidae; genus Gambelia; species Gambelia wislizenii. Next base: position 195,457,284 of record JAUMIR010000002.1, read on the forward strand.
AAACAGTCCTTACAGTAAAGAAGTTCTTCCTAATATTTAGGTGAAATCTCTTTTCTTGTAATTTGAATCCATTGGTTCATGTTCTAGTCTCTGGAGCAGCAGAAAACAAGCTTACCCCCTCTCCTCCATGATATACCTTCAGATATTTAAAGATAGCTGTCATGTTACCTCTGCCTTGTCTTGTCCAAGCTAAATATATCCAGCTCCTTAAGCCATTCCTCATAAGTCTTGGCTTCCAGATCTTTGATCATCTTGGTCACCCTTCTCTGGACACGTTCCAGCTTGTCAATATCCTTCTTGAACTGTGTTGTCCAGAAATGAACATAGTATTCCAACTGATGTCTAACCAAAGCTGAACAGAGTGGCACTAATACTTCCTTTGATTGGGACACTGTACTCCTGTTGATGCAGCCCAGAACTGCATGAGCTCTTTTGGCTGCCATTTTGAAAATGGGAAGTTCAGAAGTGTTGACCCTACAGCCTAATTGGCAGTGGATTTAAGGAGGAAAAAAGAACCCTTCAGTGCTATCTGTTATCTATATTACACCATGTACATTATCATGTTATATGTTATACCATGTACCTCGAAGATGAAATGGATGTTTTGTTCATTAATTCTCTCTCTGTGTGTGTGTGTGTGTGAGAGAGAGAGAGAGAGAGAGAGGAGATGAATTAGACACAGCAAAAAGCACCTTAGCAGAACACCAGGATGATGTTACTGTCCTGCGAATGAGACCCGGTTTCAGATGACATCGTCCTCGTCGCATTCTGCTCCTGTGCTGCAGCAGTTAATAAGGCATAACTTTTCATTGATGGGACCTTCCCATCAATGAAAAGTGACGCCTTACTAACTGCTGTAGCACAGGAGTAGAACACGATGAGGACGAGGACGTCTGAAACCAGATCCTGTTCATGGGACAGAAATGATGTCCTGGCGTTCTGCTAAGGTACTTTTTGGACGCGTCTGATAATCTCCAGAGAGAGAGAGAGTTCTGCCTCTATTTCTGTCACTTTTCCTTTTGCTTCTTGTCTGTCCTTAACTGCTTGAAGAGTTTCATCTGTCATTTATTAAGGGTTCTTTTTCTTTTTGGTTACAGGTGGCATCTTTTTACATTCCTCCCTGAAAATGTGCCTGGCTTCAGTCCAGAATTCTTATGGCTCCCAATCAATTAGGCTTATAGTGCAACTCTATTTTTTACATTATCTTTAAATCCTACGGGGATGTTCTTCAGTTCTTCTTTTGGCAGAATGTTTGATTTAGTGTTCTTCCTTAGTTTTACTGTAATTTTTGATATTAATAGTTCATGCTCTGTGCCATAATCTGCTCTTGGTCTTATTTTTTCTGAGAGAATGGAGCTTCTCCATCTTCTGCTTCCAATTATGTAGTCTGTCTGATTTCTATATTGGCCATCAGGTGACGTGCATATATAGTGTCACGGCTTTAATTGTTTGAAGAATGTGTTTGCGATGAACAAGCTGTTGGCCTTGCAAAATTCAATCAATTATTCTCCTGCTTCATTTCTTGCCCAATTTCAAACAGTTCCAATGAGGAGAAAAAAGGGGAGGTGTCTAAAGAAACCAGGATGGATGTTGAAAGAACTCTCAACTGAGCTAAAACTTAAAAAGGACATGTACAAGAAAAGGAAAAAGGGGGAAATCACCAAAGAAGAATTCAAACAAATAACCAGCTCATGTAGGGGGAAAGTCAGAAAAGCCAAAGCTCAGATGGAGCTCAGAATTTCTAGAGAGGTTAAAAACAATAAAAAGGGCTGTTTTGGGTATGTCTGTAGGAAAAGGAAGAACAAGGAAATGGTAGGGCCACTGCATGGAGAAGATGGCTAAAGGCTAACAGGAGACAGAGAAAAGGTAGAACTACTTATCATCTTTGCTTCAGTCTTCTCCCAAAGGGGGAACAATGCTCAACCTGGGGAAGATGGAGCAGATGATGCAGTGGCAGATGATGCAGAAGTGGCAGAAGTCTCTCTCGCTCTGGCTTTTCTTCGCAAACGAAGATTCAGGAAGGACTCATCCCACGCTTTCTGCAAGTGCGCTGATGACTGAAAAGGCCAATCTGAGATAAACAAGTCTGGTTGCAGAAAGCACAGCAGACGGTCTCCTTGGGTGATGTTTCCGGGTTGTGATACTTTCTGCATTGTTGTTTCTCTTCAAGACTTGTTCGGCGTGAGTTCTCAAATAAAGCTGCAGCATTGTGGATAGTGCGTCTCCATGCCTCCTAATGTGAAGCCATGGCAGACCATTGTTGGTGATCAATTTGGCCGAAACTGAGATGTTGTTTCAGGGAATCCTTGTTTCACTTTTTTGGAGCGCCCCTTTTACGCTGACCCATGGTGAGTTCACCATAGAGTACTATTTTTGGAGGCAATGGTCCTCCATCCTAGAAACGTGCCCTGCCCAGCGCAGCTGTGTTCTCAATATCATGGCTTCAATGCTGGTGATCCCGGCTTGCTCAAGGACAGCAATAGTCAGTCCAGCATATATTTAGGATTTTACATATACAGCGCTGATGAAAGCGTTCGAGGAGTCGTAAGTGTTGGTGATAGGTGACCCATGTTTCAGACCCGTAAAGGAGAATAGACAGTACAATGGCTCTATACACACTGATTTTTGTGCTTCGCCTCAGGTGTTTGTTACTCCAGACTCTTTTGTAAAGTCTTCCAAATGCACTATATGCCTTTGCTAATCTGTGATCAATCTCTTTGTCAATCTTGGCATTTGAGGAGATGACGCTTCCCAGGTAGGTGAACTGCTGAACAGACTTAAGTAGTCTCAGAACTACTGTCAATAATCTTTGAGAATTCCTGGAGAACAGGAGAGGTCCCAGCAGACTGGAAAAGGACAAATGTTGTTCCCATCTTTAAAAGCGGGGGGGGGGGAGAAGACCCAAATAATTACCGCCCAGTCAGCCTGACATCAACACTAGGAAAGATTGTAGACCAGATCATTAAACAGTCTGTAACCACTTAGAAAGGAATGCCATGATCACAAAAAGTCAACATGGATTTCTCAAAAACAAGTCGTGCCAGACTAATCTTATCTCTTTTTTTGATAGAGTTACAAACTTGATAGATGAAGGGAATGCAGTGGATGTAGTGTATCTTGATTTCAGTAAGGCTTTTGACAAGGTCCCCATGATATTCTTGCAAAAAAGTTAGTAACCTGTGGGCTAGACAATGCAACTGTTAGGCGGATTTGTAATTGGTTGACTGACAGAATCTAAAGGGTAGTCACTAATGGCTCCTCCATCCTGGACAAAAGTGACCAGTGGGGTGCCATAGGGTTATGTCCTAGACCCAGTGCTATTCACCATTTATCAATGACTTGGATGAGGGAATAGAGGGTATGCTTATCATGTTTGCAGATGACACCAAATTAGGAGGTGTAGCTAATACCCCAGAGGATAGGATCAGAATCCAAAATGAGATCAGAAAGCTGGACTAAAACTAACAAAATGAATTTCAACAGGGAGAAATGTAGGATACTACACTTGGGCAGTAAACATGAAATACACAGATATAGGATGGGTGACACATGGCTTGAGGGCAGTACATGCGAAAGGGATCTAGGAGTCTTATTGGACCACAAGTTGAACATGAGTCAACAGTGTGATGCAGCAGCTAAAAAAGCCAATGTGATTCTAGGCTGCATTAATAGGAGTATAGTGTCTAGATCAAAGGAAGTAATAGTGTCGCTCTATTCTGCTTTGGTCAGACCTCACCTGGAATACTGTGTCCATTTCTGGGCACCACAATTCCAGAAGCATATGACAAGCTGGAACATGTCCTGAGGAGGGTGACCAAAATGGTAAAAGGTCTGGAAGCCATGCCCCATGAGGAGAGGCTTAGGGAGCTGGGCATGTTTAGTCTGGAGAACAGAAAGTTAAAGAGGGGACATGATAGCCATATTTAAATATTTGAAGGAATGTCATACTGAGGATGGAGCAATCTTGTTTTCTGCTGCTCCAGAGACTAGGACTCGGAGCAATTGGTTCAAACTACGGGAAAAGAGATTCCACCTAAAAATTAGGAAGAACTTCCTGACAGTAAGAGCTATTTGGAAGTGGAATACACTGCCTCGGAGTGTGGTGGAGTCTCTTTCTTTGGAGGTTTTTAAATGGAGGCTGGATGGCCATCTGTCGGGAATGATTTGATTGTGAGTTCCTGCATGGCAGGGGGTTAGACTGGATGGCCTTTGTGGTCTCTTCCAACTGTATGATTCTATGATTCTTGATCCTAGGCCAAATTTTCCTTTGTTCTTTGATTCTGCTGTGTTTCCTACATTTGCATTCCCATCGCCTATGATTAAGAAGTCCTGTTTATGTGTGGATTCAGTTTCCTCCAGCATAGAATCTTTCAGTTTCTTCTTCTGGAACTGTAGCTGGAGCACAAACTTGGATTGTGGTAATATTGATGGGTTTTGTCTGAAGTCATATTGATATTATTCAATCAGACTTTGTATTATAACCTTTGACTGCTTTTGCTACATCTCTCCTCACTATAAATGCCACCCCATTTCTTCTTTGATTTTGATTTCCTGAGTAAAACACTGTGTAATTATACTCAAAGGGGATTTTCACATGGGGAAAGTAATCCCCGGGGAGATCGGGACAGAAACAGGGCTGTTCCGGTTGCAGCGCCCCGTTTCTCACACCCCTTCCTTCTCCTGATCTCCCGTCATCCTCTATCCATGCTGCTTCCATTTCCCTCCCACTATGTTCCACAACTTTTTACTAACAAAGAACTTTTGTTAGTAAAACATAGCGGGGGGGGGGCAGAAATGGAAGCAGCATGGAGGGAGGATGATGGGAGATCAGGAGAAGGAAGGGGGCGTGCGAAACGGAGCACTGGACCCAGAACAGCCCCATTTCTGTCCCGATCTCCCTGGGGATTACTTTCCCCATGTGATAATCTCCAAAATGTCCCATTCCTGCTTACTCACCACAACTACCAAATGTTTATACACTTCATTTCTTGTTTTACTATGTCTAGCATCCCCTGATTCATGCTCCTCACATTCCATGTTCCTAGAATATGTGTTGTGTAGCTTCAGACTTTCCTTTCGTCTCCTAGCACATCAACAGCTGAACATCCTTTTGGTATGAGTCCAATTAGCCGCAGAGCTTCTCGTAGTTGTCCTCTGCTGTAGCTTGTTGGATGCCTTTTGATCTGGAAGTGTCATCTTCTGGCACTATCTCTTGTTTCAGTTTGGATTGTCTAATCATAGAAATTTGGTGGTAAAATACATTCAAAAAGGGTTTACTGTGCCTCCTTCTGCACAGTACTAAGAAACGTTAGCGATGGTGCCACTGCTGTTATCTCTGAGAGATCCCCTGCCAGTGTCACCCTGTCCCACTACTACTGCTGCCCAGTAGCGTTTTGGCATATTTAGTCTGGCTTCTCAGCAAAAGCCTGTTCTCTAACATGTGAGACCCTACCAGTAGCACTGCTGCCATCAGCATGGCCCTTGCCTCACAGGAGCACGCAATTCCACCACCATGGAAGGGTAATGTCATTGGTGGGGACATAACTGTTAGGAGTAGCTAAATAATATTTTGGGCTGTTTGAGGAAGAAGGCTGTTTTTTAGCTTACGTTGAACCAGTGTTATAGAATCTAGGTCCTAGGACATTATGATTATATCATAAATAGTATACCATATTCAGAATGCAGAACTAAGCAGAATAAGTTATACAAAAGCAGCAGTAGTATTTGTAGCACTGTGAAGTGCCATGTTCAGAACAAGGTTCAGCATTGTCCCTTGTTTCTCTGCAATTTGATTGATTGAAATATTTATGATGATAGTACCTCTCATTCTGGTATATCATTTATATTACTTATTACAAAATTAAGGAATTAACAAACAAACATTGAGGTTTAGTTTTTGTAGGAAATGTTTTATACTGTGCTTCATTGGATTGGATTCTAGGGTGAGGCGAAGCAAATGATAACATCTCTATGCAATAGTAAGGATAAGCAAATAAAACCATACAGATGTACAAAATAAAAGAAAGTTATATACTGTACATTTTTAAATGTCATGGTGAATTTAAAAGATGTCTTAACTTAACATCTGAAATCTTGAAAGAGATGCCAAGTGTGCCTCCTTAGGCAAGGCAATCTAGGGTGCCATCATTGAAAAAGCTCTCTTTCACATAGTTGTATGGTGTACTTCTCATTAAAGAAGGCACTTGGAGCACAAAAAGGATGGTGCACAAGCAGGACATGATTGTTTACATGCTCTAAGATCATCATAGGAATGGTAATAGAATGGATTACAGGGATGAACAAAAATCTATTTTTAGTTTTGTATTTTTTTTCTGTTTCCCTCCTATAGATGGACCTTACCCATAAATTCACCAAGAAAGAGGTAAGACTCCTAATGTTCATTATTCTGAATAATGGAAGACCAGGCCAAAGTTTGTACTGGTGCAGCATATGGTTTCTCATGGCGGCCTGTCTAGATGCCTCCAGAAAGCCAACAAGTAGTACTGCACGAAGGCAACACAGTTCCTGGTTACCAGAAATGTACTGCTTTGAACCAGGGAGCTCCATTTAGGCCTTCATAGCATTATCTCCATTCATTTGTCTAATCCCCATTGAAAGCTATGAAAATCAGTGGGTGCCATCAGCACATTTTTATGGGAACAAATTTCTTAAGTTAACTTTGTATTAAGTGAAATGGTCTTTTGCTCCCCTGCCCCTCATGGCTGTAAATTCAATGGGTAAGCACCTGCTATTATGAGATGATTTTTTAAAAGATGGAACAGTTTGTAATCTTTGGACAGTCTGTGTAATGTTTTGTGACATAAGATACATCTACATATAATTGATTTTGCAAACTGTAATGTGTCTCTTGATATAATTACTGTTACCTGTGTATTGGTCCTCCTTTTTTTTTTTTGTTTTGTTATTTTAACAGCCCATGAAGAAGGCCATAAAAATATTTTGAGGTCAAAAAGCATTGGGCTAGTTTCAAGAATAAAATCATCTTTCTTTTCTACATTCTGAGACTTTCCTGCACTCTTATAGTGCTATTATTCCACTTTAACTGTTGGGGCTGCCTCCTGTGGAATTCCGTGGTTTGTAGTTTAGTGAGGCCTAAGAGCTTTCTGGCTGAGAATGCTAAATGCCCCGCCCTAAACTGCAAATCCCAGGATTACACAGGAGGAAGCCAGAGCGTTTAAAGTGGAATAATTGCACTATAACAGTATAGTGTAATAATCTCCTTTGTCTCCTTTCCACAATACTTGGGACAATACTTTCACTTATCCTAAAGAATTGGACAAGCTGGACCAGACTCAGGCTGAAGCTAGAAATTGTGTCAGGGATGATAGCAAGGCTTCCGACAGCTAGTTATTTGGAGGTGCATAGGGCACCGTCTTGTTTGATGTACTCACCTGTATGGGCTTTTCCTTTTTTAAAAAAAAGTATCAATCAGGTGTTAAGGATTCTTCATTGTTTCATTTGTTCTCCAGTGGTAATGATATGTTTACCTGGAGCAAGGTACTAGCAGTTAAGCAAATGTTTTTGACACATGCCTGCTCTCTATTTGCTGTGGCATACTGTGGACTAATTGCATAGGCTGATCAGTGGGCGTAGTGTCCCATTACACACACACACACACACACACACACACACACCACCCCCACTGTGTTGCTTAGTTTCCTATTTTATTGGTGTTGCTGGGTCTCCTGGAACAAAGTTTCCAAAGCAGCAAGGCAGCTCTACAGCTACAGAGTTCCATGGAACCAGAGGCTGAGCCAGATGCAGTGTTGCATCAGCAACTGCTACGTACTAGTGGATTGATTTGATCTGAGGTCCTGCCTTTTTCTCAAAATTGAGTGAGACCCAGGCATTCCAGGAACATGAACAGGATCCTGATTCTAATGATGGTTCTGATTTCCACCTCTACCCAGTTGCATGTGGGCCAAGAAGGCCTTGTGTCACCAGATCAATGGGGTACTTTCTGGTCTGAGCCTCTACTCAGGCCCTCTGCTTTTTCTGTTTCTTGGGTCTTGGGAATAATTTTGGATGGTTGACAGTTAGAGAGTAGGACTGATGACAGTGCATGCCATGAGAGTCCTCCAGAAGTGGTACACTTTCTTGCATGGTGATCTTGTGAAGTTTGTCAGCTGCCACCAGCTTGATCTTCATAGGTGGTGGGTTCCTCTTCCTCCAAAGTCTGAAGAGCAACAGAGCATGACAAGTCAGAGAGGGTTCCCCCATGTGACATTGGCTCAAGTTAAATGGGCTTTTAGCTTCTTCTAGGGCTGTGGTTTTGCACCATGAAATGTGAAGCGTACATCATGAAATGCTAAGGACAGCCCTGTAGACTGTTGGAAGGGGCACAGGAAGATGGTTGAATATGGTGCATGCACACACACACAAACATGAATGACAACCTTATGGTGTCCCAGGTTCCCCTTGGATTAACAGACCCACACAGTATATTGTGCATGGACACTAATTTATATGATGTTGACTTGGTTCTTCTGACCCTCAATGTGCTATTGCAGCTCACCTTGCTGTATGAAGAAGTCCTCTACACCATTCTTCATCGTTTGGGTAAACCAGATCCAAACCATGTTGCTGATCCAGATGAACTGTATGCATATGTGCAGAAGGTCAGACTAAACAGCCACATCCATCCTCCTTATAGACAAACTCTAAATCTGACTTTACTCTTTATTTTTGATAGTGACCTTTTCTTCACCAGCTTCTTTCACACCTGCTCTGTGACTTGCTTCATCTTTCCTGTTCTTTCCCAAGCAACATCCCATGACAAGTGATTGTTCTTTGTAGCGTTGGCATCATGAGCTTCCTGTGGTTCCCTAGTCAAAGAGGAACTGCAAGCAAATCATACCAAAAGCAGAAACCAACAGCATAGGACAAAGCTGTAGTCCCTCTGTGGTTTCATTCCCTAAGATGACCTAGGTTTCGAGAGGATAAAAGCAACAACTGATGCTACCTACCTCACAAAAAGTCCATTGGGAGGTCAAAAGAAAGACATTGGATTTAAAACAAGGTTGATCTGGAAACCTATGTCTAGATTTAATGTATTCTTTAGTGAATTTCTGTAAAATTAGAAAACAGCCAGGATTACGATAGACCATTCCACATTATCCTGGACTCTTGAGTCATTTCCAATTAATTTTTTTCAAAGTCAGTATCACACAAAAGAGGTGATCTTTTCTCAATATCCTGTGTTTGTATGATTGCTTCTGCGCTTCCTTTTCCCCCAAACTGATTTTGTCATGTACTGTATTTGTTTTGTGTGACTCTTGTGTAGTTTGCAACCTCACTGCTGTGTTTTGGAGCTTTGTTTTTGGTTTTTTTTAGGGGGGGGCAGTGAAAATGACACTGTAGCAATGTCGGTGTCTGCAGGGAGAGATGTCTTTCAGAGCACAGAATCAACGCATTTGAAAGACAGTCTTTTTAATTTGACTCAACTAAGAGCCCTCTCATTCAGAGAGCAGGAAATACATATTTTACAGGCAGCTATGGTGAGACACCAAGTGGCAACTGTAAGGACTGCAACAGAGCAAGATTCTCATAGGCTGCAATTACACAGCAGGTTTTATTGTGATAAATTGCGCTTTAGTGCTTTTTTGCACAAGTGGTGGGTAGTTTACACGGTCTATGGAGGAAACAGCTGTATTTTGTTGCTCTTTGTTTTTTCTGCTTTGTGATTCAGACAGCCAGATGTGGGGGGGCGTGGTCAAGCATTGGAGAGAAGACAAATGAATTCAATAGGAATGTCTGCCCTGGCCCCAACTCTGTGGTTAACAGCTGGTGGACAAAGAATCTCACCCTTTGCCTCCCCCCCCCCCCCCCGTAGCTCCCTGGCCCCAAATCAAACTCCAGACGGAAGGTTTTTTCTCTGTGGTTAGCAGCTGATTGACAAAGAATCTCACCCTTTGTCTCCCCCCTGTTGATCCCTGTACAGACTTCCCTTGGCACCAAAGCAAGCAGTAAACAGGAAGGATTTTTAATTTCCTATCATTACTGAGCTTCCTCCTGACTCCACATCTAGCCAGCCCACCCCTTCATCATAAGAACCAATCACAGTGCAGCTCTGCTGCAACTGTATCGGGAAGATTGCTGGTAATTCACATAGCCCTTAGCGAAATGGTTGTTTACACTATCAATGATGCGCTAAGTCGCTCTACTTTTCAAATAAGTCGGCAAAAGTAGCGAGATCCCCTGAGATGCTATATTTGGGTTTTTTTACCTTCCCCCCTTCTGAATGAGGCGATACTGTGGTGCGATCCGTGAGAACAATCAGCAATCTTAGCAGTATATTTAGGGGAATATTTGCCCGTGTAAATGCAACCATAGACTCTTCCATTTACCTGCAGAAGCCCAAAATATTTCTTGAACTCTGCCAGGAGAGGGAGATCTGCTCCCCGCCCTCCAATAAGGGTTGTATTCCCATGGGGGATAATTTGCTAGAGGGCCACATGCAAATAATAAATCAAGTCACCCTTTCTCCCTTTCTCTCCCCTCTCTCCCAGCCACTCTGTGTCCAGTGGTCTCTTTGAACAGAGAGAGATTGCTCTTGCCAGGGAACTGAAATGATAACTTATGGTGAGGGGGCAGGTTTCAGAAATTGTGCTGAGGATACAGCCCTAGGGTGGTGGGTTATCCAGCTTTGGTCTGGACGATAAGGGGCATAACTTTTGAGAGTCCCCCCCTTTTTTTTTACTACACCTTCCAGAAACCCTTTGTTGGCTGGAGAGCTCTGGAAGTTGTGTTCTAAAAAGGAGCTTTTCTGAGTTAATCATAGGGGACTGATCTTAAAATGTAGAATTTCTACTGCCGAACTTTTGCAGAGCCAATCAGTTCAATACTGAAACCTGTTCTAACCATTTGTCTTCTTAACCTCTAAACCAGGCCTTTGGTATGGACCCAGATGAACACCTCATCATCCTACGGAGGGTCAAAGAGCTAGAGGTAAGATCCAAGTCAAAGCACATATCCTGTGCCCACACTCCCATGTGAGGATATTGTTTGGCTAGTTGCTTATTACTTGTTTTCTATCAAAGATTGATACCCTGCCTTCTGATCAGGGGACCCTCCCAGAGTGACTTAATAATATTTTGCAGTAATACAAAAGACCCCTACCCAGCCTTGTTTTTCTGAGTGGTGGCAGAGGTCACCTTCTCTTTATTTATGTAGTCCCTTGAATCAGGAAGGCAGGATCGGAGGAGCAAGTTCCCTACAACAGACACTCCTTCTCTACTGTGGCCTGGTTGCTTTCCCCTCCTTACACATAAGGGATATGGACTTTGCAGTTCTGTGGAGGCGAGCAAGAATGTGTGGGGTTGTGACCAGAGCTGGGGTGTGAGTACTTCAGGGTAGTTTCTGGCTGGAAATGTATAGATTCCTGCAAAATGAATAGCATCTGGGGAGGGATTTAGGTCAGGGTTTAGACAAAGTTGTTTGCCACTTTGTATAAACAAGAGTAACAACACAGAAAGTGATCCCTATCACTGATGCTCCACTACTTGTGGAGTCTGGCCCTGTTGTTTAATATCTGAAGTTCATACTTCTATGCCTGTTGTGTCATGGAATCATTGTGTGCTAAAAAAAAAAATGCTCATGGAGCATTTCTTGGGTTTATTCAGCAAAATACACTTCATGTACTGTTCCTGGGTCATTGTTTGAGGAATTCTGTGGGTTCCAAAAGCACTGAAGTGAAAGATATGGAAAACACAAAGTTTTGGACAGAGAAGGGAGAAACTGATGGTCCCTGCCTTCACTCTTACTCTGACTGTGTGTTGTGCTAATGTTCCACATGTCCCAGGACAGATGGGGAAATATGTCTTAACTCTCTCTTTAATCCCTCAAATACTTAATGGTTCATTCATTCCTTTCTCTGCCCATAGTAGGATTTGAACAAGGGCCAAAATGCCTGAATGTATTGACTGTGTTTTAATTGAATTTAGTTAATTATTTTTTCCTGCTCTGTTTCTGGAGAGGAGGAGAAAACTTAGGCTACTATCCTTTTTCACCCACAGTCAAAGCCTGCAGGGGTGGAATCCACCCATTTGCACATGGACGATAGTTGTGGTTGTGTGTCTTCAAGTCAGTTCTGATTTATAGCGGCCCTAAGGAAACTCTATCCTGGGATTTTCTTGGCAGGATTTGTTCAGAGGGGATTTGCCGTTGCTTTCCTCTGAGGCTGAGAGTGTGTGGCTTGCCCAAGGTCACACAGTGGGTTTCCATGGCTGAGCGGGGATTCGAACCCTGGTTTCCCAGTGTCCTAGTCCAACACTCAGACTACTACACCACATTTGCTCTCACATATGTATGATAAGAGAGTAAAATGAAGGCAGGGTGATTCTCCTGTTTGAGCAAAAGAGCCATCACCCATCTAACCCCTCTCCCAAGCACCAAGTAGGGAAGAGAGGTATTTAGACCTTACGAGGGTGCTGGGTATCAACCTAGAAGTAGTTGGGTTTGCCTCTGGTTACCTCACCCTCCATCCTACTAGCCCCAGTGGGCATCAGTCACCACTGGCTGAAAGTAGTGAAATCAACTGGGGTGAAAGAGGGTTAGGCATGCTGTTGTGTTGTAAAGAAACCAACAAAAAGTCTTTCAGCACCTTAAAGGGTAACCACTGAATTCACTGCATAAGCTTTCATGGACTGCAGTCCACTTCATCAAATGCATGATGAGCCAGAGTGGTGTAGTGGTTTGAGCGTTGGGCTATGACTCTGGAGACCAGGTATTGAATCCCTCCTCAGCTGTAGAAACCCACTGGGTGACTTTGGGTAAATCATACTCCCTGAGCCTCAGAGAAAGGCAAAGGCAAACCTCCTCTGAATTAATCTTGCCAAGAAAATTTGGTGATAGGGTCATCTTAGGCACACAGCAACAACAAACAACAACATCATGATGTATATGCTAAGTTCACACATGTTGTTTGGAGTGGCAGTTGGTGGGATTGTTAGAGCCAAGTAGTCAGAGGGAATTAAATCCTACTAAACTGAATCAAAATTACTTTTGAGAAGACCTTGTAGAAAAAACATAGTAAACACTTTCTACAGATCTTCTCAAGCTGATTCCCTTTGGCTTCCACTATACCCAGACCTACAAGACTTTTCCTGTTTACAGTTAAAAAAGGAACTTGTAAAAGATACCTTTTTGGATTATAGAACAGCTCATAACTTTTCCAACTTTTCTGGTTAAAAGCACCCCTATCAGGGCAGGAATGAACTGGATTTGAGCAGCTGCACTCTTGTTCTTCCAAGGAGGTCTGGGTGTCACACAGGTCAGCAACCTCTCTTCACTGCCAACTTGGAAGTCCAGGGGGTCGTTTACACGGGCAAATATTCCTCTAAATATACCACTAAGATTGCTCATAGTTCCCACGGATCGCAGCACAGCATCGCCTCATTCAGAAGGGGGGAAGGTAAAACACCCAAATATAGCGTGGCAAGGGATGTCGCTAATTTTGCCAGCATATTTGCAATGTAGCGCTTTATTGGCAGTGTGAACTAAGGGCTGCATTATATCTGCATTGTGATTGGTTGCTATGATGTAAGGGGCGGGCTTAAAAGAGAGGTACTGCTTTCAGTAGTGATCAGGAAACTGAAAAATCCTCTCTGCTATTTTGCAGAAGGTCTGCCAAGAAAAAGGATTCCCAAGACCTTTCAGTCATAATGTTCCCATCTGGTCAGCTCTGCTTGGGGGAGGGGGAGAGAGAGAGAGAGAGAGAGAGAGACAGGGGAGGGAGGGGGAGGCTGGAACAACTTGCGATAGGTTCACCTTAGGATCCACGGCATGGCTACAAGGTCTTTTAGCAGAGAGATTACTGTCCCTCTGCTTCAGGAGTGAGTTCATTTACAGGCAGATTTACAGAGACAGAGACAGAGCCACTACTTTGATCTTTCACCCCTGCTATTTGGGCAGAGTCTGTGAGTCTTGCCCTATGTCCTTCCCCATACAGCCTTTGTCTGCTTGGGGGGCCACGCTCCCCACACTTATTCAAGCATGAACTTAAAAGCAACATAATTAGAAAAAAAAAACCTGAATGGCACAGCTGCGGAAAAGAATTAAACCACAAGTTGCCGCAATAAATCTGCTGTGTAAACCAGCCCCTGGATGCTGAAAGATGCTGATTGTGGCCTAAGGCCAAACAGGTCAGCAGGAGGCTTCACATTGCCACCTAGTGACCCCTTTCAAAGTATTTCAGTCTGCCAGCAAGGGCTTGCTGTTGCTAGTTTAACCATGTTCTCTCTCTTTTTTTGATTCCTTCCAGAAACCAATTTTTTGTCTCAAAGCAACTGTCAAACAAGCCAGGGGTATTCTGGGTAAAGATGCCAGCGGTAAGTAAAAAAGAGTTTATAAGTCAAATAAACTAAATTTGGATCCTGATGAAATGTTTCTTTCTTTCTGCTCAGCACTGGGCTATGTCTGTAAAAGTCCTTTGGCGTTTATCAGATTATGCAAACTGCTGCTGATAGGGACACATTAATGTAACTTTATCCAACTTTGTGTCCTCCAGATGTGATGAAGTCCAATCTCTAATCACCCCCATCCTTAATTCTGGGAACTAGGAAGATTGAATGATAATTACTAGCCAAACTGGCTGGAGAATTCTGGGAACTGTAGTCCAAAAAATAATAATTTGCTCAAGCTCTGACACAACTGCTACAAACTTCTGTCCTGCTGGTTGTGATGGCACCTTAATGTAGGAAGTGAATGCTGCACATTTCAAGAGCTACTTTTCTGCTTGCAGGATTCAGTGACCCATACTGCCTCCTAGGGATAGAAACTAAAAGGTTGGACTCTTCCACCAATAGCAGTGCCCATCAAGAGAACAAGAAAAGGGCAAAGGCGGTGGTGAAGAATCTGATCCCTGAAGACCAGACCCATCGCACCCAAGTCATCAGCCAGACACTAAATCCTGTATGGGATGAAACTTTTATCCTGTAAGTCTCCTCTTCTCAGTTTTGATAATTCTCTAATAACTTAGCTTTTTATTGCCTGGGTTTTCAAGTGACTGCCAGGTGAAGCAGACTGATCATTCATTTGTTGTTGTTAATTGCCCTTGAGTTGACCTCAACTCATGGCGACCCTGTGAATGTGACATCTCCAAGACACCCTATCCTCAAAAGGTCTGCTCAGGTCCTGCAGACTCAGGGCCACGGCCTTCATGATTGAGTTTATCCATCTGGAATGCAGCCTTCCTCTCTTCCTACTGCCTTCTACCTTTCCAAGCATTATTGTCTTTTCTAGTGAACCATGCCTTCTCATGATGTATGATGAAGTATGACAACCTCAATTTAGTCGTCTTGGCTTCTAGGGAGAGCTCAGGCTTGATTTGTTCTAGGACCCATGTGTTTGTCTTTTTAGCTGTCCACGGTATCTGCAGAACTCTTCTCCAGCACCACATCTCAAGAGTTGATTTTCTTTCTATCAACTTCCTTTACCATCCAACTCTCACACCCATATATAGTAATGGGAAATACAATTGCATGGACAATGTTAACTTTAGTGTTCAGTTGTATATCTGCACTTCAGGATGTTATCTATTTCTTATCTAGACCAGCCATAAGACCAAGGAAAAGACCCTTCTTTCCCAATTGGAGGCTCTCCTGTTCCTTGAGTTGCAACTTGAAAGTGACTGAGAGAGAGTTGAATCTATCACATGAGGGAAGGGAAGTGGCAGTATAGCCCAATAATAGCACCTCCCACCTTGCATTATCACATGATGTTGGCATGCTTCAGCTGTTCTTCTGTTCCGGTCCCATGGGAGACAGTGGTAAACGCAAGTCTTTTTTTCTAATGGATTTTTCCAGTTATAGAAGAAAGACTCACATTTACCACCATCTCCCACAGGACTGGAATAGAAGAACAGCTGAAACATGCCAACGTTGTGTGATAAGGCAAGGTGGGGGGTGCTATTATCAGGCTTTAGTGCTGCTTCCCTGCCCTTGTGCAATAAGCTTCTAAAGCTGTTTGCAGAACCAGGATTAAGTATCTCAGTGAGGTCTCATTAAAGTCAGATAGTTCTTGCCAGGAGGGAAACTTGAGGGGTATGGGTTGCCAGTGTTGTAGTAGACCTATTGGGAAGACTGCAAACACAAATTATCCCAGTTCAGCATGGCACCCACTTGTGACAACAGAGACAGAAGAGAACCAGTTGAAAGGAACGCTTCTCTTAATAAGACATGAGGGAACAAGGCTTTACTTGCTCCTGCATATTCTCTCTCTCTCTCTCTCTCTCTCTCTCTCTCTCTCTCTCTCTCTCCCCCCCCCCCGTGTGTGTGTAGAGGAATGCCTAGCTTTTTCTCACTTTTCTTTTTATGTAAAGGAATGTCTTCCTACTTTTTATACCTAATATTGGGTAGGGTTTGGTGATATTACTCTCCCTGCGTGTTTGCATATATGTGAGGGAGGAGTGGGCATGCACCCACTGGCCATGCCTCCTGCATGAAAAGTCACACGTGACTATCCTAGTTCTCCCACCCTGCTGCACATTTGGTGTCAGTCAGTGTGAAGGTTTTCCCAGATATGTATCTCTATGTACATACAGGTCCTTCATGCCAGCTCAGAGAACAGGGCTAGTGTGCTTGTTGATGTGCAGAATGTGTGACCAGTGACTTCCATCCTCTTCTCTTTCACACATTCTTGGATGTCCAAAGTACTATTCTCCTCAGCCCAAACCTGATAATTTACATATAAATTGTGATTGTAGCCTTTCCCCCTAAATTGTGTCTTCCAGGGAGTTTGAAGATATAGCAAATGCCAGATTCCATCTGGACATGTGGTGAGTAGGGAATGGATATTATTGCTAATAGAAATTGTACCCCATGATAGTGCGGGGCGTAAGCATTCAGAATTAAGCTGAAATGAAGGCTGGTGCAAGCACAGTATAAATCAGTGGCAGAGAACCAAGCAGCCCACGGGCTCCCTGATCAACCCATAGACCTGCCTTTTTGCAGAACACTTAACCTTTTAAACATAATGCACAGATAAGCTATTGAAATCCACAAACACCTGGACAACTTCAACAAGAAAGAAGAAACCTTAAAAGTAAACAAAATCTGGCTCCGTTTTGAAATACAATAGAATCAAAACTCAACACTTACAAAAGAATTCCACCCAGGGACAAGGGGATTTCCAGCAGATAATGGCCCATCAACCAACCATTAGCCAAACAGACACTAATGACCCTTGCAATTCTGTATACCCAGAAATTAACCATTCAGTTACACAAATTTACATGTACTCCCCAACAGGGGTTCACAGCATATAAACTCCACACACACTCCTACCCAACAATTTTCTGAAGATGCCAGCTACAGATGCAGGTGAAACGTCAGAAAGAAACTACTGTATTCCAGAACACAGCCTCACAGCCCAGAAAAAAACCAAGGAAAATCTTTTAAATAGACTTTCTGTTGGTGCCAATTGAAGCTTTATAAGAGCTGTATTGTAGTGCAAGGGTGGGTGAAGGCTTGAGTAGGGTTACAGGTGAAAGGGACAGATTAACTCTCCAGATGTGCTGCAACCTCTCCACTGAAATTCCCTTTCCCCACAACAACTAGCTGCGGAAAAAAGCCTCTGATTGACTTGAATGGGAGGCCTACTTCAAACTCATTGCTGTGCAGTGGTTCATATCTCTTTGAAAGTGGGCATATGAGAGAATGTAGCCCTGTTTGTTTTTTGGCTCTACTCACTAATGGAGCTCCTCCATTCACTCCCCCCCCCCTTGATTGGACATGAGGCAAAGGAAGTCCCTGATACAGATCCTGCTAGTTCTGTATTTACTGAGTCTAGATAGTCTCCATAAGTATGTTTGACGAAGCTCTTTGCATGGGATGAAAACCTCTCTCACACTTTACTTCTCATGTGCCATATGTCACAAAGAAATTCACAAGACAGCCTGCATTTCTTGTCGCTTCAAAGCTCCCCAAAAGGGGCTGGGTGGGCTTAACACTGTATCTGCACACATAACTAGCCAAATCTAGGCATGTGTTAACTCCACCACTGTGGCAGAATTCTACTTGGATGTGAGTTCAACTCTTCTAGCAAGATCTAACACAGGTGGAAAATGTGTGTCCCATGAACCACATGCAGCCCATGGGACCCCATTTTGTGTCCCTGAAGCACCTCTGAGGCCCTCCAAAGCCCCAGACCCCAAAAGATTTTTGGTATTTTTGGGAGGGGGCAAAAATAGACACAAACTGCTGCCAAACATTTCAGTTTTTCTCCCACAGCCTTTCCACACTGAATGCCCCCCCCCCAAAAATTCCACCCCACTTCAAATTGGCTGAAAATAAAACCAGAAGTGATGTGATATCAGTTCCAATCACATCAGGAATGTTGGTGCTGCCCCAGCAGGGGTGCAAGGATAAAAAAAATAGCCCCAGCTCCCATCACAGTTGTCCACCCCTGATTTGGTATATTAGCGAAGGCATATTAGCACATGTATTAATATCCCTTTCTTGCAGGGATTCTGATGAAGTTGAAACTGTACGCCACAAACTGGGAGAAGTAACAGATCTTCATGGCCTGAAGAGGTTTGTGCTAATAATAGGTCTCTTCTTATTTTGTAGTTACCTAATTTAGAGGAGGGTATTCAACTAAGTGCTTAAAAAACAAAATGCAGTGTATGTTCCTTTTGTACATGAGAAGTCTGTGTGTCATTTCATCCTTCTTTGGCTTGTTTTTTTCCCCACCCAGGATTTTTAAGGAGGCTCGGAAGGACAAAGGGCAGGATGACTTCTTAGGAAATGTGGTTCTTCACCTGCAGGTGAGGAATGGAACAGTGAGTTGTCATAGGAATACTTTGTGACATCTTCCCTCTGGTTACCTTGGACTTCCTTTTGCTGTGCTCAGTCCTCGCAGATGTGGACAAGCTTTGTAATTCTCATTACATAAAGCAGTAAACTGAAACTTGGAGTTCCTTATGGCCACGTAGCAAATCAGTAGCAAATAGGTAAAGTGAGGTGGTCATCTCAGGCAGCGAATGTTGGAAGGTAATAGTAAGGTCTTGGAGAACAGAACTGCATGTGATATGGGCTGCCCTTTACCCTTTCAGCTTGTTGGGGAATGTGAAAGGCTGCTTCTGGACCTCCAAACTGATGCTGCTTGCTCGAAAGGGTTTTTAATAAATTGTATTATATACTGATTTTAATTTGTATTAATTTAATAATGTTTTAAGGGGGGGAAGGGATTTTGAGTTGTTTTATACTGTGTACTATTTTATTGTTGTAAGCCGCCCCGATTGCTCGCAGAGGGGCGGGATATAAATAAATATTATTATTATTATTATTATCATCAGTGTCCCTCACAAGCAGAGTAATTACTAATTAGCAGAGGGTGAGCAATGACCAGTCCCACCCCATCCCCACACACATTCTAGCAGAGAAATAAAACAGGCTTAATCTTCTTTATAAAAACTTATGAAGTAGTTTACTTGCAAATACAGTGGGTCCTCCAGATCCTTGTTCATGTCACCACCATTTTATAATATGGAACGTGATGATCTGCAGTTGCTTGAATTCACAGATCCAGAGCCTGTGGATCCAGAGGGCCCACTGCACTAAAGGTTCCATAATGTCTCATGGGGGGAGGCTCTGCAACATGTGCCCTTCAAACATGGAGGAGAGAGAGAACAACTGCAGACTGCAAAATGGAAGAAGATCAAACTCAGACTAATGGCAGACTTACTGATTCAGGAAGAGAGAATGTGTGATCAACCAACAGGAAATGACACAACTACACGCTTTGCCTGAACTCTTAGAGAGACATACAAACTAGCAACTGCTGAGTATAGGCATGCTGAGGTTGCTACCTCTAACACAGCTAACCAGCTGCCTGTTAGAATAATGGAGGAAGCTGCCTTATTGTCAGGGTAGAAGAAAGATGCAGCCGTCAATCCAGTCAGTTTTTGTACATGAAAGAGAAATGAGGTGGGGGAAGAGGCGGAGATGCATCATCTTGTTCTTCTAAGGCAGCGAAATATTTTGAGTGAAATTTTGTACCCTAAGCAACAGTTTGGGGGAGTGTAGTTTAACACCAAACCAATTAACTGAGTAATGATTGCAACCCTGTTGGAAACGAACATTCTGTAGTCAGAACCGGTGTCTTTTTATGCTTGCATAGATTTTTATAATGTATCTATTGCAGTTCAGTAGTCTTGCTTCTCATTCACTGTCAGAGCTCTCTCAGCCTCTTAGGAGACCATCAAGGCCTTTTGCCTTCTCATTTGTACAGGACCTGCATAGCAGGGATGACCGCTGGTGCAAGCTTGAACCTCGTACAGAAACTTATCCCAACCGAGGACACTGCCACCTACAATTTCTTTTAATTCATAAGAAGGTAGGTGAGGAGAAATCCATAAAACACTTCCATAGAGATGTGAGACTAGCCATGAAGAGTCAGCGGGAGGCCCTGAGTTTTGTGCTGTAGTCTTTGAAGATTGTAACTTTACTATTCTTGTGAAATTCCCTTCCTCAGGAGGTTAGTTTGAGCCCATCTTTGGTCATCTTCCCAAAGACAGTGAAGGCTTTCCTCTTACACAAAGCATTCTATAATTGTGTGGTGCCTGGAATTAGTATGTCATGAGCTTTCTTTAACATATGTGTGTACCCTGTTTTGGGTCTTTCTCTCATAGGAAGGCAAGTAAGAAATATAATATAAGAAATATTCTCTCTCTGGCTTTTCTTCGCAAACAAAGATTCAGGAAGGACTCATCCCGCGCTTTCTGCAAGCACGCTGATGACTAAAAAGGCCAATCCGAGATAAACAAGTCCAGTTGCAGAAAGCACAGCAGAAGGTGAAACAGCACTTTGCTCCCCAGTATGTTAAAATGCTTAGGTCACACCTGTTACTGTACTTAATGGTCAGTGATAGACTGTTCCCAGGCTTCTCTGACATGTTGGGAATATGTGTGTACTTAGGAAGGAGGTTTGTTGGTCTCTTAAAAAGCCATCTTTTCTAAAAGTTGAATTTCTGGGGGTTTGTTGAATGCTTTTCAGAGGGCCACCAGTGCCAGCAAGATGCACCCAAGCTACATGGTCCACCGGCAACTTCTGCAGCAGATAGTTTCTTATGAGATTCTTCAGCATCAGGTAAAAAGGGGTGGTGATGGTGAACTGGCTCAGAGGGAACTGGTGTGGAGTGCAACAGGGCATTGAAGTGTACATCCACCTTCTCAAACCAGGACAGGTGATATGCTGCTGGTTGTAAAGATGCAGATGGTCTGGTTCTCCATGAAAGCATATATACAAGGTTGACCTCCGGTGGTAATACCCAACACCTCAATCTGCTTTTGCCCAATCCTGGGGTGGGTGGTGGGTGGGAGAGCCCCTAAGAGCAAACTCTTGGGTTGTAGGCTAAGTAGAATGGCTGGTTGGCAGCACCACATACAGAAGAGCATCCATAGGCTGATTTATGGGACATATAGACGAGAACACAAAAATGAAATATAAAGTGGATGGAAATGATGATCACATCTCCTTTGAAAACCAGCGAATGGTGGACACGTGAAGTCCAGCTGGCAGGGTTTATGTTCTTGTTCCCACAGATATAAACTATGTAGTGAAGTGTAGCAAAGGGGTTCCCCACTTCTCTTCTAGTGGTGACATATTTAGTTTGCCACGGACACAGTTTCAGCACCAACAACATGGGGCAGTTGTATATTATTTGTGCTTCAGAACAAATGCCTGTAGATAGGATATATGCAGGGGTGCTCATTCCTTTTCAGGTGCTTTAAAGCCCTGCTGGATTAATGCATACTTTTTAAATATTTCTATCCCATGCCTTACTGTGAGATCTCAAACAGTTTAAGCAGTTCCAGATAAAAACAACAGAAAAATTCAAATGGGATAAAAGCATCTATATTATATATAAAACTCTTAGGTGTGCACAATGGCCTTAGGTGTGTAGGTATGTTGCCGCTTGGGTATGTACAATGGGTTTAGGTATGTTGCTTCTTTCAGTGTGCTGATTGGCTGCTCCTGTCACTCCCTCAGCCAATCACCACCTACATGCAAATCACCGCCCACATGCAATTCCCTCTCCACCTCACAATCTACTCCTGCCACTCATGGCCAATCTACATACTGAGAGTGATCAAACAACGTGGTAGTGTTGGCTATACTTTCTAAGGCTGGAGGCCCTTCCAGTTCACCAGTGTCTCGGGGCTGCACAATTCCCACTTATGGTTTAAGTCTACAATGCAATATCATTTCTATCATTTCTATTCTTGCTGCAAGAGAACCCAGGCAGTCAACTGGCAATGGTGGCGGGATGCCACCACTGCCTCTGCGAGAGGACCCAGGCAGTCAACTGGTGGTGGCCACAGCAGAGCAACAGAGCAAGCCATCCTCAGCAATTCCAGGAAAAGCGTGGAATGCTGGGAAGGAGAGGGAGGAATTTAAACCCACCGACCTACCTTACAGGGTTGTTGTGAGTCTACTGGGCATTTTGGAGGGAGGTTTTTAACGGCGTATGGTATGCCGGGTCCAGCTAGTATTAAATAAATCACCAGTTAAAAACAACAGAAATGGCTAGAACCTTGTACCCACTTTAATACTTTATTAGGATTAGGCCCCAAAGGATTTAATAAAAAGCCATCTTTCAACCTGGTGCCAAAAAGAGACCAATGTTGGTGCCAGTCAGGCCTCTATTACTTGGCTCTACATCATAATTGTTAAGTTAAATTGTGGGGAAGGCAGCTGGGTACAACAGCATCTCTCCCAGGTCCCCAGCTGCCTATGATGCCTGTCAGCAATCTCATTCCAGTCATCAGTTTCCTCATGACACAGGATACATACACACAGGTAGAGTTTCCTAAGGGACCATGGCAGCCACGGTAAGTCACACAGGACAGCTGGTTGCTAGACTTTCACAAAACAGCCTTGTAATGGGACTCCTATAGTCTCTTTTTCTATCAGTTCATCAGCAACCATTTTGTTGTTCCTCTCGACAGGCTGGCAGCACTTCCTGGGATGGAGAGCTAAGCAAGCATGCTAATACAATCTTGTACCTACATGCTACTCAGAAAGACCTTCCAGACTTTCACCAGGACATGGCGTAAGTGTCTCCTGCATTCTTCCACCTGTGGCAGCCATATCTTGGAAACAGACTGACTTAAAAAGTTCACATTTTCAGCTCTGCTATGCTTGGTTCCCTACATGCTTTTTGAAAAGCTGTAATTAGTCTTTTTTCCTATTTCATAAGGACATTCCAGAGTTTACTTAAAGCTTGCAGTCATGCCTTGTGATTGGTGGGTGCTGTTTCAAAATACAATACAAGAATTACTTATATACTCTTAGAGTTGAAAGGGATCACAAGGGCTCCCTAGAGCTTGTCTACATGTGGGGCAAAAACTCCAAATGGAGTTTTGCCCACATGCCCCTGCATTCCCCCCAAAGTCCTGCACATTATTATTCTCTGCAGAGACATGGGGCACCTTGTCTTCACTGTCCCTGCAGAATTTTGTCCACTGCCACCACCACCATGACCAATTTTAATGCTCCATAGACAGTTCCTGGTGGAAAGGAGAGGTTTTCTCCCTTCCTGTAGCTTGGCAGCACTGCTTCTACCCTCTCTCTCACTTGCCTACCACTTCCTTCAAATTCCTCCATCACTTTCTTCAAGCACCTCTTCCTGCGACGGGTGAGTGGAGAGAGGGTGGAGGCAACACTGCCGAGCCAGGGAAAGGGAGAAAAACTCTCCCTTTGGCCAGGAACTGCCTACGGAGTTTTAAAATTGATCCCAGCGGTAACAGCGGCAGATGAAAATATGCAGAAAACCTCGAATCCCACATACTGCACATCCTGGTAAGATACTCCAAAAAGCTGTGAGTCTGGGCCATGCCCCAGATTCAGGGAAAAGGCCATGCCAAGTGTAGCCTGATTACAGCAGATTCTGGGACATTTGCTTGGGGACTTGGGGTATTTGATGGTATAGGCAAGCCCCTAGTCCAGCCCCTTGCCATGCAGGAATATACAACTAACACACTCCTGAGAGATGCCCATCTAACCTATGTTTAAAGACCTCCAAAAATGGAGAGTCCACCACCCTCTGAGGCAATCTGTTCCACTGCCAGCTCTTATAGTAAAGAAGTTCTTCCTAATGTTTAGGTAACAGATGCCCTTTTCTTGTTCCTCCAGTAGACCTAGAAGCTCTTTGTGCTTCCATGCTTTCTTTTTAAGTGGAATGTCTTCTTGGTGCATTGCCAGTGAACATCCTTCACACTGGACGCGGTCCCTTTACATGGACTTTTCCAGGGCTATTATTATTGCAGAGAAATTTGTGTAATTATTTCCTTTTCCCCCACCACCTGCCATAATCAGTTTCAACTTGAGCCAACATCTGGATTTTGAAATTGAGAGAAATATGAAAACCAAGCCAATTTGAGTAAAGATATGCAATCTGCACAACATATCCAGTTAATGTTTTGTTTTATTTTTGTTGACTGAAAATGTTGGAGTTCGTTATTGATTTTGACCCCCTCCCCTTTGAGTGGCCATAACTTTCACTCACTAGTTTATCCTCATTATTTTAGTGCTTAATATGATTCTTCTTCTTTTTAATACAGGTACTGGTTGGCCTACAGCAAACTGTACCAGATCTTAGAGTTCAACAGCAACTGCCTGCTCCACCAAATCACCAGCATAGAGTACCAGTGGGTAGAAGGACGGTTAAGGCCTGAACAGGTGAGAAAGAGGGAAATGGAACTGTATCCCTCATGAAAGGGATTCCTGCTGTGTCTTCTATGTGGATTTATGCAGCAGCACTGACATATAGTTATGTATGGACTGATCATTAGGGGGCTCCTGGCAATTGCTGCTCCTGCCCTGCAGCCAACTAGGTTATGGCCTTTCAAAACTGTAATCTTTTTTCTTTTTATGCCCATGCCAGAGATTACTGTGACTCTCTTTACTGGCAGAGGAGTGGGGAAGCCACATAATGGTTGCTTTACTCCTTCAGGGTACCCTATTGTCCTTTTGACTCTTGTGTCAAGAGTCTAAGGAGAAGGGTGGGGGCAGGTCTCAAGACATACCAAATGTCTATTTCAAGATATATGTTGCTTCCTTCAGCAAACAGAACTGACTGACTCTTTCCAGTCCTTTCTGGCCTATGGAATTTCTGTCCTCCGGAGATACAGGATTGTCTTCCCACTCTCTGCTCCCAAGTCTACAGAGAGGCTACAGTCTTTGCTCAGGTGAGCTGTCAGAAATGTTGCCTATGCAAAGGATGCACAAATGGCCCTCACCATGGCCAGTTTTAAGGGGGAAAGTTTTCAACAACTTTCAAATAGGGGTGGACAAATGTGGAAGGCTAGGGGAACGCATTAACTCCCCAGCAGACCTTGGAGGACTCTACCCCTCCCCCCCAATCTGATTTTAGTTGCCCCTGAATGCCTTCTAGGGGCCATTTCACAATGTTTTTACATGTTGCTGAACCATTTTAGGCCCAGGAGAGAGAGGAGAGGCCTTTTTTTAACAACAGGAAGTAAGCAGAAGTCACTTCCTGTTTTGAAAAAAGGCTGGTTATTCTGGAGGAGCCCAAATGTGGTGGAAAAGCTCCCCTCCCAGAGGAGATTTGGAGGCAAAATATTTTAATGCATTTTTGCAACACTACGGTAGAAATATCCTCCACAACCCCGAGAGGGCATTTGGGGGGATTTTGGAGCAATATATATATATATATATATATATGAAAACTATTTCAACACATTTTAAAAAATTTTTGATTCCCTCCCCCCTGAAATCTATCTTTGAAGAAAATTGCACCATTATTTTTTTTATTCCTGGGGGTTCCTGGGGGCTGCATGTGACCCATGGGCTGCACTTTGCCCATCCCTGAAATAGACACACTCATTAGTGTTACTGCCTGATTAGGTGGCAATAAATTTCCTTGAGCCAACAAAATGTTCTGAAATTATTTGGAACTTTATCTCCTTGTCATCTAACAACTAATGGATTTCTTGTAGCATATGATTTCATAGACTGGAGCTGTGTGGCTGGCTCTTTGGATGGAGTGCAGTCCTGTTCAGGACTGGTTGCCCACTTTCATCCAGATTGGCTGTCTTCCTGGTCAACATTGCTTCTGTTTTTACTTGATCAAAGTTTCTGATTGTTTGCCCTTTTCCATCCAGAAACTGCCCCCAAAGATGTATTGAGGCTTTCTACCACTTCCCTATGTAGATATTTAAAAAATATGTAGGTGAAAAGATGGAAACCTGAGCTGCCCCAAAGCTCAGTTGCCATAAGGATGGAATAGACCTTGCCCAGCGTGGTATAGCAGTTTGAGTGTTGGATTAGTATGCCTAACCCTTGTTCACCTTTGTAGAAATGATGCTCAAATGCCCTCTGGGATTATCATGGTAGAGCATACTTCATTGGTACAGTAGGCTGGTTTATATAGTCTAGTGATCATGTATACACTGTAAATCATTAGGTAAGGATTACACCAGTGCATCTGGTGCTTGCAACATTGATACACAGGAATAACCACAAGATACATATAGACATGCTCATTACCTGCATATACAAGAAGGGTTGCAAAATACATACAGATGTAATTATCATTGTTTAGGTGCAAACAGGTATAATCTTCTTGGTACATGGATCTTGTCTTGGGGATTATTCTCAGTTGACCTAACACCTTTCTTGTTAATGAGGAGGATGTCAGACTACGTGCAATCCCATGTGGGAGTGGGCTTTTCAGGGCGTCCCAAGAATGCAAGTAGCCACATGCCTTAATTGCCTTCAGTGCTTTAACCCAGTGGTGACTGATGCCCATTGGGACTATTAGGGTGGGAGGGTGAGGTGACCAGAGGCAGAGCCAGCTTGTTCCTCAGTGCCCTCCCTTGCAAGGTCTAAATACTCCTTATCCCTAGCTGGTGTTTGGGAGAGGGGTTAAGTGGGCGATGGCTCCTTTGTTCAAACAGGAGAATCACCGTGCCTTCATTTTACTCTTTTTATTGTACACGTGTGACAGCCAACATAGTATAGAGGTTTGAGTGTTGGACTAGGACACTGGGAGACCGGGGTTTGAATCCCCACTGAACCTTGGAAAGCCACTGGGTGACCTTGGTCCAGTCACTCTCTGCCTCAGAGGAAGGCAATGGCAGACCTCCTTTGAACAAATCTTGCAAAAAAACACCTTGTGATACGGTTGCTTTAGGGTCACCACAAATCAGAAATGACTTGAAGGCACACAACACAAATATAACGTTCTGGAAATGCTCCTCCAGAAAGGGTGAGTGCTACTATAAAATTGCTTTCCCAAATCCTATTCTGGAGAGACAGTTCATGAGAAGCCCATGGTCTATGTATCCAAAACTGCTCCATTGGAAGAGTGTAGTTGTGGCAGAGGAATCACAAACCTTCACTTGTGTTTTTAAAAAGTGTAAACAATCGTACTTGAATTGCATGGAATTTCAGCAGTGTTTCCCCCCCATTCTCGCAGGGTCTTGATCCAGATGTGTAAAATGAAAGCCTTCAGAGAGTTTTGTACTCATACCCCTGACCTGCAACAAATGGTGAAAGAGGCTCTCCAGGTACACAACCACATCAATGTCCTTATGCTTTCCTTTTCCAAGCCCACAGTTACTTGTTAGTTGGTACTTTTGAGGCTTTGAGGATATCCATGTGTTTTTTCTTCAGTGCAGAACTGTATCTAGCAAGAGGCAAGTCTGATTCTCTTTGTTTTCCGGACTGGCCAATAGTGGTGGGCACTGAGTTGTCCATTCCTGCTGTTTTCCCTTGGAAAAGTGTGTGCTCCAGCTTGTCTTCCGAGAAAGAGCTTTTTGAGCAAGTAGCATTTTACAGAAGGCTCAAAAATTCTGTCTTTAATCATAGACCCTTCTCGCTTGTTACCTTTGGACATCTGGCATGATGTAGATTCCAACAACATTATCTATAATACATTATCTGCTATAGACAACTACTGTGGGCCCAAGTAACACATTGTTCAGATGTATCAAAACATGTCATCTTCTACATATTTTTAAAGCATATGCAGAATGCTTTGTTGTTAAGTACTTTCAAAGTGACTCACTTATGCCAACAATATCATAGGGTTTTCTTGGCAAGATTTATTCAGAGGAAATTTCCTATTTCCTTCTTCTTAGGCTGAGAGAGTATGACTTGTCCAAGTTCACCCAGTGGGTTTCTATGGCTGAGTGGGGATTAGAACTCTCATCTTCTGGAATCCTAGTCCAACACTCAAATCACTCAATCGTGCTACTCTTTTTAATTCTGTTTTCTAAGGCTGGAACAGCAGAGTGGTTTCAGATGAAGAAGCAACACCTGAAGCCAATGGTAAAGGTAAACCTCTTTTCCAGTCCACCAGAGTTTATGCTGAGGAAATCTTGCAGTTTATTGAATAGTTTGTCGCAGAACTGGGAAAATACAGCAAAATTAGGCCTTGAGAATTAGTAAAATTCATTTTAACAGTAGAATAATGAAGTAATTAATGAATAAGAGAAAGTTAGACTAATTAAAGCTATAATTAATAACTGAGAGACTGGAAGTACTTACATATTTTGTGTAGTTTTATAGTAAGAAATTGTAGTGTCTTTTTTGTGAATTATTGTGTTATTTTGTTGTGGTATGTGTTTGGTTTTTCTGTTTAATAAAAAACATTTTAAAAAAAGAATTGTTTGTAACATAGATTCTAAAATGGGCTGTCCAGGTCATAGACATTTCCCAGACTTCCATTACTCCTGCCAACACAGAATGAAAATACAGAATATCCATTGAAGCATGCAGAGCTAAAATTCCCAAAGTTAAACACTCATACATAGAGATGTAACCTGAGCAGTCTTAGATCTGCTGTTAACGAATTCTTTAACAGGTCAATTTCTCTACTTTCTGTAAGCTAGAAAAGTCTTAGACAGTGATGCTAACCATATCTGTCATGGCCTAGATAATGTCTTTTTTCTTGTTCAAGGGGGCATATACCTGGGGAAGGCTGTTTTTCTGGACAAAAAGTGCATTAGTAAGACAGCTTTCAATAGCAGTGTTGAAATTCCCTTCTCATGATCTGTCACCACTGGATTTGTTAGCTTGGGCTGAGGGGAGTTGCATTCCAAAACCTCTGAGCAACAGTTCAAAGAAGGCTGGTGTAAGACACCATCACATTGCTCAGGCTTGCTTATTCTAGCACTGCATTAACAATGGTATCACAGTAATGGGTAGATAGGTGTGGGAGTGGCCATTCAGAAGTACTCTGAAAGAGATAACTTTGGTGGTGGTGGTGGTGAGAAATCATTGAATCTAAAAGACATTTGGGTTCTGGGAACAATACAACATATGCCAAAACTTCTTTCCTGCCCTTTGCAGACTATGGAGGAGTCTGGCAAGGCCCTGGTCAATCTTCTTGCAGAGGTGAATGCAGATCTTGAGCAATGTCGCAAAGTTTGGAACAAGTATTTCATCAGGTGAGTCTCTAGAATTTTTCCTCCTCCCAGTTCCTGTTTTGTTGACTGGTCATCAGATAATCCTCCAAGTATTTCTCTAGCACCAGAACTATCAAAACACGTTGTTAAAAACATGTCAGAGGCTGGATCTGCAAACATAGCAATTACAGAAGGCCATTCCGGTCCTCATCCTTTCCAGGGAAGAAACCACTGCTTTTTTTGTTAGTCAGCTAATTTCATACTGGAGTAAGGAACCTTTGCCTCCCCACCATCATGGCCAATGGAAAGGGATTGTGTGACATGAAGTCCAAATCACCTGGAGGGCCACAGATTGCCCTCCCTTGTCTTAAATGAAAGTACATTTTAATGTACTGTATGTGCTGCCTGTTAGTAGCTATCATTAAATCAGAAAAGAAGAGAAAACCCAGACTGAAACTGACCTGGCAATCCAACAGACTTCTTTTGTTTCTTTCACTCCTCTGGAAATGTCTTCTTTTGTTGTTGTTTATGGCTCTTAAATGTGGAATTACTCAAATTATTCTGACCTTGTGCATCCTTTGCCAATAACTATTTTTTCAAGGGAAGGTTGGGATTCTCTGTATTCTTCCCTAAAGTGGCCTGTTGGCCAGTCTCAATGTTACTGCCATCACATCCTCTATGCAGGCCTTTTACCTTCCCACTGGCAATTCACAGGGCCCAGTTTCAGTAATGAGAAGGCTAGATTTGGACCTTTTGACTACAGATCTCCGTTGTATATACACCATGTTGTTGGACCTGAAAGAGTTAACTACATGGTGTTAACCAAGTGGCTAGTTGTCTAACCAATCTCTGACCACTGTTTTTCCCCCCTTCTCCCTCCTGGGCAGCACCATGAGAGTGGATCTCTTCTCAATTGCATATCTTGAGATGCAGGAACTGGTGAGTAGACACTTTAGCTGGTGAATAGACACTTGCTCTTTAGCTCCAAGGATGTGGGTTTTGCCATCCTAAGCAGGGCAGATGGAGTGTAGTGGGGAAGGAGGCAGCAGAGACTTGTAAGGCAAGGCTGGAGAACTTGAGGTGATCTTCCTGATGCTCCTGATTTGAAGTCCCTGTTAATCCTGCTAGCCAGTATGACCTGTGTAAGGGATGTTGGGAATTGCTATCTGACAATGTCTGGAGGGCCATACCTCCCTGTGTTGCAGGACTGTGAGACAGAAACTCTGTGGCCAATCTAGTGACCTTAATGGGTGGCATGAGTGCCCCTGAGATGGCGGTCTGCACACATCAACTCCATAGTTCATAAAGAATTTTTCAACTTGGTTCAGAGGTACCATCAGGCCTGGTTCTCTCTTTGATCTCCTTCCGCCAGCAAGTAAAAACTTCCCTATTCCATCAGGCTTTTAGGCATTGACTGTTGTGGGCTTTTAATGGTGTGCTGGGCTCTGCTGTTTTGTTGATTATATATGTATGTGTGTGTGTGTATCTTTTCAATTCATATTTTTTTAAAAACTACCCATGTTTTTAAAATTATTTATATGCTTTTAATAATATGTTAAATATGGGGGAATGACTATCCATCAAGCATGGTGGTTGTCTAAAAAGGCACTGGACCTGACTTCAATTATTTTTACTGCTCAAGAGCAAGGATCTTAATTGCAAACACTTCAAAATCAAGAATCTTAATGTCTGGAATGAAGAAGGCAGTGGATCAACTGATCACAGATTTTTACCCCTCTGTGAAGGAGCCAAATGTGCTACTGGATGAGAATAATGATCTGTTAGACTCAGGTAGGGTGGTTGGCCTGAAAAATAAGGGAGGGAGAAATGGAGCACAGTCAGTAGCAGAGCTGTCTTTCCCAGAGCTCCTGGAGCAACTAATGGAAAATTTGGTAAAGGATCAACATGAGGAGGAACTTTTTGACAGCAAGAGCTGTTCGGCAGTGGAACACACTCCCTCGGAGCGTGGTGGGGTCTCCTTCCTTGGAGGTCTTTAAACAGAGGCTGGATTGCCATCTGTCGGGGATGCTTTGATCGTGATTTCCTGCCTGGCAGGGGGTTGGACTGGATGGCCCTCGTGGTCTCTTCCAACTCTGCAATTCTATGATTCTATGATTTACATAAGGACTGGTCCTCAGCCCTTGAACCAATACATTCTCAACTTCCAGAGGTTACAAGTTGTATACATGACATTGAAGATTTGGCTAATGCCACACTCCAACAGAACATCATGCACGAAACTAGAATTCAGAAATAACAGGAATCTAATGCCCTATTCTTAGATAAGGATTTGACAATTTGGAAAACAGAGAGAGATGTCTCAATCTTCATTTGAAAGGGTTGCCAGAGTGCAAGGGGAAAGAAGGATTACAGATCTTCACCCTGTCTTGCATGAATAAGATGTGCCCAGAGGTAGACATGAAAGATGCTGACAATGAACGCATCTACCATGCTGTGGCTGCTAACGTGAAGTTTAATAAAGCTGCAAGAGACATTATTATAAGATCAGCTCACTTTCCTCAGAAATGTCTTGTAACGCACAAACTGTCAGCTATACAAGACTTGAATTATGACGGCTATGACGTGTCTGGATTCCAGGATCTGTCACTTGTGATGTTGAAAAAAAAAAAAACGGCTTGCTTTCAAGACTTAGGAATCAAGTATGTGGGAATTCCCTTTTAAATTAATCATATATTTTTTTTACCAGAGCACTATGATGATTGCTACAAGCAGGGCACAAATTATTAAAATACATGAAGCTTTAGACACTGCAAGCCCCAAGGAGCTTGAAAGAGAAATAAAAGAAGACATGCTTTTGTCACAGCCTTAATACAGAGCAGCAAAATTAGCCTTGGCATCCTGTACAGAAAATGAAGGACAAAAATGCTAATTGTAGCTCACCCAGACCTACCTGGAAGGTGAACCTGTCCAACTAAGCAGAAGGCAGATGACAATTTATTACCCAAATGTACCAGCTCCACTCTGGCAGTCACATGGTGGGTACACTATGTCACCCACTTTGGAGCTCAACTTGTCACTGATCCCGCCTGCCATCTTGACAACATTTCTTTTCTTTCACAGTGCTCCTACTGTCTGACATTGTTATCTTGATTCTTTTAAGTCACAGATTATTTATATTTGCACTCTGTGGTTATAAAATTTCTTCATATTTTCTTGATCTAATTTTACTTTGCTCTATCTGTCATATCATTGAAGTCAGAAGCCTATATGGTTTAAATGTTAAACGTTGTGTTCCTCCTTATGTATCCAGAGGTGATCAGCCTGTTTTACATTGATTGGGATCTGGAATCTCTCCCTCTTGGCTGTTTGTAACTGTCCTCTTTATATCCATGTTTTGGATATCCCATTGTTTAGGATGCATTTTCAAGATTTCATATAGGGGAATGGGTCTTCCCTCTTGACAATATTAGGAAAAGTTGAAGTGATACAATTCAAACATGCATTATAATTCTGTTGTGATGAATCAGATACAAATTATATCTTTCATTGTACAGGGTCTATATTCTGCCCCAAAATGAGCAAAGGTTTTTAAAAAATGTAGAGCAATTACATCCCAATATCCTACTTCTACAGGAGATGCATAGAAAGGGAACAGACCCAATATTTCCTCAAAATCAATTTAAACACCAGTTTGTAACTGGGAAATCGAAAGGGTTTGGTATACTTCTTGGCAAATCCTACCCCTTTAAATTGGACAGTTATTCATGACCTGGGGCAGATATTTGATAATAACAGGTGATCTAAGGAATAAACCTGTCATGTTTGGCACTTTCTACTCTCCAGACACAGAGCAAATCAAATTCATGAATTCCTTCATAAATACTTTGTGCAATGTGGCTGTTGGTGAGATAATTATGGGAGAAAATAACCTCTCTTCAATCATCACAGGATGCTTTAAGAACTTTTACTGAAGAAATTACTAATGAATATCATGATTTCTACTCTAATCTATATACATCTGAGTTATCAACTCTTACAGATTTTGATAAATTCATCCAGTCTCTAGATATCAAGAAATTATCTGAATCCTACAGTAAACTTGTAGACGGCCCTACCACTGAGGAGGAAACTAAACAAGCAGTTTATAAATTAAGGCCGGGCAAATCCCAGGTCCAGATGGCTTTACTGGAGAGTTTTTTTTTTTTAAAGTACTGTACTCTGTGATGAAGTGACTCACATCTAAAAAAATTGTTTAATGACATTTTGAATCAAGTAGACTGACTTCTTGGTATAGATTGTGGATTATCCCCATCCCCAAAACAATCCCCAGCCAACAGCATTTTGTCCTATCATACTCATAAATCAAGATGTCAAAATCTTAACATCCATTTTGGCTAACAGAATTAATGGCTTCATTATAATTTATATAGAATCAGACCAAGTGGGATTTATGCCTAATTGCAGATTATCAGATGCTATATGCAGGACACTTGCAAGAGAACTGCATGACAACTGCAAGAGAAATTACAACTGCAAGAGAAATGTAGAGAACAGAACAAGGGTCTCTATGTAACATTTGTTGACCTCACCAAAGCCTTCGACACTGTGAGTAGAAAAGGTCTGTGGTAGATCCTGGAAAGACTAGGACGTCCCCCCAAATTCCTTAAAATGATTATCTTGCTACATGAGGGCCAGCAGAGTCAAGTCAGATATGGCAATGCTCTTTCAGAGCCCTTTCTAATAACCAATGGAGTGAAGCAAAGTTGTGTTCTTGTTCCAACTTTATTTACAATCTTCTTCAGCATGATGCTCCAAAGGGCTACGGCAAAGCTCAAAGAAGAAGATGGCATGTATATACGTTGCCGTACTGATGGTAGCTTGTTTAACTTCAGCCGTCTGAGGACTCACACTAAGACTCTAAACTATCTAGTTTGTGAGCTGCTCTTCGCTGATGCTGCTGCCCCTGTTGCCCACACAGAAGCAGCTCTGCAGCGGCTAACATCCTGCTTCACAACAGCTGCAGAGCTGTTTGGGCTGGAAGTCAACCTGAAGAAAATGGTAGTTCTTTACCAGCCTGGACCACAGAACGAACACCATCATCCCCACATTACCGTTGGCAAATCTGTGCTTAAGTCCGTTCAGCAGTTCACCTACCTGGGAAGCATCATCTCCTCAAATGCCAAGATTGACAAATAGATCGATCACAGATTAGCAAAGGCATATAGTGCATTTGGAAGACTTTACAAGAGAGTCTGGAGTAACAAACACCTGAGGCGAAGCACAAAAATCAGTGTGTATAGAGCCATTGTACTGTCTATTTTCCTTTATGGATCTGAAACATGGGTCACCTTTCACCACCACCTACGACTCCTCGAACGCTTTCATCAGCGCTGTATACGCACAATCCTAAATATACACTGGACGGATTATGTGATGAATGTTGCTATCCTTGAGCAAGCAGGAATCACCAGCATTGAGGCCGTGATATTGAGAACACAGCTGCGCTGGGCAGGGCACGTTTCTAGGATGGAGGACCATCACCTCCCAAAAATAGTACTCTACGGTGTACTCGCCACGGGTCAGCGTAAGAGGGGCGCTCCAAAAAAGCGATACAAGGACTCCCTGAAACAACATTTCAGGCTCAGCCAAATTGATCACCAACAATGGTCCACCCTGGCCTCACATCGGGAGGCATGGAGACGCACTATCCACAATGCTGCAGCCTTATTTGAGAACCCACGCCGAAAAAGTATTGAAGAGAAACGACAACGCAGAAAGAATCACAACCTGGAAACATCACCCAAGGAGACCTTCTGCTGTGCTTTCTGCAACCGGACTTGTTTATCTCAGATTGGCCTTTTTAGTCATCAGCGCACTTGCAGAAAGTGTGGGATGAGTCCTTCCTGAATCTTTGTTTGCGAAGAAAAGCCAGAGATGCAGGACACTTAATATAATTTATCATGCCGTCCTGTCAAAGACTCCAATAGCTCTCATGTCTTTACGTGAACTGAAGGCCTTTGACAGATAGGAATGGAATTGTCTTTTTGAGGTTTTGAAGGAGATAATTTGGGGGGGGGGGAGGAAATTATTGACACCCTGAAAACTTTATATATACACCCAAAGCAGTCATTTGTGTAAATAAATTAAACTCAGTACCCATCCCACTAAGCTGTGGAACCAGACAGGTATGCCCTTTGTCACCATTATTGTTTGCCTTGGCAACAGAGCCCTTGGCTAATGCCATAAGAGGTGATTCAAATATAACAGGCCTGGTCATAAGTGGTCAAATCCACACGATCAGACTATATGCAGATGACGTTTTGATTTACATGGATAACCCAGAACGCTCTTTTCCAGTGCTTAAATCAACTTTTTTAAAAACTGATATAGTGGGCTCTTTACATCTGCTCTTTACATTTTGTTCCAGGACCTCCTGTGGATACCAAAAGCCATGGATGCTCAAATCCCATTATATACAGTGGCATAGCAAAGTGGTGTCCCTTATATAAAATGCAAAATCAAGGTTTGCTTCTTGGAAGCATTTTTTAAAATAATATTTTAAGCCATGAATGGTGGACTCTGTGGATGCCAAATCCATGGATATAGAGGGCCAACTGCAATTACACTGGACTTTGGGGTTGTCCAAATGGTGAAAAAACTCCTCACAGAATGCAAGGAGAATCCTACCTGGCTTAATGGCATCCTGTCTGAATTCACCATATTGTGAAGGAGGGGGGCCAAAACCAGCCAGAAACCAGGGTGCGTATTTTTCCTTGTCCCAATGCGCACCATAGAAATATATATTTTTTTAATGTGACAGCAGATTTAAAAACATGAGTAATTCATTTGTGACTGCTCTCTAGGCTACAGGCATATGAAGTTTTTGGTGGCTGTAAAACCATTAAGATAGGCCACAGCTCTCGCAACTTGCTAATACTGTGGAGTAATCCATTTCCCCCCCTCCATGTAGATGAGCCCTTTGAATCAGTTATTCACAGTCTAAACTGATGTGTATAAATTCTTTACCCTCAACAGCAGGAAATGTGGGAAACTATAACCATCCAGCCATTGGGTTTTACATATCTGGGAATTATAACTACTACAGATCTAAATCAATTTATTTGTAGAAATTATAATCTCATCACTAAATGGATTAAGTCTAAAATACAGTCTTAGAAAATGTTAAAGGTGTTCTTAATGGGAAGAATTATGCTCAAAAAATGTTTTTAATCCCAGACTTTTCTTTCTTTTCCAATCTATCCCCCTTCACTCTTCCCGGACAAGATCTAAAGCCTGACAGAATATTATAAACACATTTATTTTCCAAAAACACACACACCTAGCTTTAAAAAAATCCATCCAGCATACTGCTTCCAAGGGTGGAGAGCTAGCAGTTCCAGACATTGGCTTATACTTTACAGCTTTCCAACTAAGACAAGCAGTTTAAATTATTAAACAAGACACCTCCATCAAGTGGGTGAATCTGGATATCCAGAATGATTCCTCACACAAACCGAAACTGCTTTTTGACAAATTGACAACGAAAAAAATGCAGAAATTAGGAATAAATGGAAGCATATTTTATCACCAGACCCCTCTCTTATCTGCCTCTTCCACCCCTTATTTTATGATGCTAATGAGTTACATCAAATGTAGACTTGGAAGAGCAAAGGAATTTATAAGATACAAGATCTATTTGAGAGAGGAATAGCTGAGACTTAAGAGGATTTAACCAGAAAATCAATGCCTATGTCTGTCAGTTGGCACCATTTATACCATTTGCTTGTTGTTTTTCTCTAAATTAGTGTCTTGGGGAGAAACTCCAAGACCTCCAATGATGTTTGAAAATCTCTGTGAACAGGCTACTCAACAACTGAAGGGATAGGTATCATTAATTTATAACTGTTTACTTGAACATAGATATGGCAGGAGACAAAATCGCAGAATGGGTTGGAACTCCAATCTGAGAACAATGATATCAGAAGAGACATGAATTTAACATATGGTCTCTGCCTCCCTTCAAGTCCCACTCAACAGCAGAACCCTTTAAAAACTATCCATAAATGGTGCCACACACCCCTTAGAATGTCACTGATAGTTAAAAATCTAACTCTGAAATGCTGGAGGGGCTGTAATGGCTTTGGAACATATGTTCATATGTGGCTTCAATGTCCAAATGTAAACAGATTTTGCCATATCATAATAGATTTAGCTTCAACCATCGCTAGGCAAAAAATATAATTTTGCCCGGGTCTTCTACTGTTATCTACCTACTTAGGAGAAAATAAAAAAATAAAGTATAAATATTTAATAACATTACTTATTTTAGCAGCTTGTATGGAAATAGCTAACTTTTGGAAAATGGGTAATTATCAGTAGACAATCGGTAGAAATGTATATGGGATACCTGGTTACTAGAAAAGCTGTCAAATAAGGGACTTTATGAAACGCAGCAAATATGGTGTCATAACAACACCTAATGAACGCAAAAGGGTGCCAATACCATATGACATCATGCTTTCGTGATTAGGTGCTGTAAATAAGGGGTTCTTTTTTATTGATGGGCCAAGCTATCAATAGATTGGCCATGGCATTTTTTTTTTTTGCCATGATTATGAGCGTGTGAAACTGTGCCCCATTCTGTTGGCGCGATTCCAGTGTCAATGAGCTATCCCCGCAGAACACTTCCGGGTGGAAACTCGAAAACTGGCCATGGGACACTCCTTTTATGAACCTCCCCATGTTGCAGGCAAGTTTTTAAGTGTGTTTCAGTGCTTGTGTGTACATTTTGTTTTTTTTTAATTTAGCTGTTTTTTTACTTTTAAGCACACTCACGTTTTCTCACGAGAACCACAGAGTTCACACTCTGCAGCAAACTCGGAATTACAAGGCTGCTTTTTCATGCAATCATGGCAATGTTTGATATTTTGGGTTCTTTTGCTGGCAAAAAAAAAAAAAGATATAAAAGATGGTGCCAAAAGAATGTTTTTAGAGGCTTGTCTGATGAAGTCCAAGATCAACAGGAGACAAATAAGTCAAGACACCTTCATTGAAAAATGGTATCCATTTATTGAATTTGTCAATACAGACACACATCTGAGGTGTCCCCTTCCACATCATTTTGGACTTGGGAAAGATATTCTGAACCTGAGTAATTGTAATGCTGCTGAAGGAAATGTGGACCCTGTGAGGGAAAACAAAAAACAAAACCATTGTCTGAAATGAAGGGTGAAAGAAACTGAAGGCTGTCTTGCTTAACTTGTGAAATGCACCCTATTTGTTTTTATTGTTTTCCCCCTGTTATTATCTCACAAATTATTGATGTTTATATTTTCATGTACACTCCTTTGGATTTACTGGTAACAGTTTAATAAAAATTTGAAGGAATGATGATGATGATGATGTTTTTAATCTATACTGATTTTAATAATTTTAAGGCACCTTGAGCCCTATTATTGGTGGCATATAAATACAATAAAAACTACGACAACTCATCTCCACCCTAGGCAGCAGAAGCCCAGCTAGTGCTAATGGCAGATCTTCTGTACAGAGCTGGCTATTCTCGTGTTTGCGGTGCCCAGGGAACATATTCCTAAATTAAACATTGATTTAAACTTGGTTGATTTCTTTTAAAGAAAAGAAAGTGAAATCAGTCTGTAATGAGCCCTGCAATGAGTTGTTCTGCTTAAGAAGCTAATCAATCATCAAGATAGCCCATGAAGCCAGCCTTTCCTCAGCCCAGCACCATCCAGATGTGTGGGGCTCTAGCTCCTTAATACCCCCAGCCAGCATGCTGGAGAAGGCTGGCTTAAGCTCTTTTCTAGGAGGAAATGATCCATGCTGTTCCTTTCACTCAAGTGTCTGTTTGCTCTGTGTGTGGGAAACTCCATGTCTGTTCACTCCAGGGGAGGGAAACAACGGCACTGACCAAACAGGAGATGGTAGACAAGCGTATCTCCCCTTGATGGGCTGAAAATTCTAGCTGCTATGAGCTTCGTATGTCCTGTTTTGGAGAGGTGCAAAATGGTGGAGAGAGAAACAGAATTTGCTGCCATCTTTCCCTGTGCTGCAGTGACTGACATGAATCCTGGGCATGTGACCAGGGTGTGGCTGGGGGGAAGCAGCATTACCTACAGTAACCAGGCCCCAAACTGTGCAAGGCATACCCTGGAGGGTCAATGCAGATTGTGACCTCCACAAAGGTGCTTCTTTTAGTATCACTATTTTTCAGTAGCTGAGGAACTCTCTTGTGCTCCTGCAGAAGGTTACACAAGTGTTTTCAAAGGTAGCCCAAGTCAAAACTTATTGGAAGAGTCTATTCACTGAGCTAACTGGAATGGCAGTTTACTTACTGAAGGGGCAGGGCTGCTATAGGTTCACTGGTTCTTTTCCTTTACCCATTTGTGGTTCTTGTTGTCCGGCTGCAGGTTTCCTGTTATGTCAAGGAACAATTGAATGAGATTGACAGTGGCATGTCCCAGCTCACAGCAGAGAACCTGTTCCAGCTCTATCTCAGCCTGCAGGAACTCTACCGCTTGAAGGACTTTGTGAGCAACAGGTACAAACCCCTGCTGAAGGCAAAGCTTTGCCTCCAGTCTTTCACCCTCTCTGTCTTAGGGTTTTTTTATACATTTTAGCCATTAGGCAAAGGCTGTCCTTACATCTCACTATCATCTACCAGCTTTCAAGGGGATTTTTGTGAACCCCCTTCTGTGTGGACATGCTGAGAGTTATGTGTCTGTAGAGTTTATACACTGGGGAGATGTGGTTGAGACAGGCTTTCTTTTGTTGTCTCCAACATGGATGACCAATCACTGGAGCAAAAGCTGATTGTAATGAGTGAGTTCATGCCAAGTACCAGTGTTAGTTTTCCTGTTCTTGAATCTCATATGTTGTATAAGAGCTAGTTCTGTTTTTCCCCCCAGAGAAGGTCCTCTTGAACTGACAGACTTCCACCAGTGGTTTAAGGAGGCCATCCCCAAATGGCTGCAGAAGGCATACACAATAGCCCTTGAAAGGACCCAGAGGGCTGTCCAAGTAGACCAGGTAATGGGCCCCCAGCAAGGGCAGAAAATATCATTCTTGCCTCTCACATATTTCTCTCTGAGACTTTCTTCCTACTGTCTTCCCACTCTTAATGACCAATGGATACCTTTCATTTCTACCATGTCCATTCCTGACCCAGTGTACTCTTTATTCAATCTGTATGTTACATGGAAATTAAATTCTAGCTTATGCCACTGCAGAACATCTCCATGGATGGACAAGAATCAGGAGCTATCATCACATCCTTTTTATTCACAGATCTGTTGCATTGGTTGTTGTGTTTATTCAGATGTCAGAAATTGCTGCTAGGGGACCCTGATCTGATGCCTTTCAGCTTTATGCCATTTACCGGTAGATAAAGAGAAGTTCCTCTCTCGCTATGTTCGCATAACTCCCTACACACACACATACACACAACATCCTCTAACAACTGATAGCTACTTGTTTTGAGCTAATGCTACTGAAACATTCTGGATTAAATTGTTATAGGGTCCCATTGTCTTTCTGAAGCTTCAGGCACTGAAGAGTGAAGCATTTAAAAGTAAATTCTGTGCTTGACGATTTGTTGTTGCTAATTTTTAAACTTTTCATTTCTACCCAGCTAATGCCATTGGGGGAGATGAATAAGCACAGTACATCCACTGTGGACTTATCCACTTGTTATGCTCAGATGGTGAAGACTTGGCAGCAGTTGGACTGGCCAGATCCTGAAGAGGCCTTCATGATCATGGTGAAATTCGTTGAGGTGTGTAGAGAGAGCAGGGAAAGCAGATCCATTTCTCATCTTTGTTGCTTTCATTTGCATTCATCCATCAGCCCATCTCATTTCCACATTCATCTGCAATATTTTTGAAAACATGCTAAAAATTAAAATTGAAGTATCTCTGTGGTTACACAAACAAAGCAAATCAGGCAATGCTTCAAATTCAATGCTATGAATTTGCATAGCAACATTTGGCATTCCTGACCCTTTAAGGTTTAATTAGGATAGATTTCCTCTTTTTCTAAAGGTGTCAGGTATCACTTCCCTTTCACAAAACCACCGTATCCTCTGGCTTTCTCCTTTCTTAGGACATGTGTAAAATTGCTTTGATGTACTGCCGGTTGATAAAGAAAAGGGCAGAGGAATTGTCATCAAACCAACGTGAGGAGGGAGAAGCAGCAAACAAGGTGAGAGGTAGAGTCATATTCTGACAAGGGGTTCAAGGAATCTTGGGGTGATCCCTTGGGACAAGTAAGTGTGGTGCATGGGACTGTCTTCCACACCAGAAGCAAACAAGAATTGCCTGTGTTAGCTTTATGGGGTATATAAATCCTGGCCATTTGCTTAAGAGAGGCTTTTGAAGTATAGCTTCCTTTTCTTTTTCTCTCCCCACAGCTCTGTGTTGTGGTGAACAACATTGAGCAGCTCCGCACAATGATCCTGCAGTTGCCCTCACAGCTGGACTGGGCAGGTCTGGAGCAAAAGACCAGAAATGTTATTGCCCCAGAGCAATTTCAGAACACCCTCCACCACCAGCTTCAGGCTGCCATCACCTGCCTCAACAATGAGATCCGAAGTGTGGTCCAGACCCTGGGAACCAAAGTAACTATGCAGCCTAGGCATTCCTCTTTCACTCTGACTGAGTAGTCATTTGAAAGATTGTGGGTTGTGCTATTGGGATTGCACAAGCTGGGGCAGAGGGTGGGTGTGCATGGGAAGCTTCCATGCCCTCATGTATCTCTAACTCCTTGTCCAAAGCAGGAGGAAATGTATATAATGGGAAATATATTCTCGTCTGCAGGGCTGGCTCCAAGTTTTGGAGCCCTCTAGGCAAAGTTTGGAAAAGTTGCTTTTTGGATTAGAAATTCTCCAATCCCTCAAAGAACATTGACAGTGGCCTGCTGGCTGGGGAAGTCTAAACATTATAGGCCAAAAAGTAACATTTGTAAGCTCTCTGCCGCTCCTGGTCACCATTCTCTGCTGCTTGGCTCTTTAGGGTGCCAACCAGTCAGCCGTGCCTTCTTCCTGAAGATTCCCTTCCCTTCCCTTTCTCTCTTTCCCCTTTTCTTCCTCTAATGGACACAGCAATCCATGGCCAGTGAAAGTGCTCAGGCTTTTACTGGGTTTGCTTTGCACAAGGTGCCTACTCAGTCCCCCAAGCCAGTTGATATGTTCTTTTTGTGCATGGATGGTGCTGTTTTGGGTGCATAATTACCAGCCAAAAGGCAGATGGTGATAGCGATGATGATGGTAGTGATGATGATGGAGGAACCAGAAGGAATAGAGTCTTTGAAGAGGCAACACCCTGTTCAGAACTTGCAAAAGGTGCTTTTTTGAACTACAAGTTGTGACTCTCTTATCTGGAATTCCAAAATCCAAAATTGTTCACATGGGAGGCTGAGATAGTGAGAACTTTGCTTTCTGATGGTTCAACGTACACAAACTTTGTTTGTTAAAAGTATTGTGTATAAAATTACCTTTAGGCTATGCGTATAAATAAGGTGTATACGAAACATAAATGAATTTTGTGTTTAGACTTGGGTCCCATCTCTCTCATTGTGTATATGCAAATACTGTATTCCAAAATGCAAAATATTCCAAAATCCAAAATACCTCTGGTCCCAAGCATTTTGGATAAGGGAGACTCAACCTGTTCAATACCCAGAATCAAGCATGGGAATGTATAGTCCAAAAAGGTAACTTTTCCAAGCTCTGCCCCTGTTTTATATGCCCTTTATCTTGAAGTATTAAGGAGTCTAAAAATACTGTGAGCCATGATTCCCCTGATTCAAATCTTGATTCAGATTTGTATTGGGTTCCTTTAAACAACTTGTAATCCCTGCCCACCCACCCAATCAATTTTTAATATGGGAAATTATGAAGTGTTGCTCTACCTGTCTGATGTGAGGATTACTAAGATAATGAACCGCTTTGAGTAACTTGTATGTATTCAGAGTATCTCTCCTTAATAATATGAAGCACATGTGTTTTGTTTGGCAGCTGGATGCTGGAATTGCCAGGCACATCCAGGAATTGTCGGCCTCCAGTGACTCCAAGGACCCAGAGGATGTGAGTCTTGGAATCTGCTTTTAGGTTTTGGCACCATATATTAAGTTATCTGCAGAAGGGGTTGGGGAACTGTTATCAGGAGCCAGAAAGAGATACTGACCAAGTACCGTAGCTAAGGTCACTTCTGAACTGATTGAGAAGAAAATGTGGTTATCTCAGTTCATGTCAGAAAAAGTAAATAAAAATAAAATATCGTACCAGCAATTCATGGGCAACACAAAGACATCCATTTTGTCCCATATTTGTATTACTACCACCACTCCTTTTTGATGATGACAATGACAGAATTGGCATTGAAAACTCTCCTCTAAAACTAACTTGTAGCACATGGAAGCGCCTCTAGCTACTGACATAGTTACCTTTGGTGA
Organism: Gambelia wislizenii; assembly: GCA_030847615.1. Classification (NCBI taxonomy): domain Eukaryota; kingdom Metazoa; phylum Chordata; class Lepidosauria; order Squamata; family Crotaphytidae; genus Gambelia; species Gambelia wislizenii. Next base: position 195,501,106 of record JAUMIR010000002.1, read on the forward strand.
TTTGTTGATGTCTTGTTTTTAAGAAGTCCGGTTCTGAGTAAGCTGATTGATTATCTATATAATTCTACACAAGGCAAGACTGGTTGTTCATTTTCTATTGTGGACTCTTCCATTCTGTTCCTTTGATTTGATGCAAGATTGAACGAGACAGGGCTGGAGGGGGAACCTAGCAATCCTTTCCTATAGAGTCCAGACTGAGTGGTCTTTTAAGGCTAACTTAAATTTTATCCTCCCGCAGTGCTTGACACAGTGGGTTGTAAGTTTTTAAAGCTACTGCCACCTCATGCACATGCATGTGTATGAATGCTAGCATTGTACATTTCAGGCGGCAGCCATGCTGCTGTGTTAGACCCTGTCAGTGTATGGGTTGGCACACACAGAGTAAAAAAGCTTTTAACTGTTCTGCTGGCCATGTGACACAACAGCAGCCGAAGTCACTTTATGAACCCTCTATGGAGAGACTGCTGAAATGGTCCATTCAGATTACACAAGGCTGGGGTTGCAAGTGCTCTTCCTTCTCGGCTTTGCTTTGCCTGACCCTTTTCTCCTTCTCTTTCTAGAGCATCACCCCTTTAATGAAATTCTTGGAGTGTGAGCTCCAATACCTAAATGAGAACCTGGTCCAGGAGAATTTTAACAGGTGAGCCAGGACAGTGGGCATTGCAAAGATCATTTGCCTGATTGGAGTATATCCAAATGGAACCCAGGAACCTTTAACATGGATCGTACTTCTACTGCCATGGCAGCATCCTATGGAATTCTAGGGTTTATAGGGCAGTGAAGCTCTCTGGCTGAACATTTTAAATACCCTTCCCTAAACTGCAATGCCATAGGATGTTGCCATGGCAGTTAAATGGAAACATAGTGTTATAGTTGTGTAGTGTGAAAGGGGGGTTGTACAACTGTGAATGGGGCCCCATTCTAGTAGTACAGTAATTGTAGAAAGGATGGGGAACCTTTGGTTCTCCTAAAGTTTTGTGACCAGAACTTGCATAATTCCTTACCTATTGGCCATGCTGGCTGATGCTTCTAGGAGCTGAAGTGCAAGGCATCCTGAGGTTTCCCCACTCTTGAATTATCAGAGGCTGCCTGGGCATAACTTATAGAGGGCAATACGTAGGAAGTGGCAGCAGGAGGAAGATGTTTTTCCCTCACCACATATAATTTTTGTGTTGGACAAGGCTGAAGGAAAGAGGAAGGCCTTGGTAAGTGTGGAGGGCCATCCAACAGGTAAGGCTCGTGGGCTGCAGAGGCACAGGAGCAGTAAAGAGTTGTCTTTCACTGGGGGTCAGCATGAAATAGACATGGATAAACAGCAGCAGGATGACCATTTATTTATTATAAATAACCACAGCTAAGAAATCTACATCTAAATGGGCTTCCAGATTGAACAGATGACTCCCTGGCTTGTTTCTTCTTATTTTAGAAAACAGATCCTGTCTCTGTTTCCTGTCTCATCCTTAGATCTAGATCTGAATTTTCTTCTTGTGGCTCCACAATGATAATGGCCATTCTGCACATGCTCAGAGGCATTCCTTTCTTTATTCCTATATTCTGGTTCCTGGGCCTAAATATGATACAAATAAATAAATAAATAAATAAAGTGGGTGATGACAGGCCACACCCTGTCCCCTTAACAGGCATGATTCATGAGAAGGGGATCATCAGGCACAAAGAGTATGAGGAAGCTTTCTGTATTGTTCTGAACAGCTGTTGAGAATAATTATATAAATGCTGTTAAATGTAAGCACCAGAGGTCTATTTAGTTCTTCGGTTATCTGTTACGGTGATTTTCCCAGGTCATGTTACAAACTTGGTCACTTTGCTTCTAGAACAATTGCCTACGGGTCTGTGAGAGTCTATGGTGTAAGCTTTTGTACTTTTGTAGTAGAGTACAATGAAAGTTGCATTCCCCATCCCTGCATCTCCTTTCAGATGTATAGTTCTCATTCTCCACTGAAATCACATTGAAAACTAAGGAGTGAAGATCCTGAAGCTGGGAAGCAGATAACTTCCACTGGCCTTTCTCCTTGCCCACCTCAAGCTGTAATAGCAACTGCTGACATCTGCTGAACCTTAGAATACGCTCCATGTGAGCAATCAGGAATCTCACTGCCTCAGCTTTCCTTTCTTTTCTCTTTATTCAAACAGCCTTCTGGAGCTGCTGTGGAATCACACCCTGGAGCTGCTGAAAGGGGCTGCAAAACAGAAAGATGGCAACTTGAGGTACTTCGGGAAATTGCAGTTTGCCCTCCAGGTACTTAGGAGTATGAGATGCAAGAGAAGAGGAGAAAGAAGAATATGACTTTTATTTGAACTTCAACTGAGTGTTGCTCACCTTTTTTCTTTCCTTTTCTCCCCCCACCCTGCCTTTCCATAGAGCTTGGAACTGTGTTTTCATGCCGAGGGCTGTGGCCTGCCAAAGGACACACTACACACTACAACATTTATGGTGAGTTGTTACAACCTCTCTGGAGCATTACAGCAGGGAGAGTCCCTCCACAGTGGGCAGGGTGTAATCTAGGAATGCACAAAATGTTGCTGAAGAGGGTCCCTTGAAGAGAAGGGACCTTCTCTCTTTCTTGCTCCTCTGACTGCCTTTCCTCCCTCCTCTCCTTTGACCAAACAATTAATACCATTTGAACAACCCCTGAAGTGAATTATTGCCAGGGTTAGGAGAATTGGGTGAATGATTGCCATGCCATAGCCTTGGCATTTGTATGGATGGAACATAGGAGGATGTAAATGCATGAAGTATGCTGTGAATTAAATCCAGTGGGAGGCATCTGCTGATGGGTTTCTTCCTCCTGCAGATAGTCACCATGCAGCCCAAAAGCCTGCTCCAGAGGCTGGGAAACCCCCTAGTGTTGGTTTTCAGGTGATGCTGATGGCTGCAAGGGGAAAGGAAGCAAGTTCTGTCATACTGACACTGTAGCAGCAACAACACATGGATTTTAGGGCCAGATTCCCCCCAGAAAGGATAGGAAAGGAATAGGCAAAGTGTGACCCAGGAGCTCCATGAGCCCCTGGGCTGTTTTTGCAGCTTGATCCCCACTGATTGATTGGTTAATTTTATTTATTTCATCTGTCTGTCTGATTGGCTGGCTGTGGATACTCCTGAGGCTTCAAGGGACAATGGTTTTGAGTTTAAATGGTGCACAGGGCCCTCTAACATCCCCTCTCCAAACTTAAAAGAAAAGAAAAGAAATTGAAGTGGGCTTCTGACCATTTCTGCTTTTATTTCTTTTCTTTTCTTTGAGTTTCCAGGCCTGAGCTGTGCAATCCGCAGGTTTCCTCTGGGCCCCAATTCATCCAGACCATTAGAAGCTGCCCATCCTTAGGGTCTAACGTCAGTAGCAGTTCATCCTGCAGATTACAGTAGGACACCTCTGGCAGGGTAGCCCTACAAAGCCCCTCAGCTGGAAGCACCCCAGTTAGAATGCTTCTGTTTGTGTTCCTGTGCCTTTCTCTCTCCAGATACAGAGAGGCTATTCAATCAGTAATGTTTCTGATCACTCACACTTCTCTCTTAGTCTCTGGAAAAAGAGTTGGATCTCTGTTCTTCCACCAGCAGAAGACTTATTCAGAAGTATTTCAGTGCCCGAATCCAGCAGCAGGTATGACGTCAGTGAGCCTGGCTCTTCCTGGTTATGAATGCGTTAATTCTTCTCTTGAATAACAGCATCAGCTGTCTTATCAGCAACTAATGATAGCAAATAAGACCTTGGCTATTGATTGATGGAATGATGCTGCTAGCAGTGATATTTGCTTACAAAACACTATAGGGCAAGAACGGGGAAGTGACAGGTATTGTTGGAATGCAACTCCGGGCATTCCTCACCACTGGCTATACTGGCTAAGGCTGTTGGGAGTTGCATGATTCTCACCTCTGGCAGAGGGAAACCAGGACCATCAAGGACTGGTGGGCTGCAGTATTTAAAGTGCATTTAAGATTACTCTCATGACTCTTCCTCCGGTTGTTCTTTCATCTTAGATGGAGGCTAGCCCTGAAAAATATGGAGCTGTGACCATTAAAGCCTTCTACCGCCACTCAGAACAAAAGCTGCACATTGAAGTACTCAATGCTGTTAACCTCCTTCCCCTGGACTCCAATGGTGAGAGAGCCTTTGTGCCAAAGAAGTACATAGCTTGGTAGCAGATCTTGTTTCCCTTTGTCCCTTTCTGCCAATGATCCAAGTTTCCTGAAGCTTTGGCATTGCTGCCTGCAGGTCTTTAATGTCCAGCTGCCTTCTGGGTTACTCTTAACCAGTATGCACTACATTTTGCTTATGGATCATAGTCTAACAGCCTGAACAATGGTAACATAGTGCATATAAAACAGAAACATTTCTGTGGAACTGAGCTCAAAAGTAAGGAGGCCTGGTTTTTCCTCCCTAAGCTACCTTTTGACACTGAAGGACCCCCTTGACCAGTTCTACAGGGAATATCCATATTCCCTCTCGTCCAGTGGTTCCCAACCTTTGGTCTTCCAGGTATTATGGACTTCAACTCACAGAAGTCCAAGCCAGCTTGGCCAATCATCAGGAATTCTGGGAGCTGAAGTTGAAAACTTCTGGAGGACCAAAGGTTGGGAACCACTGCCCTAGTCCATTCACCTCATGGAGGAAGCTGGAAACTTTACCTTGCCAAACAGTCATCTCATTATATGCAGCAATGTATTGGGAAATTGCTGTTGTGATATAGTCAAAGCTGGTGTAGTTTCTAACCCTGTGTAGGGGCAGGTGTTGTACCTTTCTCTCCTGTGGGGTCCCTAATGGTGAGTGGTCAAGCTGGGTGAGCCAGTGTCAGGGCCTGGCCTATACACATCAAGATGCCCCATTCAGCACTTATGAAGTGTGTGTGTGTGTGTGTGTGTGTGTGTGTGAAAGGTCTAAGATTTCAGTACTAAAGTTGAATATGTAAAAAAAAATGCTGGTTGTGGATACACCCTTAATATCCAGAGAGAATGGGTTACGTAGCTTGTATAGTAGTTCACTCAGTTCCACAGAAGAGTGGACTCCTGTTGGGTATCCTCTGCAAAAAGTGGTAGTAGCGAGAGATAGGAACTTTTACAGTTGGCCCTCTGTATTCACTGGGGTTAGGGGCGCAGGACCTCTGCAAAGGTGGAAAAACTACAAATAACTCTAGTCCCCCCAAACCATGTTTAACACACACAAAAAGTATGATCTGCAGTTTCAGCACACTGCGGATGCCTTCAAGGCAGTGGGGTTCCTTTGCAAGACAGAAGTGAGTGGCTGGTGGGGATTGCCACTGCCTCCTCAGCTGCTCTATGCCATTTTTATTAGGGACTTACAAGCCTTGCCACATGTTCACAGTCTCTCTCAGTCCCTATTAAAAATGGCCGAGGGCAGCAGAGGAGGCAGCAGCAAATAGTCCGCAAATAAGCAAGTCTGCAAAAGTTAAACTCACAAATGTGGAGGGCCAACTGTATATGCCTGACTTTGGGACACTTTCAAAAAGCCAGCATGAACAGTAAGTACTCCATGTGTTCAGGAACTGGGGTGAGTAAATAGAGTGTAGTAAGACTCTGCCAAGGAAAATAGGATGGCCCACTCCAGTGAAAAGAAACGAAAGTGAAAATGGCACAGAGGACACAATAGGGGAAATCCAGCACAGAATGAGCAAAGAGGTAGTACAGGAATACCTTCTTAATCTAAATGAATTTAAATCTCCAGGACCAGATGAATTACCTCCAAGGGTATTAAAAGAGCTGGCAAATATAATCTCAGAGCCATTAGCAATAATATTTGAGAACTCCTGGAGAACAGGAGAAGTCCCAGCAGACTGGAGGAGGGCAAACGTTGTCCCCATCTTCAAAAAGGGAAAGAAAGACGATCCCAACAATTATCGTCCAGTTAGTCTGACATCAATACCAGGGAAGATTCTAGAGCGGATCATTAAACAGAGAGTCTGTGAACATTTAGAAGGCAATGCCATAATCACAAAAAGTCAACATGGGTTTCAGAGAAACAAGTCATGCCAGACTAATCTGATCTCTTTTTTTTGATAAAATTACCAGCTTGGTAGATGAAGGGAATGCTGTGGACATCGCATACCTTGATTTCAGTAAGGCCTTTGACAAGGTTCCCCATGACATTCTTGTAAACCAGCTTGTAAAATGTGGGCTAGTTCTGTTCAATGGATTTGTAATTGGTTGACCAGCCGAACCCAAAGGGTGCTCAGCAGTGGCGCCTCTTTGTCTTGGAAAGATGTGACCAGTGGGGTGCCACAGGGTTGTCCTGGGCCCAGTGCTATTCAACATCTTTATCAATGACTTGGATGATGGAATTAGGGGCATACTTATCAAATTTGCAGATGACACCAAATTAGGAGGAGTAGCTAATACCCAAGAGGACAGGATCAAAATTCAAAATGACCTGGATAGACTGGAGAGCTGGGCCAAAGCTAACAAAATTAAATTAAATATGGAGAAATGTAAGGTACTGCACTTAGGATGGAAAAATGAAATGCATAGATATAGGATGGGGGAGACCTGGCTGAATGAGACTACGGCAAAAGGGATCTAGGAGTCCTAGTAGACCACAAGTTCAACATGAGTCAGCAGTGTGATGCGGCAGTTAAAAAAGCCAATGTGATTTTGGGCTGCATCAATAGAAGTATAGTGTCTAGATCAAGGGAAGTAAAAGTGCTGCTCTATTCTGCCTTCGTCAGACCTCACCTAGAATACTGTGTCCAGTTCTGGGCACCACAATTCAAAAAGGATATTGACAAATTGGAGCGTGTCCAGAGGAGGGTGACTAAAATGGTGAAAAGTCTGGAAACCATGCCTTATGAGGAGAGACTTTGGGAGCTGGGTATGTTTAGCCTGGAAAAAAGACGGTTAAGAGGCGATATGATAGCTCTGTTTAAGTATTTGAAGGGGTGTCACGTTGAGGATGGAGCAGGCTTGTTTTCTGCTGCTCCAGAGACTGGAACACGGAGCAATGGATGCAAGCTCCAGGAACAGAGATTCCACCTCAACATTAGGAGGAACTTTTTGACAGTAAGAGCTGTTCGGCAGTGGAACACACTCCCTCGGAGCGTGGTGGGGTCTCCTTCCTTGGAAGTCTTTAAACAGAGGCTGGATTGCCATCTGTCAGGGATGCTTCGATCATGATTTCCTGCGTGGCAGGGGGTTGGACTGGATGGCCCTCATGGTCTCTTCCAACTCTACAATTCTATGATTTTATGGATCAGGCTATAATTCAATGACAGAATTTGGACAAATTACCTTTGTGGATTATAATTGCCAGGATCCTCCAGGCAGTATGGCCACTGGCTTGGGCATTCTGGGGTTGTAGTCCTAAACTTTCAAGTTCTGACAAACTGTCAGGTTCAGTGACAGAAAATCCAGGCTGTGTGCAGAAGGTCCAAGAGCCTGTCTCCATTAAAAAAAATTGAATTAACACGGCTGGGAAAGATCCCTTGCTACAGAAGTTAAGAGAACCATTAAAAAAAGACAGTGCTGGGCTAGATGGACCCATGTGCTGATTGAATAACCTTTGTAGGTTTCAGCCTTTGTGACTGAAGTTGAACTCTCAGCAGCCTGAAGGATTTGCCTGCTGGAATGGTTTGGCCATGTCAATTCCCTTGGTCTCAGTTTGCATTACTTAAAAAGGATGCCCTAGCAAACAGTCCACAGTGAGAATGAGCAAGATAAAGACTCCAACTGCTGTAATGATCTTGAAAACACAGCTTACACCTGGAGGGACAAATGTTCCAGGGCGGAGTGGTATGTTTTCTATGATTTGCTTCTTCTAACCTCCCACATCCTGACTCCTCCAGGTTCAAGCGATCCCTTTGTCCAGCTCACCCTGGAGCCTCGGCATGAGTTCCCCGAGGTCATGGCACGGACAACCCAGTGCATAAAGAACAATCTCCACCCTCTCTTTGATGAAATTTTTGAATTGTACGTATGAGCAGCTGCCTTTCTTTCCTGCCCTGCAGCTCCTTTATTCCTCAGGGTCATTATCTTTAGATGAACAACACAGGCCTTAGCAATCAGTTTCCATTTTTCCTTTGTTTTTTTTAATTTTTTATTTATTTATACCCTGCTCTTCAGCCACAAGGCTATCAGAGCGGCTTACAAATTGTTTTAAGCAATAGCTATTTACACATCTAACTGCATTAAACAGTTTCCAATGTGTGTTAGCTAATTGCCCCCACAAGCTGGGTACTCATTTTACCGACCTACTAAAGGTTGGTATGGCTTGGAAGTCACTGCTGTAGCATGTAGGAATTGCCTGATTGGTGTGGTTCTCCATCATTTTGTACCTTTTGCATCTGCCTTGTGGTGGTGGTGATTAGAAGTGCTTGGGAAAATTACTGGCTGGAGGATTTTGGGAGTTGTAGTAAAAAAAGTAACTTTTTTTTGGTTGCAAACACTGCTTAAGAGGTGGCTGTGAAGTGGTGATGTTAACTCACCCATTTCTCTACATTGTCTTACAGTTTGGTCTCTCCAGATAAATGCCAAGAAGATGGGGCTTGCCTGTTGCTCACAGTGTTTGACTACGACACCTTAGGAGCCAATGATCTGGAAGGAGAAGCCTTCCTCCCCCTCTGTGAGGTGTTGGGACTGGATGACAAGGAAGAAACCATAAATCCTTCTGCAGTGCCGCAAATCCGTCTGTCTTTGACCCATCCTGGAACTGCTGGTAACTCTCTTCCTTATGCATTCTCAACTATGTCCATCCGTATAATCACAGCTTGGGAATGTTTTCTTTTATAGTTTTGGCTGCCTTTGAAGAAATGTCAAATTATAATAGTAAGTTAAATCTATCTTGGACTCAGGAAATCCTGCAACTTATTGATATGTATGGTCTTTCATTGGATTATTTATGTGCTCTAAGTTTTGAGAGAGCAGCACAATACCTGAAGTCCCACATCCTAAAATATGACTTCCAAGCTGATCGTGCTTATGCCTGCTTGTTGAAATGTGCTCCCTGGTATGCTAAATTGCCCATTCATATGCCTTACCCTCAATACTTAAATAGTATAACTAATTCTAAGTGGAGATATGCTTTCACAGCTCTCCAGTGTCAATCTACGAACTCGGCAGTGGTTCAGGGATGTTACCAATGATCCCTATGGAGGAAAGAGTTTGCCCATGTGGATATAATACAGTTGAAGATTTAATTCATTGTCTGCTTGTCAGCCCAATCTATAAAGATGTAAAAATTGCCCTGTTTAAAGACCTAGTTTTTATAGCTAATAGGCCTGATTCATATTTGATTAAATTTTTATTGGGGGATACTACACCATACATTTCTGAAAAAGTAGCCAGTTTTGCTTTTAAATCATCAATTTTAAGGAGGAAATTTTGTAATGATGATAATCAGGTTCTAAGGTCTGATTGAATAGTTTATAGAATTATGCTTTTGGATGATTTTAGTTTTGTAATGTAATTTTATGTAAGGTATTTGTAATGAATTTGATTATTTTATTTGAATATTTTTGTTATGGCTGTGGCTACACAAATAAACTTCTTCTACTGTTATTTTTATATATAAATTAGAACTCTTCTAATCTCCTAGCCTGTAGTTCAGGAACTGGGATGGTTAAATACAGATTTTTAATAAAAGCTCCTATCTACTGGACATGCTGGCTTCAGGATTCTGGGGAGATATGGTCCAAAAAGACTACTTTCCCTACCTCTGCTGTCTTCTGACAGAATAGCACTACTGGCCAGGGATCTGTAACAAATAGGATCATGGGGTTCTTGATGACCATTTCCTGGAAAAATACTTCAGGGAAAGATTGACAACGAGATCGATCACAGATTAGCAAAGGTGTATAGCACATTTGGAAGACTTTACAAAAGAGTCTGGAGTAACAAACACCTGAGGCGAAGCACAAAAATCAATGTGTATAGACCCATTGTACTGTCTATTCTCCTTTACTGGTCTGAAACATGGGTCACCTATCGCCACCACTTACAACTCCTCAAATGCTTTCATCAGCACTGTATATGCACAATCCTAAATATACACTGGACTATGTGACAAATGTTGCTGTCCTTGAGCAAGCAGGGATCACCAGCATTGAGGCCATGTTATTGAGAACACAGCTGCGCTGGGCAGGGCACGTTTCTAGGATGGAGGACCATTGCCTCCCAAAAATAGTACTCTACGGTGAACTCGCCATGGGTCAGCATAAATAGTACTCTACGGTGAACTCCAAAAAAGCGATACAAGGACTCGCTGAAACAACATCTCAGGCCTGGCCAAATTGATCACCAACAATGGTCCGCCCTGGCTTCACATTGGGAGGCATGGAGACGCACTATCCACAATGCTGCAGACTTATTTGAGAACTCACGCCAAACAAGCCTTGAAGAGAAACGACAACGCAGAAAGAATCACAGTGCAGAAACATCACCCAAGGAGACCTTCTGCTGTGCTTTCTGCAACCGGGCATGTTTATCTTGGATTGGCCTTTTTAGTCATCAGTGCCCTTGGAAAGCGCGGGATGAATCCTTCCTGAATCTTCGTTTGTGAAGAAAAGCCAGAGACAGATTTCAGGGAAAGATGTTCTCTCTGTCCTAGCAAGTCCCAGGTTGAATATTTAGCATGCCAGTCATATGGTTTTATTTTTAGGTGGGAATGGAGCAGTAAATTAAATCTATATGGGCATGGTTATATCCCATTAGAATAAGGAAGTTAATCTACAAAGTTCAAACCAGTGTAGTTGGTGAGTTCTAGATCTCATCTCAGTCAAAAGAGAAGCTCTGAAGATGTTTTAAATAAGGTGGAATTATAAAATCCTTCTGGGCCTCCACTGACAGGAGGTAGTAGCCATTGGTCCTTGAGTACTTTCTTCTTACTCAACAGTAGCAATTAACTAACCATAACAAAAGCAGATTTCAATTATGTGTCTTTTAATTTTATTAGGTTAATGCTAGGTTATTATGGAACACCTTCCTGGCACCAACGCTGCCTAGCAAGGTTCTGAAATCTTGATCTCCATCTGTTACTGGAGCTATTTCTTCATATCAGTGAGAGACTATGCCCCATGTATCTTGCTGGTTCCAGACAGCTAAAGATGTTTTCTATTCTACTGTTTTGTTTCTCCCTCCCTCCCTCTCACACAGACAGAAAGAGAGAATAGATACATGAACATTTTCATAAAATGGCTGAGATGCAGTTCAGCCTTTGTGGTAAGCAGGCTAACAGTCTGAGGGTCAAATCATTCCAAATGAAGCAGAAAGGCCTAACTAGGAGCAAAGGCTTGACTTCACTGAAACCTCTTAGTCCGAAGTGTGCCCACAGTAAATATGAGCCATTTTCCAAAAGAGGGCAACCTGATTAAATTATTTCATATTGCAGGTTGTGGTGCCTTTTTACTATCTTTAGCTCTAGGGTGTGGTCATAGGCTGGACTGCACCCATTGGATGATCCTGGATCTAAAGCTTGTAAAAGCAGCCTAACCAGCTACTCTCCCCCCAAAAAACCTTCCCCATTTTAAAATTTAACTCTCTATTGGTCAGAGTACAAGATGGGCACTAACATCCTCCTCCATCATTCCTTTTAATGATCGAGTTTGAAAACCTGCTTCCATAGCAACCTTCAACTAGGAAGTGCTTTAGTATCACTAAAGGGAGCTGCAAGAGGTGCTTAGCCTAGATAGGAACACCTGGTTTTTCATCTGCCTTGTTCTCCATCATTTATGTAGTCTCCCACAGTTGCAAATTTTCCATACAGCTTCTTTCCTTCTTGTGCCCTGGGGTTTTCCATTGAGACTTCTGGGTTTCTGTTCGGTCTATTTGCCCCTCCAAAGTTCTGAGGTATGTAGACCTTTCCTCACCCTCCACCCTACTTTATGAAATCTGCAAAATTGATGTTAGCGTACTAGGTCTGCTTTTAGATGAAGGGCTCTGAGCACAGCTAGTCAAAAACACTATGCAACTATTCGATTTCTCCTTCCTGAATGGATTTTCCATGGTAACAGAAAGCATGGAAGAACCAATGGGAGAACATAAGACGGGTAAAAATAAAAGATTATGACCAGGTCCTTTGTAAAAGTCTATGAATGAGGAAGTGGTAATTCAGTAACAGCCTTGGCTGGAAGCACCCTATGACTCTTCTACTGATATTAGGGCCATAAGAAATGGGTTTTCAAAGGCAGACAAATGGATTTATAGCAAATATTATGAGAAAACTATAACTCGTGGCTCTGCATGTTACTGAAAGCACACCATCTCTTCTCTCTTACTGCAGGCAATGAAATCTTAAAGATTTTGGAAATCCGAAAAGGAGACAAAGAAGCTCAGGCCTTTGTGAAGCTCCGCAGGCAACGGGCCAAGCAGTCAAAGGAGTCAGAGTGCTAGTAGCCAAACAAGAGGGCTTAAAATAGGCAGGGACTGGGCTGAGGTGCAGCAGGCCCTGTGCTACCATGGCAATAGAAAATCACAGAGAACCAGCAGTAGCCATGAGACTGTAGACGTTTTTGGTGGCTTCGATGCAGCACAGCCATGTGAAGGTTTCACCACACCTGCCAAGCAGACACTGGAGCTCTGTCAGCTCACGCTGATGAGCTGTGGCAAAGCAAAAGCCCCCAGGTGTGCTTGGACGAATGTTTGATTTGTTTCCCTCTGAGAAGCAGTGCGAGAGTTGTGTGCCCCACCACTACCTTTAATTCTCCATTTGCAGCAGGGTGTGATTTTTGAAAATATGGAAGTACTGTATTGTTGAAGCTGCCGTAGGCTAAGGGAAATTGTGAGCAAATACAAGCATGCACACACAGAAACTCCACAGAGTCTGCTTGACTAGCAAAGCTTGTAATGAGCCCCTTGTGGACTGTCTGCAAAAAATTCTTTGCTCTGCAGATGGCATGGAAAGCAGGTTGCCTGCTATATCTGGATGCCAAAGGGAAGGAGGGATCAGTCTTTGCCAAGGAAGAGCCATACTTGCTAATCTCTAATAGAACGACTAGCAATTCCTTCTGATTAAGGACCACTGACTTAACAGAGAATTAAATGGAAGGGTGTCTGGCAAGGCACTGGCATGGTATCCATGCCAATATGTCTCCAGGAAACAGTTTTGATTATTGCAAAGAAGGCACAGATGCTGCTGGAGAGTGTAAAATCTTGCAAGGTAATGTAGCAGACAATTAAAAAAAAACCCATAATCTTCTAGTAACAAAGCTGTACTTGTTATATTTGTATGGTGTGCTTGGGTGTAAAGCAGGGATGGGTGTGGTCAGGAGACCCAATTTTCAATTGCCAGGACTTGCTGCAGGCTGCATTAGCCCCAGAAATGTAGCTACCAGTAGTTTACTTCCAGTTTAGTAAATCCATTTTTTGGAGCTGAGGAGAGTAAGGCAAAACAACGCACACAGGAGCCTGCAACCTGTTTTAAGGCAGCAATTGGCTGCTGGGGGGGGGGAGGTTTCCCTGCAGGGTGGTGGTGGTGGTACATGTGGGATGTGGCCTGCAAGAGTCACTCCCCTGGCCTGGGGGCCTCTAGACCCTTAAACTGCATGTATTGCAAATCCAGATTTTCAAAGGTTATTGAAATTTCATCTGTTTAAGCAGTATGAAAAGGTCAGTGCTTCCCTGCTATGAACCTGAGCTTCAGGTAATTCCAGAAGTAGCCTTGGCATCCCCATGAAGGAATGCATACTTCCATCAGACAATTCCCACAGTTTCTGAAAGCTTGGGGGCTCAGCTAGACAGGAGAATTAATAGTGAATAATATCACCTTACCTCCCTTTTGCTGCAGTGCCCATTTGTGCCCATGGCTCATTAGTAGGCTTGGAAGGGAATATTTTGCAGTTTACATCTGCGGCTGGCTGCGAGTGAATTAAGTCTGAAAAATCTCCCTCCATTCACCCTTTTTTCCTTAAAGCGACAGATGCAAAAGAGCTGTTTTCCGCTTATAAGAAACTTCTTAGTTTTGCTCTGCTGCTTTGCCAGCTGATTGATTGTGCTGGCAAAAACAACAATGGCAGTTCCAGCATTGCAAGCCATCCTTTGCAAGCCTGCCCCCTCCAAGATTCAACTAATCAGCTTTCAGCTCTGTTGTGCCCCCTTTTCGAATTGGTTGTACAGATGACCTATTATGCACTTTTTCATGAGATTTTTAAAAAGGATAAAACAGCTAAAGTTGTTATCACGGTCTATGTAGTTTTCAGCCCCCCTCCTTCTTCATATGGCAAATCCTGGCCGACCAGGGTGTCATTCCTTTCACTGCCTGCTGCTTCCAGTAATGGCAGTCATTGAAGTGCACCATTTGTTGGCCAGTGCTATCATTTCTCTATGGACTGACAGGGGGAGTTTGTCTGCTTGTTAAGGGTAATGTGTACTGTTTCTGAGCACTTTTGTGATTCCCCACTTTCTGCCACCAAGAACATTTGTCATGTAACAGAAAGCATTAAGTGAAGGCATGCTACTTCTGTCCCATTAGCAGCTAAATGGTTAGAGTCACAGGTGGAAAGGAAACCCAGCCCAGGCCCCCTTATCAGGAAGAGGTGGCTTGGTGCAAACAAAAATATTTCCTATTTTACAGTGGTGTAATAAATGTGACTTAGGGGAAGACACCCCCTTTGTAGAGTCCTCAGTTATCTCAAAGGCAGAGCCCTTCAAATTCTTTTATAGTACCATTCTCTCAAAGGTGTGTAGGAAACAGAGAGCATCTTTTACCAGGGGAGAGACAACTTGTGGGCATTCTATATTATTGTATTGCAAGTCCTATCACTCCACACTTAGCTCTTTTGGCTAGGACTGATGGGAGTTATAGTCCAGCATCATCTAGAGAGCCTGCTTCATAACAGCACCACCCCGAATAATTTGGTGCACTCCACAAACGGATGCCTGCCTCCAAATCATTTGTGAGTAAATCAAGTAGTACCAACCCTATCCTCAGTCATTAGTAGAGCACACTATTCACTTTCCTTTCCATTGTGAAAATGGTAATTAATGCTTGCTTGTATCTGCTGTGTCCTGCAGCTAATGCCTCATAGGAGACCTCTGGCTTTTTGCCCAGAGCTCCCAAATTTACCTTTGAAGGGAGCCTCTGCTGAGGGACAATATCAACAACAATTTTTTTTTTTTAAAAAAGTCAAAGTATATGTTTACTCTCTAGCAAATATTTAAAACGCTGGTGAAGCAAAATTTTCTTGTGCAAAAGCCATGCTGAGACTTGCTTACCAACGTTTTTTCTTCAACACATTAAATCAAATCTGGCTTTTAAAAAATATACTTTTCTACCTATTCATTCTGAACAAATGTTACAACAACAGTCCAGTAATTCCCAACCCTCTGTGGGTCATTTTTGAAGGAATGGTGTTAACATTGGCTACCAGCCAATCTTTAGTACAGAAGCTGATTTAAGAAACAAATTGCCTAATTTTATGATACCAACAACAATTTCACACTTGATTTTAATTAGTCAGTTTGCCTTCAAACTCCATACTTCATCACTTGACTTGAGTCTTCATGTTCAGGTGCAGGAAGCTGTCCCAAAATCTTGCAGCAGAGATGAAAATGAAAGATCTGTAGTTTCAAGGAAAGCAAATTCTATACAGGATTGCACCCCTTTAATATGCACTGCTGTTTCCAAGCACAGTGTTGAACTACAGGCGTTTTAGAAAGAAAGAAAAATCACACAAGATGGACAAAAGGTTGCCTAAGGATATGGTGCCAGTTTAACCTAATAACCCCATTTTTCTTTGTCAGTTCTGTATATCTTCCATTGCTCTAGTGCAGGGGTGGGCATGTCAGATTTTTTTTTTTTTTTTTTTGCTCCAAAATGCCTCCAACGTCCTCTAGGGGATTGAGACCTCCTGGGCTCCTCAGATTTAAAACAAAAATTTTCAAAAACCTCTAGGGGGTGGTGGTGGGAGCATTTCCAGTATTTTGGGGGCCAAAAAGAGGCCTTTTTAAACAATAAAAAAAGAAGCCTCCTCTGGGCTTAAAATGGCCCAGGAAGGCCCCAAAACATGGTGACGATTTCCCCTTGTTCCCTAGAGGGCATTTGGAGGCAAAAAGCTTGTTTTTGTGGGAGTGGGTGCGGTGGGGAGTGCAGTCCTCCAGGTTCTCCTGGAGGAGTTAATGTGGCCCCCCTACCCTTCCACAGTTACTGACTTCCAGCTGTAGTCCATGAAATAGGCCTGTTCACATATGCAACTGAGCACACCCCAAGCCTACTGAACTTTCCTGTGTGTCAATGACAGGGAAAATGAGAAGTACTGGTATTGTTTTATTTAGCGTGCAGTTGAGTTTCTTGGATCCCAGGAACCTGCCCACCTGGAAACCCAGCAACCACGTTACCATCCTTGGAAACATTCTGCCCACCTTCTTTCCCATAACTGGCCTTGGTTAGTAGCTTAAGGGAGCTATGGGAACAGGATAAGAACAATACTTCCCTTGACCATTCATTCCTATTTCTTCCTCCAGGATCTCCCACAACCTTTTGAGGAAGTAGAACAGGAACTTAATATAGTATGATGGTTGACAGCTGAGACCTGATTAAAATCTTTTAGAGAGAGCTGTATTAAGCATCTTTTGGAGCATGGTGCCTTACCACCCCCAGGCCTGAGTGAACTGTTGTGATTCTTCAATGCAAAAGGAAGGCATCCACTGTCCTTCCACTGTGGTAACTCTCCAAATGGTGTCAAACTGCAAATACGATCAGCCCGATAGTACATCCAACCATGATGGACTGTGAGAGTTATGGTCCAAAAATATCTCATTGGGCATGGCTGCCCATCTGTTCTGTACTTTAGAATGATACAGGCATTAGAAGCAAGAATGACTCTTCACATGACCTTCTGCTTCAATCACCCCGGCAGTACGATTTGCCTAAAGGAGCCACATCACCTGCCCAACAAGAAGTAGACTGCGTACTATACTGGTTGTTACCTCAGCCCTAGGGAGGTACCATTATGGAAGCAAGACACATTTAAAGTATTTTTGTTAAGAAAACAACATCACATGTAGATTGCCTCATGTAAATAAATCACTTGATAGTCCTACCTATGTCACTTCCATACTGGTTTCTTCATATTTGAAAAGGTCTTCATGTAATTTATTTCAGTCTCTTACTGACACCTCTTACTTCCTTTGAGAGGCCTGTCTTACAGTTCCAGAATGGTTGTTCTATTCCAGTGGCAGAGCAAGCAACCTGCACATTAAGACCAACAAAAAAGAGGTCTACCCCATCTCTCCACAATTTGACAGGATCTCCTCAAACTGTTGTTTCATATGCCTTACTTACCAGTATAGAGTCAACAGTCCAGTATCTGAGCACTTACTCCCGAACATTCATGTTTTTGAGCTGTGTCCTCCTAGTCACAGAAAAGCTTAGGATACACCAGGACACTACTAGTAAAAGCTAGGAGATGGGATGGAATAATCACGAAGACAGGATTACAAGTACATGACAACTCAGACAGGTGGCAAACACAGATATCCTTAGGAAAAAGCTGTATCCCACTCCGGAGCTTAGTTGCACTTGAAGATTCTATTGAACTCAAAACAGCAGGTTACCCTGCTTAAAGTTAGTTATGACCAAACTGATTACCAATTCTGACTTCAATGGATCTCTCAAGTCCAACTGATCTCTGGACTGAGGTTGTTAAACATCCTTTTAAAAAATCTGATTACAAGAGTAAGCAGGGAAAGGCAAATAGAGCATCTACTCTATACTGGCTGCAAGATCTTGGGATACGTTAGGAATGAGTGAAAATCCCTTGGTTATGGTAGGGATGAGTAAAAATTGCCTTCCAAAATTCTCCACATTATTTGCAGGCAGGGAAATGAGAACTATATATTTTGCCTTTTGAAAAAAATTCTTCAGGATAATGGAGAAATTATCCAACAGTGGGAACAGGGAAAAAAAGATTACCAGAAGTTGTTCCTCTGATCAAATTATGATCATGGAAAGAGCAAGAACACGTAGAAGTGAAGGAAGCCTATGGAACACTCAGGATATTAAAAAGGGAAACCGACCTGCTCTTTTTTAAAAAGCAGATTTCTAACTCATTTCCTGTTGGTTGTAAAATGGCCACAGAGAACAAGAAAAGTTCCCATTTAAAAGCACCTCCTATGAGTTTCTCTCAAGTCTAGAATTCTGGACTGCAAGGTGGCAGTGATGTCAGAGATAATGCAAATAAAAAAAAAATTCTTTCCAGCAGGCATGAATAGTTGAGAATAAACATGTTTCTTTTGAGCAGGGTTTTAATATAATAGGCAGTTACAAATGCATAATCTGTAGTAACATACCCATGACCATTACATATTCATGGTCCTTATGTAGCCCCTAGTTTAAAAGCTACGTAGGAACCATGAAATTCCCTCAATCTCCACTTACCAGGAAGCAGCCACTGTGACTGACAGTGGACCATGCCTCTCTTGTTTAGCGCAAGCAATCCCCTCGCACACACAATCTCCAGTGCAAGGGGAATTGTGGAAGGGACCCTGTTTCTCCCTATCACAATAGGGATTGCTCATAGGAAGGGGTGGAAATGACAGCCAACTGCTTCCTGAGTGACAGGGAAACAGGCCCCCATTGATTGCAGCGGCTGCTGCCCAGTAAGTGTGGACTGAGGTGGTTGTATTGGGATTCAGTGCATAGCAACCGTATGTAACTACAGTGCTTACTTATATGTAAAAAACCACACAGGATTCCGGCCCTAATCTTTTTTTTTAACTTGCATTTATGCTGTATGTATTAGATAGGATGGAAAAAGAATTTCTATAAATACAAGTACAGTAATGTGAATATGTGTTGTCCTCACTATTCCCTAATCACAAGCTACTGTCTCTTTATTACCAGGAAATGAAGAAAGTCAGATGAGAGGTGGCATTTCTGGCATGCAATCCACAAGGAATCTCTCCTTGCACAAGCTCCATGTTTTTCCATTTATAAAACTATTACACCTTCATCAAGCCTGAACAGAAAATATTCCTGAGGGAATGCATTCTATCCCAACAAATAGCAGTATTTTTCACTACTTCCCTAGCTTGCAATCAGGGATTAAAGGCACTTTGCAAATTCACATGAAAATCCACTTGACAGGTACACACGTACATATGCACACACAAAACTGCTGCCTTTTTTTTCTTAGCAAAAAAATAAAAAAATTTATTGTCTTCTAGAAAATCCATCCTGCCTTTGGAAATTGTGACACAAGATTGCATTTTTTTAAAGTTCCACATGCAAATCCACTTTGCCAAGAAAGAGTGTCTAAAACCAGGTTTCTGGACAGCCAAACACATATATACAGAATACGAGAAAGAACAACAGCTGAAATCACAGTTCCGCATTACAGTCTATAATAATGGAATCAAACACCACATTGTACACACCACCTATTACCTTTTTGGCGGACTTCTACACAAACTTGAGTGGCTTTCTGTCCCAGCAGCCCCCACCCCCCACCTAGGAAAATCCAAGGAGAGACACTGGTCAAGAATTGCCACCATAAATACTGTAGTGTGTAGTTGAAAGAATTTATATTTTATATATTCATGTTTTTTTCTTTAAAACATTGGAAGCTATAGAATGGGGAAGCCCCATAGAGATTTTTGATCCAGTAACCAGTTTGCAGGAATACTTAAAACTTATAATACTTTTTACCAGCAACATCAAGTTTCTTCTTGCATTGTTCCAAAGGTTGATATACTCCAGAGGGGAATGGGAGAGAAAAAGAGAACCACCATCACCCCCAGGCTGGTAATAAATACTTTTTCTTTTCAGAAGAGGAAACAAGAGGGGAAAGTCCTGCCTTTCTAGTGAAACAGCAAAAAGGTTGAGTCTTATATTATTCCTTATTCAAAGGAATTAATTTATCTTCATTTATTCGAGCTGTGCCAGCCCTAGAAGTGGCTCAGATTAAGCTTAAAGATTTAGGGAAAGTTAAAAAGAAAAAAGACTTCTTTTTAGGTTACCAAGTATTGCAAGGAGTCTGTGTGTGTCTCCAGGCCAGTTCACAAGTTAACACAAAATGACAGTTTAGTTTAGTAAATGCTAAACTGTTCAGGATTACCATGATGAACCATGACTCTAGCTCATGCACTCCATCCTGCCTCTCCTTCTCTGGTGCTGCTGCAAAGAGATCAGAAACTTCTGCTTCTATTCTAGATTAACCGTAGTTGTCAAAACACTTAACCGCAATTAAACTTAACTATGATCAGTGAAAGCAAGCCAGATTCATAATCTAGGCTTTGCAGCTAAACGGCTTCCATTAATCAAAACTGCAGTTTGTCCAGGTTCAGCTGACAAGACAAGCTGCATTTGGTCTAAAACAGAAGCAAAGAGCATCCAGAGTTCGGATCATGATTGAAGAAGAGGAGCGAATGTGTCATCCCAAGGTTCATTGCGATTCATCAACATGATGTCAAATCCTGCTTTAGTGTTACATGTGAACATAGCTTTTGTGTGCTGCAAGTAGGCAATTCCCCACAGTAAATATGGGTTAAATGCCACTTTCTCCTCTGCTGAAGTGCAGGAAGAGAGGGGGGAAAGCCTGGTACCTGGGTATGGGAGTAATTAGCAGTCTGCTTCGATATGTGGGCACTCCTTAGCCACACAAAGGCATTCATCTGAAAAGGAGTAAGCTTTCAAGTGATTCTTAACACAAGCTTCCTTGCTCATTCTTCAGGTAACCAACAATCCTCCACCTGTTATAAAGGTAAAGGTCTGATGGCCTTTCTGACTACTTGGATTTGGGACAAATGTAATCTCCCCTTGTCTTGGAGACAGAGTGAGAAGAAAATGGTCAGTCTGCTATAATGAGTTATCTTAGCGGCCCACTTCCCCACACCCCCAAGATCTTTAGAGACTGAGGGAAATATTTTTTTTTCTTATTAGGTCTCTGCACAGAAAGAAGATAATAGGAGACAAGAGGCACTCTGCTCAACAGTGTGCAGAATTCCATCATCCACACACAGCTGCTTGGGCAATTCATCGGGGATGATTTAGGTGTCTTTCATACTACAAAGTGACAACACTTAGATCCCACTCTAACTGTCATATCAACATCCCGTGGAATCCTCCTGGGGTTTGTAGTTTGGTCAAAAGTACCAGAACTCTGGCTGGGAATTCTAAATACCTCCCAAAACCAAGAATCCCAAGATTCTATATGGTGGAGCCATGGCAGCTGAAGTGAAATCAAAACGCTGTAATTGTGTAGTGTGAAAGAGTCTAGCACCAAATAGTTTACACTTCAGTCACACACAAAAAGCCTTTCCTGGTTTGTTTGTTTTTAAAAAAGTAGTGCTGAACAAACACTATACAAGTCAGCAACTGCTGGCACAATCAAGCTTTCCCTCCCCTTAAAAATGCATATTTCCTCCCATTCCTAGTTTATCCCATCCCAGTAAACAATATTGCCAATTTAGAAACTGAATCCAAAGTTAATTCTTTACAAAACAAATGGAGAGCTCTGTTTTGCTTTCCCATTTGCTACCTAATAAAGCATTCACATTTCAGGCATTTCATTTCGATATTAAAATTCATAGAAATCTAGGATTTTTGGTTTTTAAAAAGTGCTTCTTAAGGAGCTAAAGAGTGGGAGAGAAATTTGTGGATAAAACCAACCTGCTGCTATACCCTTTTGCCTATGTATGTATACTAACAAATATGAAATGGGTGGGAGGAGAACCCAACGTAATTTAAAAGGGAGCAGTCAGGCTTTTATGGGGCTGGGGAAATTCTTGATCCCAGTTCTTTGGTCCTTCAGGAAACAAAAATAAAAATAGACAGACAGACTGCATTGTGGTGCTGCATGTAAATAGTCTTTTCTCTTCCATACGATTTCTCTGTCACATCCCACCAGCAAAGCCACCTTCCAGTGGATAGTGGGGGAGAGGGAAAGAGAAATCTGAAAACCAGGCAGACTCTACAGAGCTGCAGGGTCCTAAAAACAGGACAAATTAACTACTTCTAAGTGACACTTCAGGAGACCAGCAACACATCTAACACCCCCTGTAGGATTCTGCTGGAATTACATGATGCAGTGGCATTTCGGGACAAAAATTTGTCCTACAAAGTCATCCTTGTTGCACTATGGACAATCACATAGAAAGGCAGAGGAAGCAGTAAAACACAATGTTTACAAACTAAGTGTTACAAACCAGTTACCACCAAAGAGCCCGAAAATGGCTGCAGTTCTGTATAAACACTGTAGATCCAATTCAAAGAGTTTTATTTCCTACGATCTTTAAATTAGTTACCAAAATAGTTTAGCACATTTCCAGCAGAGTTTACTCCCCCATAATTTAAATTTCTGTGTGTGTGTCTCTAAAAATGTTCACATATATTAAACAAACAAGCTTTCCTTAAGACTGAGGCGTGTTTGCTGGCCTTGGAGACCAGGATATGCCTCATGGCACAGACATTCAAAGGCTACAACCAAAAACAACACAACCACAAGAATCAGCCAGCATTGTCTCTCCATACCAAAAAAATAATAATCCAATTAGTTGTTTGTTTGTTTTTTTAAAAAACAGATACTAGTACAATATACACATTGAAAAAAGCAATTTTACGGAACATAAAAGTTAATTAAAAAAAAACTAAAACAGAGCTGCACTTTGAGATCATCTGGGAATGCATATTAACCCTCCAAATATGGGAGGGTGGAAATGTGGAAGCAAATCTAATGATGTACTTGCATTAAATATAGAAACACTTTGGAGGAAAAACCTGACAGTGTATAGTTGGATTACTCTTATGAAAAAAACAAGGGTTACTACTAGAGTTTCCAGTGCTTTTTTAGGTTGGGGAAAGACTATTGCAAACAAAGCAGAGACTGGTGAGCAAGGGAGTGAGATTATAATTCTAAATATTACACTTTACAAATTAAGCAAACCCCCAGTGCAAAATGACAGATTAGAGTCGTTCTGGACTGGGCTGTTGCTTTTCATTGTCTAGACTTAGAGGCTGTTGCAATATTTGAACAAGTTGTAACAAACTGCAGTGGGAATCCAACCACTCAAGAACTGCAGAACAACACATTTACTGGACACAAGCTTAAAATAAGTATTCTAAGCCACAAATTTCATTGAAAGTCAGTCCAATTTAGGCCCCAATGTCAATTTTGAGAAGCTTAACACGCATAATCAAACTTTAAACACATAATTAGTGAGTTAACACCCCCTTCCTAAGGCACTCTGGATCGAGTGCAAATTTGTTCTCAAAGGAAGTTATTAAGCCAAGGTGGCAAACCTATGCATATTTACCAGTGAGCAAATCCCACTGATTTCAGTGGGGCTTACTTTTGAGTAAACATGTTTTGCAAGTTTCTATTTTAATTGATTTAATGTCTGCTCAGAGCCTGGAAATCTAACTCATGCTGGCCTACAACAGCATAAGAAACAAACTGATAACCCAGCTCTCTGTTACTCAGAACCAAAAAGGCTATTGTCCATCTATTTTAGTGGTAAGCCAATCCAATGTGCTCCTCCTACAGAACACACTGTGTGTCCAAGTAAGAGGTGGGATATATTAAAAGTAGTCATTGCTGTCCATGAGAAATGGCTACCCATTTTGTATGCAGTTCTCTAGTACATACACGCACAATATTAAGAGGAATGCATTTACAGATTCAGGCTTTGGGGCATCTTGGGAGGATATACACCATCTTCATCAATGCTTAAGCTGGCAGGTATCCAATCAAGGAAGGAAATCCGCAGCCACAGTAAGAGGAGAGAGGAGAGCAATGGGAACTTCTCCCATTTTCAGCTTGCTGCTTTCATGCCAAGCCAGAAGTGCAGGAAACTTAAGCCTCCTCCCCTCGTAAACCACTTTTTGGACTGTGCAAACAGCAATTCCCATACATGCTCAAGGAACACTCCCTTCTGCTGGGGACCAGTCATAGGCAGGTAACTGATGCACGGAATGGAAAGAATTGATCCCTGAAGAATGGCCTGTGCAGATGCCCATGAATGAGAAGATTTCCTTTTGTCACAAGAAAAAGGAATGTATTTGGGAAATGAAGCACCATGGACTCTTGAGCACCACCTTCCTTTCCTGCCTACCCACAGTATTTCAAGTGTGGCCTTATGGCATTTCACTACACATTTTTCATAAGAATATGGTACACTACAAACTTAACTCTTCCCAACACCTAACAGTTTGAGAAAGGATATTTCTGCCTCTTAGATTCTTTATTTATTTCACTCTGCCATTTCGCCTTCATCCACTGCTACTTCCTAGTTGTTGCCTACTCCTTGTTAACCATTTAGGAAATCTGTTTCTTGCTACTAGAGATATCTGACTACAAGGGTCCTTAGATATTTGCAAAGCTCTGTTCTCCTGCCCCATCCGTGGTTGTAAGATATTGTTCTGCATAGTTTCTTGCTACTATTACCCTGCAGAAGTGAACAGGATGAGGGGATTAAGTTTGAAATCAGCTTGCAACCCCCACAGATCTGCAACTGTGCCACATAGAAGTTAACTGTGGAAATGAGGATTGTTGGTAGCTAGACAGGATGAGACATTTACCCCTGAAAAGTACCCTCTCTCCTCTCTCTTACTATCCTCCCTATTTTCATGCTGGCATTCATCATTGCTTACTTCTTGCTAGCAATATGAAGTACAGATAGATGATCCTGTTCTGCCAATATCTGGATCACCATTCTTGTGTAGCATACAGAGCCTAGCATCAGGGCCCTTCTCTGCACTGCAGGTATACAATGGGCATTGTTGCTATACCAGTTACACGGAAAGAGACAGCAGGGAAGGGGATATACTCTTCTGTCAATTTGTTCTTTTCCACTGGCAAAGTATTAGTTCAATACTGAACAACTTGAGATGAACTGACCTAAATGCAGCTCACCACCTGTGTATTGCAGCTTATACTCAGATGCTACACCAAAACACACCAGCCTGAGTCTATCCTTCCTCCTAGCAACAGTAGACCCACTGAATCAATGGGATTTCCCTTTATGCTGATTCAACACTGAACAATTAGTCTATGGTAGTTGGGACTGACCCAAAAGATTTACGCCTCCTTCTCCACACTTCCAGGCACATTGAACAAACAGGAAGTTTATTCAAGGGAGAGGAGTCCCATATTCAACTGATGAGGAACTGCATTTAGCTTGGTGGGTCCCCAGGTTATGCAGGTCTCTATGTGCTAGAGTAAAATGCTGCCTTTGTTTAGCTGTCAGTGAAGGCAAATCCTAGCAAGGGCCCTCTCACCTTTAGCCAGCAAGGAAACAGACTGTTCCAACAGTGCCATCTCTGCCTCTGTCTATGACTTAGAGCGCATTTGCTGTGCATTCAGTTATGGCTCTGAAGCACACAGCCATGGTCAAGACAACAGAATCCACCAAACATTGAACTCTCCTCTTTACAAAGGTTGGCCTGGCAAGACTAACATCTCAGCTACATGTCAAATAATGGATAATGCTTCTGAGGAAAGTATGATGATCAACTGGCCTTGTCTCACTGGTGTGTTTTCAATTTCAATCCTTTTGTTGCTTTGATAGAAACTTACAAAGCCATAAAAGAGAAAGCAATCTTTTCTACAAGTGAAGTTTCTTGCGCTTACTGAAGGCCAGCAGGAGTTCCAAATGAGCGAAGCTCTGAGCAGGCAGGGACTGCAAAGCAGCTTCTACTACTGGGTCAAATGTATGTCTGGTGCTTTAAACATACCAAAAGATGACAGCGCAAGAGGCAAGAGAAGGGGGATGAAGACATGATTAGAAATTGGATTTCCATCTTTCTTCTCCCCAAAAGTCCAGTCTTCACCCTGGAAAGCACTTGCAGGCCCCTCTTCACCCTCCCCTATAAGTTTCTCTCCAGAAAAAGAGTTTTAAAAGGATACATTCTAAGTAAAAAAAAAAGAAAGAAAAGAAAAAGAAGTGGGGGAAAGACTCTGCAAATAGCCTTTGATCTATGTTAAAAACAGTTCTAAAAGTCCCTAAGGAGTTAGAATTAGTGGGGACTGGGTGAAGGGGGGGGGGAGAGAAACCTTTTAAATGGGAGATGCCAAGTATTAAAAAGTGCTCTGCAACTAATTTTTGTTTTTATGTATATATATATATATATATATATATATATATGTTCATATATATATTCATATTATATTTTTATATATATATATATATAAAGTTAAAAAGTTCTATGCGATATGCTAAACCAAATGTCCTAGAAGGGTCACGACTGGAGAGCGTGTGGCCTGTTGGGATGGCAGATGGGACATTCACCCTCCTCAGCACACGTTTCACACAGCACAGTATGTTGGCACGGTAGTACCACTCGGTTCTCTTCCTGGCACTTGAGGCATTTCACCGACTGCACCTGAAATACTGCCTGAAAAGAGAAGACCGTGGGGAGAGGGAGGGGAAACCAGGGGAGACTGTCAGTGCAAACAAAATGTAAGTCAAAGATAGCTTTTTTACATTCAGGAGGCAGCTGCTAAAGCAAGGGTGAGCCATTGCAAAAATGCCAAAAGGCTGTTCCCACCCCCACTTTACAAACACGCTCAACCCAGCCCCTATCCAGGCTACATGTGTCTATTTTTCATAACTGGAAATGACTGGCGTCTCACTTCCACTAGGGCATGGGAAGCTACTTCATAGAATCATAGAATTGTAATGTTGGAAGAGACCATGAGGGCCATCCAGTCCAACCCCCTGCCACGCAGGAAATCACGATCAAAGCATCCCTGACAGATGGCCATCCAGCCTCTGTTTAAAGACCTCCAAGGAAGGAGACCCAACCACGCTCCGAGGGAGTGTGTTCCACTGCCGAACAGCTCTTGCTACCAGAAAGTTCCTCCTAATGTTGAGGTGGAATCTCTGTTCCTGGAGCTTGCATCCATTGCTCCGTGTTCTAGTCTCTGGAGCAGCACTGGGACCACAAAAATTGCCTGGGGGGAGCAGCACTCTGCCTTCTCCCAGACTAGATCCATGGAGGATGTAGGAGGCAGCCACTCTGCAAAATTCCACACTAACCAGGCTGCTGATCTAGCAGCTGAAAGGACAGAGACAGAAGAAACTTTAGAGCACGATGAGAGCACCCTCCCCCTCAAAGGGGTCTAAAAAAAGTCTTAAAATTGAGAATTTCACCCTGTGGAGACTTCTGGGGGTATGATTCTTCTTTTGTGTGGCCACAACAAGAGTCTTGGCAGACTGCTTGCAGCCCACATGTCACACAACTCCCATCCCTGAGCTAAAGCATCTGAAACCTTTTCTGTTTTCCATAACGAATGAGTAACATGCATTCTTTTCTGAACTGCCTCCTGCTATTCTACCTGACTGCTCAGCTCCCTCCCTTCTCTTTTCCTTACCTCTTCCAGGAGCTCCTCCTGCCCAGCAGCTCTGTGGAGCCAGCAGGCAAAAGGGCTTGTCAGGTGGCAACTGTCTCCAAGGGCATGGTATCTATCTGGTGCCTGGCAGAGACTACTCCTGCACAGTGGCTTGGTGAAACCGTCCGAGGGGGGAAAAGGGGCCTGGCCTACAGTCGTGCCTATAGACAACCTGGTTTGCATTTCTGTGCCTTCAGCTTGGCAAGGACTCGTTTTCCACAACAGCTCCATGGAGTAGACAGGCAAGGCCATTAAATCTCCCCACCCATCTTCAACAGGGTTCCCACTCAGTGAGCTGTGTTGACATAGACTTAGCCAGCCCCCATAACTCCACTGCCTCTCCTGCCCACCCCTAGTCTCATAGGATCCCAGCAACACATTGAGGAAAAGTGCACATAAGTAGCCTTTGTCCAAAAGAGTTTTAGGCTGAACTGGAACATTCCTCTTGACCCCCTCCTCATTTTTGCTTCAGCCCTTGCTAGACAGTATATATTATTAACAGATAACAGATAGTAAGGAAACCAAATCAAAGCTATGCATGCAACTGTGAATACAGTTGGACCCCCATATCCGTGGAACTAATATCCGTAGTTTCAGTTATCTGTGGGACACAAAACAGGGGAAACATACCATAGAGTTGTGCTAGAAAATGCCTAGAGAGGCATCTTCTCTAGGCATCTTCTAGGTACTCCAATGCATGTTTTTACTGAGAAGCCCTTTATTTTAATAGGGTCTGCTGTTATCTGTGGTTTCCTATATCCACAAACAGTCTGGGAACCAAACCCCTGAAGATACAGGGGTCCAACTGTACTTAAGACAAAAAGAGAAAAAAGAATCCTGGCAAGTGCTATTAATAAATACTGCCCCCATCCCCCCCAGAAGAAAGGGAAAATAGATGTCAGGGGCTGCCTAGGCCAGACAGTGCCTTCTACAGGCTGCAAGCATTACGTAGGAGCCTTATTAGTGCTTTGCTCTCAGATCAGGCCACCCCTTCTCCAGTCTAGAGAGAAGCTGCCTTTCTTGTCACCATGGTTCAAGCAGCTTTGCCTGCCAGCTAGAAGAAAGAGTGCCCTGAAGTAAAACTGCTCCCAGCTTTGGCAGAGAAATAACATTTCTTGGCTGGCAGTGTAAGGACTCAGAATTTCAACTTCACCATGGGTGGCTCTTATTTAGGAGATATAAGAAATAACCCAAATTAATTGTGGGCAAAATCCTCCTCACTCAAACCCACCTTATCCACTCTTTCCAGGTTGGCACGCAGCTGCTTCTGGAGGTTATAGAGTGTGGAGAGGGAAAGTGTTTCTAGGTCAGAGAGTGCACGCAGGAACTGGGGGTCCTGGCCAGTGTGGATCCTCTCAACTTCCTCCTGGAGTTTTTTCACTTGCAGCTCCAAGGCCTCTCTCTGCTCTCGGGCTAGCTCACATTCTATGGTTGCTGTGCTGGCACGATCATTAGCCTCCTCAGCTTCTTTTTTCCAAGCATCACAGGCCTGCATGTCCCAAAGGAAAGAAAACTAGGATAAACACTTGGCTTTGTCTGCCATCAGATCATCTGAAACAAAATGATCTTTTCTTCAGCAATGTGTAGTGGGGCCTGGGGTGGAAATTCTTTTACCTTCCTCCTTTAAATCTTTTCTGGGGCATTCCTATGAACACCTAAAATATGGACGACCTGCCTTATCTATACAAACTCCTGATTCACATACAGACACTTGTGGGATAATTCATGACAGAAATTTTGCAAGCAAACATACTATGGGCAAAGTATTGGTCAGAGGAGCACACACATCTTTGATTTTAGAGTGTTTCTCCTCTCAGGTCACATGGGCTGGGCTTTAGTATACTGCTCCTTGAGCTTGGCAGGCAGGTTTCCTCAGCACTCTGTTTTGCTCTTGCTTTCTCTGTGTAGCATATTTATTGCCCAAGAATGGAGTCAATGTATTTTGTGAGCCCACCCATTAAGCTAGTGAGATATATCCATATGTACAGACCCAAGAGAGGCACCAAGATGACTCAGCCCAGGCACCCCTTGCTTTCCCATACCTCCTCTACAGCTCGTTTCAATTCCACTAGGTAATGAGAAGAGAACAGGAGAAAACAGAGCATCTAAAAGGGAAGGACCCAGCCCAGATTGCTCAGGGAACAATGTATTCAACACAATCCATGTAAAGGTTAAGGAGCGCAGCTTAAATTGCTAGCCAATATGGCAGGATGGGAAAACTTACTTCCCTGGAGAGAGCACACCCAGTGTTTCATTTAAAAGGCACCTTGAATGCAGGAGGGAGAGACTCAGCATTCCTTTCAACCTCAGGACCAAAACGGAATCAGAAGATAAGTTTGAAAGGTATGTGTAATGCAAAGAGCATTGAACAATTAGAAAGGGGTGCCCAGACATCCATTGAAAAAGCCAGTGCTCAGTGGAGTGCAAGAAAATTTGGTCCAAACATTTCCAAATTTAGTCACAACTTGAAACCTGCTCCTCAGGATATCTGTGCCCTCAACCCACTTCTTTATCCATTTGTAAACAGGCCTTCAAAAGCATGACATTATAGCACAGCACATCCCAACTCTGTATCTCTGCCTGCTGTCTAGGACCCCAAGCTTCTAACTGGACCAATTGGTGGACTCCTTTGGCCAAGAGCATCCTTGCCAGTGCACACTACCTGTTTGGCTTGCTTCCAAGATTCTTCCCACTGTTTTATTGTGCTGTTAGCTTCATCTAATTCCTGCCGCAACCTGGCCAACTCAGCAGCACCTGGACCTGACAGAAACGCAGGCGAGGTACTGGGTGAAAAACTTCCAGAAGCAAAGTGTTCCCATATGCTGCTGTTCATTCCATTTAAACCTGTTTCATGCAGAGACAGGGAGTAAAAGTGTTACGTCACACATTTCTGGCTTACCCCTTTTTCCTTGCCCAACACTACTTTGGAAAAGGAATAAAGTCATTTCTATTCATTTCAATTCCTTCTATGTTCATCTTATTCAACCTTTCACAGGGTAATAATGCATCTGGGAACTCTGCATGTCCCTGCATTCTGGTCTGATGCTTTGGCTTTGAGGAGGAGGAGGAGGAAGGGTGGCCTGATCAATATTTCCTAATTGAACAAAGGAAGATGTGTGGCATTCTTGGGGAAAAGAGTATCCTGAATACTGCATCTGACCCACAGTGGTGGTATACACAGAGGCAAGAGAGATGCAGCACACAGGGCAAATCCCTGCAAGTCAGACAGCAACCCCCAGCACTTTCAAAACAGATATGCAGGAAAATGTTAGTGTAGGCATAGGCTTGAGTCAACATGTATGGATGCTGAAAAATGTAACATTCATCCCATAGTTATTACTTTATTTGCCAATGTAATTAGGCCTTATGTTTTCATAGCTGCAATTTAGCTCTGAAAAGATGCCCGATTCCCTCTTCTTAAATTTATATCACAATCTCTTCCTTTTTTTACCAAAAACCGCTTAACAGATTAAATCACTGTCTCTGATTATCAAAATACTTTACAGAATAACCTACCATTTCAATATTTTGAATCTATTATGAAGAAGTTCTACTTTTAACCACATTGAATTAATCAGTGCAAACGGTCTTATATCATTGTGAGGCTTTGCTTCTTAATTCAGGTGTTGAGAACCCAGCTCACCACATGTGAGCAATCTGCCCATGAACCAGTTCTCAAAATAAAAGCAGATAATGTAATAGTAAGGAAATAAGGGCTAACACACACATTACATTTTAAAGGAGTGGGAAAGATGCAGCTTTCCAGATGTCGTTGGATTGCAACTCCCATCAGTTCAGGCCAGAACAGCCAATGGGAATGACAGGAGTTGCAGCCCAACTTCTTTTGACATTGTCCATTACTGCTTTAAAGCATCCACCTAAACATGTGAATATGAGTGCGGCATATGTATGGTTAGGGGAAAAAATATGTTTCGAGCAGGTATATTCATCAGCGAACAGCAACTGGCTGATTTTCCTGTCCACTGTAAACCCAACAACAAAACTGGGTATTTTCCTTGGGTTTTTTCCAGGCTGTGAGGCTGTGTTCTGGAAGAGTTTCTTTCTGACGTTTCGCCTGCATCTGTGGTTGGCATCTTCAGAGAATGGTTGGGTAGGAGTGTGTGTGGGGGTTATATACTGTGAACCCCTGTTGGGGAGGATATATAAATTTGTGTATTTGAATGGCTAGTTTCTGGGTGGAGATATGCAAGGAGGATTAGTGCCTGTTTGGTATATGTCCACCCAGAAACTAGCCATTCAAATACACAAATTTACATATCCTCTCCAACAGGGGTTCACAGTATATAAACCCCACACATACTCCTACCCAACCATTCTCTGAAGATGCCAGCCACAGATGTAGGCAAACGTCAGAAGGAAACTCTTCCAAAACACGGCCTTAAAGCCCGGAAAAAAACTAAGGAAAATTTATGGATGCCGGCTGTGAAAGGCTTCGACTTCACAAAGCTGAGTATGTTGTTGCAAATTATATAAAATGTCTGTAAGGATTTGATCCACCTTGCCAGAGTACCTCATCAGCTCACTAAGCGGAAACCAACTGGATAGTATATAGTCTCAGCAGGGATAACACACAGAAAAAATGCTAGTTTGCACAACAATTTTTGGCTTTCTTTCATAGAGTCTGCAGAGCAGCAGGGACTAATTTTTGTGCCTTTCAGCCACAGTGGTGTACGTCTTACCCCAAGTGTGTTCAGGAAAGGTGCAACAAATGGAAAGCCAAGAAAAATATTCATCACACTACTCTTAAGCATTTTAAATTTATATATATATATATATATATATATATATGTGTGTGTGTGTGTGTGTGTATGTGTGTGTATGTGCTGAATTTAAATCATGGCTTGGTTCCAACTGTAACAGCAAGGCACAGTTCACTAGAGCTGAAGTTGCATTATTAAGAAGCTCATCCTCATTTCAATCACAGGCTTGTAATGAATTTGGCCACAACAGAGAAGCCAATTTGTCAAGGGCATGCTTGACTGTAAAAGCAGATCTAAACCATAGAAATTCGACATTACTAATAAAAATAGAAACTACTTCTGAAAATGCCATATATTTTTAGCCTCATTCCCAATGCTTTGATTTGCTATCATGTTGCTGCTGACACTGGTTTTTATATAAGCAAGCAGGCTATCCATGTTTTTATGCAGGCATGAAAATTAGATAGCAAAACTGCTCACTGAAAATACATTTCCCACTGATTGGTAGCTTAATGAGAGTCAATAATGCAAATGGCTTTTAAAGTGCAGTCCTGCACATGTCTACTCAGGGTAAGTCCCAGTTGGCTCAATGGGACTTACTTCCAAGGAAGCGTGCAGATGGTTGCAACCTTAATGTTTCTGATCAGCAAGGTGTCCTCACACACTCACTGGCTAGAGATCCTATATTCAGGAAGTCATGGGTGATTCAAGCAGAGGACATGCACGCCTGAGTACATGTAATTCTTTTTTGGAAGGGGAGAGATTATCCAAACTGGGTACACACGTGCACAAAAACACTTAACTGCAAAAATTACTGTAATTTTAACTCTTGGCAAGCTCTGGGAACTTGCTGAAGGGTAGGTTTAATTTGCTGAAGTAAATAAAGCAAAAACACATATGTTGTGTACTGCTTACAATATTATTTATTTAATTAGAAAATTTATATACCACACTTTCTCTCTCAAAAATGATGAGACCACTGAGGTGCATGTGACTCTCTGCCAGCATGTGTACAGCATCTCTAGCTAGTTAAGTGTGTAAGCGGCACCTCTGAAGTACAGTACTTCAAATGAGTCTGAAAAGGCTTCCAGTATATGGACCATGTACAAAGCAGATGATTAAACAGATGTGACAAGACAGATGTGAGTAAAAACATGAAAAAGCAACTGGTTTTTTAGCTTTCAGGCACACTGTCCTTCCTGCTCTACTCCCTTTTCATTGCCCATCTTCTGTCTTCACTCTTCTCCTTTGTATCTTATCTTGACTTTGGGTGTTTCCAGACAAGGACACAACCCTCCTGCCTCATTCATGACATGGGAGCAGGGGGGGAGAGGCTGTCTGGATGACATAAACTTCTATTTCCTTTTCACCATTTCTGTCTTTTTTTCCTTCTTCAAAAGAAACCAGTTGGGGAGGAAAAGAAAGAAGAGCTGTGCATCATCTCTTGACTGGTAGCAAACAGAAGCTATATGTTTAGAAACACCCTATTCAGTAGCAAAAGTTTCACCCTGTACAACAGTGGCAGACAACAATGCAGCCCTCTCCCCATTTTTGCACCCCTCCTATTGTCTCTATACCTGCTGTATTCATAATGGTGGTGGAAGATTTTTTTTTAAATTGAAATGATGTGTAGGATGCATGCATCTTGTTTCTGAGCTAATAGTACTTCTGGAAGTCTGTCAGAATCCTTAAGACAGGTTCTTACATTTTTAACAGCTCAGGAGACCAATGGCTATCTACTAATAAGTGTACCAACAGCAATATATACATTAACTATTAGCACTTTGAATATTATACTTTTTAGGATTTTGGATTGCAAACAAGGTACATGTACCCTGGAACACTATTTTCAGCAGAGACAAAGAGCATGGGGACACACATACTTAATCCTTAAGGCCAACAGCAATTCTGGGAGGCTTCTGGGAACATTATTAGCTGGGGGTGGGGGGTGAGTGCCTCTTATGCTCATTTTTTTTTAAAAAAAGAATGTGACTGCCACTGGAGCAAAATAGATATGGGTTGCAAGGTGCAGGGAGCTCAATCCAAGAACAGATGAAGTAGGTTTCTAAGCATCCAAAGGATGCCTTTTCCTCCATGGTACACATGATGCTAAGGTAAACATGATGTTGCAGGCAGAAATAGAATGTTGAGCTCTCCTTATACTTTTAGTATCAGGTTTCTCTTGGAGATTGTTTAGACAGAGATTATTCAGCTTCCAATACACTTGGTATTTACAGCCTATATTTGCTAAAGGTAACTGAATAGGTATTACTAATGGGCCTATTCCTAAAACAGTAAAATATTCAAAGTGTATGAGAAGTTAATAGTTAATGGATACATTGCTGTTGGTATACTTCTTAATAGTTGGGCATTGCAGCTCCTGAACTGTTAGGAACATAAGAACCTGTCTTATATAGATTATGATCCATTTAGCTCGGTGTTGTCCACAACTGCTCTCCAGGGTTTTAAAGAGGAGCCTTTCCCCTCATTTCTACCTGGAAAAATTGGGGACTGAACCTGCAGCTTTTCCCCCTATAGGGTATACTACTGAAATAATGCTCTTCTTCTGTTCAGGCTGTTCACCTCTTTCTACTAGCTACAGATATTTATTCTTTACAATATTTAAGTGGCAGGTCTTCCTTTCATATTGTGTATTTAAACCACTGTAGGATTAAGTAATTTGAAGACACTCATCCACCTCTACTGCTCAGTCAGATGGGGGTGCTGGGAGTGTTCCACCTGCTTGCTCAATGTATCCTAATAAATTTTGCTATATGTGCTCTCTGCTGTGTGGTCATCCCAACTCTTTCGTCCCATCCTTTACGTCTGTTCTTCTCTTTTCGTGCAAGCCAAGTCTCACTGGAATGTGTGAATCCTTCCTCATTTTATGGGCTGTGGTCACAGCTTATGTTAGGTGGAAACACAGAATGTGGACATTCAAATGAAAGATAAGATAAAAGGAAAATACTTACATGGTATAGACAAGTATGTACATGTTAACATGCATGCTCTTACTTATAGACTGGGCATTTACCTAATGATCCATGAGAAGCTGATGTCCCCAGGAATGTGTTTTCTGATTGGCTTAAGTGTCCCTGGGGCTGATGGAGGAAATGCGATGATAAGCTGACCGGTGGAGAAGGAGAGGCAGAGTGAAAGGAGGCAGAACTTCCAAGGGACCCTGGGATATTTACAGGAGCAGAACTTTGCAGCAAACTCCCACCTGGACAAAGAACACACAGAAAGGATGGGAATGTAGAAGCCATGAGTTATGAATGGAAACACAGCACAGGAATTTGAACAGCAGGTGTTTGCTTCACTCTCTGCACCAGTAAAAGGATGGGGGAGTCCAGGGTCTTCCTCTATTTCACAGCTCTCTTTACCTACAGCAGGAGCAATATCGGTACTGTTCCTCTGGCCAAGGATGTTAAAAATAACAGCACTCTTGCTTGGAAGCTAGCTGGGCAAAACTGGGCATTAGGGATAAAGCTCTAATAGAGGGCCCTTCAAAGGGGTGTTCACAAGAGACATTTAGCTAGCTGTTCTTCATTTCCTGTATCTCCACAATGACAATCCACTAATGCATATTTAAACCCAGTGGGTTTTCCCCCCACTATTCTGACTGTTTACTAGTGTAAGAGACTATCTTGTTTCACTGGAAAATAAAATATCTAGTGATGGTGGTAATGAGCATCTTTAAGATTCTTTTTCAAGGAAAAAGGGAAAATGTATCTGTCTGACCATGTGAATTATGTGACAAAATTTCCAGGACTATAATCTGAATAAAAAAATATCTCCCCCACTATACTACATTTTCTTGCCAAAGATATTCTCACAGAGCCAACTCATTCATTCACATACAAGGGATAAAAGTATATTCTTAACTGTTTCTTAAAAAAAAAAAAAGGGGGGGGGAGTAACTTCTCAACATTCAAGGGCATTTTGCCAAGGGATAAGCTATAAATTGAATGAGGTAAATTACAACTGTCACTTTTAATGTATGCCTAAACAGCCCACACAACAGGAAGATGTCCTAGTGGATCCAGTCACTAAATTTCAACACCATAATTATTTCTGCTACATTCACAGAAAAGAGAACGAGGGAATCATTTCCCCATTTGAACAAAAGCAGAACTGAACTCAGTAGCATGGAAACACAAGAATCTCAGATTTTATTCTTTTAAAATTCCAGTTTTTGTCCCTTATGTTTATAAGCCTTGAAAATGCACAGTATTAACTGCAGAAGGTTCAGAATTAGACTGGGTTTAGCCTGACAGGGTCAGGTCTCCTAGATTCAACATTACTCCACATACTTCTTCTAGGTAAGAATAGTTATAGTTCTGGGTAGAAGGAACTAAGTGTTCTTATCACAATCCTGCCAAGATGTGATAACAGACCTACTTTGCAGTGAGAACAAATCCAGAGTTCTCAATCAGTTTTCTCATCCTCTGAGGAGCACAGTCTCTCTAACCACCCTTTAAAATGATGGTTGGCTTCATGGGAATTAAGGCTTTGCCTACACTACAGGAAAAGCATCATCTGGGACACATTCTGACCCATACCTGTCTTGTGGGATCTTGTATCTGCTTCCAAATGGTTTTTGGCCATTTTTTGCCTCATGCTAAATACTACCTTTTTAAAGGAGAACCAGTTTTTGAGAAAGCTGACTCTATCACTTGGACTGTATTTGGAAAATCTTCCAATTTGTGCAACTGCTCAAATATAAAACAATGCTGAGGCTGGGATGTGGTGGAACAGAACCGTATGTTGAGAGAAGGCCACTACAGATCCTTCTGCAATGGTTCTGCAACATCTGATATTGGGCACCAAGGAGAATGAGGTTCAAGCTGGTGGAGGAACTTCCTGACAGTAAGAGCTATTCTGGAATACACTGCCTCATAGTATGGTGGAGTCTACTTCTTTGGAGGTTTTTAAACAGAGGCTGGATGGCCATCTGTCAGGAATGATTTGATAGTGTATTCCTGCATGGCAGGGGGTAGGACTGGATGGCCCTTATGGTCTCTTCCAACTCTATGATTCTATGATTCTATTCTATGAGATGCTCTTAAGAAACCAAGGGTTCAGACAGCAGTGAATGGCAACAGTAAGCCAGGCACCCAACAAATTGCACATAGCTTCAGCTCACAAAGAAGAACCTGGGTCAACAAATAATGGGATTCTTACAACAGGGGCACAGATGTTGTAAGATCTAATTTCACCTGAACAACCAGAGACACACACAAAGAATGGACGCTGGTTTGAAATGACCACATACACATGATGAGATACATATGCGGTAGTTTGTCAATGTGTGGCGATAATGCCTTGCCATGATCCTGTGACAGCAGAACAGTGATACCAATCCAATTTCTTTCCCATTATTTGAAAATGATTTCTGCCCGCCACCCTCCATTAGATGTTGTTGTAATCTGAGTAAGCATTTTTTGTTATGTTACTGTTAAGGTACGATAAAGCAAAATAAGCCATGCCTGTTTCATAAACATAACTGGGGTGTCTGAAACCGGTGGCTTAAATGTCCAGTCTGCTAGCCAATGAAGGCCCTTTTACTCCAAGGTCTCCCATTGGCTGCCAACCAACATATAATGTCAGGGCTGGTTCTGAGAGCTTGTTAGGCTGCTTCAGCCAGCTGGTGGGGCAAAACCCTGCTTGGCAGAAGATCAAAGAAAGCTCTGTTGCTTTCATGTACCTATCATGATGCCACTCGTGTGGGGCACCGAGCTGCTGTCAAATGTCTTCTCCAGGGCAGCCACTCCGAATTCGTTCAGGTCCAGGTCATCCAAGGCAGACTCTGCCAGACAGAGGCACCAATTATATATTACAAAAAGGACCAACAACTTCAAGGGATAGGGAAGCCCAAAGAGCCTACATGCAGAGATGTCACTGCTCTGGACTGGAGAAACGACAGGGCCCTACTCCCCACTGCACAATACTGCCACTGGCCATAAGTAGTCATCTAAATGAGGCACATTTCCCTATCGTTTTCTACTGCCTGATTTGAAACTGAACGCCTTTCAGCATCTGGTTCCTCCCACTGATTAACATCAGAAATAATGACAGTGTAAACCAGATCACCCTGAACATCTCCTGGGCTACTTGACTTTGGGTAGCGGTACATCCAAGGATAGATTTGATGGCAAGTGGCCCATTCCAATCAACCTAGGTGTTTGTGATGCATGGTAAATGGAATTTCCCGCTTTGGGGAATTCCACAGTGGAGCAGTGATTCTGACTGCAATTCAGTGATGGAAGAGATGGGTAGTAGGAATGAGGTGCAAGTATGGCAGTGGAAATAAGGGAATTGTGTGTGGCAGTCAGGTGAGGGGCTTTTGGGGGGGGCGGAGGGAGAAAATGAATTAGCATACCCTAGCAAGCAGGCTATAGCCAGCAGTGACCCAAGAGTGGGTCAGTGATATAGCATGAATATTGCCAGTTTAGAATGAGATGGAGTATGCTTGCCTAGATTCTCCCCTAGCACTAATCCTACCCAATCCACTATGTCTAGTAAATGTGTCCCATTAGTATAGTCTTCAGGAAATGGTAATGGCTTGTGTTATATTGATGACAATCAATGTTACTCTAGAAATACAGGGTCATAAAAGAGAAGACAGACAATTTTAAATACTGAACACAGATGCTCCCCAGTTAACTCTTCACAATGCCTATTCTTTTGCTTCTAGTTTTTCCCTCTAAAAGGTTACTTTTTGAGTTTTTTACTATCTTATAAAAGGACTGCCAATCTCCACAGTAATTTCCTGTAAACTTCCTATTCAAAGTACAGTACACTAAGGACCCTGACTGGGGATAAACAACTTGGTTCCCCTCCCCAGTCCCCACTTTTTCTTTCAAGAGCAAGGGTTGTCTTCTGTAACACAACATAACAGTTAACAACAGTCATATGATATTTGGAGAATAGGAGGCCAGTGTCAACTGAAGCCAAATATCTAATCTTTTAAAATCATTAAAATTGGGGGGGGGGAGGGTGTGCATGGGGAGAAATGGATTAAAAAGCTTGCCCTACACAATTTGTAGTCTCTTTGGGATATCTACAAATTTAAACATGATGGCATCCACCCCTTGATGAAGCATAAATAGGGGGATGTTTAGAGGACAAACTGGATGTGGACTTGTCCTGGATGTATACACATGAGTTTCACCCTTATAATATTTATGAGAACAGCCACTCAGTCACAGATTATACCTGTCACATGATTTGACAGTTTAGTTCTGGGCCAGGTTTGTGATCTGTGAATTTAACAAGCATAAAATAAAATGTAGGACAGCAAGCAAATTCCACACACATCCGCACGTGCATGCACACACACACACACACACACACACACACAAATCATGATCTCCCATTCACCATCTTGTCACATCTTTATAGAATCCAGATGTTACGAAATTAACTAACAGAGCTCTCATGTTTGGCTGTTCCAAATTTGTAATGTTACAAAAGAGCTCATCTTTCAAATAAAATATTAGCCACTTTGATGTTATAAAAGAGCTCATTTTTCAAATAAAATATTAGCCACTTCAAAGAGGAAAAAAACCTTTACAGCGATTCTGGAAGAACTCCTCTAAATCTCTAGGGCTACAACATGTTTCTCCTATTTCCCAGAGCTCTATATATTCCTTACTGAGTCCCTCTGCCCAGTGAATAAGAGTGCTTAGGCATTATTACCTATTACAGACTCCACTGTGTCACTGGTTGGGTAGAATGGAAGGGCATTGGCATTCATGCCTGGGACACTGCTGGTGCCTGCTGGACTTGGTGGTGTTGCTGCCAAACTAGAAGTGATACTAGAAGAGATGCTCGATGTCAATGGGCTGCCAACAGGAAGAATCCCCAATATGTCCTGAAAAAGGAAGCCATATTCAGTACATTGAATAATCCCTCCTAAATGAGAAACACCTATAGATAAGCATAACCATGAGACTGAAGACTGGAAATGTGTATATGCTCACCACAACCAGAAAGATTAAAAATACTTCTGATTTCTCCCAATAAATATTATATTATGTTTTTCTAGGATTTATATCTCACCTTTCTAGATCAAGATAAACACAAGCCAGTTCAGAATGGCTTACTATACAGCACAACACCACAAGGACATTTAAGCAACCTTTTGGTACAATACATATTCAGTGTCAGTTGCATCAATTATGTCTACAATTATGTCAGATGTTCAAAAAGGAAAACTTATTTCTCCAAACAATGAGGTTTTGTAAGTGGCATTGAACTTTACCCAATTACTTCTGTAGCTCAATCTGTACTGAGAATTCTAATTTGATGTCCATCTATACCCTTCATCTGTATAGGCCGGAGTATAAAAAACCTGTTAGAACCCAGATCCTTAAACACTTAATACACTATTATCATATGCTCCAGCTCCACCTGGCTTGAGCAGATGAAGGTAGTGTACTAAGTGTTTAAGGACATGGCTTTCCACAGATCCAGCTGAAATCCATGGAAGAGGTTGCACTGAAACATCAAGGAACGGACTAGAGTCCTTTTGGAGGAACATACCTGTTTGGCTTGTAACAGAGGTTGCTCTTGAGTTCTGTGTTCCAAGGAATGGGATTTTATCTTGGCCTGCTGCAGTAAACAGAAGAGAAGAACTAGTGAAGAGAGACCAGATCAGTTTGAAATGGCTGTTAGCTTTTGACAAGGCCATAAGAGTCTTGAAGAACTTCTATTATTCGCTGCTCCTAGTATGATTAGAGTCCATAAAGTGATAAAAAAGAATGCTAAACTAAAAAAGCAAAAGCAACGAGCAAAAAGTACTCCCAGTGCAGTTGATATGGATGACTAAGGCCCCCTAAACAGTAAATTAATATAAATTCACTTGGGTGATTTACTTCTAAGTAAACATGCACCATACCAAACTGATATTTTTACAGTCTTCATGTAGTGAGTTTAGGATTGAAAAGGGACTGAGGAAAATGTTCGTAATCTATGCCTGATAAGAAAAACCTGGACATTTGCAAAAATAGTGGTGAAAAAGTCCCCTTTTACTCTATAATCCATTTGCTTCTACCTGGGGTAAATTGAACTTTTCCATACAGGAAGCCTCCACTTACCTGACAGGTTAGGGACCACAGCACTGTCAGAAAGTGTAATTGAAAAGTGGAGCCCAGGTTTTGTTTTTTTAGTTTTAGCAACACTGAACACTAGATGGCACTAAGTTGACTGAGAGGGAAAAAAAAAAAAAACAGCATGCCAAGTCGACTGGGGTGGTGGGGGCAGTGTGTGATCAAAAGAGCAGACCAGGAGTCAAACAGTATGGCACATGGCTGTAATTCAAATCTGTTGAATCAGAACACTGAAAAACAAGTTGTTGAAAAGCAGGGGATGCTGTATGTGCTAAATCCCTACAACCCTTGCTCAAAGTGACAGTTGATGTTTGCTTCCCTTTGCTTGCTGGGATTCCCATTATTCAACTACTGGAGGAAATGTAGTGCTGGAGAAGAGTTCTATAAATACCGTGGACTGCTAAAAAGATCAACAAATAGGTCCTCGAGTGAATCAAGCCTGAACCCTCCCTAGAAACCAAGATGACTAAATTGAGGCTGACATACTTTGGCCATATCATGAGAAGACATGACTTGCAAGAAAAGACAATAATGCTTGGTAAGATAGAAGGCAGTAGGAAAAGAGGAAGACCACATTTCAGATTGATAGACTCAATCAAGGAAGCCATGGCTCTGAGTTTGCATGACTTGAGCAGGACTGTTGATGATAGAAAGTTTAATGAACAGACTTCAATG
The DNA here is from genome assembly GCA_030847615.1 of Gambelia wislizenii. Classification (NCBI taxonomy): domain Eukaryota; kingdom Metazoa; phylum Chordata; class Lepidosauria; order Squamata; family Crotaphytidae; genus Gambelia; species Gambelia wislizenii. The sequence goes on from JAUMIR010000002.1 coordinate 195,542,894, forward strand.
GTTATGGGCCAGAGAACCCCAGCCTTTGAATTTTGAGACATTCTGCACACCTTCACAAAATGGCTGCTGGGGGCATGGTAAATAATGAAATTACTATAATGACCAATCAGAAAATGGCCAATCAGAAAATGTACTGCTGCAGCAAACCACATTTTTCACAGAACAGCACACTGGTCATTTGGCAGGCATCTTCGTATGGGGCAGAATTATGGTCTGAGTCCCCAAACACAAACCAACAACCCTTTGCTCCAACACATCACTCCATTTATAGAAAGCAGGCCAACTGTTTTCCCCAAATCAACAATAAGTGCATTCTTCTAAAATTAATTTACTTCCCCAAATTAGCTGGAAGATTACCCCAAGCCAATTTCCACCAAAATAAATTCCTGTTCAATTCTCTCATTTTCCAGCCTAGTTCACCTCCCATTCTTTTTCTTTTTTTCTTGTTACCAGCCAGCCCACCCAGGGTAGCATCAAGACATTTTGGTCCCCTACCCATCTCTCCCACTTCCCTGTGCTCACTCCTCAAATCCACCTGCAAATAGAGCTTCTCTCCTCTAGGACCACCACCCATGCCCAAACACATGTGTATGTGCCTTCAAATTGCCTGTAGACTGATGGCAATCCCATTAATTTCATAGGGGTTCCTTAGGCAAGGAATGCTCAAGAGGCTATTTTCCCAGTTCCTTCTTCTGAAATATAGCTACAGAACCTGGTATTCATTGGCAGTCTCCCACCCAATACTAACCAGAGCTGACCCTGCTTAGTTTCCAAGATCAGATTGGTGCCTTTAAAATCATCTCTCCATTCTCTCCCTAGCTAGCAGGCCATGGGATTTGAATGCTGGAAGTGGTGATGGTGGGGGGGCTGTAATGCTTTGCTGCCACCTCTGGTCCCAATCAGAATCAGGATATCAGCACCTAAATTTTGCATCACAACAAGAGATGAAATGTCTGGGATTTCTTTCTGCAATGTGAGATGCATATGCTGGGGCTCAATCCAGATCACGACCAAGGCAGAAGTCCTCCTACTCTCACCTCATACTGATACATACTGGGGATCTTGGACTGACCATTTCTTTAAACAATTCTTAAACTTTGTTCTCCTTCCAGCCCCCTCGTCACACACCCTCCCTCACAGTCTTTCCACAGCCAGAGAGGATGCTCCCTGCCAACCCAGCATATTGCCCCCCCTCCTTTTTTTGAGAGACAGACTGAGCATGTTTCAGATTAAAATGCTGGCCTCCATTGTAACTTTCTAAGAATGCCTTGGGGTCTATCTCAGAGGATTTTGAAGAAATATGAGGCTGGAGGCCAGTCTTTTAACTTGGCAGCACACCCAGCCTCCCTATAAAAGGAAATACAAATAACTCACAATACAGTTTTTTCTTCTTCTAAGAAGTGGCAAGGGTCCCTGGTGGGAGCCAAGCATCCATCACACAGTGAAGGAGAGACTCAAGGCACTAGTAATTGTTCAAAACCTAGTGTGGGGTCAAGAACACTTACATTGCCTCTTTCCCGTATCCACATACCTGGCATTTGAAACTTTTTAGGTACTCTGTTCCAACCAGGTCTTCTCGTTCAAATCCAGGTGCCTTCTTATAGCTGCTGGCTGCAGTTATTGAATCTGATGGGAAACCAATGCTTTCCAAACTATGGGGTTTTCCAATGGCACCAGGAGGGGACCCACATATATTAGACGGGCTTCCAAGAGTGCTATTCCTACAGAGAATCTAACAGAAGAGGGAAAACAATAGAAGTCACACCACAGGAGGGATATAGTGTGCAGTTACTAATTCATAAGATTATAACATTCTATCTACACTATTGCAGAAGGCCTTCACAGGAAAAACTTCTAGACAGCTATGTTGGCTGGGAACACAACATTACTTCAGGTTTCATATAAGGCACTCTTGCTTTAGTATCTCAGAAATGCCAGTACAGTACTAGAGCAGTAGTATCCTGATCCCAGAGACAGCATGCCTTCTTGCAGCCTTCCACAGTTCTCACTCAATTCACATGACTGAACCAAGTTCTCGGTGCTGTCTTGTGTGAGAATTACAAACAAGAACAGCCATCAAAACCCCAGTGTGGACCTCTAGTAAAAGATCTAGTTGATTCTTCAGAATACTGGAAGTCTATTTTAATTTCATAAATGGTTTGTAATGGTTTGTTAAATTGACCATTTGTAAGCCGCTCTGATAGCTTTTGTGGCTGAAGAGCAGGGTATAAATAAATAAATAAATAAATAAATAAATAAATAAAAATACTTATGTTTGGGAAAAATGTATCAAAAATAGATTTTCCTTGGGTTTTTTCCAGGCTATGAGGCCGTGTTCTGGAAGAGTTTCTTTCTGACATTTCACCTGCATCTGTGGCTGGCATCTTCAGAGAATGGTTGGGTAGGAGTGTATGTGGAGTTTATATGCTGTGAACCCCTGTTGGGGAGTAAATGTAAATTTGTGTAATTGAATGGTTAGTTTCTGGGTATAGAAATGCAAGGCTCGTTAGTGTCTATTTGGCTAATGGTTTGTTGATGGGCCATTATCTGCTGGGAATCCCCCTGTCCCTGGGTGGAATTCTTTTGTAAGTGTTGAGTTTTGATTCTATTATGTTTCAAAACTGGGAGCCAGATTTTGTTTACTTTTAAGGTTTCTTCTTCCAGTTGAAGTTGTCCAGGTGTTTGTGGATTTCAATAGCTTCTCTGTGCATTCTGACATGATAGCTGTTGGCCTGGTCTAGAATTTCTGTCTATCAAAAAAGTGTGGTCAATTTCTATTTCAGAAAACTATCAGTTTTGGAAGAGTACAAAGCACCTTTACCTGAATCAAACCTCTACCTATATCTTTTGTTAAAACAGATCCTCTGCATCTTTTTTCCCTTCCACATCCTTAAGTGCCAGATGTTGCACTCCTCCTTGATTCAAAATGTTTAACTAATGTACTTATTTATTTAAATATTTATTCCGCTCCTTCATAGAAAAACACCCAAAGTGGGTCACAAAGGCAAAAAGGAAACTATTCAAAGCTTTTAAAATTTTAATGTTGCCTCTCATTTTCATGGGGCTTAAAAGCCTTAGGCCACTAGATTCCTACCCACACTGTCAGTAGGAACAACCTCTTGATGGTTATAGGACAAATCACAGCAATGAGAATATCCAGATGTTCCTAGTATTTTTGCACAACTTGGGATAGATAACTTGCAGGTTATCAGTTTTATTACATATACAGAGCCACTCCATGTTATCAATGCAGCACTGTACATAAGGGAATGAAAGCAAATACATCTACAACAAGGTGTCTACCTTCTCCAGTCTGGTGCCATCCAGATATTTTGGATTACAACTCCCATCAGTCCCTGCCAACACAGATAGTGGTGAGGGACCATGGGCATCCAATCTGGATGCTATCAGGTTAGGGAAGGGAGAATATGCCTAGAAAGAGCTTTGTTTATTGGTCAGGAAATCTGTGCTTACTATGCACTTCTGCATATATTTGTTATCATAAGAGCTAGAAGCTTTTTTTAAAAAAATGAAAGCTCACATCTCAAGAAGCTAAACTCCAAGACCATACTCTGTGTGTATAACTAAGGCACAAATAGATAGCACTGGTTACAAGAAATTCTGAAGCCATTGGGGGCGAGGGACTTTTCCAGTTTGTTTCTTTTCTTCTTCTTTTTTTTAAACAAAAAATGGAAGTTTTTAGAAAGACTGAATTTGATATTAACACTCTTTACAAATTGAAAGTTATTCTGTTACTTTAAGAACATAAAATGTATTACATGTATTTTTGTTTGGCATAACATCATGTCTGGTATATTAAAAGTACAGTTTATTCAGACCAATTCATTTTCATTTTTTCATTTTTGGTTACAAATGGATTAACAAATTCCTGAATGTAAGCAAGGGGATCTTGTAATCTATGAAAGCTTATGATACAACTTCTTTCTCTCAGTTTAAGTTTCAAAGGTGCTACAAGATCACCTTGCTTACTGATATTCCAGGCTAACACAGCTATGTCTTTGAGAGGTCCTGGATTGTAAGACCTTTTTGGTTTTGCCAGTTTATAAGGAACAGGCAAAACAAACTAACAGCCCCCTGACACACACACACAAAAACCCACCAGTAAAAACAGAAGAAACCATTAATATTAGTAAAACAGACAAGAGCCTGTCCCCTTTATTCCATAATCTAATTTATTTCAATATTTTTAAATTTTCAGTTTTTCTGGGAAAAATCAGCCTTGAGGGGGAAAATCAGTAGGGTTTTTTTTTCTAATCCCCCCCCCCATTTTTTCTGAGTCTTTACCTCTCTATTTACTACAGTCTGAAACATGAAACATGTGGCTTGAATTAAGTAAGATTGACTGGTGGCAGAATGGTACAGCAATGCCTTTCAGCCAACCAACACAAGACATGTAACGCCTTCACCTGCTCTGCAGTGAGAGATGATACTTACTGTAGTGGATGTGGGACTAGTTGGGAGAGTTCCTGGTTTATTCCATACCTACAGTGCAATGACAAAACCAAATACAGGTTATAGGTTATTTATTTCAACAGTATATTTAGCTTTAATCAATCACATGTAATTCTCATAACTATAATTAATTAATTAATTTAACCCTGCTTGCAGGCTACATATAGAGTCCATCAGAGTGGTAAAACAGCTCACAAACAGGTACTTCAGTATGGGGCAGGAGAGGTGGGTTCATGAAGTATTACAATGTACTCACCATAAAGCAAAAGATAAAAGCTTGTCCTTTCCACTAGGTAGCAGTAAGTCTGCTTTTAAAGTATAGTTTGATATAATTCACTAGAAATATGCAAGGCTGCTGAGGAACAATTAGAACTTATTGCTAGCAAAAACATGAAAACAGAAGGCAAGATGCCCCAGGTCAACTGCTACAAACACATAATTGTACGCAAGCAATAAATATTTATTTAGGAGTAGTTACATTACCATTATTCACAAACAAGCGTTTCAGATTAGGCCTAAAACAACAGAGCGCAACAGCCACAGTAGAGATATCACCTTTCCTGTTGCTCTTAGAGCACCTTATCTCAGAAGGAGAAAAGAAAAGAAAAAGGCAGGCATTGCAAGAATTTGCAAGGGTTTGACAAAAGAATACTTCCTAAATGAGACAGATTCTAAGAAGGAAGTATTACACCAGTTTTATATTTTCAGAGAAAAGCCCTTGGCCTCTCCATATGGCGGTTCGGAAATGACTTCAAGTCAACTTAAAGCAGCTCAGCTTATTTAATCCAGTTTGAAAGTTGCAGTTGTGATTTAAGCCTGTACCATTATGCTCCTTCAAAATCTGAGGGAACAGATGGAAACCTGCTTCCTATCTCCCCCCTCCTACCTCCCAAACCCTTTATGGAAAAATATACACAAGGGTCACCTAAACCAAAGCCTTTGGGCTAGAGGGCTCTAGAAGATATCTGCATTTAGAGAGGTGTGTACCATACATTGGCAAAGTGCAGAGAACAAGACCTTTCTAACAGCTCTACGTACATTGCTAAGGTCGGGAGCTTGTGGACTAGAAGGGCTGACAGGAACAGAATCACCTGCTGCAGAGGGCATATACATTACAGGGCCAGCTTGTGTTGGGCTAGAAACAGCCGACGTTGGCTGTAAATCTTCACTAAGAGGAGGTTCTGTAAGGGATACAAAAAAAGAAGATAAAAAAATTTAAGTACGCAAATAAATGAAAATAACTTGCACAGCTTGGGTAAGAGCAGACACTACACAGATCTAGAACGGGCAGCTCTATGCTGCATATCTCCCATTTATAGCCATCTACAAACCAGCATAGATGAGAAAAGAAACCATCATGGGACCAAGAGTCTACTCAACATCTTTTGGTTTTTCCTGTAAGGACATTAATACAGAATGGCTTACCAAATTATTCATCCCCAAGATTTACTTTAATCAGGATTCCCATCTGTGACGTTCCCTAATGGAATCTAGAAACATCTTGCTGCTGATAAACTTGTGTTCTGTTTCTAAAGCATGTAATTTAAATGAATTTACTTCTAACCATACATGCTCATTGTCTAAATTGTTTATTCTCAACTTTTGGCCTTCCAGATGTTTTGGACTTCAGCTCCCAAAAGCCTGACAGAATGGCTAGGGGTAAAGAATTTTGGGAAATGAAGTTCAAAAACATTTGAAGAATCAAAGATTAGAACCACTGGCTTACAGACCAAAAAAAAAAAAAAAAGCACTGCTGGATCAGACCAAAGGCCCAACAAGTTCAGCATCCTGTCTCTCCAACAATGGCGAACAAGATGCTTCCAGAAAGCCCTTGAACAAAGGAACAGTCCTCCTCTTCCACGCTTTCTCCCAGCCTTTAAAACTGTGAGTTCTGCTTACCCACCAATCCTTTTGGAAAGAAACAACTCACAGAATGAATTTGGTGTTGAGTTCTGAATGCCCAGATAGTGTTAGAGCGCTAGTACTGACTTAAGTATGGGTGGGGGAATGGAATTATCTTTAGAAAAATCCACTGCTACTGACAGGAAACAATAGGACAATTCACGTAGTGGAAATTATTGTTCATGTATTTATTTAAAATATTTATATGCTGTCCTAGGTTGGCCAAAGACAGCACACAATCTATCCAATAAAATCCTACCACATAATGAGGCAGCAAAATTCATAGAGTTAACAAACAATGACAGTAAAAACATCCAGCCCAAACAGCTGTAAAATCTAACACACAACTGCAGCTAAAACCTGAGAACAAATCCATAAAACAGAGATGGGAATCATGAAGACATCCAGAGGTTGTTGAACTCCAACTCTCAGTATTCCTCATCACTGGCAATGCTGAATAGGAATGCTGGGAAATGCAGCCCAACAACATATGGCAGATTGAATGATTCCTATCCCTGCTACAAAACATCACTGGGAAAGACAAGACAAAATAGGTGTGTTTTTTGTATCGCTCTCTGGCTTTTCTTCGCAAACAAAGATTCAGGAAGGACTCATCCCACGCTTTCTGCAAGTGCGCTGATGACTAAAAAGGCCAATCCGAGATAAACACGTCCGGATGCAGAAAGCACAGCAGAAGGTCTCCCTGGATGATGTTTCTAGGTTGTGATTCTTTCTGCGTTGTCATTTCTCTTCAAGACTTGTTCGTCGTGAGTTCTCAAATAAGGCTGCAGCATTGTGGATAGTGTGTCTCCATGCCTCCCAATGTAAGGCCAGGGCGGACCATTGTTGGTGATCAATTTGGCCAAGCCTGAGATCATAGAATCATAGAATTGTAGAGTTGGAAGAGACCACGAGGGCCATCCAGTCCAACCCCCTGCCACGCAGGAAATCACGATCAAAGCACCCCTGACAGATGGCCATCCAGCCTCTGTTTAAAGACCTCCAAGGAAGGAGACCCCACCACGCTCCGAGGGAGTGTGTTCCACTGCCAAACAGCTCTTACTGTCAAAAAGTTTCTCCTAATGTTGAGGTGGAATCTCTGTTCCTGGAGCTTGCATACATTGCTCCGTGTTCCAGTCTCTGGAGCAGTAGAAAACAAGCCTGCTCCATCCTCAACGTGACACCCCTTCAAATACTTAAACAGAGCTATCATATCACCTCTTAACCATCTTTTTTCCAGGCTAAACATACCCAGCTCCCTAAGTCTCTCCTCATAAGGCATCGTTTCCAGACCTTTCACCATTTTAGCTGCCCTTCTCTGGACATGCTCCAATTTGTCAATATCCTTTTTGAATTGTGATGCCCAGAACGGGACACAGTATTCTAGGTGAGACCTGACCAAGGCAGAATAGAGTGGCACTGTTACTTCCCTGGATCTAGACACTATAGTTCTATTGATGCAGCCCAAAATCACATTGGCCTTTTTATAGGCCCCATCACACTGTTGACTCATGTTCAACTTGTGGTCTACTAGGACTCCTAGATCCCTTTCGCACGTAGTCTCGTTCAGCCAGGTCTCCCCCATCCTATATCTATGCATTTCATTTTTCCACCCTAAGTGCAGTACCTTACATTTCTCCATATTGAATTTCATTTTGTTAGCTTTGGTCTAGCTCTCCAGTCTATCCAGGTCATTCTGAATTTTGATCCTGTCCTCTAGGGTATTAGCTACTCCTCCTAATTTGGTGTCATCTGCAAATTTGATAAGCATGCCCCTAATTCCCTCACATCCAAGTCATTGATAAAGATGTTGAATAGTACTGGACCCAGGACAGAACCCTGTGGCACCCCACTGGTCACATCTTTCCAAGACGAAGAGAAGCCACTGCTGAGCACCCTTTGGGATCGGCCAGTCAACCAATTACAAATCCATTTAACAGTTAACTTGTCTAGCCCACACTTCACAAGCTTGTTTGCAAGAATGTCATGGGGAACCTTGTCAAAGGCCTTACTCAAATCAAGGTATGCAATATCCACAGCGTTTTCTTCATCTACCAAGATGTTGTTTCAGGGAATCCTTGTATCGCTTTTTTGGAGCGCCCCTCTTACGCTGACCCATGGCGAATTCACCGTAGAGTACTATTTTTGGGAGGCAATGCTCCTCCATCCTAGAAACGTGCCCTGCCCAGCGCAGCTGTGTTCTGAATATCATGGCCTCAATGCTGGTGATCCCTGCTTGCTCAAGGACCATAATATATATTACATATAACTTGGTCTGGCATAAAATCATCATGTTTAAATATATTAAAAGTACAGTTCATTTTAAAAAATAATAACAACTTAATTTTACTTTTTTAAATGTTATTTTTTGTCAAAATGGAGCTACGAGGTCCTCAATTGTAAGGAACACCTAAACTATAAGGAACATCTTTGGTTTGCCAGTTTATGAGAAGTAGGCAAAAAACCCCAAGATAAAGAAAAGAAACAATCCATATTAATAAAGCAAAGAAAATCATTTTCTCTCCTCTAGTCCACCATAGTGCCAAACAGACATCAAGTGCTCATTCCCAAAAAAACTGAGAAAAGGAACCAAGACCAGGAATTGCAATAATGTGATATACTGTATATAGTCTATCTACTGTGTACAGATAAAAGTCTATCTGCTGCAAGTTTATAGAAATTATGTGGGGCAAATAAATATATGAACACCTTAATTTAAATATTTTATTCACTATTCTAAAGAAAATGTCCCATAATCCCTTTCTCAATTTTTCCAGAAAAAAATGGCCCCAGGAACAAAAAGGGGAAAGCATGCTCTTTAAAAAAAAGTATTTTTCTGCCTGGGCTTCACATCTCTAGTTACATGTAGATGTTAAACAGCATGGAAAGCAAGTTTGAACCTTACAATATCCCGCATACTAATGGCCATTGATTGAAACAGCAGCACATTGTCAAATTGCTCTTCCAGGAAGGACCAGAACTACTGAAACAACAAGCCTGGAAACCTAACCCAGGTAAGAGAGCAGGTCTGATATTATTCAAAGATGCTAAGAGGTCCAGAAGAACCAATAGGTGTGAGCTTTCCCTGTCCATTCATCATGTAACTCATCTATCATCCTATACAGCAAATTTGATCCTGTGTGGTAAGACAGCTGAAATAAAAGGATCTAAATCTGGTTACTTAAATGAATGCCTTAAACTGGAGACACCATACACCATCCCTCAAGGAGGGACTGAATACCCTGATTTAACAAGCCAAGATGAGAGATGATGAAGTATTATCTTAATCAGTTTATTCCTGCCATCAGGTCACGCAAAGTGAAAGGTATCCATAATAATAGGGCAAGATGGTGTATTAGGCTTTGCCATCTCTGACTCCGGACCATTTCATACTACACAACTGCAGCACTATGATTCCACTTCAACTGCCATAGGTGTCTCCTGAGGAACCCTGGGGTTTGCAATTTGGTCAGAGGTATGGCAGGAGCTCCCTGGCTGAGAATTCTGAATACCCCTCCCTAAACAGCAAATCCCATGATTCTATAGGAAGTTGCCATAGCAGTTAAAGTGGAATCATAGCACTATAATTTTGCAGTGTGAAAAGGCCTTCTGTAAGAACAGAGTCTGCTTAGAAAAGTGTTAACTGATCCTCTAAAGGATATCTGCTTCTCCACAGCAATGCCCTGCTATATCAAGGACGTCTTGCAAGTGTTTTTTTTTTTTAAGGTAGGTGGAATCCTCATCTCCTCTAACATTTTGTATAGAATGGAACAAGTAGGATTTTGCTCCTCTTTCTTCATTATCAGGGTAAATAACAGAACAAAAAGCTGTTTCTTTTGCTCCACAAAAATGAACTACTGTACACGTTCACAGCCGCTGACAGCCAAACTGCAACTCTAAACTACCCACACCAAAACACTGACACTTCCTTAACTAGCCACTGGATGTCACTTCTGCTTTGACATAGTACATTCAGAGGTAACACCATTTAGTGGCTACAGAATCCTTTAAAAAGTTATGGTTACATTATGTAAAATAAAATGTACTATAATTTAACTTGGATGCTTTCACATTACTTGGAGTGGGCAAGTGGAAGGCAAAAGTTATTTGTTTTGTTTGCTTTTTGCTTGATCCAACAAGCAAATGTCACTCTGAATGAGGGACACATGAATCTGTCCAATTCAGGTTCAGTCCATTGCTTACTTTTTTAGTCTTACACTCATTTCGTATGCTATTTTCACTAGTGCACATATTTGTATGTGTCACCCAAAATATGCATTTTGTACACTTTTTTTGATTGCTGAAATTCAGAGAAGAAGAAACACTGCAAGATTAGTGTACTTTGGTTCATGCTGGTTTGGGAAGTGCAAATGAGATAAGATCACATTAAACTGCAAATCTAGCACCTCTATCCTAAGCCCACAGCTGAGACTTTACTGTTAGATAAAGAAAAGCCTACATACGTTCTACATGTGCAAAGGCACAGAAAGGTCCTCGAGGACAGCTGCCAGACTGTTGCATGTCATTACATTTTGTTGATTTGTAGATCTGGAAAAACAGAGGAAAAAGCAGACTTGTGTCAAGAGAGAACTGATCATACTTACTTACCTGTTATAGGTTTTTAAAGAGATTGAGGGTGCATCCACACAACACAAATAATCCAGGTTGAAACTGGATTATTTGCCATGACTCCTTCCTAAGAAATCCTGGGATTTGTAGTTTGGTGGGGGAACCAGCAGTCTTTGGTAGAGAAGGCTAAAGACCTTGTAAAATTACAAATGCCAGGATTCAATAGAAAGGAGCCATGGCAAACAATCCAGTTTCAAACTGGATTATTTGTGTAGTGTGGATAAGGCCAGAAAAATATATCAAGAAATCCAACATGTGATGTCCCTCCAGTTACCCTTTCACTCTGTAGCCAGAATCCTCCTGATGATTTCTGATTTAAAAATGAGTCATGTATGTGTAAGCGCTTCCCTGGACACTGTGCAAGAAGGTATATAGTACCTCCTTGTGCAATGAGTCCCAATTTTGGAAGATAATGGAGTGTTAGTAATAGTAGTACAGCTGGCGCTCTGTATCCGCAGATTCTGCATCCATGGAATCAATCGTCCATAGCTTGAAAATATTTGTTAAAAATTCCAAAAAACAGGCCTCGATTTTGCCATTTTATATAAAGGACACCACTTTAGTACACCACTGTATATAATAGGACTTGAACATCCACATATTTTGGTATACACGGGGGCTCCTGAAACTAAACCCCAGCAGATACCAAAGCCCCACCATAGTAGTACTAATAGCTCTTGTTATTATTACTATTATTTTCTTCAGCTGTGTGCTGTGTGCTTCAGCTGTTGCCTCACCCCAAAACACTACTGACTGGCTGCAAGAGGTAGAGCTTTGCCATACTGTCACATGGCTGGCAGCCATTGTTCTCCCAGGCTTCCATGAAAGTACCAGGTGGAGATTTGCACTCTGCCAGTTTTAAATAGGATCTTGATCTATGAGTCAGTTCGAGCACCTGAACTGACATTATTACCATGGAAACACAGCCATCAATACATTTAATTAGACCTACAGCACAAGCCCATTCCCGTCTACTCAAAAGTAAGTTCAATGGGACTTAGTTGCAGACAAGTGCATATAGCAGGGGTGGGCAATTTCCAGAGTTCCATGACTATAAATGACCCCGCTGGACTTCAGAACACTGCCCCCATGAGTTCCTCCATTTTTTTCATTCAACATAAAATGGCCTCTCATACCCTCTAGAGCAGTGCTACTCAAAGTCATGGTCCCTGGACTGCTGCTAGTCCCTGAACCATTCCCCCACAATCCCTGGAAAGTTTCCAAGAAAGAAAGAAAAAAATATATACCTAATGGAAACAAATTTAGTGCTAGTCTCTGGCACACTGAAAAACATCAGACAGCCTGAGAAGCACTGTACTAGCGGATACAGGGATAATTATGCCATGTTTTTGATTCGCTAAAGCCTGTTTTGAGACTGGGGAAGGGGCACTTTCCCTCCCTCATACGAGAGGTTACTGAAAGCTCATGATCTCAAGCCATTTCAGCACTCCAAGATCCTGGTTTCCCTTGCAGTATAAGAAGTAAGTAGTATAACCTACTAGCTCCTGTATATCACAGCATCCCAGGTGTTCAACAAGAAAGAATGGTAACTCTTACCTCTGGGTGAAACTGCTGCTCTGTGCGGGTGTGACAGTACTGGCATGCATCTCCATTGTCACACTTACTGGGATCTCCCCACTCATCGCCATGTTTCACACTAGGACAGGGGGAGGATCTGCACAAACAACAAGGCAATAGATCAGAATCAGAAGACCAAGCCTGACTCGGTAACATCCAGTAGGCTTTCTCCTGGAAAGAGATTTCGTGCCTACCATTTCCCAAAACTCTTGTCATTAAATTCTTTATCTTGTGTTACCTTTACTGTTTGCCATATGGCCTTCTGCAAAGATGTGAAAGATTTTATTTCATTATCCAAGGTTATATACAAATGATTTCAGCTCACATTGAACTAGTAAGTTTCAAGGATATGGTTGAGTTAGAGCTTAACACTAAAATGCTTGGGGGGATCTGAATCATTACCCTGAATAGGGCATTTTTTCTTCTTTTCAAAAGAAGAAAGCTCACAGCCACAGAAGCAGAAGACATGGTGAAAAATCACTGCTTATCAACATATAGTTTAAATAGGCAGTATAGAAGCATTCTTGAAACTTACATCTTAGAGAGGTGTTATCTCACTGAGACTTCTCTCTGAAGGAGTAAGTTTTGACATGCAGCACAATTTTTATGTGGAAGCAAGTGATTTCCACTCTGCATAGTATTATCTCAGTAAAATGACCGAGCCTGCATTGTGTAGTGGTTTCAGTGCTAGACTAAGACTCCAGAAGATGATGGTTGAAATACGGATGACCTTGGGCAAATCACAGTCTCTCAGCTTGAGAGGAAGGCAAGGGTAAACCTCCTCTGAATAAAGCTTGAAAGAAAGCCCTATAACAGCACTGCCATAAGTTGGAGTCAACTTGAAGGCACGTAGTAACAATGACAACTAATCCTCAGAGTTTAATTCCAAAGGGAGTTCAGTGCTCTCAGCTGGACCAGTAGTGCTCTCAGCTGGACTAACAGTTCTAGAACTGCAAGTTAGAAGAGAAGATGATACTGGTGGAGCCCCACTTGTAACAAAGAGGGCCACATAATCACACTGTAACTTATCTACTACACAGATTATTTCATTTATGTCTTGACAAAAGGAAGTTATCACATTAAAGGTATACTAGAGGGTTCAATAGACTTGAAGACATTCATCCTAAGCATAACCTAGGGCAGGATCTTTTGCAAATTTGATCCATCTAATAACCAGCTAGTTTGCAGTATAGCCTCCTACCAATCTAAGTTTAGAATAAAGCTACCTCCAAAAAGAAGAAAACTCAAAGTCTTTGGTTCCATGTCAGGTCTAACTCCAGGACTTGAAGAACTCTACCTGTACTTATGTTTCCTAGGACTTCGTCTTCTATCTTTGCTATTATGGTAGTAAGGACAGGCATAACCCTGGCGACAGAGACGTGGGGGCTTCTTACATTGTTCTGTTTTGTAGTTTCCTAAAACATATGTTGTATCTGTGAAGACAGATGTAACTGGTTAATGCAAGAAGACAGGCATACTGCTTCCTAGATGAAGACCCCTAAGAGAAGAGGAATGGGAAGTCCAAGAACAATGGACACCCCTGTGTAAGATCCTAAATAACTCACCTTGCCACCTTGGCTCTTCACTCAGTATTTTCTCTATCATAGCATGGCTAGCGGCAACTGCAGATTGACCCTCTATGCCACCCTCTGATGTAGTCTGACCATTCTGCAAAGCTTCCATGGCCTGAAGCTCCCTTAGGGAACAGAGTTATATGAACAATAGGCAGACAGAGAAGATTCAGAGAAAGAGACGTGCCTACCAGATAGGAATTGCCACAATTGCAGGTATTTCCACACATTTTTTTAAAACTGACAAGCACTCTTTTAGAGATTCGAGACTCATATGAGAACCCTGCCCTCCCATCACTCTGGTGACAAACTCTGTAAAATATGCGACTTGCTTAGTCAAGATGTATTTAGACACCCCATTTCCGACTGTTGCTTCATCAATTCCTTCTTCAACATACACACACAGCTGCACGCGGGGATACAGTGCTCTGTGAAGGGGGTACAGCCCTAACTGGACTTCAATTCTTGTGCCCCCCATCCAGTTTCTAGAACACATATTCTTCCCCCCACCTCACCCAACAGAAAATCAATTAAACCATCTTGCTTCACATATTCCCATATATATAAAAAAGTTTGCTCTTCAGCAGAACCACCAAAATACAATTAACATTTAAGACCTTCCTTAAGCTTTCAATGTAAGTCTTAAAGAGTTATTGTAACCAATACCTCTATTCTAATGTCCTCCTCAATGTAAACATATTCTCCCGTGTATTTAATGAAAAGAAGAGCAGGTGTCTACCTTGAAGTGCTTACATTAGTTTCAAGCCCACCAAGGGCTGAAGTGGCACTCAGCCCAGAGAATCTGTCTCTGCCAAACAGTTGCACAGCAGCAGGAGAAGGGTGCACCTTACAGGCAAAGGGGGGGGGGTACCTACTCCTTCCCTTGCTGCCACCTTCTCCCTGTTATCCCCACTCGAGTCACAGGTTTCAAATGAGTCTTTGCTTCTGTGTGTGGAAAAAGCTAGTGGGGGTGGAGGCGACTACAGGGAAAATATCAAGTCCTTCTTCCTCATGCATAGCGTCTCCTTTACAAATCGTGTCCTCTCCCTGTGGCTTCACAAATGCTTGGTGGTGATCAGGGTTCCCAGAGCAGCCAGCATCTGCTGTCAAATGTGGATGGTGGTCTTAACTTCCAAAGATTTCAAGTTACTTACATTACTTCTAATAATCCAGTTCTGAGAAAGCAAGGAAAAAGTCACAAATTCCTTCTTAAAAAAAAAAAAAAAACCACCCTGAAAGGTGACTTTTCACTCATCTGCTGGTACGGATATACACAAGACAAAGCTTGGGAAATGGGTTCAGTATCTTCCCAGCCATCTGGTGAGCACAACACTGGAAATTTCATGAAAGACTTGTGATGAGACACCTGGAATTATACTGAATCCATTCTCAGTAAAAACCTTCACCTGGTTCTTTGCCCCAAGATAACTGCTCTACAAAGTCACCTTACAACTGGGAAAAAAGGCACAAAAATCACCCCTAAAAGACAACATTGAACAGATTCCTTTTCCTGTAGAGGATGGGGGCAGGAGAGAAGACACACAATCTTTTGGATGTTAAAAGCACTACATATTCATTAGCATTTTATATGCTGATTTCTCTATTTAGGCTCTGCAAGCTAGCTTCTACAGACAAGGACTTTTATTTTGTACTAACCTGATATCATAAACTGGGGAGCGAAGGTCATGGGGTCCATGAGCGAAAGCACAATGGAGACCATTCTTGGTGCAGTTTCCTTTCGAGTCTGTCTCATGGATGCAGATTCCAGTTTTGTAGTAGCGCAAGTGATATCTCCGTTCGGTATCACCAGTAGTTCTATGCAGGAATGGACACCTAAAAAGAAGGGTGGGGAGAGAAAGCTCGTAGAAACTCAAAGGCTGAAACATTGTCCCAAAGTGAAATTCTTTTTAGTTTAACATAATCCTCAAGCTGGTGAAATTCAAAACTTTTACCTTTTGAAAATAATTCCATTTGTAAAATAAAGTGAGGATAAAATCCTCAAGCCACTTATTTTAAAACAAACTCCACTAATTTCTCTAGGATTACTCCAGAGCACAAAACGTTGAATTACAGAAGGGGTGGGGAGAGATAAATATAAGTACGGTGGAATTGTAATTAATATTTTGTTCAAGTTCCTACTGTAGTTTTTCCACATTTCTTCACAGCTTCTTCTGCATGATTTTTAAAAGATGGTTTGTTGAATTCTCTCCTCTCTGCAAGTGCAGGCTGGAAACTCCATCTGGTCAAGTAAGATGCAGCCTTGAGTAACTTACTCATCTCCTTCTGGACAGATCCCTGTGGTCTCATCATATTTGGTGCAGTAAATGTCAGGGCTGTAGTTAAAGGTGCCATCCCGACGGCGGATAGAACGGCGACGACGTTGGTTGACAAAGTGCCAGTGGAAGCAAGTGTAGGGCCTATGCTGAGTACACTTGTGTTGCACAAACAGCGGGCATTGCTCTGTGCGAAATTCCTTCAGGTATCTGTGGAGAAAAAAAAGACAATTGACCTGAGCCACAGATGGACAACTAAGTAAAGCCTCCAAAGGTAGATCCAGAGGTACACATTCGGTGCTCCAAACTTCTCCACTTCTGCACTCAAACAAAATTATTAAAATACACAGTTATGCCTGTACATATTATGTGAGTAAGTATTGTAAGGGCAGCTGTCCACCCACTGCTCAGCTACAGTCTCTCTCCCCCCACCCCCACCCCATTCCATCTGTTGTTCCTGCTTCTCCACAGGCAAGCTGCTGAGTATCAAAACGGCATGGCAGGCTTGCCATTAAAAGTCTCTCTCTAGATTCTTCATTCTGCATTCTGATTCATTCATTCCTTCAGTTTTGGTAGAATACAGATGGCAAATTAATGGCAACAGTGTGGTGTGACATGGGTGGTTATAAGGCTCATCACGGGGAAATGATCATAATGTTAAGAGAAGGACAGGTAGCCTTGAAGAAAACCCAGCTACTGAATATTATGGCTTTCACTATGAGGTTGTCTAAATGGCAAAAATACTCTTCATAGAATTTGAGGAGAATATGATTGGTCTAAATGAGATCCCACATCAATCTGCCGTATTTGGAAGGAAGAGCCCCCCCCCCAAAAAAACTACGCGAGAATAGCCTTCATGCTTTTCCTGTATTTTTTTAAAAAAACTCCAAAGGAATTCCTGCTCATTGGGACAACTGATTCGCTTTGCCACGCATTCCCAATAAAAGCGGAAGTAGAAAGCTCATTGGTCAGATGCAGGGAGCGGAGCTTGCTAACGAGGTAAGTGCCTGAAACCACCATATTGGATTGTCGCCATAGCAATCGTACACTGAAGCAACAAAACAGCCTTTCTTTCCTGTTTATTTAAGCGGAATATCAACTTCTGTACCTTATATATGCTTCTTCTTAAAAAAAAAAAGCCCTGTTCAGCAGCAGCAACTGGTGACAATAAAAGTGCAAGTAATTCACTCATGCCCGCCATATTGATTCACAGGCATGCCCGTTTGAATAACAAACATGTATGGTTTTGCACACCTGCGATCTTGGGAAAAAAAACCCATGGAGACAAATGAAAGCTGCTGCGAATCGGTGTTAGTGAGCATCAATCCATATTTTATTTGCCTCGTATAGAAAAGCCTTACATATAATTAATTTCCTATCTATAATTACCACCATGGGAAAACAAGGGGAAGGTACTAATTAGCACTCCTGGCTGCAGTTCAAACCATGCAGGTATATAATCTGGGGAGGAGTCTAAGAGGCTTCACCAGGGAGAGGGTAAGATATCCATAAGATAGATGCAATTCTTTTGATTCAAGCCAATGACTGGTGAAATTCTAACAAGCTTCTACATTCCATTGGACTATGCACCTTTACATTCACTGAATGAGAATTTAGGAACCAGGCCCCCATATCTAATGTCACTAGTAAGTGCGTTTAGGATTGTACCTCTAAAGTAAAACCCACAATCCATACCCAGACAGTGGCTGGAATCCTGCTAGTTTCTTGCACATGCGTAAGTTCTATCACAGAAGCAGCTGGACATCATTGTTTGATGCACAATGTTTGTACTCAGTAAAAGGTTGTGCATTAACACCCTGTCAGGGGATGATAGGCCACTCAATACCCAGCAGAAGCCCAAAAACTGTTTCAGTAGACTCAGTAGCAACCTGCTCCCAAGAATAATCACACACAGAGTGTTTGACATCCAAATAAGCAGGAGGCACTTTTATCCTCTTGGCTGCTACAGCTAACACTAACCTATGACTTTCTGGCTTTGCTGTTGGCGAAAAGGTTTTGTCAAAATTGGTGTAGCACTCCTGCGAAAAGCCTTTCGCAACTAAGCGTGCCTTACATTTTTGTGTCCCATCAGACATGTCCTTCAGCTTGTATACTCACCTGCAACCAACAACCTTTTGGTCTTTGGGCCTCTCTACTACCTGGAACACTTTCCTCTCAACTACTGACTCGAACTCAGAGTCCATGGCTGTGTTCCACTTCTCCTGCTCTTTCTGGGGAAGTTTTAGGAGATCCTGAAAACTTGCAGGCTCCTCTGCCATGACATTGCATAGCCCGGCTTCCTGAACAACAAATCTGTCAGGAGCCTTTCTGACCCTCGTTGACCTTCTGGGGATGAGCACCCTAGTTCTGCCTGACTCATCCTCACTTGCACTGCTGCTGCTATCTCTCCCTGTGTCAGACTCAATGCTTGTTTGTGGTGGTGTGTGTGTGTGTTGGAGTGGCATGGGAAGTGTCAGGCTTTTCTTCCTCTGCCCCCCTTCATCATCAGGCATTACCACCCCTCAATTTGTGGGACTTTTGGGAGTTGTTGACAAACCCCTCCCCAAGGGAACAAACACTTCCTGATTGCAATGTAATCTGTCCCAATCTGAGTACATTTCAAAGTTTGCAGTCCTGGAGAATGTAACCTTTCCAGGATGGAGAGAAAACACGTACTTATTGCCCTCATAGCTGAGGAAACGCAGCCTCCTGGTTTTAGGCTGCCCAGGCTTCCTTAGGCTCAGGTGAAGCAGTACATTTGCATATTGTCCAAAAAACCTCAGGTGCTTGAGGTTTGGTGCTCTACCATACAATAGACAATATGGGGTCCAGTTGACGCTAGACGTCCACAGTCTATTTAAATGCTAAGCAGCAGTCTTCACTGCCTCCCCCCACAGCCCAGCTGGGGCTTATGCATTTTCTATCATGCACTTCAACCTCCCAATTTTCCTTTCTGCAAGCCCATCCTCCCCTGGAGACACTGGGTTTGTGGTCTTGTGTTGAATGCCCCTCCTACGCATCCAGGTCTGCAGGCTGTTGGATAAAAATTCCCCTCCTCTATCAGTCACTAGACAGGAAACCTTATGAGAAGGAAATTCATGTTCCACCATGTTCACCCACTCACGGAAACTGTCTGCAGCCAGATTTTTCTCCTTCAGTAAATATACGTAGGTGTACCTAGTGTGTTTGTCCACAATTACAAATAAATAACGCTTACCACCTTCAGTGGGCTTATAGGGGCCTGCCAAGTTAGCATGGACAACCTCAAAGGGTCTTTTGGTGACACACTGGGTCTTTTTGGCAACAGGGAAAGCCTTCACCTTAACTTTCCTGCACACTGCACATTCTAAGAACCTTAGGCAGTATTTCATGCTTAAACCAGGGCACACTTTTGCTAGCCCCTTTAACCCTTTGTAACTAGTATGGCCCATTAGCCTGTGGTAGTAATGAACACACTTATCATGTAGGGGCACACTGTCTGCAGGGTTCACATTTGCTACCTTCCCTTTAGGCAACATATAATACAACCCATGTTTCTTTCTCCCTTTTGCACAGACATTATTCATGTTGTTCCTTTCTGTTATTGTACAGTGTTCCCCCTCAAATATCACTTTATAACCATCAGTAGTAACTTGGGACACACTTAATATTCAATTCTCTAGTTTGTTAACACATAACATATTTTCAAAATCTTTACCAAAAGATGGCACATATGCAGTGCCCATTTTCTGCACCTTGCTGAGAGCACCACCTGCAAGGGTAATATTGGTTATTGAAGCATTTTTAACATTGCTTAACAACTGTAAATCATTAACCATATTGTGTGTGGCCCAACTATCAAGTAACCAAATTCTTTCCTCAGTACCATCAGGATGGTGCTGTGCTATGAAGGCATGGCTTGCAGTCTGAGAGGATGCACCCCTCCTATCCAGTGCAGGCATTTTACAGTCCTTCTTAAAATGTCCAGGCTTTTTGCATCTGAAATAGTGTTTCACATAGCTGCAGGCTCCCTCCACCACAGGTGCCTCTATTTCAGTGCTCTCCTGACTGCGTCTGGTAATTTGTGGCTGTTTATTCTCCTCTATCAGGGAATCAAACTGCTTGCGTTGGACCTCTTCCAGAATACACTCAGCTATCAAGTCTCCAGACAAATCACTCTCCTTGGTGGTCTGCAGACTGTACATTAGGAAATCCCATTCCTTTGGCAAACTGCCCAATAAAATAAAACACATATGGGCTTCTGGAATGTCCACCCCTCTATTGACCACCTCTTGAAAAAGCTGCCTCATTTCCTCCAAATGGGCTTCACACAGCCTCCAGTAGACAGCTTTGTGTTATGAAGTCTCTTAGTCCATATCATTTTTGAGAGGTCGGACGAATTCTGATGAACCGTTTTCAAAGCTGTCCAAAGCTGAAAGGCTGTCTTTGCCGGGGCCGCATGTATTATAGAATCATAGAATCATAGAATTGCAGAGTTGGAAGAGACCACGAGGGCCATCCAGTCCAACCCCCCTGCCACGCAGGAAATCACAATCAAAGCATCCCCGACAGATGGCCATCCAGCCTCTGTTTAAAGACCTCCAAGGAAGGAGACCCCACCACGCTCCGAGGGAGTGTGTTCCACTGCCGAACAGCTCTTACTGTCAAAAAGTTCCTCCTCATGTTGAGGTGGAATCTCTGTTCCTGGAGCTTGCACCCATTGCTCCGTGTTCCAGTCTCTGGAGCAGCAGAAAACAAGCCTGCTCCATCCTCAGCGTGACATCCCTTCAAATACTTAAACAGGGCTATCATATCGCCTCTAAACCGTCTTTTTTCCAGGCTAAACATAACCAGCTCCCTAAGTCTCTCCTCATAAGGCATGGTTTCCAGACCTTTCACCATTTTAGTTGCCCTTCTCTGGACACGCTCCAATTTGTCAATATCCTTTCTGAATTGTGGTGCCCAGAATTGGACACAGTATTCTAAGTGAGGTCTGACCAAGGCAGAATAGAGTGGCACTATTACTTCCCTTGATCTAGACACTATACTTCTATTGATACAGCCCAAAATTGCATTGGCCTTTTTAGCTGCCGCATCACACTGTTGGCTCATGATCAACTTGTGGTCTACTAGGACTCCTAGATCCTAGATTAACTGGGAGGGGCTGAGCGATAAGAGAATTGCAGCTCTAGCTTTCTGGTCTGCTAGCCTGAACACTGCTATTTCATCTTCTGAACCCTCTGGGACCACAGTTTCATTCTCCAAAATGTGCCACAAATTGTCCTTAATTAATAAAGCCTCCATGTATAAACTCCATGCTGAATAATTTCTACCTGCCAGCTTTTCAAAGCGGATGAAACTATTATCTGCCATTCTGCTGACTGAGTCAACAATTCTCCAGCTATGAAAACACAAACAGCTGGCAGCTGGCAGCACTTCAAGGTTGCGGAAAGATATTACAAGATATTACTTAACTGTTTCTCAGCCAGCTAGCCAAAAACACTCAAGACAAGAGTTTCTGGGAAGTTTTCTGGGTGCACCTTATCTAATCTGGGATCAATCAACTGGGCCCATAACCACTGTCAGGAGATGATAGGCCACTTCATCCCCAGCAGAAGACAAAAAACTGTCTCTGTAGACTCAGTAGCTACCCACTCCCAAGAATACTCACACACAGAGTGTTTGACATCCAAATAAGCAGGAGGCACTTTTATCTTCAAACTCAGTTGCAATATATACAAATATTTCCAATTCCAGAAGAAACTGCTTCACCAGGACTCAGCACTCACAGGAAGAAGAGTGAGCTCTGCTCTGAGCCCTCCCATATACACAGTCACAGGGCACTGGCTTACTCAATCACATGATCTTATACACCAATAAGAACCCTCCTTCTGTAGCTAAGGAAGACTAGGCAGTTCATGGAGTCAGCCATTTTGACTAGGCATGACTCTGCAGTTTGTTTGGCCATTTTAAAATGGAGTTCTAACTCCTCACAGACCCATCGTGCACATGGAAGCACATTCTGGGCCAAAGAACGTGCATCTACTCTTGCTAAAATTACCAATAATACTTCAGTTATAGATGTGGTTGTGTGTACAGTTGAACTATGAAGCCATTCACTATAAGGGAGACATAATACAATGAATGTGCAATTCCACATGAGATTTATGCTATATAACGTCAATGTAGAATCTCAAACATAATCTTAATTAGGACCAACTAGATTCTATTAAGTTTTACAGTAGTAAAGTTAATTCAGGTTTGTTAAATAAGCCTCACTCTTCCAAATTTCATGGGTGGTAGAGGATGAGAACACACACACAAAAACTCACTTTTGCTTTAAATTTTTTACAACTCCTTTTACTGTGTGGTATTGGTTTGATCATTCTACGCCAGTGATGGAGGAATGTTCAAACTCAAAATGAGAGGTCACATGAAAAGAGGTGGAGTCATGAGAGCATACCCACTGGCCCGAAGTAAAGATACACTATATGAATGTCCTGGAGCGGCACAACTGTCACTCTGACACCATCTTTTAATCAATACTGTCCTCTCTTGACACATAGCACTTTATGAATGATCCCTTCCTGGCAACAGTGTATTGGCAAAACACCACCTTGCTTTCTTCTTGTTGCTAACTACAGTTGGCCTTCTATATCCACGGATTTGGCAAGAACAGATTCCAACATCCACGGCTTATTTTTTTTTTTTTAATTCCAAGAAGCAAACCTTGATTTTGCCATTTTACAGAAGGGACACCATTTTACTATACCATTGTACATAAATTATGACCCCCGTATCCACTGGGGATTGGTTCCGGGGGGGGGGCATGGATACCGACAAATGCGGATAACAGCAAATGCAATTGAAAATAATGGGACTTCCAGTTTAAAATACCACAGAGTTGTCTTGGAGGACCTAGAAAATTGCTAGAGGGGATGCATTTTCTAGGAAGACTCTATGGTAGGTGTGCTGTTTTGTTTCCTGCCAATAACTGAATCAGTGGATAATGAATCAGTGGATGAGGGGGTCCTACTATAATGGGACTTGAGCATCCATGGATTTTGGTATCCACGGGGGGGGGGGTGTCCACTGAGAAAATCATCAGTCAGTTTCATTTTTTTTTAAATGGAATTTAAAAACCCCTTTAAAATACAGTCAGACCCCCATATCGATAGAACCAATATCTGTGGTCTCAGTTACTCATGGGACACCAAATAAGGGATATATACCATAGATTTGCACTGGAAAATGCCCAGAGAGGCATCCATCTAGGCATCTTCTAGGTCCTCCAATGCAACTCTATGGTATACTTTTACTGGAAGTCCTTTATTTTAATACGGTTTGATGTTATCTGTGGTTTCTGGTATCCATGGTACATCAGGCAACCGAACCTTCACGGATATGGGGGGGGGGTTTAACTGTATTGCAAATTCAATCAGCAAAATGTCATGTTTTAACCCTTAAATGGAAACAAGGATTCCTGTATATTTAGGACAATAGTTCAATACTAAAAAAAGATGAGTGTATCCTTAAGATATAATTCTATACAGCAGTGATTCTTAAGCTTTGGTCTGTGGACTCCCAGGGGGTCGCAATGTCCTCACAGGGAGTTTGCAAAGGCTTGAAGGCTGCTCAGCCCACCTCCTCCCTGCAGCGGAGCAGCCACATGACAGGAATCAAGGCAAAGGCTGGCCGGCTTGGCCTGCACATTGCCATTCAATCTGCTCCAGCCACAAACTTGTAGGAAGAAGCAAGAGACAAGCCTTTCCTCCCCCCTCCAGTGCCTCTGAGGGAATGTTTAATGGATGGTGTAATTATATTATTGTTGTTGTTGTTTTAAATCTTGAGTTAAGTCTTGGAGATTCTTGGCAATGAAAGATATTTATAGGGGGTGCCTGATAAAGAAAAGGTTAAGAGCCACTGCTATGCAATATATGTGAGAAAGTGAACATATGTTTATATTAAAAAAAACCCCACTAGAATTACATTAAGAAAATATCAGTTTCAAAACAAACTAAGACCACAAACAATTCCCCATCCCTAATCATCGAGCTCACAGTAATTCACTGTTGATGGAGTATCTCTGATTATTCAAGTGAAAGAACTGAAAACATCTAATCTATTTCCCATGATTCCAGATGAATTATTACTATTAGATTCTCAAGTTCTGTCCATTACTACAGTATATTATCATTTATGTGAATAAAAGCAATTGCAGACACTAAAAGATTCCAGTCAAAACTAATGATTTCTTGGTTACAACTGTAGAAACCTGCTGACAGTTCTGCCAGCCCAAAAAAAGAGAAATTTTGTCTGGAATGTCTAAGTCCACATCAATCATTCTACCGTTTTCATATCCATTATTGATCCCACAGGCTCAAAAACACCTTTGTTTGATTTTCTTCTCTACAGATATTTATTTCAGGTACGGTAAGTGGATACATTGAAGTTCATTGGATAGCAACAGCAAGCTCATACCATCCTATGTACTCCTTTTGTCAGACACGTGGACAAATGTAACTTCCCAATCAGTCGTAAGAAGACTGTAGCCAGGCAACAGAGCTCAGGAACCCAAATTAGGTTTTGTAGATCAACACTGTCATTAAGAACTGAAGACACATTTGGAGCAGAGAACGATATATGCAAATTGAGGATTGTAGACATGCCAGTAAGATGTGATTATGTGCACAGGGAAGCCCTACAAGAACATGGCCTCTTACCAGAAAAGCTAGGCCAAGGAGTGACCAAAAATGTCTGCCATAGAAAAAAACACTCCTTGTCACCACTTTTTAGGGGAACAGGAAAAGGAGTCACATGAAAGAGAGTATTACTGAAGGCACAAAGTAGTCTAGATTTATTGTAAAGTCAGCTCAATCTCTCTATAAATCCTATTTTATGATTACAAACTGTTATGAAAACCATTGTTGTTGAAGAGCAGTATGCAAACTAATATAAAATAAAATACAAATAAAAAATAAAACACAAATCAATATAATCCATGACGTGAGAAGGGCTACATACGTATATCACTACGTGTCCACAGGGTTGGAAACCACATCTGCTGCCTGCTGCCAAATCTCGGGTGGGGTGGGATAGAGGGGGAGAGGAAGAAATAAAACATCCCAGAAATAAAGCATCCATAAAAATAAAAAGAATAAACCATTTGGATTCTGAACAGTTAAGCCACCTACAAAAACTGTATGACGTACAAGCATTTGAAAAGTACTATATCCTCTGGAGACCAATGCTGATGGACATTTCCTATGTGATGTCACAACTGATAGGCTGAGGGATGCACAGATTCAAGAGTTCACAGACAGAACTCTTAGAAATCAGGCACAGGGTTTCTTCTCTGTAGTTTAAAGAGAGAGGTTGAGGAATGGTTTTATATGTATAAATGAACATCCAAACAAGGAAATTCTTGGTTCAGTCACTGGAATATGAAGGTCTACAATTAAAGAGTGTTTTACAATTACCTCATATTTAAGCTTAGCCAAATACATAAGCAAATGCTTCACAAAGAAATATAATGCCACCTTAGGAGATTTAATTGGAAACTCATTTAATACCTTCTGCTGATTATGTGGTCTGTCACATCCGTTCTGTAAAACTTTGCAAACAAGTATATGGAGTTCTATATCAGTACATGAACACTTCATGATGCAGTCTGGCAATAATTAGGCCTGTCAGATTAACCCCATGAATTCCAAATCTTCCATCCAGTTCCACTGGACTGTATGCATACTAAAAGGCTAAGGCTAGAATCCTGACTCACTTACCAGGTTGTAAAGCTCCATTAAACATCATGGAACTTACTTCTAAGTAAACATGCTTATTGCACTGTTTAAACTTTATTTAGTATTAATGCATAGTCTTATGGACATACAGCAAAATGGTTTCTAGTAGGAACTGCACAGAAATCAGTTTTCATTGTAAATTGCATTTCAATTTCATTTAAAATGCAAGAAAGTAATTTCCCTTCTAAAATTCCATTGCTGTATTACAAAATTCATTATCTAATAATGTAGTGCAGCGGGTCATGGAGCCATTCATCTTCATCACAGCTGTGAAATGGAAGAATCATAGAATCATAGAATCATAGAATTGCAGAGTTGGAAGAGACCACGAGGGCCATCCAGTCCAACCCCCTGCCATGCAGGAAATCACGATCAAAGCATCCCCGACAGATGGCCATCCAGCCTCTGTTTAAAGACCTCCAAGGAAGGAGACCCAACCATGCTCCGAGGGGGTGTGTTCCACTGCCGAACAGCTCTTACTGTCAAAAAGTTTCTCCTAATGTTGAGGTGGAATCTCTGTTCCTGGAGCTTGCATCCATTGCTCCGTGTTCCAGTCTCTGGAGCAACAGAAAACAAGCCTGCTCCATCCTCAAAGTGACAACCCTTCAAATACTTAAACAGGGCTATCATATCGCCTCTTAATCGTCTTTTTCCAGGCTAAACATACCCAGCTCCCTAAATCTTTCCTCATAAGGCATGGTTTCCAGACCTTTCACCATTTTAGTCGCCCTTCTTTGGACACGCTCCAATTTGTCCATATCCTTTTTGAAAGGACCAAAGTGTCTCCAACCAAGCGATACCAGTGGGAAGGTGTGATGATCAGGTGCTCCAGCTGAATTTACGGCACCGCTCAGCCTAGCCACCTTGTCACGCTGCCACCACTTTTGTGACGCAGGGGCCTTTCACATCCCACCGCTGCCACCAAATAAATATCTGTGGAGACTGCAGTTCCATAGTCATCACCTTTATGCCAAAATTCCCCCTTATCCCTTCCTTGGACTTGGGTTTGACTTTCAATGGATAGTATTTGCATTTGTGTATGGGTGTTTACAGAGTTAGTAAGCCAATTAAATATCAGTAAGGGAAAATAAATTCATGAGGAGTCTGGATATGATAAACATAAAGATTGATTTATTGGTTGAACAAAATAACCAAAATGCTTTGAACTTTGTTTCCAATCAGCTTCTATTCTTCTTATCACTTATTTTCACTGCCCATACATTCTCTTAGCTCCACTCACAACCATACACACATTCCAGCCTCTCCTCATCACACCACATCTTCAACTCTCCCTTTCAACTGCCATCTGCCTTCTCAACTGTCATTCTCTCTCTCCCAACTGTCATCCAGTACTCTCACACCAGGAGACTCCTTCCACCCCAATTTCCTGCCACAGGATTGGCTCCTCCATGCTCTCTTCCCATTTGCTCTCTAACATTCCACCAGCTGTCCATTACATGGTCTCCACAGAAAGGCATGGAAGATAACACAGGTGTGCATAAAGGGAACTATCTTGGAGAAATATCAGAAGTGAGAAGCACTAGACTGATTTTGCAGTTCAGAAACCTTATTATATTGATCAGAGACAGAACCAGATTGTTTCCCATCAATTCCAGTCACTTCCAGGAAAATAGGAGAGAATATAATTATTATTTTTTTTAAATAATTTTTATTAATATAATCATCTTGCAAAATTACAGAAGCAAAATAAAACATGAAAATATCCACAGTCATCAATAATAAAAATGTTCTGACTTCCCTCGTCAAAATAACTCAGGGTATTTTGTATTACTTCATATATATTTTTTCTACCCTTCCCTCTATTCCCATTTAGACTGCTCTTTTACTATTAACTTTTTGTGCGTTCGCTAATGCTTCTTCTATCTCATTCTTCCTGTTCATCTTTTCCATCTTTGTTTCCCCTTCTTCCCTTCTTTAGTTCTTAACCTTCTCATTTATTTCTTCATATTTTGATACACCCGATCTATCTCCATTTGTTTCGCCCTATATCTCTATATCTTTGTCAACCCCCCATCTTAACTTGCAATAATTAAATACTGGTAGCCATTCTTCTTCCGTTTTTATTGCCACCTCTTGATTGATTATTCGGGTTAATTTATCATTTTCTTTCATCATTATTATTTTATTTAACCAATTTTCTATCAGTAGTTCCTCTTTGTTTTTCCATTGTGCAGCAATAACCATGCGGGCAGCTGTGCACAAGTACAGTAATATCCTCCAATATTTTCCTTCTATTTTTTTCCCCAGAACTGAGGTAATATTGAGAAGGTATAGCTTCGGATTCAATTCAAATTCGATACTGAATATTTTTTGAATTATTCCATGCACTTTCATCCAAAATTTGCTTATAACTGGACAAGTCCA
This sequence comes from Gambelia wislizenii, assembly GCA_030847615.1. Taxonomy (NCBI): domain Eukaryota; kingdom Metazoa; phylum Chordata; class Lepidosauria; order Squamata; family Crotaphytidae; genus Gambelia; species Gambelia wislizenii. The sequence goes on from JAUMIR010000002.1 coordinate 195,571,484, forward strand.
CCATGCATGTTTCAGAGTACCTCTTTCCTTTTGACATTTCCAACAACTGTTCTCCCTTAACCTGTAAATTTTGCTTATTCTGTCTGGTGTCAGATACCATCTGTTACTTATCTTGAAAAAGTTTTCTTTAAGATCCTGGCATGCCATGAACTTTTTTTGTTTTCTTCCACGCTTCTTCCCATTCATTTAATTGAATTTCTTCTCCGATGTCTATGGCCCATTTTACCATGGCTTCTCTCACTTGCTCTGTAACCAGATGTTCTGAAATCAATAAGTTGTAAAATCTTGTAATCTTTTTCCTCTTATCGTCCCATATGATCTTTTGTAAGTCTGTCTGTCTTTCTAAGAAGCCAAACTCCTTTTCATCCTTTTTAAACCTACTGAATATTTGTTGGTACGAGAACCAGTTGAATTGCCATCCCTCCTGTTGTAACTCTTCCCTTGTTTTTAGTTCTAACCTCCCATCCGTCTCGTTTTTCAATAATTCCTTGTATGTAATCCATCTATCAGGTTTCCCGATTTGTCCCCATCTTCCCATGAATGCTTCAACTGGGGATATCCACTTTGGTATCCTCCCGAAATGTTGCTTCTGAATTTTATTCCAACTCTGTAGCAGTGCTCTTCTAATGATATGGTTGTTAAAATCTTTATGGATTGGTGCCTTATTGTATCCTAAATAGGCGTGCCAGCCTAATCTTAATCCTGCCCCTTCTAAAGTTAGGAGGTTCTGATTTTCTAGTTTAATCCAGTCGCTTGTCCATACCAAGGAGCATGCCTTGTGGTAGTTTTGCAAGTCCGGTAAGTCTAGTCCTCCTCTTTCTGATCTTTCTAATAAGGTTTGCCACTTTACCCTTGCCTTTCGACCATTCCAAATAAACTCGCTTAAGTCCTTCTTCCATCTTAGGAATGGTTTGTCGTTTGAAATGATTGGTAAAGTTTGAAACAAAAACATCATTTTTGGCAGGACCACCATTTTTATAGCTGCTATCTTAACCATTATCGAGAGTTTCAATTTGGACCAGATCTTGAAATTTCCCTTGATTGTATTCCAGGTCTCCTCGTAATTATGTTCATAAAGGTCTAAATTTCTGCTGGATATCCAGATTCCAAGATATTTCACCTTTTGCTCTAATTTGCATTTGGATTTTTCCCTTAAAGTTTCTTGCTCTTTATTTGTTAAATTCTTGGTTATAATTATAGTTTTTTCTTTGTTAATCTTAAACCCAGCATATACTCCAAATTCCTCAATCGTTTCTATTAATTGATTTATACTGTTCATGGGATTTTCAAGAATGATAGCTATATCGTCCGCATAGGCTCTGACCTTATATTCCTGGTCTTTAATTTTAACTCCTTGTATCTTTCTTTCTTCTCTAATCTTGTTGAGTAGAATTTCTATTACTGTTATGAATAATAGAGGAGATAAGGGACATCCTTGTCTAGTGCCTTTTTGTATCTGAATTTCCTCTGACCTCTCTCCGTTCACTATAATAGAAGCCTTCTGGTCCGCATATATTTTTTCTATATTGGTTGTCATAAAATGTCCAAATCCAAGCTCATCCAGTACTTTAGTCAGACAGTGGGAGTTGATGTTATCAAAAGCTTTCTCTGCGTCCGCAAAAATTATTGCTGCTTTACAGTCATTATTTCTTTCCAGGAATTCTAAAATGTCAATTATATACCTAATGTTCGTTGATAACAATCTTCCTGGCAGAAAGCCACATTGTTCAGGACGTATTATTCCTTTTAGAGCCCCTTTCATTCTGTTCGCCAACATGCGAGTGTAAATCTTATAATCCCCATTTAGAAGGGATATCGGGCGGTAGTTTTTAACATCCATCTTTTCCTTGCCCTCTTTCCAGATCATTGTGATGTTTGCAGTTTTCCATGTATCTGTCATCCCTTCTTTGTGAATCATATTGATGACTTCTAATAAATGGGTTGATATTTCTTTTTCAAAAGCTTTGTAAAAACTGTTCGTGAACCCGTCTGGGCGCGGCGCTTTGTCCTTTTTTAAATCTTGAATCACTTTGGCCAACTCTTCCGCTGAAAAGGGTACGGATAGTTTCGACCTGTCATCTTCCGAGAGCCTCGTAAACTTGTTCTCTTTTATATATCTGTTTATTTTGCTTTCCCAGGTTTCGTCTTGAGTTGTTTCTTTATACAGGAGAGAATAATACTGAACAAAGGCATTCTTTATGTCTTCTTGATGTGTCAAAATTTCCCCGTTCATCTTAATTTCCGATATCATCCTTTTTTCTTTTTCCTTTTTCAGTCTGTAAGCCAGCCATCTCCCCGTTTTATTGGCCTGTTCAAACGTCCTCTGTTTTATCTCCTTCAATTTCAATCCAATCTCTTCGAACACTGTCTTATCTATCGATCTTATCAGTTCAATTTCCTTAATTAATGATTTGCTTTGAGGTTTTCTCTCAATTTCTTCTCTTTTTCTTTCAATTTTTGCAAGGCTTCTTGATTTTTAACTCTTCTAGTCCTGGCTTGTTCTGCTCCTTTTTGTAAAAATAAGCCTCTTATGGTTGCTTTAAAAGCATCCCAAACGATCCTTATTTCCATGCCTTCTTTATTTTCTTTGAAAAACTGATTTATCTCTCCCTTCATTTTTGTTGTAAAATTTCCTTCCTTTATTAAATCTTCTCTGAATATCCATGTATATTCTTTCTTAAATAAAGACATTCTTAAGTTTATAGGATTATGATCCGATATAATTTTTGTTGTTATAGCCATCTCTTTTATTCTTGGCAATAGATTCTTCGATATCCAGAACATATCAATCCTAGACATAGTCTTGTGGGCTTCTGAATAAAATGTGTACCCTTTTTCTTCTTGGTATTTGGCTGTCCATAAGTCTTTTAAGTGAAATTCTTCTATTAAGTCAAAACAGACCTGTGGTAATCTGCCCTGGCTCTCTTTATTACCTCCAGATCTATCCCTTTTTCCATCCAGGACTCCATTGAAATCTCCCACTAATATTATTAATCCTTTTTCTAATTTTGTCAGTTCCAAATGTAGATACTTATAGAAGTGTTCTTTTTTAACTATTGGACCATAGATTGCAATTACATATATTTTTTGATTGGGGAGATTCAATTCTATTCCAATTAAGTGGCCTTCATTATCGTTCATTATCTGTTTTGCTTCGTATTTTTTGTTTACATAAATCACCACCCCTTCTTTCTTTTTTGATGACAAGGAAGTGAATTCTTGACCTAGTTTTTGATTTTTTAAATATTTACTTTCGCTCTGACGTATTCTCACTTCTTGAATGCATGTTATGTCCGCTTTGTTCTTTTCCAGGTGGTGATATACTTTCCTTCTCTTGACCAATGTGTTGAGTCCCTTCACGTTCCATGATGTTAGCTTTAGAAACATTTTTTATATTTCTTCTTCTTCTTCTTCCACTTCCCTTGCTTCTCTTTCTTTTCTCCCCTCTTCTCCTTTTTCTTCTTCTTTTTCAGACGTCTCACTGGAACCTTCTTCCTCTTCAGATTTCTTATCACTTTCATCTACCAGGAGAGAATATAATTAGAACACTGCTTTTTGGTGGGTTTTTTATAGTTCCTTCCGACACATTGCAGCGCATTCTTCCAGACTGTGAGCCTGTTGTGACTCCTAGAAGCACCTCAGTAGTTTAAATTGCAGCGAAGTGTTGTAGAAGATCCTAATAATATGCTACATTCACAATGAAGTCCAAGTGTCTTTAATATATCATCCAGAGGACCTTTTCATCAGCCACCACCAGACAGTGGAATGACCTACTGGAAGAGATTCGACAGTTAAATACACTGTCAGAATTTAAAATGTTACTAAAGACCTATCTCTTCCGGCAGGCATACCCAGTTGATTTTAATCTATGGCTTTTAAATTTGTATAAATGATTTTTAATGTAATGTTTATTTTAATGTAACGTTTAATGTAATGTTTATTTTAATTGCACGTGTCTTTACTTGTGTGTTTTAATGATTTTATGTTATAGATCGTATTTTAATTCATATTGTACCCCGCCTCAAGCCTTGGGGAGAGGCAGCTAAGAAATAATGATAATAATAATAATAATAATAAATATGAGGCTTGAAAGAGATGGAATTGGTATGAGCTAGTGTCATCATCTAATATACACTTTGTTTCTGAACAGACATGTGAAACTGCCATATGAATGTATGTCTCCCTAAATATGTTTCCATAATATAGAGATGTAACATTTTGGGAAATTTTGAAGCCCTCTGCCCCAAAAATATCCTGACCTCACTTCAGCAGGAATGGAAATGTGGGGGCAGGGATTGAAAAATCTTCAACAAATTCATTAATATTTACAAATATAAAGTCATTTTGTTATTTTAAGAACATAAAATATATTATCCACACTCAGCCTGCTCCGCACATATAAGTCAGGTTCAGAGAGATTAAATTAAAAATATGTTTTATTCAGACAATAATTACAAATTTAGAAACTTTTAAAGTTTTTTTTTGTTAAATATAATTAAATAAAGAAAGCTATTATCGATCCAACAGACACAGAAGGTACTCATTTTCAGGGTGAGCTGGAAAAAAATGCTACATAAAATGTTATCACAATTATTACTTTGTGTTCCTCCTATTCTTTCACTGTTACTATTTTCATGGATATCTAAAACTGAAGCTTTGCTTGGACTGAGCCATGATTTTCTACTCTTTCACATGTCAGTTTATTTCTGGATTTGTTGTATTTACAAACACAGACCAATTCCCCCTGTCCCATTTTCTAGTAAATTAAGATACGTGAAGCAAGAGAAGTCAGAAAGTATACAATGGCCTTGCCATCACAGCATACGACAGCTATACTTGACAGAATCCCAGACAAATAGTTGAAGATGTTCTGTTTCCTGCAAGTTCCTTTCCAATAATCAAGCCCTACGTTCAGATCATTTAAGGAGGAGCAAAGTCCAGTCAGCAATGTAAGAACACCTCATCTTAAACATTTTATTCCTTCTTCTGAAGTAAAGTACAGTTGTCCCTTCACATTCGCTGGGGTTTGGTTCCAGGACCCCCCGTGAATACCCAAATCCGTGAATACTCAAGTCCCATTATATGGAATGGCAGAGCAAAATGGTGTCCCTTATATAAGATGGCAAAATCAAGGTTTGCTATTAGGATTGTTATTTTTTAAAGAATATTTTTCAAGCCGTGAATACTCAAATCCGTGAATGTCAAATCCGTGAATGTGGAGGGACAACTGTATTTCATGAACATTTCTTTATAATTTTTCATGGGGGGAACAAAAAGGATTTGAAAAAAACAAAAACAAAGCCCCGTAAACTTCTCCCCCAATTTTTTTTCCAGGCCTGCACATCACAATCAGAATGTGCTAGTGATGCCGTCTTTCAGTAGCAAACCCAGTTTCGTCAGAATGCTTAGCCTGCTTTGTTGTTCAATAGAAAGAACTCTACTGGCAACAAAGAACCTTTCAAGCAGGTAATGTGGACAGCTATGTTTTAAGACAGCCAGTGTGGTGAAGGGATCTGAGTATTGGAGTAGGACTCTGGGAGACCAAGACAGACAGTTGGCCCCCCACATTCACTGGGGTTAGGGGTGCAGGATCCCCATGAAAGTGAAAAAACACACAAATATTTCTAGGCCCCCCCCATATTTAACACACAAAAAGTATGATCCGAAGACTCAACCCACTGTGGATGACTTTGAGGTAGCGGGGTTCTTTCACAAGGCAGAAGTGGGCGGCTGGTGGGGCTTGCTGCCGCCGCCGCCTTTGCTGCTGTCCTACGCCATTTTTAATAGGGACTTACAAGCCTTGCCACACATCCTCAGTCTCATGAGGCTTGCAGTTCTCATTTAAAATACCACAGGGCAAAAGCAGAGATGGCAGCAATAATCCACAAAAGTTAAACCTGCAAATGTTGAGGGCTGACTGGAATTCTCCACACAGTCACAGAAGCCCAATGGGTGACATTGGGCAAGTCCCACTCTCTCAGGCAATGGCAACCCCCCTTTAAACGAAATCGTGCCATTTTTTTTTTAATGATAGTCACCTTAGGGTTACCATGAGTCAGAAACTACAGTAGCACCCCTGAATCCGCTGATTCATTATTTGCAGATAGTGATGGCGGGGGGGCTGGGAGGGGGAAGAACAGAGGAGGTGAGCTCGCCTGCCTCCTCCCTTCCCCCAGGAGGGTTCTGGAGGCACAGCAGAAATGGTGGGGGTGGGTGGGCAGGGGAGTGAGGGAAGAGGTAGCTTGCCTCCTTTTTCTCTTCTCCGGAGGGGAGATCTGGTGGAGGTGGTGAGTGTGTTCACTATTATCTGCGGATTTCACTATCTGCGGTAGGGCCCGGAACCAATCCTCCACAGATTTGGGGGTCCTACTGTACTTGAAGGCATGCAACAACACTTTAAGAACAATACGCTACTTTATTAGAGATAGCATCTTATGGCTAAAGGTAGCCTGGACAACTGGGGCCCCAACACACAGAGAAACTATTCACGAGGAAGGAATAGGTTCTCAACGTCAGCCTTGGATTTTTCCCTATGGGCATCTCATTCTTACAGATCCAATTGTTTGTATTGAAATTAACCAAATGTGACAGATGATAGGACACTTGCAATTTTACTAACTGTATGCAACAGAGGATTCTGGCAGGTAGAGCTTATAATGCTTGGCTGAGAAAAGTTCTCTCTTTTACTGGTAAAGATATAAGAGCCCTATCCTTCTTCTTATCTGGTTACCCATCATTTACTTTCTTGTTTTCTCATTTGTGAAAAAGTTAATCTTGGGAATGAAACAGCACTAAATGTCTAAATCCCCAAAGCAATCTACGGGCACAATGCACCATTAGAATTAATGGGACTTCAGCTGCCAGGATGCTTTGGGGATTGGAACCTAAGCTGTCAGCCATTCTGGTCACAATATGAGGAGCAAAGGAACAAATAAATCTTCTTTTTGACAGAAAGAATTTATTAACATTCCTTGTCAACAAACAGCAGTTCTAAGACAATACTTACCTCACTTTTACCCACCCATCCCAAGTTCTATACAGCCTGATTGATTTTTGGATCAGAGTGATCAACTGTTTGGTTTTATTGGAGATAATCCAAAACTGTACCAGCAAGCAGAAATTCAACAAATCTTTGATAAATGAATCAAATAGGTACAAATGCCTCATTTAAACTGACCAGCAGAAATTCTACAACTGCAGTGCTTTAACCAAGTACAAGACACATTATATAATCATATTAAACGTACTCAGAATCAAATTCAAACTGCTCTGTTTTTAAAAGTTCACAGGAGTGTGAAGGAATTCAGTTTATAGGAGGGCAATAAATGTCATTTACATTTTAAATGTTCTGTTGTTACATTAACCACAGGATTTATCTATCTATTCATTTATTTTATTTATGTGATGTCGAAGGCTTTCACAGCCAGCATCCATAGATTTTCCTTGTTTTTTTTCTGGGCTGTGAGGCCGTGTTCTGATATTCCGCCTGCACCTGTGGTTGACATCTTCAGAGAATGTTTGGGTAGGAGTGTGTATGGAGTTTATATACAGTGAACCCCTGTTGGGGAATATATGTAAATTTGTGTATTTGAATGGTTAGTTTCTGGGTTTAGAAATGCAAGGCTCGGTAGTGTCTGTTTGGCTAATGGTTGGTTGATGGCCCATTATCTGCTGGAAATCCCCCTGTCCCTAGGTGGAATTCCTTTGTAAGTGTTGAGTTTTGATTCTATTTTATTTCAAAACTGGGAGCCAGATTTTGTTTACTTTTAGGGTTTCTTCTTTCCTGTTAAAGTTGTCCAGGTGTTTGCGAATTTCAATAGCTTCTCTGTGCATTTTGACATGATAGTTGTTGGTCTGGTCCAGAATTTCTGTGTTTTGAAATAACACTTTGTGTCCAGTGTGGTTTCTAACATGTTCTGCTACTGCTGATTTTTCTGGCTGGCCCAGTCTGCAGTGTTTCTCCTGTTCCTTGATTTGTCTTTGCACACTGCATTTAGTGGTCCCTATGTAAATTTGTCCACAGCTGCATGGTATGTAGTAAACTCCTGCAGCTGTGAGAGGGTCTCTTTTGTCCTTCGCTGAGCGTAGCATTTCTTGGATTTTCTTGGTTGGTCTGTAGATTGTTTGGAGGTTGTGTTTCCTCATCAGTTTCCCTATTCTGTCTGTGATTCCTTTGATGTATGGTAAAAATACCTTCCCTTTGGGTGGCTGTTTTTCTTCTTCATTCCTGTGTTTTTTTCTGGGTCTGGCTGCTCTTGTGATGTCTGATCTGGAGTAACCATTAGCCTGTAGGGCCCAGTTAGGTGCTTCAGTTCGTCCTCCAGGTAGTGGGGTTCACAGATCCTTTTTTCACGGTCTACCAATGTTTTTATTGTGCTTCTTTTTTGTCCTGGGTGATGATTGCAGTTCTTGTGTACGTATCTGTCCATGTGTGTGGGTTTTCTATATACCTTGTGGCCTAACCGTTGGTTTGGTTTGTGGATAACTAGGACATGTAAGAATGGCAGTGTTCCTTCCTTTTCTTTTTACACCGTGAATTGGATATTTGGGTGGATGCTGTTCAGGTGGTTCAGGAATGAGACCAAATCTTCTTCTCCGTGGCTCCAAATGGTGAAAGTGTCATCCACATATCTGAACCATGTTGTGGGCTTTTTTGGTGCTGTTTCCAGGGCTTGCTTTTCAAAATGTTCCATGTAAAAGTTTGTTATCACGGGGCTCAGAGGGCTACCCATGGCTACCCCATCTATCTGTTCATCGAATTTGTTATTCCACTGGAAGTAGCTTGTGGTGAGGGAAAGTTTGAATAAGGCCGTGATGTCCTCAGGAAATATTTGTTGGATGAGTGCCATGGTGTCCATTATGGGGACTTTGGTGAACAAGGAGACAACATCAAAGCCGATCAGTCTGTCGCCAGGTTTCAGTTCAATGTTTTTGATTTTTCTATGAAGTGAGCCGAGTCTTTGATGTAGTGAGGGGTTTGTCATATGTGGGTTTGTAATTGTGTGGCCAGAAACTTGGCCAAGTCATACGTGGGGGATCCAATGGCGCTCACTATAGGTCAGAGTGGAATGGAATCCTTGTGGATCTTGGGAAGTCCATACAGTATTGGTGGGAGAGCCTCTGATCTGCAAAGATTCTGGTGTATGATTGGCTGAATTGATGAGTTCTTGATCAAGCATTTGTATATAAACTCCACACACACTCCTATCCAACCATTCTCTCAAGATGCCAGCCACAGATGCAGGCAAAACGTCAGAAATAAACTCTTCTAGAACATGGCCTCACAGCCTGGAAAAAAACCAAGGAAAATCTATGGATGCCAGCTGTGAAAGCCTTTGACTTCACATTGAACGTCTCTATGGGGAGAAACTGTTCCAAGACACCCAGAGACTAGCAAAACTCCGGACCAGGAGAGCACATCTACTCTGTTCATTAACTTTCTTGTTATGATGCAGAGACACAGAAGCCATACCAAACTTTCTCAGAGCAAAAAGGACATTAAAATCCCCACAGGCCAACAGGATCTACAACAGAATGAAAAAAGCACTGTTACGAGAGAGAATACACACCAGCCGCAAAGACCTGGCCAACACAGACAAGGAGCTATTATCACTCCACCTCAACTTCAGTCAAAAAATGAACACCCAAGACTGGGACAAAATTGACAACCTCATCTACAGAAAAATGGAAAAAGATATGGTGATTCTCTCTCTCTCTCTCTCTCTCTCTGGCTTTTCTTCGCAAATGAAGATTCAGGAAGGACTCATCCCACACTTTCTGCAAGCGCACTGATGACTAAAAAGGCCAATCCGACATAAACAAGTCCGACATAAACAATCCGACATAAACAGAAAGCACAGCAGAAGGTCTCCTTGGGTGATGTTTTTGGGTTGTGATTCCTTCTGCATTGTCGTTTCTCTTCAAGACTTGTTCGGCGTGAGTTCTCAAATAAGGCTGCAGCATTGTGGATAGTGCGTCTCCATGCCTCCCGATGTGAGGCCAGGGCGGACCACTGTTGGTGATCAATTTGGCCGAGCCTGAGATGTTGTTTCAGGGGGTCTTTGTATCGCTTTTTTGGAGCACCCCTCTTACGCTGACCCGTGGCAAGTTCACCGTAGAGTAGTATTTTTGGGAGGTGATGGTCCTCCACCCTAGAAACGTGCCCTGCCCAGCACAGCTGTGTTCTCAATATCATGGCCTCAATACTGGTGATCCCTGCTTGCTCAAGGACAGCAACATTCGTCACATAGTCAGTTAGTGTATATTTAGGATTGTGTGTAGACAGCACTGATGAAAGCGCTTGAGGAGTCGTAGGTGGTGGCAACAGGTGACCCATGTTTCAGATCCAAAAAGGAGGATAGACAGTACAATGGCTCTATACACACTGATTTTTATGCTTTGCCTCAGGTGTTTATTGCTCCAGACTCTTTTGTGAAGTCTTCCAAATGCAGTGTATGCCTTTGCTAATCTGTGATCGATCTCTTTGTCAATCTTGAAAAATGAACACCCAAGACTGGGACAAAATTGACAACCTCATCTACAGAAAAATGGAAAAAGATATGGTGATTCACACTGAAAGGCAGAAACAAAAGTTTGACAAAGGCCACAAACACCAACAGAAACACCAGCTGGACACATCACAGACTATTATCAACCTAACAGAACAGCAACTTTCAAAAGAAGAAACATCCATCCTGTCCAAAGGAGGCAATTTTGCAGTTACCACCACCAGAATCCCAGTTGAAAACATCATCGCCCATGTTGAATCTACCTTCTACCATCTCTCAGAGGAAGAGGCAGAAGAGATAAGCGGAGAAACAGCTAGGATCCTGAGGAAGGCAAAAACACCATCCAGCAACATAACCATTAAAAAAAAGAAAAAGAAAAGAAAAGCCATCTAGGATCTTAATGCAGACCCAGAAATCATTATTCTCCCAGTAGACAAAGGCAATGCCACAGTAATCGTGGAAACAGAAAAATACAGGCAAAAAATAAGGGAACTCTTGGACCCTGTAACATACAGAAAACTCAAGCAAGACCCGACCAACAAAATCACCAGAAAAACAAATGCCTTGATCAAGACCTCATCAATTCAGCCAATCATACACCAGAATCTATGCAGATCAGAGGCTCTCCCACCAAGACTGTAGGAGCTTCCCAAGATCCACAAGGATTCCATTCCACTCTCACCCATAGTGACTGCCACTGGATCACCCACGTATGACTTGGCCAAGTTTCTGGCCACACACTTACAAACCAACATAGGACAAATCTGCCAGCCACAGATGCAGGCGAAACATCAGAAGTAAATTCTTCCAGAACACAGCCTCATAGCCCAGAAAAAAACCAAGGAAAATCTATTTTATTTATATCCCACCTTTTCCCCAAAATTGGAGATATGCATAATAACCTCAAAGAAGCACATACGGTAATAACCTCAAAATCGTGCATAATAACCTCAGTTCAATAACTACTTTTCTAGCTTCAGAAAGCAAGAATTCAAATCACTTGGGTATTTCAGGGATAAGACTGGCGATAACTAAGGTCACAGACTTGGCCTATTTGATTACAAACAAAATGTGCAACCCAGGATCAATCCTTTACAAAATCATACCTAGCAATTTGGCACACAAGCATGCAGATGATTAAGAAAAGGAAAGCGGGGGATGGGGATGCCAGGCCACAGGTTAAGACTGACCCAAGAAATCCTCTGCAATGGCAGGAAAGGGGAATTACCTGGAGGTAGGGTACAGAGCAAAAGGGAAATGTGAAAGGACTATTATTTTTTAAAGAATATTTTCAAGCCATGAATACTTAAATCCGTGGATACGGAGGGACAACTGTACTGTAGTAACACGAATTGTAAGGTGTATAGCTGGATGTACGGGTTAAATAAATGTCACATTATTTGTGAGTATGATTATGATTTTGTCTAGAAAAACAGAAATGTACTAGTGAGCTAGGTATGGAGTAACTCTGCAGTTCTGTTGCTACGGGCAGATCGTTTTACCTGGTGGGATGTAAAATCACAGCAACTTGGAAGGATTAGGCTGATGGATGTGAATGAATTCCTGATTTTTTTTTGTTGCCTTGCCAGGTTTCTATCCTCTAGACCTCTAGAATGGGAACATAGCATGGATGGTGGACACAGCTGCTCCTAATCAGCCTCTTCTACTGGGTTGGGGCAATCTAGGCCCCTAGTTTTCTACAGAGCTGCTGGTGAGGAAAAAAGTGGGACACAAACTAGATAAATGTGGACAGAAAATACTGGAATATTCCAACTAAACAGAGGCTAGATACTATCTGAAAGCCCACTCTGGCTGCTGTGGTGGTAGTGAAGATACTATTCTTTGTGAAGTCGAAGGCTTTCATGGCCAGCATCCATAGATTTTCCTTGGGTGTTTTCTGGGCTGTAAGGCCGTTTTCTGGAATAGCTTCTTTCTGACATTTCGCCTGCATCTGTGGCTGGCATCTTAAGAGAATGGTTGGGCAGGAGTGTGTCTGGGGTTTATATGCTGTGAACCCCTGTAGTGGACTGTATGTAAATTTGTGTAATTGAATGGTTAGCTTCTGGGTATACAAGCAACCAAATTATCTCATTTAATAAGAGATTATACCAGAACACTATTTTTAACTACTTGTGAAAATTATTGTATTATCAGTAATACTATTACTAGATGGCAAGGTTTTATTTTTATATACAGTAATTGGTTATTAGAAACTAAATTTAGTACACCATGAAGCTTGAATGGGAAGCAGATTTAGAAATTTCTGAAGAAAATTTGAAGAAAATACTGACCTCGCCTTCATATAAACCAAACTCAGGTTTTGCCAAAACAAAATGTATTGGTATTTATGTCCTGTTCAACTTTCAATGTTTCTATAAAAATGTATCTATAAGCTTGCTGGAGAGGATATGGTGAATGTGAATCCCTTAAATATATGTGGTTTGAATGTCCAACAATGAAATCTTTTTGGGAACAAAAGATTTTCCCATATGACAAAGCAGAATACACATACCCATAGAGAATTACTGGTATTGGCAACAAACAACTTAAACATAAAGATTTGATTGGATTTCTCCTTGCTGCAGCCAGGGCTGAAATTGCTCAGTGATGGAAAACTCTAAATAGACTCACTCACTCAGTGCAATTGGCTCAACAGAATTTGGACAACAGCCCTACTAGAAAAACTGACAAGTAAATTAAAGTATGTGAACAGAGAAAAAGACACTGATACAAAGCCTGGCCAAGTGACTAAGGCGAGTGCTGAGTGCCACTTTGCAGCAGTGCAAGGTTTCTACATGCCCTAAAAGGCAATGGTGAGACCTTTGTTGAAAAAAACATCCTTGAAACTCAGCATGTGCGTGTGTGTAAGTGCCTTCAAGACACCTGTCAACTTATGGCAACCCAATGAATTTCATAGGCTTTCCTTAGGCAAGGAATAAATACTCAGAGGTGGTTTTGCCAGTTTCTTCCTCTGAAATATAGCCTACAGCAACTGGTATTCAGTTGTGGTCTCCCATTCAAGTACTAATCAGAGTTAACCCTGCTTAGCTTCCAAGATCAGACAGGATCTGGTGCCGTTAAGGTATTTAGGCACCCATACTGGACAATTATTGACCAGTGTCTTGTATTCTATTCCTGAGCAAGTTACTGGAGTATGTGGTGGTCTCTCAGCTCCTGGGGTTCCTGGATAAGCTGAATTATCTACACCAGGGGAACTGGGAGGATTACTGTAAGAACACATAACTCCCTTGCTATGACAGCTTCACTGACTACCAGTCTGCTTCTAGATACAACAAAATATGCTGATTATGATCTACAAACCCCCATATGACTTGAGTCCAAGCTATCTGAAGAACTGTATCTGCTCTTACATCTATCTGCCTGGGATTTGAGATCTTGGGAGAGAGTTCCTTCTCTGAGTCCTGCCACTCTCAAGAGGCAAATCTGATGAGGATATGAGAATCCTCCTATCAGAGGATGTCAGTGACTGCTCCCAGGACCTGGAATTCCCTACCATGTGGGCTAGGATAGTACGTTTTTGCCAGGAGGCAAAACCTTTTTTTTTTTTTTTAAATTCAGGCAGGCTTTTTGGCAAGTGGTCCACTGCGAAGGAAAAAGCTTTTACTGAGTGGGTGCTGTATTTTCTTAATGGCTGAGTTTTAAATTGTGCTTTTAATTTATTTTACTTATTTGACCCTTTCTGCTTTAACTGAATTTTTATTCAGACTTACTGTACTGTGAACTACTTTGAGTCTCATTTCCAACAGAAAGGTGTGACAGCAACCTACTCAATCAATCAATGTAACAAAGGAGTCCAGTTAACCTTAATCATATTTAATAAATACAGCAATTAACAATTCTATGCTGTATTTCCATATTCCTCCCCACAAAATAGGAATGCTGCCTAGAACCCAATGACAGAAGATGAAATTCCAAGAGCTTCTGAACCTTATCAGAAATATCCAGTAGGTTAGAGGGCGATTCATATAAAAGGCTTTTCTGCTGAAGAAAAAGGGTATCTAAGCGTGCAGTATGCAAATAACTGTGAACATCTGACTGAATTTGGCTAATATATGTTGTGTAATTAACATGGGTCTAACCATCTGCTCATGCATGTTTGATGATCAAGTGTCTCAGTCAAGCGGAAATGCCAGTCTTGGCCAACACTCCTGAAGCCTGGGTTCTGGCTTCTGATTTTGCAAAATCAACATTTTGGCCAAATAGCTGAATTTTCTTGATCAAAAACTTTCATCCCATGAGGATGCAGATTCACCTCTCGGGTGGTATAGATTAATACCAAGCTAATTTTCCCCATGGCAACCCATTATCATATCATTCATGTGGAGTAGAAAAGCCATATCATTCATGTGGAGTAGAACATTACAAATGCTACAATAAAATGGTGAAAGATCTAGAATGAATATGGATTGATGGACAATGGAGGCAGCTGGAATCTTCAGTGCTTAGCATAATGTACCAGATGTTGTGAAGTGGAATTCAAGACTGCTTGGGTAAGCAGAGCTTCTAGGAGAATCTGGATGGTAGAAAGGAATAATTCTTCTGAATTTCTAACCTCCTATATAAAAAAAGATAGCTCTGTTATCATAACACCCCTCTATTCTCCTTCCTCAAGATACAAAAAAAGTTCAGTTTTATTATATGGACAACAGCATACATAACTCCACATACAGGCCCAGCATCACCATATTCTTCCCCTGCAACCTTCATAAAACACTTTTACTCTAAGGAAGAAACAAATAAATGTCTTATTTGAAACAAACACCTTGATGTTTGCACAAAACTCATTCTAGCAGCAAAAGGAAGAACAGGTTGCTTACCTGTAATTGTGGTTCTTTCAGTGATCATCGGTGAACTCATACAAATGGGTCATCTGCACCTGCACAGTGCATCTCTCAGAACCTTCTAGACCTATGCAATATGTGTTTTGGCAGTAGCCCCTCCCCCCATCTTGTGTGTGCATAACCAGCGCGCTTTTCGCAAAACTCCTCAGTTTCCTGGATGCCAAAACAGCAGCCCAGGAACAAGGAGGCAGGACACAACGAGGGGAGGATGGGTGGGGTTGTGTGAGCCTCTGGAACATCCGACAAAAGGCCCTATGATCTATGTAGTAAACATCTAGGCACTGAAGAGAACAATCAAGATTCAAGTAGGGCTTTGCATGAATGTAGGAAGCACCATGTCCTGAGTAACATGAAAGGCAGAGACTACATTAGGAAGGAAGAAAACATCAAGTCTGAGAACCACTTTGTCCTTATGGAAATGAAGGTAAGGTGGATCAGCTTCATAAGGCACAGAGTTCACTTGCCTTCTTCGCTGAGGTTATGGCCGCCAAGAAGGGTTTCTTAACAACTGGGAGAGAACCAGTTCAAAGCTCCAGTGAGCCACTGGACCTGTCACAGGTGGATGTAGATTCTTGTATCCCCTGAGGAACATCTTGATCAAGGGATGGAGAAAACAGGAAGCCTTGCCAAGGTTTTTTAAATTTCAGATTGTCAACAGGCAACTTCTGATCGATGAAAGGGGAAGTCCTTTGTCCAATAAAGAAACAAGAAAGTCCAGAACATGACTGAACTGCACTTCAGCAGGAGAGACACCCTGAGGTGCTACAAACTGGAAGACTTTGTTTCACTTAGAGGAGTACGAACATTGAGTGGTAGGTCTATGTGCTGCACAGAGCACACATCCGATAGCATCTGACAGAGATATTACAGGAAGAGTCTCCAAGCAGCCAGCTTGACTCCTCTTGGAACAGGTGGATCAGGGAGGTGAACCAGGGTTGTCTCGACCTCCACAGCGTGACCAGAATACACCTTGCTCTGTCCAACATATCTTGGCTATCACCCTGGTGGCAAGGGGAAACAGCAGAAAAGCATACATGATGGGGAAAAGAAATAAAAAAGGAATACATTGCCTAATGAGCCCCTCCCTTGGTGGGCTCTAGAACAAAAGATCTTGCACTGCTTGCTCTGAGAGGACACAAAGAGGTGCACAGCTAGTGTGCCCAACTTCCTGAAGATTTTTCAGAGAGTGCCTGGATGTAGCTTCCATTCATGACAAAACACAGGTACTCTGCCCAGAGTGTCTGCTAAGGCATTCTACTCTTCTGGAGGATGGATAGCAGGTATAAGGGTTCCTCAAGGAATGTACCAGTTCCATAGAAGAATTATGAGGCACAGCAAAGTATCTGATCTTACTCGTCCCTGTTTGTTTAGGTAGAAAAACAAGGGTAAGGCCTATTCAAATGACCCAAAAGTCTTTATAACTGCTAGCATCTAATGAGCATTGATGTGGAGAGCGCTCTCTTCAGGAGACCAGCAGCCCCTGACCATCAGCCGTGCAAAGTGAGCATCCCAGCCTTCGAGACAAGCATCTGTATTGACCACCACTGTGGGCTGTGGAGGAAGGAATGGCATTCCAGCCTGGACATTCCAGGAGTCCATCCACCACCTTATGGAACAATGTTCATGCTATGCAGAATTGTAAACCTCTTGTGAGGCAAGTCAGAGAAAGGATCAAAGCATGGCAGGAATGATGCCTGCAGAAGTCTCATCCTGAACCTTCCTAAGGGTGTCACAGAAGTTTTTGAAGCCCTAAGAGGACTTGGATGTCTCTGGCACATACTTTTCAATTGTGAAGACACCAAAGGGTGGCCCTGTGGAGAATGAGATTCCTGTCATCTGGAAGAAAAGCAGCCTAAGCATGAGAGTCTAGGAAAGCCCCTATAAACTGCACCCTTTGGGCTGGTCCTACGTGGCACTTTTCATGATTATGATGAGGCCCAAAGAGTCCAAAAGCCAATGTGTGAAATGTATGTTTAGAATGAGCAACCAAGAGCCAATTTTCTATCTGTGTGTGTGGGGGGGGATGACACCTTGCTGACCAAGCCAAGCAGCCACAACCACCATGCACTTGGTGATCACATACGGAGCAGTGCAAAGGCCAAAGGGAAGGACGCAAAATAATAGGCAGAGATGGGATAGGACTTGTACCCCACTGAGTCAAGTTTCTTGCCTTTCCTCTTTGGTGTAGAGGGGAGCTTTTGTGACTATCTTGACTGGGTAGTATCCACAATAATGGAATTTGGTTTTGGATGCTAGAAAAGCCACTCAAGCCTGCCTCCACCACCTTATAGAGACCCCTATCTTCTTAGAGGTTGAAGGGATGGGCGATGTTGTTGCCCAAGACTTCATAACAACCTGGGGCGTGGCTTGGAGAGCACCAAACGGACACTTAGTTCTCTCACTCCAGGAGACACCCAGTGCTTTTTGCATTCTACTTCACACAGTGAGTTCTAATTTTAACAAATTTTGGTGCCCCATTCTGGGGAACATCTCAACCAGCATCTGGAAGTGTGAGCCACACTCTTACAAGTTATTTTTCACCTGAAGAGCAGTTGATGCAGAATCCTCTTCACAAGTGGAGGAGGACAATATGGCATATGACCAATCAAGAAATAATAAAGCCACAGTGGGAAAATTGACCCAAAAATGAATGACCATCTATGCGAACTCTTTAAAAGAATAATGGGCAGACTTTTAAGAAATAAATGATATCCTAGATCTTAAATTTAACAAACTCACAGCTAGAATTTCTAAAACTGAAACTGAAGCATTAGATCTCGGTTTAAAACATGAATGCTTACTCAGCCTGCTCCATGAACATTCATATCTTCTCAAGAGTAAGACTGAGGGCTAGGAGAACAGAAGTTTCAGGCTTAACCTTTGCTTTCGCAGAATTCCTGAGGGCAAGAACAGTGACAATGTTGCTAAGCTGCTCATAACATGGCTTACCCAAATATGCCCTGATTTTAGGCTGACAGAAGAACTAGAACATGTGCATGGATCTAGAAGTGCAAAGCCCAAGCCGTGGGCCCCAGAGAGCATGAGATGTGATTGTGCAAACTGCACAATATCCCCATAAAATCCAAGTCTTGAAAGCACTTAGCACTTTGCCTAATCTGCAATACAAGGATGAGGATGTGCAGGCATATCAGGATATCTCCGCTGATACCCTTAAACGGTGCAAGGAATTCTACCCGTTCACTGAACAGCTTCGTAAAGAGGGCATTCACTACCAATGGGGGTTTCCCTTCAAGATCATAATACATAATTCAAATACAGGTCAATCCCCATATCCACGGATTCATTTATCCACATCAGAAAAAAATGTTCTCTCTAGCATTTCTAGGTCCCCCAATGTGATTCTATGGTCAATTCCTGGTATTGGTCTTATTGAAAATAACAGTGTTCCTTATTATCCATGTTTTCAGGTATCCACGGGGGGAGGGGGTATTGGAAGGCATCCCTCATGAATACAGGGGTTAACCTGTACGTTGAAAGCATTCTCCACTTCTCAGATACAAGTGGTATGTGAAAGCCTGGATATTCCACCATTTAAAGAGTTTGAGGGGCTGTCCATAAGGAAACCCCATGAGAAGAAAATAATGGGGAGCATGACTTCAGTTGAGAATGAGCCTCTGGAAAAAAAGCGGGTGTTTACTTGTGCTCACTTTGCTAATCTTGTGTTGGGTAATGCTGGGGCATTATTAATGATTGTGCAACTCCCTACTGCCAACTTCAAATAAATCCCCCCACCCACTACCCCTTGAATGTAGCTGATCAATTGATTTGGCAACAGGACACCCAACAAATGGAGAGTCTTCATAACCTGGGCTTGACCATGTTCTTGGTTATAGTTAGAACTGAATGTTTATTGTTTACAAGTTAATATTAGCATAATCTTGAATGACTTCTGCATGCCAATCATACTATTGCTATGCACCGTGGTTTTATGCATTGGGGAAGGAGTGTGTAATAATTTGCCAACTCTGAATCATGAGTAATCTCATGATATTGTTGTTCAACGTCAATGGTCTGGATTCCCCAGTGAAGATATGGAGAGTACTAAAGATAATTAAATCTAACAATCCAGACATTATCCTACTGCAGGACACCCACAGGCACAGAACGAATCAAAATATATTATCTCACAGTTGTTTAGGTAAACAGTTCTGCACAGGTTGGTCATCCAAAGCAAGAGGAATAGTGATCCTTTTAGCTGCGAGCTTACCTTTTGAAGACACCAGGATCCTTCCGGACCCAGATGGACTCCTTGTATGTATAAACAGCACTCCAGCAGTCAAGATGCTCACAATCTGCTCCTACTATGCTCCCATGCAGGTTCAAAAAAGTTTTTTTTTACTCATTTGTTTTCTTGGAAGACTTTGCTGAAGGGGAAATGTTATTGCGGGGGCACTCAAATATGGTAATGGACATTGGCTACAACAAAACGACAACACATTCCACACAAGTTAAACAGCAGTCTGACCTGTCTGGGCTAATCTCCTCTCATCATTTGATTGATGCTTAGAGGAATAAGCACCCTCTGGGAAGGGATTATACCTATTTTTCAGCAAGATTTAACTCATATTCTCAAACAGACCATATTTTGGCTTTCTCCTCTATTTGCTCACAAGTGGCGAAAACTTCCATAGGAACACCCTGTTTATCAGATCATGCTTCTCTTACCAAACTGGATGTGGAACATTGTTGAGTGTAGTGCCCATACATGGACACTGAACACAAGTTTGCTGGCAAATCAGACACTTGTTTCCAAGATCAATAGGGATATTGTCATGTCTTGTGAGTCTGACGAGGGTATGGAAT
Organism: Gambelia wislizenii; assembly: GCA_030847615.1. Classification (NCBI taxonomy): domain Eukaryota; kingdom Metazoa; phylum Chordata; class Lepidosauria; order Squamata; family Crotaphytidae; genus Gambelia; species Gambelia wislizenii. The sequence continues at coordinate 195,591,678 of JAUMIR010000002.1, forward strand.
CGGGAGGACATGGCAGGGAACAGCCCTATGGACCCCAGCACAGGTTTATCTACACCTGTGCCAGCAGAGAACTCTGTCAACCTGAAAGAAGAAGTGCCTGGTCCTAGTGGGTTGGCACCCGTTCCAGCAGAGAGCCCAGCCAAGTCTGATAAGGAGGAAGACAAGGAAACAAACTTACCCATACCATACTTCAGCCAGCAGAGATCTGAAAAGGAAGCTAGGAGGAGATTGATGAGGCTTTATTTGAAACACCGGCTCATTAAGGACCACGTGGCACAGCCTTGATTGCTGTATATACACCTTGGGGGAGCTATGGAGCCTTTGTCAGAGATCAACTGATCTTCCTGGAGAAAGCTTCCTGTTGGTTATCTTTGACTCCGTGTTCCTGCTGCCTTGACTCCTGTTTAGACCTTGGACTGATCCTGACTATGCTGTTGCCTGATCCCGTTGACCTATGGACTTGCTTTTGGGACCCACACGGACATGCGTAAGTCTATGATTCTTGGGCTGTTTGCTAGACTACTCTTTGCATATCCCTGTTTGTTTCTGTCGACTCTTATCTGGACTTTACTTAAACTGCCTTGTTATTAAGAGTTGGCTGCTTTCCGAGATTTTGTTTATACTTTTGCCAGCATTTGGCTGCTTTCCCATACAGATATTAACAATTATTTTATAATGTGCACCCAGATATAAGTAATGCTATTAAATGGGATGCCTTAAAAGCTGTCCTTAGAGGCAGCTTTACAAGTGAATCAGACTATATTAATAAACACAAAGAAAAAGAGAGAGGGGAATTAATAATCTAAATTGATCATTTATCTAAACAACATAAAAGTAATAATAGCACTAAAACAGCCTCTGAGCTTTCTGCCAGAAGAGCTGTGCTGCTTGCATTAGATACAGATGAAATCCACACATCATCTGTCTATCTCAAAAGGAATCATTATGAATTTGGAAACAAGTAATCTAAAATGCTAGCTAGCCTTGTAAATAAAAGGAGAAGAAATAACATCCTTGCTATATGAACAGATATTTCAAAGCACAATGACTGATTCCAAAAGAATTCTAAAACACTTTTAGAGAGTTCTATGAAAAGTTACTTCTGAGCTAACAGGGGAGGAGGATATTGGACACTGTATGTGTTCTTTACCAACCAAATCCATCAGCAATGAACATTGGGAGATGCTGAAGAGCCCAATTACCCCAGAAGAAGCTACTGCTGCAATAAAAAGACTGAAAATGGTAAATCCCAAGGCCCTGATGTATTTGGTGGTGAATTTGTTAAAAACTGCTATGTTAACAAGGATTTGGGGAGAAATCTGTAAATTTAATTCAAACTCTATACACAGAGGCCTTTCCCTCAGTCCCAATTTGTCTCTCCAGGGGCACCTGTCCAGGTTGGCCTTTATCTCCACTTCTGTTCATAACTGCATGGAAGCATATAGAACCTCTTTCTAAGAGAAACTCTAGTTGTCTGGCAATGATGGATGAAATAGGCAACCATTTCCTTTTCACCCCCTCCCCCCGTTTCCTCATTATTTCACACATATGCAGTTTAGGGCTCTCAAGGAACCCAATTTCTGGATTATCAGTGCCTTAACTGATAATGGTACATGCATGTATCTTACTAATGTTCAAAATAAGTTAAAAGTTTGGAGTTTTCATGGCTACAACCAATCCAAATAAGTTCATTTGTCAACATGTGGGTCAGACACCACGGGGCTCCACAATCACCCACCCAGTTCAAACACATCTGTATTAATATGGTGATTATATTAAGAACATAGCTTCTCTGCTTTATAAGCTTATAGCGGATGTGAAGTTTGGTAAACCAATTGGTGTAAATTTTGCTTGGGAAGCAGATCTTGGCATAGAAATTACAGACGAGCAATGGTGCAGAATCTGGTCCTCACTCCACAACCGCTCCATCTCCTCTAGCAGCAAGGAGTGTATGCTAAAATTAGTCCACAGGTGATACTGGACTCCAGATAAGCTTGCAAAAATCACTCCTGATGTCTCTCCTTCATGCTGCAGGGGATGTAGCAACAAAGGCACCTTAGAACACTTCTGCCTTGAGCGCCCTAAAGTTAACAAATTTTGGAACAAGGTTATGCAGCTAATTGTTAACCAGAATGTTAAGTGCTATAGAACCTTGTTTCTCTTATCTATTTTCTGGAGTGAAAATGCAAATTTGCATCAGAGAGAGCTAACATCCTTGTTGCTTTTGGTGGGAACTTATGGAAATAGCCCAAGAGTGGAAGACGCTAAACAACTTATCCAAGTGTTCTTAGCTGGACAGAATCTGGTCAATCACACTGGCCAAGAAACTCACTTATAACTTAAAATGAGTCAGAGGTCTAAAAACAAAGGAAAATTTTGAACAGATATAGTTTCACTTTATTGTATATGCCAACAAGGAGGCTTCTCCATGGGGGTCCCTCCACCTTCCCTGATGAGATTTTGGAGAAATTGTTTGAATGTAGAACTTTGCTGTTGCAATATGAGATCAGATGATGCTAATTGTTGTTTTCTTTGTTGTTGTTATATCATTGTTAAAGTTTGTTTTAAGTATGTTGTTAGCCACCTTGAGTCCCATTGTTAGACGAAAGGCAGGATATAAATGAACAAAATAGTAGTAATAATAACTACAGTTGTCCCTTCATATTCGCTGAGGTTTGGTTCCAGGATCCCCCATGGATATCAAAATCCATGAATACTCAAGTTCCATTATATGCAATGGCATAGCAAAATGGTGTCCCTTATATAAGATGGTAAAATCAAAGGTTTGCTTTTTGGATTATTATTTTTTAAAGAATATTTTCAAGACATGAATAGCAAATCCATGGATGTGGAGGGACAATTCCGTTTGTAATGTAAAGCAACATAAGAATTTAATCATTAAAAAAAAAAAAAACTTCCTAACAAGGGAAGCAACAGATAGAGGCTGGTGCAGGAGGTTAACTTTGGACACACTGGAAAACTGGGTCCAATACCTAGGGTTCTGCTTGCTTCACTTGTAGGTCCAGTGCTTTGGCATCCAAAGCATCTAGTCAGCGAAAGATTAGACATCATTTGTGGGAGAAGCCGAACCACATTTGTCTACCAGTGCTGGAGGGAAATTTCAAGTAGGGAAGTTGGAGGAGTCCGAAGACGAATCCAAGTCTCCATCTAAAACTTGAAGACTCTGGCTGAACTGTAGCCTGGGATGGACAAGCTGGAGAAACTGTCACAGGACAACCACATCTTGAATCTATCCCTGGTACTGTTGAGGGTCAAGATCTAGAAGGACCTGGTGATGGAGAATGTACCTGAGTTGGAAACATGGGATGAACAGCCCTTGGAAAGGATTGTGATTTAGACAGAGTCGATGAAGGATACTTGGTCCAACTACCATAGCCATCAGTACCACCTTTGGTACAGAATCATGGTGCCAATGACAAGAATAGTGTGGGTCGTCAATCTTCCCATGAAGACGAGGATATTCATACTCTCTGCAGTAATAATAGTCTAGGGAAGTTGAGCAATCGTAGTAATAGTATAGATACTCCAGATGGTGGGAATGAGATCTACTGCACCATGCCCTCTTTTCATGGTGTCTGTAGGGCTCTTGATGATATCAAGATGAGTAACAAGACCAATGTATACAAGGGCTATGGGACTGAGATCACCATGAACGCAAGCTAAATGAGCTAGAGCGCGAGTGTGATCTGGTTGAACGGCAGCGATAACGCGGTCAAAACTGACATGGTGATGGAACCAGAGAAGAAGATGATCCCGATCCCGAGGAGGGAACAGCATGTCTTGATGGCCTTGCTCAGGTGATGTGGAAGGGACAGGAAGCCTAAGAGAGGAATGAAGAATCTCACCCTGTAGCAATAATGAATATCTGTGGAGATTGTTCTGAGGTGGGTACACTGGAAATAACTTCCATGTGCTCAGATAAATGTCTGGGTCCAACCAAAATCAAGGCAGAAAGCTCCCTTTCTTGTATCTGCCCAGTTGGTTCTTGCTGAACTGGAAGACAAGGAGATAGCTCTGGACGGCACTATGGCAACTTTTCAGAACACTGTCATGAGGCCTCCAGATCCTTAGCCCTCTTCTTTTTCTTGTGCCTTTTATGCACAGGTTGCTGGGACTCGATGGTCGGGTCCATGTCAGTTTTGAGGGATCTTTCTGGGTTGGAAGGCACTTGGAACTGAGCCATTGGTTCTGAGCCACTGGTTCCTTGGGGACCTCCATAGTCTTCCTAGGTCCCGTGGGTCTAGTGGCTATCTCAACCAGAGACCATTTAAACTATCTGGACTGACGAGCCTGATGTCATTGGTACTGATGTGGCACATAGAGTTGTTGATGGGCACAAAGAGGAGAGACAAACAGAGACTGTATGTAGAGGCCTACTCTCTGCTGCTCTGTTAGACATTTTTAAGACATTCTCCCAAAGGAGAGCCTTCAATCTTGATGAGCAATTGTGCTGGGCCTGGGGGTAAACGTATGGCAATGCATGCAGGCCCCCACGTTATGCACATAGACTGAGGAGGTACTTAAATTCTACAGAACTCCTGCGTAAAATCGTAAAATCGACAGACTAGTGGACTAACATGCTATAAAGGCAGCTTCTATGTTCCTGTAACTGAACTCGGTTACCACTAGCTCACAAAGCATGTACTCTGTTACTAGTAGTTAGCCCTTCCCTTCTATTTTATAACACATTCTTTCAGGCAAATATACAGTATTCTATTCCACCTAGCTAAACATCTTCATTTTCTTGTGCTAGAAACCCAAAGCCAATTGGCTGCCTCTTTCTAATAAATGGCTAAATGCTAATTCCTTCACACACCTTCTTACATAAGGAGGCAAATTTGCTTCTTTTTGTAATGCATCACTGATTGCTAGTTCATTATCTTCCCTCCACCAGAAAAGTCAGGATTTTACAAGCCCTGCTAAGATCAGCCACCACTTCAGGACAACACAAATTAATTTTCTGAAAACAAAAGAAATAGAGAATGAAAGGGTGGGAGAAAGATACAAAAGGTAAAGTGCTTCAATAAGTGTACATTTGTCAGGATAACAGTCCTGTCATGCATTGGAATAACCTTTAGCACATAAATAAATTGCAAGTAATTAGTCCAGAGAAGAACATTCAAGATCTTTCCACAGTTATTTTTATTCAATTCTTAGGTATCCTATCAGTCCTTAAATAGGAGGATAAAAGGAGGGAAAAGCCCAACACATCAATTTTATTAGAAATTGATTTATTTTAAGCAAAGTACTGATAAATTCAGAAATATTTACTGTATCTATTCAATAATGGCTCAGTATTTCAGACATTTTAAAAACAAAACACCTACATACATTCTCATTTACAGCATGGTATGTGTAAGCCATGTTAACAGTTCCCCAATTTAGCACAACCACAGCTTGTAAGTGGCAGAATGGTGTGGGAGGGTAAAAGATCAGTTTTCACTTTGGAGCAGCTAGTTGATCCACAGACCAGTTAAGGCAGAATGCATTATTTCAACCTATTCAAATACAACTAAAATAAATGTGGTTTCTGTATCACCACTTCAAACGCTTTGACTTACACAATTTTTTTTCACTCTAAAACAAAACAATTACATCATTCAAATTTTCAAATGCTGATATCTCTTACCCTGGCAGTACTTCATGGAGTAATGCAGCTTAAACATTCCAAACCACCCCTATCTTCCTGAAGACCAAGACTGGCATATGGGAAAAGGAGATAGTGGGCAGCACAAACAAAGTATGCTTGATTGCAAGTGAACAGCAAGGTGTCCAAATGTACAGGCTGCCTTCTTAAATTGTTTGCGGCTGTCAAACAAGTCAGCCAAGACTCTTCATGGATAACCAAGTACTTAAAGGAAAACTAGAGGAACATGACCCCATAGACTCTCCTAGACCTCTTTCAATACCAAATTCAATACTACCAAATCCTTCTACATGATACAGTACTGCCAAGTAGGGGCAGCAGTGGTTCTACCTGGATAGTCAATTCCAGGAGGCAGTACTGGAGAACAATTACTGGACCCTGGGGCTTTTATATTATGAAATCTCACAGGATTTCATCTTGTCCCCCATGGTCATTCACAGATTTGGAGTGGGTTGCCATTAGTTCACCTCTGTAACTGAATTCCAACCTTCTTGTTTTCCTTGATTCAGGTAAAAGAGTAAAAGTTTGAAATGAGTGTCTGAGGCCACTGATGGAATGGGTGAGAACCACTACACTTAAGCTCAATCCTGACAAGGCAGAGGTATTGGTAGTAGGAGCCAGTAGCATGTCCAATCTCTTTTGGACTGAGCTGCATTTCCCAACAGATCAAGCTTCTAGTTAAAAATAAGGTTGTCCATCTTTTTCACTAGAAGCCCAAAAGGCATTTGTGGATGTAATGCTGTCTACTGACCAAGCAGCTGCCAACATCTCTCGGACAGATGGCCTGAACAATCATCAACACTGTGTTAACCCCCACATTAGGTTACTTTTGTGAGTTTTATTTGGAGCTACCTTTAAAGAATTTCTCAGAAAGACCAATTAGTTCAGCTGCTAACCTACTACTGTAAGACCCCTGTATCCTCTGGGGATTGGTTGGGGGGGGCGTGGATAACGAAAACCGTAGATAATAGCGAATACCACTGAAAATAATGGGACTTTCGGTTTAAAATACCATAGAGTTGCCTTGGAGGACCTAGAAAATGGCTAGAGAGGACCCATTTTCTAGGAAAACTCTATGGTAGGTATGTTGCTTTGTGTCCCATGGAAAATTGAACCAGTGCATACAGGGGTCCTACTATATATGGAATCAGAGCTTGAGAACAAGTCTTTTTCGTTGTAAAGCAGCTTCAATGGCGACTAGTCTACTTCTGAGCACAATGGAAGTGCTGGTTCTTATCCTCGCTTTACACAGTTGGGTATCTAAATGACCATATTTTTCAGCATGCATCTGTGCGTTGTGATATTTGTAAGAACCCCTCAAGACATCCCTTCTTTCTGAAATCAGGGAAATAGCGACTGATGAGAGTGCTTTCTCAAGCATGATGTCACATCACTGGAATACTAACCCCAAGGAGATTTCCTTGGTGCCTGCCTGCTTTGATATCTTTTTGTAATCAGGTAAAAGCTTTTGCATTTTTCAGGACTTACAGATATAGTGAACTCCCACCACCACCTCTTTTTTTGATATTCTGTAAAGGATTTTTTTTAATGCTGCTTTTATTGTCCTATTCAATTATTTTAACTGTTCTATTGTTTGCCACCCTGGAAGCATTTACTATAGGACTACATTAAATTTTCCAAGTGACCAAATAATGGATATAGGGGAATTCAAGATGGTGTCATGAACACTATTAGAGTGGCAGCTGCTGAAATGTGTGACCTCACAAGATGCTTTTTTCCCCTTTCTTTTTTACATCCAAGGAACAATAACCGAGGAATGATTTTTTATTATGGTTATCTGGATCTACTACCAGGTAAAGATGTAATCATTTCTCTGTCTCAATTCCTGGCAGTTTCAAGTCACTTAGAAAGTCACACTCTAGAATATGGAGGAAAAGCAGGCACTTGTCTGCTTGGATCCTTCTGCTGCTCTGGCAAAACCAATACTGACATCACTAATTTTTGTATTGCATGCCCTCTTTGTCTGAAGCTGACTGACTTTAGAATAAGGAGACCATTTTCAGTGCTGTAAAAGAGAATCAAGAGAGCCAATTCCTTAGTTGACAAAATGGCATTCCAAACAGTCAACACAAAGCCACACACAAACAACTAGGATTTAGAGCAGCAGTAGTAGCCTCCCAAGTGATGTTTCCTTTCATTGTACCCCTCAAGGCACATCTTTTATTTATTTACTGCAAATCACCATAGCAGTTTTACCATCTGAAATGCATGGCTTACTACAAACTGAAAAAATACACACCATCTATCTTTGCTTACAACCTGACATACACTTAATAAACAGATTCACTAATAATATTTGAAGTCTGGGATGCCAGCCAGTGTTTGAGGTGATCCAGCATGTATATATTTGGCTTTATTAATACAGAATTCTAATGTAAAGTAACATGTAAAGACAGAGTGTTCCTATCAGTTCAAAAAGTATTAACAATCATTTCCTAAATACAACCTAGCTCTGCATTAAAATATGTACATCAACTGAAAATCAATGCATCTTAACATACAACAATTACACTGTTGTCTGAAATCAACTTTACTGAAGGCTTCTGCTTCATCTGAGCTGAAATCCTATACATATTCCAAGTACACATGCCTAGGATATAGCTACAAGAACCTGACAGAGATATTAAAATATTACTGTATAGGTTCTCTCCATATTTATAATTTTTAAGGAGACCAGATGCAAAAGACAAGGCTTCTGCAACTTTGAGAGTTGTGTAAAAATTCCTTCTCTTACATAACTATTAAAGCTTTCCATGGGGGTAGAATTCAAAGATATGGCTGTGTTTTTGTGGAATATCAGTACACAAAAGGATCTTGTAGCACCTTTGAGACTTAAGAGAAAGAATGGGTAGCATAAGCTTTCACAGATCTGAGAGAGTACAGTTGTCCCTCCATATCCACAGATTTGGTATCCACGGATTTAAGTATTCACGGCTTGAAAAAATTCTTTAAAAAATAACAATCCAAAAAGTAAATCTTGATTTTGCCATCTTATATAAGGGACACCATTTTGCTATGCCATTGCTTATAATGGGACTTGAGTATTCACAGATTTTGGTATCCACGGGGGGTCCTGGAACCAAACCCCAGCAAATATGAAGGGACAACTGTAGACTTAAGTCTATACAGTAGCACCCCTGCATCCGCGGGGGATTGGTTCCGGGGGCGCCTGCAGATGGCGAATTCCATGGATAATACCAAATGCCAACACCAGGGGAGCATCCCAGGGGAAAGGGGGGTGAGTTCACTCCGCCCCCTTCTCCCTTCGCCCCTGCCATGGCCCTGCCATGGCAGCAATCAAAGGTACAGAGGGGGAAGGGGACGAGGCCAGTTCGCTCCTCCGCCCCGCCATGGCGGGAATCGCGGAGGCCAAGGGGGAAGGGGACGAGGCCAGTTCGCTTCTCTGCGCCCTTCCCCCTTCGCCCACCATGGCCCTGCTGTGGCGGAGATCATGGGGGCAAAGGGGGAAGGAGACAAGGTCAGTTCACTTCTCTGCCCCCATTCCCCTTCGCCCCCACCATGGCCCCATCACAGTGGCAATCATGGGGGCAAAGGGGAAAGGGGATGAGGCTGGTTCACTTTTCTGCCCCCTTCGTCCATGGCCCTACTGCAGTGCCAATCGCGTGGGCAAAGGAGAAAGGGAACAAGGCCAGTTCGCTTCTCCGCCCCCTCGCCCGCCATGGCTCTGTCGTGGCAGAGATTGCGGGGGCAAAGGGGGAAGGGGACAAGGCCAACTTGCTCCTCTGCCCCTGTTCCCCTTTACCCCCCCCATGGCCTTGCCGCAGTGGCGATCATGGGGACAAAGTGGACGAGGCCAGTTCACTTCTCCACCCCCTTCCCCCTTCACCCATGGCCCCACTGCAGCAGCAATAGGGTGGGCAAAGGAGAAAGGGAACAAGGTCAGTTCGCTTCTCTGCCCCCTCCCCCCATTACCCATGGCCCCGTGGCAGAAGTAATCACATGGGCAAAGGGGAAGAGGCCAGTTCGCTCCTCCCCCTCCCTTTGCCCCCACACTCACCACCGCTTTGACAGGAACCCTCCCAGAGGAAGAGATGGGGAAGGTAAGATCCCTCCTCCCCCTCCCTTCCCCTGCCATTGCCAACTATGGATAATTGAATCCGTGGCTGATAAATCAACAGATACAGGTGCTACTGTAAAGGCTTATGCTACCAACTTCTTTCTCTCAATTAGTCTTAAAAATGCTACAGGATCCCTTGCATACTGATAACTATTAAAGGTACAAGACCCCCTAGTCTCTTGTATATCTGACCACCATAACAGCACCATACCCATCTTCCTTCAGCTATTTTGTCTGGGTTCATTTCAGATGATTTGGGGAGATACCTGTGCTTGAACTGACATGTTCAAGCAGACAGTCTGGGGCAAACAGTAATGAGGTGTTCTAGGCCTTGTGTATTTGCCTTGAAGTCACCTGTCAACTTATGGCAACCTCATGAAATTCATAGGGATTTCTTAGGCAAGGAATACTCAAAGGAGGTTCTGCCAGTCCCTTCCTCTGAAATATAGCCTACAGCACCTGATATTCGTTGGTGGTCTCCCATCCAAGTACTAACCAGGGATGACCCTCTTAGCTTCCAAGATCAGACGGGATCTGGTGCCATTAGGGCATTTAGACTCATATGTTCTAGGCCTTACTGACCATTTTAAAACAAACAGATCACCAGGTCCAGATGACAGCCAACTAAGAGTTTTTTTAAAACTCAGATATGAAATTGCTGGTCTTCTAACAAAAATCTATTCCTGGCTTCTCTATCAGACAGCTGGAAAGAGGTCAATGTAACTAACCAATATTTTGGGGATGAGGTGGATAGCTTAATGAAAATCTTACCTCATTGTCCCATTGTGGAAAAGGACAATAGAATGCAGGGGATTATTAGGAAACTGCTAATAACACACTACTTTTACACAAAACTAGGGAGACGATGTTGTGCAGTTCTGGTCAGCACAGCACAGAAATTATTGTAGGGCTGGGAAACCTACAGAAAAGAGTAATAGAAATTTTTAACAGCTTGGGCAACTTCTGTGTGAGCAAAGGTACAATAATTGGAGCTTTTTAGCTTGTGTAGGAAAGACAAGTAAGGTGGGATATCATGGAGGCATATAATATAATGCATGGTGTAGAGAATGTAAGTTATGGAAAAAACCCTTTCCCTATCATAATACTAGAACCCAGAGTCATCTAACGAAGCTAAATGGTAGAACATGCAGCACAGTCAAAATATGGCATTTCTACACAGAGAATATAGTTAAATGATGCCACAAATCTAGTGAAGGCTGACACTTTATGTAACTTTAAAAGTGGATGTGACAAATTTGTGGAGAACATGTATCATTGATTGCTAATCATGATGATTATATACCACCTCTAGTATCAAAGTCAACATGTCTCTGAAAACCAGATAGTGGGCAATACTAAAGGGAGGGTACTATGGCACTTATGTCTGCTTATGGGCTTCCCATGGGAGTCTGGATGGTCTTTGCAGGAATATTATGGTGCATTGTGGTTTATTATGGTGCTAATGAGTCACCACAGGTCAACATAAGAGGGGTGCTCCAAAAAAGCGATACAACGACTCCCTGAAACAACATCTCAGGCTCAGCCAAACTGATCACCAACAATGGTCCGCCCTGGCCTCACATCGGGAGGCATGGAGACGCACAATCCACAACACTGCAGCCTTATTTGAGAACTCACGCCGAACAAGTCTTGAAGAGAAATGACAACGCAGAAAGAATCATGGCCCGGAAACAGCACCCAAGGAGACCTTCTGCTGTGCTTTCTGCAACCGGACTTGTTTATCTTGGATTGGCCTTTTTAGTCATCAGTGGGCTTGCAGAAAGCGCGGGATGAGTCCTTCCTGAATCTTCGTTTGCAAAGAAAAGCCAGAGAGAATGAGACCAGGGGCCTGTCTACACTGCAGAAATACAGCAGTCTGAAACCACTTGATCCACCATAGTTCTATCCTAAGGAATCCTAGTATTTGTAGTTTTGTGAGATATTTAGCCTTTTCTATCAGAGAACTCTGGTGCCTCACTTTTCTGAACAAGTAACTCAATTTGACTGGATTTAATATATGCTCACAGTGATTTAAGCAATAATATTATAACACAAGAACATCTATAAGGGAGAAACAAAACACTATCTACACACCTACAAATGGTTTAACACATATCTAAAAGGCAAGTCCTTCAGCTTCTTTTGAAAATCTTCAGAGATATAACATGGCAGACACTTTGCCAAAGAAAATTCCACAAATTGGGGGTTATCAGTTATCTGGCCATTTTCCACTTATGACTCTTGACACCTTTTAACTGCTAGGGGGGAAAACATACAGGGAAATATATTCTTGTATGTGTGCATGTTGTTTACAAAGGTCTAGAGATGTGAAGGCCTGGAAAAAATGGGGAAAATTCATAACAAACAGCATCCACCTACTCCGGAAAACTTGCAAATAGAAAAAAAAATGGAAAAATAAGTTTTTAGAATCTTTAGAAAGATGAAAAATATTTAAGATAAAGGTACAGGTGTTCATGTATTTACTCACCAAAATTATTTCTAAAAGCAATGTAACTGGAAGACTTTAATTTAATGTATCTGACAGGCAAAGCTCTTTTTATACTGACGGGCTTTTAAAATGGAAGGTTTTTAAAGAATGGGTTGAGGGTGCTGTATTGTTTTAGACTGAACCGTTTTAATAGCTTTTTATCTTTTAATTGTATCTTTTTAAGTGTAATTTTAAATCATTTTAATACAGGTCGTGCCCCACCCCAAATCCACAGGGGGTACGTGCCTGGACTTACTGTTTATAAATGAAACCACAGATAATGGCAAAGCCTTTTAAAAGGACTTCCCGTACAAACAAACCATACAGTTATGTTGGAAGACCTTGTGATTTCTAGAGAGGTCACCTGTATAATACAGGGATACCTGTATTATCAAAAATAATCCTGTTTTAATGTTCACTTTTTGTATGTTTTTAGCTCTATTGTGTTTTTAAATTGTAAGCTCCATTGAGTCCCAATTTTGGGAGAAAGGTGGTGGTGGTGGTGGTGGTGATGATGATAATACAATAACAATAATATATTTCTGAAGGAAGACGCTCTGTCAGAAAGATGAAATTTGGTTGCCAAGTTATAAAAATGTTATCAACAGTACCAGCTCTGTTGAAGCCACAGGTGGGTTGGACATAAGATCTTTGCCCACTGATGTCAGCTAATGCACCATGACAGCGGTAAAGCTTCTGAAGCTATCTGAGCACATTAAGAAAGACTACTGTTCTGATTTTCTTCTGCATCTAGTGTGATGGTTTAAAATTACTTCTTTGCTAATTAGGTTACTTTGCTATTAGATGACTGTGTGCAGTTAGCTCATGGTCACCTGTCTGTTCAGAGTTTCATCATAGCTGTTAATATTTCAGTCAAAAAGCAGCAGCCTTCTCTCATATGTCGAGTAGGCCACATGTATGTGCTTATAAGTTGTCATTCTGGAGAAAGACAAAACAGGCCCAAGAGTGAATTCGGCAGATGCTAACCAGTGTTGTGTGCTCACATGCAAATTATGACGCATTCAGAAGAATGAAAAATATTATTCAAACTATTCCATATAATTTATCACTATTTGCGTTGGCCATGGTTCTCTCTCTAGTAGCACATTCCACATACTACAACTCCTAAAGCATAAGTGATTGGAAAGGTTTGTGAGTGTAGCCGTTGTTAGAATGATAGGAGAAGAGAAGGTTAAGAGGTGACATGATAACTGTATTTAAATATTTGAAGGGATGTCAAACTGAGGATGGAGCAAGCTTGTTTTCTTCTGTTCCAGAAACTAGTACACGGAGCAATGGACTCAAACTACAAGAAAAGAGATTCCATCTAAACATTAGGAAGAACTTTCTGACAGTAAGAACTGTTCGGAAGTGGAATGCACTGCCTAGGAGCATGGCGGAGTCTCCTTCTTTGGAGGCTTTTAAACAGAGGCTGGATGGTCCTCTGTCGGGATTGCTTTGATTATGTATTTCTGCAGGGCAGGGAATTGGACTGGATGGCCCTTGTGGTCTCTTCCAACCCTATGATTCTGTGATTCTAATGATTCTGTTTTCACCTGCTCCTAATAAAGCGGCTCCTTACAATTCAAGACTTTGTAGATCTATTCATTTTAAAAAATCAAATTAAATTTAAAAATAGAAGGGAAGTAAATTTGTAACTATTCTCTGATTCAACTGCATTTTTAATAAACTTAACATGATCATTTAATGTAAAACAAAATTGTATATTTGTATCATATTATGTACATACTGCATTGTATGTTCCCAAAATAACAAAGTTATGTTCAACCTGTAAAGAATGCTAACATCATTTTTTTCAAGTTTCCCAATAATTTCCATTTCCTCTCCAAAAAAAAATCTTCCCAGAAATCAGTGTTTTTCCATGGCTCCAAAACTTCCAGAAAATGTACATCTCTATCAAGATCTTTAAAATGTCAGCGCAATCAGATTGAGCTGTGCCACAAAGCTATGTAAAAGCTAGTATGGCTGCTACATAATTTGTTGTATATATTCTTCCCTCGCATGCATGTAGCCAGGAGTATTCATACCTTCTGAAACCTCTAGCAATAGTTTGCCCAAGATGTTACAACATGGATAAGGGTGGCAAGATCCCTCTTCTCTACCGGAGGGAAGAAAGTGATAGAAAGCATTTCAAGATGGCTAGGGATTCTCTAAACAGTGCTGCTAAAGCCATCTATTATGCTGGACTAGCATTTTTTTTTTTAAATAATCTGGTAGGTCAACAAGTGGTGGATCAATATAGCAGAAAAGACACAACGCTGTGCAGATCTGGGTGATCACAGAGGATTTTATGAAGCTCTTAAAGCAGTGTTTGGACCTACTTATCAGGTCCAAAGCTCCTTATACAGTACAGATGGTCAAACATTAATTACTGATAAAGCCTCCATCCTGAATCGTTGGGCTGAACATTTTCAAAGTCTCTTTAGCGCCAACCGAGTAGTCCAAGGCTCAGCTATTCAACATATGATACAGAAACCAATGAAAAATGAATTGGACATAGCTCCCACTTTGGAAGAGACCCTTAAGGCCATACAGCAGATGAAAAATGGCAAGGCAGCTGGGATTGATGGAATCCCACCTGAAGTTTGGAAACACGGAGGTCATGCACTCCATGAAAAATTCTATGAATTCCTCTTGAATTGCTGGGAAAAAGGGAACAGATGCCAAGATTGACAAAGAGATCGATCACAGATTAGCAAAGGCATATAGTGCATTTGGAAGACTTCACAAAAGAGTCTGGAGCAATAAACACCTGAGGCAAAGCAAAAAAATCAGTGTGTATAGAGCCATCGTACTGTCTATCCTCCTTTATGGATCTGAAACATGGGTCACCTATTGCCACCACCTACGACTCCTCGAGCGCTTTCATCAGCGCTGTCTACGCACAATCCTAAATATACACTGGACTGACTATGTGACAAATGTTGCTGTCCTTGAGCAAGCAGGGATCACCAGCATTGAGGCCATGATATTGAGAACGCAGCTGCGCTGGGCAGGGCACGTTTCTAGGATGGAGGACGATCGCCTCCCAAAAATACTACTCTACGGTGAACTTGCCACGGGTCAGCGTAAGAGAGGCGCTCCAAAAAAGTGATACAAAGACTCCCTGAAACAACATCTCAGGCTCGGCCAAACTGATCACCAACAGTGGTCCGCCCTGGCCTCACATCGGGAGGCATGGAGACGCACTATCCACAATGCTGCAGCCTTATTTGAGAACTCACACCAAACAAGTCTTGAAGAGAAACGACAACGCAGAAAGAATCACAACCCAAAAACATCATCCAAGGAGACCTTCTGCTGTGCTTTTTGCAACCGGACTTGTTTATCTCGGATTGGCCTTTTTAGTAATCAGCGCGCTTGCAGAAAGCGCGGGATGAGTCCTTCCTGAATCTTCGTTTGCAAAGAAAAGCCAGAGAGGAGACTAGTCCCATATTTGTTCCCACTGAAAACAACTGTTTTTTACTTCCAGGAAACTTGCCATGAAAACTTTCTTGCAGCTGACACTCACTGACCAGCACCTGTCCATGGACCACCCTTTTGAGTAGCACTGCCCTAAATCTTGCATTGGGTAGGACAAGGGGAGCTCCTTATCTGCTTGGGGTCAAATTTTCCTCCTACTTTCACGCTTGGAATTCATGGTATTGCTTCCTTGTTTGAATAAAAACAAACCTGCATTTGTCATCAATAGGGCAGATCCTATTGTCACCAGTTTCTTTGAGCAATATATAGTCTCCATTTTTGTAAAAAAACCAGCAAAAATACAGAAAAGTATGGGGGGAGGGGGTTGTGGGGTTTGGGGATAAGGATGAGAGGGCAGAGGGTGTACAGTTTGAGGATTTTGGAAAGGCTTTCTTGATTTTTTTTAGCCTTTACAATCTTTCTTCAAATAACATTTCCTTCCCATTATTCCCAGTGGGAGGGAAATAAACTACACAAGCTCTACAGCTGGCATACTTTCCCTTTTTTCTGTGGGTTGTTGGAGAAATAGATCCAAACACTTCCCGAATTTCCTTTTTTCTCTCACACACATACACACACAACTTTTTTGTTCTTCAGAAGGAATGACAACAATGGACCTTTTCACTACCAAACAGAAGTAGCTTTTTGGGGTGAACCTCCCTCTCTACCTAAACTTCTTTTTTCAACAGGCAGAAAAGGATCTATCTGTAGGACATATGCTCCTCAATAAAGGGTTGCTACATATATTAAGTTCTCTTATGCTGTGTACAGCGTTCATCTATGCAGCTTTTATTCTTGTAAAAATAACTTCTTAAAATATTAAGTCCTATCTCTGATGCATATTAATTATCCATTGCATCAGTTTTTAAGCACTTTGATATGAGAGTTCAAAGGGCTATGCTAATTTTAAGTTAGCAGTAAATCTGAAAATATTTTAAATATCACTGGAGTTAATTTTGGGAAGAGCCTAAATACCCTAAAGGCACCAGCTCTGTCTGATCTTGGAAGCTAAGAGGAATCAGCTGTGGTTAGCACTTGGATGGGAGACCGCAAATGAACACCAGGGGCTGTAGGCTGTATTTCAAAGGAAGGAATTAGCAAGGCCACCTCTGAGTATTCATTGCCTAAGAAAAACCTATGACAGGCGACTTGAAGGTACACACACACACACACACACACACACAGAGTTCATTTCGGCTCTGAACTAAAAATACAAAAGAGATGATCCATGTTGTGGATTTATTCTAGCACTTAAAATGGGATTCTAGGCCTTACAATATTTCTGGAAACGATCAAAATTTCATCTACTACATCTGGTCAAGTCACAATTCATGGCTAGAAGGAGGAATCAGGATAAAGCTACAAATTACATGGAAGAAACATGTAACAACCTAACAGGACTTTTTAAAAAATGAAAATCAACTGCTAAAGGCTCTAAGATTGAGTGAAAAACTACTGTACATCTTTTTTCTTCACAAAGAGAGAAACAGCACAGGTGACATTCTAAGCAGAAAAACAGTTTGAGGGCCGACTTTAAGTATCCTGTTGCTGCTGCTTTTCTGCTTACTTGCACCCTTAGGTAGCTGTTTTTCATTTTCATTTTCTGCTTTATTTTGTTTTTAAGGTGAGGATGCTGATGCATGCATCTGCTATGGTTGCCTCTGTTTGGTCCTCAGAGGACAGTTTCAAACTTTCTACTCTTCTATAGTTCAGATATTACGAGGAAATGAAATTTAGAAATACAAAGCTCCTCCTTAAGACAAAATGACCTGGATAGACTGGAGAGCTGGGCCAAAGCTAACAAATGAAATTCTATACGGAGAAGTGTAAGGTACTGCACTTAGGGTGGAAAAATGAAATGCATAGATATAGGATGGGGGAGACCTGGCTGGACGAGACTACGTGCGAAAGAGATCTAGGAGTCCTAGTAGACCACAAGTTGAACACGAGTCAACAGTGTGATGCAGCAGCTAAAAGGGCCAATGCGATTTTGGGCTGTATCAATAGTATAGTGTCTAGATCAAGGGAAGTCATAGTGCCACTCTATTCTGCCTTGGTCAGACCTCACCTAGAATACTGTGTCCAGTTCTGGGTACCACAATTCAAAAAGGATATTGACAAATTGGAGCATGTCCAGAGAAGGGTGACTAAAATGGTGAAAGGTCTGGAAACCATGCCTTATGAGGAGAGACTTAGGGAGCTGGGTATGTTTAGCCTGGGGAAAAGACAGTTAAGGGGCGATATGATAGCCCTGTTTAAGTATTTGAAGGGGTGTCACATTGAGGATGGAGCAAGCTTGTTTTCCGCTGTTCCAGAGACTAGAACACAGAACAATGGATGCAAGCTCCAGGAACAGAGATTCCACTTCAACATTAGGAGGAACTTTCTGACAGTAAGAGCTGTTCGGCAGTGGAACACACTCCCTCTGAGCGTAGTGGGGTTTCCTTCCTTGGAGGTCTTTAAACAGAAGCTGGATGGCCATCTGTCAGGGATGCTTTGATCGTGATTCCGGCATGGCAGGGGTTTGGACTGGATGGCCCTCGTGGTCTCTTCCAACTCTGCAATTCTATGATTCTATGAGTATGGCTAGCACTTAAAGGAAACAAGCTCTCAATAATATAGGGCCTTATTACATCATATCTAACTATTTTTACCTATGTGTCTGATACAACTTATTTGTTTCAAGCCAAGCTTTACATACACTATGAAAAAGACTTCAGATGATACATTTCATGCCCCACACTAATACTCCACACGGATTTCCGCCTGTATCATTACTCATATTGCTTACACCATAAAAAACCCTCTGAATTTACTAGTTTTAGCATCTATAGTCTAAATCCAACTGTTAGTCCCAACTGGATTTGACCCATTGAATCAATTATGTTTACATGGGGCTGTCTTAACAACCACAATTGGTCCACTCTAGTTGGGACTAACAACTGGATTTAGAGTTTAGTCTTTAAATTATGACTAATTCTTAATTAAATTAAATTAAGAAGAGGTAGATGGTGATTTCAGGGATGTTCAGCCACCCAAGAAACATGCCTAAACATACTAATAGGAATCAGGTTCAAAACTGTCAGAAAACTAGCCCTCATATTTATATTTTCAATGCCAAGATGAGTGCACCAATTACTCACTATTAAGAAACTAGAAAGAGTCCACACACTGGTTACTTAAATAACTCCTAAGAGAAAATTTCTCTTTGCCAGGCAGGATGTTTCATAGTGTCTGCCTATGCATATAGAGACATTACACTGTTTTCCACACAGATGTTTCCAAAACAGTAACTTGCCCCAGAAACACCTGCGTGCTCACTAACTTGAACAACAGTTATGTCTGTCCTGCCCCATATATTTTAATGGAGGAAGCAATCCTTGAATACACCATTCCAGTGCTCACAGGAAATATGGCTGCAATTATCTAATCTCTTCAAACAACATCTGTAGCATTTCTCATTCAGTCCCTTCTGTCATTTTTCTGGTGGATGCCATATTCAGTAAATCCTATGTAACAATCTAGCAATTACAGGCCTACAAGCAAGCCTCTCATTTTTAAAGTTAGCAATTTAGTCCCAATGCAGTCCCCATAGCTCAAATAGCACCATCTGGCTGTTCTCAGTTTTATCTTCCTTTAAAATAAACAATCCACATTCCCAGAGATCAGCTCTCTGCCTAATCAACTACAACATTAAAAAAGCAAATTCATCAAAAGAAAAAAAGAATTCTTCTTTCAAAATTACTGTCCCCTTTATCCATTTCTAAACTTTGTTGAGCTGTACTCTTGCTAAGCGTTTTGCTTTAAAACTAAAATCTTGTGACCAATCTTTATTTTCCCACTTCTTATTTATAGAAAGAAGGCAACTCACTAGGGTTTTGATTTCACTGCTATTGGAAGATCTCTCTTCAACTGTAAAGTAGGTACTTAAAATGTAATTAAGAAAGTGAGTTTTTTGTAGAAAGTGAGTTTTTTGTAGATCCAGTGTCCATTAAAGGTTCGCTTAGTGGCTTGAATCTGATGTTAATCCCAAGCTCCCCCGCCCCCTCTCAGCCCACCTTCTGACTACTGAAGCTTCCACAGTCTTAGTGAGGAGCAGTGTTTTGGAGCATGTGTGGGTGATCTCACACTCTCTCCTTGTCCAGAGAGAGTTTTTGCCTGCTAGAATTTGCCTCCTAACCTACAATTTTGCTGCCTAAGCTTTCCATGCAGTGGAGCATCTTGCAGGGATGTCAATCTGTCATCATTCCTCACCTAGAAGTGAGAGAATGAAGGATTTGGTAAAGGTGAAGGAAGAGTTGAAGATTTGAAAAAGGAAGTTAAACAAATGGAAGAAGCAGGGGTGCAGATGGTTGGAGATGTAAAACAAGTTGGCAATGGAGTGGAGATTTTGGAGAATAAATCTGAGGTCACAGATGGAGAGATGCCATTGCTGGAACTGAAAAGAGGAGAATTTTGCCTGGGATTTGAAGTGATTTTGGAAGAACCTGCCAATGGTATTAGACAAAAGATTGGAGATTAAAATGCTATGGATATAAAAGATCCAAGTCAAGCTGATGGACAAAAAGGGATTTTAAATTGAAAAAAAAATATTTAAAGAAGGGCATGTTAAGATGTGAGAAATTACATTTGTTATTGTTGGGGAGAATTTTGATGACACCACAAGTTAAATACAAAGTAATATAGGATGCAAAGGAAAGTGGAGGACTGGGCATATCTGAAGTCTGTGTTTTGGTTTGGATCTTAATAATGCTTAAGGTATTAAGACCTGCTAGAAATTTGTCACGGGGAAGATAAAACTAAATTAAGAGAGTAGTTAATAGAGAGATATAGTTTTCAATGGTTCTCTTACCTACTGGAAAAATTTAAAGTGGATTGAAAGATTTATTGGTTTGAATAAAATAAGTAGGAATTGGAGATGTAATTGTGCACAGGCAATGGTTGTATGAAGGTAATTTCTAAAATGCATAAACTTTTGTTGAAATTTGAAATGGAAAAAAAGTTAAGGGAAATATGTAATTTATGCAAACATTACCTATCATAGATGAATAGATGTTGGAGCTGATAGATTTGTAGAAATGGGCAAAATGTCAAAGGCTGCTAGTTTATTGTGCTACTTTATTTAGAGATTTTTTTTAAAGAATGGAAACCCGTTATAGACTTTTTTGGGGGAAAGAAAATGACTTGGTAACCTTTGGTTTTGATTATTAGAAAGAACAAGCCACTGAAAGAGAATATGTTGTATTTTGTTAGAGAATGAGATATGAATAAATTTATGCATATAACACCACCAAAAGGAAGATTGAAAGTCTCTTTTTCCTCCACTCCTTTTCTTTTCTTAATTTCTTTAATTTTTAATGAATTTTAGAATTTTCAATAAAAAATACTATAAAAAAGAAATCTGGAAGATACTGGGAAGATCACTCATGATTTGGTGTGAATTTTTTTTCTGCAAGTAGTTTCAAAGCAAAATACAATAATACAAATGCTGTTAAGAACTTTAAAGATACACATTTGTGAGCAGAAAACAACTTGCACGGGCACTTTCCTTGCACACACTCCAAAACCCCTCTCCAGACGGTTGATGGTTCTTCCTGAGTACAGCACTGCAGGGAACTGCAATGGAAAGGGAAATTATTCAGAAGTGAATGGAAGCACCTTCTTCTTATCAGGAAGGGTTTGAGACTCTCTGAAGAGGCTTGAAGGGGAGTGTATAGGAGAGGGAAATGCTTGTTTTGTGTGGCAGAAGCTTCCCCCCTCGGGATACACATAATTTATACTATTACAAAAAATGTAGCAGTTGGAAAAAGGGCAATTGTAACAAATGCTTGCTTGTTTGTACAGTCCAATATCTTAGCCCTAACATATCTCCAATGGCAGGGAGTTTCACAAGCACAGGGCTATAAGATATTAATACTTAAGCACAGTTCTACCACTAACAACAGTGGAACCCACAGCAAGTTTTTGCTATCGGACCTCAGAAAATAGAGAAATATGTATGAGCAACAGTGATTTGGGGTTTTAATTAGCTGAGAAACCAGAAACCGTAACTTGAAGTGGGCTTGGAACCATGGATTGGATGATGTTTGCATTTGGGAGGAGGCCCAATAACCAACATTCACAGATGCTGTTTCACCTTCAGAGGCCACCACATTTTGAGACAGGAGCCTTAGGTAAACAGAAAACAAAACCAGACAAGTCACTCCAAACTATGACTTGCTTTCATTCATGTTTTTCAAACTATGGTTTGGTTGACATCTGAAATGAACTATAGCATGACATGTCTCTTGTATGATTGTCACTGCTTGCAGTTATAATTCAGTTGGACCTCCGTATCCACAGGGGTTTGGTCCCGACTTACCATGGATACCAGAAACCATGGATAACAGTGAAACCTAGTAAAATAATGGACTTTTGGTAAAAACATACCATAGAGTTGCATTGGAGGACCTAGAAGATGTCTAGAGAGGATGCCTCTCTAGGCATTTTCTAGAATGACTCTATGGTACGTGTCCCTGTTTTATGTACCATGGATAACTAAAACCACATATATTGATTCCGCACACATTCTGTAGTTAAATTAATTCATCTTCCTCTTGTTTTGAAAGATGTTTCCTCCCAGAAATTCATTTTTTCAACCCTAAAACCGTTTGTGGTCTAGTGAAACAAGAATATTTGGTGTAGGAATTCCAAGGAGCTATCCATTAATTTTGAGCAAATCATAGTGTCCTTGAGTCTGCTGGAAAACCTGTGATCCAACTTAAAGGTCTTCTGCAAGAAGGAAGCTAACAAAATTCTTTCTAGCAATGTGTTCATGATGCCAAAAATTATTTTTAAAAAATTTTAAAAGTCTTCCACCAGGTGTAAAATGGAGCTGTATCTGCAAATAAGACAACTATCAAGAAACTGTTCATTTTAATGGATGCATGACAAATATTCAACAAATGCAAGACATCCATTTCAATTTAACATATGCTGAAGAGTAATTAACGTTATAATCCTATGCACTTGAACCTCAGAGTAAGCTTTATCAAACAAAGTAGGACTCATATTTGAGTAAACGTGCATAGGGACAGCTCTGATAACTTGATTTTTATACATTATCTATCTTCGTGGGTGCGTTCTTGGCAAAAAAAGTGATTAATAAATGTTACAAATATTTTTTATAAAGTTTTTGGCATTCAAGTTGAACTGTGGAAGTTGTATACTCAGTTCAAGTAAAAGAAGAGCAACTATTCATCTGAACCCTAAAAAACACTTAAGTCTTGCTGGAAATATCTTTAAAGTTTTGAAAGATCTTCATTAACTTTTCATTTGCTTCCAAGTCCAATTCAAGATACTGGTTTTAATCTTTAACCTTCACTGCTTGGAACCTAGAGAGCAGAGGCCATTTACACGGCAAAATAAATCCTCAAAGAATGCAACAAGAAGCCTGATAGTTCCCACGCATTTTGAAGCAACAGTGCCCTTTTCAGAAGGAGGGGGTGCAAAAATCCCATAAGTTGCACAGTATCAGCTTTCGCTAGTTTTCCAGACTTTTTTGATTAAGTTCGCGAAAATGCGCATAATTTGTCATGGGAACAAACCATCGTGTAAACTGGCATCTACCTTTTCGAATTACTGTGAGCAGAGCTGAATTCTGATTGGTTGGAGTGACCATTCTGCTTTATCCGAATAGACTGAGGGGTTGGAGAGAAGAAATTCACCCTCCTTCTGCTTGCAGCACACTTTGGAAAATCTGCCCTGAGCCCTTCCTGTCTGTTTCAAAGGAAGGCTTTGGGAGTGGGGAAGATGATCGGGATGAGCCCCTGCTTCGCTGGTGTGTGTGTGCGTGCGTACATTCATGTGTGCGGGGAAACAGCCGATCGATCGCATGTTCGTCCTTTTGTTTGTTTGTCCTTCTATTCACTTGCCTTTATTCAAGGCTTCGGAGGCAGGGAAAACAATCAGGAATGAGGCAACCCCCCCCCGGCTTCTGTGGTGTTTGTGTGTGCATGCGTGAAGGGAAGGGAAGGAGATCGCTCCACCATGCTTTTGCTTCTTCGTGCTTTCATTCACTCCTTTCTTTATAGAAGCCTTTCGGGGCTGGGGAAGACGGGGGGGGGGGGTTGACAGATCGCTCTTACGATGTCTTGTTTGTTTGTCCTTTTCTTTCCTCTCATTATTTATGGTCTCCACGACCCCCTCCTTGCTCCCTCCCCGCCTCCTGCCTGGCTTTAATCATCTGGATGCGATTCCCCCCCACCTTTGTCTGTGTGAACTAAGGAAAACCAAAAGTGGCTGCATCTGGCTTCAGCTTCCGAATATGCGAGGAGTTGTGTGATTTATGTGCTCCTGATGCGAAAGAACGGTAATCCGGAATCTTGCGAATTTTTTCCTGTCGTGGAACCAGCCCCCAGGTTAAGATATTTTCCCTGGGCATTTTAATAATAGTTTTAATATATATTTTATCATATTTATCTCATATATAGTTATATATTTTATAATGCAAGACAGCTGCGTTGGGCAGGGCACGTTTCTAGGATGGAGGACCATCGCCTCCCAAAAATAGTACTCTATGGTGAACTTGCCACGGGTCAGCGTAAGAGGGGCGCTCCAAAAAAGCGATACAACGACTCCCTGAAACAACATCTCAGGCTCGGCCAAATTGACCACCAACAATGGTCCGCCCCAGCCTCACATCAGGAGGCATGGAGACGCACTATCCACAATGCTGCAGCCTTATTTGAGAACTCACGCCAAACAAGTCTTGAAGAGAAACGACAACGCAGAAAGAATCACTGCGCGGAAGCATCACCCAAGGAGACCTTCGGCTGTGCTTTCTGCAACTGGACTTGTTTATCTCGGATTGGCCTTTTTAGTCATCAGCGCACTTGCAGAAAGCGCGGGATAAGTCCTTCCTGAATTTTAGTTTCCGAAGAAAAGCCAGAGATTCATTTCCGAAGAAAAGCCAGAAAATACATGTTGCTTATTGCACATGTCTGTGTTGTGTACCTTTAAGTCATTTCCAACTTATGGCGACCCTAAAATAACCCTATCATGGGGTTTTCTTGCAAGATTTGTTCAGAGAGGGTTTGCCATTGCCCTTCTCTGAGGCTGAGAGCATGTGACCTACCCAAGGTCACCCAGCGGGTTTTCATAGCTGAGCAGGGACTCAGACCCTGGTATCCAGAGTCATAGTCCAACACTCAAAGCAACATACCATGCTGGCTCTCTTACTGTATGTACCCTACTATTTTTAAAGGCTACTGTAAACATTATAGTATAAAGTTTTATGGTAGGCAGTACACAAACTTTAAAGCAGAACAAAATCTATCTATATTCCAGTCCAGCTCAGAAGTTCCATACAATTGACAAGAAATGTCAATAGCTTGATCAAGAATCAGGTGTAAGCTTGATGCATTTACAGATATAAACTCCTGGGTCAGCTGTTAGAACTGTCAAGCATCTGATGGTACTCATTCATTCTGAATATACTCTGCTACTTGGAGCCTTGAAACTGACCACTGCTATCCAGGCTGTCAGGTGGCAGTGGTGAGAAGGAGAAGCAGCAGCAGCAGCAAGAAGCTCTATATGGATTAATCTTGTCACTATGGATTGGGATGATGGAAGGGGGGAGAGCAAGGTTCAAACAAGAGCTGCTTGTCTACACAGAGGGAACAGCTGCAGCACTGTATTCCCTCATCACTATTGGATGTATTATACATATACACTAAAAGAGAGCCAGAGATAGTGATGGTGACACTTAGCTTCTTCATCTGGTACAGACAGACCACTCTCCTCCCCCAACAACCTCTTCAATCAAGTAATATGACCACTCATCCTCTTTCATTGCAGTTCTCTAGTTTATTGGTTCTTTCCTCTCCTCAAGAGAGGCAATAGTAGTGGTAATGCCACTAGGAAGGAGAAAGTGGTAAGCCACAAGACTGCCAACTCAACTGCCAAGAGGAAGGAGGATGATTTCTGACAATGAAAGTGGACAGGAGGTAAATGAGTCTGACAAAAATCTGCAGTCTACTTTGGAAAATGAATCAGTAAGCCAGTGCCATATATCTAAACTGCAGCATTTACAATGGAATTGTGTCTTTATGTACATCTCCATCAACATATAACATAGCCACATGGGTCTGTTGTAGCAGAAAAACATGTGTCTTGTAGCTCTCAAACACCAACAAAATTATTATAGCATGAGGCTTTATAGACTATAGTATACTTCACCAGATTCTAATGCTACTAGTCAAAAATAAATGAGCACAAATTTGAAGTAGAGTATTCCTCCAATTTTTTGGCACATTGATCATTTGCTTTCACTTCTTTTTCACTGAAAAATACACATTAAAGTGCAATTTTGTTATAAGAAAACATCCAAGGCATTTTATTATATCTTCAATATAAAACATTACAGGTATCCCCCACCTTTCAACGACTTGTTTTTCAATGTTCCACTGTTCCGACAGATCTAAATTATAGCTATGTACCACACTTTCGACCTTATGGTCCACTCTTTCAACCTCAGCCAACTTGGCATACTAGGCTTTTTTCTCTCAGTTTAGTTGGCATGCTGTGTTTTTTTCCCCTCTCTCTCAGTTGACTTGGCACCATCTAGCGTTCAGTCTTGCATTTGCAAGCTAAAAAAAAATGGATTACACTTTTCAACCAATTCCACTTTCTGACAGGGCTGCAATCCCTAACGGTTACCCATCAGATAAGCCAGGGCTTCCTGTATTTTCTTCTACAATGTAAGGCAGGGATCTTTATACATGCTAGAATTCAAAGACTCATGCATGTTCCTTCTATGCTGGATAAATAGAAATAAACTGCACTGTGATATGTAATTGACAAAAGAGTAGTTCACTTGTATTTTTTTCTTCTGTTGTTCCATTTTTTGGTCCTCCAGAAGCAACATAGACTTGAAGTATACTGAAATTACTGACATCATATAGGAAGTAAAAGTGATGCAAAACAACAGCCGCAACAATATTATAATGCCAAGAAAAAATCTGGAAGTACAGTTGTCCCTTCACATTCGCGGGGGTTAGGTTCCACGGACCCCCGCGAATGTCAAAAAACCGCGAATATTGATTGCCCTCCCCTCCCCTGCTAAAGCGACCATGGGGCCACCGGAGGCCCCATACTCGCTTTTCCCGGGCTCCCCACTCCCTCCCAAGGCCCCGTGGAGGCCTCTGCGGCCCTCCCCCCACCCTCCCCAGGCCTTCACGGAGCCTTCGAAGGCCTCCCCCACCCTCTCCAGTGCGTCCCCCCACCTTCCCCGGGGCCTTCACGGAGCCTTCCAAGTCTCCGTGAAGGCCTCCGCAGCCTCCCCCCACCCTCCACAGGGCGTCCCCCCACCCTCCCCGGGGCCTTCACAGAGCCTTCCAAGGCTCCGCGGCCTCTCACTCTCCCCAGCGCTTCCCCCCCACCCTCCCTGGGGCCTTCAGGGAGCCTTGGAGGGCTCCGTGAAGGCCTCCGCGGCCTACCCCACCCTCCCCAGCGCGTCCCCCACTCTCCCCGGGGCCTTCAGGGAGCCTTCCAAGGCTCCCTGAAGGCCTCTGCGGCCTCCCACCACCCTCCCCAGCGCTTCCCCCAACCCTCCCCGGGGCCTTCATGGGGCCTTGGAAGGCTCCATGAAGGCCTCCACGGCCTCTCACGACTCTCCCCAGCGCCTCCCCCCCACCCTCCCCGGGGCCTTCACGAAGCCATGGAAGGCTCCGTGAAGGCCTCCGCGGCCTCCCACCACCCTCCCCAACGCGTCCCCCCACCCTCCCCGGGGCCTTCATGGAGCCTTGGAGGGCTCCGTGAAGGCCTTCGCGGCCTCCCCCCACCCTCCCCGGGGCCTTCGAGGGCCCCGTGAAGGCCTCCCCGGCCCTCTCCGCTCCCTCCAAGGGCTTTTACGGGGCCTCCAGAGGCCCCGTCTCGCGGTGTTGGGGGGGCCCGGGGGGGCCCTCCCAAAACCGCGAATAACCGAAACCGCGAATGTCGAGTTCGCGAATGTGGAGGGGCAACTGTATTACTAAGAATACAAAAATACCTGGCAGTGCAAAATTTTCACTTCAAGAAACATTCCAAACCACAACCAAACCTAGTTAGTTTTCAAAATGTTACATTGGGTACTTAACATGAAGGTACTTTCTGTAGGATAGATGGCAGGGACAATCCGTAAGCATTGGGAACCTAAGACTGCCCAGCTCAAGCAGGAAGTAGAACAAAGCCTCTTGGGAGATTCAGCTCTTTGTTCCCCAGTCCTTCTCTCCTATGAGGCCAGTTCTCTGACTAGCATAGCCCTGTAGAAAAGGTAAGTAGAAACTCCTTGTTGCTGAAATTGTTAGAATAC
Organism: Gambelia wislizenii; assembly: GCA_030847615.1. Taxonomy (NCBI): domain Eukaryota; kingdom Metazoa; phylum Chordata; class Lepidosauria; order Squamata; family Crotaphytidae; genus Gambelia; species Gambelia wislizenii. The sequence continues at coordinate 195,619,747 of JAUMIR010000002.1, forward strand.
CACTGTAACAGTTCCCTGGTGTGGCCTTGCTCAACAGTCACGGGGTGGGTCAGATTATTCCTGCCATCTATCCTACAGAAAGTATCTTCACGGTAAGTACCCAATGTAACATTCTGTAGGTCTAGATAGCATTGGGACGTACCCAAGCCCCTTGTCTCCCTAGGGTGGGAGTGACTGTTTGCGAATTTTCTTACTGGTGTACCACCTCGTGGAGGACTCTTCTCCCGAAGGTGGCTTCGGATGCCTTGAACTTGTCCACCTTCTAGCGTCTGATAAAGGTGGATGGAGTACTCCATGTTGCCGCCCTGCAGATTTCCTCTATGAGCAAATTTGTTGAAAATACTGCCGAGGTGGCTGCTGACCTGGTGGAGTGTGCCATCACTCCGGATGGCCGTGGTGTGTTTGCAGTGTCATAGGCCAGGAGGATGCATGCCTTGATCCATGTTGCCAGGGCCTGCCTAGACACCTTAGCTCCCATTGATGCCGGAGTGAACGACACGATCAAGGAGTCGCAACGTCTGAATGCTGCTGTGCATTTGATGTAGATTCTCAGGGCCCTCCTGACGTCCAGTTTATGCCACAGTTTCTCAGAGGGGTAAGACGGCCTGGGGCAAAAGGAGGGTAATATTATTTGCTGCGATACATGGAAGTTGGACAGCACCTTGGGCTTGAAGGATGGGTCGGGTCTGAGCTAAACCGCGTCCTCTTCGAAAGAGCATAGGTGCTCCCTTATGGAAAGTGCCATGAGCTCCGACACTCTCCAGGCTGATGTGATTGCCACTAGAAAGGCCACCTTGATCATCAGTATTCTAAGTGGAACCTTTCGCAAGGGTTCGAAGGGGCTTTTGGTTAGTTGACGAAGCACCAGTGGCAGGTTCCATGATGGGAATCTATGATGCACTGGTGGGGAGATAAGTGTTGCCCTGATGCGAAGATGCAGCGAAATTCTGTTTCCCTGCGGGTTCTGTATGAAAGCCACCAGTGCAGCTACCTGTCTCTTCAATGTGTTTGGTCGAAGACCCTTCTCAAGTCCTTCTTGCAAGAATTCCAGAATATGTTTTGTCGAAGCCTCCAAGGGGTTCACCTGCGCAGTTGTACACCATTGCGAAAACACTTTCCAGATCGCTTGGTATATCCTCCTTGTCGATGGCCTACGTGAAGCTATTAGGGTATCTATTATCTTGTCTTCATACCCGCAGATCTTTAATGCTCTCCGATCAACCTCCATGCTGTCAGTTGTAGCCATGACACGTTGTGGTGCGTCACTGAGCCCTGGAGGAGGAGATCCTGATGTGGGAAGAGCCTCACGGGTGTCTCGACTGACATCTCTGTCAGGTCCGAGAACCACAGTCGGCGTGGCCAGTGCGGAGCGATTAGGACCACTTGCGCTCTTTCTACCCGTATTTTTCTGCATGTCTTCCCTATCAGGGGGAATGGGGGGGGGAGGTATAGAAGGCCTTCTGGCCACTGGGACCGAAGGGCGTCGGTTCCCTCCGCCCTCGGATGGAAGAACCTGGTGAAGAATCGGTTCAGTTTGGTGTTGCGGTGAGTCGCAAACATGTCTACTGACATTTCTCCGAACCTCCCTTGAATGTGGTTGAAGGTTTCCTGGTTCAGTTCCCACTCTCCTGGGAGTACCATATGTCTGCTCAGGAAGTCCACTTGCATGTTGGCTTCCCCTTGAAGATGTTGGGCCATCAGGGACAGGACTGTCTTTTCGGCCCAGAGTAGCAGCGTCACTGCCTCTGAGTGCAGTGACCTGGATTTGGACCCGCTTTGTCTTGCTATGTATGATCACGTCATTGTGTTGTCCATGAACAGCAGCACGTGCTGTCCCCTCAACGTGTTGGAGAAATATTCCAGTGCCAGTCTGGCCGCCCTGAGCTCCAGCCAGTTGATGCTTTGCTCCTGTTCTTCTTTTGACCATATTCCTTGTACCGCTATTCCTTGGCAGTGTGCCCCCCATCCTTGAAGGCTGGCGTTCGATGTCACAACTACTTGGTGGTTGATTGTCAATGGGGAGCCTTTGGATATGTTCTCTGTTTGCGTCCGCCATGTGAGTGAATCTCTCACTGTGAGCGGGATGTCCAGGGTGAATGCCTCTTTGTGAGATATTCTTTCTTGGTGAGGGAAGAGTAGTGCCTGGAGTGGTCTGGAATGGAACCTCGCCCATGGGACCACCTGTATGGCTGATATCATGAGACCGAACAGCCACACTAGGGATGCGATCTGAGCTCTCTGCTTTCTTCTTGCTTCCTTTTGTGGCTTCCTTTTGGATGGCTGACTATCTTTCTTTGGATAGGACGACGGAGTAAACTATTGTGTCTATCTGTACCCCTAAGTGAACTATGGTTTGTGATGGCACCAGGGTGCTCTTTCTGAAGTTCACCATGAAGCTGTGACTCTGTAGACATGCTATCATTATTTTGAGGTCCTTAAGAGCCTTGTCCCTCGATGGCGCTGTTAGGAGTATGTCATCCAGGTATGGATACAGGTGTATCCCCTTGGTCCGCAGGTGTACGATTATCACCACCATCACCTTGGTGAAGACCCACGGTGCTGTTGCGAGGCCAAAGGGAAGTGCCCTGAATTGGTAGTGTTCCTCTCTGAATGCGAATCTGAGGAACCGTCCGCTTTCTGGGTGTATCTTGATGTGTAGGTATGCTTCTGATAGGTCGAGAGAAGCCAGGAAGTCTCCTTCCTGCACCGCCTACCGTATGGACGAAAGCGTTTCCATCTTGAAGCTCTTGTAAGTAATGAACGAGTTTGTGAACTTGAGGTCTAGTACTGACCTTAAACTTCCGTCCTTTTTTTGGTACTGTGAAGAAGTAAGAGTACACCCCTGAGAAACGTTGCGTGTCTGGTACTTCTTCTATGGCATCTATCTCAAGTAGGTGGCTTATTGCTGTTCTCAAATTCCTTGCCTTCTGCTGGTTTGAAGGTAGCAGTGCGGGGAGGAACCTGTTCCTGGTTCTGTGTCGAACTCCACTTTTTATCCATGGGCGATGGATAAACATTTGTCCAATGTTGATGCCAGCCAGGCGCCCAGGAACCTCGACAGCCTTCCTCCCACTGGAGATTTTTCCGAGTCAGGATTGTTGGCAGGAGGAACCTTGCTGTGACTGAGTTCCCCCCTGCGACTGGAAGAATGGTTGGCAAAGGGAGTGTGGCGAAGGACGTAGTTGGTTATAGCCCATGCTGGCCTAGTGGATCTGTAGTCCACTCTCCTTCGGTTCCCCCTGTAATGACGAAAGGAAGAGTTGAACTGGGGTGCCCGCCTAAAAGGCTTCTTGTCCTGCTTTCGTCCCGATGAAAGCATGGCCTGCTTTTTGTCCTTCGTCTCGACTAATATGTCCTTAAGGGCTTCCTCGCCGAACAATTTGGCCCCTTTGAATGCAGCTGTGGCCAAGGCGTTTCTAGACTGGCCGTCCACATCCCATTGTTTCATCCAGAGCGATCTTGCCAGGTTGGCTGCCCCTGAAGCCCTAGCCGCATGTTAGTGAATCCTGGGATGCATCCACGATGAAGTGGAGTACGAATCAGATTCTGTTGAAAGCACTGTTCAGGGAACCGGTGTCCAGGTCCTCGGCTTCCATTACCTCTTGGAGCCATGTTATGGCTGCCCATGAAATCAAGTTCGTTGCCAATGAGGACCTAATTCCCAGGGCGGACGCATCGAACGATCTCTTTAAGTCATTGTCAGCTCTCTTTTCGTCGGAGTCCTTGAGGGTGCCATCCCCTTCTCTGGGCGCCAGAGAGTTGGAAACCATGGAGACGACCAGCCGGTCGACTACCGGAGTCCTCAACTTATCTAGTACCTCCTTGAGGAAGTTGTAAAACTTCTGAACAGATGACATGCCCCACCTCTCCAGGGCTGGCTTGTCCCACTCTTCTGTCACCAAGTTCCAGAAAGCCCTTGGGAACGGGAAGAGGGGCCTCTTGGGCTTGTTTGAGGGCATCAGTGCCATTGCTTTCTCGATCTTGGGAGTGTGAGGGTCCTCGGCAGTGTCTTGTTTGGCAATGGGGGGGGGGGGACAAATCCCTAGTGCAGACAAGGCCCTGCTGAGGAGGTACAAGAATTTATTCCCATGGAAAATTCTGTCTGCTGCCTCAGTCTCTGAATTGTCTGAATCCGACAATTCCCCTTCCTCCCTGTCGGGGGTCTGAGCTCTGTTGTTGTCCCTTATGATGTCTAAATCCGGGTTGACATGCTGGAGGAGATCCTCTCCTTTTGAGGCCCCATCTGACTCCTCGGATGAGTGCCTTGAAGGTGGCTCCTTTCTCTTTTTGCCTGGGTGAGAAACTTGGGAAGGTTCTCGTTGCTTCCCCTTGTTGTTCCCTATTGGCCTCCTAGGGGAAAAGGGAACCTTGTTTTTCTTTCGGATGGGTGTCTTTCCCCTTTCCTTATGCTTTCTCAGCAACTCTGAAATGCTCAGGGGTGTCTCCTGCTCCTCCTCCTCGTCAGAGAGGAGGGCTTCAGATAACATCATCAAGGCCAGCTTGATGGATTCTTTCTTGGCCTTGGCTTCGCTCCCCTTACTCTTCTCTAACTCTGCTCCTCCTGCGTCTCCCACATCCTCGCCCTCTTGGTCATCTGGGTCATTGGGTTCCCCATTGTCATCTCGACTGTCTCCCTGGTCGAGCTCTCCCTCCATTTCAATGGGGATGTTTCCATCCTCCTCCTCCCCTTCACTAGAAAATTCCAAAATGTCCAGGATAAGCCTGGACCTTGATACCGTTGTTCCGCCTACCTTGTCCTGTGTCTTCTTTTGCGGCCCGTCCTGGAAGCTAGAGTTATTGTGGGAGTTCTGGGGGGGGGGGCAGGGAAGAGACTTCGGCCCCCGCGGTCCCCAGGCCCTCGTGCCACTTTTCTCTCCTTTGCGGCAGGTAGTCTGAGGCTCTGCGCATCCTTAGAGAGTGGCCGCTGGCCAGGGCCCTCTCCGCTTCCCATGCGGCCCGTCGCTGAGGGACGGGGGCTGGCATGAAGCCAGCAGAGGCAGCGCTCGTGGAGGGGAGGTTGCGGCCACCATGGTGAGGGCCGGAGTGCTCCTGCATCCCCCTCTGCTGAGGCCTTTTGGTGCCCTGCGCAGCGCCGGCTGAAGAACCCTTTGTGCCTCCCATCCCTTCTCTGCGGCAGCGTGGGAGGAAGCAGGAAGGCTGGTAGCAGAAGTGCGGCTGCTGGGCAGCTGGCGCGGCTGGCGCTAGAGAGGAGCGCGGACGGAGGAAACGTGCAGGGGGGGTAGTGCGATTGGGGAAGTTGGAGAGGGAGAGAAGCCTGGTGAGAGCGGTAAGCAGCTGGGGAAGGGGGAGAGGCTGGGGAGGAAATCGGGGGGGCTGTTGAGGTTGTGGTGGTGTATCAGCTGAAGAAATCGAGGGAAAGGGCTTTTTTTTAAAGGAAGAGAAACAGTGGAGAGACAGGGGAGAGAATAAGAGAGAAAAATAGGGTCAGAGGTAGGGGCGGTCTAAGGAAAAAAAGGGGTTTAAATGGCAGAAGCAATCTGGAGGAGTTGAGATACCTGCCTCACTGGGCTAAGCAAGAAGTAGAACTGGCCTCATGGGATAGAAGGACTGGGGAACAAAGAGCTGAAATCTCCCAAGAGGCTTTGTTCTGCTTCCTGCTTGAGCTGGGCAGTCCTAGGTTCCCAATGCTTACGGATTGGTCCTGCCATGTAGACCTACAGAATATTAGAATTAATAATTGCATTAAGCATTACAATAAATAATTCATGTACAAAGAAAGACAAAGAATTAAACAAGTACAATCAGATACTCAGGAAGCAAACAGTCACAAACATAAGGAGTTTTAGCCTAGATGCAAGCCCAAATTAAACAAACACGCCAAGCTCTCATTTTTATCTGGAATCACTTGTAACAACTGCCATCAATCCATTCTATACGTGCACAGGGTTCATCTTTCACAAAATAATCTATCCAAAATGTACAATTTACCCACCCATGTTTCCTTGGTTTTAATAACTTTAACAAGAAAGCTTGTAACTTAATGCAGTTATAAAACTGCACCTCACAATAAACATACTCTTGTACCCATTATCAGCACAGTACAAAATAGTTTTAAAATTACCTAAAATTCTGTATAACAGATCCTGTGCATCACTTCTATCCAGAGAATAAGGAAGTATGTAAACAGTTTTGCCTCAATATAAAGCATGTTACTTCCTTGGTGACCTTGGCCAAGTCATACTCTCTCAGACTCAGTAGAAGGCAAAGACAAATCCTGCCAAGAAAACCCCACAACAGTTTTGCCTTAGGGTCCCCATAAATCAGAAACAACTTAAAAGATACACAACAAAAAAGCATGCTGCCTAGAGCTACTTCAGAATAATCTCACTAACTTAATTAGATATACTATTGTGAGGATTGTTGCTTTGGCGTAACAGATTCATAGATTTAAACTTGAGACCATCCAAAACCCACCCCAAATATGCAAGTATCATGAAAGTAATCTTGCTGAAATAAATAAAATTGTCAGATTATTTCCCCAATCAAATGACACCAATCCATATAAATAAATGTTTCCCTCTCATGATCACCTTGACCATGCACATAACAGGCTACTACACTGGGGAAATCAACATAATATTCAATAATGGAGCAAGACTTATAGAGCTACATATATCATGCCTTTCAGGTCTTAATGTAACAATCTTCTGGGGTTAGACATACAGGCTATATTCTCAGTTCCCTTGCTGGAGGAAAATATGATTCGGACAAGATCAGGACTCCAGTCCTGTGATAACCAAGAGAACAAATCTAAAACTGACTGGCTTAGAACCTAATACGTCATGAGCAGGAATTGCCTTCTAACAAAGTTGTACTCATTAATTGCTTCCACAGCAAACAGCCACCATTTTTGCTGATTCCCTTCATTTTCCAAGAGGTGTGTGGCATCTAGAACAATGTTAGAGGTGGGGAAGAAGGCTTCAGAGGGGCCAGGGAAACTGATGACAATCACTCCCTCCATCCCTAAACTGAGGCCTCCACTGTTCATGGAAAGTTAATTAGGACCCCAGTCTTCAGCTGAAAGTCTGGTTGAAATCTCAGCGAAGTCTTTTAACACTCATACCAGTACATCTGCCTACAAGGATACATGGACATCTTAGGCCTTTGCATGTTGATATCCAAGCAATTATTTCACATGAAAGTAACACATATAACATGGTAATAGCTACATTTTAGCTTCATCTTCTTTAGCACAATGAATTTTGCTCATATTATGAAGGGTGTCATTCTTTTCATTGCTATTATCCGCTATAGCCCTCTTCTACCAAAATCTCTTCTGTTCCTACTAAAGTTTTCCCTTATGCTAAGAACTGTTAAATGCCCTGCAATTTATGTGCGACAATGCTGTGACAACAGAAGGATAGGCATCATACATCATACCAATGGGGTACAATTCAAAGACATGGCCATGTTAGTCTGGAATATCAGTATGGAAAGGGATCTTGTAGCACCTTTGAGACTAACTGAGATAAAGAAATTGTAGCATGAGCTTTTGTAGACTTAGTCTATTTCCTCAGATGCATGGAGTGAACTAGTGCCTAGGAACTGACCTTTATGAGCAGACTGTATGAACAGCCATAGAAATGCAAAACTTGTGGGTATGGTGACGAGGTAACAAGTTCAGTTTTAACAATGGTTGTTGAGGGGGGGGGAAGGCAGGAGGGGTGGGTGACAACATGAATGATGGAGAGAGTTATGGATGCTGGCTGGGAACCAGACAGATGTGATAAAGTGGCCAAGAGTGCCCTCATGAGGTAGGGGTGTTAACTAGTGCTAAATCAATGTGTATAGAGCCTATGTACTATCTATTCTCCTTTACAGGTCTGAAACATGGGTCACCTATCGCCAACAGTTAGGACTCCTCAAACGCTGTATCTCTCTCTGGCTTTTCTTCACAAATGAAGATTCAGGAAGGACTCATTATGTGTTTTCTGCAAGTGCGCTGATGACTAAAAAGGCCAATCCGAGATAAACAAGTCCGGTTGCAGAAAGCACAGCAGAAGATCTCCTTGGGTGATGTTTCCGTGCTGTGATTCTTTCTGCGTTGTCGTTTCTCTTCAAGATTTGTTCGGCGTGAGTTCTCAAATAAGGCTGCAGCATTGTGGATAGTATGCCTCCATGCCTCCCAATGTGAGGCCAGGGCGGACCATTGTTGGTGATCAATTTGGCCGAGACTGAGTTGTTGTTTCAGGGAGTCCTTGTATCGCTTTTTTGCAGCACCCCTCATATGCTGACCCGTGGCGAGTTCACCGTAGAATACTATTTTGGGGAGGTGATGGTCCTCCATCCTATAAACATGCCCTGCCCAGCGCAGCTGTGTTCTCAATATCATGGCCTCAATGCTGGTGATCCCTACTTGCTCAAGGACAGCAACATTCGTCACATAGTCAGTCCAGTGTATATTTAGGATTGTGAGTAAACAGCGTTGATGAAAGCGTTCGAGGAGTCGTAAGTGTTGGAGATAGGTGACCCATGTTTCAGACCCATAAAGGAGAATAGCCAGTACAATGGCTCTATACACACTGATTTTTGTGCTTTGCCTCAGGTGTTTGTTACTCCAGACTCTTTTGTGAAGTCTTCCAAATGCACTATATGCCTTTGCTAATCTGTGATCGATCTCTTTGTCAATCTTGGCATCTGAGGAGATGATGCTTCCCAGGTAGGTGAACTGCTGAACGGACTTAAGCACAGATTTGCCGATGGCAATGTGGGGATGGTGGTGTTTGTCCTGTGGTGCAGGCTGGTAAAGAACTTCAGTTTTCTTCAGGTTGACTTCCAGCCCAAACAGCTCTGCAGCTGTTGCAAAGCAGGATGTTAGGCACTGCAGAGCTGCTTCTGTGTGGGCAACAAGGGCAGCATCATCAGCAAAGAGCAACTCACAAACTAGATAGTTTAGAGTCTTAGTGCGAGCTCTCAGATGGCTTAAGTTAAACAAGCTACCATCAGTACGGTAACGTATATAGATGCCGTCGTCTTCTTCGAGCTCTGCCGTAGCCCTTTGGAGCATCATGCTGAAGAAGACTGTAAATAAAGTTGGCGCAAGAACACAACCTTGCTTCACTCCATTAGTTATTAGAAAGGACTCTGAAGGAGCATCGCCATATCTGACTTGACCGCGCTGGCCCTCGTGTAGCAAGATAATCATTTTAAGGAATTTGGGGGGACATCCTAGTCTTTCCAGGATCGGCCACAGACCTTTCCTACTCACAGTGTCGAAGGCTTTGGTGAGGTCAACAAATGTTACATAGAGACCCTTGTTCTGCTCTCTACATTTCTCTTGCAGTTGCCTAAGGGCAAATACCATATCTGTAGTACTCCTATTGGGTCTGAAGCCACATTGGCTTTCAGGAAGGAGTTCTTCTGCAATGGCAGGAACTAATCTGTTCAGGAGTATCCTTGCAAGGATTTTTCCAGCAATAGAGAGCAGTTTTATGCCTCGATAGTTTGAGCAATCGGATTTTGCTCCTTTTTTCTTGTACAGGGTGATGATGACTGCATCTCGGAGATCTGATGGCAGTTCCCCCTTTTCCCAGCAATTCACAAAGAGTTCGTGGAGTACATGACCTCCGTGTTTCCAAACTTTAGGTGGGATTCCATCAATCCCAGCTGCCTTGCCGTTTTTCAACTGCTGTATGGCCTTAAGGGTCTCTTCCAAAGTGGGAGCTATGTCCAATTCATTTCTCATCGGTTTTTGTATCATATGTTGGATAGCTGAGCCTTGGGACTACTCGGTTGGCACTAAAGAGACTTTGAAAGTGTTCAGCCCATCGATTCAGGATGGAGGCTTTATCAGTAATTAATGTTTGACCATCTGTACTGTATAAGGAGCTTTGGACCTAATAAGTAGGTCCAAACACTGCCTTAAGAGCTTCATAAAATCCTCTAGAATCCCCCAGATCTGCACAGCGTTGTGTCTTTTCTGCTATATTGATCCACCACTTGTTCTGCATGTCTCTGAGTTTTTGTTGAAGATTACTACATGTGAGATGGAAAGCTGCTTTTCTTACATGGCAAGTTGGCTGGGCGAGGTATGCCTGGTGAGCAGTTCTCTTCTTTGCCAACAGCTCCTGGATCTCTTGGTTGTTTTCATCAAACCAGTCTTGATTTTTCTTTTGGGAGAACCCGAGGGATTCTTCTGCAGACTGGAGGATACTGTTTTTGATATGTTGCCAAAGCACTGTAGGAGAAGGATCTATAGGATGGTCTTCAGGTTTTGTTTGCAGGCTTGCCTAGAAGTTGTCTCTCATGGTAGCTTGTTGAAGATTGTTGACTTGGAGTCTCTTCTTTAAGATGCCACTCCTCTTAGGTTTGAACTTAAGATGAAGATTTGGTTTGCATCTGACGAGGCGATGATCTGTCTGGCATTCTGCACTGGGCATCACTCGAGTATGACGGACATTGTGAATGTTTCTCTGGAGGACTAGCACATAGTTAATGAGGTGCCAATGTCTGGACCGGGGATGCATCCAGGTTGTCTTCAAGCTGTCTTTCTGCTGAAAGATAGTGCTTGTAATAGTCAGCTGTTGTTCTGCGCAGAACTCTAGCAGGAGGCGTCCGTTATCATTGCAATTTCCAACACCATGTTAGCCTAAGACACCTCTCCAGGCTTCGGAGTTCTTTCCTACTCTGGCATTGAAGTCACCAAGAATAATAATTGTATCTTCTACAGGGACATTTTGTATGAGGTGGCGTAGGTCTGTGTAGAATTTGTCTTTCTCTACAGGGTCGGCCTGCATAGTTGGGGCATATATACTAAAGAGAACAACATGTGGGAGGCATAAGGAAATAATGCGATCAGAGTGTCGTGTTGGTAAGGTTTCGAGTTTGGAGGCAATGGAGTTTTTAATCATGAAGCCTACTCCTGAAAGATGTTTTTCGGTTTTGGGTTTGCCAGACCAGTAAAGTGTGTAGCCGGCACCGTGTTCTTTAAGGCTGCCTTCCTAATGGAGACGAACTTCACTAAGAGCAGCAATGTCAATATTAAGTCATGATAGTTCATGGGCTATTAGAGCAGAACGACGCTCAAGCCGTCCACTATCTGCAGCGTCTCGCATGGTTCTGATGTTCCAGCATGCAAGCGTCAGTTTATTTACACCTTTGGAGGCCAGTGTGTGCCTTTGTTTCTTGCCTTGGTTTGACCGCATCAGAAGATTCCCGTTGGCCACGGCTAGCCAACCAGGTAGTTGGGGATGAGCTTTCGTTAGGCCACCTTTTCTAGGCCCCTCTCCATATAGAGCAAGCAGTGCTCTCCTTAAAAAAGGCTGCTTGGTCGTTCAGGATGCTGCCGAACAAGACTGTCATCTCCCGGGTCAGCCTCGAGCGACCAAAGTCCTGAACCGCCTACATGCAGGGTTGGGTCTGCGGCTTCCAATGCATCTTTACACCTGCCGTTTCATCCCTCGCCTATTGCTACAGGGCTTTTGGGGGGGTTGGATTTGTCGTTCGAGCCTGTGCAATGCTTTTTTTTTTTTCCTGGTGGAGCGCAGTGTGCACAGAACTGGCCTCACCCTTTAAACCAAAGGTTCATCTGCTGGCCTTGCAAACATGGACGGTAGCAGCAAGGTCCTCGGGCCGTAGGTTTGATTAGTTTCCTTCTCTTAGTGGTTGACCTTACAGGGTTGGATGAGCACCATCTACCTGGGTTTGGGATTAGAGATTTCCTTCTCCTAGGATGGTTGCCATAAGGCTAGAGAGCCCATCCTGCCCTTTGATGCTCTTTGTCAGACCCTTCAAGTTTTGACCTGTCTGGCATGGGAGACCCTACCGGTGGCTATTATGCCACCGCCAGCATAGCTCAAAACATCATTAGGGTACGCAAGCCTCTCTCCCACGAGAAGGACACAATCCTAAATATACACTGGACTGACTATGTGATGAATGTTGCTGTCCTTGAGCAAGCAGGAATCACCAGTATTGAGGCCATGATATTCAGAACACAGCTGTGCTGGGCAGGGCATGTTTCTAGGATGGAGGCCATCGCCTCCCAAAAATAGTACTCTACGGTGAACTCGCCACGGGTCTGCATAAGAGGGGCACTCCAAAAAAGCGATACAAGGATTCCCTGAAACAACATCTAAGGCTCGGCCAAATTGATCACCAACAATGGTCCGCCCTGGCCTCACATCGGGAGGCATGGAGACGCACTATCCATCCACAATGCTGTAGCCTTATTTGAGAACTCATGCCAAACAAGTCTTGAAGAGAAACGACAACGCTGAAGGAATCACAACCCGGAAACATCACCCAAGGAGACTTTCTGCTGTGCTTTCTGCAACTGGACTTGTTTATCTCAGATTGGCCTTTTTAGTCATCAGCGTGCTTGCAGAAAGTGCGGGATGAGTCCTTTCTGAATCTTTGTTTGCGAAGAAAAGCCAGAGAGAGAGAGAGAATATGTGTAGCATGCCAGGAAACCATTGCCTCTGTTCAACCCTCTGTTGATGGATTGGAATTTGTGGGAAATATTCCAATTCAGCTGTTTCTCTTTCCAATCTTCCTTTGTAGGTTTGTTGTTGGGTTTTTTTGTTTCATTTTGTTTTGTTCAAGGACAACTGTTCTGAGGTCAGAGTTGGAATGCCCAGTAAGATTGAAGTGTTCTGTAACTGGTTTTCATGTATTCCCATTCCTAATATCTGATTTACGTCTATTTATCCTCTTGCCTGGCCTGTCTGCCCAATGTACCGGGCTGAGGGGCATTGTTGACAGAGGATGGTACCGTATATGTCACATTAGAGGACAAACAAGTGAAGGTGCCTCTAATATTGTGGGTGATCTACTTGTATTTTCCAAGTAGATGTGGGGCAGAGTTGGCATCTGGGTTTCTTATACCTGTCTCCCCATCTGTGTTGTGCACCCTCCTATAAGTAACTGTTTGAGATGAGGCTGTCTATAGGAAAGCCTGCAACCAAGAGCCTTTTAGAGGGTAGCATTATTGTCCAAAATAGGTTGTAGTTCAGTGGTGATCCCATCAATTATCATCCAATTAGTCTGACATCAATACCAGGGAAGATTCTGGAGCAGATAATTAAACAGAGAGTCTATGAACATTTAGAAGGCAATGCCATAATCACAAAAAAGTCTATATGGGTTTCAGAGAATCTAGTCATGCCAGACTAATCTGATCTCTTTTTTTGATAAAATTACCAGCTTGATAGATGAAGGGAATGCTGTGGATACCACATACCTTGATTTCAGTAAGGTCTTTGACAAGGTTCCCCATGATATTCTTGTAAACAAGCTTGTAAAATGTGGGCTAGACAAGTTAACTGTTAAATGGATTTGTAATTGGTTGACTGGCCAAACCCAAAGGGTGCTCAGCAGTGGCTCCTCTTCATCTTGGAAAGATGTAACCAGTGGGGTGCCACAGGGTTCTGTCCTGGGCCCAGTGCTATTCAACATCTTTATCAATGACTTGGATGAGGGAATAGAGGCCATGCTTATCAAACTTGCAGATGACACCAAATTAGGAGGAGCTAATACTCTAGAGGACAGGATCAAAATTCAAAATGACCCGAATAGACTAGAAAGCTGGGCCAAAGCTAACAAAATGAGATTCAATATGGAGAAATTTAAGGTACTGCACTTAGGGCTGAATGAAACTACATGCAAAAGGGATCTAGGAGTCCTAGTAGACCACAAGTTGAACATGAGTCAACAGTGTGATGCGGCAGCTAAAAAAGCCAATGCGATTTTGGGCTGCATCAATAGAAGTATAGTGTCTAGATCAAGGGAAATAATAGTGCCACTCTATTCTGCCTTGGTCAGGCCTCACCTAGAATACTGTGTCCAGTTCTGGACACCACAATTTGAAAAGGATACTGACAAATTAGAGTGTCCAGAGAAGGGCGACTAAAATGGTAAAAGGTCTGGAAACCATGCCTTATGAGGAGAGACTTAGGGAGCTGGGTATGTTTAGCCTGGGGAAAAGACAGTTAAGGGGCGATATGATAGCCCTGTTTAAGTATTTGAAGAGGTGTCACATTGAGGATGGAGCAAGCTTGTTTTCTGCTGCTCCAGAGACTAGAACACAGAGCAATGGATGCAAGCTCCAGGAACAGAGATTCCACCTCAACATTAGGAGGAACTTTCTGACAGTAAGAGCTGTTCGGCAGTGGAACACACTCCCTTGGAGTGTGGTAGGGTTTCCTTCCTTGGAGGTCTTTAAACAGAGGCTGGATGGCCATCTGTCAGGGATGCTTTGATCGTGATTTCCTGTGTGGCAGGGGGTTTGGACTGGAAGGCCCTTGTGGTCTCTTCCAACTCTACAATTCTATGATTCTACGATACATCTGAGTGGTCTCAATTGGGAGCTTTATGTGATCACTAGTGGGGTTCTATAATCTCCTATCTCCAGTCTGTTCTGCAATAGATTAGTCCTGGGTACAAGTTTTGCCTTGCTGATTTGTTTTTCTACTTCATATGGGGGGTATAGTTTGAGGAATACTTGTTGTAATTCCATGAGTCTGGCTTTACTGTCTTGTGGATCTGGGCAGATGCAATTGTATCGGAGGGCTGTAAATTATGGATTTGGTAGTGTGTTCAGAATGAAAACTGGAGGCATGTAAGTACATGTAGTATATGCAGTAGTCAATGGGTTTGCGATATAGCGTGTTGCTCAGATGTCTGTCACATAGCTGTACAGTGAATCCAGAAAGTGGACTTCTGTTGATAGTTCCAGGTTGAGATTGATAGTAGGGCAGAAGCTGTTGAAATTCTGGTTGAACGTCTCAAGTAACTCTTCTCCATGTATCCAAATGTTGGAAGATATCATCAATGTACCCCGCGCCATGCATATACTAAGGTTTGACACATACAGAATATTTGTCAGGATTAGTTCTATCAAGAAGCACTGTAAATCTGTGGGTTCTTCTCTGGCTTTTATCCAAGACTTCTGGGTCTCTTAAGACCATAGTTTGTTGACACCCATAGCGTGAATCTGTTTTGAATGTTCCCGATAAATAAGGATTTCACAACTTAACAGGATATGTGAACAGACAGACCACTCCTGATTTAACAAACCACAGTTCATTTACTGGCACTATTAAATGTGAACTAGGTCATGAGGTATTAGAGCAGAATTCAGTCTTTTAGTTTTAATGTAAAGTCAGAGAGCAATTCTTAATCTTACGGTTATTAAAATGTCCTTGAAAATATTGAGGCAATGCCTCATTTAAGTTTTAGAATCAAAACAGTAAGCAAAGCATGTTCTGGTGGTCAGGGCATAAGTGGCTTGTATAGCTCATTGTCCCTCTGTGCTAATAGAAGTACATCAAATTCTGTAAGACTAAAAAATGGCAAATTATGTCAATTAAAAAAAATCTGGCTCATCTAGGCACATATTTTGCTTTCCTTGTTGTAGATTTCCCTCCCACCCCCAATAAACATGAAACACAAACATCTTTGCCCACCATGTGTAAATTACACCTTATTTTCTAGATGTCAAAAATCCAATGGTGATTTTATTTATTATCAATATCCAGGATAATATGCTGAACAGAAATATTACTTACTAGGCAAAGACATTCCAGATATAATATGAAGCCAGGGTCTGGCACCATATTAAAGACTCTTGGTATTGGGTACTTTTTTCCTATATGTATCCCAAGCCTCTTCCTCAATCCCATTTTGATTTAAGATACAGTTTGATCCTGTTTTGCATCGCAAGCATTAGGCATAGTTTCCAGTTCAGACAAAATGGGAAACTGTGAATTGCCTCAAATCATCATCATCATCATCAATTTACGTATTTATTTATATAGCACTATCACAGTACATGGTACAAGTAAAAGAAAAACAAAACAGTTCTATGACCTCAGGCTCACAATCTAATTAAGACATGACACAAAAGGAAAAGGGACTGGCAGTGTGGGAGGGGATTAAGTTCAGCAAATACTGCATCTTCTTCTCTCCCTCCAAGGCCAGGGCAGTGGCAGTTGGGATGGAGGAAGGGCCTTTCCTCTGCTTCTGGGCCTAGGCATGATGGAGCTGTGCCTGCCTCTTCTTCTCTCCCCACAAGGCCAGGGCAGTGGCAAATGGGATTAAGGGAGGACCTTTCATCTGCTTCTGGGCCTAGGCATAACTAGGAAGGGAAATAGTTACAGCATGCAATGACAGGAAAAAGCATGTGAACTATGACTCTGGAGACCAAGGTTTGAATCCCTGCTCAGCCATAGAAACCCACTAGGTGACCTCATTCTCTCAGCAAAGGCAAAACCCTTCTCAACAAATCTTGCCAAGAAAACCTCTTAGGGTCATCGTGTTGGAAAGGACTTGAAGGCACACAACAACAACAATTTGTATTTCAGTTAACCCACTTCTTAAAGATAACACAGTTCAGAAGTATCTCTCTCACACAGCCATACTTACTTACATTTTGAAAACAAGATTCAAAAACTTAATTGCATGCAAAAACAGCAAGGCCTTAATTGTTATGCTCCTGCTATCTTCATTACTCTTCTTTCATATTTTAAAAGGGGTGGTGGTGGTGGTGATGCTGTCATTTCAAGCTCTACTATTTAAATCAGTCCAGAGCACACAGAAGGCTAACACAACAAGAAACCCCTCTCTCAAGAGCTGCTTCTAAGAGTGCAGAGCTGCTTGCACTATAAAATGGGAAACTGGAGCATTCCATGCATCTCGTTCCTAAATCTAAAATCCTCTTAAATTTCAGCTCTGAAAGGGTCAAGAAAATATTAATCAGCCTTGCTGATTGTTGCATGTGAAGGTGCTAGAATTGGACCAAGATATCTGCATTCTACTTGCTATTTCTTTATACAACATTGGACATAAGAGTGACAAGTAATATTTCAAAGTCTCTAACATAATGTGTGAAGGTGCTCTCAGTGTTGTTGCTCTTCCTTAAGATGGACATGTTTTAAACAGTGTTTCTTTTCAGTTTCCAATAATAACAGACCTCATACCAATTCACAAAGTTTTCACTTTACAAATGTTAAGATGCATAACAAAAAGTATTAACTAGCTGGGATGAATGTTAGGTTTGTTGATCTCCTTACAATAGATGAAATCATAACCCTCTAGCAATACTACTTAATAATTGCTTCATAAATATTATTCATGCAACAAAAAGTCCAGCAAGTAATTCCTCAAACATACGTACACAGGTAACTATGATTTCAATACACAGCACACATTAGCAACATCTTGACAGAAAGGTGCACAAAGAAGAAATTGCAGCAACATTTCCCTATTAGACATCACAGAAACCATGAGACACATGCTCTCTCCTTACAAAACATAGGTAAATATATTAGCTAAGTGAGCACAAATACAGTTGTCCCTTCATATTCACTGGGGTTTGGTTCCAGGACCCACCGTGGATACCAAAATCCATGAATACTCAGGCTCCATTATATGCAATGGCAAAGCAAAATAGTGTCCCTTATGTAAGATGGCAAAATCAAGGTTTGCTTTTTTGGATTATTATTTTTTAAAGAATATTTTCAAGCCATGAATACTTAAATCCGTGGATATGGAGGGACAACTGTATATCAGTTTATTGAGGCTACAATCCTGTGCATGCTTACGTGAGAATATGGACCAGCGAATAAAGTGAACTGAAAACTCAAACAACAATGGAATACATCAAATGTCACATGAAAAGACTTCACCTACACACAATACCTTTACTGTTCTTTCCTCACCAATACAGCCTTCTGCACATCCCTAAAATCTGCTCCTCCAACCCTCTAGGGCAGATTTTAGGATACATGGATGATGGTGACCAGAGAAGAATCCACTCTGCTGGGGAAGCTGTTTCATCAGCAGACCAACATAACCCTATTTCATTTTACCTCTTTCTTAAACATCAATCTTGTGAAGACAAGAACAAGACTTGTCTAATTTTATCATAAACCAATATTTCAACTTCACATTTGTGAATAAGCATTTTGAAAATAATAACAATGCACCTTCAAGGCATAAAAATGGGGGAAAAACAATAATATCTACATTCAACTGCCATAGTTGTGAAACAGCTGGGGTTAGGGATTATAACCAGCTCACAGACATTTAAAAACAACAACACCATACACCCACTATCACTTGTTACACCATTTGTAACACAGAATAATATAAATACAGCTTGCATACCAGGCCTTACATTAAAGCCAGCTTAATCCCAGTTGACTAACAGAATGAACACGCCAACCGTTATGCAAAGTTGCAACAGCACTGAGCCAGTACACATCTACAACAGCATCTCCTGCTTTACAAGTGAGGCAAGTCTGCCCTGTAATATGTAATCCTATTATAAAAGGGTTAAAACCAATTAATAGTAATGTCAGCTTGTGGTAATGTTGCTATCTGTGGGATGTTTTATGTATTTAAAACGTTTGTATCCTGGCTCTCCTTTCCTTGACACAGCTCAGAACGCTGGTATCCAAAAGGTGTTTATGATTCATAAGGCTGAACAGTTTCCCAATCCCAATCCAACCCTCTCCAGCCAGTTATACATACATACATTCGCATACACATACCATGATGGCACAGATCAATTATGGAACTGGTGGCTACTGCTGTTGTTAGTGTAATACTGCTCCTTCACAACATGTACCAGAGCCATAACATCATAAGTCCACTTACACTAGCAATGCAATGCTACAGGTTAATATCACACCAGCACTACATTTACTATCACTTCTAAAACATCTACAGTATCTTCGCTGGGCCAGCAACTCCCAGAATTAGGTCCCAAGAAAATTTACCAGGATTTGAGCCAAACTGTAAAACTTTATTTTCCTCACACAAACATCAGAAATCACAAACGTCTATGCTTACTTCAGAATTCAAACCTTCCCTTTATTTTTATACTACCAAAATAAGCATTGTGCACTATCCTGACAGGATAGAAGACACAGACACTTCATATAGGTTACTTTAAAACCATCATTTTATGAGTACCGTGCCTTGAATTCCTCCACCTGACATTCTTTGGGGCTTGATATCCACTATTTCATAACACTGTTTCACAGCACTCAATAGAAAACCCATCACAGCTCTTTTTATTTTTGAATTTTTAATTGCCACCCCTTGCAAGAAATACACTAGCCCTAATAACAGCTACTGGCAAGGAAAATCAAAAAGTGTTTTTGACATATAACAACAGTCCATCATCCTTTTTGAGACAAGTTCCTTATTTCAAAAAAGAACTATTAGAAAGATAACCAACAGTTTTAGTTGTTTTCTTCACAAGACCAGGCCCGTAACACTCCACAGGTATGTGAGCAGAGAGGGCCTTTTTTGGGGAAAAAAATTACTGCCCCCCCCCAAAGACCCCAACTAAGCCACCCTGCTTGAGGACGTGAGGCCGTAACAAGAGGCGGGAGGAGGATGGAGGGGACTGCGAGGGACCGGCCCGTGTAAGCAGGCGGCCGGGCGGGCAGAGGAGGGTGAGAGGGACGGGCGCCCCGGCCCCGCCACTCTTAGGCCGACACTGGGGGAGCCACTGGGGTGCGCGAGGCGCAACGCATCATGGGTCCACTGCGCGCCTCAGCCTCTGCGGGAGGTGAGGTGGAGGGCTGTGTATCTCTGTATGGTATGTAGGTATGTTATATACGGAGGGCTACTCAACGCGCGCCCCCGCGTGGAAAAGCGCGCGCGGAGGGGGGTTTGTCGGCTCCTGCCCCGCCCCCTCCCACTCAGGCAAAATTCCACCGGCCCAGGCCGGCCGCGACCGGTTCCAGCCGGTTCCGGGCGGGCCGTTGGGTTTCCGTGCGCGCGTGCCGCACGCTGCCCGCTGACGTCAGGCGCGTGTGGCGCGCGGGCGGGCGCCAGGCGGAGGGGTGCGGCGGGCGGCGGCGGCGGCGACAGTAGTAGTAAGTGGCGGCTGCGGGTGTTTTCTCGCTACGTACGTGTAGTGCTGCGGCTTCTCGGGCTGCGCCTGGAGCGCGCTGGCGGGCGCCACCGGCCCGGTCGCAGGAGGCCCTGCCGTTACCGGGCCCTTCGACATGCTCCTGCCTTCCGCTCCCTCCACCGCCGCCGCCCGCTCCCACCGAGGAGGAGAGCTTTATTATTCACTCTGCGCGGTCCGCACGGAGACCGCAATGCGCAGGCGCCGCCGCCGCCATTACCGCCCCGGGTTACCCAAAGCATGCTGGGGCTTGTAGTCCCGGTGGTGGCGGAAAGCCCCCATTTTCTTCTAAGGGGCTTCCGGCCCGTGAAACTACAAGTCCCAGGGACGCCCTGCGCTCGCAGCCCCGGATTGTGCAACAGCGTTGTGTGTGGGGGGGGCTTATAGGAGTTGTAGTCCTTCGTGGGTTGTCGCGAGCGGGTGTGAGCAAGAGCGGGGGGGAGGCGAGCCTCGGACAGTTTAAATAAAGTCACAAATGCAGTGGCGCTTAAACGGCTCCAGGCCCCTCTTAACGATGCTGACTTGCGAGGAAGGCTGGCTAGACGCCGTGACGCTTCAGGCTCCCTCCTAGCGAAGGCTCGTAAGAAGGATGTGCAGCTGGAGGGATCTCTGCCCTCTCTCGCCTTCTGGGGATTAAAGGGAAGGCCGACGTGTAGGAAAATTTTCCATGGGAAAATGTGGTCCTTGTTGAGAAACCACCGGGGCGGGGAGGGAATGAAGTCGCGGCGGTCGGTTAGACAGAATCCTCCATGTTTGGATGGGGGCCTTTTTTGGAGCACGATGAGCGATTGCTTGCGGTGGCTGCGACGTACCTGAATAAGTGCTACGAGCTTGTCAGAAACTACGTCACATATGTACAAAATGGTCACATCCCTACCATTGAGGTCTTGTGGCATCCTGCGGCATGAGCTTTCGTGCTTCGGAATCCACTTTCTCAGATACACCTGATGAAGAGGTCTCTAATCCACAAATTTTTGTGCTGCAACAAATATGTTGTCTTTGAGGTTACAAGATTTGGTCCGCCTGCTGAAACAATCTTGCCTACTTACTTCTCTGGAAACCTTTGCAATAGTACCTTGTCATTATATAGACATTTTTGATGAAATGCCTGAAATAAATCTACAAAACTTTATGTACAAGGTGGTACAGTCATTCTTAGTTCAGTAGTTCAGTTAAAGCCATCATATGTATCAACATACCTCTAATTAATGCTGGCATCTACACAGCACATTTCTTGCCTTTACTTAAACTATTATTGTATAAGCCACAAGCCACTATATTCAGTGGGCATAATGGATGCATAAGACTGAAGTCTTGTGCACCTGTATTATAGTATAGGTCAACTCCTGTATCCATGGGGGATTTATTCCAAGACACACACCCCCGTGGATACCTGAAATTGTGAATAATAGGGAACCCTATTATTTTCAATGAGAGAAACACTGGATGTTGACCACAGAGTCACATTGGAGGACCTAGAAATGCCTAGAGAGAACATATTTTTTTCAGATGTGGATAAATGAAACCTGGCTACCAAATCCATTGATACGGGGGTTGACCTGTACTTGATGCTTACCATGTTTGTTCAGAAAAATAAACTGCACTGAAATCAATTGGTCTTATTGCTAAGTAGACTTTATTAGAATTGGACTGTGTGTAACATGTGAAAAAAGCCTCTAATCTTTAGAAGGTATGGAGACAGGTCTTTCTCTTCACCTCTCAAGTACAATTATTTGGTTACATGGGTTTGTTAGGATAGTCTTATAAACATGCCTTAGCCTCCAAAAATTAAAAATATGATGGAATATGAGTGACATATTTGTATTTTCCTGTTTGACACTGGCTATAGCCAGAGATACAGCTTAACCCTGTTCCTCATTGTATTTATGATGCAATCAGATATTTGTGACACAATAGCTCTCATCAAATGATATGGAACAGGGCAAAGCTGTGCCATAGTATTAGGAACCAGGGTCTGTAGTAGTAGATATAAAGTGATTTGACTCTCTCTTCCCCCACTCTAAATCTCTTGTTCTTTGTAAGAGCTACTCTCCTTCCTACTGAAGCAGAAGTGATGAAGGATGCATGGGTCAGCTATTAGTGCTGGCACTCAGCACCATTTGTTCTGTCTTATGCTTTTAACAGCAAGATCATGGTTTAATGTTAGTTTTTTAATGTTAGGTTTTGGGGGGTTTTTTGCAATGATAAGTGAGGGGAAGTAGAAAGTAAAATTGTCAGATAAAGTCTCCTCTTTCCTATCAACTTTTATTTGTCACCGATCTTCCCCTTCTTAGTCTATCTCCTCTTGAGTACAGTTGGACCCCCCATATCTGCAGAACCAATATCCATGGTTTCAGTTATCCATGGGACAGAATATAGGGACACATACCAGAGAGTCAGGTCCTCCAGCACAACTCTATGGTATGTTTTTACCGAACATCCTTTATTTTAATAGGTCTGTATATTTTTTATAGGTCCTTTTACCAGAAGTCCTTTATTTAATATGTTATCCAATGTTTCCAGTATCTGCATTCAGTCTGAGAACGGAATCTCTGTGGATATGGAGGTCCAACTGTACTTCCATTTAATTCAGTTGAACTAATCTAGCTATGCTATGAGGAACTCTGATTGATTGAACTACATTATAATTATAGTTGGGGAGGACTCACATTATTTCATTTACAAAAATATATAAATTGCTTATCTGAGGATTTCAGAGCAATGTACAACAATGATCATACACACATTGTAGGAACAATACGTAAATTAATGGTACATAATATACTGTAGATTAGATACAACATGTACAAAAGAGGCATAGATGTTGCATTTCATCAGTGCATCCGACTGTAATCCATGAAAGCTCATGCTAAAAAGAGGCCTAAAGGTCCACTTTCTTTCCTTTTAAAGAATGTGTGTTTAGGGTGTCCCACTGTAGATCCAAGAAGTGTACCATAGCAAAGAAAATGGGGAAAGTAAAAATGCATTGTGTGAAACAAAAGTAGTCTTTGGGTTGTAAAACTTAATTCACACTATAGTTTAGGGCCAGATTATTTTTTTAAAAAAATGAGAATGCACATGACAGAACTACAGTGTGTTCTCTTATATATGTGTACACACACAGAATGAAGCCCTGTTGGGTTCAGTGAGACTTATGTGTAGCTCAGTGTATATGGCATGGGTTGAAATTATATGGCCCTCTAGATGTTGCTGAACTGGGATTCCCAGCATTTCTTACTACTGACTATGCTTAGCAAGGAATGCTGGGATTGCAGCCCAACAACATCTGAAGAGCCCTACAACCATGGATTGTAGGTTTGCAGCCTGCTGTTTTCTAATTTTTTTTTTTAAAGCCTAAAATTAGGGTCATTTGATCAGATCTCTTTAGACCTATTTTAAAATGTAATTATTTTGCATTACTCTGCATACAAGTGTTTTTACTAAACCTTTCTCAGTGTAATTACAGTCTTATGAGCCAATGAGACTAAGGCTTGCTGTGGTTGTGTGCCTTCAGTTTCACAGGGTTTTCTGAGGGCTGAGTGTGTGTGACTTGCCCAAGATCACCCAGTGAGTTTTAATGACCAAGCAGGGATTTTAACCCTACTCTACAAAGTCATACTCCAACACTCAAACGACTACACCATGCTGGCTTAGTAAGGTGCAAACCATGTGGTCCATTGTTTCTAGCCTCAATTTGGACTGGATGAGAACCGTGGAAAATTATTCTTGTTCTGACACAGATTGGTGCTTAACAAATGTGCTGAAGCAAATAAAGGCTTTGCAATTGCTTTACTACCTGTGAACTAATGCCTACCAACACAGCCTGGCTTCTTGTTACTTTGTAACAGGGATATTTTAAAATATAACAAATTGTGAAGCATACTGCATAAACAAAAATAGTGTATTTTAACTGGGTATCTTTTTCTTTCTAACTTAAGCTGCAGTTCATACATAAGATGTATACAAAAATAGTCCTGTATTTCTGTACGTTATATTTGTTTATTTATTGGATTTATATCCCATCTTTCTCCCAAGATGGGATTCAAGACACCTTACAGTATAGTAATTAAAAATAAATAATTGAAACATCATAGATTACAGAAGTTAAAAAATTAATTAGTTTAAAAAGAATTAAATTATATGCATCAGTCTATACTTCTCAGTGGCTGAAATGCCCTAAATTTAGGCACCAGATCCTGTCTGATCTTGGAAACTAAGCAAGGTCAGCCCTGGTTAGTACTTGGATGGGAGGCCCCAAAGAATACCAGGTGCTGTATGTAGGTTGTATTTCAGAGGAAGGAATTGTCAAAACCACCTCTTGAGTATTCCTTACCTTAAAAAACCCTATGAAATTCACGGGGTTGCCATAAATTGATATGACATACACGCACACACACGTCTCAGTGTGTTTTACACTAATCCATAGGATGAGGCCCTAATCCTCCAAACTACAGTGAGTCTGGATAATAAAGATGAAACCACTATGTTTACATTTGCGGAATGGATACTTTTCATTAAAAAAAAAGTTTTGTAAATGCACGTGATGCCTTTTATTGCTGTTAAACGTGGATATTTGATCAAAAAAGCGAACAACTGTATGCACTAAACTCATAGGGTCCCCCAGCCCAAGTATTTGAATTTTAGCAACTAAACCTTTGGTATGCGTTGTTTTGCGGTGGGGGATGAGTTTTCCGATTTTAGAATATCCTAGTTATAGTTGTTAAGAAAGTGAAGAAATAACAAATTTATGCTGTGGTTTGTACAGTGTTATCTAATAAATAATTGTTAGCTTCTAAATATATTGAAACATCCAACAAACATTTAAATGTAACCCTCGATGTGTCTGTCGCTGCAACACTTGATGTCCACGATCCCCTATGACCACAGCGTTCCTCCCCGTCTTACATACATTTCCCGTCCCCCTGTGTGTACGACTCTGTTTTCCTACATTTGCTCTCTCCATTGGGCCTGGGACACTTCAAGACGGACTGCTTTTCTTTCCCATTGACTTTCCATTGTGGAGCTTTGCAACAAAAAGTAGGATCCAAACTATGTTTTCTGTCGTCCAATCGGAGGCAGTAGCTTGGGTCTAATTTTCATTGGCTTCCTCTAGCTCAGGGTAGCCAATTGGCGTGCTGCTTTAACAACCAATGGGCTGTCGAGGTTATACCCAATCACGAGCGAGATCCGGGAAAATGGCCTTTGTGTCGGTTGACGTCATGGCGCCGGCGGAGGCGGACGCCAATGGTTGCGCGCGCTGCGTTTCTGTATTGTGAGGTCATGACGTTGTAGGTCCCCTCCCTCTATAAATACAGTGTCCCCGCGCCTGGGAGGGGACAGTTACGGGATCTTTAGAGGAGGAGCGGGACGTATAGAGTAGCAGCTGAGAGCGGAAGCTTTTTTTTTTTTAATTGATTTCTGTCAGAAAGTGGTGAGTTTCGGCTCGGGACGGGAAAGTGTATTTACGCTTAGAAAATGGAGTATGTGGCCCTTGCCTCTGGAGGAGCGTTTTGGGAGGGGTTGGGGGAAGGAAGGCCGCATTGTGCCGCCGCCGCCTCTTCGGTGGCGAGGAAAGAGATTCGGAAGAGCGTATCCGTGGCAACGCAGTTATGGGAGGGTGGGGGCGGCGGAGGAGGAAGCAGGGAATGATGGCGGGTTCGGTTGTAGCCCCCGCGCGTGGGCGGCGTGGCGTGTCTTCTCTCTCTCTCGTGTTCCGCGAGGGACGGCCTCGGTTGGCTGCCTGCCCGCGCGGAGGGGGCTGCCCGCTGACATCTGCTGCTGTTAATCCTCCTTTCAGGTTTGTCCCAGGGGTAGAAGGGGGGGTTATAGTACAAACAGATGTGGCTCGAAGTAACAACTTTGCTCACAACGTTGGGGAGTAGTGCTCGGCAAGGATTTAACAGTGCTCCGTCATGTCTGTTTCTTCTTGTAGAAACGTAAGAGGAAATGGCCCGTACCAAGCAGACTGCCCGTAAATCCACTGGAGGCAAAGCTCCACGTAAACAGCTGGCTACCAAAGCTGCTAGGAAAAGTGCTCCCTCTACTGGTGGAGTCAAGAAACCTCATCGCTACAGGTAATTTTTTTTAATGGGTTTCTATAAAGCAGTGCATTTTGCAAGGGCATCTAAGGAAATAATGGGAGTTTGGAAGACCGTGGTTTTTACAAAGATGGCTTGTGTTGGGATGGATTTTGTGTAGCCAGTAGCTTTATATAGTGGTGTCCAATTGGACTCAGAAGGTTCTCCACAATATTATCTTGTGCTGTAAATGTTTTCACTATAAGTGATCTTATGTTTAGCCATCATTTGCAATCACTGGCTTGGGTACTGTAGCTTTGTTTACGTTCTTTAATGCACTGGTGTATCTCTGGGTTTTTTTAGGCCTGGTACTGTAGCACTGCGTGAAATTCGGCGTTATCAAAAGTCCACAGAACTTTTGATTCGCAAGCTGCCGTTCCAGAGGTTGGTAAGGGAGATTGCCCAAGATTTTAAAACAGACTTGAGGTTCCAGAGTGCAGCCATTGGTGCACTGCAGGTATGGTTGTGTTCAAGAACTAATGGCAATATATGCATTGAATACAGGGGAAGAATGAATTATGAATTATAAGTGAAAGTTGATTTGTGGCTTCTAACTGTTTTTGTCTTGTCTTTAAAATAGGAAGCTAGCGAAGCATATCTGGTGGGCCTCTTTGAAGACACAAATCTGTGTGCCATCCATGCCAAGAGAGTCACCATCATGCCCAAAGATATCCAGTTGGCTCGTAGGATACGGGGGGAGAGGGCTTGAATGGAGGCAGTTTTTATGGTGTTTTGTAGTAAATTCTGTAAAATACTTTGGTTTCAATTCGTGACCTTTTTTTGTATGAAATTGTTTATAATATGTTACATTTGTACTTAAGTCATTCCATCTTTCACTCAGGATGAATGCTAAAAGTGACTGTTCACATAAAACTCAGTGATGTGAGCCTTGTTGCTCAACAGTGACAAGTTGCTAATATGCAGAAGGGATGGGTGATCTTTCTTGCTTTTCATGCATGTTTCTGTATGTTAATGACTTGTTGGGTAGCTAAAATTGTAAGGTACTAGAATTGATATAAATGTGTACAGGGTCCTTTTGCAATAAAACTGGTTATAACTTGATCCAAGTGTTTAACAGTTGGGGCTGTTAAGTCTGACCATACACCACTGTGATAGAATGGACTTTCAGAAAACTACAAGTCTTAACCACAGTGTAACTTACAGTTTCCTAAAAACGTAAACCTGGCAGCTATAGAATACACTATGTGCATTTATAATAGCTATTTTATATATTGTAGTGTCAACATTTTTAAATTAAATGTTTTACATTCACACAAGGAGTCTTGTCATTGTTGTGGGGAAAGTAGTATTGCTATCTTTTTATATTCTCAAATCAGTAAAGCCTGTTCCATGCTTTCTATAGAATCCCAGTTGCAGTAATTGTGTAACCAAAAATGGGTGAATGTGACAGTAATTTAAAAGAAGAAAGTGAAAATTGTGCAATACTACTATTAGTTTCCTAAAAGTTATAGGAAACTATCAGACCTGATTGGATGACATAAGCACCCACTTAAAATTTAAGCCTAGGAAAAACACCGCTTTTTTAAAAAAAGCTCCATGCTGTTGGCCTTTTAAACTTAGGCTTCTTAAGGTAGCTTCCTTTAAAAAAAAGGGCTTGTCTTCAATTAGCTATTCCTTACTGAAGTATTATCACATGTATAAGTTGAGGCAGCTTTGAATATAATTAAAATAAAGACTGCTGTTGTAATCTCTTGTGGGTGGAGGCCTCTGCACCTAGCATATTGGTAATGGCTTGTTCCAGTGAATGCAAAGCTATGTTTGTGTGGAAAGTCCAGTGTTTATATTCTAAGGGCTGACCTAAATTGGGTTCCAGCGGACATACTCATTGGATCAGTGGGACTTCTGTATGGACTGGTTTGTCAATATTGTTGGAGCTGAGGCTAACAATTATTTAGGCCAGCGCAAATAGAAAGTTTTGTCACAGTACATATTGAGAAATAGAACTGTTTTGCTACACAGCAGGTTATATAATAATGGCTTGACTCATTTACACTGAACATGTATTACTTTCAATGTAGAAATTTTGGTTAATACAAACAGTATGCAAATCCATGGCTTGTGCTTAATTTTATTCCAAATTTTGAAAGTGTCATTGCAAATATTATGAAAAAGTAGCAGTAAAAATCTTAGTCCAGTAGAAGATGTATCCAAAATAGTATTTCCAGTGCAGAATTCTAATCCATTCCCCATGTCGTCTTAATCCAAGAGCTGACCTGCCAAGGTATCGCTGACTGAAACTGGATCCTTGCAGGCCAGTGGAGCTCCAAAAGGAGGTTATTGGCAGAAACAGCACTAGACCAGCGCATCGCCTCTTTAGACAAACCATTCTGTGTGCTTAAATCCAGCAGCTAAGAAAATAAATAGGTCACTGCAGCTTTTGTGCAACTTCAATTAGGCAGTATTTACTGCTCTAGTTATGGAGTAATTAAGTATTTATTGGTTATTAAGTGTTGAACATTGATCTATAAATATCTTTAAAATATTTGTTTGATGGATGCTAAAATGAAATCACTGAAAGGCTTCAGGCTTTACCAAGACTACATTATGAAATTGTGGTCAAGCATTCTGAAATAAAAACATAACTAGTGGGAAGCCTTTACTTGAGTGGCAGTTGTGACCTTGTAAAGAATTACAAAGTACATATATCCTTACCAATTCTTTGGATGATTTCCTCACTTTCTTCTTCAGAATTGGATTCAAACACAAGACAGTCAAAGTGGCTGTACTCTGGAGATTCTGGTGAAGCCCTATATAAAGGAAATACATATATCACTATGTAGCCAATACATTTAAATTAATGTGGCTGTGACAGATTTCAGTAATTTGTTCATTTTGCCCCATCAGTCTTGCATGGTTCCTACACTGGGAGAAAGACAGGATATAAATTGGATAAATAACATAAGCAACACAAACCCTGACTATTAAAAAGCTGAGGTATTCCTAACTTGTTTTTTGAGTTCCTAAAGATGGCTGGTCCAGGGTGTGCTTCCTCAGATAAATGGGGGTACCATAGGGCAATACTATTGAAGGTGGTGATCCATGGACCTATGATGGCTTTACAAGTCATCAGCTGCCAGTCCCTGAGAAGGTTCAAGGGGGAAAAATGGCTGCCAATGGACACAAATAGTTATTGGCACCAGTGCTGCCCCCACACACACAGCAGATAGCCATAGGATATCTGAAGTAGTGTTTTATCACAAAGTAGATGTATGAAAGAGTGTGCTCTTAAGAATGTACAGATTTTTGCTTGGTTGGGAGAGCAAGCACTGAATTGTGGTGGTGGGGAATAACATTGGTTAATTTACCCTATTATAAAAGGTATAGTGCTACTACTAAAAATTATGGGGATAGGTATAATACAGTACATGTACATGTTAAACTTACACACTGCAAAAAGCAAATAGATTGTTGCTGTCCAGACGCCGTCCTATGCAGGAAATGTCTGTATAAGGGTACCGGAACAAAACCTGACAGTGGCAAGAACAATGATTTGAAAAGACACTAGCCTAGAGCTGATTATTTGAAATCATGCTATTTACTATGCAGTATATATGCATGTACTAGAATACCATTTTAGGCCTACAAATAGCCCTGGTGCACACCAATGTATAACATTTTTCAATAGGTTATGCATATTTTCAGTACATTCTATCAACTATGTATAAACGAAATGCTATGAATTGCATTATATAAATATTTTTAGAATGCATGAAACAAATACAGCCACTAAAAGTACAATCAACATACAAAAATGTTCTAACCTTCGAAGAAGCTTTCTCTTGAACAAGGACTTCTGTTTCTTTGACATCAAATAAAACCATCTAGGGAAAATATATTAAAACGTAAAGGATGCTAGGTAAGTAAAAGTAGTGGAAAGTGGCAAAATGCCTATGACAGTTAACAGAAGAATAGGACAGACTTGCTTGTGTGCTCAGGGTTGTTTCTTTTCTAGCATTTTGTTTCTTTTTGAGGTAAGTAGGGGTAAAAAAAATAAACAGTGACAGCACCAATCAAACTGCTTGACACGGGTACTTAACTACAAAACTGATGATGTAATAATTTTGGCAGATTTCCCCCTCAGAAATACTTGTGCAAACTGACCCCGATTTGCATTAATGCAACTAGTGGCACAGATGTTGTACAGCCTTGAATTATAACAAGCAATAGTTTTATCAATGTATACAGTTGGATTGATTTGCTACTGAAATGGGATAATTATAGTTTTATAAATGATGCCTGACCTACCACTTTAGGTTTCCATTTGACATTCTATGCACAGCTTTGGCCTTCACCTGGATTCCTCTCATAAAGGAAATGCAATAAGGCATCATTCCAGCTGCATTTGAGTGTGCTGCTATTTATGAGACATGGGACAAAACAACAGCTCACCAGAGTGCCTAGAATGGAAAACGGCTTGGGCTTCTCTTGCACTGGAGAACACAGCAGCAGGCTGCGCCTACCCATTCCTTTAAGAGTTGGTAGCCAACAGCAGTGGATAAAGGGGCCAAGAGAAAAGCAAAGGGCAATGCATGTGCCAGCACAGGCTATATTGCTATAATGACTTTTAAAAACTGAAGAAAAACACTCATTTTGGTTTTGTTGACTTGGTACACAGAGCCTCAGGATATGTCTAGTTACAGCAGCAACTGGAGTGACTTGTATTGATGTTGCTATAGCAGGATCTTAGATGAGGCAATTGAAAAAAGTGATGTCTTAGCAGCCACCATCTACACAGATTATATCTAAATATTCAAGGGTTTTGAGTACTCTGGTGGAAGAATGGCTTTCAGAACACATATAGTTGCATAATCCTTATCTGGCCCATGCTGTGTTTTGTAACAGCTTTTGTGTAGTGCTGTAGCAGTGCCACCAAACATGGTGGCTTTTCCTGATAAAATTAGCAGCAACAGCTTCCTCTTGCATTTATGGTACACTGGTTAAGAACCCTGGGACATCATCATGGGTTAGAGCCAGGCTTAGTTTTTGTGAACATAAACCCGCTAGATCTCATTGCTCTCAGTGAGTCTAAGCAAGACTAAGTCTGAATCCAGCCAATGTGTCAGTACTTCAGTGGTTCTGATCCTTTTCAGCTGCTTATTTGCTGATCAGACATTTAGAAAATCAATATGGCCAAGTTTCAGAAATCTTCAGTAGGTGGATTATTGCTGGACATACACACAAATTGGATGAGTCTGGAGCTAAATTGTACAAACAAAGCAGACTGGAGCTTTGTATGTTTTTGCTAAGATAATGGCAACTTCAAAATCCTGCCTCTGTCCTTATTTAAATGCCAGAACTCATGTATAAGTAGGAAAATACAAACATCAGTTTCAAACAGTTTAAGGGTAATATAAACACAGCTGGGGTGATTCTCTGATTAAATCTCACCCCTTCCCACTGCTTTCACCCCACTTTCATCCTACAACACGTGCAGGAGACAGACAAACAAACCATCTGTCTTGTAGATTCTTAACAGACTCAAATCTTGATTTATTCGCCAGATTTCTACAGTATCCAAATATGAGCACTGCCTTCAGTTTCTGGCCATTTTATGCCATGATCATTTCCACTGGTGGTTCCATTCATTTAGGGTTAATGGCCTGACAAGAACGTAAGAAATACAAGGACCTCAAAGCAATCACCAATACCAACATTTTAAACTATAGAAAGAAAAAAAGTATAAGTGGTATCCAGTGCTGTCCCATTAACCATTGGCCTTTTTAGTCATCAGCATGCTTGCAGAAAGCACGGGATGAGTCCTTGCGAAGAAAAGCCAGAGAGAGAGAGAGAGATTCTCCATCTCTGGGCAGCCTCCCTATGCTCTCCCAAATCTTCCACTGGTTGCGGGGGAGCTCTGAAGTAGTTGGGCAGACAGGAGGAAGAAACCAAGAGAAAATCCTATTGTGCAAGCAGAAATCAGTTTGTATGATGGTGAATGTAATTCAACAAGTTTAGCAGGCAGTAGGATTAAAACTCCAAACACCGTCCACTCATAGCCAATACCAGTTAGAAACAGGATTTTTAAAGCAGTTAACATCTCATTGTTTTGCATTCTATCCTAACAGTTCTGATAAGCTAAACAAGATTGCAACTGGAGTGTGACCTGTTCTCAACACTTGCCCTCCATAACATAAAACTTCTTGCCAAAAGCCACAATGAGAGATGGCTGGGTCTTAGGCCCCTGTTAGTTAATTATTGTATACCCACATATTTGTGAACATTCACAAAAGGGTTATTTGAGCACTGGTGGCGCAGTGGTTAAATGCCAGTACTGCAAGCCACCACGTTGCAAGTTTGATTCCAGCAGGCTCCAAGGTTCACTCAGCCTTCCATCCTTTTGTAGGTCGGTAAATTGAGTACCCAGCTTGTGGGGGGCATTTAGCTAACACACATTGGAAACTGTTTAATGCAGTGTAGATGTGTAAATAGCTATTGCTTAAAAAACAATTTGTAAGCTGCTCTGATAGCCTTGTGGCTGAAGAGCGGGACATAAATAATTAAATAAATAATTAAATAATTTTTTAAATAAATAAATAAAATGATTTCCTGTTACTGTACAGTAATTAGCAATAGGACTTGCGCTAAGCAGAAATAAAAACATGGAGCATATGAAGAACTTAAAGGGGTGTTCAGGACTCAGTGGGTATCTATACTCAAAAAGTCCAGGACCAGGCCTAGTAGCAGTTGACAAAAGAGAACATGTGCTCCCTTGGCCAGACTTTTCCAATCTGTCAGCCTCCAGATGTGTTGGACTATAACATCTACCATGCTCAACCAGAGTAGCTAGTTGTAAGAATTCACATATCACACAAAATGCCACAGGCGTTGTACTATTATGGAACATTCTGATCAAGTCCTTACACATGACTTAGAATCACAGAATCATAGAACTGTAGAGTTGGAAGAGACCACAAGGGCCATCCAGTCCAACCCCCTGCCACGCAGGAAATCATGATCAAAGCATCCCTGACAGATGGCCATCCAGCCTCTGTTTAAAGACCTCAAGGGAAGGAGACCCCACCACGCTCCGAGGAAGTGTGTTCCACTGCTGAACAGCTCTTACTGTCAAAAAGTTCCTCGTAATGTTGAGGTGGAATCTCTGTTCCTGGAGCTTGCATCCATTGTTCTAGTCTCTGGAGCAGTAGAAAACAAGCTTGCTCCATCCTCAATGTGACACCCCTTCAAATACTTAAACAGGGCTATCATATCGGCCCTTAATCATCTTTTTTCCAGGCTAAACATACCCAGCTCCCTAAGTCTTTCCTCATAAAGCACGGTTTCCAGACCTTTCACCATTTTAGTCACCCTTCTCTGGACATGCTCCAATTTGTCAATATCCTTTTTGAATTGTGGTGCCCAGAATTGATTTAGTGTTTTTATAAAAATGTGAAATCTACCAATAAATCCATCCTTAGAGGTTTGAACCAGAGGCATAATTTCTTATGAAAACTAATATGTAGTATTGACTGCCTTATGGCTTCTGCAGATATTGATAGGGACACTAAGAGTGTACTTTCTTTGTATCCAGGAGAAAGGGTAAAGGATTTTGAAATGCAATATCCTGAGGGAAGGGAGAATGCTGCATTTCTAGTGAAACCTGCTTGTATTTTGTCCTTACTATTGACACTGTATTTACTGACCACTAAATATTCTTATGACTAAACTAAAAGACTTGTACTTTGAAGGATAATGCTCAGTAAAGTTGATGGCAATGGGTAAAGAAGACAGCTAGATTGACTAGTGGTGTATCTACCCTGGTGACACAGTGGTTAAATGCCAGTACTGCAAGTCACCACATTGCAAGTTCAATTCCAGCGGGCTCCAAGGTTCACTCAGCCTTCCATCCTTTCGTAGGTCGGTAAAATGAGTACCCAGCTTGTGGGGGCAATTAGCTAACACACATTGGAAATTGCTTAATGCAGTGTAGATGTGTAAATTGCTATTGCTTAAAACAATTTGTAAGCTGCTCTGATAGCCTTGTGGCTAAAGAGCAGGGTATAAATAAATAAATAAATAAATAAATAAGAATTATTGCAGTTTGACACCACTTTAAGTGCTGTAGGTATATGCTATTGAATCTTGGGATCTGTAGCTTTACAAAGTCTTTAGCTTTCTCTATTAGACTAGTATTTGTGAAAGAAATGCCATCTTATTCCTATCCACTTTCTTTACCTTCTGTAAAGATTGCTGTTGCAGTTACTGTAAGACATTTCCTCACAGAAGACAGATGTTTCAAGGTGGTTCTTAATCATTTTTTAATCCCAACTCCCAATCCCTGCAGAGTATGGGTAAACTAAAGTTGATTCTAATATTGTGTTCTTGACTGGAAGTGCTCAATAATGTCCTGTATACACTCCAAATGTACCAAGCCTAGAGCTTTTAGGAGCCTTAGGCAAAACATGCTCAGTCCTCAGTTTTCATCCAACCTCAATCTGATGGCAGCACATATGTGCCCTTGGAAGATATGGCTCTCACAGCTTATGATCATCCAAGATGATTTCCTGTTTCAGACAAACTCACAATCCATATTCCTATCTACTTTAGCAAATCCTCACAAAAAACAATTACAGATTATAGCAGTCAAACTGCAGTCAATTTCTAAAAAAAAAACATAATCACAAGAAAATCAGTTATTTACAAAGTTGAAAATGCAAGAGTACATTTTAACAGCTGTAACTTACCACACTTTTAACATTTATAACCAGTAACTTACCTGTCGTGGTAAACATTTTTCTAAAACCATAGGTATGCCACAGTCTAACACCTCTTTGCCTCCATACTGAAAACAGAATCAGAAAGCTGTAACAAAAATAAAGCAATAAAACAAAAATGAAAAATTAGGCAGTCCTCCCTTCTCCATCCAGGCTCATAGTCTCACCTTTCCTACATTGACCTGGCCTAGGTACCGCAGGTTGTACAGCAGCCTGAGAAGAAAACAGTCAAGACCATTAGTCCAAGAAGTCTACAAACAGCTATTTCATTTATACACCAAATGCCGCCTTTGAGGACAGTTCAAGCTGCATGCCAGAGTGCTTTGCCTTTGAAGAAGAATTTTGCTGGATGATTCTGAACAGGGATGCTGTCAGATTTGACCTTTATATTGGCTGATTGTTATTTAATCGGCACAGATGTCTGAGTGCAACATGCACAATGTGCAACAACGGAGATTGCTACATGCACTTTCACACAGCTGCTTTTCACCATAATCCAGATCAGATGTGGGCAACCTGGGGTCCTCTAAATGTTGTTGGCCTGTAGCTCTCATCATCCATCACCACTGGCTGTGCTGGTTGGGGATAATAAGAATTGCAGTCCAATAATATCTGGAGAAGCAGAAGTTGCCTACCTGTGATACAGAGGCAAGTGTTGATTGGAAAAAAATGATGTCCTTTTCTTTCAGGTATGATGGAGAAAAGCATGTTGTTGTTTTTAACCCTGATATATCTAATCATACCAGAATACAAAAAAGAATGCCATAAGTGGCCCTACATTTTTGGAAGGACCTCCATAAACCCCACAGGCACACAGCAGGAAATTTTTGCCTGGAAAAGGGGTTCTAAATATATACACAACATCTGGGGTGGACTTCCTTAGCTGTCTTGACTTTGAAGATGCTTCTCACCTCAGAATCTTTCACTTATGTGTCTTCTTATGTATCTTCCCCCTTCAGTCCTTCTTATCCAGATGGAAAAGTTACAGAAGAGAAGATTGTGCACCTTCCAAATCCTTTTCCCAGTTTGGAATATGATTTTACCTGTTCCTAAGTCAAAAGAATTCTGTGCCATCTCACAGACTACCACTTTTTAAACCCTATGTCATAAACTCTTTGATCAGTCAGTAGCAGTTGAAAGTTCAAAGAAAACAGCACAAGAACCATAACATTATCACTTCAATTGCAGGCCATGTCCAGAATTAATCCAAGCCTGTGATCTTTATTGTTACGGTTTGTGAAACACTGAAGCAAGCCTGCGACCATTTTGCTTCAGCTCACCAGCCCCAGCAGCCCCTACCTGCCCCCCTGTAAGCTCCGGTCCTCTTTCTTTTCCTTGTGCACATGCTCATGCTGCAATTGGAAGCTGGGGATCTTCTCCCGGAGAATTTTCAGGTAAGGCAACAGTGGCTTGTACATTCCTCCATCGTGCCATTTCCAGCGGATTAGGCGGAAGCTCAGTGGTTTGCCCTTCAGCTTCTGTAGCACTGTCCCAGCCTAAAATTAAATAGATACAGTCACCAGTAGGAAAGGATGTGTATTATCCCTCACATCAGTCCCTCATTCTGATAGCTTCCCAGACCCAGTGCTTAGAATGTTACTTTTTGTTACTTATGACCCTGAGCACCCAAAAGATCATTACGTTTTTTACATCTTATTTCTTCTTATCACCCAACAGGGGCACATACCAAGCAAATGTCAGGATATAAATTACACAGCTAAATAAATAAAGAACTCGCTACTGTCACTGTAGTCTATAAGGTAACTTGCTGGATTATTCATCACTAACACGTTGTTAGCCTTTCTACTGTGTCAATTAAAAATGCAAAAAAAAAAAAAGTTCTGGGGCTCCCTACCACATCTCTGATTATCCTGACTGGATCAACCTGCCTGAGCTCTTTCTTCTCCATGGACACTCGCTCATTTACACAGGCTCAATGTAGTCCATTATGAAGCTGCCATGTGCACTGCTCACAAGTGCTTTGGGCAGGGATGGAGTTACTCATCCAGTTTTTTTTCCCTTTCTTCCATCTCCCCCCACCTAAACAATTGCTCTTAATTTCATGCCTGAGCTGGCCTCACGTGTACAGAAAAACATCCCTCTTCCTCTAAACTCCCTCTCATAGCTTATATCAACCTAGCCAGCCTTTAAGTGCACACCCTGTGCCACTATTTGAAATAGCTAATCTGGCCCTCTCCCCCTGCCCCCCCCCACTCATTCTTTCTGTTCCTGCAGTCTACTTAATTTGGGCATAATGTAGGAAGGCAGAAAAGGTAGGCTGTTGTTTTAAACTTTTTTTAAAAAAATTCTAAGTAAACTAAATCTATGCCTAAATACCATAAAGGCACCAGTTTCCATATGATCTTGGACGCTAAGCAGGGTCAGCTCTGGTTAGTGCTTGGGTAGGAGACTGCCAACAAATACCAGGTGCTGTAGGCTACATTTCAAGAGGAAAGAACTGGAAAAGCCACCTCTGAGTATTCCTTGCCTAAGAAAACCCTAGGAAATTCATGGGATCATCAAAAGTCAACAGGCGATTTGAAGGCACACATACACACACACAACCTCAGTCTCTTGGGCAGCTCATGTTTTCAATGCATCTCCTACTCCTCTCTTTCTCTCCTTCTCCCCCTCCTCACTACCAACATGACACCCCCCAAAGATACAGCACATGTCAACCATCCATGAGTCTTTTCTTCTCCCCTTGATCAAACTAAGGTAGAACACACCCAAAAACGTGTAGCAGGCAGGCAAAAAGTAACCCTGTTCCAAATTGTTGCTATTTACCAGAGTTAGGTTTTACAAGTAACAGGTTACTTTCAAGTGCTGCTTAGGTATACTGTCAGTGTGCTATCATGGTATGACACACCTGTGGCTTGCTGACTTATTATATATAGCTTGGATGTCTTCCTAGTGTCTAAGAATCACAGAACACAATACCTAATTGTTATCTGTGTGAAAACGAGTGTCCTTCAGCAGCATGATGCATGAACATGAAGAATCATCATTATTATAATTATCAATAATAATAAAGTTAATGATAACAATATACTCTATAGGGGATATGTGTCTTGTCAGAGCCATAACTTCAAGCATTTCAATCTAGGCACCTGAAACTTGGCATGCTAATGCAATCCTATGAATGGACAGCAGGGGGAGAGGTATTTGGCTTTTTGAAAACCTACTAATTAATTGTATCCAATTTAAGTATGTCTCTCTGAGCCTTGCAGTGCCTGGGTTTGCACAGGGGTAGAGGTTTGCAGTGGATTCTGGCGGAAGCCAAGGAGGAATAATAGTCTGAGGGACAGATGCCTTTTCCTTCCAGGTGTGAGTCAGCTGCAGTCTTCTCTATGGACATGGTAAGACCCCTCCCCAGGAAAGCTGTAGCTGCCCACCATGACAGGTGGCATGGATGGAGGATGGTGGCAGGAGCTGCAGCTTCACTCAGCACCGCACCGTACAGTTCTGAACAACTCAGACCACTGTGTAACTTGGTTTAAAGCCTCTACTATATCAACAAAGGTGTTATTTCAATCCATATAAAACGGGGCACTTTCAGTCACTATTTATAAAAAAGCATGAGGTAAGCAGGACCTGAAACAAAATGTCGCAGTACAGAGTGACTCATGCCATCATTTTATTCCGTGTCCAATGTTCCGTGTCCAATAAAAGTGTTCACAGGACTATTCCCACCCCATTCCTTTTAGGATTTTCCTCTATAAAGTTGTTTGTTTGTTTGTTTGTATGTATTACTGCAAACCTTGGCCTTCCCTCCAAGTCTGCTGAGCTCTGGTACATGAGTGTTGCCATTTGGACTACACGGGATTCCACACTCAGGGAATGAGTTTGCTATTCATGTATTAATTTATCCAAAAATAAACTTCAAACTTGAAATATTCGGCCATTCAAATTATATATTCAGCTGTATAACAGCTATCTAAATAATTTAAATCAGATAGGATTGGGTAATTTAATTAAATTATGACCTCACTACCTACAGCCGGCAAACAGGCCCACAAGTCCTCCCCATGCCCTTTACAATAGTTAATAAGCTTTTGTATTGTTTTCCAAATTTCTATACCTTTCAAC
This sequence comes from Gambelia wislizenii, assembly GCA_030847615.1. Lineage (NCBI taxonomy): Eukaryota > Metazoa > Chordata > Lepidosauria > Squamata > Crotaphytidae > Gambelia > Gambelia wislizenii. The sequence continues at coordinate 195,658,530 of JAUMIR010000002.1, forward strand.
AGAAAACTAGCTACTAATATTACCAGTTTAAGTTTCTGATCTTCTAAATAATAATAATAATAATAATAATAATAACAATAATAAAAAATAATTATATTCAGCTTAATAGAGAGAACACACATACAGAAAAACAACACATTTTTTTCTCCTCAGTCTTTTAAAATGCCTCCTTCACCCCCATTCCTCATCAAGATCTCCAGGTCAAACACCAGGGCTTTTGTTCTGTGTAGTTCCCATGGCAACTGTGCACAGCCATCTCTTCTGCTCCTCAGGATCTCAGCCTGCATGGCCAAAGACCAGGGCTCAAAGGGAAGCCTTAGCTCCCCCCCACCCCCCACTGATGCCACCCCCAAAGATCAAACCATTCCATACCTGCCCATTGCATGCATTCCTCAGTGAAAATCCATTTATCTCATCAATGACATCTCCAACCAGCACAACCTCATCTACCTCTGCCTGGCTTTGTGGAAGCACATCTATGATGAAAATCCGTCCATCCAAGTATCTGTGATGGGGAAAAAGAATACCCCCTGAAGAACCACCACATACTTGAGCAATGTAAGGAAGAAAGGGGATGGGATGGAAGAAATAAGTAAAATAAATGGCTTATTTGTTTATTTATTCAAAATACTAGGATCATTCTAGAGGGTCTTGTCTCCATTCATGCACATGACAGCTCCACACATGGCCCCTCAGTGCTGGCTGTCTGGCAAGAGACAATACAACTTCTGTTCCAACCTTGAGGGTCTGAAGAAACCTTGCCAAGTTGGAGTACAGCAAGAAAGTTTGGCAGGATGGGAAATCATTCCCACACTGAAAGACAGATGGTTGAAATACAGGGCACACGCACTGGATGGGGTGTATGGCTCTGTGGCCCGCTGTATCTTGCAGAATTCAACTAGAGCTTGGAACAGTATTTGTAGCAAGTAACATGTTAGCATTTACTCATTACTTTGGGAAAGTAATGCATTGGCCATTACTTAATACTTTAAGAGTCAAACATTAGTAATGTATTACTAACACACAGCTTTTTAAAAAAAGTGACTTAGAAAAATACCACCACCACCACCACCACCCAAACACAAAACTCAAACAACCCCCAAAGTTTTAGATATAACAAGACACTAGGTCTCTGCAGTATGAATCCAACCATTGTATCAGACTGGGTCTCTTTTATACTCCTCTACAGGAGCAAAAACCAGCCTCAAAACATATAAGCAATACTTGACAAAATCACTGTAGTAAGGCTGGGGAATGGCATACAATTTCCAATGCTGCAGCCTTGCTCTTTGCTGTTCCCCACCATTACCAGATGCCGAATATGAAGTGCAACAGGGAATCAGGTTGATGTAGGTTGTTTTAATGACCACATCTTATGCAGCTCCAAGTGCTTTGCCTTCCAGATTATCCACACATAACTTTGCACAGAGGGACAGTAAAGCAATGCAGGGGAATGCCAGATCCCTTACCTGAGCACCATTCCAAGCTCCCTGCAGGGGACAGTTTCATAGGTCAGGCACACCTGGAAAGCAGGATTCAGCAAGCTTGAAGAAATCCCCCTTTACAATGCACAGCCTTAGCAAAGATAACGCATTTTGCTTCCATGAGGGCATTTACTTTTATCCACTTTACAAAGGAAAGCAGTGAAGGGCCATGAAGTCCAGAGTTTTCTATTTATCCATTAAAAAAGACAACCAGGGCAATAACAGAATAAAACCCTACAATCAATGCTACATGGAAGGAACTTTGGATTCTATGGCAGGGTTGGGGATCCTCCAGATGTTGTTGGATCTCAACTCCCAAATGCCATAGCTTATAGGGCCAATGACCAGGGATACTGGGCGTGAGAAGGCCTAGATACCTAGAGGACCAAACATTATCCAGTCCTCTTCTAAGATGAACCACTCCTAGACATCTTAACAGCTTGGACTGAAATGATCCCTGATCTGCTGAGCTCAGAGGTGTTCATCCAGGTGAAGTAGACCAAGTGGAATCTTGCATTGGCATTACTGTACACACAGAAAAAATCAGCCATGCCGGGCTCATGCTGGGCCAATCTGAGGTTGGTTTGGATAATGCGAAGGAAATTTCAGTGGCGTCCATCCCCTTAGAAAGGGCCGCAAACATATTTAAGAAAGATACACCTTTGTAATTATCTTGCTTGTGTTGAAGGGATTTGTCTATTAACTATGGGCCAGCTGAAAACTAAATCGCTCTAACAGGTGCCAGGTGATGTCTCCCACGTCAGTGGGGCTAGTATCTGCTCCAGGTCTTAGTCCAAATTTTGAAGAAGTTGTCCAAGGTTCTGAATGAATTGGATAGTTCCTTTAGAATTTGGACCAGAATAGATTCATTGCCTCACTAACATCAGAACCACCTACTACCATAGCCTCTAATCTTAAAATACAGTTTATATATGTAAAATATAAATTCAGTGGATTACCATTTTTTAAAAAACCTCAAGTGTGTTTGTCAAAATACCTGGGGCTCATTCACACTACACAATTTTAGGGCAACAATTCTATTTAACTGCCATGACTTCATCCTATGGTATCCTAGTACTGGCAGCTAAGGGAGAGGCTTTTGAAATCCTCAGCCAGAAAGTGGCCTCTAACCAAACTGCCAATCCCAGAATCCCATAGCATGCAGCCATGGCAGTCAAAGTGGAATTGTAGTGCTATAACTATGTAGTGTAGATGGACCCCAGGAAAGTACAGCAGTCAGTGGAGATATTGCTTGGACTTAAAGAGAAGCGAGTTCATATTTCACAGACAGCCTTGGGAGGGAGAGTTCAAAGGGAGCATCATTTCCTTGCCTCCAACCTCCATCTGTATGAGACATTAACAAATAAGAAGAAAACAAAACAAAACTCCAGCCTAGAATATAGGCTCTGTTTTTGTTTTTTACTTTAGGTATGAAAACTTTTTATGGCCACCACAATCTATAAAATAGCAAGATGGAGAAATGTTGTGAACCAAGCAAGAAGAGGACACCAAGAAGGAAAACTAAAACCTCTTACCGGAAGTTGCCAGCTTTCATCCAAAAAACTGGAATTCTATAAAGAAAAAGCACAGCAAACCATGAGAAGCAAAAGCAAAGGTTAGGAGAGGTTAGAACAGAGATCACTGTACATATATTACACAGGAGAGATTGCATTAAACCTTTGTCTTAAAGTCATCAGTTACAGTACCTGCAAATCCAGGGAGAAATTCATCTCTGTCACCACGAGCATCAGAGAGAGGAAAGGCTCTGGAAGAGGAGAACCAAGAACCAAGGTCACTGCACAATCCCTGGCCAGTCTTAGAGACACATTTATCAGCAGTGTCATAGCTATACTGAAGAGACCATACAAAACTGGGGGATGTCACATTTAGCCACAGGAAGAGCAGGCTTCTCTAAAATAATATCCAAGCCTTTCTAAAGGCAGGTAATGGCAAAGTTAAGCAGGTTTCTAAGCAGGCACTACTCACTTTTGTCTCAGGCTGAAGGAAAGCAGATAAAAATGGCAAATATGCCAGAAAAATTTTTAAACACCCTACAAAGAATTGGTCAAGGTTGTCCCCGCTAATCTTTTGTATGATGCCTCAGCAGACAAAACATGCAATGACACATATTGCATTGATAGTCAGACAAGGCATGCAGATGCAATCAAGCCATACATAGGAGAGAGAGATTAAAATGACCAGATCAGAAGTTATGCACTAGCTACTATACATACTGTAGCTACAATGACTGTCTGGTATCTAGAATGGTGTAGGACTTGCATCCTCATACCCCAGAGTTAAGCTCGACACTTACCACTCCGCCACAGTTTCTTGGAAATCCTAGGAAGTAGAGATGGTAATTCAGGGCAAAACAGCACGGGCCCTTTCACACTGCACAATTATAGTGCTATGATTCCACTTTAACTGCCATGACAATATCCTATGGACTCCTGGGATTGGCGGTTGAGGGGGAAGGGCTTTTACAATCCTCAGCCAATGAGCACCTCTTCTGCCTCTGACCAAACTACAAATCCCAGGAGGATTCCATGGAATTGTGCCATGGCAGTAAAAAGTAGGATCCTAGCACTACAATCATGTATTGTAGTTGCCCATGGTTGCAGGCTGAGAATCACTGTCTCCCTACTTGGTTGTATCAACTTGTATGTGGCTTCTGTGAAGCTCTGAGATATCTGACTGTCTACTGATAAAAAAAAAAAAAGAAAACATATGGAAGCGGGAATGGTTTAGGGTCTCCATCTCCACAAGTAGATTAACTGCATCTCTTTTTTTGGGAAGCCCACTTCACACTAAGAAAACCCAGCCAACAGACTGCTTTCAGTTTTTAACATTTATTTCCTCCATGTGGTTCCCCAAAATTGTTTTAGGGAGAAGAGGCACTACAACTCTTCCCCTCCTTTACAGTTGGTATTGTAATCCTTTACAAACAGGCATTGTTATAGTATTCAAAGAAAAATAGGTAAGGAAAATGCCAACTATTGAACCAGCCAGGAAGACCCAAGCCTGCAGCAGCCTCTCCCCCCCCCCAACTGGGCTAGAAGGCTGCAGGGGGACCTGAGGACTTCCGGGAGCAAGGCAGCAGCAAGAGGGGGCATGGCTAGGAGTGGCTGCCAATATAAGCCACTCCCACACCCTTCAGGAACACCAGCTTGCCAGCCAGGAAGACTCAAGCCTGCAGCAGCCTCTTTTCCCCCACTTCACCGGGCTAGAAGGTTGCAGAAGGAACTCTTTAACATCTTAACACCGATGAGAGCCTTGAAGGGACGCTCCGCTAGCTAGCCTGACCACCGGCAACAGCGGTAGCGTCATTCTGAATTGGAGTCAACTGAGACTGGGAACGGAGTGGGGGCGGGAATTGGAGTTATTGCTGGGGGAAGGGAGGTATGGTCGGAACAGAGTGAACAGATGTTACAAAAGAAGGTGGGATTGCTGTTTGTTAGCTACCCCACCTTCAGTTCACCCTGTTTCCCGGAATGGATTGGAGAGCGAACCAACAATTCCACAGAACCTTACTTTGCTCCTCTGCAATGCCAGGTTGGTTAAGAAAAAAACTCACATTATTTATGATCTTCTTTTGGATGAGGATGCTGACCTGGCTTGCTTCACAGAAACCTGGCTGGGAGAGGATAGCGCTGTCACGTAGACGCAGGCCCTCCCAGCCGGGTATTCTGTCAGTGAGCAGGTGAGAGGAAGTAGGCGGGGGGGGGGCGGAGTTGCTCTGGTTCACAAGAATAGCTTGACCAGGATACCTGTCCGGAACACAGTCCACTTCGAGTGTATGTACCTTAGCCTGAGGACCAGGGATAGTTTGGGGATTCTGCTAGTATACTGACCACCCCGTTGTCTAGCAGACTCCCTAACCAAGCTGACACAGCTGGTCTCAGAGTTGCTGTTGGAGTCGCCCAGACTTTTAGTTTTGGGCGACTTCAACATTCCACTCGAGACCAGTTTGACAAATTTGACTGGTGCGGCTTGGGAATTCATGGAAACCATGACAAACATAGGCCTATCCCAATTGGTCGTCGGGCCCACACATTGTGCGGGTCATACCCTCAATGCGCTCTTCAGTACGGAACAGGAATATCTGTGGGCTGAGGTTATTAAAGCCTCCGCATTTTCATGGACGGATCACATTTCCTGGTCAAGACTGAACTAAGAGTCTCTTCCCGCCCCACCGGGGGGGGGGGTAGATTCATTATAATGGTCCGCCCCCGAAGGCTAATGGAACCAATAGGATTCCAGAAAGCCTTGAAGGGTTTAATGGTCAGTAACGCCGGTGACCCTGTCGAAGCTTTGGTTAATACCTGGAACACCGACCTTAACAAGGCTATCGACACGATCACTCCCAAGCGTCCTTTCCAACCCGCTCCAAACCGTAAGCCATGGTATACATCAGAGCTTAGGAAAATGAAGCAGGTTGGACAACAACTAGAGTGCAACTCGCGGAAAACTCGACTCTTATCCAACAGGACTCATCATAGGAACTTTCTTTGTACCTATCGAGAGGCAATACATGCAGCGCAGAGATCTTTCTCCTCTGCACATATTGCATCTGCAGAGTCCTGTCTAGCAGAGCTGTTTAGGGTGGTAAGGGGGATGACACAGGTTATATCTGCGCAGAACCCATTGCTTAACCCAACAACGGCCTGCTGTGACGCGTTTAACAACTTCTTTGCAGATAAAATCTCTCGGATAAGAGCCGACTTAGATGCCAGTATTTTGACAGAAACAATTGACGAGGTGTCCAGCAACTCCGCTGATGTAAGTTTACTGGATCAATTTCAATCCGTGAGTACTGAGGATGTGGACAAGGTACTTGGTAGAGTGAGGAAGACAACCTGCCCTCTCGATCCTTTCCCTTCATGGCTGGCCATCCAGGGGGGGGGGTGCCTTGATGGTGTTACTTAAGGACATCATAAATGCATCCCTCAGGGACGGGTGTGTTCCATCCTGTTTAAAGGAAGGGAGGTTAGGCCACTCCTGAAAAAACCTTCCCTGGACCCCCTGGACATGAACAACTATAGGCCGGTTTCTATGTTACCATTCTTGAACAAAGTGATCGAGAGGGCGGTTGCTCTTCAACTCCAAGTGGTCTTGGATGAAACCGATTATCTAGGCCCATTTCAAACTGGCTTTAGGATGGATTTGGAGTTGAGACCGCCATGGTTGCCTTGACCGATGACCTGTGTCTAAGCAATGACAGGGGTAGTGTGACCCTGTTGGTGCTTCTAGACCTCTCAGCAGCTTTCGATACGATAGATCATAACATCCTCTTGGATTGCCTGAGTGGGTTAGGAATCGGAGGCACTGTGCTCCAGTGGTTCCGGTCCTTCCTCTCAGGCAGGTCCCAGAGGATGCTGCTTGGGGACAGCTGCTCCAGTAAAAAGGAGCTTACTTGTGGCATTCCGCAAAGCACCATCTTGTCCCCGATGCTGTTTAACATCTATATGAAGCCGCTGGGTGAGATTATTCAGAGTTATGGGGCTGGTGTTATCAGTACGCTGATGACACCCAGATCTATTTCTCCTTGTCTCGATTGTTGGCCTCGAATTCTGATGGTGTCTCTCCTCTTAATGGCTGTCTTAAAGCAGTAATGGGGTGGATGAGGAAAAACAGATTGAGATTAAATCCGGACAAAACGGAAGTGCTCACGGTAGCGGCCCCTAAACCAGGAGTTGGGTTGAAACTTCCAGTCCTGGACAGGGTCACACTCTCCATTAAGGACTGTGTTTGCAGTCTGGGGGTGCTCCTCAATTCATCGCTTCAGATGACTAGTCAGGTGAATGCGATGGTCAGGAGCGCCTGTTATCAGCTTTGGCTGATACTCCAGCTGCGCCCTTTCCTGGAAGTAAGGGACCTCACGACTGTGGTGCACGCGCTGGTAACCTCTTGTCTAGATTTCTACAATGTGCTCTACATGGGGCTACCCTCATGCTTGGTCCGGAAACTGCAGTTGGTACAAAATATGGCAGCCAGAGTGGTCTCAGGAACATCTCGGAGAGGCCATATAACTCCAGTATTAAAATCTCTCCACTGGCTGCCTATCAGTTTCCGGGCCCAGTATAAGGTGTTGGTTATTACTTTTAAAGCCCTAAATGGCTTGGGTCCAACTTATCTTCGGAATCACCTCCTCCAATACAATCCTCCCCACGCACTCCGGTCCTCAGGGAGGAATTTGCTTCAGCCACAAAAATCTAGGCTGTCTGCAACCTCATCATAGAATCACAGAATTGTAGAGTTGGAAGAGACCACGAGGGCCAGTCCAACCCCCTGCCACGCAGGAAATCTTGATCAAAGCATCCCCGACAGATGGCAATCCAGCCTCTGTTTAAAGACCTCCAAGGAAGGAGATCCCACCACGCTCAGAGGGAGTGTGTTCCACTGCCGAACAGCTCTTATTGTCAAAAAGTTCCTCCTAATGTTGAGGTGGAATCTCTGTTCCTGGAGCTTGCATCCATTGCTCTGTGTTCCAGTCTCTGGAGCAGCAGAAAACAAGCCTGCTCCATCCTCAGCGTGATACCCCTTCAAATACTTAAACAGGGCTATCATATCGCCTCTTAACCATCTCTTTTCCAGGCTAAACATACCCAGCTCCCTAAGTATCTCCTCATAAGGCATGGTTTCCAGACCTTTCACCATTTTATTTGCCCTTCTCTGGACATGCTCCAATTTGTCAATATCCTTTTTGAATTGTGGTGCCCAGAACTGGACACAGTATTCTAAGTGAGTTCTGACCAAGGCAGAATAGAGTGGCACTATTACTTCCCTTGATCTAGACACTATACTTCTATTGATGCAGCCCAAAATCGCATTGGCCTTTTTAGCTGCCGCATCAAACTGTTGACTCATGTTCAACTTGTGGTCTACTAGGACTCCTAGATCCCTTTCGCACGTAGTCTCATTCAGCCAGGTCTCTCCCATCCTATATCTATGCATTTCATTTTTCTGCCCTAAGTGCAGTACTTTACATTTCTCCGTATTTAATTTCATTTTGTTAGCTTTGGCCCAGCTCTCCAGTCTATCCAGGTCATTTTGAATTTTGATACTGTCCTCTAGGGTAATAGCTACTCCTCCTAATCCAGAGGGTCTTTTCGGTAATCACTCCCAAATTATGGAATGGCCTGCCGAATGAGATCCGTCAGATGACGAGCGTGAGTAGCTTTAAAAAAGCACTAAAGACAGATCTTTTTCGGCAGGCCTTTCCTGATTAGATCCTAGCCTCAGGAGCTGCATCTCCTGACCTCTTTTAGTCTCGCTGGCTGTTAATTTTTGTATTTGTTTATTTATGTGTTTTTAGTTTAGGTGGATTTTAATTTGATACTAGTTTAATATCTTTTTATGGAGGAGGGTGGGGGTGGGTGGTGCTTAGGGATTTTAGTCAGTATTGTTGTATTTTAACTGTTGTAAGCCACCCCGATTGTTTTTAACAGAGGGACGGTGTAAAAATTATTATTATTATTATTAGCTATCCTCTATTTGCAAAGGGCATGTTAATCTGCACATGCTTATTGTTGCTTACAGAGAAACAAGTGCCTCTATAACTTTGCAAAGCATTGCAGGCATAAGGCTCTCTGTCCCACCTTGCTTCCAATAGTCTCTCTGGCTTTTCTTCGCAAACGAAGATTCAGGAAGGACTCATCCCGCGCTTTCTGCATGCGCGCTGATGACTAAAAAGGCCAATCCGAGATAAACAAGTCCGGTTGCAGAAAGCACAACAGAAGGTCTCCTTGGGTGATGTTTCTGGGTTGTGATTCTTTCTGCGTTGTTGTTTCTCTTCAAGACTTGTTTGGCGTGAGTTCTCAAATAAGGCTGCAGCATTGTGGATGGGTAGTGCATCTCCATGCCTCCCGATGTGAGGCCACAGAGGACCATTGTTGGTGATCAATTTGGCCAAGCCTGAGATGTTGTTTCAGGGAATCCTTGTATCGCTTTTTTGGAGCACCCCTCTTACACTGACCCGTGGCAAGTTCACTGTAGAATACTATTTTTGGGAGGCGATGGTCCTCCATCCTAGAAATGTGCCCTGCCCAGTGCAGCTGTGTTCTCAACATCATGGCCTCAATGCTGGTGATCCCTGCTTCCAATGGTAACACTGCAATTAAAAGTACAAACCAAACTGCTAACAGCATTTATGGCCTATCTGATTCTTCTTTGTCCTTACTAGATGGGAGGGGGTCTTCTTATATGACCCATTTTCCTCACAAAATGTCAGACACTTAGCTGAATTTTCTCCATATCCAGGACTGAAAAATTTGGTCATTTCTAAATGTAATGCAGAAACAAATGTACTGAATCTTGTTTGTAAGCTGTTGAGATGTGTGATGGTCTTCATCAGAGTTTAAGACCTCCAGATGGTCCAGTCAGAAAATATCTTCCTCTTCAAAGACATATACACTTCAAAGGACTATATAGAAGACACAGGATAGCTGCAGGTTAAGGACTGTCAGAATGACCCAATAACACTACACAGACACAGCTGGATACCACATAGATTTCTGATGCAAGACAATCTGTAGAAGTACATCTGTCTTGCCACAGTGTTTACAAAATGATGAACAACAATGTGCAAGCCAGGAAAATAAGGCTTCAGAAAGAGAAAAGCAAAACCAGAGGGAAGAGAAGTGTTTAACTGACAAAGGAGAGGCTGACATAGTGGAGAGGACTTTCCACAGATACAAGGCCTTAGAGCATTCTGCCAGTTTTAGGGCACACTAAGTACTAAAGTTGCCTGCCTTGTAAGTGAGTAAGTCCCCTGTCAACTTGTTATGACCCCATAAAGTTCATAGGATTTTCTTAGGCAAGGAATATTTGTGGGTGGTTTGCCATTGGAATGAGACAATTCAGCACAGCCATCGCAGCACAGTGCTGTTCTGCTTGTGTATCATTTGATAATTGATAATTTTGTCAATAAAATGAAAACAAAAACATTTCTATTTGCGTGGGATTGGCTTGCAAAACTATTTGGGTAAGGGTGAGGGTTAATAACAACAATTGATAATAACCCTAACCCAAATGTATCAATTGATACACAGGTAGAACCGTGCTGTGCTGAAACAGCTGTGTTGAAACAGCCACACTGAACTGGCTAGACTGAAATGGTTGGGCTGAAACGTTCTAGAGCTGTTTGTCATTGCCTTCCTCTGAAATGCAACCTACAGCACCTGGTATTCCCTGCTGGTCCCCCATCCAATTACTAACCATATCTGTCCTTGTTTAGCTTCTGAGACCAGATGGAATCAGGTGCCTTCAGTTTAAATTGCAATCTGAGATATAACTTCCAAGCATCTTTCTTGCAAAAAAGATTAATGACAAGCAATGACAAAATGGTTGTGATGTAGAATATGTTTTAAATATCAGCTGTCAGGTGCAGCATCTTGTCATAAGGATCTGAGGATGAGTGTTTTTTAAAATAAAACCTCCACAAAGATACTGACAACTACCACAAGTGGAACACAATTAAGGTCCTCCTACACTAGGCAGACTGTTGTGAGAGAAGTCACTTCCTTACCCATTCAGCGTCAGAGTGTGGTGGAGTCTCCTTCTTTGGAGGTTTTTAAACAGAGGCTGGATGGCCATGTCAGGTGTGTTTTGATTGTGTGTTCCTGCATGGCAGGGGGTTGGACTGGTTGGCCCTTGCGGTCTCTTCCAACTTTATGACTCTATGATCTGTTACCATAACTCTTTTATACAAACAAAGTAAAAAATATGCAACAGTATAAGGCCACTTAGAGCCTTACTGCACTCCAAGGAAAAGCGGCAAAGCAGCAGGAACGTTCCATCTTTCCTGATGACTTCCTATATGACGTCAACCTCCTTCCAGGGATTTTTCATTCCAGTCCTATGGAGGGGACCAAGCTAAAACCACATCTTTTTGCAAACAGGTTTTTTCTGGTTAGCAAAAAGGCATGGTTTTACCTCACTCCCTTACAGGACCAGAATGAAAAAAACTTCACCATGCGGGGAAGGCAGCAGGAAAGTCAAAACGTTCCTGCTGCTTTGCCATTTTTCCTCAAAGTGAGGTAAGGCTCTTAGTGGTGATGAACTGTTCTGACCAAAAACTTCGAGTTCTGACTCAACCTATCAACAGCTCTACAACCGACCTGAGCTTATAGGGCAAGGGTGGCAATGATGTGGCCCTTCTGATGTTGTTGGACTGCAAGTCTCAGCAGCCCTAGCCAGCACAGCCAATGGTGAAAAATGCTGTGAGCTACAGTTCAAAAATATCTAGAAGGCCACAAGTTTTCCATCCCCACTAAAGGGATACCAACTATTTAATTTTGTACCTTGAACCAAAAAAAGTTGTATATTTCTTCTGAAAAATAATTATTCCACAATACCAAAGAATACCTGAAACAACCCAAAAGCCTGAACAGATTTATCCTGACACCAACTAAGTGCAGTTTTTATCACAGAATACTAATCCTAATAGGACAGAAAGCACATACAGCCACTTTCAGTCTGTCCATTCAACTTAGAAGAAAAAAACAGAGCTTGGAAACTTTACATTTTTGATCTTGTGCTCCCAAAATCCTCCAGCCAACATGGCTAATGACCATACTGTCTGGAGGGTTCTAGAAGTTGTAGTCCAAAAGAATATCCCCCCTCACCCCAACAAGCTTTAAGAAAAACTATGTATGAAAGCCATATTGAGCTCCCCAGTCATCATGGCATTGCAATGATACTGGAAGCGTATATATCCACTCACAGCTTCTTGGAGGTACTTTTTTAAAGCATCCTTTTAATAACAAGATTTATTTATCACACATAGCCAACACATCACATATCACAGGAGCAAGCTAGACATGTTGGCAGCAGACCTGCCTGCATGTCAGGACTAATTGCTGATTTCCTATAATGCTAGCAGTGGGTTTCAATGGTAGCTCATACTGACACAGGTTTCTATTCCCACTCCTAGCTTTCACTACCTCTCCTGTTGTTTTCCTCAAGTTTCCCCCCTCCCCGTGAGACTATGAAACAAGAAGTAGCCTGCAATAGGGGGAAATGAAGAGAAGGGTTGGTGATTTTTTTTGGGGGGGGGGGGAGAGACACAAATTGAAGAAGGGAAGTTATCAGTGTTCCATTCTTGCCATACTTGTAGCCACCTCCTTCCTAACAAATAGCAATTCAGTACAACCTGCATTTGGCAAGCAAATGGTATTGCCATAACATCTACAGTAACTTGTCCAGCAGTAAATTTACTGAACAGCATATTCTGCTCCTTATTTTGACATCTGTGTAGAATACTTCTGAGCAGAGAATGCTGCTGACAACATCTGATAGCATTTCTGTATTTATACATTATAAAACTCCAATATCTAACAGCAGGATCATTACAAATCAGAGTATAATAAATTTTGATAACCTGAGTGCCAGGCCTACTCAGTGCTATAGCAATGGGAAAAACGTCTTTCTCAAACCAGGACTCAACATTTTGTTATTTCCTAGAGGGGTTGGCCCCATTACTCTATTTTTCAGTGAAGAAAAACACAAGGAATCTTGTATGGTAAATTAAAGGCTAGGACCTACATTCAGTTGCTAGTCCCAGCTACAGCAGATCAATTTAATCAACAAAACTTATGGAATATTTATTTATTTATTTATTTATTATTTAATTAATTTGTATCCCACCTTTCTCCCAATAATAGGACTCAACAAATCAAACAACATACTTAAAAACAATACAGATTAAAACTCAATAATAAAAGTATAAATGTAAGAGTTATTTAAAAGTAATTAAACAATTTATAAAAATTAAACATTAAAACATTACAATACAGATTAAAACTCAATAATAAAAGTATAAATGTAAGAGTTATTTAAAAGTAATTAAACAATTTATAAAAATTAAACATTAAAACATTAGCATTAATTAAAAGACCATATACAAACCTTAAAAACAGCACTGCTCAGCTTTAAAACCCTACCCCAATCAGTGTTTAAAAGCCTGATGGCATAAAAATGTTTTGGCTGTTGACAGAAGGAGAGCAAGGATGGAGCCATCCTGGCCTCCTTCTGGAAGAAGTTTCAAAGTCTGGGAGCAACCACCAAAAAGGCCTTCTCCCTTGTTCCTACCAAATGAGCCTGGGAGGGTGGTGGGACAGAGAGAAGGACCTCTCCAGATGATTGCAGATCTCTAAGGGGCTCATAAAGGGAGATACAGGGCTTGTCTATACAAGGCTATAAAATGTGGATTGATGATCACTAATGCCAATTCACAGCAGCTTTCATTTGTCTCCATGATTTTTTGGCAAGATTGCAGGCATGCGAAGCTATATGTGTTCACTGTTCAAATCGGCATGCCTGCAAATCAGATGGTGGGGGTGAGTGAATTACTTGTGTTTTTATTTCCACCAGTTGCTGCCGTGGAACAGTTTTTTTTAAAGCATATCCAAGGTGCAGAAGTGCAATATTCCACTTAAATAAACAGAAAAAAAGAGAGAAAAAGGCTGTTTCGTAGCCTCAGCACACAATCGCTATGGTGAAAACCCAACATGGCAGTTCAGGGCACTTGCCTTGCCAGCAAGCTCCACCCCCTGTGCATGTCCAACCAATCAGCATTTCCACTCCTATGGGGAATGTGCATCAAAGTGAATCAGCTGTCCCAATGAGCAAAAATGTGCATTTCCTTTGGAATGTTTTTTAAAAATATGGGAAAAGCTGAAAAGGCTTTTCCCGCAGAGTATTTGGTGTTTTTGGTTCCCCTACTTCTGAATACGGCAGATTGATGCTTTCATTTAAACAAATTGTATTCTCCTTGAATTCTGAGGAGTATTTTTGCCATACAGACAACCCCACAGTCCTTCAAGTAACCTGGACCCATGCCACATAAGTGTACATAAATGTTAACTTAACAGGTAACCCAGTGGGTTTACCCGCACAGGAAGCAGCAATTGGATTTTGGCCTAACAGATTTATGGTAACATAAACTTTCTTGGATTAGAGTGCCACTTCATCAGATCCATGCCATGAAATCCTTAGAATGATGTGAAGTGCAGTGTGGTAGTGTTGTGATGGTGTTTAGGAAACTCACCAGAAAAATCTTCATTGCCCAGGATAGAGGTCAATGGATCATACCACTAAAACCAGATAGAAACACACACACACACACATCAAATGATTTAAATTAATTGGTCACAAGGATACATATGCATCAGAAGCAAGAGACAATTATTAAAAATGACACAATCTAGAGTGGACCATTAATTCAGGTTTGGGATTTTAGGCTTAGGAGATCAAGGTACTGCTGCTACCAGTTTTTCTCAAATTGGACTAGAGGTCTTACTTCCATATTTTAAAAGGCAGCTACAGATTCTTCTTGGTAGACTAAAGCTTTTAAAAAACATTTACCCTGATCTTAAAGAACATTTACCCTTTTGGTAAAAAGCAACGACTTTAAGACTGCAAGGTGGATCCCATCATTTAGATATGAACATCGGAATGCCATACAAATCAGGTCTTCAGCACAGCACACCTGTCCTCTTGCATGCCCTGACAGAGGTCCCAGGAAAAGAATATAAAGTGTTGGATTCCTTTATTACTCAAATTAACTGCTCCTTCTTAATTCCTATGCATTATTTAATATTCCCACCTCGATCATCCTGGGAGCTTTGACCAGCTGCTGAACAGCAACAGCTAATAACTTCCCGTTCAAAGCAAGACGTAGGAAGTACCGCCCTCTTCCTTGTGCTGTCAGCAGCTTCTCACAAGAATTCGTTTTCTCAATCATCATTGACAGATGTGGCATGCTACAGGGAGAAAAGACTTTGTTACCATGAACTCTGATTTACTTTTACACCTTGGATTAACTGACTAGAACTATTATTGATATCACTTAAAATGTAAAGGAAGACCAATGCACCCCCTGTGACAATGGGGGACAATGTTAATACCAACTTTTATGAATACTGGATTCAAATAAGAGCAGTGAGAGGAGAAAATAATAACAACAACAGAAGACTATGTTCCTCTTTGAATCGTCAAAATGCTTCTACAGACCACCAACCTGCGATGGGTCTCCTGGTTTGGAAGCTGTTCCAGCCAGTGCCAATAGTCCTTTCTCTTGAATCCCAGAACTGGCTCTGAAGAAGACAAGAATGGTAAAGAGAGGGATGTCTGATATGATTCATCCAAAAATTAGATGAGGCCTTGGACACTTCTGAGTGGTGGTGCAGGAAGGTCTGGTTGACTCTACTTGCATCAGACTAGAATTAGACTTCTTACCAGAAATGGGCAACTTCCAAGAGCTGGCCCCATGAGATTCAGTAGGGCTGTCTCTCCATTTTCTTCCCCTTGTGCCATACCAAAATCCACTGCAACACCCCTGAAAAGTAGCCAATCGTGCCCCCTTAAGCCTCTGAGGTGCAATGGCCATTTCACCCCATTCTGACTCATCTTCTAATCTGATGTAAGCCTATACAAGCCTTTCTTAGAAACCAGATGTGGCCAGATAGTCACTTATTATCTTGGGGGGGGGGAGGCCATATAGGCTCAGGGCTACCTCAAAATCAGGCAAAATAGACAATTGTGCCTCCAGAATGCTACAAGTCATGTTAAGGTGAAATATTTTTAGAGTGTTGAAAAAATATAGCCTTGGGGTACAAGCCCATGACTTCAGGACTTAATGATCTACGGCACCTTGGCACTACCTTTCCGTGGCAGTGGGACTGCATCCTCCCATGAGGAAAGAGGCTATGCTGATGATAGCACTGGTGCTGGTAGGGTCTCTCAAGTTAGGGTTTTGCTGAAGAGCCAGACTAAAGGTGCCAAGCTCTCCAATGCTGCGAGGGGAAGCTACTGGGCAAAAACAACAGTGGGTGATGACACTGGCAGAGGATCTCTCAGACACAACAGCAGTGGCATTTTACTTAATTCTTCTTAGCACTGCACAGAAGGAAGCAGAGGTAAACCACTTCTGAATGTCCTATGCCCATTCTTTACTCATACACAGACATTTCCTTTATCCATTCTTTACACATACACAGACAAAGGATGGGTAACCTTCAGCCTTCTACATGCTGATGAACTAGCACTCCCGTGACACTTCACCACTGGTCAGGCTGGCTAACGTTGACAGGAATTAGAGTTCAGCAGCATCCTGAGGACAGCCTGTTCCCCAGCTCTGGTGTAAGCTGCTGTTACTTACAAGACATGAATCACTTGTCCTCTTTGGACACCAGGCTCCAATGGTTGCCTGCATTGCCACAGGCCACCTTCCTCACAGGACATGCCTGATCCACAATTCAATCTTCAACCAATGTTAACCTATATTTCTTTTTAAAGTCCTGCAAACAAGTTTCAAACATATCCTAAGACCTCTCCGCATGACAGAACTAAAATGATCAGGCTTGAAGAAGTCAAGAAGGAAGAACCCAAGAGGATTCATTGTTGGAACGAAGCAAGAAGATTAAAATTGTTGGATGAACAACAGTGACTAGCTTATAACCTGCCTTTCATTTGAGGAGCTTAAGATGGCATACATGCCCTTTCTCTCCTTTTGCAGTGGTGCCACCGGTGGTGGTGGTGGTGGGGAGTGGACTGCACCAGGTGATACCATCAGAGGGGGGTGAGTTCAAAATTATATATAAATTATAATATATCCTCAGTGTTCAGTCCGATGGCCTGGTACAGGAGCAGGTCCATGGGGTGACACCAACCCTCGTGATACCACTGCATTTTTGTCATCATAAAGGTCCTGTGAGACAGGTTAAGGTTAGAGAGAATAACTGGCCCAAGGTCAACTATTAACCTCATGGCCAAGTGAGAATTTGAACCCTGTCTCCCAAGTCCAACATTACAACTACTGGACTCCCCCAGACTGCTTCTCTAAACCTGTGTTGTTTAGGCAGACCTTCATTTGTGCCTGTTTTTTCTTTGTGTTATAGCAGAAGAGAGTCTCATATGTCTATCCTTCTTATTTCATTTGCTCTTTTGAATATTCTCTCATCTTTGGATGATGCTTTTTAATGTTATTGTTATAAGAGTTGCATTGCATCTGTTGCACTGATATAATCCACTCTTTTTGAGTGTTCTATCAGCAGGACTGTGCCCAGAAGCAGGTGAAAGGCCCTCCCTCCAGCCCAACTGTCACTGCCCTGCCCTTGGAGGGAGAGAAGAACCAGCAGTATCTGCTGGATTTATCCCTACCCCCACTGCCATTCCCTTTTCCTTATGTGTCCTGTCTTATTTCGATTGTAAGCCTGAGGGCAGGGAACTGTTAAATTGACCATTTGTAAGCCACTCTGATAGCCTTTGTGGCTGAAGAGCGGGGTATAAATAAATAAAATAAAATAAAATAAAATAAATAAAAATAAAAGGACTGTTGGGACTAAACAGACAAATGCACGAATGAACAACGGTAATGAAAAAAACAGAGCATTCAGTAGCATGGATTCTTCTCCCTCCTGATTCAATGCTTTAGTGTTAAATCAAACTCAGGAAAAATGACCCTTCCTTAAAAAAACGTTAGATATGGTACAGACAGTCCCCTGACGGATAACAGTTGCATCAAATGTTTATATCTCTGCCTTTCTTTAAAGTTCAAAGTTGGTCCTGTCTTACTTTCTGCAAGGCACCACCCCAATTTTTTTTTTAAAAAAACACCTCTATAAGTAGCATCCACCTAGGAAGCAAAAAAAAAAAAAAAAGCCACTCACGTTTTATTCCTTTCCGAAGGATCATCTCAAGGATCTCACAAAAGGGTTGTAGATGTGGGGAGGTGTCTGTGTGTGGACTGCTGTTTCCCTGGAGGTTGAGAATGCACACTGCAAGAAAACAGGATATAACTTAAGTTGCAAGTCCAGACCAACAATAAAAGGAATAAACATCTTTATTTGCCTTCCCCTTCTTCTTCTGTAATACACCATAGTTCAAAGTTGAATCACTTGTTGAAAAATAAATGAAAGCCACTACTCCAACAATTCGTAGAATAGAATCATAGAATCATAGAATTGGAAGAGACCACAAGGGCAATCCAGTCCAAATCCCTGCCATGCAGGAATACACAATCAAATCATTCCCAACAGATGGCCATCGAGCCTCTGCTTAAAAACGTCCTAAGAAGGAGACTCTACCACACTCCGAGGCAGTTTATTCCACTTCTGAACAGCTCTTACTGTCAGGAAGTTCTTCCTAATGTTTAGTTAGAATCTCTTTTCTTGTAGTTTGAACCCATTGCTCCGTGTCCTAGTCTCCAAAGCAGCAGAAAACAAGCCTGCTCCATCCTCAGTATGACATCCCTTCAAATATTTAAACATGGCTATCATGTCCCCTCTCAACCTTCTCTTCTCCAGACTAAACATGCCCAGCTCCCTAAGCTGCTCCTCACAGGGCATCGCTTCCAGACCTCCCACCACCCTGGTTGCCCTCCTCTGGACATGTTACAGCTTCTCAATATGCTTCCTGAATTGTGGTGCCCAGAGCTGGACATAGTATTCCAGGTGAGGCCTGATCAAAGAAGAACAGAGTGGCACTATTATTTTCCTTGATCTAGACACAATACTCCTATTAATGCAGCCTAGAATTGCATTGGCTTTTTTAGCTGCTGCATCATACCTCTGATTCATTTTCAGCTTGTGGTCCACTAAGACTCCTAGATCCCTTCTGCATGTACTGCCATCAAGCCAGGTCTCACCCATCCTATATCTGTGCATTTCATTTTTACTGCCCAAGTGTAGTATCCTACATACATGTTCAAATAATTTATATAAAAATATAGAACATATGTTTGGCGAAAGCACTATGACGTTCTTTGGATTTTAATGATTTTACTCAAACCTTTGTCACTGAAATAAATGCCACTTCAAAGTGTTTAACTTTGGCAGAAAATATTATGCAGGCATCAGGAACTAAAACAACCTAGTTATCCTTCAAGGAATTTCCAAGACTCTGCAGAGTTTATTCTGAACAGAAAATAGAAAGTTACAGAAACTGGACATTGTTGACATCCAGGACATCCTACCAGTTTTACCAATGATCATGTCCAACTGCCCTGCAAGTTTGCTATTTAACAAAATTATGCAACTATGGCAAATTATAGAGTGGGCGCAAGCATCTATGGCCCTTCAAATGTGATTGGACCACTAACTGCCACCTTTTCTTGCCATTGGCTATTCCAGCTAGGACTAATGGTGACTTGTATCCCCACAACATATGAAGGTCAACAAGTTGCTGTAGAGCATGGGCAGGCCATTTCCAGAAAGGCATGGCAGGGGAAGTTTCCAGCACCATTCCCTAAACTGCAAGCTGACAAACCCTGATGTGAGAGAAGACACTGCCACCCCACCATCCTTTTGTGGCTGCTGCCACACTGCAGAAATAATGCAGTTTGACACCACTTTCACTATCATGGCCTCCATCCTATGGAATCCTGAGATTTGAAGTTTGCTGTGGCACCAGAGCTCTCTGACAGAGAAGGTTAAATATCCCACAAAACTACAAATTGCAGAATTCCATACACTGAGTCATGGCAGTTAAAGTGGTGTCAAACTGCATTATTTCTGCAGTGTGTTAGCAGCTTTAGTCTGGATTGGCAGCTGGAGGGCAGAGCTGGGTGCCTTTCACCTAAGGGACAGATTTTAGTCCAGGAGCATTCAGCTGCCGATCCTTATGCCTATGAAAGCACATGGTCATTCCTACCTTTCTCATGGCATGTACGTTTTCTCAGAGATCACAATCTTAAATACCTAAATGTAGTATTATGCAGCTGTCTTGTTTGAGCTAAGCAAGTCTGGAACTGGTGATCCACTGGAAGGAAGACTGATTGCATGGGGACTCTACGGACAACGAGGAAAGGCAGTCTATAGACCCACTGGTGGGACCCAGTGTAGTGGCATTTCATAGCTTGAAGCAAAATGATGGTATTGGACAAGTAACATATTTATTTATGCTTATTATTTAATATGCCACTGGACTAAGAATCGACACTTTCAACAGTAAAGAAGGGGTTATCTTTGATCATACAGTTTCAGTCTTACTGTTATCTATATCAATAACAAATCCCCCCTATTTATTTACATGCTATCTGTCCTTTAGGATTATCTGATAAGAAACTTCTGTTACCTGAATTACTGAGGTCTGTGGAAATTCCATGTGTGTCTACCAAAAATCAATATTTCTATGGGGAATTTTAATTAGCTCAAATGTGGCAAATGTAACGGCAGGATCTTTTAACGTATGAATACCAGTACTCACTGAGGAGACTCACAGCCAGGAAATTAAATAAAAATGGCTTTGATTGAAAAATAATCAGAGGAACGCACACATGCATACATTCAGGCTTCAAGCACTCACGCAAAGCTATTGAAGAAAGTAGGAAATATTGGGATAGAGGAATAGAGTTTGGGATGATGGGCTGTACTGTACCTATCCAAAGAGCAGAGTTTCATGCAGAGAAAAAGAAGAATGGCTGGAAGCGCTGGGTGACCCAGGAAGGGCCAGCAAAACAACAGCGTAGCAGCCTCTGGGAAACTGAGCATACTTTGGTGGTGTTTGGGGGTGATAGTTATACCTGATATTCCCCCTGAAGAGGTTAGTTTGAGTGGAATACAATGCCTGCCAGAGTTTCCCAGGAGTAAACAATGGATTCTTCTGTCTGGGAAAGCAGCCAACTCTTAATAACAAGACAGTTTAAGTAGTCCAGATAAGAGTCAACATAAACAAGCAGGGATATGCAAAAAGTAGTCTAGCAAACAGTCCAAGAGTCATAGGCTTACAGAAGTCAGCATGGATCCCAAAAGCAAGTCCGTAGGTCAACTGGATCAGGCAACAGCATATTCAGGATCAGTCCAAGGTCTAAATGGGAGTCAAGGCAGCAGGAACACAGAGTCAAAGATAACCAACAGGAAGCTTTCTCCAGGAAGATCAGTTGATCTCTGACAAAGGCTCCATAGCTCCCCCAAGGCGTATATACAGCAATCAAGGCTGTGCCAGGTGGTCCTTAATGAGCCAGTGTTTCAGATAAAGCCTAATCAATCTCCTCCAAGCTTCCTTTTGGATTTCTGCTGGCTGAAAGATGGTATGGGTAAGTCCTTCACCTCTTCCTCATCCTTATCTGAGTTGGCAGGGCTCGCTGCTGGGACTGGAGCCAACCCACTAGGACCAGGCTCTTCCTCTGCTTGTGATTCTACGTTGGCAGGGTTCCCTGCTGGCACAGGTGTAGATAAACTTGTGCCAGGGTCCATAGGGCCATTCTCTGCCATATCCTCCTCCTCTGACTCCATACCCTTATCAGACTCACAGGGCATGACATCTCCAGATGTGTTAATAATTGCTAATGGCTGAAACATTAAAAATGATGGGTCTCAGGCAAACTTCTATTGTTTTCAGGAAAGGTGCGAGGAAAAACCAGTTTTGCACACAAAGAGTGTCCAGCTACCTTGGTGGGATTATTTCTGTGTATGTCCAGGAGAATTAGCCCATGTCCTCCCTAACTCACCAGTTCAAGGGGGGTTCACTTAATCCTTCCCCTCCTTGGTCCCTCTGTGGGCTGCCTCCTTTTCTTTTTAAGGCTATGCTCGTCCTCTGAGCATGTGCAGTGTTCAAGACATGCATACCTTCCCAGCAGCCTTGAGGGGGTTCCTCCCTCTCTCTTTAGGAGGCAGCTGCCCCCATCTCTCTTCCACGACAAGCCAGAAAGAGGAGCATTTCAGGCAGGGAGTGGGGAATGTGTGCCCCCCCCGATGTTGTGGGGCTGCACCTTCAATCAAGTCTTGACTTCGCTGTGCTGTCTGGGGACAATGGGAGTTGCAGGCCAACAACATCAGAGGGCCACATGTTGGTGAAATGGGAAAAAACCCTCCTCCATACACACATACACACCTCAACCCCCCAAATCCTAAGCAAACAGGCTGTGTTGGCATCTGCTTTCCTGTCTTTGGACCCAGGCTGTGGGTGCAGATCCTTCCCCCTCTTCCATACTGCACAGTTAAAGCATTTTGCAGGCATGTCTTTTAGGAATTTTAGCAGCCTACTTCCTTAGGTTTTCTGAGCAAACCTTGATTTCTTGTACTTGGGAGTCCCTGGTCTATTACCAACCACATGGAGTGCCAATAATAAGCCAACTTATGAAATATAGCCAATTAAGGAATTATTAAAAGAGCAGAGGGGGTATCAGGGCAGGTAACACTTCTTTGGATGTGATTTTGAACTTGTCCTTTCCCTGTGGTTATATCCCAGCTCTGCAGCTCCTCTTCCCAGTTTGCTGATCCTGGTAACATCACTTCAGAGCTCTAGCTCCCTCAGGATTTGAACTGTTTGAAAACCTTTTGCCCATTTTAATAGCACAGCCAAATGAAACTTGCATGTGTTTTATTTCCTCTTGCCAGCTCTCAGAATTTTTATCTTTGGGAGTGGGGGTATATACAGTATTCCTTTCTTTGCCAAGGATGAGATCTTGCCTCTGTATACAAAAACATAATTCAGTTGATAGATTTTCCTTGGGTTTTTTTTTTCCAGGCTGCGCAGCCATGTTCTGGAATAGTTTCTTTCTGACGTTTCGCCTGCATCTGTGGCTGGCATCTTCAGAGAATGGTTGGGTAGGAGTGTGTGTGAAGTTTATATATTGTGAAGTCCTGTTGGGGAGTATATGTAAATTTGTGTAACTGAATGGTTAGTTTCTGGGTATAGAAATGCAAGGCTAATTAGTGTCTATTTGGCTAATGGTTGGTTGATGGCCCATTATCTGTTAGAAATCCTCCTGTCCCTGGGTGGAATTCCTTTGTAAGTGTTGAGTTTTGATTCTATTGTTTTTCAAAACTGGAAGCCAGATTTTGTTTACTTTTAGGGGCTCTTCTTTCTTGTTGAAGTTGTCCAGGTATTTGTGGATTTCAATAGCTTCAGTGTTTGTGGATTTCAATAGCTTCTCTGTGCAATTTACATATACTCCCCAACAGGGGTTCACAGCATATAAACTCCACATACACTCCTACCCAACCATTCTCTGAAGATGCCAGCCACAGATGCAGGCGAAACATCAGAAAGAAACTATTCCAGAACACGGCCTCACAGCCCAGAAAAAAAACAAGGAAAATCTATGGATGCTGGCCGTGAAAGCCTTCAACTTCACGTAACTCAGTTGGTTTGTAGCACCAAAAACAAAAAGCTCATGGCAATTTAAAGGTGAAGTGATTTATTATGGATGGCCCGAACTAAATAGGCCATAGGGAGTAGCCCACCTACAGTGCAATTCTATGTATAATTAGTTAGAAACACCCCCCCTCTCCACATGCTCAATAGAGCTTAATTCCTACTAAGTGTGTTTACAACACAAGCTTCAGGCTGCAACACTACATAGACTAGGCTGGGAATCATACAGCCCTCCAGATCTCATTGGATTGCAAACGGCATCAGCCTTAGCAAGCATTCTCAATGTTGAGGAGTGCTGGGATTCATATGTGGGTTTTCAAGAACATATGAAGAGCCACAGGATTCACATCCCTGATTAGACAACTAACAGAGAGTAAGTCTCACTGAATCCAAAGGACCTAACATATCTGAGTCAAGAAGAGTATATGACTGCAATGCTAGACTCTTTGTTGCTTGATTTAATTAGTAAAGGACACAATCAGTTGGGGATGATCACCTGCACCAGACCCTTTGAAACGAAAGGCAAGTCCCATTCATGTCAGCAGGGCTTGCACAACAAGACTACTAATGGGTTTTGTCCACTGTTTTATTTTGTGTTTACAGACACCTCCAGCACTTTTGGAGCAAAAGCTCAGTAAAGAACTCCTTAAAATAAGTGTGAGAAGTCATCAGCAAAAGGCCAGCTTCGGCAAATATTGGTTGTTCTCTAGAGTGCACTCCACCCATCTAGCTCACAAGCCAACTTAAGAAAGACATGCTCTGTAGGGCGGGAGGACGGGCTTTCTCTTTTATCAGCTGAAGAACAATGCAGTAGATCCAGTGTTTCCATATAGAAAGAAACTATTCCAGAACACAGCCTCACAGCCCGGAAAAATCCAAGGAAAATCTATAGATGCTGGCTATGAAAGCCTTTGACTACACATTTTCAATAACTCCTTTCTCCAGTAAAATAAGGACTTCTCGCTCTGTATGTATCCTCATATCTGATCCTATTTATTAATATATTTATAGGGCACTTTTCCTCCAAAGATCTCAGGGTGGTATAGAATGTGCATGTCTACCTTATACACAGTTATTCCATCCCTACAACAATCCAGGGAATACATTAGTGAATAACCCAAGGTTACCCAGTGTAAGAGTACATGGTTAACACCTGTCTTTTCTTGCTCTAGTTTCCCTATTTGAAACAGATAACAGCCTGAACTAAGTGTGAAAGTTTGCATGCCCCTTGAACGGGGGATTTTAGCCCGGGTCTAGTCAAATACTGTAACCACTACACCAACAAGATGGATATGCATTCAGAAAGAGGAACACACTGAAGATGAAACTAACAAACATTAACAGTGCAATTCACTAAAAAGTGAAAAAGGTCAAGGTGATTTTGGGCTGCATCAATAGAACTATAGTGTCTAGATCAAGGGAAGTAACAGTGCCACTCTATTCTGCCTTGGTCAGGCCTCGCCTAGAATACTGTGCCCAGTTCTGGGTACCACAATTCAAAAAGGATATTGACAAATTGGAGTGTGTCCAGAGGAGGGTGACTTAAATGGTGAAAGGTCTGGAAACCATGCCTTATGAGGAAAGACTTAGGGAGTTGGGTATGTTTAGCCTGGAAAAAAGACAGTTAAGGGGTGATATGATAACCCTGTTTAAGTATTTGAAGGGGTGTCACATTGAGGATGGAGCAAGCTTGTTTTCTGCTGCTCCAGAGACTAGAACATGGAGCAATGGATGCAAGTTCCAGGAACAGAGATTCTACCTCAACATTAGGAGGAACTTTCTGACTGTAAGAGCTGTTCAGCAGTGGAATACACTCCCTCGGAGCGTGGTAGGGTCTCCTTCCGTTGAGGTCTTTAAACAGAGGCTGGATGGCCATCTGTCAGGAATGCTTTGATTGTGATTTCCTGCATGGCAGGAGGTTGGACTGGATGGCTCTTGTGGTCTCTTCCATAGAATCATAGAATCATAGAATTGTAGAGTTGACCACGAGGTCAATACTTAAACAGGGCTATCATATTGCCCCTTATCCGTTTTTCTTCCAGGCTAAACATATCCAGCTCCCTAAGTCTTTCCTCATAAAGAATCGTTTCCAGACCTTTCACCATTTTAGTCACCCTTCTCTGGACACACTACAATTTGTCAATATCCTTTTTTAATTGTGGTACCCAGAACTGGACACAGCATTCTTGGTGAGGCCTGACCAAGGCAGAATAGAGTGGCACTGTTACTTCCCTTGATCTAGACACTATAGTTCTATTGATGCAGCCCAAAATCGCATTGGCCTTTTTAGCTGCCGCATTACACTGTTGACTCATGTTCAACTTGTGGTCTACTAGGACTCCTAGATCCCTTTCGCACGTAGTCTCGTTCAGCCAGGTCTCTCCCATCCTATATCTATGCATTTCGTTTTTTTGCCCTAAGTGCAGTACCTTACATTTCTCCATATTGAATTTCATTTTGTTAGCTTTGGCCCAGCTCTCCAGTCTATCCAGGTCATTTTGAATTTTGATACTGTCCTCTAGGGTAATAGCTACTCCTCCTAATTTGGTGTCATCTGCAGATTTAATAAGTATGCCCCTAATTCCGTCATCCAAGTCACTGATAAAGATGTTGAATAGCACTGGGCCCAGGACAGAACCCTGTGGCACCCCACTGGTCATATCTTTCCAAGATGAAGAGGAGGCTATGCTGAGCACCCTTTGGGTTTGGCCAGTCAACCAATTACAAATCCATTTAACAGTTAACTTGTCTAGCCCACATTTTACACGCTGGTTTACAAGAATGTCATGGGGAACCTTGTCAAAGGCCTTACTGAAATCAAGGTATGCGATATCCACAGTGTTCTCTTCATCTACCAAGCTGGTAATTTTATCAAAAAAAGAGATCAGATTAGTCTGGCATGACTTGTTTCTCTGAAACCCTGACGTTTTGTGATTATCGCATTGCCTTCTAAATGTTCACAGACTTTAATGATTTGCTCTAGAATCTTCCCTGGTATTGATGTCAGACTAACTGAAAGATAATTGTTAGGATCCTCTTTTTTCTCCTTTTTGAAGATGGGGACAATGTTTGCCCTCCTCCAGTCTGCTGGGACTTCTGTTCTCCAGGAGTTCTCAAAGATTATTGTCAATGGCTCTGAGATTACATTTGCCAGCTCTTTAAAAACCCTTGGATGTAGTTCATCTGGTCCTGGAGATTTAAATTCATTTAGATTAAGAAGGTATTCCTCTACTACCTCTTTGCTTATTCTGTGCTGGATTTCCCCTACTGTGTCCTCTGTTCCATTATCCTCAGATTGATCATCCTTTTCCTTTTCTGAAAACACTGAGGCAAAGAAGGTGTTGAGCAATTCTGCCTTTTCTCTGTCCCCTGCTAACATCTTGCCATCTTCTCTGCGTAGTGGCCCTACCATTTCCTTCTTCTTCCTTTTGCTGCAGACATACCCCCAAAAAACCCTTTTTATTGTTCTGAACCTCTCTAGCAAGCCTGAGCTCATTCTGCACTTTAGCTTTTCTGACCATACTCCTACACGTGTTCGCTATCTGTTTGAATTTGGTGATTTCCCCCCTTTTTCCATTTCCTATACATGTTTCATTTAAAACTTAGCTCTGTTAAAAGTTCTTTAGTTATCCATCCTGGTTTCTTGAGACACCTCCCATTCTTCTTCCTCATTGGTACTGTTTGAAATTGTGCCTTCAGTATCTCCCTTTTGAGAAAGTCCCATCCGTCTTGAAGTCCTCTTTTAGTATTCCTGACCATGGGATCACCCCCAGTATTTCCTTGAGTTTATTGAAATCAGCTCTCCTAAAGTCTAGGATGTGCGTCTGACTATGCCTGGCTTCTCCTTTCTATTGTGTAAGAAACTCCAGGAGAACATGATCACTCTCAGCTAAGGATCCCACCACTTGAACCCCTACAATTCTATGATTCATCATGTACACCAAGGTGAGAACTGTGCAGTTCCACATGTTGGAGTTCCATGTGTTGTTTAACTAAAACTCCCAGCATTCCTCACTCACTGGTTATGCTGGTTAGGACAGCTGGGAGTTGCAGTTCCACAACCTCTGGAAAGTCATATACGTCCCGTCCCACCTACAT
Organism: Gambelia wislizenii; assembly: GCA_030847615.1. Taxonomy (NCBI): domain Eukaryota; kingdom Metazoa; phylum Chordata; class Lepidosauria; order Squamata; family Crotaphytidae; genus Gambelia; species Gambelia wislizenii. The sequence goes on from JAUMIR010000002.1 coordinate 195,686,210, forward strand.
ATGTCTGCTTGGAAGCAAGTGACTTTGTGTTCAACATGGGGTTCGTTTACCGATATACATGGGGGCCGATTTATTGTGGCAACTTGCGCTTTCATTCTTTTCCGCAGCTGTGTCAGTCAGGTTATTTTTTAATTATGCTGCTTTTTCGTTCAGACTTGAAAAAGTGTGGGGGGCGTGGCCTCCCAAGCAGACAAAGGCTTTATGAGGAAGAGGCTAGATCGTGAGTGAAAGAATTTGAAGCCCTGCACTTTCGAGCTAAAGAAAGACTCACAGACTGCCAAAATAGCAGGGGGGAAGATCAAAGAAGTGGCTCTGTCTCTGTCTGTAAATGAACTCAGTCTGCCTGTAAATGAACTCAGTCACTCCCCAAAGCAATCTCTGCTGAAAGACTTTGCTGCCATGCCGTGGATCCTAAGGTGAACCTATCACAATTTTTTTCAGCACGATTTGTTTAGTCAGGGTTCACAGACTTGCAAAATAGCAGAGGATTTTTGACTGTCCGTCCCTTCCTTCCCCCTCCCTCCCCCAACCACAATGCAGCCCTTAGTGAAATGGTTTCTCTCTTGCTCGCTCTCTGTCTCTCTCGCTCGCTCACTTTTTCCCTCCCCCAAGCAGAGCTGACCAGATGGGAACTTTATGACTGAAAGGTCTTGGGAATCCTTTTTCTTGGCAGACTTGCAAAATAGCAGAGAGGATTTTTCAAAGTTTCCTGAATGCTACTGAACTCAGTCCCCCTCTTTGAAGCCCGCCCCTGCATCATAGCAACCAATCACAATGCAGATCTGCTGCAGCCCTAAACAGAATGGTAGTTTACACTGCCAATAATTTGCGCTACATTGCAAATATACCAGCAAAAGTAGCGACATCCCTTGCCACGCTATATTTGGGTGTTTTACCCTCCCCCCTTCTGAATGAGGCGATGCTATGCCTCGACCCATGTGAACTATGAGCTATCTTAGCGGTATATTTAGAGGAATATTTGCCCATGTAAACCACTTTATTCTTAGGTTGATAGGTACAGGACTGCAGTTTATCACATGACAGAATAAAGCAACCTCTTATTTCTAAAACCTCAAGCCACAATCAGTATCTTAGCTTTTAATGTGTCACAGGGCTCACCATTTATGGAAACTGACATTTATACAGTGAAATGAGCATTGTGGGAAAAGAAATATTGATTAGTTTACCTCATATGGCATGTTTTAAAATAAGAGCCAGACTCTTATTGTAAGGGACACCCACCAAGCTCAGAATTACCATTATATAACTGTAAGGCATGGTGCCTTTCATGGCAATGTTCAACATGTCCCTTGTAAACCAATCCTGTAAAGTAAAATAATTTTTTGGATTTCAAACTTTAGGATAGCAAGTGCCCTCTTTCCCCATTCCCTGGCAGTTTATCTCCCTATTGTTAATAGTAGTGCAATACCTAAACAAACAAATAAATAAATAATGTACAGGCCTCTACTCAAAGTAAATGCAGTAATTATAGAGAAAAAAAAACTAGCTTGTTACCTAAAGAATGCACATCCTACGCATACTTCTGGGTGAATAAAATCCATTGAACACACTCAGTGCAATCCTATGCATGTCTGCTCAAACGCAAGTTCAATGGCCTTACTCCCAGGTAAGTGGATATAGGATTGCTGCCCGAGGGGCTTACTTCTGAATATACAGAACATGCATTGACTTGTACATTTGAGAGTCTTCAGCCTTTTGCCTCTATAGATGAAAGTGCTGTGTTTGTACACTTCACCCTGTGGGTTGTTCCAATAAAATATGTCAATTTTATTATCTAAAACAAATGGAGCTATAAGGAAGCGATGTTTCGTTCAGTTACTTTTTTTTCCTGCTTCTTTCTTTGGCCTCAGAGATGGCTATATCTTCAGAAGGGACATAGAAGCAGCTTGATACAAGAGCTAAGTAAGAATATTTTCATTCAGGAATGATGATGGAGACAGGACTCCAATGTGTGGGTGTAACTTGCCTGAATGCTAGGAACAGCTTATTACTGTATAACAATACAACACACACAAAAAAGAGGTTCTATTTCAAACAGCATCATAAATGACACCTGTCACTATAGCATCCAAACACAATTCTCCTGATGTTTACCTTTGGCGGAAGCACAGAGAAAAGTAAAGTACTTCACAGTATATGCCTTCAATTCACCTTCACAGAGTTTTTAGGCAAGGAATACTCAGAGATTATTTGCCTTTGTTCAGATATAGCCAACAGCACCCTATATTCCCTGGCAGCTTCCCCATAGGTAATGACAGAAAAATCTGCAGACTTTGGGCTACTGGTTCCAGTCCCTGGCCTTACCCAAAATTAAGATGAGCAGAAGAAATCCATTCCTAAATGGATGAACAGGAACGGCATATGAGCTCCACTTGAAAACACTGAAGCAAACATCTATAGGTTTGGGAAATGTTGATCTGATTGTCCCAGAAAATGGGTCCCTCCTATCTGACATCTCCAATAACACATCATTTGCTCTCCATAGCAACTGGGTGCAAAATTAGGGCAGGTCCAGCGCTCTTCTAAATCTCATCGTTACAACAACAGCAACAAAAAGCACCTGTTGTGACTCTCCGGTTCTTCTTCGCCCAACATTTTCACATTCCTCCACACTGAAATCTGCCTCCCAGCCCCACACGTCCCTCCTCTCACCTTTGAGGGTTCCCAGCAGCGGCTCTTTCGCACTCATGCTGCTGCTGCTGCGCTTCGGCTCCCCCTCCCCAGCCAGCCCTTCGGAAACCACCGAGCCAGCAGCTCCCGCTGCGCCCACCTGCGCCTCTTTCCGCCCCGTGGAAACCGGTGGCAAGCGAGTCCCTTCCGCAAACAGAAGGCAGCATTGGGGAGGTGCCATTTCCTCCCTCAAGGGGGGAGTCCGACGGAAAGGAAGAGTGGCCGGAGTCAAAAGAAACGGTGGTGGATTGAAGCTGGATGGGGGACCCATCAATGGGTTTCCCGAATATATGGCCACTTTATCCAGAAGAAGTCCTCGGGTTCAGGAACTTGGATATGAATCCCCCCCTCTCCCTCACGTGGGCCATTCCGCCGGTTTAGGAACGTTGACAGATTGCAACAAGTCTGGAACCAAAGAAGTACCAGTTGTCCCTTTGTATTCGCTGGGGTTTGGTTCCAGGACCCCCGTGGATACCAAAATCCGTGAATACTCAAGTCCCATTATAAGCAATGGCATAGCAAAATGGTGTCCCTTATATAAGAAGGCAAAATCAAGGTTTACTTTTTAGATTTTTTTTAAAGAATATTTTCAAGCCCTGAATACTTAAATCCATGGATGCCAAATCCGTGGATACAGAGGGACAACTGGTTACTTTTAATAGGCTGTGTTTCCCTGAATCTCATTCTTTTTCCTCCTGGTTTTAGATTTTTTTTTTAAGGCAGTAAGGGTATATACTGCGCTCTCTCCCATGGGTCAAATGGCAGGCATCTGATGAAGTGGACTGTCCTCCAGGCAAGCTTGTACAACCAGGCTATAATGCCTTATCTCTAAGGGTGCACCCACACTAAGCAAATAATCCAGTTTGAAACCGAATTATTTGCCATGGCTCCTTCCTAGGAAATCCTGGGATTTGTAGTTTGGTGAGGCACCAGCGCTCTTTGGCAGAGAAGGCTAAAGACCTTGTAACACGACAAATCCCAGGATTCGGTGGGAAGGAGCCATGGCAAATAATCCAGTTTCAAACTGGATTATTTGTGAAGCAAGCTCTGAAACTGACAAACTGGGTGGGTTTTTGCTGCAACACGCAGGGACTACCCTTGTGAAAGCACATTTTATTTATTTATTTATTTGATTTATATGCCACCTTTCACCCAGAATGGGGCCCAAGGCAGCTCACAACACATTAAAAAATGACAATTAAAAATTAAAAGCAATTAAAATCATTACAATTTAAAATTATATATACAGTAAACATATAAAAGTTAAAAGAATAAAACAATAAAAACATCCCAAGAAAAGGCTCTGTGCCCACAGCTGCATATTAAAAACCTGCTTGAATAAAAAACCTCTTTGCCTGACAGCAAATGGAGAGTAGGGAAGGGGCCAGCCTAGCCTCCCAAGGAAGGAAGTTCCAGAGGGTGGGAGCAGCCATGTGTCCTCACCAAGCAAACCTAGGATGATGGTGGGACTGAGAGAAAGTCTTCCCTGATTATCTTAAATCTGGCAGGTTTGTACAGGGACATACGGTCTTTCAAATAGTTTGGACCCAAGCCATATAGGGCTTTATAGGTCACATGTGATCAGTATATCTTGAAGGCATCTCAAACAACCCCTGCCCCTGCCCCACCCCCACCCCAAAACACATAAATTTGAAAAACCTCTCTTTGCTTACCTTAGTAATTTTTCTGTACTGTAAATCTAGCAAAGAACGAACTCTTGAAAGCTGCAGCCGGAGCAGAGGGTGCAGTTGGAAATGGACAGTGGTTCCCTTCCCCAGTCGAGATGAGAGACTCTTCGCTGCATTAAATACTGTACCTCCTGCTTCAGGGTTTATCGAGTGGTGGCCGGTTCTATATACGGTTGTATCAAGAAATGCGGTGCTGGAAGAGAATTCTACAGGTACCATGGACTGCCAAAAAGACAAATAAATGGGTCCTAGAGCAAATCAAGAGCCAGCATGGTGTTAGTGGTTTGAGCATCAAACTCCAACTCTCTGGAGACCAGGGTTCAAACCTTGGGTAAGTCACACTCTCTCAGCCTCAGAGGAAGGCAAAGGCAAAACCCTCTCTGAATAAGTCTTGCCAAGAAAACACTGTAATAGGTTTTCTGTGGGTTTTTCTGTGAGGCCATGTTCTGGAAGAGTTTATTCCTGACATTTTGCCTGCATCTGTGGCTGGCATCTTCAGAGAATGGTTGGGTAAGAGTGGTGGTGGGTTTATATACTGTGAGCTCCGGTTGGAGAGAATATGTAAATATGTATATTTGAATGGGTAGTTCCTGGGGGAAGATATACAAGGAGGATTAGTGTCTGTTTGGCTAATGGCCCATTATCTGCTGGGAATCCCCCTGTCCCTGGGTGGAGTTAATTTGCATGTGTTGAGTTTTGATTTTGGTGTTTTTCAAGACTGGTAGCCAAACTTTGTTTACTTTAAGGGTTTCTTCTTCCTGTTGAAGTTGTCCAGGTGTTTGTGGACTTGAATAGCTTCTCTGTGCATTCTGACATGATAGTTGTTGGCCTGGTCCAGAATTTCTGTGTTTTTAAATAACATTTTGTGTCCATGTTTTTTTTGTGTCCTGGACACAAAATGTTATTTAAAAACACCACAATTCTGGACCATGCCAACAACTATCATGTCAGAATGCACAAAGAAGCTATTGAAATCCACAAACACCTGGACAACTTCAACAGGAAAGAAGAAACCTTAAAAGTAAACAAAATCTAGCTCCCAGATTTGAAATACAATAGAATCAAAACTCAACACTTACAAAGGAATTCCACCCAGAGACAGGAGGATTTCCAGCAGATAATGGGCCATCAACCAACCATTAGCCAAACAGACACTAACGAGCCTTGCATTTCTATACCCAGAAACTAACCATTCAATTACACAAATTTACATATACTCCCCTGCAGGGGTTCACAGCATATAAACCCCAGACACACTCCTACCCAACCATTCTCTGAAGATGCCAGCCACAGATGCAGGCGAAATGTCAGAAAGAAGCTATTCCAGAACACGGCCTCACAGCCCGGAAAAAAACCAAGGAAAATCTATGGATGCCGGCCATGAAAGCCTTCGACTTCACATTAAACATTAGTTTACTTTAGGCTTATTATTACATCTCAGGTTCAAAGGCTGAATTCTGGCACTGAAAACAAGTTTGGGGCCAAATCCACCTTTTCCCATGCTTTTACTTTTAGTGAAAAAACTGGAATGATTTTCCTCATAATGCTAACTGGCTAAGGCATTACCATTACCAGAAAGCAAGGAGTCTTTTGTAAACCCTTGACACTACAGACAAAATCCTAACAAGTGATGATGACAACCTAATTAACATTAAACCAGGGACAGCCAACTATAGTGCTGAGGAGAACCATTTTTGCCCCCAGTTTGGCAGAAAATCACAAGTAGAACTGACTTTCGATTGGGACTTGTGGGTTTTCCTAAAGAGCTAATGCATCAAAGTCAGGAGTACCGTAGCTACAGGGGTCAGGAGAGAGCATTGCAGAGTGAGATGTTGAAAATCGTCCATCCCTAGAACTGTTATATTTGCTGTGTTAGCATTCCTTCGGTAACTTTTCTTTGGATGCCTAAATTATTTCTAAATGGACAACTGAAGTTCTAAATTACTGCAATGCTAGAAATTTTGGCACTGAACGACAATTTAATGGGTGTGGAGTGTGGGACAGAATTCTGATTGGAAACACTACATAGTTACACTTGGACGTGCAAAATAGGCTTTGGAACAGCAGTTCTTGCTTATTGGTCTACACCTGCATTATGATACTCCTTAGACTTGCCAAATATCCCTTGTTATAAGGGATACATCTTATTTGAGGGCCAGAAAGCTTGTCCCTTTATAGAACAGGCAAGTGTCTCTCATTATAAGAGATGTCCCCTATCTGAGGGTTAGGAAGCTTTTCCTTTTTATAGACTATATCAAAAAAATTCTAACAGAAAGATTTACAATCGTAATTCATGAATGTGGACAAGATGTTTATTTGGCAAAGAAATACATATCTAGGGCTGCTGACAGACTGCAGAAATAATGCAGTTTGACACCACTTTAGGTGCCATGGCTCAATGCTATGGAATTCTGGGATTTGTAGTTTTGTTAAATATTTAGCCTTCTCCCTCAGAAAGCTCCGGTGCCACAAAAAACTACAAATCCTAGGATTAAATAGGATGGAGCCATGATAAATGCATTATTTCTGCAGTGTGGTAGCAGCCTAGTGAAGCTGATACTTCCATTTGGCATTGGAACGAGGCTGAGGTTGGTTCCTTATTCCCAGTTACACTTTAACAGCTACTTCTTGATTGCCAGCCCTACATGTGGTGAATTTCGACTGCTCTTTACTGTGTTGAAAACCTGGCCACACTAACACTCTTCAGTAAATGTACATAGGAGCCCTGGTGGCGCAGTGGTTAAATGCCAGTCCTGCAAGTCACTCCGTTGCAAATTCGATTTCAGCAGGCTCCAAGGTTCACTCAGCCTTCCATCCTTTCGTAGGTCGGTAAAATGAGTACCCAGAATTGTGGGGGCAATTAGCTAACACACATTGGAAACTGTTTAACTCAGTGTAGATGTGTAAATTGCTGTTGCTTAAAACAATTTGTAAGCCGCTCTGATAGCCTTGTGGCTAAATAAATAAATAATAAAATAATAACAAATGTCACAGCCAGAATACTGGGAGGGAGGGGAGTACTAGGTGAAGCCAGTATGGCAGTGGTTCTTAACCTGGGGTCCAGGGACCTCCAGGGGCTGCAGTGTCCTCACAGGGGGTCTGCCAAGGCTTGAAGGCTGCTTGGCCCACCTCCTGTCTGCAGTGGAGTGCCCATGTGACAGGAGCCAAGGCAGTGGCTGGCTGGCTTGGCCTGTGCGTTGCCATTCAATCTGCTCCAGCCACAAACTTTCAGGAAGAAGCAGAAGAAAAGTTTTCCCTCCCCCTCCAGTGCTTCTGAGGGAAGGTTTAATGGATGGTGTACTTGTATTTATTATTATTATTATTATTAGTCGTTGTTGTTGTTGTTGTTGCTATTGTTGTTAGGGTTGTAAATCTTGAGTTAAGTCTTGGGGGTCCGTGGCAGCAAAAGATATTTAAACGGGGTGCCTGGTAAAGAAAAGGTTAAGTATGCTCTATGCCATTACTGTACAGTACTGTACAGTACTGTACTGTAGTTACTACCTTGAGGGGAAAAGGCGCTTGGAATGGCGCCCTGGCAAAGCCTGAAGCGGGGTCTAGCGACCCCTGGAGGACACTTGGCAGCGTTTTCTGGGCGGAGCGGCGGATCCATCTTCTCAAGACAGGAAGCCCGAGGCGGGCTGGTGGGAGAGGAAGAGGAGGGTGGTGGTGTTTCGTACGCGGAGTTGCAGCCTTTGCTCGTGTGCCGGGTCTTCAGCTTGTATAAACCCGCTCTTTTCTGTCGGACTTTTGCACTCTCAACTGCGGCTGCCTGCAGATCAGACCCATGGAAGGGCCGAGAGATTCCGACCTGGGGTCGCTGGTGGCGGCCGCCCGGGGGGCGTACAAGAGGACTTTTGGGGTGGATCCCAAGATCGCGGTGTCGGCCCCGGGAAGAGTGAATTTGATCGGAGAGCACACAGATTACAACCAGGGCTTCGTGCTGCCTATGGTAAGAGGTGGCGACGTTACAAGAAAGGCGAAAGCCTAGTAGGGATATTTGTTCTTGCAGCCTTCTGGAAATGGCACCCTCCCACCGATCTTCTTTTGCTCTGCCTGGCCTATCCCGTGGAATCAGAGGAAGGGACCAACTCTACCTTTTCGGGGGGGGGACCCTTACACGCAACGTCACCCAACCCTGCCTAGGGCAACACAGGTTTTATTTACTAACATTACCTTTCCCTCATAGAATGGTTTCACTGGCTGCTGTTATTGGCCGAAATACCTTAAAAGCACCAGATCCCATCTGATCGTGCAAGCTAAGCAGGGTTGACCCTTGTTAATATTGGGATGGGAGACCGCCAACGAACACTAGGTACTGTAGAGTATATTTCAGAAGAAGGAACTGGCAAAACAACCTGGAAGTATTTCTTGCCTAAGAAAACCCTGTTGTTGGACGTGTGAAGAGGAGGGTATCCTACACCAGTGCTGCTTATAGCGCTGGTCCTTGGCACAGCCCTACCTAATGGGCACAAATTTAGTACTGGTCCCTGACATGCTGCAGGGGGGGATTGCTGGCTCCCCATATCAGATAGCCTGAGAAACATTGCCCTAAGCTATCCCTCAGAAATATTTATCAGAGGCTGTTTCACCCTACATAGTTATAGCACCATGATTCCACTTTAACTGCCACGGCCACATCCTATGGATCCCTGGGGCTTGTGGTTTGGTCAGAGGCACCAGAAGAGCTCCCAGGTTGAGGATTCTGACCCCCCATTCCCTCAGCAGCCAGCAGGATGTAGCCACTGTAATGAAAAGTGGAATCATCCTGCGATAACTGAGGAGTGTGAAAGGATTCAGGGTGTGTTTTTACCTGATCAAAATAAGCCACTATATAATATGTATTGAACAGTTCCTTGAGTCACACACAGCCAAATTCTTTTAGTTTTACCTGCTAGAAAGCTTTAAAATCAATCAGTTTAATCAGGTTTTTATACCACTGCTCTTAACTTATCCCATTGGACACTGAACTGTTATTTGTCTAACACAGACTAGTGTTTAAACAGTGGAACTTGGTATTTAAACTGCCTTCCTGTTGCAAAACATTTATAATTTGGTAGGGAAATGTCCCAAAAGGTTGAGCAAGAATCAAGTTTCCTCTGAGCCATCATCACGTCCTCCCTGATTTCTGTATCTTCCCCCACCACCTCAGATGTTGAATTTGTTTACATTTGTTTGTGGTTCTTAGATTTTCCATTTCCTTATTAGAATCGAGGGTCATATTAATTGTGGGCTGTAGCTTGGATGCTGAAGTCAAGTACAGTAGATGTTTAAAAATGGATTTTTTAATCACTTTTGCCCATCCATGGCCTTTGCTCTACCATTAGGTCTTCTGCTTCTCAGAAGATTCCCACCCTTTTCTCCCTTTGCTTCAAGTTACCTCCCAGAATCCTGTGTGATACTACCTTCTTTCCTTCAAATCCCTCTTTAAATGCTACTTGTTCTGTGAACCTTTGGTGCCACCCACTTGTTCCCACTGTAGGAATATTTGGAATATATATTTAAGCAATAAGACTTCAGGGAAACCCACCTTCAGGTTACACCAATCACTGTAACCATAATCCCAAGTATATGCTCCAACTACAGAAGCAGAGGAAGAAATTGAAAGATTCCATGCTGGAGTCCAGGAAGAAACTGATCACACACCAAAATAGGATTTCTTGTTAATCATAGGCAATTAGAATACAGAAATAGGAAACAGAGCAGAATGAAAGATTGTAGAGAAAATTGGCATAGGATCAAGAAATGAAGCAGGAGAGTGACTGACTGAATTTCGCAAGGCTAACAGTTTGTTCATTGCAAACACATTCTTCAAGCAACCCAGGAGGTGACTGTATACATGGACATCACCAGATGGCCAATATAGAAATCAAATAGACTACATAATCAGAAGCAGAACATGGAGAAGCTCCATTCTCTCTGCAAAAACAAAACCAGTAGCAGATTGTGGCACCATAAATTACTAATATCAAAAATTGGAATGAAGCTAAAGAACACTAAACCAACCATTGTGCCAAACTACAACCTGAAGAATATCCCTGTAGAATTTAAGATAATGTAAAAAGATTTGCACTATTAAGCCTAATCGACCAGGAGCCAGAAGAACTCTGGACTGAAGCCAGGGACATTGTCAGGGTGGAATGCAAGAAGACACTATCAGCAGCCAAAACGAAAGTGAGGCCTCAGTAGATGACAGATGAAACTCTTCAAGCAGTTAAGGACAGACAAGAAGCAAAAGTAAAAGATGACAGAAATAGGCTTGGAATCCTAAATGCAACTGTTCAATGACTTGTGTGCAGGGACAAGGAAAACTGCTGTAATAATCAATACAGAGAAATAGAAGATGACAACAAAAAAGGAACAACAAGGCCTCATTTATATGAGGCAAAAAACTCCAGATTGTTCTGCACTAATGGCAATTTGCAGTAGCTGCTATTTGTCTTAATGGTTTTTTTGCAGATTGCAGACATGCAAAGCTATCCACATTTGCTGTGCAAATGGGCATGCATGTGAATCAAGATGGCGGTTGCGAGTAAATTACTCACATTTTTACTTACCTCAATTTGCCACTGTCGACCATTTAAAAAAAACCTATATCCAATGTGTGCTAGAGCGATATTTCACCTTAACAAAAAGCGAAAAGTAAAATTTTTTAAAAAAAATTTAAAAAATTAAATACAGCACCCCATTTTATCACCTTAGTGCTCACTTGCTAAGGTGAAAATCCAACATGGTGGTTCTGGCCACTTGCCTTGTTAGCAGGTTCCACCCCCTGCAGTCCGCTGGCCAATCATCTGCTCGTATTGGGAAAGCGAATCAGTTCCTTTGCTTGTCCCAATGATCAGGAATGCGTTTTCCCATTGCTGTTTTTTAAAAAAATACGGGAAAAGCCACAAAGGTTTCCCCGCAGAGTATATAGTGTTTTGGGCTCCCTCCTTTACAATATGGCAGGACGATACAGAATCACATTAAGACAGGTAGCATTCTCCTCGCTGTGTTTTAAACAAATAAAGAAATGGGTGTGCTACAACATTTGATTGTCCTGGTGTGCAGCCAGTACTCAGGACAAGAGGCTACTGTTAGGACAGAATATGGAGAAATGAAATGGTTTCTAAATGGCAAAAGAGTCATGCAAATCTGCATTCTATTGCCCTATCTGTTTAACTTGTATGCTAAATGTATCATACATAAAGCAGGATCAAACTTGTAGGAAGCAGGTGTGAAAATTAGAAGAAGAAACACCCACAATTTAAGATAGGTAGATGACACCATACTACAGTTGCCCCTCCACATTCGCGAACTTGACATTCACGGTTTTGCTTATTCGCGGTTTTGGGAGGGCCCCCCCGGCCCCCCCCAAAACCGCGACACGGGGCCTCCAGAGGCCCCGTGAAAGCCCTGGGAGGCAGCGGGCAGGGCCGGGGAGGCCTCCACGTAGCCTTCGGAGACCCTCCGGAGGCCCCGCGAAGGCCTTGGGAGGGAAGGGAGAGGGACGGGGAGGCCTTCACAGGGCCCCCGGAGACGCTCCGGAGGCCCCATGAAGGCCCAGGGAGGGGGTGGGGAGGGCCAGGGAGACGATCATGCCCATGAAGGCCCGGGGAGGGGGTGGGGAGGGCCGTGGAGGCCTCCATGGGGCCCCCGGGGTCGCTCTGGGAGGGCGGGGGGAGACGGGGAGAGTGACCAGGAGGCCTCCGGAGGCCTCCGGGTCGCTCTGGGAGGGCGGGGGGGAGACCGGGGAGAGCGACCAAGAGGCCTCCGGAGGCCTCCGGGTCGCTCTGGGAGGGCGGGGGGGAGACCGGGGAGAGCGACCAAGAGGCTTCCGGAGGCCTCCGGGTCGCTCTGGGAGGGTGGGGGGGGGAGACCGGGGAGAGCGACCAAGAGGCCTCCGGAGGCCTCCGGGTCGCTCTGGGAGACCGGGGGGGAGACCGGGCAGAGCGACCAAGAGGCCTCCGGAGGCCTCCGGGTCGCTCTGGGAGGGCGGGGGGGAGACCGGGGAGAGCGACCAAGAGGCCTCCGGAGGCCTCCGGGTCGCTCTGGGAGGGTGGGGGGGGGGGAGAACGGGGAGAGCGACCAAGAGGCCTCCGGAGGCCTCCGGGTCGCTCTGGGAGGGCGGGGGGGAGACCGGGGAGAGCGACCAAGAGGCCTCCGGAGGCCTCCGGGTGGCTCTGGGAGACCGGGGGGGAGACCGGGGAGAGCGACCAAGAGGCCTCCGGAGGCCTCCGGGTCGCTCTGGGAGGGCGGGGGGGAGACCGGGGAGAGCGACCAAGAGGCCTCCGGAGGCCTCCGGGTCGCTCTGGGAGGGCGGGGGGGAGACCGGGGAGAGCGACCAAGAGGCCTCCGGAGGCCTCCGGGTCGCTCTGGGAGGGCGGGGGGGAGACCGGGGAGAGCGACCAAGAGGCCTCCGGAGGCCTCCGGGTCGCTCTAGGAGGGCGGGGGGGGGGAGACCGGGGAGAGCGACCAAGAGGCCTCCGGAGGCCTCCGGGTCGCTCTAGGAGGGCGGGGGAAAGACCGGGGAGAGCGACCAAGAGGCCTCCGGAGGCCTCCGGGTCGCTCTGGGAGGGCGGGGGAAAGACCGGGGAGAGCGACCAAGAGGCCTCCGGAGGCCTCCGGGTCGCTCTGGGAGGGCGGGGGGGAGACCGGGGAGAGCAACCAAGAGGCCTCCGGAGGGCTCTGGGTCGCTCTGGGAGGGCGGGGGGGAGGGCTGTCATTATTCGCGGAATTTTCACATTCGCGGGGGTCTATGGAACCTAACCCCCGCAAATGTGAAGGGAAAACTGTACTACCAGAAAATAGCAAAAACTTGGAACAATTAATGAAGAAAGTCAAAGAAGAAACTGCAAAGGCAGATTTGCAGTTGAACATTGAGAAAACAAAAATAATGAGCACAGATAATTTATGTCACTTTAAAGTAGCCGATGAAGACATTGAGATAGTTAAGATTCTCCATACCTTGGCTCAGTCATTAATCAAAATGGAGACTGCAGTCAAGAGGAAGGCTAGAGGAAGGGCAGCTGTGAAGGGAACTAGACAAGATCCTGAAGTGTAAAGATAATGTCATTGAATGCTAAAGTTGGGATTGTCCATATCGTATTTCTAATGTTTATGTATGGTTGTGAAAACGGGACAGTGATAAAAGCTGATCGGAAGAAAATCAACTCATTTGAAATGTGGTGCTGGAGAAGAGTTCTGTGGATACCGTGGACAGCTAAAAAGACCAATAAATGGGTCCTCGAGCAAATCAAGCCTGAATTCTCCCTAGGAGCCAAGATGACTAAACTGAGACTGTTGTACTTTGTTTATATTATAAGAAGACATGATTCACTAGAAAAGTCAATAATGTTTGGCAAGATAGAGGGCAGTAGGAAAAGAGGAAGATGGCATTCCAGATAGATAGACTCAATTGAGGAAGCCGAAGCCCTGAATCTGCAAGACCTGAGCATAGCTGCTGCTGATAACATGACTTGGAGGTGTCTTATTCATAGGGTCGCCATAACTCAAAGTTAACTTGATGGCAATTAGCAACACGTTACATATTGTTTCCTTCTTCTCCCCACCCCATCCCACCCCCCTCCTCAATAAGAAACATTATGCCTATACATTGGAAGGTGTGATTTAGCCCAGTGGCCACAGGTCAAGCACATCCTGTGTCAGTCACTGGAACAAATCTGGTAACAGATGTGGGAGTAGGGAAACATTTCCCCATGTTTGCATTTAAGAAACACTGATTAAGCAGTATTTTGTGGTGAAGTAGTTATTGACTTCCCTATACAGAAATTCTTTTTTTTTTACTTTATTTGAGGTAGCAGGAACCAATTAGCCAGCATAGTGTAGTGATTAAGAGTGCTGTTCTGGGACTTGGGAGATCTAGGTTGAAGTCCAGATTCAGCCATAAAACTCAGTGGGCGACATTGAGCCTGCCACATACTCTCAGCCTGACCTGCATCACAAGTAAGGAGAGTCATGTGTACTGCTTTGAGCTCGTTGGAGGAAATGGGATATACATGCAATGAATAAATACTAAACCATTCTTCTGCTGAGACATCTGCATGGCTTTTCCTGTTCTTCATTCCCAGTCCCCACTCTTAATTTGCAGTCACGTCCAACTAATGATGGAAAATGCTATTTAAAAGATAGCTTTCACATAACTCTTATTCCTGTTTTATACTTTGAGGGATTCATTGACTGTCTCTTCCTTTAGGCCTTGCAGATGAGTACAGTGATGGTTGGGAGCCCAAGAGAAGACAAAACAATATCTATTGTCACAACAGCTGAGGATGCTGAAGAGCCCAAAAAGGTGCAGTTCCCGGTTCCAGGGGAAGGGGTTGCCTTGAAACCTGGAGAACCACGCTGGGCTAACTATGTCAAGGGGGTTGTCCAGCATTATGAAGGTAGGATCTGAAGGTACTGCATTATTTGGCAAATATAAGAGAAAACAAGGCCATGGGGATACATGTGGATGGAAAGGTTCTGTCCTTCCTCCTACTCTAAGTGGGAACACTGTATGAATCTGTATGCATTGTGCCAGCATAACGGGGAACCTTTTCACTCACCCATCATTCCGTTACAGTAACGGAACGGGCGATCTATTGACGGCTTAGCCCGTCAATAAAAAGAAACAATGGCAGAACAGGACCAGCATGGGAGCTAGACGACTCGGAGACGATGTCGTCTGAAAGGAAAGCCCTTTCGCAATCTCCTGGCGTCATTGTCATGCCATATTTACAGCATCTGATAATCTCCTGAGTCAGAGTCCATTTCCAAGTTTTGGAAGCAGGGCATGATGCAGAGGCTCGCAGACTGCCTCTCCTTCTCTTTCCACATGGCTGGGAGAGAGGGAAGAAGCTGTGATTCAGTTTTATTTTCTGCAATTCTCATTGGGTGTGCACTAGCAGTTATTGTTTAAAATTATCTACATAAAATAATCCAGCTACCACACACTTTTGGGTTGTTGTTGGGCAGTTTAAGCAATTGGCTAGAGTCTCTTTAACTTGTGGGAGGAGAAGAAGGGAAGGGGAGGTGTGCAAGCTCAGTGCTTCACTTATGGTCAAATAACTTCATGTTCATAATTCTGAACCAGTGCTGGGCAAAGAGAGCCCTTCTCGATGTTGTTGGACTGCAGCTCATATCTTGTCTTCCCATTGGTTGTGCTGGCCAGGGCCTGATGAGAGTTGCATTCCAGCAACTAGAATAGTGCTTTTTGCCTACCCCTTTGTTAAACCACAGTTTAGCATTATGTGCAAATGAAGTCAAAACTATAACTCCCTTCAGTGAAACCAGTAAATCTAGTGATACTTAAGAATGTGATGTTATTGAAGAATCTGTGATGCATTTAATTAATTTAATTTTAATATTTGTTTATTTATGGCAGGACTGGGGAACCTGTAGCTCTCCAGAGGTTGATGAACTACTTCTCCCATCATCCCTCACTGTTGTTTAGACTGACTAGGAATTGGAGTTCAACACCAGCTTGTAGGGTACTGGTTTCCCAGCCCTGGTATAGGATTTCTGCCCTGCCTTTCCCAAGGCAGTCACTGTATGAAGACAAAAAAAATCAATCAATCCAAATTGCAAAAATAAAACACTTGATATGAGCGCAGACCTTCAACCTGGACAGACTTCATTGCCATTTGAGAGAAACACTAGGAAAAAAGCATGTTTGTAATCTTGAAATGTAGGCTTATGCATGTCGACTTAGAAGTAAATCTCACTAAATTAAATTGAATTTACTCCCAGGTTAGAGTGGGCAGGATTATGGCCTTAATACTGCTTATTTGATATCTGTGAACTTGACAAAATATTCTATTAAACTAATGGCCAGCTGAGTGGTGAATAAAGCAATAATGGCCATAATGTTGGTAATAGACCTCCCTGAAGGATTGGAAAAAAAGCCCTGACAAATTGTGGTACATGCTCTTGATAAAAACCTTCCAAATGTTTCTGATTTGGGGCTATGGAATAAATGATGATGGGGAAATGAGAAAATAAGCTACTCGACTGATGCCTGAGTTCCATTATCTGTGCTTGTTCTTTCACCATCTTGAGAACTTAGCTTCTCATTATACTGACAAGAGTATTTCACATGAAGTGCTATTTGTGTTCTTTATGTCAGAACATTTAAGCTGGAGTTAGCATTTTTGTCCTCGTTCAGACTCAGTGTTAACATTTCTACTCATGTTTTTGCATACAGTTTAATGAACTATCACTTTGGGCCTGTCTATACTGCAGAAATACAGCAGTTTGACACCACTTTATTCACCAAAGTTCTATCTTTGTAGTTTTGTGAGATATTTAGCCTCTTCTATCAGAGAACTCTGGTGCCTCACCAAATTACGAATACCAAGATTCCATACGACTATGATAAAGTGGTGTCAAACTGCTGTTTTTCTGCAGTATAGACAGGCCCTATGTCTACTAAACACTTGTTGCCCTTCCGTTGTTGTTATATTTATTTATATTCTACCTTTTCCCTGCTTTGGGACTCAAGACGACTTACAACAGTTAAAACAGATATAGCTAAAAAATGTTGTTGGACTGCAATTCCCATAAACCTCAGCCAACACAGTCAGTGGTGAAACTGAGATGATTTGCAGTTCAAAAATTGGGACGGCCAGTGTGTTGCAATATATAATATGGTACGTTTTATACTAGTACACATCTATATATTAATTTCAACTAGTATGCTGCATTTGCAATATAGTCAGCAAACAAAAATGTGATCCTGGGTTTTATGCAGGCAATTGGAACAACCTATAAGAAGCATTTGTCTGCTTAGTTCACTGTCTTTTTCAGCTCTTCAACCTGGCATATCCACCTCATGGAAATAAACTGAGCCCCTTCCCCTCATTCAGTGTGTGATGGATGATTAGTGGTTATGTGATGTCCTTAGGGACACTTACAAATCTGTTTATCCTCATTTGTTTGCTGTTGGTTTCTGAAAGTGGCTGTTCTCTTCTGTTGCTTTTCTGTCCCCCTGTAGCCAGCCCTCTCCTAGGCTTCAATGCTGTCATAACCAGTAATGTTCCACTGGGTGGTGGTCTCTCAAGCTCAGCCTCCTTGGAAGTGGCTACGTACACTTTCCTGCAGCAGCTGTGTCCAGGTAAGGATTAGTCTTGGACTTTTAATACTGCTAGCTACATTTGCTCAGTAGAACTGGAAGGGGCCATAACTGAGCTGGCACACAATTGGTCCCAGCTTCAATCCTGGTATCTCTGATGACAGTAAGGGCTGGGAAGGACCATTCTCTGCCTTTCAGTATGGGCTGCTGGCAGTTACATTCCAACAACCTTGATGGGCAACAACTCCTTGGTATACAACAGTGGTTCTTAACCTGGGGCCCAGGGAGCCACAATGTCCTTGCAGGGGATCCAAGAAGGCTTGAAAGCTGCTTGGCTGGCCTCCTCCCAACAGTGGAGTGGCCACGTAACCGGAGCTAAGGCAAAGGCTGGCTGGCTTGGCCTGCACATTGCCATTCTGGGGCCTCTGAGGGAAGGTTTAATGGGTGGTGCAATTGTATTGTTGTTTTTGTTGTTGATTAAAATCTTGAGTTAAGTCTTGGGGGTCCGCAGCAACAAAAGATATTTAAAAGGTGTCCCTGATACAGAAAAGGTTGAGTCACTGTTATAGAGAGTTGTTGCCAACCAAAGTAGAAAATATTGGCCTGTATGGACAAACAGTCTGATGTGGTAAAGGCATCGTCTGTGTTCCCCTTTTTAAAAATATCCCACTGGTTGATCTTAGAACACACAATTAAACTTTGTTTCTCTTTAGTCTAATCCAGTTGAGCTCACATTCTTACCCTCATTTTTCAACAGGGAAATTATAATGCAAAACTAGGTATAAAAGGACTAATCTACCTGTCACTGTCTCTCTTCCTCATCACAGATGATGGGGATCCAGTTGCTAAGGCATTAGTATGCCAAAAAGCAGAACACACCTTTGCAATGATGCCTTGTGGAATAATGGACCAGTTCATATCTGTGATGGGGAAGGAGGGCCATGCCTTGCTAATAGACTGCAGGTGAGGACACTATCTTAGCCTTGAAGCTTTTTTAGTCTACTTTAATAAGCTGAAGCCTGATACCATCAGAACTTACTGGCAGATTTGCAAATAGCTGATACTAGAACAAGCTATTGATGTAAGGGAAGATTTTCTTGAACATACTGATAGTTTAAGGGATGCAGGTAATAGACTAAAACCAAGAAATGTTTATTAATGTTCCATCTAATGTGAGGACTGCTGTGTCACAGTGAATGACTGTGGATCTTCCCAGAGATAGGAACACATTCCCCAACCTGGGGAGAGAAGGTGCAGCTATCTGGCTGGGGCTATTAAAATAGTGTCAGAACAGTTAAACAACAACAAGCCTCCTCCTTTCCTCCACAGCCTGAAAACGGGAGGGATAGAGGGACAAACTGTTTCACAGGGCCTGCCTATATGAGTCCCCCTAAAATGGATTGCTCTGCAATAACATCAAATTGCAACAGCTGTGATTTGTCTTAATGGTTTTTTTGGCCTCCATAAGCTTTGTGGCGGTGGCGCCTGCGGGAGGGGGCAGAAAAGAGTAGGGAGCCCTCCTCTCTTCCCCAAACCCCACAACAGTGGCAGGGGGGGCACCAGCAAGTTGGGGGGGGGAAGAGGAGGAGAGAGCTGTCCTCCCTTCCCTGGTTCCTCTTCTTCTCCAGGACTGCCCTCCTCCCTGTCAAAAGAAATGGCATAAAATGCAGGATCATGCCTGTGCACCCCCAACCAATCAGAAGGTCTGTTCTTCCCCTTCGAGGCCGCGCAACAATTTGTGCGGTTGTCTTAATGGTTGGAGGTATGCATTTCCTTCAGGTTTTTTTTTTTTTTAATTCTAGGAAGAGCTTTTTTGGCCCCTCTTCCTTCACAATACAGCGAAATGATATGGATTACCATTAGGACAGGTCATCAAAAATGAGGAGTATTTTTGCCATTTAGACAACCCCACAATCTAATTAAGTTCACACACTTTTGGGTTTCAGACTTTTTTTACCCTGAGACTCTTTCACACTACACAGTTATAGCGATATGATGCCACTTTAACTGCCATGCCTGCATCCTGATGAATCCTGGGGTTTGTTGTTTGAGGAGCTCTCTGACTGAGAATTCTGTATGCCCCCCCTGTGGTGACCCGTACATGGTCAACCCACCACCTTAACACTCTGACTTTAGGAAGGCAGTCCTGTGGGGTGTCTTGCATCCCACTACTGCCCCCAAAAATTGGGTGAAGCCCCAACCACTTTCTATTGGGACAGCCCTTTGTGTCCGTGATATCAGATAGCGTGGTTTAAATTAAATGGAGGCCAAGCAGCTTGAAACTCTAATGAAAGTTTATTGAAAAATATAAAACAAATAAACTGTAGTTGATATTAAAGTTGTTAATCTTCTTAAGGCTTAGTTACATCAGATTCCTTTTAAAATAATAACATCAATCTAGTCACACCAGCACTACTAACTCAGGAACAAAGTCCTAAATCCCCTTTATATACTTGACTTGCTCTGAGCCTCTCCGTACTAGACTCTCCAAGTCTATTCAGTCCCTCTCTGGACCCTTAATACCCCTCTGTGGTTGTCAGACTGAAAAGTTCCCTCAGGAACTCTAAAAGCACACCCTCTCTTTGGTGTAACTCTTTCTTTCCAGTCAAACCTCCAAACAACTAACCCCCACTCACTCTCTGTCAGGCCCCTTTTATAGCCGTGCCCAGCTGCCTTCCTATTGGCTGGGCACCTGCTGCTCTGAGATTGGCTAAAAGAGTAGCCTTTTATCACACACCCCTCCACTGAAAATCCCAGGATTCCATAGGATGGTGCCATAGAATCAGAAGGCTATAAATGTCTAGGGCAAAAGGGCAGCTGGAGTGCTTAGCTGCAAGATGAAGGGGATAACTCCAACTATTCTGCAGGCAGTAATACAGGTCGCCCCTTCCCTGTATGCACAGGACCGGTACCCGCAGTTTCAGTTATCTGTCATCAGAAAAATGTGGTCTCCATAGGCATTTCCTAAGTCTTCTAGCATGACTCTTCTGCTAGAAGTTACCATAGAGTCGCACTGGAGATGCTTAGAGAGGTGGCATTTCTAGGCATGTCCTAGGTCCTCCAGTGCAGTTCGATGGGGGTCACTTACCCACGGTTTCAAGTATTTGCAGTAGTCTGGGAACATATTCCCCACGGATATAACAAGCGACCTATATAACTATTTCCAACCTGTGGCAAACTGTTGAGGTGGCCAGTTTATACACTAAACGTTTACATGCATGTTTCTTCCATTCATATGTCCATTACGTGTTGCATCTGTCATTCTCACCGAAGGTCTTGAATTCCTTTGCCCTGCACTGCGCTAGGTCTTTGATTTCTCTCTAAGAAAGATTAATCCCAGAGTAGTAACTACTAAAGACTCAAATGGAGCCTGGTAGAGAGATCAAAAAGGAAGATTGTGCTGTCCTCCTTAGAAGATATGACTTAGTCTCTCTGTTGCTGTCAATGTCTAGATCTTGCTGTGAATACATTTAAATTCTGAAAAATTACAGATTTTGCATTTGAATTTTATAATAAGAAAAGTTGTATGAATGTTGACTCTTTTGTGTAATTTTCATAAGTCTGCCAGAGATATGTCACGTTCTCCTTGTAGAAGGCAGGGAATTTGGGTGATGTATTCTAGAGAAGCAGGGGAGATTTATCACCTATTCTGCCAACGTGGTTTGATCCTCTCCTCATTCCTACCACCACTGCAGATTGTTGCAGAAAAGGCATCTGTACATTTGGTGTAATTGTAGTCCAGCTGTAGGATACAAACTGATTGAAAACACAAGTAGATATTTCTTTGTACCCTAATCTGACAGCTTGGTTAACAGGATTGGTGTAGAGGCTGGGAGAAAGCAATAGCCATGCTTCTGGAGGTATTAACATCTGACTTAAAATCCTGTTGTTAGTTGCAAGTAGGGTGGAACCATTGAATCAGTTAGATTTACCTGCATGTTGACTCACCATTCAAGTAACTGATTCAGTGAGTCTGCTCTAGTTGGGACTAACTACCCTTAAATCTCTCAACTGAATGTGTCTGCTTCTTGGCCATGATGGTCCTCAAGATCAAAGGTATGGAAAAGGGAGAAGGAAACCTCACCAACTCTGCACTGAGTTCCCATGTGTCTGACTGCACTCCCAAGCCAACTCATCATCCCAAATCAACACACCTCAATTCATCGTCAAGTCTAGTTTCTTCCACATATCCTGCCCATCCATTTTTGCAGGATTTGGTTTCACAGCATGCTTGGTTTCTGTCAACATGCTTCCTGGTTTCTTGGCTTTTCCTCATGTTGCTGTTTGCTCCATGGGAATAAATGTACAGTTGCAACCATACATATAAGTTGCCTGTAACATGCAAAATAGCAGTTTCAGTGGAAGGGCTGGAAATTTTCAAAACATCACTGAAGGAAAGAGTTAGTCCCACTCCAGTATCATGCTCCTCATGTGAATAAAGACTCCCCTCTGCAACCAACTGAGCCAGTGTGGTGTAATGGTTTGAGTGCTGGATTAGAACTTTGGGAGGCCAGGTTTCAAGTCCTTGCTCGCCCATGGAAACCCACAAGATGACCTTGGGCAAGTCACACTTTCTCAGCCTCCTAAGAGGTAGACAAAGGCAAACTCCCTCTGAACAAATCTTGCCCCCCAAAAAAACTGTGATAAATTTGCCTTAAGCATAAGTAGGAAGCAATTTGAAAGCACACAACAAAAAGTAGATCGGCTATTCACTAAAATGCAGAAAGACATTCAATCATGGATGCCTCCTTGTCTCACCTAACTAGCCCAGCATTAATCAGAGGGTAAAAGAGATTGTCTGCTGCCAAGAGAAGAGTCTGGAACAGTTAAATTTTGGATGACAGTTCCCCGAATCCCTCAGACTAGGGGATGCTGGGAGTTGTAGTCTCAAAACTTGCTTTTCCAAGCTTTAGTCTAGAGGTCCAGGAACCCTGCAACTCTTTTTAAGTTGGGGGGGGGGCTCAACATTGGCAGGCAGGTAGTTATCAGTTGTCTACTTGCAGGTATATTTTTATGAAAACACAATACACTGTATTACAACAATCATCATCATCATCCAACTGAAGATGGTAACAATCTGAGTACCATGAAAACTTTTGTTGTGCTTTGATTGTGTATTCCTGCAAGGCAGGGGGTTGGACTGGATGGCCCTCGTGGTCTCCTCCAACTCTGTGATTCTAAAACAATAGCAAAATAATGATCATTTAATTCACTTCAGATTGATAACTTCTGAGGGGGCTCAATTGTAATAGGAGTCCAATTTTGCCTGATCATTGCGGGGGGGGGGGCTCAGCCCCCCAGCCTAGTCTGGGTGGGTGGGTGTTGAATCCTCCCCATCTTCCCTGTTCCAGGGTCCATGAAGAAATCTCTCTGTCCTAAAGTGTTTATAACATGAAATGTTCCTAGAGGGGTTCAAAAAGTATCTTCTCCCAAACTGGAAAAATGTGTGAGTGGTGGTTACAGAGTTGGGCCAGTTCCCTGTTACTGATGCATGCAGCAGCCATATACCTATGGTCTGTGCATTCACTTGCCCTGTGGAGTGACTTTATATGTGTCTTGGTGCTTGTACATTGAATTTCTTCTTGTGAGGGTCCTGGCCTAATCAGCATCCCAACCCCCATGTACCTCATCATGCACATGGAGCCTTCTGGCATGCAGGGTGTGTGGCGGCAGTGGAGGAAAGGGGCCATTCCATGCAGTCCTACAGATCTCTCCTCCACCGTATTCTTCCCCCACATGGGAGGGTTTTCTGAACCCTTCTTTACTGGGGAATGTTAAAGAGGAAAAATATTTCTGTCAAACTTGCTGTACCCAGTGTAACATACACACTGGTTCAGCTACACACTATTATTTTAGGAAAAAAATATTGCATTGTTTTACATGTGGCTGGCAGGAATGGATTGTAAGGTGGACAGGGATTTTGCATGTGGGTGGTGGTTGGCTGAGGGAGTGAGAGGAGGGAGGCCAAAGTGGCCAATCAGCATACTGGGAAAAGAAACATACCCAAGCCTTTTATACAGATAGATAGATACTGTAAAAATATAAGCA
Source organism: Gambelia wislizenii (assembly GCA_030847615.1). Taxonomy (NCBI): domain Eukaryota; kingdom Metazoa; phylum Chordata; class Lepidosauria; order Squamata; family Crotaphytidae; genus Gambelia; species Gambelia wislizenii. The sequence goes on from JAUMIR010000002.1 coordinate 195,709,688, forward strand.
TTCACCCACAAGCAGAAGCACTCAGAATACAGGTTTAAAGTTTAAAAGCCTCAGTTTTTTGACGTCGTGTCTCTGATCTTTTGAATGCAGGTCACTGGAGACTCGCCTGGTACCTCTGGCTGACCCAAATATAGTTGTTCTCATCACCAACTCCAATGTACGGCACACCTTGACAGGAAGTGAGTACCCCACCCGTCGACGCCAGTGTGAAGAGGCTGCAAAGGTTCTTGGCAAGCCAAGCTTGAGAGAAGCCAATATGACAGATTTAGAGAGTAAGTCTTGTTTTTAAATAATAAAATGAAACAGCACAGGGAGGTGGCAATGGATTTCTACCTCTTTCCTCCAATATGACTTTTTAACCCTAGAGCAAAAGGGAATGAACAGGAAAGGGTTTATGTTCTTCATTTATGTAGTTGAACCTCCATATCCGCAGGGGTTAGGTCCTTGGACTTACTGCAAATACCGGAAGCTGCAGATAACAGTGAACCCTATTAAAATAAAGGTAAAAAACATAACATAGATTTGTGTTGGAGGACCTAGAAGATGTTCAGAGAGGATGCCTCTCTAGGCATTTTCTAACACAACTCTATGGTATGTGTCCCTATTTTGTGTCCCAAAGATAGCAAACCATGGATATTGGTTCCGTGGCTATGAGGGTCTGACTGTATAATCTGTCAGAATTTATATTTCACCACAGCTTCTTCTAAACTGGGGTGGACAACTATATGGGGAGCAGGGACTGATTTTCCCTCTGGCACCCTCCTGCAGCCACTACCCCACCCCAGCAAACCCAAATACCTCTGACTTACCATTACCAATTTGAGAGTGACTAGAGAGGCAAATTAAGGTATTTGGTGGTTAGTGAGGGTTTGTGCGGTGGGTGTTTTTTCATACGTTTTCATTTGTCTAGGAGATTTTGTCTGGGGGATTTTCTAGGGCATGGGGGGCTTTGGGGGACTGGTGTGTTCAAGGACCACAAAAATGGGGTCCAGGGGCCAGACTCTGCCCACTCCTGTTCTCAAGGGTATGGTCTGAAACATGGGTTGCTGCTCAGGGAGACTTTCTCAGTCTTGTCTACCTAACTGAACTGTTCCTCCTGCCCCCTCCCCTTCCTAGAGGCAAAGGTCCTTCTGAGTGAGGAAGTGTACAGGCGAGCTAAGCATGTCATTGGAGAGATAGAGCGCACTGCCAGGGCTGTGGAAGCATTGCAGTCCAGGGACTATCAGAGTTTTGGACAACTGATGGTGGAGAGTCATAATTCCTTGAGGTAGGCTGACACCCGAGAGATGATTCTACAAAGAATGTTTATGCCTTTTGTACTATTTTAAGGCCATTAAAAAAAAGCCATTTCACACTTGATCCTAGATTTCAGCATGTGGGTTCTGTGTAGCATTTTTTATGTGACTGGAATTTGCTGTGTAGATACATGGTCTGCAAACCATAATGAGTCTGCTTTGTCAGCACAAGTATACCCAGTGCATGCACTTCTTTACATACTTGTAGACTGAATCATCCTGTAAAAGATTCCTCTGGTACAGGGATATGGCAGGTTTTTTGTTTTGCTTTGCCTCCAAGTCGTTTCTGACCTGTAGTGACTGTAAGACAAACCTATCATGGGGTTTTCTTGGCAAAGTGTCTTCACAGGGGTTTGCCACTACTTTCCTTTTAAGAAGCTGAGAGCATGTGGCTTGCCCAAAGCACCTAGTGAATTTCCTTGGCTGAGCGGGGATTTGAACCCTGGTTTCCCAGCGTCTAAACCCAACACTCAAAATACTACATTATTAGAATTATATTTGTATTCTGCCTTCTTCCCAGAATTGGGCTCAAGGCAGCTTACAGTTTAAAATAAAAATACAGTTAAAATATACAAAAAGTGAACATTAAAATAGAATTAAACTAGTCACAATATTAAAACACTTCAAACCTCTAGCTAAAAGAATAAAATGCAATTAAAAAGTTTAAAAACCTATTGATAATACAGCACCCCCTAGCCTGTTCCTTTTAAAACTATCTGTTGGAATAAAAAGGCTTTTACCTGCCAACGGAAGGACAGCAGGGAGGAAGCCATTCTAGCCTCCCTGGGAAGGGAGTTCCGGAATCTAGGGGCAGCCACCAAGAAAGCTCTCTCTCATGTCCCCGCCAGCCATGCTTGTGAAGGGGGGGGGGCGTGGAGAGAAAGGCCTCTCCTGATGATCTCAGGACCTGAGCAGGCACATAAAGGGAGATACAGTCTGTCAGATAGCCTGGACTGGAGCCATATAAGGTTTTATAGATCATAACCAGCACTTTGAATTTTGCCCAGAAACAAACTGGGAGCCAGTGAAGCTGCTTTAACGGGAGTAGTACAGTCCCTGTAACCTGCACCAGCTAGAATTGTGGCTGCAGCTCTTTGAACTAGCTGAAGTTTACAAACACTCTTCAAAGGCAGCCCCATTACAGTCTTCCAAATAGGCTGTAACTAAGACATGTACCACTGTGTTCAGGCATGGGCACAGTTGGCAAACAAATTTTGAATGTGCAAAAGCACTTCTAGCCACTGCAGAAAACCAGGCTTCTAGGCTCAAAGCTGAGTCCAGGAGTACCCCATACTGTGAGCCTGTGTCTTAAGGGGGAGTGTAATCCCATCTAAAACAGGTCGAATCCCTGATCTGTCTTTCAACTGACCAAGAGCACCTGTCTTATCTGGATTAAATTTCAGTTTGTCCACCCTCACCCAGTCCATTTCTGATTACAAGCACCAGTTTAAAACCAAGATAGCTTCCTTGGATGGATGGAAAAGAGTAGCAGAGTTGGGTGCCATCCACATATTTATGGCACCACACCCCAAAACTCTGGACAGCCTCTCCCAGCAGTTTCATGCATTTGTTAAATAGCATGGGGGACAAAACAGAACCCTGAGGAACCCCATAAGCCAATGGCCAGAGGCATGGCTCTATATGAATATAAAACATGGATAGCTTCACGTACCTGTGATTTTACCAAAAAACCATGAAGATGAATGCTGCTGTGAATTTGCATTAATGAGCAACAATCAGCATTATATCGTCTCCTCTAGACAAGCCCTTTCTTTTCTTTTTTTAAAAAAGCAATAACCCAAAGCAACACCAACCAACAAATGTAGCACACACCAGTAAAGCTATCCCCTTCACCCAAAGGATGTCATTATTATTTCCTGAACAAATACTTAAAAAAATCTTTTAAATGTTTTCTTTGAAGGATGCCATTTCTACCACCCCATAGCACTGTGTGCGTCTCCTTCTCAGGTGCTTTTTAAAAACAACAATAACAAAGCAATGCCATGTCATGTGGCACAACAAGGCTACCCTTTTCCCTAACATTGTGACATAACAGTATGCTACTGCCATAGGATCAAAGCCAACCTATGTGTAGCCCTAATAGTGTGACATTTTTAATCATATAGACAAGCCCATCAAATCTTCTTCTAGAATAGTCATCTGTTTAAAATGAAAAGAACAGTTTCCATATATTTGGGTGGGGGAGTGTACTGGACATAACCATTTTTAATGTTTTTAAATAATTACTATTTCAGTAGCATGTTAATAAAATTGGACTCTTTGCTGGAAAAGAATAATGGTAGTACCCTTCTGTTTCTTGTTTAGGATAATTGTAGCCCAAGGCTGGTTTTGACTACTTCTGTGATAGCACTTCATTGTTGACATATTTTGATTATGAATTATAGGCAGGGCAGGGTTGTTATGGTTTGGGTTGAAATGCATTGCCCTTCACTTTCGTTAACAATGATAGCATTGGCACCCACTGATATCTCCTCCTCCCCACCTCCAGGGATGACTATGAAGTCAGCTGTCCAGAACTAGATGAGTTGGTTTCTGCTGCCATGGAGATCCCTGAGGTTTATGGAAGCAGAATGACTGGTGGTGGGTTCGGAGGTTGCAGTGTTACCCTACTTCAGTCTGAAGCAGCAGAGAAAGTTCTGAGACACATCAAGGTATTTGGCGGACATACTGGTGATGGCAAACTACTTCCATGTTATCATAATTTGCATCCGTAGCAGGCAGAAGTATAGTTTATGAGATCTGTTTGATTGGAATCCTGAGCTGGGGCCAGATGCAAAAGAGTGGCTCAGGAGGGCAAGGATACATGTAGAATTAAGGAAGAGCTTGCTTCAGAGCACATGATCTGTCCAGAAGTACATTTGCAGTACCAGAGCTGAGCTCACAGTACAGGTTGCCCCCCTCCATATCTGTGGGGGACACATTCCCTGACTTACCGTGAATACACAAAACCGTGGCTAATAGTGAACCCTATTGAAATGAATGACTTCTGCCCCAACTTCTGGTGGAAGCATACCATAAGGGTCATGCTGGAGCTGGAGGATTTAGAAAATGCCTAGAGAGGACATATATTTTCAGACTTGGATAAGTGAAACTGTGGGTAACAGTCCTGTGGTTACAGGAGTTGACCTGTAATTTCATCCACATATTAACCCCTGGTTTTCCTCAAAGCTTTCTTCAATTAAGCGGTCTGATGTGGGGTGGGAAGGACAGGGATTCTTCTTGCTGTTGGCTTGGGAAGAATGTTTACTCAACAGGATGAGTAAGGCATTCCTTATCTTCACACACTTCTTGTTGTTAAACTTAAATCTCCACTCCTCCCTTCTATGTCATTGGAGCTCTTCAGTGGTTAAAACACAGTTGATATGGCGCTTTTTTTTTTGGCCCTTAACAGGTACCATCTGATGTATGGCAACACGTCTAGCACAAGGGTAGGCAACTGTTGGGTGCTAAGGGGCCACGTTGGCCCCTCAGGGACCTCAGAGGACCACAGACTCCTTGCCATTCACCCACTGTAAGCACAAGCTTGCACCTCACTTCCAAGGCACCCCACTCCTGGAATGTTAGCATTGCCCTGCACCCCATTTTTACAGGCCTGAGAAACTGGCCAAGCTTGGTTCATTATTGTGGCCTTTTACAAGAGAAAAAAACAGGATGGTCTCAGAAAAGGTCATTTATGTTTTTTCCTGGAAAGCTTAAGACCTGGGGCTGTAAGGCCAAAAGAAGACACATTCCACATAAATGGGAAGGTAATGGATATAGAGAAACCTTTTGTATTTGCTGATTGTGAAATTTCCTTTCCTCAGCTCCCAACCTAAAAAGAAACTGCTCAAAGCTGTTAAAATCCAATCACTGGACATTAAGAAACACATTTAGCATCATTCTCACCTTTTGTCAAGACCAGGAAACGCATTGTGCAATCCATGAAGGCTCATGGAATTCATTGTTTCCACCCATGAAGCAACCAATCCCCTCAGGTGTATTAGGAGGTATAAATATCACCCCCAAAATATGCCTCATTTGCGCACAGTTGTAATAGGGAGGGAAACTCTGTTACTCTGTGTGGCCACGCAGTTTCCTCCGTCCACTCTGCCAGAATGACTACAGGACAGGTCTGTATCACCCCAACAATTCCTCTTGCTACCCCGTATCCCAAGTTTTCCTACTGTTTCTCCTATAGCCTTGTGTGAATGCTTTCTTTGGGTGAATGTGTGTGTGTTTGGTGTTATTTTTGAACTCCTTAATAAAAAAAACATACTTAATTTTAAATGTGTATGTATTCCATCCAGACTATTACCGGTAGACATAGGTTTTCAGATTCCGTTGTTACCCCCTCTTGCATAGCTAAAGTCGAGTTGCTGCTAATTTCCCCAACATATTAGAAACTCGATATTTTCTTGGAATTTTCCAAGGAGCATTTTGGGTAACACCACTGTTTTTTGAAAAAGATTTTTTCGTTCAAGTGTCCATCTCATCTAATCCCAAGGATTTTATTCCTGCTTTTGTAGATTGGTCCCTGATTTCCTCTCCAGAATGACAAACCAACCTTTTGTTTTGTGGGACTGTACTCCTGCTAGCCATCTTCATGGGAACAAATGGCAAGCTGCACCATAATGAACTCGTTGCACTTTTATTATTATTGACAGCAAGACAGGGGATTGCAAAATGCTGGAGAATGCTAGAAGGGTTCTCTTTCTTGGCTTGGTTAAGTAGGGTTTGGCTTTTGGCACTCATGGAGAAATTATCCTACCAAATGCAAGCTTCTAAAGGAATAACTACTTCAGACATGTTTGCTCAAAAATGGGTTATGTTTATTATATTTACATGCTCTGAAACAGCACCATGTAGTTGTCCCTCAGCTCATCTGACATACTGGACAAGTCCATTTTGATTGTTATTTCATATTTTCATCACATTTTATATACCCAGGAAAGTATTTTATTTGTACTGATCTGTTCTTGTGCTTGCTGTTTTGGTTTCTTGTTTGTTGTATTATGTTGCAGCTTATTTTTTTTTTAATGTCCACTCCTAATATTCTAACATTTTTGGCCTTTTACGGGACCAAGAGAGGCCTTTTTTCAACAGGAAGTGCCTTACATGACAGTTTCCAGGTCACCTCCTATTGGAGAAAAGCCCAGGAGGGCTAAAAACACCCTCTGGAGGAATTTTGGGGGAAAATGCTATCCTATTCCCACCCCAAAAAAACTTCTGGGGGGACTTTGTGAGCCATGTAAACTGTTGTGGAGGCCACATGAGGCTTGCAAGCTACCCTTTTCACATCCCTGTTCAAACAGGAGAGGGAACCACCACTCTGTGGTATTAATACAACTTATAGTATGTTCCATTTAGCCTGTTAGCTTCCTTCTAAACTGATCACTTATCAGTGATTGATCAGTGCTTGGAGATCAAGGATTCTCTCTCCCCAGGTGCAGTGAGGCTTTTGAAAGGTCTCTGTTGGTGTCAGTGATTACAATGGGGAGATCCTGATGCTTGTTTTTTTATCACTAGGAAAAATACACCGGGACAGCAACGTTTTATTTCACAAAGCCTTCTGATGGAGCTAAAGCACACCCCCTGCCTTGAAAAGAAACTCCTGCCTTCCATACAAGGATTTGCTGCTCCTGCTCAGTTTTCAGGGACGAGAATAATTCACAAAGCTCCCAGCCAGTATACCTGATCCCCCATCTGCTGGGATAAAGACTTCAATTTAACATACTAAGACATTTATCTTGACACCTTTCATTAATGTCATTAAAAATATATCAGTTTTACAGGTAGCGTTTTCCTTTCCTCCTCAACATTTGTTGGAGAGGATCTGCTCTTTAGCTGATGTCAGAGGAAGCCTAATTTACTCTGTTGTTGTGAGCAAGACTTGCTCTGTGTGTGCGTGTGTGTGTGTGTGCATGTGCGTGTGTACATTTGCAAAAAAGGTGGTGGTTGTAATATATGGCATAATTATTTACAATTATGCTGTTCCCACCTATGATACCTAAGTCCCTCCATTGCCAGTCTCGCAGGAAGGAGGCATCTAAAAGGATAGGTTTAGGTCCTCTAACCATCCAGGAAAGCAGGGATTTCATGATCATAATTTTATATCTACCTTAGTGACTGTACAGTTTGTCCCTGCCTTTGTCCAGAACACAGCAAACTCTTGGGACTTCCTCTTTACTACTTAGCAGCTCCTTCTCCTATCTTATCTCCTACCTCCTTTGACATATATATGCTTTGGAAAGCACTTTACGTTTATAGCTAACATGTACTGTGGATCTAAAGCTTTTATTCATATTAAATTGGATTCTTCCTAATTCTGCTGCAACAAAGAACCAAGGCAAGATTGTTCCCTTTCACCTCTGCCATAGCCAGCTAAAACAATCAGGGAGAAATGCTGAAATAAAGGATATCAAAAAAGTCGATGTTTTAAACCTTTTTGTAATTTATATTATGCTCTTTCTTTCTAATCAGGCAAAAGCCATCCCAGCTTGTGTAATTATCTAATTTATATAAGGCTGAAAATAAATGATTTTCTGTTTTCTGCAACCTTCTATGAATAGTTCTTTAAGCTCCAGCATAAGTTACAAACTATATCAAGCTTAAATCTGGAAAATGTGACCTTCAAATACCTGGGTATCACTACTCCTTAAAAAAAAACCTGGAGGGAACTAATACACAGGGGCCATTTACACGGCAAAATAAATCCTCAAAGAATATGACAAGAAGCCTGATAGTTCCCACGCATTTCGAAGCAACAGCGCCCTTTTCAGAAGGAGGGGGTGCAAAAAACCCACAAGTTGCGCAGTATCAGCTTTCGCTAGTTTTCCAGACTTTTTTGATTAAGTTCACAAAAATGCACATAATTTGTCATGGGAAATAACCATCGTGTAAACTGGCATCTACCTTTTCGAATTACTGTGAGCAGAGCTGAATTCTGATTGGTTGGAGTGACCATTCTGCTTTATCCGAATAGACTGAGGGGTTGGAGAGAAGAAATTCACCCTCCTGCTTGCAGCCCACTTTGGAAAATCTGCTCTGAGCCCTTCCTGTCTGTTTCAAAGGAAGGCTTTGGGGGTGGGGAAGATGATCGGGACAAGCCCCTGCTTCGCTGGTGTGAGTGTGTGTGTGTACATTTGTGTGTGCGGGGAAACAACCGATCGCATGTTCGTCCTTTTGTTTGTTTGTCCTTCCATTCACTTGCCTTTATTCAAGGCTTCGGAGGCAGGGAAAACAATCAGGAATGAGGCAAACCCCCCCCCGGCTTCTGTGGTGTGTGTTTGTGTGTGTATGCATGAAGGGAAGGGAAGGAGATCGCTCCACCATGCTTTTGCTTCTTCATGCTTTCATTCACTCCTTTATAGAAGCCTTTCAGGGCTGGGGAAGACGAGGGAGTTGACAGATCGCTCTTTCGATGTCTTGTTTGTTTGTCCTTTTCTTTCCTCTCATTATTTATGGTCTCCATGACCCCCTCCTTGCTCCCTCCCCGCCTCCTGCCTGGCTTTAATCATCTGGAGGCGTTCCCCCCCACCTTTGCCTGTGTGAACTAAGAAAAACCGAAAGTGGCTGCATCTGGCTGCATCTTCCAAATATGCCAGGAGTCATGTGATTTATGCGCTCCTGATGCGAAAGAATGGTAATCCAGAATCTTGCGAACTTTTTCCTGTCGTGGAACCGGCCCCACAGAAACAATTACCCTCTCCTAAATACTGGGCTCCAAAATCTTATGGGAACTGAACCTGGAAATAGACATATCTGAACTGCGGTGAGAAAAACTGGAGGAATCCCCGCTTCCAGTCCATTTCTGTGTAATTATGAGAAAGTGTCTTTAAAGTAAATCACAGTGGGCATCTGTGATGCGCAGGCACACCAGCTGAATTTACATCACTGTTTAGCTTGGCTGCCTCGTCACTTATGCTGCCACCAAATAAATATCTGTGGAGACTGCAGTACCACAGTTACTACCTTTATGTCAAACTCCCCCCCTTATCCCTTCCTTGCACTGGGGTTTGACTTGCTCTGGATAGTACTTGTATTGGTATATGTTTACTCACAGGGTTAGCGTGCCAAATCAATACTAGCAAGGAAAATAATTCATAAGGAATCTGGATTTGATAAACAAAACATAAAGATTCATTTATTGCATAAACAGTATAACAGAAATGCTTTGAACTTTGTCTCCAACATATAATAATAATAATAATAAAATTTTATTTATATCCCGCCCCTCTGCAACGCAATTGGGGCGGCTTACAATATAAAAACCCCATACTCACAATACCCTAGCCCACCCACCCCTTAAAATAATATTAAAACATGGTTAGCTTTAAACTGGTTGCAAGTCCCACTCTGTGGTGACCATATAATTTCAGAAACTGCCAGACTCAGTAACAAGTGGTTAGTGTGGAGAGCATGTGATGAGCATTTGATGGAATGATGATGAGCGAATAGAAAGAGAGCATGAAGGAGCCAATCCTGTGGCAGGAAACTGGTATGGGAGGGGTCTCCTAGAGTGAAAGGAGAGAGATGACAGTTGAAAGGGAGAGTGGGAGATGTGATGTGAAGGGGAGAGGACTGGAATGTGTGTGTGGCTGTGAGTGGAGCTGAGGGAATGTATGTGCAGTGAGAAAAAGTGTTAAGAGGAATAGAGGCTGATTGAAAATAAAGACCAAAGCATTTCTGTTATTTTGTTCAACCAGTAAATTAATCTTTATGTTTTGTTTATCATATCCAGACTCCTCATGAATTTATTCCCCCTTACAGATATTTGACATGCTAACCCTGTAATTAAACACACTAATACACATCGGATCCACATTAAGTCAAACCCCGGTCCAAGGATGGGATAAGGGGGAAGTTTGACATAAAGGTGGCTACTGTGGAACTGTGGTCTCCACAGATTATTTATTTGGTGGGAGGGGTGGGATTTGAAAGGCCCCAGCGTCACAAAAGTGGTGGCAGTGTAAGTGACAAGGTGTCCAGGCTGAATAGTGATGTAAATTCAGCTGGTGCGCCTGTGCATCGCAAAAGTGGCAGTGAAGGGATTGAAAAATCTAGTGAAAAATTTTAGGAATCCTTAGTGAATCTGGTAGAGGGGAATCTAAGATATAACCAGTACGGGCAGATCTAGGAGAGATCTAGTGCTGGGAGAGAAGGATCCAGTGGCCAGAGAAGGATTTCCATTTGTATATTTGGTTAAGGAGAGCCAAATATAAGTGTTTATGTGTGGATAGTACAGGTGTGTGGTGGAAACAAAAGCACAAGTAATTCCTGAGGTAGTCATTTTGAGGTACAGTAAGGAATTCTTGTGACTGGAGAAATAAACAGAAAGTCAAGCCTCAAAATAAAAGGCTGAGAAGAAAAAAATGCTGCCCAGTTTAAAGGAACTACACTGTAACCCTGAGGTAAAATAAACTTGGGTAAAGTAGGGACATACAAGATAACAATTGTGATAACAGTAAGGGAGTGCTGGAGAAAAGCCTCAATATAAAGTGACACTAAGCACAGACCTGCATAGTGAGAATAATTACTTTATATCCCTGAGGTAAAGCCTAGGCAAGGTCAAAAGATGAATCAAACCTCAGCAGCCAAGTTTATACACACTCAGCCTGTTAGGGGGGAAAAGGAAACCCTTTTAGCTTGCAAAATAAGGGCTGGACAGTCTGAAATTTGAAATCAAGGTAATTTCTGAGGTAAAAGGTTGTTAGTAAAGTAAGAAATCACCTAAGTCATCAACGTTTAGTATTTCCTGAGGTAAAAGTCAGTGGTAGAGTAAGGATAATATGGACAGGTTGCTTACCTGTAACCATAGATCTTCAAGTGGTCTTCTGTGAATTCACACAGTTGGGTAAATCCTGCCCCTGTGCAGAGCACTCTGAACCTTCTAGAATAGTTATGTAACTGAATTTTGGCAGTAGCTCCGCCCATCCCAACGGTCCCTCTGAGGTGATACCGCTTATTCCCCTCAGTTCTGCATAGGATGCCGCAATTAGCAGCATCAGGAAACTTAAGCATAAAGCAGGACATAGAAGGGAGGATGGGCGGTCTGTGTGAATTCACAGAAGACCACTCTAAGATCTATGGTTACAGGTAAGCAACCTGTCCATCTTCTTTGTGGTCTCTGTGAATCCACACAGCTGGGTAGACTAGCAAGCTTTACCCTCTGGCAGAGGGCATGTCATGCTGCAACACAACACAAGGTACAAAATCTCAAGTAAACCAAGAACCATTTATTGAACAACCAAATACACAGTGCAGAAAGGTGAGCTATGCACTCACTGAATTGTAGAGAGGAGAATAGCCCTCCGAAAGGCAGCATCACTTCTGGATCCAGTATCTAGTCTGTAATGAGGAAAAAAAAAATCAATGGGGTGGACCAGGTCACTGCCTTGTAGACATCCTCCAGGGGAACCCCAGAGAGCAGTGGATGCAGCTACTGTCCTGGTAGAGTGAGCTCGGACTCTAGATGGTAATGGTTTCCGAGCCAGTTCGTAGGCTAAGGTGATGGTCAAAACCACCCACTTGGACAAGCGTTGTGGTGAAATCGGAGTGCCAAGCTTAGAGTCCGTGTATGCCACAAACAGTCTAGGGGACTTTCGAAACAGAGCAGTCTGGAGCGTGGAGAATTCAAGAGCTCGGCTGACGTCCAAGGAATGCAGAGCTCACTTTGAGTTGTCCGATGGATCCTGCATGAGAGCAGGCAAGACGATGGGCTGATTCAAATGGAAGCTGGAGATGACCTTAGGCAGAAAGGAGATGTCAGGTCTGAGCGCCACCTTGTGCTTGTGGAATACCAGATAAGGCAGGTTGGAACGCAAAGCACAATGTTCACCCGCTCGCCTGGCAGATGTGATAGCAACTAGGAGAGACATCTTCCAAGACAGCAGCTGCGGATCAGCCGTGGCTATTGGCTTGAAGGGATGCTTGGAAAGCTGTGACAAGACAAGCTCCAAACTCCACACAGGGGTAGGAGCCAACACAGGGGGATGCAAATTCATATAACCTTTCAAGAACTTCTTGACCAATGGGTCACGAAATGGAGAAGGATGACCCATAGCCTGGAGCTCACTGGAGACAGCAGCAAGGTAACATTTCTTTTCTTTTCTTTTTGGTTTGTCAAATTATCTCTCCCTCCTTAGCAAGGTAACATTTCAAGGAAGACAAGGAAAGTCCAGAGTCAGACAAGTGCAACAGGAACTGCAGTATGGTAGACACTGTCGAAGTGACCAAGGTAAGGCCTCATTTGGCCAGCAAGTCTCAAACCTGTGGCACTTGTACTGATAGGAGCATTGAGTAGGACGGAGAGATGCATCGATAATGGCCTGAACATCCAGAGGCAAGTCCAGGGCCTTCGAGGTCGGTTCCATGAAAGAAGCCAAGTTCACGGCAAAATCCTCTATGCCGTCAGCTTCAGTGTTTCTAGGTCCGGATGACGGACCTTTCCATCCTGGACAGTTAGCAGATTGGGATGGGATGGAAGATGGTAGAAGTGGCTACAGGCCAGCAAGAGAAGAGGACCGAACCATGGCTACCAGGACCAGCACAGGGCTATTAGGGTCGTGTACGACCTTTCCTGACGGAGATTGGAGACCACCCTCGTCAACAACGGGAATGGAGGAAACAGGTACAACAGGGGACCATTCCATTGGTGTAGGAATGCATCTCCCCTCGATCCCCTCGTGCGAGACTGTTGTAAAATATGCAGAGTGCGTTCACTCTCTGCCCATCTGAGCAGAGATGCATGCAGTGAAATAGCGTGGGCTTTTGGGCAAAGCCATGCACACCTCTGGTGCAAAAAGAAGGAGGCTATGTTAATTTTCTTTATGGCTTTATTGGAAAGAAAAGCAAAGTAAAGGACAGAAAACATTCATTCATGCTTCTGTATGCTCCAAAGTTCCTTAGGAGCTAAGAGAAAAGAAAAAGGAGCCCCCAAAAGCAAGAGGCTAGCTAACTCTAAAATCCCTTCCTAGTTATATGCTTCTCCCAAAACATTCAATCCTTCTGAGAAGCAGCAAGAACCTGAAACCTTAGTTTCACTTCTCGCTTTCCAACTCTGAAGGACAGAGAAAACATAACAACAAAAGACAGATTTATGAGCTCTAATAGACAAGCTGGCATCTTGAATGCCTGGTGAATAAAATTACCCAAAAGGGGGGGAGATAAACTTCTAATTACAACATCTATTTTCCCTGACAGAGACTTCAAGCAGAACTGTTGACATTGTCTGTTGGTCACGGATGCGAAAAGGTCTACACTCGGGGTCCCCTACCGACAGAACAGGGAGAGGACCATGGAATGGTGCAACATCCACTTGTGGACGGACGAATTCTAGTAGCTCAGTCTATCGGCAAGAGAGTTCTCCCCAGGAAGGTGAATGGACTGGAGAAGGTGTTCCTGTGTACACACCAGTTCCAGATGTCAATCATGGTCGAAAGTAATGTGGAGGACCTTATCCCGCCCTGTTTGTTCAAGTAGTACATGACAGAAGTGTCCGTCACCGTCACTTGCAGGCCCGTCTTCCCAGCCACCATTGACTCGAAGGAACACAGAGCCTTCTGCACAGCTAGTAACTCCAAGACATTGGTGTGGAGGAGACATTCTTCTGCAGACCACACTCCCTGGACAGCATACTTGCCAAGATGAGCACCCCAACCAAGAAGAGAAGCGTCGGTCATCACTGAGACCCGAGGTTGAGGAGGCTCGAAGGGTAAGCAGCTTGCAAGGCGGGTTGGAGAGGGGATCGAAGACCGAGAGGAACCACGACTGGAGAGGTTGAAACCGGAAACTGGCGAAAGGAGTGACAGCAGTTGTGGATGCATATGCCCCAGTAGGATCTGCACGGAATGGACCGTCACCCAACAGAACCGATGGCAGCGATGAATCAGAGAGCGCAGAGTGTCGAATTGCACCTCTGGCAGATATGCAGCAACCGTGGTCGAATCCACTCAGGCCCCGATGAATTGGACAGTCTGGGATGGAATCAGGTGTGATTTGTCCTCGTTGACTATCAGTCCAAGAGAATCCAGGAGCTCCATGGTAAACTCTGTCCAGAAGCAGCTGAGACCGGGAGTCTGTGACCAGGAGCCAGTCGTCGATGTATGGGAACACCATGACACCCTGTTGCCCGAGGGTGTCATTCTGCCACAACCGCCATGCATTTCAAGAAGACTCTTGGAGCCATTGCGAGGCTGAATAGTAGTACTCGAAACTGGAAGGCATCCTCGCCGATCTGGAAGGCCAGGAAACACTGGTGAACGGGATGAATCCTGACATGGAAGTATGCATCCTTCAGATTGATGGTTGTGAACCAGTCTCCCTGTTGAAGAAGGAGAAGGATAGAGGAAAGTGTGACCATCCAAAACCGCCTCAGGATGAAGAATTTGTTCACTCTGCGAAGGTCAAGGATTGGCCTGAGACCGCCGTCATTTTTGTTCAGGAGGAAGTACCTCAAGAAAAATCAGAGATGGTGCTGGTTGGGGGTCACCGGCTTGATGGCACCCTTCTGGAGCAACGTCTGCACCTCCTCGAGGAGGGAAGGGAACGGAGATGTAGTTTGAATTCAACCTGTAGGGGGGTACTCTTCTAATTTGATTCAGTAGGCATCCATGATGATCCAGAGCACCCAGCGGTCCGATGTTATGGAGGACTATGCTTCCTGGAACTGGGACATACGATCCCCAAAGAGCACAATCTGGAGGAGAAAAGAGGGGAGCAGAGAACAATCAGAACTTGTGCTTTGCTTGATCCCTGGAGTGCGACTTAGGAGGAGGCCTGTAGCGGGAGGTAGCGGCTTGGCTTCTCACCAACAAGGATGATGACAAGGAAAATCAGGATCGCTGAGAAGACTAGGGAGCATAACCCCGCCACTGCTGGTAAGGGTACTGGGAACCCTGCCACCCCGACCGGCCTATCGATCGATAGGAAGATGAGGGCATACCGAATTTCCTGGCTGTGCTCCTCATCTTCTGTGTAAACTCCAGCTTTTCATATGTGGAGTGATTGAAAAGTCCAGAGTGATTGAATGGCATGTCCTCAATAGTCGCACATGCCTGTGGGGCCAAACCCAAGGATCTCAACCAGCCGTGGCACCAAAGGGAGATGGAACCAGCCACGATTTAGCGGCACAATCCACAACATGCTGTGCCGAATTCTTTTGTTGACCTGGCAAGAGTTGTGCCTCCACCTGAATAGCACGGTCCACTCTCCTCTGTTCCTCTGGAAGGTCCTGGAGGAAGGGAGTCATCCTGTCTCACAACACCTGCTGGTAGGCCCCCATGCAGGCTGAATAATTGGAGATCCAGAAGCTCAAGGCCACAGAAGAGTAGAGCTTCTTCCTGATGATGTCAAGCTTCCTTCCTTCTGGATCCGCTGGAGTGAGTTGCTGTCAACGTTGACACCTCTGCAGGTAGGCTTCTACCACCACCGAGTTTGGTTTGGGGTGCTCACAGAGCCAAGCGATGTCATCCCCAGCAATTTGTTAGAGGCAATCAATCCACTTCGAGGTAAAGGGCAATGAAGGATTCTCCCAGGAGCCTTGTGTCAACTTTAGCAGAGGGGGAAGCACCGGGATGTTAGGCACCAGAGGAGCCTTGGATTTTATCCTGTGGTAGATAGGATCCACAGGATCAGATTCCTTCTCTGGAGCTTTAAGGTCCAATGCATGGGCCATGTGGACTATCTGTTTGGAGAAGGCCCGAATGTCATCCATAGGGGAAGAGGAATTGTCATCCAGGAGGACTGGTGGTGGGGTTGGTACGCGTGGCACGTACGGCGAAGTAGACCCGCTCGTTGATGAAGAGTAGGAATCTGACGTCAAGGGGCTACAGACTGTCAGTGCAGAGAGGTGGTCCAGTGAGGTGGTGGAGGAGGGACATATTTCAGTACCGGAGACAAGGGGTGCATCGAGACCCCAGAGCAGTCATCTCTATCATCTCATCCTGTGGAAGAGACACGACCTGACGTGACCTGACTCTGCATCCACCATGGGTATCTTGCAATGAGGGGGCTCAAACACATGGGATGGATCCATGGCTTGGAGCGACAGACAAGGAGGGGACTGAAAATACATGCAGTCTTCTAGAGCCATGTGAGAAAAGTTGCCACATTGTTCGAAGGTCTGTGCATGGAACCTCATGGGAGAGGATGGAAAATCCATGAAGGTTGACCGGGCAACATCGAAGGCTCCATACGACCTCATCAGCTCAAGACCCCACATAGATGGTGTTGGCGGAGGTCTTGCAGCAGGGGACCTGGATCGGGAGAGAGAGTATTCGACCAATGCCTGATCTGCAGCCTCCACATGGGTAGTACCCACAACCAAGAGCTCTTGATGGAAGACAATGAGCAAAGGGTCCGAGGCCATCTAGGTGGAGAAGATGACACCTCACCTTCCGACAGATGACCCGGTTCCACCCCAATGAGTTCAACAGAAGGAGTTGGAGTCGCCTCCCTCTCTGGAGTCAGGTCATGGACTAGGGTCGGAACATGCACAGTGGATGCCACTGCAGTGGATGAATTGCGGTCTGCAGGGTGAGGAGAAGAATGCTTGGTCATCGTCTTCTTCTTCTTCCCCTTCCCCTTAAAACTCACATGCTTGGAAGATGCCGAAGAGTTGCATTCACAGCTCGATCCCAACGGTTTGAACTGCTTCCTGCTCCATTCCTACACCATTGACTTAGCAACCTCATGGCTGTGGCCCGAAGTCGACAGTTTGGAGGCCCCATGGTCCCGTGTCGAAATGGACAACTCCAAAGCTGTATGGCTATGTTTCGAACCTGAAGATCTACAAGCTTCAGTATTAGAGGCTGATTGGCCCAAGTGACATCTTGAAAGACTGGTGGACTCGGTCCTATGCCGTTTCGTGGGACTCATCGACCCGGAGCAGCCCCTCTTTACAGGTTGGAGAAAACTGGGCAGCCAAAGCGGTTGCAGGCCTCGGGGCCTCAAAGGCTGTCGCTGGGGGCACCGATTGGGGCAACAAGTCCTTCTCATAGAGGAAGGACTTGAGGTGCAACATGCGGTGCTTCCTGGCCTGCAGAGTGAAGGTCTTGCAGTGCGGGCAGGTGTTGATGTTATGATCCTTGCCCAGACAAATCAAGCACTTCAAATGGCCACCAGAGCTGGGCAGTTTCACCTGACAAATGGTACACTGCTTGAAAGCAGCCAATTTTGAGGCCATTTCCAAAGAGGAAAGGAGTTGTACAGACCAGAGTCAAAGCGAGCAAAGACGAATGAAGCCAAGGGTGCAGACAAGAGGGTAGTTGATACAGTCCAAGGTCATGAGGGAAAAATCACAAAATACCAAATCCAAATCACCAGAAAAGAAGTCGTCAACACAGTCCAAGGTCAAAGTGATATAGAATCAATCGTAGTCAAGCCAAATCCGAGTCAAAAACCAAGAGAGTTTCCTAATGTGCTGCTAACGCGGTGGACAAAAAGGATCCGAGGGGAATAAGCGGTATCGCCTCAGAGGGACTGTTGGGATGGATGGAGCTACTGCCAAAAATCAGTTACATAACTATTCTAGAAGGTTCCGAGTGCTCTGTGCAGGCGCAGGATTTACCCAGCTGTGTGGATTCACAGAGACCATGAAGAAGATGCAATTATTTCTTTTATTGGGCTGGAGCAGTTTTATAACTGTTTACCTCATGAATATCAATGGTCAATGCAGGATAAACAGCTTCAGAACATGGCTGAAGAAGCTCAGATTATGGATCATTTGATTACAATAAGAGGGGAAGGGGAGAGAAAACCCTGGCATTCAAATTCAAAATATCATCAGATTGACAAGAAAATATATAGGAAGCAAAATTCCTCACATGATAAGGTAGCTGAAAATAAAGAGTATAAATCTTGGAGAGGTGACAAGGAAATATTTCCTGAGAGAAAAAAGAAATCCATTAAATCCGTTAAATATAGCCATCCTAATAAATTGGACATAAGTAGTAAAACTTGTTTTAAATGTGGAGAACAGGGGCATTATCAATTTAATTGTACAAGCCAAACTGACAGGACTGTAAATTCAAAAGTTAAAATGGCTGTATGTGTGAATGCCATTCCTCCCGCAGCAGCTGAACATTCTGTGATAGTTAAGGATAACAGTCAGGTTGCCATGGAGACAGAGACATCTCTGAGGAGGCCAAAGTGTGCAGCAAAGTTATCTGACAGAGATGGTAAAAAGAGTTTCTGTTTATTCCTTAATATGGTCAATCTTTTGATTTTGAATATAGACAGCCTTTAATTTTGAAAAATGAGAGTGAAAAGCAATTACGAGAGAAAGAATTATAACTTGAGGAAAAAACTTACAAGACAACAAGAATATCAGAGGGGGTGGTAGTGGTGTGGCAACCCCAAATACAGAAAATACAAGAATAGAGAATGACAGAAATAATCATGAGGAACAAAACTAATCATGACCCACCAAAAAATGAAATTAGAGAATTAATGGCCATTTATAATTTTGGAGAAGAAGAACGAAATGGGATTGAAGGAGGGCAAGGACAGGATATTTATGTAGATGAAGCAGAAGGAAAACACCCTAAACCTGCTGCAGATGTAGCATCTGTTATAGATGTCATAGAATCATAGAATCATAGAATTGCAGAGTTGGAAGAGACCACGAGGGCCATCCAATCCAACCCCCTGCCACGCAGGAAATCTTGATCAAAGCATCCCCGACAGATGGCAATCCAGCCTCTGTTTAAAGACCTCCAAGGAAGGAGACCCCACCACGCTCCGAGGGAGTGTGTTCCACTGCCGAACAGCTCTTACTGTCAAAAAGTTCCTCCTTATGTTGAGGTGGAATCTCTGTTCCTGGAGCTTGCACCCATTGCTCCGTGTTCCAGTCAACGGTTTAAAGTTAAATTCAGAACTGGTCCTATAGTTAGGGGATACAAAAACATTGTTCAAACTTAGAAGTGATGTAGAGTATATGCACACAAAAGAGACAAATTACTTAAAAGGTGAATCTTTTGAGGGAGTGGAAGATACGATTCTATGATTTTATATCCAAGCATCAGACGTCAACAAGGAAACAAGATCAAATGGGTTTAGAAAGAATATCAAAATCTGGGTTAACTTTGGAAAGTGAGTATTTGGAAAGAAAGCCAACCGAGGTTGTCTCTGATTTTACTAGAAGGAAAACCCTATGGTTTTAAAAGACTACTAGAAGGAAAACCCTATGGTGCATGTAAAAGATTATGCATTAAATCTTGAATATGTGGATGCAAATAACAGGAGTTTCAGAAAAGAATTTGAGTTATACAAGCAGAGCAGAAGTACAAGGTTTGAAAGCAACTATACCACCTGTATGTTTAGTAGATGAAGAAGCCTTGAAAGTAGACCAGCAAATAAGCATGGGATTAAAAGATGCAGAACTAGTTTTAGGAGATTTTCACACTACGCCATTACAGTCATCCCTTCACATTTGCGGGGGTTACGGGAACAAGTCCCCCGGAAAGTGAAAAAAACACGAATAAAAGCAGCCTTCCTAAACACACACACACACACACACACACACACGGAAACTGACCCAGCCTCTGAGCATTTAAGGAGGAAAGAAAAGCACAGCCCCATGCTGTGAGCACGCAAGCAAAGTTCCCCCCCCCTTGCCACTCCCCTCTCTGTGTTTTAACAAACTGAATGGCATTTTTAAAACTCACATTTCGCCCCATGTCTCCTCATGGCCGAAAGAAAGGCACAGCCGCATGCTTGCCACCCCCAATCTGTGTCTCAACAAACGGAATTTATAACTCAGCTTCTTTAAAACTCACGTTTCAACTTTTCCTACACACATTCACACACAGGGAAGGTGCGGGTGGCATCTCCCAGCAAGCCTCCTTAAATGCCTCTGTGCATTTAAGGAGGAAAGCTTCCTGCTGGCCGAAAGAAAAGCACAGTCCCATACTGTGAGCATGCAAGCTTTCCTCCTTAAATGCTCAGAGGCTGGGTTGCAGAATATCAACCGCACAGAATATCAACGCAAAGAGAAAGACTGAAGGAAAACCTGTTAGAGTTATTACCAATTTGTATGAGTTTAATGTAAAGTCTGTGCCAAAGCAGGACCAAGGAAATAATGTTAGTGCAGTTTTCAGTCAAGGGAAAGGTTAAAGAAAGAGTATATAGGAAATGAATGTATAAAGTTACTATTGAATGTTTATATATAGTCTCTGTATGAAATGTTTATGTGTACAATGTGATATAGGTGATTATGATTATTATGGTAAGAACTGTTATTGCTGTTTAACTGTAGGTAAGTATAGTGGTAAAATGAGATTTAGGTTGAGACAGTGTGCCTGAAACCACATCTTGTTGTTCTATATCGGTCTTGGGAAGGTCCCAATAGAGCAATGTTTTCTAAGGGGGGAGGTCTGTGGAGAGCATGTGATGAGCGTCTGATGGACTGTTGATGAGCGAATGAGAAGAGAGCATGAAGAAGCCAATCCTGTGGCAGGAAACTGGTATGGGAGGGGTCTCCTAGAGTGAAAAGAGGGGTATGACAGTTGAGAGGAGAGAGATGATGATTGAAAGGTGAAGTTGAAGATATGATGTGAAGGGGAGAGGACTGGAATGCGTGTATGGCTGTTAGTGGAGCTGAGGAAATGTATGTGCAGTGAGAATATGTGTTCAGAGGAAGAGAAGCTGATTGCAAATAAAGACCAAAGCATTTCTGTTATTTTGTTCAACCAATAAATCAATCTTTATGTTTTGTTTATCATATCCAGACTCCTCATGAATTTATTTTCCCTTACAGATATTTTGACACACTAACCCTGTAATTAAACACACTGATACAAGTACCATCCAGATTAAGTCAAACCCCAGTCCAAGGAAGGGATAAGGGGGAAGTTTGACACAGAGGTGGCTACTGTGGAACCGTGGTCTCCACAGATTATTTATTTGGTGGAAGGGGTGGGATTTGAAAGGCCCCTGCATCACAAAAGCGGTGGCAGCATAAGTGATGAGGTGGCCAGGCTGAATGGTGATGTAAATTCATCTGGTGCGCCTGCGCATCACAGTTAGGTTCTTTCCTTCCTCTCACTCTGTATTCCAATCAGCCTCTGTTTCTCTCAACAATATTTCCACTGCACAGAGTCCCTCAGCTCCACTAACAGTCATACACACATTCTAGCCTTCTCCCCATCACATCACATCTTCAATTCTCTTCCACTCAAAACTCAGAGCTTAACTGATTCACGCAATCTTCAAACACTCAGAAGCCCCTCCCATTTCAATTTCTTCCCATAGGATTGGCTCCTAGAACACACTACAGTAGCACCCCCGCATCCACGGGGGATTGGTTCTGGGTCCTCCCACAGATGGTGAATTCCGCAGATAATAGTGAACAGCATAACAGCGTTCATCCCGGGGAAAGGGAGGGCGAGATCGCTGTCTTTGCCCCTGCATCGGCATTTCTGCCCTGGGAGTGAACCCAGGGAGTGATCCTGGGGGCAAAGATGTCTCCTCCTCTCCCTTTGCCCCCATGTCACCATTTTGCCCCGCGTCGCCATTTCTCTCCTCCTCCCCCATCCACCCCATTGTCACCATCCATGGATATTTGAATCCATGGGTGGCGAATCAGCGGATGCGGGGGTGCTACTGTACTCCCATTTGCTCATCCAGCTGTCTGTCACAGCATCTTCCTCTAGTAAGATTATCTTGGGCCCAGAAAACTCCACTTCCTCTCTGTTGGAGTGGGTGTGGGCAGAGAGGATCTTGACCATGTATGAGGTACTACTGCTGTTCCCTGGGAAAAAATGTACATATCTCTGCTGTACTTAGTTTCATTGGTATTATTAGTTGCAGACTGGCTAGAAATGTCTCACAATTGGAAAACTCTTAATAAATCTGAGCATAGATAACTACGTAGGTTTTAAAAAATGTCTATAGCTGTCTCTGAGAAGCTGATAAAAACACAAAGAGCAATTAGAAGGCCAGAAAACAAGTTTGTAGAGGTTTGTTATCCATTTGTGTCATATGTAAATAATAACTCCATGTTTCAAAGAGCACCTATGCATACTTTCAAATTCTGGAAAGGCTTGATCTGATATAATCCATAATGATCTTGTTGAAATGTACAGGTTTTCGCCTTCAGGACACATTGTTTGTGTCATCACAATGAAGAGACATAATGGAGGCACTCAGATGTTAGGGACTTTGTTACAGACCCATGGATAATAGTTTTTCTGTCCATAATTTCCCTTTCTGTTGTATTAGTTTTGGCCTGTTCTTTTTGGCACTATCTCATACAGGAAATATTGATGAGAGTATGGGAGAGAAACATTTAAAAAAACTGTTGCGGACTGTTTTTTCTGTCCCATTCCATAAAAGTACCTGCTAAAGTGGGGTTTCTCAGCTAGGGTTCCCTGGAACCCTAGAGTTCTGCAAGAGGTTCCTAGGGATACCGTGAGAGAGAGTGATTGGGGGGAAAAAAATACATATTCTTTGTATTGTAAATATATTGGCTAGAATCCTGTTGAGGACTTCTCCATTGGAGACCTTGCTGGACTGTCGCTGAAATAATATATATGAAGAGTCTTTCGGAGAAAAAAACTAGATATTGAACCCAGCATATTTCAGTTGTCCAGCAAGGCTCAGAAAGAACTAGAGTCCAGACATGACCTTGGCTAGCTCCATGGCTGAAAACAAAGCTAGAATCAGCTGCAGCAACATCCTACATCTGTAGCCAATTCTTCTCCAGCCACATGGTCACAGTTAAAGTATCATCATTAATCCAACAAGGGCACACAGCCTTGACTTCCAAAATTATGCAGTGACTCTTTAATATGTCTTCCAGCTGTCAAGTTTGGGAGCTTTTGGATGCAAAAACCTGGTTGTTTTTATAGGCTGTGGGCAAAATATCTCTCAACCTTCTGACCTTTGGCCCCAGTCTTCTGTCCATTCTTGGACACCCTCAGATGTCAAACTTTGGGTTTTATTTTAAGAAACATCTAGTAGGTCACAATTTGGTGAAGTATTTTGCTTCTACAACCCAGATCCTCTGCTGAATATTTGCCTCAGCTTATTGAAATCAATGTGCTTAGTTCTGCCTAGCTCTTCGTAAGATTAACCACCCTGTTTTGGTCAAAAGTCCCAGCTGCCAGCCTCTTTTACATTAGACACATTTGGAAATAAAAAAATACCCAGCTGGAATCAAAGATAAAATGTTTATTAAGTGCAATAGAAAGCCATCTGGTCCACAATACCAGCTGTTAGACTGTTTTATTATTCACACTGCATATATATTAAATGCCACCAACCTCTACAAGCCATAATAGGCTACAAAAATATAATTTACATTCTATTGTGTTTCTTCCATTATATGAATAAAAACATATGTTCCCTTTTAAAACTGGTATTAGAACCACTCCACGGCTGAAGTCTGGCCCATTAATCACTTTAAATGGGCTCTTTGGTTAATATTAAGGCCTGTGGGGCTCCTTGAGTAAAAAGCCACTATAATGAGCAGCATGTAGTTGCGACTGGGGAGGTGACTTCACAAAAGGATGTTTATGTACATTCTGTAGATATATAGTGTAGACATTTCTAAGAAAACACTGTGTTCAGGGTTGTGTACAAGGGAGCCATGAAATAACGTTATTTAGTGTGCCTCATTCTAGACCAGCCCACAAAGAAATCACCCACTTTGGAAAGATGACCCAGGACATTTTATGGACTCACACTATGGCTGTGAAGGAGTTGGCAATACTGTCCAAAACGAGATTCCAAGAGACTCTGCTTGGTACATCAGACACACAGTAAAGGTACCAACTACCTGCACATCTAAAACCAGCCAGAACAACCCTCACCTCTTTCAGCTTCCTCTATATCTTTTTGAGAGTCTCTTGGATTGCACAAATGCTTATTGAAAAAAGCCTGGTGCAAGTACGGTGCAAAGAGAAATGAAAGAGAAAGAGCTTCTTGTCCTAGATAGGTTAAATTTTGTAATGACAATGGCTTTCATACTCTCCCCTTTCAGGAAAACTTTACACATGGACATGCCCGTCCAGGAAACAAGAAACATCTACAGCAGAACCAAAGTGTGTTGCAAAGGATTCTGGGACATGGTGTAGGATGCACCACACCCAGTTTACTCATTGCATTGATAGGGTCAGTTGACCATAACTGTCATGGTGTGTGAAGACTGGTAAGCTGTATTTTAGGAAAGGCCCCTGCATTAGATATTATCAGTGAAGAACCTTAGGGTTTCTCAGGAAATGGTTTGAAAATGTCTGCTTGATGTGAACAGCCATACAAACATGGGAAACAATTCATATTCTTCCAAGGCTGTAAAACACACAGTGTGGTAATCTCCCTTAGTAGAGTTTAACTGGGTCTTTTTTCTAGATTTCTGTTGGCTTTCAAAGCAAGGAGAAACGTGCAGGCATAGAAGACTGTTTGGGAGACTGTACCATCTGGCTTGTTTGTTAAATCTGCATACATATAAATAAATAAAGACATTCACATAAGAAAAATACTATTTTTTTCCATTCTAAGAAAGGTGATACAATCACTCCATACTGAGAACTGAGACTGGCTGCATCAAGGGCAAGAGCATTTTTCTGCTTTGGTTTTTAGACTCAAATCCACATATTAAATTCCTGTCTGGACTCTGCACCTGACACTCTTTTCTGATCTCTTAATAGCCACTCCTCAATCTTGTTGATACATATTCATGTTCGGTTTATAGAGGCAAGGCAAGGAAGCAATGGAATGGACTGTGTTGAAAACTGGTGCACTGCCTTGAATGGACTGTGTTAGATATAGATGTACCCAGCTGCTTGCAGTATCCTAGCAGTGTAATGGAGTGAACATTGCAGGAGTATGAAGTCGAAGGCTTTCACGGCCAGCATCCATAGATTTTCCTTGGGTTTTTTCCGGGCTGTGAGGCCGTGTTCTGGAAGAGTTTACTTCTGATGTTTCGCCTGCATCTGTGGCTGGAATCTTAAAGAGTAGACAGTCTTGTGTGCTCCTATACTATTGTGGACTTCTGAACAAGAGGCTCTTTCTGTTTTGGACTACAACTCCCAGAAGCTACAGCCATCATGGCCATTAGTCAGAAATTATGGAAACTATAGTCCTAAACATCTAGAGGACTATGTGTTGTCTGACCCTAGAATAACACATGTTTTAAAAAGTATGTGGTGATTATTTTATAGAAGTTCTGAAAAATACAGTGTACATGCAGTTATAGTTGTTGCCTCTGGTGAAGAGGCAGGAAGAACAGACAAAATGACAGAACCTTGGTATACTTGGGCTAAAGCCTATGATACTGATATATACTGATGAAATGAACCTGTTGCCACTTCCAACTGGGAACAAAGAGCTATGTTTAGAATTCAGTAGCTGCTTGCTGTAATGTGGACTTTGGTTTAAAATACTTCCAGGTGGGCAGCTCCTAGAACTACCAGTCAAAGGATACTGTAGCTCACCCATCTTTTCTTAACAGATTTTCTTTGGTTAGGAGAAAAATGGAAAAAGCTGTAGGAAAACATAGGAAGGCAGGAAGAACAGAAAACAACAGCATCTGGTCATCTATAAAATTCCGTGGATGAGGCAAATTGATTCCACAATAAAAGCTTCATGCATAAGAACCCCAAATCATTGGATGAAATGACTTAGTTTTTAAGGGCTCCTGGCAAGAGCAATCACTGATTGTAATGTCATACCAAATGTATGTTCCCTAAAGAAGGAAACGGAGATCATTGGTTGAATTTTGGCTCCTTGTTGCATTTGGCATAAGAATTTCTGCATAAAAAGAAACTACAACCACAAATACATGCACACACACACATATGACAAACAACATAATATTTTAAGATAGGATTGCACCATAAAGCATTGTGGGTGATGCTATGCAAATTAATGTGCTAATTAGTTATCTCTGTACCAAACTACAGCAGAAGGGATTTCTGTAGGAAGAGAATATGAATAACACATTCTCCGCTGCACTACAAGGGGTGCATTTACAAAAATGACAAACTTAAAAAAGGTATGGCTTTTTCTCCTAGAGCATTACACTCTTCCTCTTTTTTGTGGGGGGTGGGGAGGATAATGGTGTTGATGCAGAGGGGATATGCCTGGAGACTTGGGAACAGATCAAAATAAAATAATTAGTACAACCAGAAAGATACAGTGAGAAGTGAGAATTTAGAAACAAATTCAATCCTGTGCAGTCAAATGAGAGAGCATCTAACAACAAAGCATGAAATGGTCAATAACTTGACTTTAAACAGAACTAACCCAAAGCCCTTGGTAGCCAAGCATCTTGCAAAGAATTATTTTCATAATGTCCCAGAACACCACTTGGGCTGCATGCTGCCTCCATCCAGTGGTATTTCAAAAGGAACTTCCATTACTTTGAGAACTGATGTGATGCAGCACACACCATGTGCCTCAGAGTCTGGAAGTGGACCCTAGAACCAGCCTACTTGCAATCATCCACTTTTGTAGCTTCCTTCCTGACTCAAGCTTCATAGAATTGCCTCTCTGTCTGTCTGGAGAATGTCCCACTGCTATTAGACATCATGGTTCTGGAGACGAATTCTTGGGTGACCTGTTTGGTGAGAGTGCTGCCACTCTCCACTCTTTGAGTGGTCATCAGCATGCCATCTGGAACAAGAAGGGGGGAAAGTAAAGATCACATCATTAGCACCTGGGTTTGTATGCATGTGTCTAGGTCTGCAGAGACGAAATTGATTTTATAGGACTAGAGAGATGGGATTGGTTTGTTGTAAGATGCTAACAGTAATTTGTATCTGTCTGGGATCAGAAGTTGAGAGTCCTGAAGCAATGCAGAGGTTCTTTTTCAAATACTGGTGCCATATGCTTAACATAACCACAGTCCATTTCTGTCAGTCATCCTTTTGCACCAAGATGGTGATTCTTACTGCATACACATAGACACAGGCAATCAGCAGTAACAGGACTAGGCCCTACCATGAAAAAGGTGAGGCAGCTGCCTTGGGCAGCAGATTTTGGGAGTCAAGAATGCTCAGAAAACATGAGTTATTTCATGGGCTGCTATTGTATTTTTGCTGTCTGTTATGGGGTGACACACTTGTGCAATTTTCTGCCTAATGTGCTGAATGAACCTTGCTGGGTTTGGGCACTCCCCGCTTTGGTTTGGGTGGGTAAGGATGCCATAGGCTGCACTTCTTTAAACAGCAACATATCTTGGGAAGGTCCCAGATAATAAGTTCTTCTAAAGGGTTTAATTTGGAAACTGACAAAATTGTCCACAAATGTATCACTGACAGAAACACATTCCGTACAACAAAAGGTGAACCACATTCAGTGTAGGGATATTTTTGTCTTTCCTCCATTTTACTTTCCAGAGGGAAAGGAGCATTCTTCTTGTGGAGGAGGCACATGAACAATAGTTCAGGAATAGATCCCGTTTCCATAGTTCACCTTTCCTACCTGTATATAAAGGATCCAGTGATGAAGGAGTGATACTAGCAAGGGTGCTGTATTCTGTGGGGAGACTGTATACCTCTTCTCTGGTGAACTGTTGTGTTCCAAACTGAGAGAATGCACCTGAAGCAGAAAAGATAGCAGGGGGGAATTAAAACCTATTCCTGAATGTCTAAATCCCATTCTATGCTAGTTAAAAATGAAAAAAAGGTCATTATTTGAAGAGAATGTTATCTTCCAACCAGCTTCCAAAGAAAGCTGTTTTACATAAAACTGGCCCCTTTCAAGTCTCAGTTACACTACAAAGAAAACACATTTCTAGGGTTAATTTACATATAACACATCTGATAATTTATACAGGTTGCAATCCAAAGCATACTAACTATAGCATAAACTCTATTGGATACA